>CM023611.1:15774805-17209805 GCA_013358685.1 Antennarius maculatus
TTGTTGTCATAAATAAAACGGTTCTCTTCATTTAAGCACATTGGGGATATACTGTAATATTGTGTCAGGTTCTCATAAAGATCTGCTGTGATCAATGTACTTTGAAGTTGTATTATTTCAAACTTAAGCCTGATTTTCATCAGATAACGAACAAAACATCTTCTTTTAGATTTTTTTTTACATCCACACAGTTCAGCAAAAAATATCTCATACTTCTAAGTTCCATTTCCGGAGTGGCCAGACCATACTAACGCTATAATTTATTATCTTCCCCCTGCTTCATGTACCTCTACACTGCCTCTTTTTGGAAAATGCCACAAATTTTGTGATCTTATCATGCGTGACAATATTAGAATTATAAAAGAACCTGTAGTGGTTATTGAGCAGTTGCTTTCTTCATGTTCCTGACATGAAGAGCATCACTTTGCCTTTAACAAACTAATGATAACACCCAACTATCTCACTGGATGATGCTGTGATGAAATGTTCTCACTACCACCTGTCATTCTCACTTACGGTTGCACAGTCAGCACTTTGTAGGTAAATGCAAGTGAGTCATGATTTTTTGTAGTTGTGAATCTACACAAGTGTCTCTGCTGTGCTGAGACACCCATAACACAGTCTGTCTGTAGTGCTGACTGTTGCAATGCCAAAGTGATATCCTAAATGCATGTTTTTGGATTTGTATTCTGTGATTGGTGTGTGTTACAGTAGACCCAATGAATTGTATGTGTGCTCTGAATCCATAGTAATGAAAATAAAGGTTTTTATGATTATCATACGGTACTAATAGCCCTGAGGTGTCAGGAAGAAGTATTGCTTAAAATTTGAGTCTAAAGTGCATAGCCGTGTATACTTTGTTATTCTGTGTTCTTTAGTGTCTGCTTTGTAATGTGTGACTTTGTTAGTTTACTGAAACCAAATGTCCATGCTGTTAATGATGTCATAACAACCACTGACCCATAAAACATTGAATTGTGTGTGTTTGTGTGTAAATATCTCCGTGTTTGTCTCCCTTTTGTAGCCCACAGCATTGCCTCAGCAGAACTTCTCCATGCATGTGGCAGTGCCTGTGTCCAATCCCAATGCCATGTACCAGCCAGGGGGGGCCCTGGGTAGCCAGGCCCTGGCAACAGCTACAGCCTCCCTCAGCGACAGTGGGATGCTGTCACCTCCACAGTCCTCCCTGCACAGGAATGTGGGCTCAAGTGGAGGACCCCAAAGACCCACCAATGCAGGCAATGCAGGTTAGTGGAATTTATATTGTTAGTTGGTCATAGTACCTGGCAGAGGATGAGCCAAATCACTCAGGAAATGGTTTTGATCACTTTTGTCTAGCACTTGTATACAAAATAATTTTGTCTTAGGAAAAAATTTACACTGCCAGTGCTGGTTACACACAAAGACTTGGTGCAGGTATCAGGGTACATCTATGATGCACAAGCATAATGTTGCCACTCCTTTCAAAGGTTAAATGGGCATTGTTTCTACAGTTACAAGTTCATGAAGAGCAAATCAATCTAAGATCAAATACTGGACACATTTTTTGAATAGATTCATCCCAATGATTGTATTACCTTTCATTTCATGTTGGCATTGCAAATGCAACACAAGCTGGCCAAGTTTAACAAGCAGGCTTTGCAATGTATCTTTGCAAATTCATTACAAATGAAAAATAAACAAAAGAAAGAACACGTACATCCATAAGACAACTATGAACATGCTCTGCGTCTTAAGTAGGTCTCTGTCGTGACAAAATTAGCAGTGCTTCAGTGGTAAAATAGTGTTTGCTAAATGCAAAAATTCTGTTTTGTCACTCCTGTTGTGATCTGGCAGCCACTTTGCTCACTTAGTAGTGAGTCATTAGCCTTGTTTTGAGTAACAGGTATGGAGAAGCAGGTAACCTGGTTCTCACCAATGATTCAAGTACAGCCCCTAAATCACCAAAGCCAAAATTAATACATTTGTCTCCTTTGTAAAACAATATCAATATAAAAACAATGTGTTTGAGAAGATCACATGCTGGCATGCTTTTGCACTTCATGGTAGAACCATGCATAGTTTTCACAGGCTAATGCTCAATAGAAGAAGACTGCCTGTGTCTCTTCGCTTTCCCTCTTTATGCTAAGCTAGTCTGTGTGGATCTATTTAAGGTCACATTAGTTTTCTTCCTTTTTTAATATGTAATATTTAAGAAGTATGCAGTCGTGTCATACTATCATCCTGCTAAAGGGTATTTGTGTGATTTTATTTTCACCCTCTCCGAATGCTAATTATCACACATTTTACTTTATCAGCATTATGGAAAAATGAAGTCAGTTTATGCTAGTACTAGACCAGTGCGACTCAGTCCAGATGGCTTTTGCAAGATTCAGTGTCACTGCGAGTGACAGAGGTGCATGCAACAAAGTGTGAAATACCTCATCCAAATTTGTCCACGTCAGAATTGGCCAACATGTAACATTTGTGGCGGGTATACTTAATAGTTGTTTGTCACAGTATCTCATCTTCTATGGTTACACGCTACAAGGTCTCTATTGTATTATTATTTTTGTTTCATATTAGATCAACATATTTCAAATGCTAAAATATGTATGGGTCCATGTGGTATACTAGAATTTTGTGGTTTGATTCAAGTACATCTCTTGAATATGTCTGCTTGGCAGGAGTGTTTTTACTATTATTAAAAGAAGCTCCAACAGATACCTGCTTTCCAAGAAAATTAATGACTGCATGTTGGAGGTGCATTCTCAATAGTGGAATGCATTCACCATTTCCAAGTATGCAAATCTAACAAACACCATGCTGAACACAGCTTGATGTCACTGGTTTTAATCATAAACTGAAAAATTCTGCACATTGAGGACACTGTTTTGAGCATATGCTTCTCTTTTTTCGTTTGTGGTTTAAGAAAGATCTACATGACATTTTCGTCTCTGGTCTGGCATCTCCATCACATGCTCGGCTGGTTTGCTGAAGGATGCAGATGGTTAATCATATCGCTCTGTACATCTCATTAGGTAGCATGCAGGAGACCACAGACCTCTCAGTGCCAAGTAGTGTGGGCTCAAGCCCAACGGGTAAGTCCTCCCGGAGAGATTCATTAGCTCTCTGTAGTTCTGCCCAATAGGCCTCCTGCTTAGCACGTGAGTTGGATGGTTGTGTATCCATCTGTGATTGGTTCAAGACAAATGTTGTTACCAGTAAATGGTAGTGCCTTTATGACAGGGTGTGCAGAGAGGAACTGTGGTATTGTATGAGGAAGTTTGGAGTGGCAGAGAAGTATTTTAGAGCGGTGCAGGACATGTATGAGGACTGTAAGACAGTGGTGAGATGTGCTGTAGGTGTGACAGAGGAGTTCAAGGTGGAGGTGGGACTGCATCAGGGATCAGCTCTGAGCCCCTTCTTGTTCGCTATGGTGATGGACAGGCTGACAGACAAGGTTAGACAGGAATCTCCATGGACTATGATGTTTGCAGATGACATTGTGAGCTGCAGTGAGAGTAGGGAAGAGGTGGAGGAGAAGCTAGAGAGGTGGAGGTTTGTCCTGGTAAGGAGAGGAATGAAAGTTAACCGCAAAAGACAGAGTACATTTGTGTGAATGAGAGGGACCCAAGTGGAAGAGTGAGGTTACAGGGAGAAGAGATCAAGAAGGTGGAGGATTTTAAGTACTTAGGGTCAACAGTCCAGAGCAATGGAGAGTGTGGAAAAGAGGTGAAGAAGCGTGTACAGGCAGGATGGAACGGGTGGAGAGAAGTGTAAGGTGTGATGTGTGATCGAAGAGTTTCAGCTAAAATAAAAGGAAAGGTGTACAAAACTGTGGTGAGACCAGCGATGTTGTTTGGTCTAGAGACAGTGTCACTGAGGAAAAGACAGGAGACAGAGCTGGAGGTAGCAGAGATGGAGAAGGGCTGAGGTTCTCTTTGGGAGTGACCAGGAAGGATAGGATCAGGAATGAGTACATCAGAGGGACAGCACATGTTAGAGGTTTTGGAGATAAAGTCAGAGAGGCCAGACTGAGATGGTTTGTGTCCAGAGGAGATATAGTGAATATACCTTATAGAAGGATGCTGGATTTTGAACTGCCAGGCAGGAGGCCTAGAGGAAAACCAAAGAGGAAGTTTATGGATGTCGTGAAAGAGGACATGAAGGTAGTTGGTGTGAAAGAAGAGGATGCAGGAGACAAGGTTAGATGGAAGCACCTGATTCACTGTGGCGACCCCTGAAGGGAAAAGCTGAAAGGAGAAGAAGAAGTGAATGGTAGTGCATTTCCCTACATATTTTACTGCATGTAAAGTGGAACTTTACGATATGCTTGTTAATTGCATGGTTATGAGATGAGAAATTGCTCAGCAGCATTCAGGCTGTGTAGCACTTAGCTCAACACTAACATTGGTAACAAGGTCAAGGCCCTTAGCTGTCCAACTGGTTCTGGCAGGTAAATAAAGTGTTTCTTTTAAACTTGTCACCACTATACCGGCCTCCCTCCTTCTCTTTCTTTCCCTTTTTATTGACAGGTGCAATTGTTTCCCCCACAACTCTTCCAGCCCTTATAAGGCTGGAGAGGGACTTTAAGATGCAGAGACCAGCATAACACAGTAGGCATTCAGGCCGTGACATCCCACTAAGTCCTCAGTACACAATGATTGGACAGCCTGCCATGGCTGCAAAGTGATGTGTGAGAGGCAGAGGCAGGTGGAGTTTAACTCTTTCCCTCTCACTTCATATTGTATTTCTGTTAGTGCGGTAGTGCGTCAAAGTGGTGTGATTGCAAGTGTTAATAGCTTAAGGCAGACAATGTGAATATAGGCTTACAAGGAGATATTTGGTTGAGTATCTATTTAAACATATGACCAGTTTGGATTGGTTTAAAGTCAGCATTTCTGGGTGAGTTTCACATTTTGGGTGTGGCACCAGGGTCGCGGTAGAGTCAAGATCCTCTGCCAGGGGTTGTACTGGCACAGTGTGAGCACGCTGCAGCTGTTGTTTGTACCAAGTGTGTAGAACAGAAGAGGCTAGAGGGAGGAGGAACCTTTCCAGCCCTGATGTCAGATGACCATTTCTGACATAGCTCTGATTTTTCACAAGTAGCAGCGATTACCACAGCAGAGGCCTTTAAACACGGCCAGCTGAAAGATGTGTCGCGTGATATCTTCTTTCCCGTTCAATGGCGTCACCACATTTACATTACATGCATTTTTACACAAGGAAAAGGGAGGATGTTGAGGTGTCACACACAACCTCTGAGTGCCTGACTAAAATTTTGATTACTCCTCAGCTGATGGCGAAAATTACTTGACATACTAGATGGTAGGTGTGATCATGTTTGGTGATATTTTCCAGTAACTTCTGTTTAATCTGTGTACAAATAGAGGTTATATAGGTGCTACAGATTAAAATCAAAATAAAACAAATCTGTGTCCCACACATCAATTTGCAACTTTTATCATTGTCATAAACTACAGCTAATCATAAGCTCTGTTCCTGCAGTTAATATTTTAGTATCCAGAGCTCATTGTTGTGTTCAGACAGTTATATCCTGTTTTATTGTAGCCTTGTATTTTTTTCATGGAAGGATTAAGTCAGTATGAAATATGTATTTGATCGAGGACAGTGAGACAGATCCCTTCTGTATCATAAAATTTGAAAAGAAAAATGGCAACAATTATTCACGTGTTTGTACTGCCTGTAGTTTTCACTAGTCATTCTGTCCACGTCCTGCCCAATCACTGTTGTCTGAGCCACAAAAATAGGGTTACACGTGGACTCTATTATTAGAAAAGTGTTTTTTGAAGTGGGAATTCTCTTCTGATATTTCAACTCATTTTCACAAGTAGCTTTTTTCTGTTCCTGAGCTTAAATTGAAAACTAAATATTTCAGCTGTAAACACAAGGCCTTATGTAATGTCCCCTCTCAGACCATGTTAATAATTCAGGACAATGAAGTGAAACCAAACAAGCTTTCAACATGCAAAGATTTCAGCCAGAGAAAATTTATTGGTGCAATCTGCTACTCTGAATATGGAATGAGGGCATTCGTCAGAAAAGCACATTGAAACGTCTCATGTGAGTGGCTAGGCCTCAATTTGTGGCTTGGCTCAAAATTAACTTTGCGGTCTGTAAATTTGTTCAAACATGTGTTTCCTTTTTGGCGACTGCTTAAAAGTGGGGTAGCATTTTCTCATCAGATGTCTGAAGTAATAATCAGAGGCACATTCCACAGATATTTAAGTCAGGTGGGTTAGTCTGTGTCTTATTGCACTTGTGAAAACAGCTCTGACTATCTGACTGTTGTGTCTTTACCTTGTGATTCTCTGTCATAATATCCAAAGTGTAACACAGTTATGAAGTCAGCATTCAATATGTTGTTATAAAAGAGGGCCAAAAAAATGACTGAAATGGTAACGGATACAGCGTGACTACATTCTTGTTTCAGTCTGGTTGTATAATGCAAAATGAGTGGCACTAATTTCATAACAACAGCAACAGCTTTATGCACAATACAATCTGGTGAATTAATGGTGGGGAAACTTAACACGTCTGTAGGGGTTTAAAATACAGTGGGCCCTCTTTCTTTGCGGTTAATGCGTTCCAGGAACCATACACGATTAATGAATTCCTCGATAGAGCAAGGAACTATTTATCTTATTATTTATGGTAATCTAAATGTTTATGAACCCTCCCCATACTGATATTAAACCACTTTCTATCTGTATTACTTTTTCCCACACTCTTATCGACTGTTTAAAGCACTTTTGTGTCTCACGTAAGTCCGAGACTCACGGAACGGAGCGCACTTCTGGATGCCGCCAGCCAATAGAATGCGCATACGGTATCACGTGACTGCCTACCAAAAATCTGCGATTAGGTCAAGTCTTGAGATGTGCGAATGTGCAAGGGCGCACTGTTGTTACATCTGGTGAGTAATTTAAAGTGTGTTCATTATTCCTGGCTCTATTATAGCCAATTTTATTATTTGTAAATTTTTAAGCTTATGAACAAGGAATAAAACCATTTGTAAGAGAAACCGCTGATTTAGTGGTTTTTTTTTCTGTGCATTTCTAAAATTTTGAGTTACAGTGTTGTTATTATAAAGGTATATTTACACATACTGCGATAATTTATCTACATTTTTTGTAGTTTTGATGTCTAAATAAAAGGTCTGTGGTTTATTTCCCGAGATGATAACTAGTTGACCAACAATTTAACTTATTCATCGTCATTTTAATGTGGCATAGCAGTAAAAAAACAAAAACAAACCACGGGTTTAAGTCTTAACTCAGTCAGGAGAGACTAGTGGGCGACGTAGACATGACTGTTTATCACAACTAATGGTGCATCTTAATTAGTCTGTCAGAAAGTCTTTTGGTGCTCAGACCCTTCGATCCTGAGCTGGTGGCGACGGCCGATGATTGGTGAATCTCAGAAGACTATTGGCAGGTAGAGTGTGCTCAAAGCAGCAGCTTGAAAGAACAAGAGAGATTCTTATTTAAAATAACAGCACGAGAATGATAGGCCAAAAACGAAGATGTGAGCAGCTGATAACAAAAGCTGAAAATTCAACTGACAGCCTCGGCTTTGCAATAGCAGGAAATTAAGACTGAGGATGTTTGAGATGTGTGAATAGCAGAATGAAATAATATATGGCCCAAGAGTGCAAAGGTTTGTGCTTCCTGACTGAACTTTTGCTGGAGCTTCATTAATAGCAGCTATGTTGCAATGAGGATTACCAGGCGCTGTATGCCATCTCACTGATTAGACCGATACACGGAGCTGCATATTGTGTTGCAGCCATTCACAACTGTCTTGTGTTTTCCTTCTTTCACAAGTCGAAACGTGTTGTGGAAAAAATGTCCTGTTATTGTCTCCTTTGTCTTGCGCTTTCGCAGCCCACTGATGACTTTCAGCAAACTCTGCATGTGTCGTTTTACCATGCAAGTCATTCCTTGACTTCCAGTTTTACTTGCACTAACATCACCACTCGGCGACAGCTGCACTGTTTTTAATCAAGTATGCTGTTTTTATGGCCTTGGACATTAAAAACTGCAAACATTGTCTTTTCTGCAGCAGCCAAATCTTGTATGATTAAAGCCAGAGCTGATGGCAATAGCCGCTTCTGTATACTGTTGATTCAGCTGTGTAATACCATTGTCGGCATCATAACTATTTATTTGCTCGTGAATTGTTGCTATACTCAGAGGAGCCATTGTTCCATTATGTTCCTATGCAGGAGGCTATGTATTGTTCACAGAGTTTGTGTTTCTCTGGGACACACAGAACACAATAGAGAAGTCAGCAACTTGTTGAAGTGTTGCTGATCTGTTGACGTGGTGTTAGGTAGAATTCAGTCCTTCCATTGTTTTTAGGATTATATCATTATAGCATGTATATATAATAGTTTTTCTCAGACTTACAAAAAGCAAGTTAAAATTAAAATTTTATATATATATATATATATATGTGTGTGTGTGTGTGTGTGTGTGTGTGTGTGTGTGTGTGTGTGTGTGTATATATCTTAATTAGTATATCTTTATAAATTAATTAATTAATTAAAAAAATATATTACAAAAAAATAAACATTTTCAAACAACACAATTAAATGTGTGATTCTTCATATTGCACATAAATGAAAATTATAAACTATATATATATACATATATATATACTGTACATATATGTATATGTATGTATACACACACACACACACACACACACACATAGTCTATAATTTTCATTTATGTGCAGCCTGAAGAATCACACATTTAACTGTGTTGTTTTAAAAATGTAGCCATAATAAGAATACATGTATTATAGTTCTTGAGATATTTATTGTGTTACCTTAAGGAGCATTCTAAATTTTTTTTGATAATGAAATGACTAAATGTCAACACAAAACTGTGATTGTTAAAGGGAGAGTCTTTCACTTTATTTTTTTGTCAGCCCAGGGTAAAAGCAACATCTAGAGTTCTTTTATTGTTTTTTATTCAGCTGTAATGGCTTCAGCTATTTCTTTTAAGCAGTCACACTACATTTGTCAGTGAACTGCTCCTCATCCCAAGATGCAAAGAACTGACTTTGATCTAATCATTCACGATGACAATAAAAGGCTCATCAATTTTGAAATGGACATTTTATTTTTGTAAATGCAGAGGATAATTACCCAAGTCTATTAAAACTTCCCAGAGGGTTGGAAACACTTAACGCCGTGTTCAGCAGCAGGAAAGCAATGCTGTGCGAGAGGTTTACTTGATGACTGAAAGTGTTGTCAGTCACAGTCCATGGTTTGATGATGCGTTTCTCTCACTATGTCCCTCTGCAGGGAATGGCTTTGTTAACCCTAGGGGCTCTCCTAGCATCCTCTGCACACCCAGTGGCAACGGCCTGGGTAAAGTCATGCCCACCAAGTCTCCACCACCCCCTGGAGGGAACATGGCATTGGGAAGCCGCAAGCCAGACTTAAGGGTTGTTATTCCTCCATCCAGCAAAGGGATGATGCCCCCTCTGGTGAGTACAGACCACACCACTGCACACAAGTATTAGCATCTTAAGGGCCTTAAAGCAGCTCTGCTGCAGGGCAGACCATTCCTTTGTTCATCATCTTGATCTAGACATTATTAGTAAAATGCTCACAACGCCACAGCATGCTGGTGAGGTTGAAACATTTGTCAAGTGGGACTAATCTTGAAGCACAGTCCGGAATTGATGAAGGTCCAGCAAAGTTTATGTGGCCTGGGCGTCATAACTTTAACTCATTTACTTTATTTAAATAAAAGAATTTTAATTAAAATAGTGAAGTTAATAAGATGGCTCTGACTAGAATGAACGCCCGAGGGTAATCCACACTTGATCATAAATTAAAAAAAAAAAAAGTGTTAGTATTTCCAACCTCCCTTTCCAATACACTGTTGTCAATAACAGGAGTCACTCCTGAAAAATGTTAAATAATTGATAAATAAACGTCGGGCTACGATTGGGCTCCTGCTTTTGTGGACAAATGGCTTTCCTGGAGTGTATAGTTGGAGTGACTGTGTTAACATGTCAACATGTGAAATCAGTGGAACAAGACAGTTTGTGTTGTAAGGGATCGGCTTGTGTTAGGTAGTGGCTGGAGAAATGTGCTCTTCTGTCTGAAGTGATAGAGCCGGCTGAGGCTGGGGAGGGCTGCTGGTTGTGGCAGGTCTGCAGACAGCCTGTCATTAGACCATAATGGTATTAAATTAATCACATCTCAGTGTGACAGAGTGTAGATGAAGACTTAATCAGCGGCCCAGGGTGTGAGCCAGATAATATCTTGTCGTCCTTGTCTTGTCTTCCTGCTGCTATTGATTGAGTGTGGATATTAAGACACCCTGGCCGGGTCACCCTATGCAAGATGGCACAGCGCTGAAAAGATGGAAGATGGGTTTTGAGTTACACTTGGAGTGCAGGGAAAATCAGAGCAAAACACGGAGCAGTCGGGTCATGTCATTTCTTATGATTATAACATGATTGCAAAATCATGAACAATTCTGCAGCCTGACTGCGCTCTTTGTTATTAGCGTCCCTTTCCCAGGACTAACTGCTTCAACTTTCATGAAAAAAAAAAAAAATTCAATGCACAACAAACTAGAGCTTCAGAATGTCATATTCATATGCTGTTAAGTAAAGACAAGATAATCAGGCGCTTATGCTTTGGACAAAATGGTTTGTGAGTATCACCACAGGCTATAGACATAAAGAGTGTGATTTTGTTCTGTGAATGCACAAGTAATCTGCACTCCCATTGTCTCTTTTGCTGTGAAATCTGGATAGCTGGAACTATACTCTGCTTCTCTTCTTTTCTTTTGTTGAGGGCAGTCAGAGGAGGAGGAAATGGATTTGGTGAGTTCTGAGTCCTGACAAAAATGCCTGGGCAAATGGCTGAAATGTGAACATGCTTCCGGTAATCACACATGCTAGATTAAAGGCGATGGTCGAACCGGAGATTGGCTCTCAGAACTGCCAGTGATAATAAATTAAAAGAAATGTTTTGTCACTGCATGTTTTTGGATCGGCCTGTGAAAATTGCCTCATCCTGCTAAATAGGCTCCTCCATTTCCAACACGTCAGTATTAGTCATATACCACTGGGAGTGTGTGTGTGTGTGTGTGTGTGTGTGTGTGTGTGTGTGTGTGTGTGTGTGTGTGTGTGTGTGTGTGTGTGTGTGTGTGTCTGTGTGTGTGCGTGTGTGTCTGTGTGTGTGTTTAAAATTTTAAAGAGACAAAAATGTTGAGTCCTTAAAAATAACAATTAATTTTTTCTATGAAAGATAAAACTTGCATTATTAGAAATGACATCATTCCGCGAGACACGTGGGTTTGGTGAACTCATCAGGCTGGAGAGCATTGAAACAATTGAAGGAAGCTGTCAAATGGATCCTATTGCAATGCTGCTTCAGATGTCACCACCAGCAGCTGGTTGTATATTAGTCTGATTTGTTTTAGGATTATCTTAAACTATGTTGACATTTGATTAGTGTAGATGGAGTGCGTGTTTGCGTATCACTCATCGTGCTATGCAGGGTTGTTTGTGTGGACTGCATGCCTGTTACTGCACTAAAAACCACTGGAGCTGTATTGTTTGCCACTACTGAAACCCAGCTGTGTTATTTATATGATTCTTTTGGCGTTCTCACTCTTAAGGATGGATTTTTTTAAATTATAAACCTAATCACTGAATCTCAGGCACTGTCACCTGCCCTGTACCCATCACCGCTCTATTTAATGTCTCACGAAACTGAAAAAAATGGATTTCCATGAAACTACGTCCCCTCCTGGTGGCAATTTTGTATTATGACACCCAAATGCCTAACAACTGTGGTACAGCACTGTACTGTTTACTCAGTATTATCCAACTTAAGTGTAAAGACTAAATTACTTTTTCACTGTAGAGAATACACATAAAGTTGTGCCATATTTTGTGGTCATTTTGTTTGCTGTGTTCTTGTGTTTTGCAGAACACCCAGAGGATAAGCAGCTCCCAGTCCACCCAACTGGCCACCCCAGTAGTGTCTGTTACAACCCCTAGCTTAGCCCCGCAGGGCCTGGTGTACTCAGGCATGCCCACCTCCTACAACCCTGCTGGTGAGTGGTTTAACTCCCCACTCTGAAAACTGCAAACAAGCAACTCAGCCATAACTGTTTGCACCAATGGGCTGCAAGTTCCAGGTTGTTCGTCATTGGTATGTGGTATTAAAAATGAAATCTGAGATAGTTCTCACAGTGTGTGGCTGCTTTTTTTTTTTCTTTTACAGAGTTCTCCCTGAGCAGCGCAGAGATCTCTTCCCTACAGGGCTTCAGCTCTCCTGGGCTCTCGCTGGGCTCCATGTCAGCATGGCAACAGCATCAGCTGGGCCAGGCAGCTCTTAATTCTTTGGTGTGAGTAACACGGTTCCAAACAAAGACACACTCTCCAGACACACACACACATAAAAGCAATGCCCACTGTGCTCAGGGATATCAAACTGAACGACACATCTACGTGGTCCATTTTTTACTGTCCCTCCTTGTGTAGAGGCGATAAACAAAATACCATGCTTATCTTCTCTGCAGTGGTGTAGGTCACCTACCTCAGGGCTCCAACCTCTCAATCAACACCAGCGAGAACATAAACATCAAGTCAGAGCCTAATTCCCCGCCAAGGGAGCGCGTCACCCCCTCCGGCTTCCCCCTGCAGCAGCAGCCGCAGCAAGGGTCCAGCCGACAGGAAGTTCTGGGACGTTCACCTGCAGACAGCCTCAGCTCCTCCTGTAGCTCATACGACGGCAGCGATCGCGAGGACCATCGGCCGGATTTCCACTCCCCGCTCGGGCTGGGCAGAACCCCCACTGGCTCTGAGGAGAGGGAGAGCCCCTCCGTCAAGCGCTTGCGAATGGACACATGGGTGACATAAGGAGCCCTGGTCCAGCCTCCAGTCAGCAGCCTGTCAGAGAGAGGGAGGGGTTAGACGTGGAGATAAGAGAACAAGGGTCCTTCAATCTATCATTATCATACTATTATTAAAATCGATTTCAAGTCATAAGATTCAGCGCAAACGTTATAACATGTACCAGGACATATCTAAAATTCTCAAACTGATAACATAAGATTTAAAAAAGTGAGCTGGACTGAATCGTATGCACAAAAAAGGTGGAATCAGGTACTTTGTGCAATTCAGATGATGTTTGCAGCAGGAAGATGTGCAAAGCAAGTTGTTAAACAATAGGTGGTAGATTATTGTAATCACTGGTCTTGTCAGACACTTACATGTCGTCGCTTTATTGCTGTTGTGCTCGCAAGCTCGCAAACAATCCAAGAATATTGTGTTGCTTTCAAGCTGAGGACCCTTACATATGATGTTCACAGCAGGAAGGATCTTTTAGAGTCATGCTGTAAATATAGAAAACTTTTATCTCAAGTGGCCTCCTCTAATTTATTATTGCGGTCCTTCAGAAAATAGAGAGAGCATGGAGTTTAATACTATAAAAGAATTTGGAAGGCACGGTAAATAACTGCCAAAGCTGAGACTACTTTGATGAATAAACTAAACAATACTGTTGGAGGTAAAAACTAAATATGAACAGATATATTGCAATAATGTCATACTATTCATTTTATAATTTAAAAGAGCAAGGATATATAAATGTGCAATTGAGATAATGCGGAGTTGTCCAGTTGAACTGGTGAGAAAATCAACATATTCACATTCGTCTAACAGTTCATCAGTAATATAAGCCAAAGCTGTTTTCTTTTTGTGTTGTTTTGTACAGTTGATACAGTTTCCTAAAAATAACTCACTCACACATTTCTTTCATCATATTTTTATTTTTTATTGTGCTGTATTTCAAACCATGTGAAGTCATGCAAACCAGATCTTGAATTGATATTTAAAGCCATGAACCTTTGCTGTTCTGTTTGTATAATTGAGAATTTGAGCCAAACATATTCTTTTTGTTGTGTAAATACTGACTTTAATATATATCACCAGGGTGTGAATACATACTGAATGTACTGTACGATCACCGTTTTCAAGAAAGATATATTTTTGTGAATTACAGCCAAGTTTACGAGAGCAGACCCTCAGAACGTACATCTTTCACGGGTCAATAGTTGCTATTTTATTCATTTCACTGCAAACTCCTCTAAATTGAATTACCAACATAACCTCCTATGTGTTTTAGTTCCAGGTGGTCAGTTTGCTTTTCCCTTTACTCATTGTACTGAGACATTGTCACAACAATGCCGTGAGGTTGTCATCCCATTATTTTCATACTTGTGAAAGATGATGACAAAGCTAAGGGAAATACCTAGACCCTCTGATTGTTAGTTTGCATTCGTTGTATACCAGCTGCTGCTGAATACACTGCCAACATTCAGACCTATGTTCCCACACTGAAGAACAATCTATTGTTGTAGCCATTTCTCGAGCCCTGTCCACTTTCCTGTTATTGGTTTATAAAGAATCAGATCAGAAGACATGCAGACGTGGTAAAAGGGGATACTCCCCTTTACATAAAACTGATGTGCTCATACGTGCTTGTAAATATCCATTATTATGTATTGAAGTACCCATGAAGTTTCCTTAATTCGCCCCAGGAATTGTACCTTCTACCAATGCCCTATTACAAGTAACTTTATGGGTGCCGAAGGCCTCTGAACCTTAGGAACCAGGAAAGAGAAAGTCTGAAGGTAATGAAGACGTGTATGAGGAAGGTGTTTTGTGATGCGAGGGACAGATGGGGGGGGGCACTTATTTGCTTTCTTCTCCATCATCACAGAAGCAAATAATTCAGCAGCTAATTCATATTAACACCAACAACAAAATGTCACTGACTTCAATCTCACTGCTGGATTGCACACATTTGTATGAGATGTTTATTGTACGACAAGGGTATCACGCTGCATTCGCCGTGACATGCCCTTTGTGTGTTTCTGAGGTTCCTCCTATCGCCGCCCCATCATCGGTTCCACGGTAGTTCTCAGCATACACCCACTACGATCTATGCAGTTTCAGGCTAAATTCACATGATATATACAGAATATGATGTCAGCACATGTCATATTTAGTCAACACAGCAGTGGGACGAAGAGCACAGAGAGGAAACTGGCCCTAACCCACTACAGCTACATTAAGATATTTTATTAAATGATTGATTTGGACAACCCCGGGGCATTCTCTCCATTTTCATGTGCACTAATCACATACTTAGCATGTTATCCATGGTTAAATCAAGACTAACACAGCTGGTGAAAATAGCAATAAGTGACTACAACAAAAACTGTCTGCCTGTCTTGGCGGTACCACCTCGTAGTTGAGCACATAAGTTAGCACTTAATAACATATCAGGGAATTTTGTAGTTTCTCTATCTACAGTATATGCACAGTTAGGAAATGCCTTATCCCAAAGAAAAAATATCTCATTTTCTTTCTATTTTTTTCTTAATGAAAAGTAGAAGATACAGATATCACTCTAACTCGACCGTACCTGCCTCTTTGAGAAGACTCACACAATACAATGCTCTGTGAATGCACTGTGATACTCTTTGCTCCTTTGGTCCATGTTTGAATTGTGCACAACTGATGAATGTGAAGCGGAAACAGTAATCAATGAACCTTTGTAGAGGACTTTCTTCACTTTGCTGTGTAAGAATACACCGCTTTGCTTCATGGCTTTTATAAACAGAACTATGTTTGGTAAGTGTTTGTAGTTAATAGTTCACTTAAAGAAGCTGTTTTCGGTTTGAATACTCAGACCGTTTGGCAGCACAAGCTGGACTTTGTTGCCAATACTGAAATTATTTGTTTGAAAATCAAAACTGATTTTAAGTTAATCTCCATTTTATTTCCCTTGAATGTGTTCTTTTATTTTCATCATACAATGAATATTCGAGTGAAGTTTTTATTAAACAATTAAGATACTATGCTAGATATTGTTGTACAAAATTTGTATTCTTCACAAAAGTACAAATATTGTCTTTTAATGTGTAATTTAGGTTATCTCTCTTATTCTGTATAAAATGAAGTAAACAACCCTGTGAAGTCCCAAACAGTAGAAACTGTCAACTTTATTAAACACCTAAGTGTATGCTCAATCTGCACTTCATGTCTAGTCTATTTCTCTTTCTTCACTGCATGCATCAGCAACTACACTGAGGCAATTGCTGTGGTCTATCACACAAACAGAACACATTCACTTCTTAAAAAACTTGTCTGACATCTTTAACTGACATCTTTAAATAAAATTAAAAAAACCTTACAATTGAGAAATTTATTTCCTGGTACCCATTATGGATGACAAACACTGGTTCAAAAGCATATAAAATCTTACTACAGCAAGAATGATGCATTTACATTAAAAAAAAATTGCAATGTGTACAATATTATTAGTAAGGTAGTATTTGTAATTCACACTATTGAGTAAGCATATTATCAGCTGTCTATACCCTTAAATAAATGATCAGACATCGAGACATACTGTCCATCCTTCCATCTGTAATGTTTATTTTATACAGGAGATATCTCTACCCAATTCCCTTCATCATCACATTTATTAACAATGACAAGCAAATTTTCTTTTTGATTTTACGAATTTTATTCTGTATCCATTGTTTGTGGACTTATGGAAATATATTGTCTTTGTTTTAGTTTGCACCAGAAAGTTGATTTTAACGAGACTAAAGGGTTGTCTTCTCAGTAGTCTCCTGCTTCTTCTCCTTTCAGCTTTTCCCTTCAGGGGTCACCACAGCAAATCAGTTGCCTTCATCTAACCCTGTCTTTTGCATCTTCTTGTCTCACACCAACTACCTTCATGTCCTCTTTCACTACATCCATAAACCTCCTCTTTGGTCTTCCTCTAGGCCTCCTGCCTGGCAGTTCAAAACTCAGCATCCTTCTACCAATATATTCACTATCTCTCCTCTGGACATGTCCAAACCACCTCAGTCTGGCCTCTCTGACTTTATCTCCAAAACCTCTAACATGTGCTGTACCTCTGATGTACTCATTCCTGATCCTATCCATCCTGGTCACTCCCAAAGAGAACCTCAGCATCTTCATCTCTGTTACCTCCAGCTCTGTCTCCTGTCTTTTCCACAGTGACACTGTCTCTAGACCAAACAACATCGCTGGTCTCATCACAGTTTTGTACACCTTTCCTTTCATTTTAACATACTTCTCTGCCACTCCGGACTTCCTCATACAATACCACAGTTTTTCTCTGGGCACCCTGTCATAAGCTTTCTCCAGATCTACAAAAACACAATGCAGCTCCCTCTGGCCTTCTCTGTACTTCTCTATCGACATCTTCAAAGCAAATACTGTATCTGTAGTACTCTTTTTTGGCATGAAACCATACTGCTGCTCAAATGCTCACTTCTGCCCTTAGTCTAGCTTCAACTACTCTTTCCCATAATTTCATTGTTCATCAACTCTTCAAAGTACTCTTTCCATCTTCCTATCACACTGCTGGTACCTGTCAATGCCCTTCCACCTCTATCCTTAATTACCCTAACCTGTTGCACGTCCTTCCCATCTCTCACTCTGTCTTGCCAACTTGTATAGATCTGTCTCTCCCTCCTTACTGTCAAACCACCAAGTGCCCTTATCTACTTTCCTTCCAGATGACACACTAAGTACTCTCCTACCTGTCTCCCTGATCACATTAGCTGTAGTTGTCCAGTCATCTGGAAGCACCTCCTGACCACCCAGAGCCTGTCTTAACTCCTTCCTAAAAGTCATGCAACATTCTTCCTTTTTCAGCTTCCACCATTTCCTCCTCTGCTTTGCCTTTGCCCTCTATATCTTTCTCACCACCAGAGTCATCCTACACACCACCATCCTATGCTGTTTGGCTACATTCTCGCCTACCACTACTTTGCAGTCACTGATCTCCTTCAGATTACACCGTCTACACAATATGTAGTCTACCTGTGTGCTCCTACCTCCACTCTTATAGGTCACCCTATGTTCCTGCCTCTTCTGGAAGAAAGTATTCACTATAGTCGTTTCCACCCTTTTTGGAAAGTCAACCACCATCTGACCCTCTGCATTCCTCTCCTGGATACCAAACCTGCCCATCACCTCCTCATCACCTGTTTCCTGCACCAACATGTCCATTGAAGTCTGCTCCGATAACAACTCTCTTACTTCTAGGTATGCTCTGCATCACTTCATCAAAGTCCAACCAGTTTCTCCTTCTCCTCCAACTCACATCCTACCTGTGGAGCGTACCCACTAACAACATTGAACATCACACCTTCGATTTCTAGCTTCCGACTCATCACTCAATCTGACACCATTTTTACCTCCAGGACATTCCTAACAAACTCTTCCTTCAAGATTACTCCTACTCCATTTCTTTTCCAATCTACACCATGATAGAACAACTTGAACCCTGCTCCTAGACTTCTAAACTTGCTACCTTTCCAGCTGGTCTCCTAAACACACAGTATGTCTACCTTCCTCCTCTGCATCATGTCGGCCAACTCTCTACTTTTTCCTTTCATAGTTCCAACATTCAACGTCCCTACTCTCAGTCCTTTGCTCTTGGTGTTCCTCTTCTCTCTCTTCCTACGAACGCACTTTCCTCCTCTCCTTCTTCGACCAACAGGAGTCCAATTTCCACCAACACCTTGTAGGTGAACAGCACCGCTAGCGATCGTTGTTTACCTCGAGCGATCCGCCATGGAAGTCACAGATTTGATTTCCATGTTTGATTTTGCAAAAGTTTTACGTCAATGCCCTTCCTGACACAACCCTCTGTATTTATCCAGGCGTTGTCACAGTTCCTGCCTCTCACTCCCCCTCCTGTCACACTGCTGCAGTATTTTTCCACTCTCTCTCCCTCTGCTCCACTCTACCTGCCGGCCACGCCTACTGCACCAGCCCACTCTGCTCACCTGCTGCAGATCACTGCAATCAGGCCTGCATATAGTCTTTCCAGCACCTTCACTCCTTGCCAGATCGTTCTTCAGCGTCATGCGAGACTTTCCAGCGTTCATTTCCTGTCTGATCTCCCAGTGTCGACTCTGCCTGTCCCTGACCTGCAATCCTCGTCTGTCTCCCGGTAAACTCACCTGCCTTCTGTCCCTGACCTCGTGCTCTGCCTCAGCGTCTCTGGTATCTGTCTGCTCGTCTGGTTTTGAGTCCTCCGCCTGGCCTCGTCTCCTCTCCTGCCCGCTCCCCAACGGTGCCTCTGTCTTCTCTGACTGCTCACCTGGCTACGACTCTCCCGCCTGTCTACGACCTCTCTTCAGCTTACTCCTCGTCGGCCTCACAGCACGTGCAGCCGGCTCTCCAGAACGCAGAGCATCCTGCTCATCTTCCTGCTAAGAATAAAAGTCATTACCAACTGTTCCTGTGCGCCTGTGTACTGCATTTGGGTCCAAACAACACCCGTTTCAGGCGTGGTACTGGCATAATAAGACAGTGGCTTGTGCCTTACTGCGGCTAGATTTAAAACGAAATTCACATGTATTTACATGGACTGATTATTAGGAATATTGCTATTATTATTATTATTATTATTGTCTTTATAATTGTTAGTATTGCTATTATAATTATCATCATTATTATTATTATTATTATCATTATTATTATCAGTAGTAGTAGTAGTAGTAGTAATTGTAGTAGTAGTAGCATGACACTTGTTTATTTTACAAACTAGTAAATGTTTTGAATGAAAACCAGAGCATGTAAATAATCAGCCACTGGCACGTAAAAGGATACTTATTTGAAAGTTTAACCGTGAAGTTATGCCTCAGCTGTAACTTGATGCTCTACAGCGTTTGTTCAAGTGATCCTTCACTTTAATGATGCAGGTCTTCAGTTCTCCCACCAGGAGGCGCTGTCACACAGTATTTAGAGGGAGCTGGACAGGCGCCTGCCTGTAGTGAAGGTGAGTTAGTACACGCCTTAATTTAATAAGTAAAAAAAAAAAACTTAACAATCTTTTAACCAGGAAAACCCTCTAGATTACTGTCGATTTTCCAGAAAGACTTAAAAATATAACGACCAATGACGTAAAAGAAGCAAATATTAACCTTTACTAACTAATGGCCATGTTAGCTAATGCTAACATGGCCATTAGTTGAACCTGTTGGGATTAAGTACCTGAAGAAGCATTAAAGGTTTTGTTATTTTAAATAAAATACTCATAATTGATTCTAGGTTATCATGTGAATGGAAATCATTTTCACATCATTTAGGTTTTTACTGGCTGTCTATACAGAAACATTCAGAGTACTGTAAATGCAGTGAACCTGTTCCTCCATCGTTAGCAACAGAACATTTGGTTTAGAACTGTTCAGTAGTCACATATGGTTGCTTAAGTAAAAATTTGAATGCTTTATTGCCAAGTCTACTGTTTACAGTGTAAAAAAAAGAATAAACTGAATTGACTTGCAACATTTTTAAAACCCTGGAAGACAACGCGTGGTTTTAGGTCAGCTGTGTTTCTGACAATCTGCATCTTTCATGGTGGCTTCTAGTGTGAAAGCTGGCATGTGCATCGCCCACAATGTTTGCCCCTAAGTGCATGTTTTTGGCTTCCAATCCTTTGGACCAGCTGTGCTGCAGACTGGAACTGGTCCAGCGTGCCTGCCTAGAGTAACCAAGCAGGGTTTTGGGCTGTTTGAGTTGAGTGAGAAGAAGGGCGACAGCCACCTGCCATAAGGGCTTGCCCTGTTCAGATCTCCAGCTCTGCCTTTCAAGTTTGAGCCAAGTTGGGGTTCTTTCATGCGGGCCTGATCTCCTTAAGACCTCAGCAAATACAGAACGAGAATCAGTCCAGACTCAGACACATCTGTTGTCATATAGTCTCTACGGTTCAGCTCAGACCAGCAGAAAGAGAGTGAACACCAGTGGGTCTATTGGCACGTCGGCTACGTGTGGACAGAAAGCTATAGTTTAGACATTGCAAACACAAATGCTCACTTCTGACGAGCTTAGGCTAAACCGTGTTCCAGTGTAAACAAATACGGGACTGTGTGGAATAAATGGAGTTTGGTATGACAAGGCAGGCCGCCTTGTGCCAGATCCATGCTGATGATCAGGGATGAGATAAAATGAACAGCCAGCATTTCATATGTCTCAATCATGTTGTGGAATCTATCAGCAGTATTTTGGACAGATAAAAAGGACAGTTGTAGAATTATGCTAGATTATGCCGTAAATGTTTTTTTTTTCAAATACTTTGACCCGTAAGCAAACACATATTACGAGAAATGGAAGTTCTAAAAGAGACAAAAAGCCTCACCAGCACATACAGGTGCTAAAATATTCAAATCTACAATAAATAAACTGACAGGCAGGACAGAAAATAAACACTTATTCTTAACACTTCTATTCTTAAATCATAGCTTAGATTAGAAGCTATTACTTAAGCTTCTATTCTTAAGAGAAGCTGTTTCAAAGTAGTTTCTGTGCATCGTCAAATTTATTGTCTTGGTAAATTTTCTAAACATATTTATTTATTGTTTAGTTTCTTAAACAACATTCCTGAAGCGATACTGTGAATCGCCAGGAGGACTGAAGTCCCATTTTGACATTCTTGAAGTCACTGAAACTCAACTTGTAAGACCAGTATGGCCAGTTTCACCCAGTTGAACATCTCTACCAATCAATTGTCTTCAAGGCTAAGGAGGAGCATACTCCACGCACTCGTCACCCCCCCCACAGACACACTTCCTTCTTTTCTCAGACAAGTTGCTTCTGTGACGTTCACTGTTTCTCTTAGTGGATACAGATTCAGCGTGTAGCTTTGTCAAGCTGATCAGGAAAATTCAAGAAGACAGGTTGAGTACGAGCTAGTTCTCTTAATTACACAGGAATAACTCTGAAAACATGTAAAGTGATTTATTAAATCTTTTCAGAGGGGTTTTTGAGGTTAGATATTCAACCTCAGTCCTATTGGAAAATTTTTCTATGATAGTGTAGCCTGCGGTTAATTCAGTGATCTCTTTTATTAGTTTCTATAGACAGACATGGTAATAGAGATGCGTTTCTATTTCCTAGTTCCTACGATCCCCTCAGGTGTTTAATTTGCTGTTAATTCATCTTCACAGATTGCATGTTGTCACCTTCTGTCACCTTTAAAACTGACAAAAAACTTTTAAATCTTTTTTTCTTTGTTTATCACCCAGGATGGAGGTCAAGAAAAGGACTTTCTTCGACAACTTTCGCCTGAAACCTAAGCTGCTCCACATGAAGAAGCCTCGTAAAAAGGCAGCTGCTAAACAGGGGAAGAAGCTAGCCTATCGGCGAAGTATATCTGTACCAGATCTGAGACCGGAGTCGGACGAAGCGTTGAGTTTTGACAACTCCATGTCATCGAATGCTTCTGAAGCCCTGTTCTTTGGCATCTCACCTGGTTTGAGTGATACAGATTCCATTGCAAGTGGCTCCAACTATGATGGACTCATTATGACTGATAATCTGAATGACCCAGTCCCACAACCCAGACGTAGAGTTCACACCGATACCGCAACTACAGCCATGTATAGAATAAGTGCACCAGAAGGGATACAGAGGCTTTATGAGGAAATTGATGTAATTAATTCAGCATCAGGAAACAAGATAAACATGACGAATGAAGGATTGTACACACAAGTGGATAAAAAAACCTTTGGTAATGTGCCAAAATTTAACTATGATCCTGTTCCTGTGCCAAGAACCATTTATACTAACCCAGTTGTCCACTCACCAAAACCAGATATTGTAGAAAGAGATGGTTTCAATAGTAAATATACCCAATTAGAAAGAGCACATTTGAACAGCATTTCTGCAGCACTGAACAGGGTAAGCTCATTTGGAGAACAAGTGGGTCCTCACGCAGAAAAAAAGACCGTAATATTTGAACAAAAAAAGCCATCTTCTGACAAAGGAACTCCACCAGTAACTAAAAAAGCTCCTGCAGACAGATTGTCTCTGACTTTAGATACTGCGGGTACTCCTTTGGAGGGTACCGATGGCAGCCCTCAGGATTCCAGCTGTGACACTCCTAACAAGGATCAAATCAACATGTTCTGGACAGAAGACTCAGAGGGACTTGACCAAGAATCCTGTTTTCCCCTTTTCACAAAAGATTTGTCGATGGAAGAGGCCTTGCTTGAGAAAGCTCAGTCTGTGGAGACCATGGATGAATTAGCAGAGGTGAGTCCCGTTGGTCAGTTGGTGTATTTCATAACATGAACTGTAAGAACATCACATGATTTATGTTCAGATGTCAAAATACTAGTTTTCTATAATGCTTTTGCCATTAAATTCAAATGGTGTTATTTCTGCATTTTAAAGCCTAAAGATAAAAGTGCTTCAAGAATGTAAGAAAGTAGGTAAGATCTAGTTCCAAAACAAGGCAGTTACAGACTGCAACATCCTGCAACACCCCTGAATTAAAAATTTTACCCTGACCTCCTTGCATAGAGGTCAAAGATCAAAGCTAGTGCTCTGACCTACTTTATTAGATCTATGGTCTTACCCACGCTAGCCTCCCTCGTCTTTCTATCTTATCTAGTTCCTGAGTGTACAAAAGTTGACATTTGACCTTAACCTAGTTTTCTCAGGGTAAAGTTCATCATTTCATTTTCATTCTCTTTGCCGTCTGAGCAATGTGCTTTTTGTTTCATCTTTCTCTGCAACGGTTGTGAAGATATTTGGTGGACTAACGAATGGACGGACGAACGGACACAGATAATTACATGGACGCAGGATTTAATTAAGTGGTCAAGAAGAAGTGGGGGAATGTAGTAATTTATGTATGATAAATGAAAATATGTTACCAGTATTACTTGATATCAGATAGACTTAGAGCAATTTTACATGTGAACAACTAGAACTGTTGCATAGATGCCTGGCCGGTAATGTACGCATATGCGCACACACAAATAAACACCCCAGGAAAACCTGTGTTACTAGTTACAGATGCACTACATTCTGAAACCCCCTTGGCCTTAAGCCAATATGCGTCCACATATTTACATTTCTAAATGTTGAGAGGAAGGTGTTCCCTATATTCTCTATGACTTCAAGAGGGATTCTTTCAGTTTGTTCTGAACTGCTTAAACCCATTTCATTTCATTGGAGACAGTGTTACACCCTTACATATTCACAACACCCCAGTACTGATACTTCTGAACGATTTTTTGTAACAAGGAAAAGCAATCAAACAAGATGGTGAATAATTTCGGAAATCGGCCCCACCCTTAAAAATACAAAATAATGGTTTGTCACACACTGGTTCAAAATGTGTAGTTCAATTTCAATCACTCATGAACATTGCAGGGAGGACATACTAATTATTTTCTTTTTCAAGTATATGGGATAATAGTGTGTTCAAGGCCGTATGTTCAGGTCAAACTACAAATTGCACTGTCCAAAAACCACTCACTGGCAGACTGGTAAAGCAACACCTCGTGACTGCTGACCTTGGAACTAGTCTTGAATACACTCAAGGCCATACTAAGAATGCTTGAACTGCACACAAGACAACTCTACAAGCCTCAATATGAAGCCAATCCTTAAATCACACAACTGAAGGGCACCGCTGACTTATTAGTCCTGCTCACAGAAAAACGTGCCCATTTGGGTCAAATGTGTAAGAAACAGGATGATGTCATTCATATTTAAACGTAAGCAAGATGGAGGAGGAAAGGGACAAATGATATAGGCAACAGAATGCAGCCATGATCACCCAAGAGTGAGGTATAACAGGCGTAAATATCATGTCACCTGCAGGATTGTACACACATATTCATATCTCTTTTGTTTGGAGTGTTAATGTTTTTTGTAAATGTATAATTTTTTGTAAATTAAATTTTTTGTAAATGTATAATCATCTTCTACACAGATGTCCAAGGATCAGTGTGAGTTTGATGCTGGAAATGGGACTGATCCTCTGGATTGCTCTGTGAGTACTCCTCTGACTGCTGAGCCCATTGACATGACAGTCATCTGGTGAAAACAGCCTATAAATGTGAATGTTTCTCCACAGTTTAATGTTACATCGGACCCTGATGTCCAAATTCCTATTGCGGCCCAGAGATACCTTGTGAATATCACTCTGAAGCAAGGAAAGAACCTGGTTGTCAGACACAAACGCTCAGGTAGGTCACATGACTGCAAGTCACTGCAGTCAATAAGTCGACTTCACCATAGAGCATGAATTTGGATTCACTGAGTAAAAAAAAATAGATGTAAAAAATACATGCAAATATAAAGAATTTCTGAGGATAACGCATGAAGTGTAAATTTATAATTTATATTTTAATAATTTAAACTAACAATTTCCCTATGGGGATCAGTAAAGTAAAATTAATATTAATTAAAATTAAAGTTATGAGTATTTCCAGTGTGGTCCACGGTAAATATTCACAATGACAGTACATATAATCAAAACAACACTGAATCAGAGCAAATACTAAGAATGTTTTGGACAGACAGTAATATAGATAATAAATATAATAACTAGCTTTTTATAAGCTAACATTAAACTGAAATTGTAGAAATTCCTGAAACAAAATCACTGTATTACATCCCACTTCAAAGTGGTGATGTATTGTACTGTAATTGTCAGTGTTCGTTTGTTCGTCCGTCCTTCCGTTAGTTAGTCCACCAAATACGTTCGCAACCGTTGCAGATAGAATGATGAAACAAAAAGCACATTACTCGGGTGGCACAGGGGATGAAAATGAGATGATGACCTTGACCTTGAGAAAGCTAGGTCAAGGTCAAATTTCAACTTTTGTACACGCAGGAACTGGATAGAAAGACGAGGGAGAGGGCCAGTGTGAGTAAGACCATAGATCAAAGCTAGTGCTTTGATCAATGACAGTAGGTCAGAGCACTAGCTCTGATCTTTGACCAATGCAAGTAAGTAAAATTTTGAATTCAGGGGTGTCGTGGGATGTTGCAGTCTGTGACTGCATTGGTTCTAGTCTTGGATTATGAGATGGCGTTTCACAGTTCTTAATACATACTAAGGGAATGCAGTTAAGGTGAGGTGGCCATTGTTTACAGGGCATGTCCTCAATAAAACACCGCTAATGCTTAGCTTGCATATCTTGTTCATCTTGCTCTATAACAGATGGGTGTTGAAAAAGAGAATGAGCTGTCCTCTATGAAAACAAGATGGGCTATATTCAGTTCAGACCATTGTTTATTTGTAAGGATGGCATCTCTTGTCAAGTGTTTATGTGCACAGACAAGCAGAATTATGCTGCTTGACGAGTACGAGTCAAGAAAGTATCATATAAAACAGTACTGGTGTACCTGATACTTGAGTAACTGATGGTACCCAAGGTATAAAGTGTATAAAAGATTTTAAATATAACTTTCTCTCATTCAGTCAACAACTGTACAATCATATTGAAGACTAATTTTTGAAAGCATTTTACAATTTAAAGATGCTTATTTATTATAATTAATTATAATGAAACAACTACATTTGGATTATTTGTTTGCAACTGTTCATTCTCAAATCTATGTGCAAATTGAAGCTTGAACTTTGCGAGGTGGTTTGGATATTAACACATTTAGGTTGACGTTCCAAAGGTGAATGAACTTTTGAGAATGTTCTTTTGACTGACAAACGGAGAAAGACCATTTCTTCTATCTTTACTTTGCCTTGAGGTCCTGGATTGCTTCGGGAAAACAGTGCCATCAAGTGGCCAGAAATGGAAACACAAATTTTGACAAAACGAATGTATGGTCCGGCAGTTTTTAAACATTTACTTAGTTTACCTTAATGTAAAATGTCATGTCTGTCTGTCTCTCTATTTAGCTGTCAGTCTATTTTCACTCACTCACACACTCACACACACACGCACGCACGCACACACACACACACACACAAACACACACACACACACACACTATCCCTAGACTTTTCTTTTTAAAGTGCTTTCTTCATGTAAAGAACTTTTTCCTTCCCTGTGACAGTGCTCTTCTTTTTGGTAGTTGAGTCCTTGCTTTTCCTGACAAGATGACACCATGATGATGCAATCTTTGACACACCCCTTCTCTCTGGTGTTTGTCCAACAATAAACACCATGCCAAAGGCTGTGCGATGGCATACATTATCATTACATATTCTGAAAAGATCCACGACACCAGCCCCCACTACTTAGTTTTAGTCGTCCTCTTCTTTTCCCATTAATTTCCATCGTCACCGTTCTCAGTTATGCCAGAGCATTTCTCCCTGCTAGCTGCCACATTCTCCTCCTGTCAAGTTGCCTGGAGGTTTCCCTGTCACCGGCTGGCAGGGTGGAGCTGCTGTGGGTCCTACTTGCCTTTGCTAGATGTTCATTTGGAGTGGGGAGCTGACAGGCCTGACAGCCCATCCCCACAGGGCCTTTGTCATGTGATTCAAGCCTCCCTGCAGGCTCTCTCAAGCACCCCTTTATTCCCCTATACAAATGAAGGGATGGGACTGTCTTTCATTTTTTTAACCAATCTGCATGCAATTGCAGAAACAAAGAGTCCCACACCCCCACCCCACTCACACACAGACTTTCTTAACAGGCTTGGGAGATTAACACTGGTTGCTTCAGGATCTTGGTTTTGGTTGCCTCATTTGTGCGAGTGTTTCTACTCTTTTACAATTAAACAGCTACATCCTTCTGTCCTTGCCATGAGTATGTTGCACATCCTCCTCGCATTTGACAGTTTCTCAGACATCCAGCAATGGTGAATCATGTGTGTGTGTTTTTATAATCATCATTAAGAAGCAGTACTTTCCATGCAAATCAAATATAGCTTGCATTAAATAATATGCATCCAATAAAATGCCCTGAAATTGTTCACGTTATGGCTGTACTTGTATCACTTAAATTATTATCAAGTGTGGTTCAATTTCCTGCATTTTTTTTCTCTGCTTCTATTGGAATGTAGGTACCAGTGATCCTTATGTGAAGTTTAAAATTGAAGGAAAAGTGTTCTATAAAAGCAAAGTGGTTTATAAAAGCCTGAATCCACGGTGGAACGAGTCCTTCTCTCATCCTCTTCGAGACAGAGAGCATCCCATAGAACTGCGGGTGAGCATTATTTAAAGCGTATTTTAACATGTTGCAAGGGTTTTCTGTGGTCTCATGATCCTAATAGAGTCTCTAACATTGTTTTAGATCTATGACAAAAATCGGACAGCTGATGAGTCCATGGGTTCCAGCTTTATTTCCCTGAAAAATCTCGAATTATATAAGTAAGGAATATATTTCTTATCTTTGAGAGTACTTCATCATAAGGTTATACATTAGGGGACATCAGTTTTTTTAATTTACATGTTCCGTCTGCCTGTTCGCAGAACGTATGATATGGAGTTGCATGTCAGTGATCCAAAAGGTAAAGAAGATGACATGGGAGTTATTTTGGTTGATGTTCGCTTGATGTTTAGAGATGCCACCATCAAAAGAGGCCCTGTAAGTGTATTTCTAATATGAGAGGTATTTTTTCATGCAGGTCTGTCTCAATTTTTTTTAAATTGATTCTTGTTATTCTTTTTTTTCCTAGAGATGGCCACAAAAGAAGAATAAGGTACGGATTTCTCTTTTTTAATTTTTTCGTTTCATTTAATTTTATCTTGAAGTTACAAATGTGGCACGAAAAGCCAGTAGTGTTAGTATTTGTTCAACTTACGCATTTGCAATAGGGTGCTCACAGTTACGCTGATCAAAGCCACTAGGGGGCAGTAGCTCACTGTGTTATGCTGCAACAAATAATGAGGCGTATAATCAGGACTCAGGCTTCCACATGTAACCTTGGATTCAGCACAGCCTTTTGTGGTTTCATACCAAACCTTTTTTGCAATACATTATTATATTCAGTGGTATCCCTTACTGTGAAAAAATTATGGGACAATATTGCTTTCTGATCAAACCAAAATAATATTGACTGAATATATTGTCATGAAAGAGCCCTTCGATGAGTATTATACAGCCGCGTTTGTTTTGTAGTAAACAAAGTTCCATCTCCTCTCAAGTGGCTTTCAATATATTGCAGCTGTAATTAGATTCAGAGTGAAATAGGAGCGTTGCTGTTTGGGACTCACACTGCAGTGAGTGGGTTTGTATTCACACCTATGTAGTCACTACATCTGCCACTGTTCAGTCTCTTGATGGTCCAGTACACATTCTCAATTTGAGATTAGATGAGAAAGGAATCAAGCCATTTTTATACACATTGTTGGTTATCCACTACAGATGGTTAAAGATACTCAAAGGGAGACAAAAATGTGTGATGGGACTGTTCACAATGTTCCGCTGCCTAAATCTCAGTGCTAATTTAACAACGTAACAATGCCATTTTTTCCCATTTCATTTTTGACAAACGAACAATATCTTATTCCATTTAACACCTATCTTGGAAGTGCCGAAAAACCCAGCTCTTACAACTCTACTCCCCCTCTTTTAGAACATCGTTTTTCTCCCTCTGTGTTACTGCCACAGACACGGGGAATGGCAAGTGCCTAAGTAAAAACTCTGCTGTGTGATAGTGTTTCAAACAGAAGGGGGCCGTATGGGAGAAGCGGGAGGAGGGGGGGGGGGGGTCTGCTGATCGAGGCATGTTGCCAGTATGGGATGCCTAAGATCGGCAACGCTGATAATTCTCAGGCATAGCAGGCAATAACCCAGATGTTAGTATGTAATATCACAGCTGTGGATGGACAGTGCTAAGGTACCAGCCAAATGGACCCGGGTCTGAGCTCATTGTGCTTGTCCCCATGCTGTCCCACCATATGGAAGCAATCGCACAGCCCTTTTAGGACCAGGAATAGATTCTCTTTAGGGGCCACTTACAGTTAAGTGGAATTGTTTTATTGGCCGCTGAGATAGAAATGTGTCCAAGATAAACACTTGGGATGACTTGGCTGAGGTCTGTTTTATATTGCTCCTCCACTCCCTCTGTTCCTCTTCTTTTGAAGGGGCTGATATTTATAGGGCTGTGCCTGTGGTATTCCATGTTAATTCAGGTCCCTGAGATGTGCTTTGATCCCCTCCGGATTGGGTGGCAATGTGGGTTGTGACCCCGTAGTGAAGAGGAGGGGGCCGGTAGTGGCAGGGGAGTTGTAGAGGGGGGGGGGGCGTTTGAAGCGGCGTCGCCGGGGCAGTGGAAGGAGCCGGGCAATCAAAGAGGCTAGAGCAGACTCCGGTCCCGCTCTTTAATTACAGTCAGCCCTACGCAACCTCTCTGCTGTTTGTTTTTACAGCCCTGGCCTATCACCGACCGGCCTCACGGGAACTCTAACATGGAAACGAATCAAGGCCTCTCTGTCTCACTCCCTCTGTGACACACAGCAGGGGAGGTGGATTATTTGCTGGCTTTGTCCTTGCTTTCCAAAGTTTTCATTAATGCACCACGTTTTTTTGGTTTCCCAGTTTCACTTTAGCAGAAAACATGTATTCTTCTTCCAGCGAAATTAAGCTTGATTGAATTTGCCAGCATGCATTAAGCTTTGATGCTAGCCATACATGCTGCATGTATGTCTAATATGCTGATGAGAGAACTGTGTGGTTTGCATCATTACTCACTGCTGCCTGCTGTCTCTTGGTGCAGTATGCCAAGTGTCCTGCCTCTCCACACTCAGTCTGAGAGCCAGTGATGAGTGGGACTGTCACAGCCAGGGACATCTGGCTGCTCGCTGTCGTCCCTCTCTCCAGGAGCTTCCATGGTGTGGCTCACCTGTCAGTGGAGATGTGCTAATATGTTCCAACAGAGAACTGTGCTGTATAGTGTAAACCTTTGTGCTACTTTCGTGCACTCTGTGAACATGATGAGGTGCCAGGTTGAGGCAGGAGCAGGTAAACAGAAGGGGTGGGCTCGCAGAGTTTCCACACACGCTACATTATCTGTTGGTCTGCACCTTTGTCCAGCAGCAGAACCAGGCCACGCCGGCACAGCGGCCAATCGAAGCGCTGAAGAATCAGCCGAAGAGTCAGATGTGGACTGGGGTGCTCGGTATCACCTTGGTGGAGGGACAGAACCTGCCGCAGTGTGGCCACGGGGACGTTTACGTCCGTTTCCGCCTCAATGAACAGAAGTACAAGAGCAAGGTTGGATGTGTTTTTTTTTTTTTTTTCAGGAGTCTCTCCGTTATCCCACTTTTCCAACAGTTTCCATTGTCATGCTCCTCTCTTTTTCATGTCTGCTCTTTAAACTTCAAATCTTTGCCCCAGCCCTTATCTCCTGCTTCCCCGCTTCTTCCTCTCAGCAGGTGTCTGTCTGTGACTCACCTCCACCTTGACTCACTGGGCCATGGCAGAGGTAGCTCATTATACTGGGCAAAGCTGCCACTCACTTCTCTGTGTGCTTCGGGTGCTGGGTGCTTCATTGCCTTCATTTGCATACCCAGCATGCCCTGTTCATCTGCCTGTACTTGTTGGCCTCCCCCCCTCGACAATTCCATGGTGCACTTGTCTTGTATTGTCGTGTTATTTCTTTGTAAACCTCTCTGCTCTCGTCTCTTATTCCTCTCTGCTTGTTTGTTTGTTGGACAAAGCTGATTCTAATTGGAAGCTGTCAGTGTTTACAATCCCAGAGTGGCTACTGAGGTGTACACATACAAGCACACACAAATAGAGAAGCATGCACACACACTACACCTCTCTTTCTCCTCTCCTGCCTCGTTCTGGTTGAACTGAATGAAGACTTAATCCAGCTGTCATGCAGGAGCCACTCAGCCTGATAATGCATTAAACCCGACATTATATCAAAGTATATACTGTATGTGTGTGTGTGTGTGTGTGTGTGTGTGTGTGCGGTCTCTGTTACTGTATGTGCTGAAACAGTGTCTTTGCTGCCCCCAGAACCTTTGCATTCAGGCCAATCCCCAGTGGAAAGAGCAGTTTGACTTCAATCAGTTTGAAGATAACCAGGAACCTCTGCAGGTGGAGATGTGCTGTAAGAGAGGGAGGAAGGGCGAGGAATCCTGGGGGATGTGAGTATTTTTTGGTGGATAGTGTTAATTTTCCTCACATGGTCTCCATCACAGAACTAAATGGCTGTATGTGTTTCGACGGAGCTATTTTTGTTTGGTGTCTCAGGTTTGAGATTGACCTGTCGAGACTTCCACTTAATGAGAGCCAGCTCTACACTCACGTACTGAACCCAGGAAAGGGCAGGCTGGTGTTTCTGGCCACCCTGAGGCCCTGCTGGGGAGTCTCCATTTCTGATATTGAAACAGCTACCCTGGAGAAGCCAGATGAGAAAGATGAAATTTTGCAAAAATTTGTAAGATTTTTTTGTGTTTTAATTTGTTTTTAGTGCATTTCTATGTGAAAAGAGATTCTTTAGATATTAACATTTAGAGTGCGTTAATGATCCTAGCATCAGCTGATTTATTAATTAACACTTGATAGCATGACTAAAATTGTGAAATGTAGTGGTACATTTTTTCAATGTTTTTTTATTCTGCTTTATTCAGAGCTTAAAGAACTCACACAAGTGTATGGGGGAGATTGGGTTCCTTCAGGTCAAGGTTATAAGGGCAAATGATCTTCCTGCGACTGACCTCAATGGTAACTTCTAAAAACAATGACCTCTCAGGCTTCTGTTCTCATGGTCTTAGTTTCTTCTAAAACTCAAGCACTTTGTTGTTTGCAGGAAAAAGCAACTCCTTTTGTGTTGTTGAACTCGGGAACTGCAAACTCCAAACTCATACGGTCTACAAGTCTGTCAATCCGGAGTGGAGCAAAGCCTTCACATTGTAAGAACATCTTATGAAAAAATACATCTGCTCTGAATATGAATATTATGTTTTAAAATTATATGTAATATTCTTATATTACAGCCCAATTAAGGACATTCACGATGTCATCGAGTTGACTGTCTTAGATGAAAATGGAGACAAAACACCAAATTTTTTGGGGAAAGTGGCTGTTCCATTATTGACTGTGAGCTTATACGATCATCAATCACATTACTTCTAAAGGTCTTACATGTAATATCTGATATAAAAATACAAATGCTTGCAATCCTAAAAGGTTAACAATGGCAAGGAGATATCTTTGGTTTTGAAGAAAGAAGATTTGATAGGTGGTGTATCAAGAGGAACCATCACACTGGTCCTGGACGTTATCTATAACCGGGTAAGAATCAAACGAAATATTTTCAGGTGTGTTCATGTGACAGCATTCTATGTAATGTAATAACTTGTTGAACTGAATTGTTATTTTTCTTTTTGTCCTAGGTCAGAGCTGGTCTCAAAACCTTCAAACCAAAGGAGACAAAATTAATAGAGGAAAACCTAAAGTTCTCCAAAAAGGTTACGTCTCTAAAGTTTTTTTAATCTAAATTTAACAAATGGAGCGAAAAAGGTGCCTCCAGGTGATGTCCTTACATCACAGTTATAGTAGGATGTGAGGGGTTCAAGTAGCCGCAGTGCTACACCCGACTGTAGTTTGGTTCGGTCATAGTCAAAGTAATTAGTTTAATGGGCTTTAAAAAAATTCAACTTTGCAAGTAGCAAATAAGGGATTGTAAAACTAATTCAACCTCACTGAATTGCAAGTCACTACCATTTATTCCAGTATCAAATGATACTACTGTTTTGTTCCAATTATTTCCCATTAGGTTCTTGCCCAGAATATATATCGGGTTCGAAAAATCAGCACAGCAGTTCTGTACACGTTACAGTACATTAAAAGCTGTTTTCAATGGGAGAGCACGCAAAGGAGTCTAATAGCCTTTCTGGTAAGTCATTGCCTCACGTTAATGAACTCTCTGTAAGCCTTGGGGCCAACGAGTTTTGTCCCATTTCACTGCAGCCCACTTTTAACTCTTTCATTTTATGTGAATTAGATTTGGAGGAGAATCTTTGGTTTAGCCATTTTCTCTCTGCTAGTCTTTTTCCCATGAAAACAGTGGTTGACTTTTGTTTTTATCCCTAACGTATGTGATGGATGTGCTTTATCCTTTAAATCAAACCCCACTTGGCTTTCTCTCGGTTCTGATGACATTAGAGTGTATTTGAAGGGGTTTGGTTTGAGCGTTTGTACATCTGACTTCTTAGCAAAGCCTGCTAACCCGGGGGACAGTGTAAGGAGGATCACAGTCTCAGCCTCGACGGGTGAAGGAATGACAGTTTGCCTCTGAGATTTGAACCTTTTTTAAATGTCTCTGTTTAGCTGTTTTTAATGAGGGTATGTGATCTAAGGTCCTAATCTTAAATAATCTAAAATCACCCTGTGAATCCCCCTCAGTACAGCACATGTAATATCATGATTAAGAGTGTACACTTGCCATGAAAGCCCTGCCAGCACCGTGTCAGGGTGAGGAAGCGGTCACAGACAGGGTGTGTGAAGAACTATCCTTTCACTGCCTTTCTTCTGCCTGCTCTGTCTCAGAATGACATGGAATTCATACCTGCTGTATTCTATAAGCCTTTCTCACTGATCCTGAGGTGCAAATCCCCCCAGGCAATGGCCAGGCTCAATGTATCACAGCATTTGCAGCAGCAAGACAGGCAGGCAGACACACAGGCAGGAAGACAGAGAACAATACAGGCGGATGAATGAGGATAAAGTGGGAAGCATGCTTACTATCTGGTAAAAAAAAAAAAGTTGGAGCAGAGAAAGACAGTTGGGAAAGAGTGTCGTCTCTGGAGACAGATAGCAGAAGACTTGGAGGCAGGGATATGGCCAGAAGAGCAGGAGGATAGGCAGGCTGACAGGTGACAGGTCAGCTGGATGAGGCCATCTCCTTCCACCTATAATTAGATCCTCACCAAACACTCTAATCTTTCATTTCCTCTCCTACTCCACCTGCTGTTAAGGATTGTGGTACACAAATAGAGATCTCAGAACCACGTGAAAAGATGTGCTGTTTTCATCATGATCATCATTGTTACCGTACTTTTGTGGTTTCGAATCTATTTGTTGGTGTTTGTGCGTCATCAACGCCAACAGTTCAGTGAAGACGGTAATTCTTGTGAAAGAGATAGTGTAACCATTTGTTTCTTATTATTTGAAACAGCTCACTGGTGGATGTTTTTAAAAGCAGAGTAGTCAGCGTATGCCTCTGTCTACCATGAGGTGTGCTTCAAATAGCGCAAGTGTCGAAGGGCAGAATCGCCCAAACTTCAGCTTCCGTCTATTCATCATCCACTTACCAGACAAAGAGTTCAACAAGTGAAAAGTTCCTTTTTTCAGTGATTCATTGTATGCTCTGCAATTATATTAAAATACGCACTCTCATGTATATATATAACTTGTCTGATAGTAAAACTCTGATGTTGCACCACTGTCAGACAGTAAGTTAGGGCAACAGTCACTGACTATCAAGACAGGACTAGAACCACACCACTGTCCACACCAGTCCTGCTGTTCACCCCGACCGTAGCCCCTGTACAGCCACTACTCCCCAAAGTCATCATTACAATTAAGTTAGTGTAGGGAACTGTCTGAAGCCACATGCCACCATGTGCCTTAATGAAAGCAGCTCCCACTCCTATCTTATTATATATCTTTAGGCAGTGGTAATAAGGTAACTGATTCAGACATTGACAGATGGCCTCTGCTTGCCTCTCAGATGTGCATAATTATACCACTAGTGTTTGCTCTTTTCTACAGCAGCAGGCAGGCAGGGCTGCTCTGGGTATGCTGGTAGGAAATGCTGCAGTGGTTGGTCGAGCTTTAATATACATTACAATATATTATTTATCAAGCTGGCAGACCAGTCCTACCCTTTTACACCATATACATCCTGTAATGCATTACCGCTGCTGTGGTTTCTACTGGGACTGCGGGACGCTCGCATAGTGCTTTACCAGGAATACTCAGCCATTATATCACTCAGTCCCACAGGCCAATTTTCTGACCTCCACACCGCATGTAGTCTACATTTGTATCCTGTTTATGTAGATTCATGTATGCATTATGAAGTGGTTGTTGGTGTGTAGAGTGTAAGGTATTCAAATTTTGCATGAGGGATCGCTGCTCCATTTCAGTTTAACCAAGTGAATAGAAATGGGATAAAACAGCTTTTCCCTTTTTTTTTTTCATAGAAGTCATTTTTGTTCGTATTAAGGTAGGTTTCTTTGCTGAGTGGCAATCAGAAGGCTGCACATACAGATTTAAGATTTAATATTGATGGTTTATTTAGTTTCATGCTGTTACTAAGTGTGTGACAGGAAGCTGTAAAATGTGCATATCATTGTTGACACGTGCACTCACACATACATTGGTTTTGTAGTCATATATTGGATATTGTTTGATTTCACCTTCAGTTTTTCACCATTTTTCTATTTTAGTAATCAAACACAAAGAAGGGGAAGATGAAACAAACCTTATCTCACACATTTAAGTTTTGGAGAATCTCTTTAAGCATTGTCATCAGTGAATGGAAATGGAAACAAGAAATTAGGAGTTTTTTTGTCTTCTTTTGTTTATGCTGCATTAATGAGCCTTGAATCTGCAGTTTTCAAGAGTTTGTCAACAGCATCTTCCGTTCTCTGAGAGAGAAATAATATGACAGCTAAAATCTTCATAAAATAACAGCCTTTAGATGTGCTGTTCGCTAAGTGAGCAAGATGAATGTGCTATACATCAGCAGTGACTGCAGAAGGGTCACCCAGAGTTCTTCTCTGCAAACAAAAATGTGACCTGTAGATGGAGCTAGAGCACTACTGGAAAGGTGAACGAGGCCCAGAAAAGATCAGCTACTTTTTTTTTTTTGACTGGAACCATTTATGGGAACAACTTGGAGTGAAATCCTCCATTCTGTGCATTAGACCATGAGACACAAGTTTCTTCCACAAAGAATGGAGGGAGGGAAGCTAAATGAGCATTAGCTGGCCAAATTAATCTGCTTCACAAGTTTGAAGTTGGGAACAATTTTGATTTTGATGAAATGGATGAAAGTTTTTTTTTAATTTTTTTTAAGAAAGCAAAAGGATCATTTACACTTGAAAGCTGATTTTGAGCTTTGCTGTCATTAGACCGCTTTAAGTATTTAAGCTGAGTTAATATTTTAACATATGAGGTACCTCATCTGTCAGGAGTTAGGACTAGAAAGAAACCTGTACACCTTCTGTGGGTATTTGAACCATTTTCTTTTTGACACTGCCAGCTAGCAACCGCTTTAGACATCATTTGACAGCCTGTGAAATGCTGATTGCCTCACATCACACACTGTAAAGATGGCATTTGATGAATGTTTGATGCGGTGCAGCTGTAAACACTCTTGGCAGCTGCAGTGGGCACTTTTTTGGGGAGCTGAGAGAATCATCGTCTCCCTGAATGAGGGCAGGACGGGGTCAGATCTGGCTCCAAAGGTCTGAGGAGACCTCCTGTATAGAGGCAAAGCTACCGAGGCCATTAACACCAGACCGGCCCAGATCAAAGCCATAATCAGAGTTGTCATAATTGTTCTTGTTAACACTGTCCCTTAAAATGAGAAGCTTTGTGAGTCTTGGATCTGCCTGTGTGTGGTTAACTTGTATAGCCAAGCTTTTGTGAGAAAAGCAAGCGGCCTGTACGCCTGTGAATTGTCTCCTTGTTTCTGCTTTGCATCTGTTTTGTCTGTTAGAAAAAGTTGCAGGCCTTACAAGAGTGGGTTCCTTCATTCTCATGGGGGGGTTACACTCTCCATCTCCTCAGCAGTAGAAGTTCTCACTGACTGCGCAGTGGGAATGTATCTAGTAGGAGGAAAAAAATGATGACAATGACAGTGAGGTGTGTATTCCTGGTTTTTATTCTGAGATGTATTAATTATTAAATGGTAAGCTGTGGCTATTTGCAAAGTGCTTAGCAGTGCCTTCTGATTTAACACAGTGTTATTATTTAGCTGCTCTGGAAGCTATGTGTCTCTTGACAGCTCTAGAGGTTGGCTGAATGCACCGTGTAACCTTGAAGCATGCTCCCTTATTAGTGGGATTAATAAGTTTTCTCCTGCTATACTCGCTTCATTAGAGGTGTGAAATTGATCCCATTTTTATATGTTTAAGGGTACGGATGTCAGTTTAGAGAACACGTATGATTCAATTTAAAGTTGCCAAACTCATCATTGTTGCTATTTAACATTATTACCCAGCACAAAGCAACTTTTAAACACAAACAAGTCAAGTATTGCTAGATGAGAAAACAAGCTTTTATCAGTGCAGCTGTTGTTCTTGTACTCGGCTTCATATTATACTCGTGTTCTTTCTAATTGAAGTATGCTTTGTGTTCGCCATCTTTATCATCATAGGTGAACTTAACATACTTGTCACCTTCCTAGTCACAAAGGACGCCTCTCCCAAGGCAGGCCAGTCGGCGACCTAGTCACCCTCGTGCGTGGCTTTTCTGGGACCGGTCTAGGCCCCGGTACGTTAACATGCATGTGAGTTGAGCTGACAGGCAGAGAGTCCATGACACTCCCTCCCCACCTCCTCAGGGAAAAAGGCTCAAATGGCAGATCTGTCACCCGGGAGGTCACTCAGTGTTAACGCTCCCGACATGGATTAAACACTAGTGGCCAGTGCCGAGTGCAGGGTCAGTGTAGCCACCCTGACAGGCACCACGGAGCCCCGACTGAGTGCCCCGTTCCAGCCTCGTACTGGTGCTACTCTGGCCCTGGCATGTGTCAGACAGTCAGTGATACAACAGTCAGAGCTGGCCTTGTGAGCTAATACTAATTCATAGCCGCGCATGGCTGGGCTTCCTCAGAGTTGTTTTGCTCTGTCCTCACTATGGCTCATCAGTTTATTAAGTAAAGCTTTCTGTTAAAAATAGGATACAATTTAAACACTAGATTAATCACTTAGATGTGCCTTTCAATTTTGCAAGTAACCAAAGAATTTTATGTTTGGCACTTTATTTAGCTATATTCTTATTATTTAAATTTGTGCTTTAATTTTATTATAATTATTTTTTTACTAAGCTATGACAAAGTAACAATAATACTTCAAGGCTAATCAAAGAGTAAGATTAACCTTTTAACTGGAGTAATTGAATTACAGCGAAGACAAATTTATTTTATATTTTGCGTAATTTAATTTAAGTGTAATTTACATTGCTTTCCAGAACAGATACCAATGATATAAAGGTGCTGAATATTCCCCAGATTTATTTCACTCACTCACATAAAGCCATTTTCTCTTTCTCTCCTTCATACTCTTTTACTCTCTCCCCAGTCGATAAGACTTGAGCTGAGCATATGTGAAATATTTATTCAGCGTTAGCTCAGAGCACCACAGCTACCCACACACTCTACCTGCCCCGAAGAGAAATCTTATCTGTGCTTCCTCTGCCTACGACACCCCCCCCGGAAAGCCTGTCCCCATACTGGCCCGAGCTCAACACAAATTACATGTCTCATTGCTCTGCATTTACAGCTACTTTAAAGCCGGCCGCTCCTCTCCCCAACTTAAGCCCTCAGCCCGGCTCTGTTTCAGCCCGGCTGGAAAAGAAGACCTGCTTGAGGTGGGCTGCTACGTGTACCTTTGATTCACTGCTAATCTGTCTCTTTTTTTTGAAGAAGTAATGCAGATTAATTTTACTATCATTGATTTCAGCCAAAGAAATAAGATCTCACAGTGAAGATGATAAAATAATAGAACTATCAGAGTGTTTTACTTTCCTATTTTTTTTATATGCATATTTTTTACAGTCACATGCATATTCTGTCTCCACTCACGACAATGCACATATGCATGCACGCACACACACACAAACACACACACACACACACACACACACACACACACACACACACACACACGCACGCACGCACACACACACACACACAGAAACCCTGCAGCCTTTAGTGAACCTTGTTAAACTCTTTCAGTATATGTTCACGTAATCTGGCATCTGTCCACAGCCTGCATGACTGACCCTCATAATGCTGGCTGGCTCTCTTCTTGCTTTGTTTAGCTTTTCAATTGGAGTGCAATTGAATTTAAACTGTGAAGGTATGGCCAAGACTAAATATGTTTTTTTTTTTTTTTTGATGCAACACACTCTTAAAACAGTACTTTTGAAATTTATACCTTTAAAACATGCAGCAAAGCTTTGTGTGTGTGTGTGTTTTCAGTTGGCATGTTTTTTTTTTGGGGGGGGGGTTTGTGTACAGGATCAGTAATGTTATGTCGCCCTATCTGCTGTGACATTGTTTGGCTCATCAACAGCGTCATAAGTTATACTGATGTGAAGTCTATGTTAGCGGTCAATTGTCTACTGTAGTGGATAAGGAGAGCATTTGGCAGCCTTGCAGTCTGGTCTGTCTGCCAGTCGTCAGTCGTTTGGATTGGTAGACTGGGCCACCCCCTCCACTGTTAATCAATTTACAGGATGCTAGAGACTCTTATAGAGGGTGTCTTTGTCCCTTTGTTCCTGTTATGATCCCTTCTCCCTCTCCTGGGAGTGTGTGGGTGGTGGGAGCTGCCATGCTTGCTCAGCTTAAAGTTATTTTATTCACACTTTTAATCGCTGAGTGCTTTATTATTAGGTGCTGGATTCTGCTGGCCAGGGGATCTGCATGAGAAGGCGCAGAATGCATTTAGTGGAGTCATATTAATGGCACTATAAAACAAATCTGTCAGGCTGTTCTTAACCCCGCTGGCAGAATTGCTCTGCCCAGGGTTGCCCCCTTCTCCAAGTGCTTACAGGTGGCTAAGGAGAGTGCATCTCCATCATCTCCTCCACCCTGTGCTAATAGTTTTATTAATTCATTCTTTTTTTCCTCCCTAGGCACTCCGTGCATAATCATACAGACATTTTTCAGCTAAATGGTGTTTGTCAAGGGAGGGTTCCTACATTAGAGCCTCTCCTCCCAGACATATATACTAACACTTGTTCAATTACAAGTCGTTTGTTATCCAATTCTGCCGCGTGTAAACCTAAATGCTCGGGTACATCATTAATTATCACCTCCAGTGCTTTTGTTTGTCGCTTTATGTTCTTTTTTGTTAAAATAAATAATTGTTTTACCATTCGTTCAACATCAGCATTTCCATGTAAAAAAAAAAGTAAAAGGTTTTTGCTTGTCACGCCTAATTTGTTGACGGATGAAAACATAGGCAGCCAGGTGTTTATGACTGAAATGGACACTATCTTTGTCGGCAATTAAAATGCGGATTATTTTTTTACACAAATTCACCCCCACGCCTGAAAGTTTCCACTTTGTCCAACATGTCCTTTAGTCACTCAGCTGCTCGCTAATAAAACATAAACCACTTAGTGGGGAATTAGCTCTGTCTCCATTTCACATAAACTCTAGAGATTGTGAAGAGACACGGGAACGGTATAGTCCTGCCTCTGCTCATTACCGCGGGATATCTGACGGCAAAGTCTCAGTCTGTGCACCTGAGTGAAGGAATCTGAGAGGTTTTCCCAGATGTTTCCCTGCTTCGTCTTTATTAGTGTTAAAAAAGCATGTAAATCCTGAACACATGGGCTGACACACCATGAGGGAGGAATTGAAGAGATATTTCTGACAGTTTTGGTTTATACCCTCATTTAAGCACTCAGTTTAGACATGAGGCATTGTATTTCTGTAGGCTTTTATCTTGTCCACTGAGCCAGAACGCGGTGAGCAGAAATTTGCATTAGTGGGCGATTATGAATACCTGTGACAGATTCTCTCTGCCGACTCCCTGGGTGGAAATGAATTGGCTCCCTCTGTTGACTTGCTCAGGAAGACAGAGACCAAGCAATTAGACTTTAGTGGTTAATGCAGCAGCTTTTGCAGGGAGGGCAAGGAGGTTCAACATTCCTGCTGGGCTCATGTCAGTTTTCAGGCACATTTCCTCCTCTTTACTTTTTCTTTTTTATGAAGAATACTGGAAATACGACAAGCTACCTGTCCAGCTGTATTCCTCTGGGGTGAGGGGAGCATCGCTTTTGAATTGCCTCATGGGAACTGAGGTGACACATGACATAGGTTATTCATAACAGTGAGAAGATGTACTGCAGCTACCTCTGCAAATCATGCATATTCATTGTTTACCAGCGCTAGGTTTTCCGGCATAGGTAATTCAAATGAATAATAACTTATTGTTAATTTCTATATTTCCAGGTGAACTTGCTTTATTTCTGCCAGACCCAGCTCATCCACCCTCACCCAGGTTACATGGAAGGATAATGAGCGGTGCATTGGTGAAGCCCGGGGCGGTCAGGCCACTGCGTTGTCTGCATTACTCATGGTTCACGTTTCCCCAGTGGCCATTTGAACCTGAGCCTGGTGTGGCAGTAGGTAGACTGCCCCCCAGAGCAACAAGCACACACTCTGTGTGGTTGCTGTGACAGGAGCAGTCTGCTGTTTACAGGCCTGCTATCGAGGCCTGAAGGCCCCAATGCTTCACATCCTGTCTCAGGCTTAACGCGAACATATTGTTCATACTCTGATCAGCCTCCAGCTCTTCGAGCCTAGACTGCACAGCGGTGCCATCACAGCACTTATACGCAGTGTTTTTAAATTAACACCTCAGAAAAGTTAACAATCTGGAAAGAATGGAACTGTTGAAGAATGAAAATGTTTGACTACTTTTGTGGAATTTGTCTGGGGTGAATAAATCAGACCATATGTTGGATCTATATGACACATAATCACGCTCTAATAGTTTGCAAGATTCAAGGTGCTCTGCAGTGTGTTTTTTATCCCATCCTGTCCTGCTGGTGTGATCCTCCTCACACATTTCTGATCATTTCAGTTGGAGACAAACTCATTAGGCTGTCACTAAATGGGTTTAAATGCAGCCGTCCAATTAGTGCTCTGCTGTGAAATGCGGTGGGTGTTGTGCAATGTGCTTAGCTCTACTCCTTTACAGAATTATGAGGGATTACTCATTCAGTGTGATCCATCTTATTTCTACCAGGGGTCTTGGCCTTTCTCAGTATCATCGCCACGGAGGGGGTAAATGTTGCAAATGCTTCTCCAGTTGCCATATGCGTGTCGCCAGACAGCCTCACTGCCATCATATCTAAGAGGATTTTATGTGCTAGTTAAAAGACAGCATGCCGTGTCTATCTATGTCATACTTTCTGTTCTGCACTAAGGCGTTCTGCCAGCACAGTGTTATTGGTGTATATAAATAGGATTTCAAGATATTAAAAGTTGTCCCTGAATGTCTGTTACTTTCAAACCACTAAGAGTAAAATCTTTTGCCATTGTCTGTAAATCACAGAGGCTTTACAGTCTGGAGTGCTTGCCATGAGATTTAGGATGTGGTTGAATCCATTAAAATATTTTGTTTTGGGAGCAGGCTTGCTGAGATTTGAGGGCTGGGTCTTTTAGTTTGATGGGTTTTGCTTTAAACTGTCTTGTCTTGTTCTCTCAGATCTTCCTGGCGACGGTGTGGTACTGGGAGCTTTTCATGTTGCCCCTCTTCCTCCTCCTGCTCCTTGGATGGCAGTACTTCCAGCTCTCTGCAGGGAAGGCCAACTCCAACCCAGATCTGGTGAGTTAAAGTCTATTAACCTTTTATCAACAATTCTGTTTAAATGTTGATACAAATTTGCAAATGCACATACTTAAAGCAAATTGCAATTTATATTAATGCCAATTTGACACTTTCATGTACATATGTTGTATGACATGAGAATAGTTTTGTAATAGTTACCTAATTAGAAGCAGCAATCCATATGTTTCATGAGTGTTTCTGTGCTGCATTGTTTCCAGAGGTCCACTAAAATAAAACTGTAAGAAGCCACTGAAATGAAGTGGGTGTAAATGCACATACAGCCAACAGTTTCTTGTGATTTATTCCTATGCAATTGCAAGACTGCAGTTCCCCCTGCAACACACTATCTCAATGTACTCTTATGAAAATGATGTCTGCCCTACACATGTCTGTGAAGGTTAATGCTCTTCACACTTCTGACTGCCCCCAATTTCACTGTGGTGTAAGCCTTCTCACCAGCCAGCTAGAGGCCTGGCATTCTCAACTTTCCCGCCCCAGTGATTGTGTTCAAGGCTACTGGCAACGATGCCATCCCTGGGCAATGTTAAACCCCAAGCTCACCCTCATATCCAGTAGGAATGATCTGCCACCCCTCTGTGACCCAATGGCCAGCAATGACACAGCTCTGTTCCCAGGCAATGTCACAGAGTGCACCACATTGGGGTCAGGGATGACTTGATATAAAGTGATCTAGGCAACAACATCCAAATTAAATGTGTTTTTTTCCCCTCTTTCTGTTTTTCTGTGTGCTTATGTTGTGGAGAAATGAGATTGCTTTGGTGTGACAGTGCTCTTGTGAGGAAGGCCCTCTTTCACCTCTCCTTTTATGTGAGGTCACCCCTGTGATGCAGTCTCTATGGAAACAAGCCTCTCCCAATAGGGGTGAATGTACTCAAAGAAAATTTCATTACTAGGTGTTTGTTAAAAATGCTCCAGTGCCCACATGTCCCGTTCTTTTGAAATCACCCACCATCCTTTATTTTCACTCAGGTGAACATGAGTATGGGTGACGATGAAGAGGAAGACGAAAAGGTATTATATCTTGTCTCTTTGTAACATTTTGAGATATATGTTGATGGAAAGTTGTCTGATATCCTTTTTGATATCTCCAAATATATACCATAATATTAACTCCATTAACATTTCACTGTGGAGTGGCTTGTGTAATTTTTTTTCTGCTTATTATCAGAGAGATCCTGCCTATATTTCTTTCTTACTAACCAGATTTGTCTCAAGCATGTTTGTCTGCATCTGGTTTAGGAAATACATAATAAATAATAGATAATAGACACATACAAACGCTGTTTGTGAGCTGTAGTGAGTATTTTTACAACGGTCACAATGAATGAATGGTCACAGAGGCTCTTTTCTAACTAACAGGAGAACTATTTCCCTGCCTCCCAAATGAAAGAGTTGTATTATAGTGCTTTACTCTGATCTCCAGGTTATTTAATGTCACTCTACAAATGTACGCCAATATATTAAAAAATCTATAAATCAGTTTCGAACAGAGCAGTTAATTAGATTTTGCACAGTTGTTAGGATTTCTTTTTTTTTTTTTTCCTTTTTGTTTCAGATTTTTGGCATCATGTCTGTTATAAGTTTTGAGACAGACTTTTTACAACCAGAACAAAGCAGTAACATACAATAGTGTGGTAGTAAACTTCTACGTTGCCCCCAAAGGTTATCAGTCATTTTCACTCGTTCTTTTGTGAGAAATCGTAAATGATGATGTTTATTAATATGTCTCTCTAGTGACTCTTAAAAAACAAAACAACAGGAAATCTTTAAGTAGCCTGAAAATTATACTTCCCCACAGCACACAATATTCAATTACATCATCCCACTGTTTTCTGTAGAGAAAGAACAGTTAACAGGGATGTGTATTATTGCTTTATGGCAATGAAGTGTGGAGCTAACGCAAAGCCTCCAAGCGATGACCCTTGCGCTGCGTGTCTAGGCCCAGGATTCATATCCATAATGCGCTCAATATATTCTTTTGTGATGACCTAAGGCTACAAAAAAAGCCCAGATTCTTTTAAAAACACAGGCACATCCAGCAAATCCTGTCTGAAAGGATGGACTAATTCACAGATGAAACTGGAATGATATGTCTGCACACCCAAAGCGGTACGCTGCACTTGCTATCCTTACTAAGAAAACACGCAAACTGGTGCTTAATCAAATGGCCACAATAGAGAAAATTCAGTGTTTTATGAATATCATGTCAGGCAGGATTACATTTATTCACTGAATTTAATATTACTGCTACACACACTAGTTATTATGCATGTCTTTGTCTTGAAACTTCAATATATAACAGATAAGTGTTTACTTTTTCCAGCACAAAAAATGTCAGTGTCTTTAGACAGGCTTAAGATTCTCGTAGTACATTCTACTTTTTCCAAACTCAGCCTCTTTATACCTTTCTGAAGGTTTTTCATGAGCGTCTCTAAGCCCTTTCACACTCAGAGAAAATGAAATATCTCCTTTCATTTACTAATTAAGCAGTCACCCATGTTTGTTTTAAGCTGTCAGCTTTAATTTGAAGTGGGTTATTTGAAAGTCTTGTTATGGTCTTGCTGTCACTTGAATCTGATATCATGCAGTCAGATCAAGCGGCGTAGCTTTACACCTTCTATCAAAGTCTTCTTTAAAAATATTTGGGGTTAGAATGTCATCGGTGTTAAAATTTATTACTTCAAAGCCTTCATTTTATTACGCTAGTCTTTCCTTGTAACATGTGAATAAAGAGTTTTCCCTCAGAGGAGGTTATGTTTACCACTCAAATGTTTCTATCGCCCCCTTTTTCCCCTCATGAGGAAGGAAATATTTAAACCTCAGACAGTGCAGCAAGAATGTGAAGCGATGACGTTAAAGAGAGACGAAAGGGAAGGCAGTGTTACAGCAGATTAATACAGAACAGATTCTCTGCCTGTGAACAAATCTGTCCTCAGGGAAAGAGACAGCTTACAAATTATGTGTGGGCAATGTGACTTCCCTTTGGCCTTAGGTATCAATTGTGCAGATAGACAATATTTAATCATAACATAAAGAAACAGAGAGGCAAAACAAGTCCATAGATCTACAACAGAAGCGAACAGGGAAGATGAAACAGCCTTTCATTGCCCCCCGGCTGGCAGTGCTGGTCTAGGGTTGACATGCTCCCAGAGCCTAGCCCAGGGGAGCTCAAGGGGAGGGTGGGGAGGTGGTTGCGGGGGGTGTTAGACTGGGTTGAGGGGTTGCTCCATCTCTTTCCCGGTAGTCCCGAGTCACCGCTGGGTCTCCTTGAGCATACCAGTCAGGCAGACTGCCCGTGTCATCATCTGTGGCATGCATGAGTGCATTAGAGCCACTGCGCATGAAAATCTGTCTGCTTCCTACCAGCACATTCATTTTTTTTGGTAAATTATAGAGCTAATTTGCAAGAATTTTGTTCGTTTTCTCTTTTTTTTTTTTTTTTAACTTAGATGCTATTTTTGTATTTTTCAAAAAAATAAGCTAGAACAACGTTCAGCCGGAAAATTTAAATTTGGCTGTTTATTCTTGCTAAATATGCATTTCCCAGGCTTTGATGATACCTCATGTGTCTTGGAGTGAATGTTTACCTTTGAACAGGAGAACAAACAGGTTCTCTATTACCTTAAAGGGAATTTTTTTTTTTTTTTTTTTTACAATTGTATCTTGAATAGAATGATTTCTCAAAGGTTTTGTAATGAGTAGTAATTTAGGAGTCATTTTCTCCATCACCCATTTAACCATCATGTTCCATTTCAGAAGGAGATGTTTTTTTTTGTTTTTATGTTTTGTGTTCTCTGCACTCATGAACATATTGAAAAGAGACATGAGCAAAGATGAAGGATATCATCAAGTGATTAATGTGGGAAGGACTTCAGTTTTGGTCGCTAAGGAGATAGAGGATTTCAAGATTCTTGAAACCCATGAATAATGATAATGATGAGAGCTCTGCCACTTGGTGCAGTGAGGAGTTTTTTTCCCCATTTGGAATGAGAATCAATATGATTTCCTACTTTATTTCCTGTCAGAGCTGAATTTGCATGTGTATCCACTGAAGTATGATAATGTTTCATACTGTATATATCACTGGATTTTAATTCTAAAATATGGGTCACTTGAATGAGTTTTAGTAAAAATATTTGAAAGGGTTGTGGGCGTGATGAGACTCTGAACTTCCCAGCTCTCTCAGGGTCCTTAAGGAGCGTACAAACATAGAATTTAATGACACTGAACAAACTCTAACTGCATTCCTCACTTTTAAAATCGACTTAGGATAGAGAACATGTTTAACACCTCATGTGGGGTATTCCCCACCTCCACTGCAGCGGAGTTGAGTAGGATGATGTATAAACACAGATTTTCATCTGATGAGACCATGGTGTTCAAGATCATGAGATGTCTCAAAGAAAGCATATTTGTGATAGTTTGTCCTTTTTTGGACCTTGCTGAGTGTCTGAGCCCAGTGTGGGAGGCTCTGCTAGTGTGGGAATTGCTCTCTTCCTGCGCCTTTGGTGGAGAAGAGCAGGCCTGACGGTGGGGAGTCTCTCTGTGCTGGCAGACAGTGTGTTCCCAAGAGCTGCTTCATGAAGCTCTGATAAAGGCATTCTGTCTGGACCCTGTCAATGTACACGGGATGCAGCTGTGGCCGCTGCTGACTAGTAACATAAACATATAGACATCCTCAAGCCTCCTGTTAGGGTCTGTCAGTTCCCGACCCAGACGCTCTCATTCCCCTTCTCCCTCTCACTCTTCCTCTCCCACCCTCCCTCATCATTCCTGTCATTATTCCCTCCTTTTGATGTGAGGCTTCTCAGCACTCTTTAACTGGTATTCCTTGTGTTATCTCTAGTCACTCCTTTTCCTCTGGAAGGCTTCACGCTCATTGTTATTTCACATTTATTTCATTTTGAGACAAGCCCGCTTACCCCCGCCACATGTTTACTTATTGCTCTGCCAGAGTCAGTCATTATTAAGTCAGTGCATTAAAAGCAAATAATACTTTGTGCACAGTGTTTGCTGTGCCAAGAATGATACAGTGAAAGAATCAGAGTCCAACTGGCATTCTAAGCTGGGTGAAGTGTTTGGTTAAGCCTCACACTGCAGGAGGACTTCAGAGAGTATAGGTGTTTACAGATCCCTTATTACACCTCCTCATCAGCTCGTGGACAACCTGTATCATTTCAAAAATGTTCAATTCCATTTTCTTGTTTCCTCACTGTAAAGTTGACACTTTACAGCGTGTCAAAGATGGCCGGGCATTCATGCGCCCTGGGGAAACAGGAATCTTAATGCAGCCCTGTAGTGTGTGAGGTGCCATTACTGTTTAACCTTGTAGCGCTTAGAAGTTTAAGGTCAAAGACGATATTTGTGTGTCTGTGGAGGTTTTGGTTAAGAGTGTGATGAAACTCGATTTCCTAATATGTTAGGACTGAAACTCCTAAAGTGTGAGCCTGGCCTTAGCAAGCCTGTCAAATTTGTAAAAACACATTCAAACCTGTCCTTTGGGGGCTGATGGAATGGAATCTTTCCTGAGCTTTTAGACTCCCTGCTCTTCTTGTCTAGGGCGTTTAGTCCGGCTGATTGCAGATGGCTATTTTCTGTACTTTTCATCTACCAGACACTCTTGATTGTATTGCACTTGTGTAGCGGCTCTATTGTATGTAGCAGACAAAAGCTGAAATCTCACAGCCCTCCACATACAGTCTCTGAGCACTGAGTCTTTCTCATCTTCAAAAGCAAACTCTGAAGGTGTGCAGTGCTTGCTCATTACGGCCCATTCAATAGAAAAATCACACATAATAACACAGAGATAAAGTGTCTTTGTCTGCCATGCCAAACAATTGACATACAGTGTGCCTCATCAGTGTCTCTGTTCTTTATTTATTTATTTTGTTTGTTTTGTTTCTTTTCTTTTTTTTCTAGGAGGCTTCCAAAAAGGGTTTGATGGATAAGATACATATGGTGCAGGAAGTGGTCCTGGCTGTCCAGACTATTCTGGAAGAAATCGCAGACATTGGAGAAGAAATCAAGAAGTAATTATCACAATTTAATGCTTGCTCTACGCATCTAAATTATGTTAATGTTTTAAAGGAAATAAGTAATAATTTAATTCAATTATTCTTTTTCAGCATATTCAACTGGTCTGTCCCTTTCCTGTCTTACCTGGCCTGCTTAGTGTTATGTGTGGCAACAACACTCTTATATTTAATCCCATTCCGATATATTGTATTGATATGGGGTAAGTTCTACACACACAAAGTACAATTCATTCATGCTCTTGCTAAAAAAGGAAATGGACTTTGTGCATGACCAAAAGTAAGTTTGTTGAATACTGAAAGAAAATAAACTTTTATTCTCTGTCTTGTTAGAACCTTTTGTATTATGACAAAAACATACTAACAATTTGTTTAAAATTCAACTCCAATATTCTTCTTGTAAAACACAACTGTTTTCACTTTTTTATAACTGGGAATCCGTGATTTAATGAAGTACAGTAAAGTAAGAACTCTGCCATCCCTACACCTCTGCAGATGCACAGAGATCAGACAGCTGCAGAGGTTTGCTCTGCTCAGTGTGGGCTGATGTAGCAGAGCCCAGCCGAGGCGAGGCCTAGGGTTTGTGTGAAAACAAAGCAGAGGTAGAGTAGCAAGCTGTATATAATACATGATGTCCTTGGGCAGTTTGTAGGCTCCTGGTCTAGCCTCTCATTATCTGCTGTAGTCATACAGAATAGACAGTCATCCCAGTGGTCAGGGAGATGTGCTGCCCTTAACAGGCTCTCCTCCTCCAGCTGTAAGCCCGCAACCACAGTACGTCCACACTGCCTTCAACACAATCAATACCAAAAAAACCATCATATCAAACAAAAACACACTGTCTGAGACACTCCTCTGCCTCCCCAGTTAACCCCCATCTCTGTGGTTGCAAGGCAAGCCTTTCAAGTTGCTTGCACATATTTAAGTCCTTAGGTTCTTTGTCTGCATGTTGAGGTACAGGTAGTACCAAGCTGTGAATATAATGGTCCCATTACAAGACCCCAGAGATATTTTTCTCTCTGTGGTATGCAGCCATGTGCAAAGTAAATATAGATGTGCTGAGAATGATTGGATTGAAGCAAACAAAAAGAGGATAAGTTGCCATAAATGTTTCTGCCCGTTATCACCATTCATCTGCTTTCATTAATTAAATATCACTTTATGTGGATGGAATTCAGTTTGGCTGAAAAAAGAGCATGTGAAGCTGCATCATGTAATGAAGTTGCTAATAATACGATGGTGGGATGACTGTTCTGTAGACAGGGAGGGTTACACAACTTTTGTTCCATTATTATTTTACACTATAAAACTGTAAAATAAATAAATAAATAAAAAAATAACTGGAAATAAGCTGGTTGGTGTGACACCTTTATTTATTAATGTGTTCTTGTTTTCACAGGCGTTAACAAATTTACCAAGAAACTGCGCAACCCATATAATATTGACAATAATGAAATACGGAATTTCCTCAAGAGGGTGCCTTCTGATGTTCAAAAGGTAAGGGTCCAATTTTACATACAGGGAGGGAATTCCCTGAAGATGTCTGCATTATTTGCTGTACCAGAATTCCCAAGTGTTGCAGAAATGCATCCTCGGGCTTTGTTTGATTATTAATGGAGTTCTTGCCTTTAAAACAGCCCTGGCCCAATTATTCCTCAGTGCAACTCCATATAGTCGCCGTAGTGCCACAGTGAGGAGATGCTCAGATCTTTCCTTCGCCGTATTGCTGTATCCTCGTCCGTTATTAGTAATTTTGTCTGGGTGATTGAAGCACTGTGACATTAGAGTCAGTGGCTTGGGGGAATGCTGATGTCTCTGGCTGGTCGTGGCAGCACGGAAACTCTCTTGCGATCTTTCGTCATTTCAGGACGATAGAGTCAATTAATAAAGTCGTCAGCCCCAGTCGTCTTGCTGGGTGCCATATGTGATTACATATTAGCCATGGATGATATGTCATTTGCATTTACATCACGGCTCTGACGAGGAGGAGTAAGAGGTGCGGCGAGCCCGCCGTTCTCTGGCTGGGAGTTTTGCTCGGCCGGGAAATGAAGTGCTCTGCTGCGCCTTCATCTTCGAGGTAAATCATCAGACAGAATTCAGTGAGAAATCCTGACAGTCTGGATCTGGAAAGACACTCTCACCCCAGTCTGTTTCTCTGCTGCACCCTTGATGTCCTCCTGCAGCAAGCCATTCCTGACTTTTCTGTGATGTCGGAAGGGAGCCTGTGTTGTTTGAGATTTGGCTGACTGAGTTGGCAAAACAAGGTGGTGAATACATTTTTTTGATTCCGATCCTTTGTATATCTTCTTCCCCCATTGGGAGACATTGTTTAAGCTTTGAACGTGACTCACTTTCAAATCTCATGGAAACAATACTTTTTAGCCCAGTTTAAAAGAGAAACTACATCTTGGAAAAATAGCTCCAATCATTGAAAAACAAAACACCCCTAAGATTCATCATAAGTACGTTTCATTATGTTGCTGTGAAAAATAACCAGAACATCATATACACAGGAGACCTAAAACATTCCAACGAGTATTTTGTTTTGTTGACTTCAATCCTCAGATAGGTGTGGACACAAAAACACCACAAAGGCTGAAAATTGACTCCTGTCTTTCTTGCAAATGTGACTTGGCAATTAGTGCTGGTGCACATCTACAAAGTGCGCCTCAAACAGGGACTTCTGACAACGCTGTGTCTGTCCCGAAATAAGAAGCATCTGTCAGTTCTGAGGACAGTTTCATGTTCTGATGCAGGAGGCAGTCACTTTGTTCCCACATTCCATCTCCCATTCTAATAATGGAGACCAGCTAATTAGCATAGAGTTCTTACCTTTATTCAACAGATTTGCCATATTGTTTGAGCTCAGCAAGCACGCTTCAAAAGCAAGTTTTCAAATTTCAGCCCTTATCCTTTTCAACCCCCCTCCCTTACCTATGATCAGTCCCCTTTGGATTACTCTGGTGGTTTTGTTAAATAAAAATTTTAAAAAAGAAATCTCAACTGAATCAGTTTTTTTGAATGTCAAAGATGACATGATTCTGCAACTCACACACTGCTGTTAATGCATTTGTGCATCAAGGATAATTGAAGATCTATCCTGACCTTAGTTGTACTTACCTAAAAAAAAACAGTTATGAGTTTAAATGTCACATTTCTGGTTTTGTTTCCCACTGAAGAAATCTTAGTCACATCAAAGGTCTATATTACTGTGAAGAAAGCCTCCAACTTTCACAATAATCCTGGAGGGGACAGAAGTTAGAATGAGTGATTATGCAGTTTGTAACTTCCTCACTGGCCTGGCAGGTCATCTCAACAGTTGATGTCTGTTTCTAATATTATGATTGTGGTGCAGGATGGGGGTGGGTGGGGGTGGCGGCATACACTGGTACAGAACCCTTGACTCTTCAAATCCTTCCTCCCTGTGATTAATCCCCTCTGCTCCTGTGTTTAAAAAATGATTCATTACAGGCGAGTCCGCCTCGCTTTTCCCTGCACCAGCTCTCCTCAAGGGAGCCATTACCGTGCGCTCCGCTGAGCTCGGATTACCTGCCTCCGACCAAACTCCTGTTTGTTTTTACAGGTGCAGTACAGCGCTCTGAGAGCGCCCACCAGCCAGAACCAGCCACGCAAGAAAAGGTAAGCTCCGTCGACACGCCGGATGAAAGCCTGGTCTCCTCTGGAACACGGTATGACGCAGTCCACCTGACAACAATGCTCCAGTGCCAGCAGAGCCCACGACCCCGCCAACCCCACCGTACCAACCTTAACTCTGCTTCATGCTGTTCAGGGGCAGCCAGCCGCTCTCTTGCCTTGTGTGTTTTCCACCCCCCCTGACAGAGGCTGTGAACTGCAGCTGCTAGGAGGGCAGCACATGGCGTTGTCAATCACAAGCCTGGGGGGGAAAAAAAGAGAGAACTGCAAGGCTTAGCCTTCATCTTTGGATATAGTTTAGGAGAGGAATGAAAAGCGTCAGGTCCTCCTTACCGTAGCTCTCCACCGTTATGCTTTGTTTTTTTGACTTTGTGAAGCTGAAAAAGTTTTGTTAGACATGTATCGCTCTGAAGTTCATGTTTGTTTGTTTTTATCCACATATTCAGATGCAATAAACCAATTTCGTGTATTGCAACCAGTCTTTAAATAAGAATGAAAACCAGGGGAATCATTTTATTTCAGTCAAACTCTGATCAGGTTTCATGAAATCCATCAAGCAGACGAGTAATTGATAGATTTGCTGAGGAGAGACCAACATCACAGTGTTAAAGGTTTTTGTCCCTTCATCCGGATCCACTCTAAAATTTGACCGTTTCTTTCATAACATGTTCCCCATGTTTTGTCCCAGTTTCGTGGTATGCTGTCTGCTGTTTTTTAGTTTGTTTTTAAAAGTGTTTCATAATCCAGTGTAAATATTTTAGCTCAAACTGCCGAACAGACTTAGAGAAGCCAATGATAAAAGTTATACCAAAGACAACTAACTGTTAGGGCAGCAGAAGGTTACTACTGTTTGTGTTTATATTAACAAATTGTTATATATTTGTAGGAATTTATGTTTCCAGCTGGCTGTATTTTTTAAACTAAATTTCTATGACACTGATTGTACTGGATTTATTATTTCTCACCAAATACAGAATTTACTAGAATCCTGAATAAAGAAATTTGATGAGTTTGCTCTAGTTTCTGCCTGTTTTTTTGTTGTTGTTTTTTTTAAATAACTCTAGTGAGCATGGATTATACCACTTCTTTCCTTGAATACACAGTAAACACATCTGATTACACAACACGGCCATTGGAACAGAGCTCACACCCCGGCCACCGCTGCGACCGGGTTACTGAGCTCACATCAAAGCTGTGTGGCTCCAGTATGCTTCCTAATGCATTGCTTTGTTGCCTTCTCACAATAACAGGGCCCAGATGAGAGAGAAAGAGCTCATCTCACAGAGAGTGCTCTTTCCATTCTCAGCACTTAGTGCTTTACATTTCCACTAAAATCACCTGGTCTATCTAATGGTTACACACACATACACAGGTTTTTCCATCTGTATTCCCACCATTGCGTTTTCCAAGAGGGGAGGCAGTACACCCTCTATCAATTTTCTTTTTCCATGTTTAGTTTTACATAAAATCATTTATTGGAATGTTTGGATTTTTGTTATTGCTACAATTTCCATTAAAATAAAACAAATTATTCACAGGCTTTCAGTCATTCTGATCTTAGACAAATGACAAACATCCACTTTAAAATGTAGAAGTTGAGCTGAGCTGAGACTTGGAACCCACCAATGGGACTTTGTTCTGACTGATTGGGCGACTGAGCACCACGGCCGGGTGCCCTCTCCCCTCCTCAACAGTAGCACGCTGGTGAAAGAGCATCCATCTGTGCTTTGTGAAGAGTTTGATTGGCTCAGGGGGACCTGGTGGAGCCCCGGGCTATCTCTTTTGACAGGCTGATAGAGACATCACTGTGCTCTCCCAGGAGCTGCCACCAGGGGTCCATTTCAAAGTGAGAGGTTGTGGAGGTGACCCTGTGCTTCTGACGAGCTAAATCCCACACACCGGCTGAAACCCTCCTACATTCTTGGCTCCACTGGGGCTTGAGGGGGGTGCTGGCGGTTGTAGCGATGTGGAGAGAGGAGAGCAGTTTAGGGGATAGATGGGTGGAGGCTACAAACCTCTCAGTGACACAACCCTGTGTCCACAAGAGGTGAAACCAATTAAGCAAAAACTCCCAGGGTACCTTTCATTGACATTTCAACAAACAACTACCTCTTACAGGACATGAAAAAACAAAAACCTAACAATTAGAGGGTACATGAATACCAAATTAACAAAAACAACCTCAAAATACTGCAGTACGAAGCGATTTTCTCAGGATTAATGACATTTTTGACACAAATACGAAGGGTGTCATTACAAGAGATCATATGGGAATACAGCAATCTTCTTCTGAGCTGTTAAATGTTTGGGTCTGTGGCGCCAAAGCTGTGGACTCTAATGTTTCTTGTATCATTCATAGTCAGTGGATGATCCAGATGGATGTGACAGGGTGACAACAATTGGTGATTCAGGTCTTTGTGCACCACTGCACACTCACGCACACCTACTCATACTGTGAGCACGTACAAACATACACAAGCACATCTTAAAAGAGGTGTAATCACATATAGGGAATTATTTATCAATATATTTTCTCCAGGGAAATGCTGTGAAGCTCAGCGGTATAGAAGTCGCCGTGCAATATGGTCACTGAATAGAATAGGGGAAAATCCCTGGATGTTTTACAAGCTCGCTAATGAACATTTGAGCCACACAGCAGTTAACATTGTCTGATCACGTTTTTTTTTTTTCCTCCAGTAGTTGTTGTTGTTGTTGTTGTGCATGGTGTGGCAGTGATATCTTCATCAGGCTGTCAAAAAGGAAGTGCCTGCAGCTGTGGCGGATCCCCCCCAGAGCCTGTCACACTCCTTGTTTCCATGGCAGTCCTTCAGGCAGCACCACAGGCAGGCTGTGTGCAAGGACCCATACAACCTGTTTTTTTCAGCAGCCGCTCCTCTAATGTTCAGCCCTAGAGCGGGCGTTAAACTGCCAAGTGCAGAGAGAGAGAGATAGAGAGAGAGAACACTACACCCTTTCTCTCTGTTGCAGTCCTGTACCGCTTCATAAGTAGCATAGCGAGTCACGAATAAAAAAAAAAAAAAACTCCTAATTTAAATAAGCCACCAATTCTCAGAGCCTCCTTAGTAATTGTTACATGTGCAATGCTGTTAAGGTTCTTTGACCTCCTATTTGAGAGACATAATGCGCACAGTGGGACAAAGTACCACGACTTACAGTTGACTTACATGTGTTAGCACTCTTATGCACATGCACTCGGTCGACTTGTACCACCTGAGAAGCAGGTCACGGAGATCAGTGGCTGCACTCCAAACTCCCCACCGGCCTAAATTACAGGTGTGGAGGTTACAGCCTGCATCCAGATAGAAGCCTGACACCGCTGAAGAGAGGAATCTGCAATACTGTGATGCACAATCTAAATGAGAGAGTAGACGGTGTTTGCCACAGCTACTGATTGCTTTGTCTGACTTTACCTGAGGTGGGCTGCATGGGGAGCTTTTTAAAACGATACCACGGCCTGCTTTTGATGTCTGTCCCAGTCTAGCTGGCACATTGTGTTGGTCTCTCCCTGATGATAGAAGATATAAATCATGGCCACCAGGATTGATGTTGTCTCTCGGAATAGGGGTAGGGAATATGACTGTGATAACAACACAGAGAAAAATGGCCACTAATAGCAGCTGTTTTCAGTAGCTCCAGTTGTCTAATAATTTATTTTGTGGCCCACAGAAAGCGCTGGTGTTAAGACATGGCAAAAGCCATAATTCTTTATAGCATCAAGAATAGGAGATGGCCTTTAAGAGCTGAAATTAAATCATTGGCCTTTAAAAGCATCTCTCTAAGGGGCAAGCTGCATTAATAAATTCAACTGATTCTGCTTTAATATTATTCAGAGTGCATTAAAATGAAGACAACAGCTGGGATCATGCCTGGTCTCCAGAGTATTGCTTGGGCCAATGAGTGCTGGCGAGATGCAAAGCATGTCTGAGCACAACTCTGCGTTGCGGACCCGTTGGAATAAGTGGGGTGGTTGTGTGTGTGTGTGTGTGGGGGGGGTGAGGTGGTGGGTGGGCCACGAGGTCTCAGCGTTACAGGTGCAGGCCTGACAGTTGCTGTTCCAGGATCAGAGGTTGTCAGGTACTGACACCCCATCGCAGGACAGCTACTGCCTGCCACAAAAACAATGTCACATGGGAGCAGACACCCATCGGGCCACAGTCATGACAGAACTGCTTAAAAAGCTGTTTTAAACAATGAAATGTTTTTATTGCTGCTGTGTAGAATAGTTATTGGCTTCCTTTGTTATTTTGAAAAACATAAACTGCAGGAGAAAAAAAAAAGGAGAAGAAATATCGTGTTAAGCTTTCTGACACCTGGTGTTATATCAGTGCTCTATAGTTAGCACGTGCACATGCGTTAGGAAACAATACAAAGAATAATTGAACTGCATATTTCATTCTAATTAACAGTGATATAACACAATGTGACTCTCAGCCTCTTGAGGAAAAGGCACCATATTTTTGTTCGATGAATCTGCTAAAGCCACAGCCAGTCTCGCCGCTAACCCCCAGGGAATCAGGTATCATTAGAGATATGAACAGATCTGCTTTTTGTCTCTGCAAAAGAAGAGGAAAACACATTTTCTCTGTGCTGCCACATGGGTGAACGTGAGAGTGTTCAATATTAATAGCCTTTCATCAAGGACACAATTAGGACACCTCTATTTGACACATTCTATAGGTACTGAATGAATATGGATATATGGTCCCAAGGAAGGAGCCACTGGCTGAATAACAAAGTGAAAACTCCAGCAAAACCCAGCAGGATGAAGAACGCACAACGTGACAATCACGGAAGCTGATGCATTTTGATCCAATATGAATTTAAAAGAAGCAAGAGACTAAGTGTATTATTATTAGCCCAATTTAGAATTCACTGCCGAGGGCAAGTTGTATATTTATCCAAATTAGCATACATACCCCTTTTACAAACACAAAAATGTTGCACACGTATTAAAGGGACATTTTCTGTCATACGGCAAGTTTGAAGTGTGGCAAAAACAAAAGCACTACTACTACTACTACTACTTGTGTGTTCGGTACACTTGTACACTGGTCACAGGTCAGCGAGAGGCTCACGTGGAGCAGATTTGATTAGTGAGTGCAATTCAGGATATGCTATTTTTTTTGTACACCAGGGGCTTTTAGCGCTAACTGCAAAGCCATGGTGTGAAGAGGGCTGCGGAGAAGTTAGGAGACTAATCACACGAGTATCACCTCTAGAGCACCGTCTTTCTCCTCCAAGCTTTACCACATTATGACACCGGAGAGTCATGCAGTACGCAAGCACGGTTGGGCCCATTAACCAGAGCGGCTAATTATCGGCTCCTACATGGTTCTTCAGGCTCTCAGGCATTTTCATGCTCTCATTTCTGATTAAAAACATAAACGCATGCAGAAAAAGAAAAAAAAAAAGGATCAATTACAGCAAGGCAGAACAGATAACAGCCCCGTACTGCAGTAATTAGGCTGGGTGTTTCATCGAAGCCGCTTGCTCTGTGATGAAGGTTTAAAGAGTCCAGTGGCAGAAACACCACAACTGTGTTTGTTTTATTTATGACGCTGCAGTGTCACCCACCGGGGCCCAATTAGCTGGTGACTGATGCTTTGGAAAGCATCTCTCTGCTACTCTTTGACAGGAAATGAAAGCTCCTCTCGCCGATGTCCTCCTGGTGACCCACAGGCCTCAACCTGTTAATGGGGGAGACTGGCCAACAGCGACGTCTTCAACGTACCACAACATCCTGCACCGTTCTTGCAGGGCATTTGCTCAAGCCATCAAAATGTGATGCCGGAGGATGTCACGTTGATAACATGGTAGTTTTGAAACATATTCACTTCTACACGTCTGTGTCCTCCTGGCTAATTTGACGGTGATGTCCTGTGATAGTATTCTCAGTACTCCTTACCCGCATGAGGGAGCGCCTCTATAAGGAATGAGCCTGATTGCAATGTTAGATTGAGCTTTTAGCACGATTTTCAAATGATTTGTCAACGTAATTTTACTTAATTAACTGTGATACGCTCTGATTAAATTGGCATTCACCAATTTGCATCATATCAGCCAACGCTGGTTTTAAAATTGGCTTTCATAGATGTGATGCATATGTTTGACAGCAAAAAAAAAAGAAAAGAAGAAAGGTAGCATTAAATGATCTAACGCAGCTTTAGTTTGGTGTTACTGATACTGATATATTTTTTTTAATGGACATGCTTATTTCACTTATTAACAGCCATTCTTAAAACTACTGTAATAGCAGTTCTTCACACGTTTCTCTTTTCTCTACCGCTTCATGTGTAATCCTTGATTTACGACACCCACACACACACTCGCATAGTCACGCAAATACAGACAGACAGTTTATTAGTTTCAATAGGCAAATGAAAAAGAATTTCTATGGTCCTTTAAGCAAGCGGCAAGAGACCAATTAGCAAGTATCTCTATTCAATTTCTCCATATCTCTACTTAGTGAGTGTGAGGGAGAGCGAGGTCTGGGGGGGGGGAGTTTAAGCAGCACAGACAGGAAGAGTGAAAACAAAGCCATCATCTCCCAATGCTTGCCCTCCTCTCCCCTCTCCACTGCAGCTCCAATTACTGGCTTCTCTCCCCTGCCATCAGTATGCAGCGGGGCCGCTCCTCTCCTCCACTAGCCCCAGGCCATTGAATACGTTACCTCCGCTATGGGGCTCGGGGCTCAGGGGCACTGCGAACCCTAACCCCCTGGATAATTTGGGATTCCTGCTCCTGCCTTGGAGAGCTGAAAACAAATAAAACACCCAGATAAAAAAAAAAAAGGAATAAGGCTGCCTCACAAATAACCAGAGATCTACTGATTTATTGATTTGTTCATTCCTCTACTTATTATTTGTAAATCATTACTGATCCACAGCCACCCACACCTCCGTCTTAAAACACATGTGAGAGAATGAGAATACACGTCACTCGGGCCCCTAGATCTGAGTGAGTGTGCAGCAGACAACAAAAGTTTATTTCTGTTTGAACTAATAACTTAAAGAAAGGATAGATACACATGCATATTTTACTTTCATAAATTTATTTTCATTCATCAGCATCACCGCTTCCCACCTTGAATTTAGCCTTTCATTGGCTTCCTTTTCCAATCACTCCTGTTTTGAAATACTCTGCAAGAACACAACTCTGTTTGTTTTATGAGTACATCATTGGAAGGTAAGACATTTATTCTTTTACTCCCCCCTCCAAAAATCTGCACATTGCAAAAGAGGCAAACCTATAAAAGCCGATCAAAACTTGGCTGGCTCAGATTTGTTTTCCATCTCCCAGTCTTTCTCACAAGGTTTAAGTTGTGAGACAGCTCACAGCTACAAACTGCGCTTTAATTCTAATTAAAGCACTGTGGGTTTCAGGAACAACACTGAAAGGTATGGCTTCAAATTAGTTTGGGAAAAATATATGCAAAGTATTGAAATGTATGGAAAAACTTTTTCAACAAGAAAAGTCCTGTAATCTTCCTTCTCACATCTCTACTTGCATCAACGTGATGATCTTTAAGTTGAGCTAATTCTAGTGAAATGGATGTAGTCGTGAGGTGGGATGACTAACACAGCAGTACTTCTCTGTATGTAAAAAAAAAATGTGAACGAGAGTCTCTGTCTGTCTTGAGTGTTTTTTTTTTTTTAATTAAACACCTACACTGTAGTTCTCATACAGTGGTGTGTGTCCACAGCTGCTCGTCCTCCTCTTCTGCTAGCAGATGTAGGCGTTGCTGCTGTGGGTGAAACTTCATGACTGACTGAATTGTTCCTGTAGATCAGGACAGCAACGCCATGCAAGGAAGTGGGTTATGGAAACAGTGGTGTTGAAAAAGCAGATATTCCACTTCCCCGTACAGCTTGAGGAGCAAAACCCTAACGTGAGCTGTCTGAGTCCGGCAACACTCGCCTCACACCCCGACCTCTGCTCACAGTGACATCAATGTCTGTTTACTCTTTCTCTAAAAATGCTTGGTGTAAATGATTACTAGATTATTTAATGTAGCGCTGAATCAATTCTCAAACTTGTCTTTCCGTGCTACATAGAGCAGGCGGGCGGGGAGACAGTGAGTATGATAGAGCCACGGGGGAAATTATGGATCTATTATGGAGGCACTGTTGTTACTCTTGGCGTCTTACAAGATTTTGTCAGTGGTTGTATCTGCATTTTAAGAGTTGGTGGAAAGTGGTCAGGCGATGCTAAATCTGCTGGCTGCATGATTTTTTTTTTTATTGTAATATTTTCAAACCAATTTACCCGTGATGTAATGTCAAGTGAGGTAATCCTCACACACTTATTAAGAGGCCCTCCGTTTTCCATCGCAGTGCAACCACCAGATATCCAGTTTTAGACTTCAAAGCTTGTTGACTGAAACGAGGCATTTGCTCCACACGCAGAGAATTCGCTCTGTGAAACAAACCACATACAGTTTGACAAGCTCATAAAGTATCATCTGCCTAAATGCCTTATGACAATTTAAGATTAATGATGGTTCCATTCAGTGCCGAGCAGCGGCGGTAGAAGAGGCACCTGCTCCTCAAAAGGCTCGGCTCTAATCATTCTCATCTGGTCTCTCCTCTGAAACTAACCTGCTGTTCTTAAGGAAAGGAGATCTGCCTCCCAGATCCTCAAACACTTTCCTGGGCCCACCGTATTACTTTCTTAATTCAACCCAGATGTGACGTCCTCACTCTGCCATCCAGTTTTTTCTTTTTTTTACCCCGCTCTGCTTCATCTCATTCCCCACCTGCTAGCTGACCTGTGGACCCAAGGCCCAGACTCTCATTCGGTTTGCCTCTCAAAGTAAAGTCCTGTTCTTTGAATTGCTGCAGTCCTTTTTTTTTTGCCGTAGCCTGGAGGGCATGTAGTGAAGTCTGCACTATAGAGAGTAGTGGAATCTTCCTCCTGTCACATGCCGTCACATTGTGCCTTTTGTTGACTTATCAAGGATCCCCTTGTTTGATCCACATCGGTCAGTATTCCATGTGGATGGTGAAACCACAGACTGCAGTTTGTTGGGTTTCATCTATGGTGACAAATATCTGAACAATGGTGATGATTCTGTTTTTTGGCCATTTTATTGTTTTGTTTGTTTGTTCTTCTGTTGTTACAATCAAGTGATGATCTTTCTATATCTTGTACCTAAATATAATTGCTTTGCCCTTTCAAAATAAAAAAGATTATTAGAGCAATGTCATTGCCGGATGATAAACACTACTGGTTAGCACTGACCGCCTGAAAGATCTCAACATTAATTGGATTGTTTGGCTTCCTTGAGCTGATGGACAAGCCTGTCTCTCAGGACCGCTGAGCGTCTGTCTCCACAGGATGGGCCCCAGTAAATAATCTCTTTCCCCTAAACGCTTACCGTTAATTGTGTTTTTTTTCTTTCTTCCCCGTGTTGAGAAGGGGGAGTGAGGGGCTGGTTGGGGAGGGGGATAATTAAGACAATGTCTTTGTGCTTCACTTTGGAGTGGGGATCCCACTTGGGCTGAGGCAGGTGCCTCTTACTGGAGGAGACTTACTGACGAGGCCTGCCAATCAAACCCTGTAGACTCAATATCCTCAGCTTTAGGTGCTCTACTCCCTTTTGGTCCGTTTATTCCAAACACAGATTTAAAATGTTTGGGATTAAGCAGGTAGCAAACAGGCCAAGACTGTCAGAGGGAATCCGTGTCCTACAGCCTACACACACATCTCTTGTCTCAGGTCGACTACAGATGCACTCATGGTTGAAGATTTTGCCTGAAAATTGATTTTAGTGCGTATAGAATCAGAATATGAACTTTTGACAAAAAAATGGTAAATGCAACTAGAAATAGTGATGTCATAAAGCAATACACGGTGTTTTCCTTTCCAACCTGACTGCTATAAAAGCTATTGATAATCTTCTTGATTAAAGCCAAACATCATTCCTGTATTTCGTTGTGTCCCATGATTCCTGCAGAGGATTTATTTAGGGAATAATGCAAACATTTTTAGAGGGAAACAGAGGCAAAGTTTCCTTTTATTTTATTATTATATGTAACCTAGAGGGTTTTGTTTTTTTTTTCCAGCTGAAGCTGTGTACAGTAAAATAACATAACTGAGGTAAAAAAAAAACATAATACTGCGAACAAAAAAATGTGTCTCTTTAAACTTGCACCTCATCTAGTAGACAAGCTGGAGAGAGTTGCCAGCAGCTATTCACGACGAAGCGGGAAAGCAGGTCATGAAGTCACGGCCACTAAGAGCCACTGTGCTATAGAGTACCACTGACAGGCTTGTGAAGACCAGGGCCTCATCTGGCTGCAGCGGCAAAAGGCAGGCACTGAACATGGTTTACTGTGGATGCATAGAAAAGATGTCCTTGCACAAAAAAAAATATCAATGTCCTTCCAGAGTAAGGCTCACCCTGTATAAAGTGCATACATGCTTAATAAAAGAAAGAAAACTCCACATTTAATGAACGTGTCATATCAGAAATAGTATTTTTGACACTCGTTTCATTTTAATTCTCATGTATGATTCTTTATTTTTGATAAATGGTCCGCCAGTCTCCCTCTGTGCTGAATGTGATATGAGAGTTAAGTGAATGGGAGGTTGGAGTCTGCATTCCCCCAGCAACCGTAGCCAGTCGTCACACACAGACAGGAAATGGCCAGCCACTTTGAGGAAATTCAATTCAGTTGTCGTCCACTGTGAAAAAAGATTGAATCATGTAGACATTTGAGGTGATTTAATGGTGTTAACATACACACAGAGGAGATCCATGTCTTAAGATGCATGAGCATTGGATTATTGAGTTCAGTGTAAAATCAGTCACTTCTCTCGAGTCCATTTGACTGGGAGAAATGGATGGACATTAGTAGTAATTGTGAAAGTGATCCATTTTTGAGGGGAATAAACTAGTGATGGATTCTGCCTCAAGCACTGTTGTAACAATCACTTGGAATGGATCACACTTTTACTTTGTCTTTCTTCAAACACATTTGGGTAATGTCAGAGCTGATTTGACACGTATAGTGGGGGGGTGGGGGTGTTATACTGTACGACTCGAAGCCGCTATTGTCTTTCCTGGATGTAAAAGAATAGGTCTGGAGCTGTCTGGTCAGTGAGTATCACAACTCCTTCCTTTTCAATCTAAAATGCTGTTTTTGGTAGCTCCATGGGTGACTTTGAATCACGACTTCTAGAGTGGGTCTCTGTGTGAAGATAGAAGTACATTCTTAACCATAAATGGACTTAAACCCTCATTCATTACATACAAACAATGTAAACTGTGATACTTTTATAATTTCTGCTGAATATCCTTTATAAGCACGATAGACCAAAAAGCATTCCATGATGTCATTCAGGACTTTGATATTCTTTATGGACAACATGCAAATTCTGTTTTCTTCTGCCAGTCAATAACTACTGTTATGCATGTTTAAAACAGTAAAATGCAGCCAGTCGTTCCTCAGCTATAAATGGCCGTGATAAGTTCTCTTTTGATCAGTGCAGCTTTTCTCCTGCCTCTCTGACAAGGCTGGGATAAAAAAGTTAGCACACAGCAGCTGTATGGTCCAAGGATGAAAATACTCACTTCATATTTGCTTTTGTTCATGTAGTCCAATCAAGTTTTTCACTGAATTGGAAGAATTTTTTGATTCTACTTAAACATTTTTGGTCAGACTTTGTGCAAAGAAAATAGCCTTGAAGGGGTTGCTGGTAGGGATTTCCTTCACAATATGCTTCTTTAAATGTTAATTAATTCACAATTCATCAAACCAAATATTACAGAAAATGCCAAAGAATAAAAACTGGTGTTCTATCATGTATAAACTCCTTTGTGTCACACAGGCTGCATTGTGGATGCTATAGATTTGCAGGACTGTACATGCCAGTTCTTGCTTAGCATTTGTTTTTGCAGAGATTCAATGTCCATTATTGTTTATCGTGGAAGTTAGAATTTATTCATGCAGCCCAAATTCATAAATTCTGAATTTACCTCTGAGGACTCTGCAGTCGGTCGTCCAGCATATGGCACTTTTACCTATAGAGCAAAACTTACCTAAATGTGAGAGGGAAGAAAGATAAATATTGTAGTGAACACACTTCATAAAACATTGTCTGTCTGTTGCCCACATAGACTCTAATGCAGGTACACAATTACAAATAAACAATTTCAGACACAGAGATGTTTCATCACCGCATCGTAGCTGTCAAGTTAATTTCCCTTCAATTAACAATTTAAATTTTAAATTAACTAACTTAATTTTAAAACTACAATATTAAGCCTACAAATGCTACGCGAGTGAACATGTACTCATTATATTTTCTGTTCTGTTTGCGCATGATGCCATTAAGGCTCCCACAGATTCTTTTTTCTCCCCACAGGACAAACTCTCTGTTGAAACACAAGTGGCCAGGAGGCTTGAACTTAAGCTGCACAAAAGCACCATGATAATAAACAAAAATTAATAAAAGCAGCGTGAACTTGTTCTCTGCCTCCGTACTGTTGTCGGTTTAAAGTTTGTCTGGTGTTGAACATCCACAGTTTTTGTCTCCCTCACCGGCGGTGATACGAACAATGACCAGCTCTAAAGACTTGCTCATCAGCTGAAGAGAGCGTGGGAGTGCTCGTATCTGGAAACAAGCTTGAGCTGACTTTTTTCAGACTACAACAACATCCTCCTCCCTATGCTCCGTGCACATGTCCTCTCACTCCATGCATTATAACCCTGATGAGCTGACCACATCCTTGGAACACTTCACAAGATAAATAATTGAACTCTCAATAGCCCTTGATGGACAAAAATTGCTCCTCCAGCTGCCACTTCTTCTTTTGCTTTGTTCTCAAGAGCAACAACAACAAATGGATCTTTGGCGAATCCCACACTAAGAAAACACATTTCACAATGATAACACATAAGAGCTGGGGTTACATTACTCTCCTGCTCAGAAGATTTGTGCCATTAGAGGTAGCCTATGTGTTGTACAAATAGTCATAAAGAAGCCTTCAAAAGAGATATGTGATCTTAAAAGAGTGTTTTATCCCGACACATGACTGATGTCACTATCATCTGTTGTTTGTTACCAGCTAACTTGTCTTCTCAGCAATCAAGACGGAAAGGCAGACAAAGGTTTCAGAGCTCCAGACGAGGACTTTGAACAATAGGTGGCAGTGTGCAACCGCAGAAGGCAGCCTCCAAATTTCCAAGTCTTCTGGATCCAGCCTTGGCAGAGGAAGGCTCGAGGCTGTTCTGCGGATTTAATTAGACAGAAACAGATACTCACATGTTCATTTCTCAGCTGCCTCCCATCCATTTCTTTACAGTCTGTCGGGGGGGGAAAAAATGCTTTACGGTCCAATTGTGACTTTAACTGTGAGCACAGAAAGAAGCACACATTCGTAGCAAAAAGCCAAGTGTTAAGACCCTTTTTCACACCTCCTAGAGGCAACCATTACAGCAGGTAGATATGTCTGAAGAACAGGCCAGCTGTCAGAGTACACAAAACACAGGCTACAGATGTTTTCCACAGACAACAAAAGTATATCTTTTAAAAAGTTTTTGATGCATCCTCCTGGCTGTTGACCACACCCATACCGCCCCAAACAAAGACCTATATAAACCTTTGCAATAAAAATAGACAGAAATACTTTAAATTATTGCATGTAATATAACTGAAACAGTCATCTTAAATGAGCCTGTTTCATGTTGAACGACTATTTCTTTATATGTATTATTTTATTTTATGGCTTTTTTTTTGTAGCTTCTTGTGACTGTATAATGTTCTAGTCATCCATCAAATTCCAGCAATACTTCACTTTTGCAAATCAAAGTTTGTGTTGTGATTTCCAGTGAGGTATGCTAACAATATGAGTGCTAACATAGCTGAAAAAAGAGGGTGAATTATTGAATCAGGGGTAAAAATTTGGTTTCAGTTTCGGGGACAAGGAGCTGGAAGAACAATATTTCGACTGATGGCTGCTGAGGACGTGTCTTGGCCTACCACTAACCTTCACATCCCTATTAAAAGCAAGGTGTCACTACATGCAAATTAGAAGTAGCTGGGTAAAGCACTGTTACTGAACCCAGCCATTGAACTCCATACAGCGGGCTTGTCGTTAGATAGGTGCGCCATAAATAGTCCATTTGGCCGAGAGCCAGAGGGAGAGGCTAAGGCAGAGTTATCAGCCGTAGGATAGGGCCTTTATTGTGTTATGACAGACAGAGGGGACGATCAGACGGGATAGAGATATGGGCTTTCCTTTCCAGATTAATTAAAGAAAGGATCAATTAACAGTGATGAAAACCATGGTGGCATACTGACTAGCTGATAGGCCAATCCCAGCCTTGAAATGCAGAGTAGTTGGCATGTTTTATCTCAACAAACTTAATTGCAATTTTCCAGAGGGAACGACGTGATCAAAATGGCGGGGTGAAATTACCTCCACATGAATAAAGTATTTATTTGATGCGTTTGTCCTGTGATTCCAGTTGTAACTCTGAATTGTATTTATATGGAGGGACCCCCACCCCCAACACACACACACACACGCACACACACAGAAGCTCGTAATTTAATAATTAATTCTTCCTTTCACCTTTACTATGATAATTGTGAACGCAAATCCACTCATTTTAGATTTTGCTGAGTAGTAAAATACCTTGGCTGAGGACAATTTGTCCCACACTGCCCAATCATGCCAGCTGCATGTGGCTATACAATATGGAGCGTTCAGGAATTGATTTGCATACCAGGACATGGATTTCCACCCCACCCCACCCCCTCCGAGCCCCCTCCCTGCTGCTGCTGCTGCTGCTGTACGGCAGATTCCAAGCTATAATGACTTTAGAACAGATGAAAAGAACACCAATTTGATGGCCTGCTTGTGGGGCAAACCAAAGAGCACTGCAAAAAAAAAAAAATTTATGCTGGGAAAGACGTGCATGTTGAAATGTGTTGAGGAAGTTTGATGGTGAGGCAGGATTTTGTTTAAATTTTTGTGATAATTTTTGATCCACGAAAGGAGAGGTTACATTTCAGGTGTCATCACTCCCCCCTCCATAATGTTCACATACGAGCGGCAGAAGAAACAAATCAATCTACAGCCCTGATAAAAAAAATTAAAAGTTGTTCCGGTTAACATATAAAAAGTCATAAAATAATGCAACAAATTCATGTTGCACTGGTGCTCTTTAGGACACTACCATTTGCTTGTTTTTAATAATTTATCCCTTTATTATAACAATATTAGCCAAGATTAAACACACATTGCTCATTACCTTGGGAACACAGCCCACCAGAAGCTCATTTCCTGTTGAGGAAGACTGCCTAACCCCGATTGACCCTCAGATATTCCCATTACCATGGGCCAATGTTTAAGGGAAAGCTTATTGAGCTACCTCAGCTGGAACACCCACCACTGATTTATGAGACCACTTTGCTTTTTAATGATTATCTGTTTATTTTCCCTCCACAAATCACATCAGAAATGTGAAATATTATTCAAATGTGCCCCCCCCAAAAAAAAAAAAAAAATCAAAGGAATCTCAGTATTGGAGTCTTCTGCTTGTTAAGGAAAATCTGAAGTGTAAAAATAGAACGTCGGAAAAAGAGAACTGAAATTCCCCAGAGGACGGGGATATTAAAAAAAAAAAAAAAGTTTATTTTGAAGTTTTCATTTCTATTTTAAAGGACTAATTTTTTCTGGCAACAAGTCAATAAAAAAGAGATGTCAATATGCCACCTTGTAGTCTAAGACTAATTAATGTAATCCCTGTCAAACTTTGAATAGCTTTTCTGTGAAATCAATTCAAGCCACCTATATTCCTTGGACAACTTTCATCATGAGAGTGATGACAGAGCTGCGGACACTGCAACCTTTTCTTTATTTCTTTTTTTATTTTTTTTTGTTTGGTGATGATGTTGCACAACAAGAATCCTGAGATCTATCCATGTCGGTAATGCTGCTGGATGGAGGAGAAGCTTAAGTGAGTCTGTCATGGTAATTATGGCGGATAGTTGAGAACTATCAGGTCCTCAACCCACTCACTGCCAGTCTGATCTATCGTGAACGTAAAGAGTCTCCTGTGACCACAGGGGGAAATTGACAAGATGCACTTATCTTCTCAATGGCAATAACCCAGGCAAATTACATGTATATTATTTCTAGGAATGACTGTATTTGAGGTATGCTATCAGAGCGTGCCCTGTGGCCATGTTCAGCTGTTTGATTATCCACCGGGCTGCACCAGAATGTGAGCGAATGCCAGTGTACCCAGCCGACTGGTTAAGGCAAATGCAGTGTCACACGATTGTCATTCGTTTTTTTCTAATTTGCTTATTGGCGCTCAAGTCTTTGACAGCGAGAGTGTCTGAAAGCAGCGGCTCACAGCACCCAGATGAATTCTCTTCATTTCTGCACGTCTGGTGACAGCTTTCACAGCCACATGATGCCCTCTAAACAGTAAACACTGGAGATGAACTTGCTTTTCCCTGTAGTAGAATGGATTGAAGGATGCTGTATTCTCATTCTGAACGTCACATGACACTGTGCTGGTTATATTTTTAAATCAAAGTGACAGCATTGCAGCACGTTATCTTGAGCATATGAGTTACTTAAATGAGGCAGTGGGGCTCCGTGAAGCGTGAATGTAATGTGTTGTGTGTGTGGTCATCAATGGTAAGGCAGAGGCTTTTTTCAGTCATTTGTCTGAAAATGGCAACATAATGCAATAACATTTGGGAAGCAGCTGTTTTGATTGGGATGGGATAGCCAGCTGAGCTGGAGTTACACACTGAAAACACAATATTAGAGTCCATCATTCGAGCTAACTAACAGGGGTTCAGTTTCAGGTTTTTTTGGGGGGAAGTCGAATTAGTCTGGCAGACATCCAATTTGTGTTTTGATTTATTCAAATGTAGCTGCGGCAGATTATGATGGAGGTCACAAGACAAAAAGGAAAGTAGTTCACTTGTGTTACATAACACAAAAAATGTGCTGCTCTTAATGCAAAACGGAAACTTTCATTTCCACTGACCGTGGAACTGACCCAGTGGTGATGTACTGAGGATCTTGTAATCAAAAGCTTCACAGACAAACACAATGAGCTGCTCAGCAAATCTGACGTCAATAATACATTTCCATTAAAGGCCTCATTAAAATAATTATTGGTCAATAAACTGCGAGGATAGAAGTTAGCCTCCAAATGGCCAGTAAGACTGTCAAGCTTTTTGCGGTGAGCACATAGTTCTTCTACAGCTAAATCATATCAGATGGACTATTGACAGCATCCTGTCAATAGCTGAGTCCTTGGAGGGTTAGCTATTTGCACATTGACTGATTGACTGTTTCTTAATAGACACATAATTGGTGACAAAGACCTTACAATGAAGTGTCATTTGCCAGAGCATTTGTGATAATTCACAGCCTGTCCCATTTTCTGTTGGACACAGTCCCAATGTAGGCTGTGAAGAAAAGCATGAACCAGGAGACGGCGTCACACTGACAACATAACATGTACGGTATTTGTAGCGTGGTGAAATAACTGAGCGGCAATCACAATGAACACACCACAAACAAATCAGATCGCTGGTATGGAATCCATAGATGGAAACAAGTAGGATGCAATATGGAGCATCTCAAACCTTGACCTGATATAAAATTATTCATTGGCAGTAATATTACAAGCTATTTCCTCTCATTCCAGACTGTGGACAATGTTGATGGATAGTAATTCTCACATGGCACTTTTGTTTACCCTATTTATCTGCTCCCCTGTCTGACATAAACATCATTGCCTTCATCAGGGAGACAAAGCATTTACAGCTGGGCTGCTGTGATTGCAATGCAGCACAGGCATTTAAAGAGGAAGATGAAGAATGAGAGAGGGAGAGAGAAGAAAAAAAAACACCCCAGTGATCCTGCGGCATTTCATCAAGGCACTACTTTTTCAAACCAGCTGCTTGGAGGATTTTTAACATCTATTAATGCAGAATTACTCCAATTACAATCCTTGTTGCACCGAGGCCCCCTTCCGCTGCCTGCGTTAGATAGTGCACACCTCTGGGAGCCAATCACAGCCTTCACAACCACTGGCAGCAGATGTAAGCAATTTACTTCTGATTTCTTCATATTCAGTGTGAGACAAGCTCCTGGTGACCCACGACCCTGGAGCCTGCAGGATTCTAACCCTATCAAATTAAAGCTCTCTGCTCACTTATTCCCCAGCGCTCCTCTGGTGCTAAGCAGCCATCTCGCTGCATAGCAACGCCGGTCGGGCGTGCTCACTCATACGCCCTGCCTCATCAGCTGCTATTAGGGAAAATATACAGTGCTCTAATTGGATGAGATTCAGCTAAGGAAGTGCAGTTAAAGGTCATTTTCCACCGTGTGCCTCCTGCTCTTCAGAGTAATTTCTGTGTCCTCCGTCTTTGGGAGCTGTTAAACAATAGGGCCAAAGTTACAATCCTTTCTCTCTTTTCTTGACAGAGTGCCACAGGCCGTGATGAGCAGTGAGTTGTATGAATCATGTAAACAATGTGACCAGGCCCCGACTGATCTGCACTCTATGTCAACGCCACATTCTCATCCACTGTTTTCATTCAAAGTGTCCTGGTGCCAATGTCATAACCTTGTCATTTAGCCAATTTCATAAATTTGAAAAGGGTTAAGAAAGAAACTGCTACTATTCTAATTAGAATTCATTGTACTCTATCTGTTTTTTTTCTCTATTAATTGATATTGTCACAGTAACACAGATGAACATTTACGGTTTGTTTTCTCAGACCTAATGTGATGTTGTGGGATAAAGTATATCAATAGGTCATCTTTTTCTTCCATGGTGATAGAATACAGGTTTACAACATTTAGATAGTCCAAAAATGTGCTTCCAAAAACACACTAACGCATTTTATTAACGTTTGTCTTTGTGGTCGTTAATGTTTTTCAAAAATCTTGAAGAACATGCCTGTTAGTAAAGGTTAGCAGCATTAGCATTGCATCAACATCCTTGATAAAGAACCCTTCAATGTCTAGTTTACAAGTTGTATAAATGTGAAATAAAGTTAATGAGTAATGCTGATGCCTTAAAAATCAAATCAATAACAATCACTTGCCTTAAAGTTCAAATCACTAACAATCACTTTGGTTCATGAGACCTTGAGGGATTTCTGAGGATGCTATAAACAGCCTTATAATGATGATGTCTTTGTTTAAATGCATGTCAGTTGTTTTATGCTTCAGTGTTTGTTGAAAAGCCCTTATAAGATCCATGATCCTCTTAAGTCACGGGCCACTTCATAAATAAATGATATTCTCCACCAAGGGGCTTTAGTTCAGTTCGCCAGCTTGCGATGCAATAATGATGAATACTGACCTCCCCTTTCATTTAGTGCTCTAATGTATAGCGACAAGCAGCATGAGGACCGCATGGTGAAACAGTGTTTGAGTAGCCAATGATGTATGAACACAATCTGCAACAAACATCAAGGGTTATGTAATTTGTCTAATAATGACTTTAAAAGATTGAAGAGTTTCTGTCATCTTTTCCCTTGAGGTCTTAGCAACATTTTACATTTGTAAAAAATCATCTCATTAATTGCTTATAAAAGTAAAATATTCTTTTATCTCCATGCGCTATTTTAATTCCTTCAGGTTAATACTAAAACAAACTTTCTACGAAGCTTTGACAAATTATTCTGTGACAAGATCAGCTTCATAAATAATGCTTTCACTGAGGATTTTTTTTTTCCCCACTTAGTTTTAAAAAATAAGATCCCCTTTCCAAAGTCTCTACGTCACCCTTTGCAGTACAAGGTAGCTGAGGTCGGTCTGGTATGGATGTGGTCATGAAAATAAAGTTTTATAATTCATTTTATGGCTCAATCCATTGGTTGATCCATTATTATGGAAATACAATACATGCAATACTATTGACTTGTACTATGACCCATTAAACAACCTACTGCAGAGGCATTAAAGATGGTAGACTGGTCATAATACTGACGTTGTTGATGCTGCAGTTAAGTTTCGGGACCATCATTTCTAGGTAAGGAAGGCAACCGTTTAGTGTAAGAGTACAAGGGGTAGGAGCTTTCTAAAACAGGAAGTAGTCTGTGGGGTCAGATTGGTCAAAGATAGTCCATTCATGGGTTGGGTCACATATAAGAGCAAAGGCTAAATATGGTTGGAAGTCATAAGTGTAAGATAAGTAATGCAATTTTATATATTTTATCCCAGTGCACACATCACAACAGTGTTATACTTAATCCCAAACAAAGTGCAATCTTTTCAGCACGTTAACTGGTCTGATTAGATGTTGTATTTTTACATGTGCTGTCTGAGTCTTCAGGGCTGCTGAACAAGGGCTTGACAAGTAGGGACTGAGAACACTAAAGTCTAGAAAGCATTATTTTCACTAGCTAGCACTTGATATAGGCTCTGCTGAAGCTTGGTTAAGCCCATCAGAGTAAGTGCTGCAGTTTGGTGTGGACGCACAGTAGGCAGGGATTTTTAGAGGCACCCTGTCTGCCAATTTTATAGCTGGAAGGGCAGAGGCCTTTTGAGGTCCGTATTCACCGATAGAGAGGGCTGGGTCTCCAGGCCCACAGCTTCTCCCACCTTTTGTCTTGCCTTAAAGGCCTCACTGCCCTAAATGCATCACTTGACGCTCAGTGTTTGCTGTTGAGAAACCTGATTAAAGGAGGTGAGACGTACACATCCGCAGCCAAAGCCTATCAATGACTCTCACAATCCCGCCGGGATACTGTATTTGTCCTTGTAGCTTGGGCTCGCCAAGTGAATGCTGCCGTCCATTGATCTTTGTCAGATAAAGCCGCTGGCGTGGTGTGTGTGGTGCCTTATGGGTTTTATTCCACTCAGGCGAGTCCATTTCAGTGAGCTGTGGTTGAGCTAATGTGGGACATGCTGTGCCAGTCACGGCCTTTGGGATTTGCCCTAAGTGCTGTGCGTTCTGATGCTTTGCTCTGAAATCCTCAAGCACAGGAAACCATCAAAGTCTTTGACTATTCTTTAAAAATTCCATCAAATTTCTGTCAATCAGGTAGGTGAATAAAAACAAGTCTTGTCAATCACTGGTTGATCGGAGGATATGTCAGCTATAAAGCAAATTTATATTTATGCTGATAAGTCATGGATGCGTCAATAACAACACATATTTTTTCTGAGTTCCTTGCTGAAATCGTTTCCTATTCGCTGAATATTTATATTCAAAGTCTATTGTTAATTACTACGGATGTGTATATAGTCACCAATAGCATATGTACTGCGTGGGTTCTCTCCGGGTTCTCCGGCTTCCTCCCACCACCAAAAAACATGCGCTTCAGGTTCCAAATTGCAGGTGTGAGTGTGTGTGTGCGGAGTTGTCTGTCTCTGTATAGCTCTGCGGTGCACTGGCGTCACACCCGGAGTTTCCCCCGCCTCACGCCCTAAGCCAATTGGGATAGGCTCCAGCTCCCCGTGACCAACGATGGCGGATAAAGCGGTGAAGGAAAATGGATGTATGGATGGATGTTTAACGATTTTACCTTTCATTAAACATCCATTGAGAGGAATAAAATAATATTAAACAATGTCTTTCCATCCACAAAGAATGGCTCCTGATTGCTGAGCAAACACTCCTGTCAAAGGTGTCTGACAGATGCTCTTTGAGGTCTATTGGCTAAGATCCTGCTGCCTGTCACCTTTCACATCTCAATGGGCCCAGAGATGACCTCTCTGTTGCCTTGGAGCTCCATACGTTATTGGCTCTAACACAATCAACTGCACGTTCAGCATTCGGGGGTCAAAGTGGTGGCAGTCACTAAGGTGCCCTCTTGCACAGAAAGGGCCCACTCCTGTGACCTCTAACACCTGAACCATGACCCTCATTTACAAGCAGGTCACCTCTGCAACAACTGCGTTTACACAGGGTCAGCTTAGATCTCTGTGCACCAAAAAAAGCTTTAAAAAAGCACCTAGATCTTAATCATGCAGTGTTCCTTGGCTGCACATCAGCAGCATAAGCAAAAGGGTCACAGCTGGACCTGGCTTCAAAAGAACTACAGCACGGTCAGAGGAGAGACATCGATACCTTTCCTCTTAGAAAAAACAACTCATATACACCACATGCACACGCGGGTCTCGGGTCAAATATCATCACTGGTCTTCAAGCCAAGGTGGTTATACTGAGGGTCAAAGATCGTCCTGTGAACAGACACTAAACACTGATCATTATATGCACAAACTGTATATATTTAACATTTTAACTACGTGACCAGAGAAAACACTGACCACAGTCTCAGTGTGAAAACATATTTTAATCACAATGTCACTCTGAAAAAAACCCGACAGTACTCAAATTAAAACGCTGACCCAAGCCGGCAAAAGCACGTTTTATAAAAGAATATGTAAATGTACTTTGTCAGTAACATGAGCTCACCACTTTTCAACCAAAACCCTTTTTCTTTCTGAACAGAGTAAAGTCTGAAATGTGATGGCACAGAGACATTCATTGTTTCTGCTCGATCTGTCTCGGCGTACATCTGTGCTGAAACAGTACCCTTATTGCTGAGGCATCTCAATAAAATAAAGAAAGGGGTCCTGTGGCTCTGACCTCCTGCCAGCTCTAAATGGCATAAATATGAATGACATAATGCACCGTTTTACGGTTAATCAAATTCCCACGGAAAAAGAAGATCAGGATAGCAGCTTTACGGTTGCAAGACAAAGTCGAATATTGTTCATCTGTCGCACACAGAGTCATTACAAGTAAAAATTTAAATTCTCTCTTTCGGTTGGATTTTTCAGACCCCTTCTGCGATTATCTTGTGTTGATTATCAACACAAAACCGTTGTATTAAAGTTACACGCGTTTTTTTGAAAATGAAAAATTTAAGTCTCCCTTTCGGTAAATCAGCTTGAGCAAAGGAGGAATTTTTCATTTAGTTCGAATTCTGCTTAATACTCCACACACACACAGAAAGATTCACCTGTCATCTGCCGCTCTCTCATAACACATTTATTGAGAGACAGACAAAAGGGAGTGGAAGAAAAGAGGAGGATATAGGAAGGAGAGAGAAAGGAAATAAATGGAGAGCGAGAGAGAGAGAGGGAGGTCACAGCGACCGTGTGATGGTCGCTGACACAGGAGTTCAGCCTGCGGTCAAGGGAAGCAGTTGAAGATGAAGCAGACACACAGGCAGAGCTCTGTGTGCAGGTGCCCCCTCTCTGCCCTGCTCGCTTTCATCCCCCATCCACTCCCACATTGCCCCCGCCAGCCCCGGCTGCTATCCACCAATCAGGGCGCAGGGGGGCGGCGGCAGAGTGGGGGACACATCAAAGCTTTCTCTCGGTGAGAAGGCTCAGGGCTGATGCTGGCACAACACAGAGGAGCACAGAAGAAAGCAGGAACGGCCAGTTTGAAAAAAAAAAGGAGTCCAAATGGAATGGAAAAAAGGAGTCTAACCAGAACAAAACATTTCATTCTCTTCACAAAACAGCATTATGCCAGCCATGCATCCAAAAAAACCCAGACACATTTTTCTCACTGCCTTGAGCCATTGGCCCCCTTGAGTATGTGAACAAGGGGGATAATTTAATTAAGAAAATCCAATCTTCCAGTTTGAGGGAACAAAGTTAGATTTGAATGAGCGCAATATGTTCACTCCTTTCTTTTTTTCAAATTAAAATTTCATAGCTGAAATCAAAGTGTTGCTGAGCCCCCCCCCCGATCTCTCTCTATTGAGTGTATGCTTTCAAAACAGACATGATCATGATTAAAAAAACTAAAAAAAAAACTGGTAGTGTCGCCATCTCCTTAAATCTAATCAAAAATATATATATGACATTTGGCTTCGTTAAATGCAATGAACGCATCGGTCTGTAGCTGAATAAAATACGAGAAATACAGCACATCAGTACATTACAGGAGAAATGCAAGGCTACACCTCATATTCTTTAACTTTTATGGATGGATAGACACTGAATTGAATAAATTAAATTAAAAGATATGCCCATTTGATTTTACAAGATGCGCTAACCACGACGACATATTAATGTCTTCTCTCTGGTGCGTGACCCTCCATGTTTGCTCAAAACTTATAATAACTCTCTTTGTGAAAGCCCTCAATGTGAGGAGAGTTTTCTAAATGAGAATCACCCCTACAGTGGTGCTGAGCCTCTCATCCGGGCACATGAGCCTCCCAAACACGAGTGTGTCAAGTCCCCAAGTGAGTATGATGCACGTTCCAGCAAGCTTCTGCATATGTTAAGAAGCATAATAGGTTCCTATGGGAGAGGAGGCTAAAGCCCCAAAAGTGAGCATGACTATAAAAGTACTGTGAATGAAATGAATTCTACATGGTGAAGTGTAGGAGCTGCAATGAACAAATACAGCTTTGAATTATGATCTACATCATGGAAGCAGCACTTGTATATACGCTAATAACAGTTTAAAGGTTTGGTATCACCTTCCCCCAGGCTTAGTCAGTAATTCGAACAAGGTGTCACTCAAAACACAAAGAGAGGGAAAAGAAGAAGAAAGCACCACAGCGCCCTTGTTTAAAGGAACATCTTCTGACTGACTAAATGCTCCTTTTACTTATTTTTTTTCCCCAGATGGAGGCCGAACATGAAACACAACATTAAGATCAATACTTAACAAAAACAACAGCAGCAAAACAACACCCCTGTGACTTTGTTGGATTGAGCTGCAAAGGGAGTCTGCTGCCGTTTACAATCCTGGCATTGTTCACGCTTCTCGGGCCTATCAATAGCAGGAGAGAAATGTAACTAATTCCAAATGTCTTAACTCAATCTTTCAAATGAATGGGTTAAAAAAACAAGGAAGTTGCACAAGATGAAAAAAAAAAGTTCATCACCTGCTGCATTATCATAGTGTAATGACTGACACTGACCCCTTGGTGATCATTACAGGCATGAGGACATACATGTGGGTAAATGTGAAGTTTTATTGATAGAAATATCAAAGCCACGACAGGAGCTGTTGACCCTTTCAGGACGTCAGAGCTCAACTCTTGCTTCTGGGTACTGTTAAAGTGATAATATGGACATGGCACCTCAGCATAATGAAAACTTATTGATGCACCGTGCTGCGGTAATGATAAAATTGACTGAATCTGCCAAGCTATCGTTTGTATTATTCGGGGTGTTTGACATGTGTCAATGTCCCAGAATGAAAAGGAAGGCCTTATCTGACTGGTGTCAATCACTTTATAGCACATTACACCCAGTTTATAGACAGCAGAGGAATACATGCCTGAACAATGAAAAATGTGGCAGTTGGGACAAATCTCAGGATTTATCACTGAACAATAAAACAGAGCTGCTCAGCAGGAAATGGGACACACTGAACACATGTTCCATGGTGTGTGCAATCTCATGTAAAGACCCAGCTGACATCCTGGCAACGTCCTCCTTTCTGTTTTCACTTGCCGTTCTGTGCTCCTGTGCCAGCTTATCCTGTGTGTGGTCTTCGCTGCGACTTGGCACTGTACCTCTGCAGCTCAGATTACCACATTCCCATTTTGTTTCATTGAACGAGCTCTGCCGTTAGTTTTTTTTTGTGATGGAGAGGGGGGCAAACTTGGGGGGTTGCGGACAACATGGGCAAGGTCAGTTTTTGAAAGTGCAGATTTTAGTAAAGCGAAAGGTGTCACTGCAGCACTGTGGTCACGTGGCTCATCAGCGTGTATTTGGGATGACCTTCCCATTGTGCCTGAGCCAAGGCTGTCCTGCTCCTGGTCTGGGCTGGGTCTGTGCCCACTGCTAACCTCATCAGACACTCAGCTACTGCCTATCCATCTTCCCTCATTGTGCGCAGAGGTGACAGCTGGCATTCAGCTGTTTGTAAAAAGGCCTTTAAAAAACACACAGGGCCTCCATACTCGGCTACATTAAAGTAATTAGCTGTCGAGCTAGTAGAAAGCACCCCCCACCAAGTGCCAGCAAGACTGCGGATTGAAGTCGGCATCCTGTTTGACACATCTGGGCAAGGGAGAGTAATGAAAACAGCTGCTTCTGCCCATATGGCATCCAAAGGCTGGCAGCGTGGCGGTTTGCTGTGCCAACCTTAGGCAAATTATCCATCATTAATCCCGGGATCTGACCAGCATACGAGTTGCTGCTAATCAAAACATCTGGGGAGGGTGGCAGAGGAAAGGGGAGGGGGCGGGGGTGGGTTATCACTTGAAAAGGGACATATTTTGTGAGTGGAGTCAATGCAAGGCGAGCGTTCAACAAAGAGCTCTGGGAAAAAATGAATAACTAAAATAAAGCACCTGGGATGTGAGTCATTTTAAAGTCTTAATGAACAGAAGTAGCATTATAAATTGTTTCTCCTCATGCATGTCTGTGTGTTTTATACTAGTTTTACTCAGCAAGTAATAGAATGCGAACATCATCTCTGAGATTTAAAGAGAACCCCAATGTGATTCTTCTGATGTTTTGAATGTTTTTATTTTATGAAATCCTTATGTGACAAAACATTTCCCCTGAAAAATCAATTCCCTGCTCTTCTTTGATTAGCTGGCCTTACATTTGTTTCTGCATTTGTCTATTGTGTGTCCTTTCCGTTCATAGGCTGGACTGTTCAAAACCAGGCTTCAAATTCCCTCAGAAAGTCAGTGACATTAAAATGTCCTTTGATGTGCCTTCCCCAAGCAGGGAGCACTAACAGTAATAGTGATTCTGTCACTTAATGCTTTTCCGGGGATCAATAGCTCTTAAATGCTAAAGTGGGACAATTAAAAATAAATAGGAGGTTGCTTTAGTCTAAATCAGATTATACATTGCTGCCCCTAGCAGGTCCTCAAAAGCACAGTATGCCTCCTCAGTGAGTCATCTGCACAGCACCCTGGATTGTGACTGATGCATATGTAAGTGAGGATGAATTGGAAACACGGTTACTATTTTCCTATCTGATGCTCTCAATACAACAGCTTTAGGGGAGAAGCATTCATCTTATTATTACCTGTTAAAAGGCCACTATTTAAAAAATATAATAACATTAAATAAAGATTAATAATATGCAATTAAAATCAGACAAAAGACCCAACCGGCTGAGGCATGGCTGGTATTTATATTGGCTTTGGAGGATTCATCAGTCTGAGCCGTGGCAGCGTGGTCGCAGGTTGGCTCCAGCTCCCCTGTGGCTGCTGCTGTAATGTCAACTCTGGCAGTAATACAGCTGTAACTGGAGGCAGAGCATGATGGGAATCCACTCCTGACAGACATGACCAAACCCAACACAATTAGCTCGTGACAGCAGGTGCTGCCTAACTCTGTTGCGTTAACATGTCTCAGGTTTCCTTGTAATGGCCACAAAGTGATCCTAACTTTCAATTAACACATCCCCTGCCTCCACCACCCAGGCCAGCCAGTCAATTCCACATCCCCACCATTAGCTGCGTGGGAAGCGCTGCTTTGGCACAGGCTGGCTCTGTGCATGCTAGCTGTGAGAGGCAACAGTTTTCACAAACAAAGACACTCACAATTTCTTCACTCACACACACTCAGAGAATGCAATGCAAACACACAACTACCGCTTCGCTCCGTCAAAGTTTGAGAAAACAAAACAAAACACAAAAAACAAACCACCATTCTTCAGAGGTTTAAACCAAACATTTGTGTGGATCCTGTAAGCTTTCAAGAGGTTCAATATCAATCTCTGTCTAGCGTAAAGGGGGAAGTACTGATGTTACCCCTCCAGAATAAATCAGGATTAATGACTAGACCCTTCGAGGAAAGATGAGGCAGGGGCAACAGTACTGAGTGAACAAACACACATAGTTGTGGCACCTTGCGCAGGAAGAGGTTCATCTTCCTTCAATAGAACACCATCCATCACTTCACGTTCCTCCACAACAACCACACGGCTGCCCGAGGAGCATCTCACTGACACAGTGCCGAGGGAATTACATGGCACAAATGACAGCGCAGGTAAGGAACGGTTTGCGATTGAAGAACAGTCTCATCTTTAACTTGCTCTCCTCTCTCCAAGCTGAATGAAGAAGTGCTTGGCTCTGTCATTTGAGTCTATTGACCTTTGGAGATTCACTCGCAGGCTGCGCCTGAAACAACTGACAAGAGGTGAAGGGTTTGGGCCTAACCTACACACCAGCGTACACAAGCAGCCAGATGAGTGACACAGCTCCATAAAGTGTCATTTACCTTGTCAGTCAGGAGACACGCCATCCATATGGATAGACACGTATCCTCTCTAGGTCATACACACTCAACCTGCAGACGGAATAGCAAACGATCATTTGAGCTTCAACTTTGCGTTCTGGGATATCCTTTGTCTGTCATCTTCTATAGCAACATTTTAGAGTTTGTGTCTGACTTAAATGAAGAAGATGTGACTTTGCCTCATGGTGGGTTGGTGTTCATGTCTTATTAAATCAAATACAGCGGAGACATACTGATACACGTCTGCCATGCACAGCAGTAGATATTCGGTCTCAGATGCACACTTCCAGACAGAAGGCTCTATCACAGTTTTGACCTTGTTTGTGGGGTGATAAGAGTCATCAGGAGCTTCCTTTGCTTCCTAGGGACTCAGTAAAAATGACAGGTCCCCACAGAGCCTGAAAAACATGTGCTTTAGTGAAAGTTGCCAGTAATTTGCTCTTTGCCATCTTAACTGTAGTTATTACTATTTCAAATGGATACATCTGTCTATGTGAAGTCTTTCATTACCTCCACTCATTACCATCACATCACAGCGCTCCCCAAGGACACGCCTTTTACGTGCTGATCCTCTGAAATACACTTTAATGCTCTGAATGTGACGCTTGTTTCTAAACAAATTTGTCTGAAGCAATTAAAAAGTATCATCTCACATAGAGTACCTTGTAAATGCTGTGTTTCACATCAGCCTCTCTCCTAAACATGTGCAGCACTCCAAGTCTGACCTCACTTTGAAAATACATATTGACATGAATAAATTAATCTTAAGGATTTAGTCTCATTTAATATGGAAAACCATTTTTGATTACTATACCTGCATTGTTTATGTATTTTCTTCAAAAAAGTAATGATAACAAAGAAAAAGATTAATTTCTGCAGGTATTTTGAACTCAAATCATTCACTGGTTTTAGAAAAATTAATTTGCAATGGATTTGATTTTGAAAGTTAAAGTGCAACATTCATTCATTTTTTGCCGCTTGATCTGCCGTAGCGGGTCACGGGGAGCTGGAGCCTATCTCAGCGGGCATAGGGCGTGAGACAGGGAACACTCCGGGCACGACGCCAGTGCACCACGGAGCCACACACAAAAACCATGCACACACACACACACACATACATACTCACTCACTCCTACGGGCAATTTGGGACTGGCCAATTAACCTGAAGTGCATGTTTTTAGGGGTGGGAGGAAGCCGGAGAACCTGGAGAGAACCCACGCAGACATGGGGAGAGCATGCAAACTCCGCACAGAGTGGGACTCGAACCCGGAACCGCTGTGTTGTGAGGTGGCAGCGTTACCCACTGCGCCACCGTGCCGCCCCAAAGTGCAACATAAATATGCAAAATAAATATGCATAATAGATATACTGTATGCTAACAATAGCATGCATATTTATAGTGCACTGCTAAATACAATGACATGGTTTCTTTTCCCTGTTTAGGCATGAGTCTTTCTATTTATCTATCACATACATGTACCTGCATGTGTTTATTTCTATTGAAACTTTGTGATAGAGAAAATTAAAACCAGAATAAAATGCCTGCACAAATATTTGAAAAATAAAGTCGATTTTTGTTCTGATATGGTGCATCATTACTCTGAGGTTAGGACCTTTGCATCTTAAAATAATTTAGAATATATGATGGTGAACATGTTTGTTTCTCTTGTCTCTTTGCTAGTTTCCTATGTCATTTGGAAATGTCAACCCCCCAAAATACTGCTATTATTGGGGTTGAGTCACATTTAATAGGTTACATCCACTGATATTGAGTATGAGCAGATCATATTTTCATCTGTGGAGGCATCCATACTTTTCGTAACATGATCCTAAAGTCTTCTCACTTGAACACTATACCACACCATGATATCAGACATCTAAACAGTGCACGTCAGACACACTGCCATGCTTAATAAAATCCAGGTAAAAATAATACCAGCTGAAACTAAAAGTAGCGGGTAAGGTCCTCACATGTGCAAACGGACAGATATACGATCCTCTTAGGATGTTAGCGTTTTTATAAGTCATGAAAAATGCAGCTGTTGCTGATGAAATCAGTTGGTTCCAGACCTCATTTACAGGTCAGATTTGACTGAAATGACTGGCCTGTGATCCCACATATGCATGCACTTAATATAATTATATTTTGAAGGTGGCTTTTAGTTCATTCTTACTTTTGATATCATCACTTAAGAACAGCCCAGAGTACAAAATAGGTGTGTTTAAGTCTAAGAGAATGCTGGAAAAAATTTAGGTCAGTTGCTAGCAATTCGCTCCTTGCATCTTCATCCAAGCATTTACTTTCGGGTGAATTACTGACTTCCTTTTAAAATATTTTCACAATTTGCTAAATATTGTTTGTGCAGCTGTGAAACTCAACAGCACATACCTGATGGCAAACTGGTTTCCTGTCTCCTCTAATCCAGTATCTCATGGAAGTCAGTAATTGTGACACAACTTTGACTGAAAAATATGATTGATACATGAACCATTCACAGAGTAGTGAAGTTTAAGGTGGAACATACAGTATACTGACTATATACAAGAGCCCCTCAGAGGTCAATGTGACGTTTGCTATTGGGAAACTGTAATCAGCATTGGGTTGAAAGAATGCAGTGGCTTAGGGCCACTCTTATGGTTAAGGTCTAGCCGCTGCAAAAGACATATGAGTGGCAATTTACAATCTAATTACTGTAGTTCATGTCTGATTTGTGCCACATTACTTTTGCTAAGCAGTAGAGAACAAACAAACACATCACATATTCCTATTGAACATATTTACATACAGATAATGAGCTCACTATCAACAGGTTAATGTTTGTTGAGAGGACTGCATGCAGCCTCCAAAAGTCCCGTCTCACAGCGGAGCTGCAACCTCCCAAGTCTGTTTCTCTCACTCTCCATTTTTATCAGTTTTGATATACAGTAGAATGCTGTATGAAATATTTTATTTTACATGTACAGTATTCACTGGGGTAGAACTTTTTATGCAGCTTCCAGTTAGCAAAAGGAATTTCTATGGAACCTTCATCAGCAACCTGTTCATAGTTCAATTGTGAATGAGCTAAAGTACACATTCAGTCATAATTCATTTTGGGAAGGGGAATAATTATTTAGAGAAAAACTTTTCCAATCATTTGCCCATCACTGAAGTGTAAACCCACCAGTCGGCCATTGTCTGCTAGTTGCCAGAAGTGACCATAGTTCGGTGAGATGGTTGTCATACATCATGGCAACCTCGATAAGAACCTGATATCACACTGTGGTGGTAGCATGCCAATTACAAGTCAGCCACTTCACAAGTACACTGCTGTCTAATCCATCTACATGTATATGTGCTGTATATATAAATGCTGCCATAAACCAAATAACAAGAATATTTACTAAAGTAACAAATCAAGTAAAATAAAGAAATTATGACATATTCTCATAAACTTATATACAGTATAGTCAAATGTTTCGTTTTGGATTTGCACGGTCATAATAAAAATTCATGTTTAATGCTTCGGAAACTGTTTATACAGTGTGTGGGTTTCATATACTCTCCAAATGTGAAACTGATATCAAATCTGAAATCAAAGAACAATCAAGTTTGAATTTTTAAAAAAATGTCGAAACATTTTGCTAACCACAATGAATTACATAATATAAATACATAATATGAATAACAGTGTAAAGAGGTTATGCTAAACAACACTGATAAAGGCTAGATTGACGTTTACCCTATAATTTTTGTTTTTTACGGCACATACTGTGTTTAAATTCTCAACTCTGATGTCACAATAAAACTCATTAATGTTGTATACATGTCTGGGAAGATGGTGCTGCAGAAACTACAGAAGAACCTACACATTGATTTTAGCATTTCTTTTTAATATAGTTTCCTGTTACTATTTTTTTTTTTATCTTTTATGAGTACATTGTAATACAAACACTGTATGCAGAATGGGATTGTGTGTGTTATGACATATATCCACCATTAGCCTCACGCTTACAGCCGATTGCACCTCATTTGGAAAAGCCTGATGAAATGAATGCTGGCTGCTGACTCTTCCAATTTCACAGCACTTCTCATTGTCACCCTGAGTGCCTTTCCATAGATTGAGATACAGTATTTGCAGACTGTCATCTCCCATAAATAGCTGTCTGGTCTGATTCTGCCAGCACCACTAACTTCCATTCTGACAAGCTTTGGTGGCAATTTTCACATTCTAGATGGTCAGACTATAAAAAGGCAGAGCTTCTGTATAGAATCAGTGACAGTGGCTGAAGATTGATTAAGCAAAAACCCTCTGAACAGCAAATAAGAACTCAAATTGTCACATGCATACCCCATGCATAATGCTGTCGCTCTCTTCCAATGACTTCTTATTTAACATGCTGAAATCTCTGAACTCCATTCGTCGAAGCAAATTCCCTCCCTCTCTCCTGGGATAAAATAGGTTTTGGCGTCATTCCAGAGTGGGATTAAAAGTTGTCGCCACAGAGGTAGACTAATGTTTCACTTTTCTTTAGGATGCTATCTTAAAAAGTTAATTAATTCAGTAGTTATCGATACAAAAAAGATGAGAATTTTCAAACACTATTTTTTTAAAGGTTTATAAGGTGTCATATAAACATGATACGTTCAAAATTTCATAACTGTGAGACTAGCTGAACTTTACAAAAGGCTAGGTGCATCCTAAAACATGTTTATTTGGCCATACATCCTTCTGTGGGACTAATTTAAAATGACAATATTGAAACTAGACAGAAATGCAATACTGTATCAAATATTAGAGCGGAAATAAAACACAAGGTTAATGAGAGGGTTTTAGAAAAAGTACCACAGAGCAGTGAAAGATATGCCATTAAATCTGCTTCTGCGACCATTAAAGTTGTTTTTCTATCTTGCTTTTGGAGCCAAATATCTCACTGTTACAACAGGAAATGCAGACAGTCTGTTAGGCAGCAAAACAGGCCTTTATGAGCTTGGTTATTACCACTGTCGGGCCACTTTTAATAGCCATATGATCCACCCGGTGCACAATGGGCTGTGCCTGATAATATCATAACCAAGTATTTACCATGGAGCCGTTTAAGATTTCCCAGATAAAGCTGAAACACTAGAGCTGCAAATTTGTTAATATCATTAAAAGATGTTACCAGTAACTGAAACTGAGAGAATATGATCCCCCAAGGCATGAGTCTGTGGAAATAATTTATAATGTAACAGCTATAAAACATGTACAAGTTATCAGGTTCAGGACCTGTCCCGGTATCTGAAGGCTCCTGTTACGCATGGCACTGCCTTTAATACAAGTGGTAAAACAATTAAGGGAAATGGATTTTCCACCGTGTGCATGACAGAATTCAGCTTCCCTTGTCTGTCATAAAAGCTCCATTCAGAGTGAGAACTACTCGTAGAGCTTGAGTCATAAAAACTTCTTTCACTATTAACCATGTTTTCCTCCTTCTGGGTTGTAGATGCAGATATAGACATAGATGTAGATATTGTAGATCAAGCACAGTCAACCATGCAATCATAATGGAGATACTTTATTCTGTAAAAATGCAACAGAATATTCATGATCATTTCTGAAAAGTGAAAACATCTTACAGATCACACAAGAGGGAGCTTGTGCCAGTTCCAATAGCTTAAAGCGGAACATACATTAGCTACATATTCATACTATCACCGTATGCATAATATCCATTTTCTTTGTCTAAGGTGACAGTTGTGTTCAACAGATTAGTTACAGTAAATGGGGCGTAATGGCCCGACAGAAGAGAGAACTGGACGGTCATTGAATCTGCCATAGTGTTTAGTATCTCCTTTATTGTATTCACAGTGGTAATGTGATATGTCACACTGTTGCTAATACACTTCTGTACGCTGTCATCTGGCTGTAATGCTTATCAGGCCTGTGTTGATGATTTGCCCTCTTGTCAGTGTCAATTATGCTCGGATGTGTCATGGTGGCAGGCTGTGCAAATACCAGTGCTGGTGGAGAGAGATGACGCCAGGCGGTCGCAAACTGCCTGTCCTCTCCATCTAGCTTTGCAGGTGCCACACTCAGACTTATGTACTATAAGGCTATGTAGTGACACCTCTCAGGAATCACTTCCTTCTGTGGCCCTTCTAGTCAGACACAAAGATTATTATTCCCTGTATTGGCTAGTCCAGTTCCACATGGCCTTGACCCAAAAGAAAAACTGTGGAAGGAAAAATAAACCTGATTTTCAATTTATTTAAGTTAATATGTCATAGGGCTGCAAAAGACATTTCCATTTAAACTCTAAGTGCAGCCGTGCACATGCTCATTCTCATTTTCATGACCTTGATCTGAACTGTAGGAATATGGAAATATGGATGAAACCATATTTGACATTGACTTAAACGTTCTCTTTTATTTCACGCCTGATTGAAGAAACAACAAGCAATATTTGCCCTTAGAGTTGGTTGCTTGAAAATGTCTTAATGTGTTTTGTGCAATGCTCAAATTCCTAAAAGGTATCACACTATTAAAATTCTGTTACAAAATGATACTTACCAGCTGCAGTGCATTTCCACCATCAGGGCGGGGATATAGGACATAAGCTGTCACACTTATGTTGGAACTTTGAAGGTGGTGAATTGACTTTAGACCATGATAGGCAATTCCTGGACTACGACTTTGTAGTGTGTCTCTTTAAGCTTTGTTTAGTGTAGAAACAAGACAGTTTCCCAAAATAAAACTCCTCTCAATGACCTTCCCTTTCCTCTGAGTAGTGCAAATCCCCACTCTCTCTGCCAACAAGGACTCATTACTCCCTGTTTTAAAGAAAGCTTTCTGGTCCATGAGGCCTCATTACAGCTGGAAAAGACACCCATGGGACATGCAAGAAAAACAGTGAAGACCCCCCTTGAGTAATAAGCCGGCAAACTTCTACACAAGACTCAGTGAGGAACTTAGAAACTGTAAAGCGAGCAGCCCCCTGCTGTTCCATAGGAAAGGTGTCTTTGAGGTGTGCAGATTGTATGGCTCAGTAGTCAAGAGAACTTCCAAATGCTCACAAACTGATTAGCGCTGCACAACGGTTCAAGAAAGCAAAGCAGATACTTTGACACAACTGATGCCTTCACTGTCACACACTGATAAGAAGAACGTACTTTGAAGCTCTCCTTTCAGCAGAATGTCACCGCTAATACGCTGTTTCTGTCCCATCCAATTGTCAGAATAAATTAAGCATTTACTTATTAAATTAGCTTAATTAGTAATATAATCCCCGAGTGAAAAGAACGATTGACATCATTGATAAGCAACTTTAAGCGAAATAATCACCGTCTGCATACGAAGCTACAATTGTTGCAATAAGACATTTTAGAAGAAGTTATTTTTAGTTGGTGTCTATTGAGTGACCTCGTGGGCAGAACAGAAAACACAGCTGCTCGTTTCTTTGGACAAAATGTTATCTGAACTAATAAACTTTAGACGGCAGTTTACTTTAAGAGAAACATAAAGGGACCAGGAAACTCACAATTGAATTTTCCCACAAAGTCTCGGGAACGTTTTTGTTGCAATATTGCTGCAAGCTGTGATTCCCACGTGAAAAGCATCAGCGAGATGCTTCTTCCTGTCACTCACTGCTGAGGACAGAGTCTGGTACGTCAATGTCATGACCCCACGCTCCAGGCAAGAGTATCCACCCACTACTGACTTCATGGTGTCAGTTACACTGTCTGGACTTGATCACTGCACTTAAACCAACTTGTCTACTTTGGCCACTGAACAGTGGAAACATAAAATATGTCTGCAAACTGAGGAAGAAAGTTGATGATTCTACTTAGAGTTCTTGCAAATAACTTTTTAAACAGAATGACTTCTTGACGTTCTTCTCACTCTCTAAAAGACATGCTGGTGGTAGAATCATGCTTCACGTCTTTTCTTCATGTCTGCAGGACAAGTGCATTTTTTTAAATAAAAAAGAGGGACTGCCAACTTGTTTGAAAACCATAAGTTGGTGAGTCTGCCTTTTGGCTCTGATCAGTTTTGGATGACTCAATATCTATAGAGGTCAGCGTCTCCGGCAGTTAACACAGTGGCAGATGGCATCTCCATAAGATTTAGTAACACATGTCAACTGAGGCTCCCTTAAGGGAGTTACCCAACCCATTTATAGCATCAACTTCAATCTCTCTTCCCCATAACAACAGAGAGGTGACTATGGCTCACGCTCCATATGCAAATGCAAGGTTTCTTTATTTCCACTAACTATAAAGCAACTGTTTCCGTCTTATTTTACACTATACATATACATTTTTACGATTGTATGCCATATGAAATTATACATTATTCATTACTCTACGTACCGCTGGGGCGTCATGTTTGGTTGTGTGTTTCAGGAACAGAGAACGTGTTCTACGGATTTTCCAACCAAATGCGTTTTGGCCTCCATCCTTTGTAAAAGACGGTCAACACAGAACATAGAAAGGAATGAAGTCATGACTTCTTATTAATTATGGTGCACAGGAATAATATAAAAATAATTGCTACACTTATATTTCTGGTTCCTGAATTTAGAAGACATTACATTAACAAATGCACATAACACAAAACCAGCAGCCTTTTTTAACTTGTTTAATTTGGATATCTTAAATCGTATTGTTTTGTTATAAATATGAAACTACGTTTATGACAATTTAATGATGGTGTCTTGCTGTAGACGCTTTGTTTACCTTGAATAGCAATCACACGTGCTTATGTCACTAGGTGCTATAACTGGAGGCAAATGACTTTGCACTTGAACCAAATCCACACACTTCAACAGGTAGTGTAGAGTCATAGGGGACTGTTCATTGACAGGCCTTTAAATGCTTTAGTCGTTTTAATTGATCTGCCCCAGAGCTTACAGGCTGCTATTCAGAACGTGCAGTGGAACTGTAGGGCCAGGGAACTTAAGAGCCATTAGGCACAAGTGAGTGCACAATCTTTGATGTGAACAGATTATTGTGGCTGGTCAGGCCTTAAAGAACACTGATCACAGTGATTATCTTTTCACCCGGAGCACTAAAGTGCACTGACACTGGCAAAACATATAAGAGACGATCAGGACGCGGTGCAACCAGAGGGGGCTTCTCTCACCATCATGGACCAATGTGCCATGGCCTACCAGGGTGAGTGGTTTTCTGTTGACAGAGAGTCATGTTGATTTTGTTAAATTTATTAAGTCACAACTTGCAATGTGTACTGACTAAGATTCTCTGTTACAAGATTCTTCTACAAGTTGAACACCAAATTTTATGTCCTGTCCTTTTATGTGGAGATATCACTGCAGTCGAGCACACAACTTTAAACAAATGTTATAGTATCTAAGAATAAAGATTTCTACATACTGTATATAGATATATGTAACACATTGTTTCTACTACACCCTTTTAATTCTAGATACTCTGATGGAAGACACAGAGTTATTTCTGTAATAAAAAAAATAACACCTTTTTGTTTACTGGGCTGTCAGGCTTTTTGTTTATCGATACCCACAGAAAATTCTGGTTGAGTGACAGAACATTGCAAAATGCCAAAGTTGGATGGAGCTTTCAAGTGGAGTAAAATTGAGTATGCAAGACTGACACTGACTGATTTAGCAAATGTCAAGCAGTTATCTTGAGCAACAAGAGCCACAATCATAATCGGAGAGGCTCACTTTCAAGTAGCTGTTGAAAGACGAGATATTTAAAAAAAAAAGAAAGATGTTTCATCTACTTTCCCGTTCAGCTCGCGTCCATAATTCTGAAGATTTCGGCACTTCTGTTTTCATAATGATAGATATAACCTTGATATTGTAGATTCCTTAAATCACATGACTGTGGAAAAAAATCTGCTCAAACTTGGATGCCACTGAGAAAAATGTGCACAACACAACTCTCGGTGTATTTGAGCTGTCACTGAGTTGTCATTGTACAGTGATGCTGACAATTGATTCATGTGCAAATGTCTCCACTCCCCGGATGGCAGTCAGAGTATATAAAACTCACTTTTCCCTCTGTGAGAATGACAGGAAGCAGTGAGTCAAGACAACAAAGCTGTCACAAACAGCTGTCTGCACTGACAATTATCAGATTTATTTATTGACAACGATCGGGCAGAACCACTTCATGAAAGGCATCGTCTGAAGACAGGGACATCCTCTCCTGCTAGACAGGATGGACAACTAGGATAATACACTGCACACTTACACTGATAGGATGTTGTCAATCACCTCCTCTGTGAAAGCCTTGACTGATGGCTGAAAAATTCTTTGAGGCACTCGTTCATTACCTTTCACCGTGATCTCAGAGGAGAGAGCTCCCAGTCGAGTCAGAGCCAAGTACTGGGTACTGGGTCACAGAAAATAAATGAATTCAGTGAAATATCGCCTCGGTAATGAAGATATCCTGTGTTAAGCACATGATCAAAAGGCTAAAGGCATTAGAAGCCCATTCTCACCTTGGTATCATGTTGAGGACAGATATAGGGGCGTCTCAAGAGACAGAGTGCAGTCCACCACCTCTGAGCGGGCTTATGTATTTGTGGTCACAAACGCAGAACCCTGTGGTTAATTTAATGATCTCTCCATCCAAAACCCCTCTGAAAGGTGATAGTAATACTCTAACCCTACTTGTTTTACGGTGAGCAGGCAATACATGTGACTTGACCGTGGGGGACAGGTTTTAATCCTGTCGTCCCGGCAGCACTTGCTTCTATCCAGAGGCAAAGGCCCTTCATGTCTCATCATTTCTTTGCCATGCCCCACTGTTACCCATTACATAAAGAGGCTACACTGTTTGTTCACTGCTCTAAGTGTCAGCCCTATCTGAGGAAGTTCATTTGTATTAGTGGATGCACACAGCATGCTCTGGCACTGACTCCTTACAGGTTATATGTATACTGAGGGACACCAGCTGATTCAGGTAACAAGGTTTTCCAAAGAGCAAATATTTGACTAGAGGTAGCTTCCCAAGTGCCACTGAATAAAAAGTTTCTAATAAACAATACGATATTGGATATTGGCTTACCAAATCCTGTTTGTCTTGTTAATGTTAAATAATATATCCACTGATCCCAAGATATTTACATCAAATGGTGGAGCATTTATTTATTGTATCAACAACTTTTTTCCACCCAATAACATAGTAAAATATGCTTTTACAGGTCACGGTAGCACGGATTTTATTTGCCATTTCTTCCTTGAAATGCAGTATCAACAAAATGACAGGTCTTATTATCATTATCATTTTCCGTCCCAAATTAAATAGCAGTCAAATAATGGGGAACATAGACAGAGACATGGAATTTAATTTAATTATTCAAATCAGAATGCTGCAGTAAAGCTGATGGAGCTGTCCCTCCTCCCATGAAAACCCTCTTCTGTCATGAAGAGCTACACCTTAGAACATCTGCACATGGTGCCTGGATGGGAAACATGTTTTATTACTAAGTTCCTCAAGAGCAAATGTAAGAAATGAGCTGTCTTACTATGTGGAATCTCAGCCACAGACGTGATGTCTGCCTCCTTAGCTTGACAACCTGTCATACAGCATATTCCATGCTACATTTTTGAACATTTTATTTTCTCATGAAGAGAAAAATAACATATCATGGCGCTAAAATCATGTTGGCTCACCTTTGCATGTTATGCTACATCTGTTGCTCAGTTTAAATAATGCTTTAAAAATCACATAGGAACCAAAAGAACTCTCATGGTCTTTAAATGGGCCTTTTTGTGTTTGAATGACCTCATGTAGTTTAGTGCTGATGTGTAGATACTGAGTGTGAAATTGCTCTCCTTTCCTTTTCAGACATCGCAGTATCCCATACACATCTTACCAAAAGTTTGCAGTGATGTAGAGTGGTTTTCGTACATTTTATACATTGCACTTCAGTGACTTTCATCTACAGCTATATGGATTGGTAAACAAATCATTCTCAGATTATTCTGGGATGGCTCATTTTCTTATTGAGTCCCAGGTGCTGCTATTTTAATCATTACCTAATTGTCTGGCTGCCCAATCGACAGCGTAGAGGCCTTCTACTCTGATTCTGCTGACTCTGGCAGGGCCTCCAAGATCTGGGTTAACCTTTCGATGTCCATTGACGCTACACAGGCTGATGATGATTGATTGAGGTGGCCCTCGCTGTTAGATAATACCTAATCAGCGTTCAGAGTAATTTGTGTAAATGAGACCTCATTATTGAAGGTAGGCAACTCCAGGAGATTTCATGCAAGCTGAATCTAAACAGGGATTGGATCAGCAATAAAACTTAGCTTTGTGCCTCCTGCATCTCCTGCCTGAAATTGAGGGCAGGCAGGATGGTTGAACTGTTGAATGGCAAATAAGAGGGAGAAGATGAGTTGACGGAGTGCACAGAAAGAAGAAGAATACACTGCATACCAGACTCTGCACCGACTACAAAGATGTAATATGTTGAATGGGTTGCTGTCTAATTTTAATATGATTAACTCACAAAACAATAATAAAAATATCCCAATTAGGAAAATAAAGCTCTGCCGCTCTGCTTGGGACTTTTCCTTCCCATTTACATATTCATCAAAAACAACTTAGAATTTTTTTTCTTCTCATCTTAATTGAGCTATCTGTGATGAACCAGTGAAAAATAATTTTCTTTTGCATAAGACGACATACTCTCAGAAACCATTCTGTCAGCACCCTGGTGAAATAAGTCCAAGCAGGGTATTAAAATGATAATAGAGTATGTGGGTGCTTGACAAGCCATCCATGGTGGAGATTATGAAAAGTAACTTCTATATTCAGCATTTTGCAAATTTCAACTCTTCTGGAAATGACCAGGAAATGCAGACAAAAGTCAGCATATGGGCAGGAGTGTCTGTGAATAATGAATTTGTATTGGATATGCACTTTCATAGTCATATACAGTATCAGCAGTCACTTTTTGATTAAAAATATATTAATATCTCTGTCCCATCACCTGTAGGAAATAGTTGGGTAGTGTAATGGTCGGTGCCATTCACAGCAGCATTTTCTAAAATCAAACTAAGCTCTTCAGCTGCTGCTTCTCCTAAGATGTTGATGTTGGTGGATGGATGGTTCCTCCAAGGACGTGGCCTAATCATGGCCCCTATAGAGGGAGACCTGCCCCCCCCCCCCCCCCCCCCCCCTTAGTCACAACACAAGGATTTGACATGGCGAAGTCAGGTCTTGATGATGATTGATCATGTTGTTTTCTTCATTACTTTCAACCCTATCAGTACTTGCTGTAATTTGAGTAATGATAGCTCATTATTGGCAACTGCATAGTTTAAAGGCTTCTTTATTTTTACCTTACCACTGGCTCCTTTGGGACAGAGTTAAAGGATCAATGACTTTCCACTTTTTGCATACACATTACTGGCAAGGAAATCCTATTTCAACAGTGAAGTTCAAATTAGTTGCGGGAATATATACTGAGAAAAACTGTCTCATTTTACAACATTTGTTATAGACAAGTCACTGGTGTTCCTGAAATTTGCTGCATTCGGATGAGGGACCGGAGGACAATCCCATTGACTTTGGTAATCTTCTCTATGATTTGTTTAACACATTATAAATGAAATATGATGGTGCAAACATGCCAGCAGGTAAAGATGCATATTTTTAATCTCATTTTTGTAAAATTAAAAAAGGCAAATGGGCACTAACTAAATATGAAAATACTGAATTTGAAGTGGTACAAAGCACTTTACTTCACAGCTCTTAATAAACAACAAATTAAACATACCACACTTCAATTATACTGAGTACTTCAGCACATGTACTTACCTTAATAATTCAATTAATTATTGACTTGTGTATGCTCATATAAAAAGCCTAATTACTTCATTTCCTTCCAACAAGAGCCACGTTTTGCCATTGCTGCATGTTTAAATGAGTGTCATTTTTAAAAGAAGTGCTCAAACTTGAGATTTCCTAAAGATAAACACCATACAGTGCTCAAAGACATACATTATAGAAAGTAACAGTAATTTATGTTGAAATACATTGCTATACTCCAGACATGAATCTCTACCTATAAAAACATTGTGCAATATAATCCTTGATGTTTAACACTTATGTAAACAATTTCACTGCTTCAGTTCACCATCACTTTATAATACTGTCATTAATGTTGCTCATGGTCTGAACAGAGTGCTTAATAGTTCTGCAGAAACTCAAAATTCAATATTTTTGGTTAGCAGTGAGCCAGACACATTGAAGCTTTAGCTGATCAAACTGTAAAGATGCATTTAGAGCATCACTTTAAATAATTAACGCATTTACGCACATACGAGAAATTAATACACAAGTTTCTGATTGAATACAATAGGGTTGTGACTGTGGTGATGAAAACAAAATTTGTTCACAGAGCTGCACAGTGTTTTAAGCTCCAGATGGATGCTTACAAGCTTTGACACACATTTTGCATTGCTGATAATCAGCTATTGATCCCAACCATACAGATGTGGCTGTGAGCGACAAACATTCAAATAGTGATGTTATTAAAAAGGATATACAATATATTTAATGTGACAGCTTAATTAAGAGTGTGCTGATTGCAAAGTGAAATGACACTGGGGTATAATGGAGCTCAACATTTGAATATCACCACCGTTGATATTTTCAGAAAACAAAAAAGATATGTTTTAGCATTTGTGAAGCTTAATGCTTGCGTTATAACATTGTCTATAGAGGCAGTGAAGTGTAAATGTAGTTCTAAATGAAACTCTCTCTGAGGTCTATTGGGATCACATGTGTTCTCAGATGGGGAAACCAATGCGACCTGACCTTTGTAATAAATACTGTGCAGGTGTTTAACAAAACAATCACAGCAAAGAGCATTTCCAATTTCACTCGATGCCAACAATCAATCATATGTCTAAAGATGGAACATAGTAATAAAAGCCCCAGTAAAGCCATTAATAAGCCTTTCTAGTGCTGGGAGAAACGTGCTGAGAGAGACCCAAGCAAGGGAATTGTAAAGAAAGGTCATGTGACAACTTTACACAGTCTGATCAGAATCAATACTACAATTGTCAATAGAATATCAGCACTTGGAGGAAACAGAGAAGGTGATTAATCATGCCGGGACTTTAATATCACTCCTGTTACTCCACAGGTCACAACAAAAATGTGCACAGGGCACTTTGACGGCATTCTGAAAAGCCAAAATTGAAATTAAGTGTTGTGTTAAGTAGACTATTTTCATCTGCTGTTTCATAAAAGTATAGTACTTCACTTTGATGCCACTGGGATGACTGAACTATCACACACTGTTAGGAAATTTAATGTATTAAGAGTAATGCTGTGGGACACATGAAAGTATCGACAGCAAGTCTATGAAGTCTATAACAATTCTTGTTTGTAGCCTTGACAATGTTGATCCTGTGAGGCTCTAATGCCCCGAATTAGAGCAGATTAATGGGCCACTCTCCTGGTCATGACAGGGTTTCACTAGCCATCTAGTACCTTCCTTTTCATCTTATTCCCTTTGGTGAATCCCTGGTCCAAATGTCCCCTTTTTTTCTGGTCTCAATTTCTGTTCATCAAAAGAAAGGTGAGCATATGTCCAAATTCCATGGCCTCAGCCCCATCATTAGAGCTGAAATAGGACAGTTTTGGTCAAAAACATATGCACTCGCTCACACACACATACCTACATGGACTCAAACATATCATAGGGGTGGATAAAAACACAAAAATGTGTAGCATGTATACAAAGCCATCCTTACACACTTGTTCATGGAAAGAAACAGATACTGAATGGACACACACACACACACACACACACACACACACACACACACACACACACACACACACACACACACACACACACACACACAAACAGGCATTTGATGTTCCCTGTGTTTGAAGCCAAATTCTTGTTATCACTGCTACCTCTATACCATGCTCCATTTCCAAGGTATTTGAGGAGAGTCCAGTGCTTTCATCCGAGAGCCATGGTCTATACTGAAGCCAACAAGAAGTGACACACTGCTGATGTCTCACAATCCCAAACCCTTGCCTTATATTAATACATGACAGGTACAACTAAAATACCAGGTGAGTGGAGAACCCACGCAAATACAAACATACACACTCTCTCACAGGCATGTGAATACATCTACTCATATCTAATAAGCCCAATCATCATCTGCTATATTTAGACTTTAGATGTTATCAAACATGTATTTATTAAGTCTATCTGCTCCAAAACTGGAAACCAAAACAAACAATTGTTTCCTCACTGCCCTATCACGCAAGAGGGAAATATATCCACTTGTTTAAAACACCTGAAGTGTGAGAGTTGGCTTCAGGTTCAAGTAAATTCACTGTTTTAATTTTCATTGAGGGCACCTTTCATTCCTAAGTTTAGAGAAGGTAAAATAATAAAAAGGGAATTGAATGAAAGACTAAGTGAATCAATAACCGTAAAAACAAGACAAGAATCAAATAAATATTTCATCACAGCAGAATTAATTCACACATAATTGAAAATGTGGATATTTGAATATGAACACTGAATTTATTGGTTTTGAAACACAGCTACTGTAATATCTTAATGTGCTTTTTTTCCCCCCCATTTTGGCCTTTCTCACCTGTCACTATTGAGATGTCATGCATTTAGTGAACATTATTAAATTTGGTGAAAAAAAAAATTGCTTTAAGAGAACAGACTTTATCATGGCAAACAAAACAAATTCTATTTAAAGTGATTTATTTTAGTGCAAATTTTTGTTGCGTCCCAAAGCGAAGGACAAGAGTTCACATCTCTCCATGGCAAGATAGTAAGAAGCATTTTTTTGGCTGTTCTAAGTAAAGGAGGCATGTGCCTTTCCTTGAACCTTTTGAACATGAAGGAATATATATTGTATGTGCCAGATCTTCTGTGCCTTCCGCATGACCTAGTTTACATCATCCAGTGGGCAGTGGGATTAAGGTCAGATAGATGCCACTATTATTAGGAAAGGAGTTGGGCTGAAAATCAGAGCCGCAGCAGCATTATGATCATACTGGGAGGCATAAAAATGGAAGAAGGAGCAAGACCCAGAAACGTTGCCTTGACATTTTTTTAGACACCAGCCAACATTCTGCAGTAACAACTATTCATAAGGTAAATTTGCATCATCTCAATAAAATAAAATATTCCTCACTTACTGTTTTCATAAAGCCTGTGTGGGGATATGAAAGGAAGAGAAAATGGTTGAGACAGAAAAAAAAAAATGAAGCGGTAAAAGCAAAGCAAGTGAGAGAGACAGAGGACAGGGTGGGGGTTGAGGGTGTACTTAACTCTATTGTTCTAAAAATGTTCACTTCCTTTTTGAACACATATTTGATTTACTATTTGGCAGGGTTTCAATGCACTTTTACCCTCCATTTTCAGCAGAGGAGGAGTGAGTTGACACTCTCAATTCAGAACTCCACCAAAAGCTGAGGGTGTCCCTGGAGAATCACTCATTCATTCAGCATTCCCATCAGCCCATTAGACTGGCCATCAGCCAACATAACTGCCTCCCTGTTCCCTAAGACACCTTTTTCATCCTCAGTATAATTCAGTTGTTTGAGAAACTTCCAACAGGAAGAGGTAGTAGATTACTTTAGCCTGAGGATTCTCATACACTTAACAAACTGATGCTGAACCAAATACCAGGAGAATGGTGCTGCATTCATCCCTGCAATTCATCGCCTCCTCAAATGCTTATAAAAGAATTGGATTGAGATTTGAATCCAGGGCATGAGTTACACTGGAGTTGTAAAAGTACATAAATATGTAGTGTAAGTGCAAAAGCAAAGGGTCAACACATACAATTAGATTTCACAGATGCAGACATTTCCTTCGACTGACTGCATCTGAAAACCAAACACAATGTGAGTGTATCACAAGCTGAAAGTAGATGTCTTCTTTGTGGTCTAAAGTAATATTAGTATTTCCCTTTTCGAATTCTCTCCAGTGACTGTGCAGAAGCAAAACATTGTGAGGGAAAGTGTCTTTATGAGTTGTATTTATAATTATACTCTACACTAAAAATAAAAATTACACAAAATATAAAACAAAATTATTCCATAAAATTCTACATTCACAATAGTTTTGCGTCGTCAAACACAAACATCACTCACATTATATGTTGGTTATGGAAATCAATGATTGTTAATAAGTGCTGCATATTAGCCAGTTTCAAATAAAGACCGTGAAAACAAGGAAATGGAATAGCATTTTCTTTTATACATGTAGGGCATAAATTATGTCCGATCGTAGAAGCTTGATGCCACCATCAAACAGCTAGTCAATGGAGAGGGCAGGGAAAAGCAATGGAGCGAAGTAATGTGTAATCTTACTACTCAATGGGCTGTGCCCAGCAACGGGCCTCTGAATGCTGGAAGTGTCAGAGAGATAAATAGCAGAGTGTCCCTCTCGAAAAACATGATTAATACCCCGCCTGGTGACGCTGCTGAAGATGAAGTGGGAGCAGCTGGCTCAGGCAGCGTAGGCACGCAGGGAGGGGTGGGGAGGGGGTGCCGGAGCGAGCGCAGCGGAGCAGAGAGGGCAAAGAGTAGGACACACTGGCAGCTAGGGGAAAGGAAGGCAAGGCAAGGGCAATCCAGGCCACCGTAGGCACCGGGACTCCCACCTCCCCTCATTTCCCCGTGTACGTGGCTCCATTTCTTTTTCCCTTTGCCCTTTTTCTTTTGGTGGTTTGGCACTTAAATAATCTTCAGCTACCCATTTGCTGTACATGCTGTTCGTACAACACATGCACGTGTAGAACTTCAATGACTGCACTTTTTCTCTAATTGTTTGCCCATTGAAGGTAGAAGCAAGGGTTCTTTTATTTTACAAATCTTCCAGGGAAACAAGGTAACCAGGGAATGGATCTCACTTCACTTAAACTGCACAACAGTCCACAACCTTGCCATTTTTGAAACCCAGTGAAGTGCCATTGAAGCCCTTCCTTGAATGTTATTAACAGGACTTCACAGGGGTGAGAGCTGTGCGTGGTGCACTGCTGAACATATTTCACTTTCTTGATGCAAATTTCTCCCACCCACCCCCTATCCTTGTGCATTTTTCATTGTTTACGCCAAATGGCAGCTTTTTGTAGCTCTGTAACCACTGATGTATCAACCCACACCACTAAAATGTTACTCAGCAGACAAAGTTGAGTAACAAATGACGAACAAGTCGGCCACTAAAAATTCCAATTACTGTTTAGTGGTGTCCCCTGCTGCGTGGAGCCTGCGTCTCTGGAAACAGTTGAAACTCATAAAACACAGAACACATGGAGTTATAGGGTCTGTTTTGTTGTGTAAGTAAACATGTCGAGGGGTGGGCTATTTTTTCATGGTTCAGGGCCCCCCAAACCCTCCCCTCACACAATTAACTTTTCCAGTGTAATGAGATGATTGATATGCTGGAAGTGTGTGCTTTAAGGAGATATTAATCATTCCCTCTGGTAATTTTAATCATGCGTTCCATCATCCCCAGCTGCTGAGGATCACCTTCGTAGCAAACAAAGGGCGGCCACGCCACTTGCATAGTCATTCTGTTCTAGTTTAACTTTATTTTATGCTGGTTCCTCCCATCTGTTCACACAAGCCTCCGCAGCCCACGTTGCACGTTGACAAGCTGGGGAAGCAGTGTGTGGGTGGGTGATTGTATGAATGTGTGTCTGCGTGCGCATGTATGTGTGTATACTTTAGAAACACAGGCATCTTTGAAATGGTAAATCTAATCCTCCAGGTCCGTGACTAGTTGGTACACCGCCACCAGCCACCTCCACTAACACGAACAGTAATGCATACAAACAGCGTGCACATTCTGCACACGCACATGCACAGTCTACCACAACCATTATAGCACACATACTGACAGAGAACCATGCACAAGCACATATACAAATACACACAATCACCACATGGTGTGGGCAATATGTCAGAGCAAAGCATAATTTGGCATTTGAACCAATCACTATTATTGGAAGTATGAAGAAGTGCTGCAAGGGAGATTCGTTTACATGACAAACAACTTAGAAACTCTTTCTCCCCTTCACTCCTTTGAAAGTCAAAGAGACTAACATATTCCCAAAACACTGATTAGTTCATGTTGAGTGCCTCCATTGTGCTGTACCGTTCCCCTGCATTGTTGTTCCATGTTCTTACCGAAGGCTATGTACGATTTGGAAGGGTATTCTGCAATCAAAAGCATTTCTCACATGACTTTTTTTCAGCTGCTGTTTTGTCACAGTCAAGGCCATGGGGACCATAGCAGTCCCCATGGCCTGGTCAAAACCAAAAGCACTAACATATTGACTTTTCAAAAGCAAGAAAAAAAAACATAAAACTTCTCAATAAGAAGAAAGAAGAAACTCCAGCACATCCAGGAAATGCAATCGTTACAGAGAATAAACTGATTTTGTAGTACTGCAGTGAATGTAGGATATAACCCATATCAATTGACAATAAATAATGAAAGGAATTATGTAAAATCATGAGGTGGTCAACAAAATATACAAGTTTGCACAAAAAAAAACTACATATGTTCAGCTTAAGAAAAGTGTTCAAAAAGCATACTTAACCATGTATAACTTTTATGACAACCACCTGACAGATGTTCCACCACTATAAAAGTTTTTGAAAGTTGTCAAAGGGTGTGTTTTTTTTCTAGTTGTGCACAGATTAGTATTGCTAGCATGCAGTCACAGGCCAACACAAAGTAGAGAGATTAATCCCCAAATTGAATTGATAGGACACATCCCTAAATGCTCTGAGCTTCACCATTTCTAAAACCCATTAACTGTGGCCAATATGTAAAAAGTAATTTAATTTCACATCACCTTCATCCTCATCCATTATGTGTGACAGACTTTTGTAGAGTACATAAAGGTAATAGACGTTTTCAGGGGCTATTCCCCACTTATTATCTAATAATGATGAATGAGTATGCCAGGAAATGACAGGTGTTTAGATGCTATGTTGTTGACAGCCATCATTTTGATACTTTCATGAAAATCTAATGTTCATTTTTAGGACATGCAGCATCTTTACAGCTCTAGTGGCTTCAATGAATGCAGCAATTAGGTTCTTATTATTTATTACAATTTTATATCTTGGGGTTAAGTATGAACAGTTTTTGGAAATAGGGCTGAGTAGAAACAGATATGAGTTTGGCAGCACCGGGAGTTATACCGGTCTGAAACTTACTTACTTACTTACTTGTCTGACAAAGTCACAAACTTACATGCTGACTTTAAAATATAAAGTAATTTAAAACAACAACGTTTAACAAAAGACTCCTAGAGGAAGTTAGGTTTTGAAGAAAAGATTGCAAGACACCCTTAACCTGGCAGCTGTGTTTTCATAAGCCACACAGCTCCAGTATTATTACAAATGCATGATTTTATCATAAGAAGTTGAATTGGTTGTCCACAATTTATTTTGACTTCCTGCTTCATCCTTTATCTAAACAGTGTTGATAGAGTGTTAGCTCATTAAAACAACTGTTTTTTGAAGGGTGTCTATAAGGAAAAGTGGCTCCCATTATTTCCACCTTGATTTACCCTGGCACTCCCTCTCTGCTGCATGACTAAAAGACAATTAATCCTAATAACCAGGGCCTTAGTGATCATTTCTCATTCTGGCAGGCCTCTTTTTCCATAGGGGCACAAACAGAGTGCCCAAGCCATGGATCTCTGCTGCACAGATGAACCTCTTACAGATGTTGAGTGAACAGTGTGGTTAATCGCTTAGCCATTCTGTGGCCTTCACACACATATGATAATGAAAAACTGAGAGTGGCGTTTTATCATGGCATGTCTATGCTGAATAGAAGGATGGCTGTAACTGTTACGTGTTTGATTTGGTATATGCAGACTTACGAACCAGTTCTCACCAAAGGTCGCCAGACACTGTTGTTCCGTCACATGCCCTTTGCATCTCGCTCAGATGCACATGGTAGCCTTTAGGCAGTAATATGATCTACACAAGTGTGCAAATGCAGGGCCAATGCCAACTGCTTAAACTACGCAAGATCGATTTCATGCATCAATGAGTTCTGGAGTGTGTCAACTGAAAATTGTAACACAAAGGAAGTGCCACAGTCTGAGTGCTACAGACTGTGGGCGTTATCATATGAAAAACAAGCGAAAGCTAGCCCATTCTGTTTGGTTTCCAAACAACCATGACCAAGGAGTGAAGATTTCTCTTCTCTCCTTGTCTGCTCCTTCATTGTTGTAACTGGACTGTGGGTACAGCGTAACACATTCTTTCACAAAGAAGATATTTTTTACCACGATTTTCATATAAATTCTCAGATTAGATCTTTATATTTGTCCTGAAAAGTTTGTGTTTAATATGTTCACAAGGGACTAGGCTGATTTTGTGCTGTGACTTCTCTCCTCACCTCTTTCCCTGTCTTGTGTGAGTGCAGGTGTTTCTCTGGGTGTGGATCATGCTAGTGATACAGGTTTACAGTACCAAACCTGATGTCCATCTGCTATCATGTGGTGCAATATTTAACCTTGGTTTCAACTTCCTCTCTTCATCACATTGTACTGCTTTCTATCATGACATCTCTGTGTTTTTTTTAATTCCCATAATCTGAATCTTTTTTGTGCTTCAGAAATATATCAGGCCATCATCTCAGCCTGCTCATCTTTTGCTTGTAAAGATCTTTGACCTCTTGTCTAAATCCTTCCACCCAAACACAAAATTTTGTTCATCAAATGCTATGGTTATTGAATGGCTTGTCTAAACAAATATGCCAATTGTAACTTACTCCATTGATAATTGTAGGTGAAACACAGCATCAGAAACAATGAAATAATGAATTGTATTACTTGCAGGGACTCCCCCAGGAGCAGATACAATATGTACTGTGCAGCAGTCTGTGCCATTTATAGGCAAGGGATGACAATTTTTTGTTAACTGTCAGTAGAGCAATTGTATTCTGCTGTCTCCAGTAGAACTGTGCCAACAATATGTCTCACCACATCTCACATTCAGACCAAGACACACTGGTGGGCACAGGGCAATTTGCGTCAAATATGCAGGTCATGACAATAATAATGATACTGGTCAGACAGACACTAACCATGAATTTTACACCACATCATGTGCAATATTGCACTGGGAACAACAGAGGAAAAGTCTGTGCACTTTTTGTACATGCCATCCAATTGGATCACTGTGATTCCAGCGCAGCATATAAATGTAGAGTTTGAGCCAAAATAAGTGTTGTCTCTGAGCATAGAATGTTTTCCTCATAAACATATGTACTTGCTGTTGCCAACTAATGATGCATAGCATAAAGAATAACTGGTTCAAAATGTTTGCACTTGTATTTTTAGCATCATTTGGTTACATTTTTTGGATTAGATTAGACTAAAAATCTAAAAATCCCAAGACAGTAAAATCAAATGTGGCAGCAGAAGCAGTGTAACATATGGACCCAGTATACAGACAGATCTGTACATATACAGACATAAGTAAAAAATAGACAGAGTAAGGTGTAAATATACTGTGTATGCTTCATTAAAACATTAACCTTTCCGCTGAGGCAAAAAATAAAGATGAATATGTGCTGGCATTCATGCTGCAAACACACACATCCCTTTGTCAGCAGTGCCTAGTGACACTCTTTCATATCACAGCAGACAGGCTGTGATGCAATGTTTGACTTATCAGCATGGGGACCTAATCTTCTCAAATTAGAGCCCAAATGTTTGGTGAGTGCTTCAGGCCCAGTGTGTGGAAGCAGAGGGAGTGCTCTGACTGCCGCAGACAGGAGGCCCAGGCAAACAAGCTAAGGTGCTGCTTCAGATGCGGAAGAAGAAAATCACCATCGCAATGCAGCAATTAAGGCTGTCTAAAATTCACTAGGCTGGAGCAATGTGTTCTCACAGCATCTCAGCAGCACTCACAGCATCCAACACAGCAAGCTCATTAGGCCAGCACATCCTCCTTCTGATTTAGGGTGGAGGAATGAATTCAACAGCATCTGGTCTCTTAGAGCCATCCATCCCACCATCTACATCCAACCATGCTCAGGTTATAAACTAATTCCTTAAAAGCATTAAATGTAGCCACCCCTGTTCAGTTCTAAAATTACACCTTTCCCTTTTTAGTGCTATGTGCTATGTGAGGGGCAAGCATATTAATCACACTCACAGCCGCTAATGCTAACAATCAGTCAACACAGTTGGCCGGGCTCTGCATCTCTGGTGACAGGGAGGTGTTGTCCGGAGACCTGCTGATTTGTCTTCCCATGTCTGCCTCTAAGACAAAATTCAAAGCACATGTTTGTCTGTTAATATTTTCTGGAACGCACGATACATTTATCGTGTAGTAGTAATAGTAGTTAAAAAATTTGTTATGTATTTGATACTTAAATAACACTCATTAAAAAAACTCACAACAACTTCAAAAAGACTGATTTAGTTTGAGGAAAAGTTGCTATTGGAGCAATTTTGTACAACGTGGATAGAACATATGTCAAACAGTCAATTTTTGATAAACTAACAGCTGGCTAGTTCAACTGAGAGAAAACTGCCTACTGAGCAAGAATGATCTCTCCCTGAGTGTCATCCGCTTGCAGCATGTAGCGGAACCAGCATGTTTGGATTCCTACTGTATAACAAGAATATGGCACCTCTTGTCAACTTCAATCAGACGAGTGTAACATTGACACAAATTAATACAAAAAACTCCATGATTAATTTTATCCTGTGCCTCAGCTTACAACAAACCCCAAAACAATAAAACAAATAAGTAAGCACAAAATTCCTTGAATGTGCTGAGTGTATTAATCTATGTGCGTATGATACACAGTTGCTGATGCAAGTTTGGGAGTACATACTCAGTTTGGTATTTTTATTATCATTTTTCAAAACAAAAAAAACGATAATTATTGGGCTGCAGGTAGCGTAAATTTTACAGCTGTGGTGACTGTCAGTGCTTGCTGGACTATTGAGCTACTGTCGTACATGACAGTGGGTGGTGAGTGTCACTCTCATTACAAGAATCAGGCAGTGGTATTGCCAGCTTCTGCCAACATCAATCAGCAGGTTGCCTTTAGATCCCAAGGGAATTAAGCCATACCTGCTATTCTGTGCTGAACAGCCATCTTTTACTACCTGCAAAACAATGGGCTGAAATATTAAAGCAGGTTCACTCATTGAGTTCATGGTTTCTGCATCCCCCCCCCAAAAAAAATTGAATCAAGATTGAGTCTTAATATATGAATTTTACATTACCTCACCGTCACTGATAATAACCAGATGGCTGTGACAGTCTGTGCAAAACACTTATAAGTGAGGTCTGCTAGCAACAGCTGTGAGCCATGTTCCACATGAGTATATACTACAAGTTGCTGCTATTTGTTAATACAGAAAGGTTTAATATGGACACTGAGCCAGATTTATGTGTCTCAGGGACAAACTGTATGGACCAGCTTGATGTCATTTTTGATTATTTAATTCCTAAAGAATTCCAGATGTTTGAATCTTCACTCAAGGGGATTGCTGTACTGACAGCATTTGGACCCTTTTGTTGTCAGACAGAAGACTAAATACGCCAATGGCAACAAGAAAGATGCGTGCAGATTTGCCTATGCTGTTTCATAATAATCACTTCTTTTTTCCAATATTGATGACAAAGATCAAAGATGTTCTCTAGACATAAACGGCATTTTGTATTCAGAATAGACTGGATCTTCAAAAAGGCAGGACCTTAACAAAATTGTACATAAAAATATCTTTGAATACGTTGGTATATACAGTCATCAGTGCCTAAAATCGGCAAAAGATATCCATAACTTGCAATTGTGGGTTTGTTATCACTGGTTTGGTCACATCTACAGAAAGGATGTAGATTTGCCCCTACTGAAATTGTACACAAGCAGAAGTGGAACACAAACAACTGTTTTCTCCACTGCTGTGTTTTTCTGATCCGTCTTTTGAAAAGGACTTCCAACATGATAGTGTGCCACTATTCTGATGTCAGTGCCATTACATGCTATCTAAAACAGATACAACAAAGTCCATATGGAGTATCTGAGCATGTGTGGACGGACAGGACTACTGCCTTATCACTAGAATACTGAGTAATTGATAACTCCCATACAGTGGTACCTCTATTTACGAATGTCTCTACATACGAAATTTTCTACTTACAAAACGCCTCAAAAGGAAAATATTGCCTCTCGTTATGAAAGAAATTTCGAGTTACGAAAGGTAAAAATACAGTGTGGGCTGCTACCCGCAGCTCCCAAAGGTTCCTGAACACAACATCCTTATAGCTGCTCTGCCATTGGATATTACCTAGCATCCTGGCATCCCATTGGCTAAGGGAGACCTCCTCTTAGCCAATGAGGAGGTCCCTCGTTGGCTAAAGACGCTACATAGGTGTCTATGCAGCGTCCTCGTCATTCGGTCCTCGACCCATGATGTGTTCCGATAGTTTTACGTAAATATACTAACTTTTTGAGTATTCGCTATAGACCTAAGAAGGTGATTGAGAAAAGAGAAAAACAAAAGACAAAGAAAAGAGTTTTTTTGTCCATACAAACAAAGCAAGAGATAATAGAAAAGCATGAAAAAGGGATGCGTTTGGTTGATCTCACCAAAGAATATGGCCGTAATGCATCTATAATTGTCACATTATTAAAACAAAAGGAAGTTTGAGGAGTTTAAGGCATCGCTTGGGTGGTTGGAGAAGTTCAAAAGGAGGATTGAAATTCACTCCGTTGTTCGGCATGGTGAGGCAAGAGCACATGAACCAAAGAGGACAAAAAACAATGAGGACAGCAGTTAAAAGGTAAATGACTATCATTTTTATTCTTTACTCTATTCTTTGTTTTTTACATTATGCACAACTCTCATTTATTGTGTAATAATCTAATTGTAACATGTGTTTATTGCATGTTTTGATGCATTTTTTTGCTTTGTAAAACATTTATGTCTGAATTTTGGGGGGCTTGGAAAGGATTTGGGCATTTGCATGGAAAACGCGTCTCTACTTACAAAATTTTCTACTTACAAAATTTCTTCCAGAACCAATTAATTTCGTAAGTAGAGGTACCACTGTAGTTTGTCTAGATGCCAGCTCCTCTAGATTAGGTTATATAATAGATCATGATCTGGGATAAAATATGCACCTTATTTCAATTAAGTTACATGATGTGTCTTAATGCAGGTCCAGATTACATGAGATTTGGGCCGATGTAATCCCAATAAAATAACAATGCACTTTTGCCTTTGAAGGTTCTCTCTGGCAAAACACCAAATGATGAATCATAAGCAGGTATACATTATTTTTGTCTCGCAACCGTTTTAATCTTTATATGAGGTTCATCTTACTTTTGAGTTTATTCTCTCTATTTATCACTCAGGGGTTGGCATCAGTCTCAAAGTTATCCAGCTAACCTCAGGTCTGGAACACTACAGTAGACAATAGAGCGAGTGCAATTAGTCCAAAAAACTGTGAGAATTAAGCTTTCCATCCCTGGAACTTTCCCTGACCCACACCCACAGTCTCTCTTTCCTTCTGCTGAGCTGTAACCAAACCCATCGGTACAAACGCTCATCGTTTCAAACAGACTGGGATTTTTTTTAATCTACGCACAGTTTCTTAGATTACTGCACTTCCTTAGTGTAAAGCCGTCCCAGAGAAATTACTACGGATGAAACGGTTAAGAATACTGTTAAGTAGAACTGGTATAAGAGATCATGTCTTTCCTTGATTGGCTTCTCTACACTGTTAAGTCCATAACAAAATTAAAAATCATTTTCATAAAGTACAAAGTCTCAAATTGTGTCGTATACAGTTACCATGGATCTTAGTTGAATCTTCTTCTCTGTTATTAATCATACTGTTATTTTCTTATTGGTAATATTTTGTATGTAAGGGTGCTGTAGTTTCTCTGCCTTTCTGGAATGTACGGTGTACAAATGGTTGAACTGGGTTGAAAAGGTTTATCTTGCTTGTCAGAAAAGGAGCCATTCAATTTGTTGAAATGCCTTATGGACTGGGTCTATAGAGTGCCATTAGTGGTCTCAGCCAAAAGTCATAACACTACAGTTACAAGAGATAACTATTGTTTCACAACATTAGAATGCATTTTGCTATGACATTATGAATGTCCATCATCATATAAATACAGTCAAGTCTTTAATACTGTGGGGCTGTAAAGCCCACTCTCTAATTGGTGTCAATATGGTATTACTGTAAAATGCATTAAATGTGTGTAGCAGATTTTTTTTATTGTTTATTCCGTTCACTGCAGTCATACATGCTATTGATTATACATAATTGATTTGCGCTGAGTCACCATTGCAGTTAAAGTGCACACCACAGAGAGGTTAAGGGAAAAATAAGCAGAAAAGAGGAAAAATGTAAAACATAGCATATTAAGACGTAGTGTAGCAGGATTTAGAACCACATGGCTGATTCTGTTGCTCCAGGGAGAGCTAACACTAAAATGCTTTTTGACCATGAAATGGCCCTGCCCGGTAATGGTGGTTAATGGCTGCATGGTGCAGTGGTGCTGAGGCTAAGCAGTAGGGAGACCTAACAGGGGCATTCTGCCTGCTCCAGCAGGCCCCATCTAATGATGGGAAAGAGGAAGGTTGGGACAAAAGTGATGTTTTGCTTGAAATGATGAATACCAGTGAACTGCAGTCAGGAGACTTTAAGTGTGAAAGCTACATTTACAGCATTGAAAAACAGTAAAAAATCCAAAAAAGGGATAAATTCCATTGCATCCTAAAGTGAAAAACAACTAAAACATGTTTTTCTTGTGATTTAAAAAATTCAAGCAGCATAGAGGATGAATTTCAAGAATAAAAAAAAACCACATATATATATATATATGCACACACACACACACACACACCTACACACACACACACACACACACACACACACACACACACACACACAAGCGGGAACCTGTGGAAATTCCAAGATAAAACAATAATATCAAACTTCATACCAAACATATGAAAAGAATAAATAGATACCTTGTTCTATGGAGCAAGATAGATAGTAAATAAAAATGGTAAAATGCTTATTTTACATGTATTCAGTTAAAGTAGCAAAGCCCCACCTTTCTTTTTGTTGGCGATTTTCCTTTTGTGCGTGGCATTCATTGGATCTGGGTAAGTAGTACTTCTCTTTTTGGGACACAATCCTTTTTTTCTCTGTCAGTTGGAGTTTCACGCAGAATATATCGCCATTTTCTGTCACGTTCCCTCTGTTTGCGTTCTCTACAAAAAACATAAAAAGTATAGTAACAGCCGTGACACTCTGCATGACTGGGAACGGCATTAATTAATTAATTAATTTGATAACTAATGACAGACAGCTTTGGTTGGTAGGCTTTAACCCCCTAATGTATAGCATACTTTTTGTATACCCCACCTTTCTTTTTATTGGCAATTTTCCTTTTGTGCCTGGCATTCATTGGCTCTGGCTACGTGGTACTTTTCTTTTTGTGACGCAAATCCTTTCCTGTCTTTCAGTCGGAGTTTCACTCAGAGTTCTTTGCCGTTTTCTGTGTTGTTCCTGCTGTTTGGACACTCTGCTCAAAAACATGAAAATTGTTGGAACAGTTAAAAACATTATGTTAAATGGGAAGTCCATGTATAGTTATTTCTTCTCCTAATGTAGGAGATGCCTTACGCCATATTGTTCACGTGATTCCTTTTAGCAAATGCACCGTGATTGGTTGGGCACTTGATTGACAGGTAGAGGGTGGAGTTGGTGACAGCATGACAGCGTTAGATTTTGTCAAGTGAGCTTATTCAAATACACACACACACGCACACGCACACACACACACACACACACACACACACACACACACACACACACACACACACACACACACACACACACACACAAACACACACACACACATATAACCCTAAACGTAACCCATACCCGCATCCTAAGACACTGGTGCACTAGCGTATTATCCTGTTAAATGTACTGTTTATTGTGAGTGACATCATTTCACTCTCTCAAGGATATGCTAAACTTATTATTTATCTATGATTGACATATGTCATGGAAAAATGTAATATATCCTTCTACTGCTGAGCTTGACTCAGTTAATTTACTTAAATTAACTACAGTTTTTATAAAAATATAAAAAAATAAATAGAAATATACAATGTGTATAATACTAACTCAAAACATCTGTGTTCATATAAGATTTAGTTTTAATCACCCTCGGTTTATGTATTTCACCCTTTGTCCGTTGATTGCTCAAGTGCAACTGCAAAATCTTTACTAGTATCCAGCCATGCTATGACTTAAAGTACCTTATATTGTAGGCATAACGTCATTATCACTACAATGGTTTACCAATATATCCTCAAGCTGAAATCCTGAAAGAGCAAAACAGCAGGGCAAGAGGTGAGTATCAAGACCTCACAGAGAAATGGCATATCATAGGCCAACCAGGACCAGATGATCCTGCTGTTTGAAAGCCATTTGGCAATATAGCATGTGACAATGCAGGGGTAATGCAGGTATCGGATCTAAAAGTGACCGTCCGTAAAGGTCACTATTGAGAGACCAGACATGACACTATTTGACCTTGAGGATATTCTTACATAGGTTAACATGATTCTTTCCTGTTGTTATAGCAGACAGACTGGATGGATAAACGATAATAGTAATGTCTTTTATAGACATTTAAATACATTAAAGGGACAGTAAACTCATTTTAAAGTGATATATATTTCATCATTATGAAAAAATGAAGAAAAAAAATTCCTGATGTCTGGCATCATCCCTGTGGTCAGGAAACTTTGAAAAATCTGCGCTGCAACTGCTTCCATATCCAGTGGTGACGTGGGGTCATAACGTCATCGGCGACACCCGTTGCTTCATCAGTTAGGGCAGCCATTACAACACAACACGATCACTGAAGCGATAAATCAGATAAATGGTTACCAGTGAGGTGAACGGTTGTTCCAACACCACAGGACTTCAAAAAGAAGAACCTAACCTTCTTCAGAATACGTTCTGGAAAGTTTGGAAGGAAATGGAAGGCACGGATAAACTGGGTCAAAATGACCAAAGATGTCTGTGTAGGTTCTCAGTCATCCAGGTCATGGTTATCCAAAAGCTGTTGAGTCGATCCACTGGACGTTTAAGAAAGTTCTTGAAGACGTTTCGTCTCTCATCCAAGAGACTTCTTCAGTTCAGAGAAGTTCAGAGAGTGGCTGAAGCCACTCTCTGAACTGAAGAAGTCTCTTGGATGAGAGACGAAACGTCTTCAACGTCTTCTTAAACGTCCAATGGATCGACTCGACAGCTTTTGGATGACCAAAGATCCGAGAATCTTTCATGAGCACTTCAACCCGGATGGTTTACAAAGAGATTTGAAGGTAAGATCATTTTCGTACAACCCATATTATTTATTCTGAATTCCCAAGGTTTAGTGGATAATTAATTCATGTCTGGAGCTACTGGAGGTATTGTATAAATGTTTTTTTTGACCAGATTATCACGCGATTATGGCACTCATGAAAAGTAAACAGTATCAAAAGTGATAGACAGGTCATTTTACTGAGAAGATCTGTGAAACTGAACTAAAACGTACAAAAACAGCATGTCAGGCCCTGATACTTATACATTCGTAAATACAAGACATACTGTATTAATATAAACTAGAGTTGTTATTAACTCCACACTGTCCAACAGTAACGAATGCCGGTAAGCTCAGCGTTAACATAATATGGAAAATCCCATTGACGGGCTAGTGCATTAGCATCGGTAGCACGATTTACTTTTACATACACACGGAAGTCCAGTTATAGTAAACCAAAACAGGATACTAAAACTAGTAAGTCACTCAAACGATATGTGCATTCACTCACAGACTTATGAGCCTTCTAGGTACAGCAGGAAGAAAAAGAGCGGTGAGTGGAAACAGCTGACATGAGGAGTTGAACTACAGCTAAGAACTACAGAAACGTGCAGCTACAAACTCAAACAATCCACGGAAACTCTTAGAGGGACAGCACAACATGATTTGAGATGATTCCTTGATAAATAAATGTGATAATGTTAGCTTGTTACGTTGTTGCTTGCTGTACACTTATGTAACGCTGATATGGATTCACCATATCAGCGTTACAATTGCATCACTTCCGCAGTCATGGCGCGCTCCGTAACTTATGATAAATTTTGTTTTTCAAGTTCCCATTGATCATACAAAAATAGAAATACCACCAAAACTTTTGTTTAATTACGTACTTCAAACACACACCTGGTTCATTTTTACTTGACTCTTCCTTTAAGATTAATGTAGTTTTGTAAAATGAAAAAACATTTTTTTTTAATTAAAAGCTTCCTTTGAGCATGCATTTTATTGAATGTCTATATGAGTACAGTATATGAATATGTTCTATGTCTTAGAAAGACACATTCATAAACAGATTGTATATGTTGTCAATCAAGTTTACAAGCACTGATTGTAGAGCAAATCCTGTTTTAATCAGATTTGACGATGAGTCATGTGGAGAAAATGAGTCGTCAGCTCTGCTTGAAACAGTGAGGAAAGATGGAGGCATGTGAGGGTTAAGCTGCAAACTTCTTCTGACAAATCTTGTCGTTGAAAGGTTTAGTGGACAAAATGACAAGTGAAATATGGGGTCAACTATCAGTCATTCATCAATGAACCCATCCTGTCATCATTTGAATTTTGAACACTAGGCAATATTAACCTTCTTAACCTCAAGTTGCACAGGACAGCTTGGCAATGCCTAAGACTGACAAGCACAGTATCAAAGTAACTGTTGTGTGTCACTGTAATAAATGCCTTCAGTCATATAAAGCCATGGATGAAATGGTGCCTGCATGATGATGGGCATAAAAACAGCTCTTCGTAAAAGTCTATCTTAACAGCTTCATGCTGAGGCTTCAGTAACTGTTAATTCTCAAAACAAAATGAAGTAACAATTGTTTCTGCTGATATTTAAAGTATTTCTGACTTTTATGTCATATATTGCTTGAAATTTGTGGTCCATGGAAAGTTGCCAAGGGGGCATGCCAAGCCTTGCGACCTTTTGATCTAATTGTGATGATCCATATGAGAGGACAGAGCAATGTGAACTCAGTGTGTCAGGCTACTTCTGTGACCTTTGCTGACCTAGAAGTTTACTGTTCTTAAGTAATTCTCAGATAATGTTACACCAGTGCCTTGGGAAATGAGTGTGGATGATGTAAGGAACTGTGATATTACCAGTGATATACTATCAGCAAGCTCAAAACATAAGCGACAGCTTTATCATGTTTGCCATCTTTGTAAAACTAATAACTTGAGATGAGTCATACAGTGTGGAAGTGTAAAATGTCTGCTCAACTCTCCTATGGATTATACTCCCTGTTGGTAAATTACTCCCTTTGAAGAGGGAAATTAACCCAGATTTCCATTTCAAAGCATTATGAATTGAGACATTTTCTCTGCCCTCCTGTTCTGGTGGAAAAGAGAGTGTAAGGAATGTGTAGAGGTAGCCTGCAGTGATATGCAGGCCGTACAGAACTCTTTTCTTACAGGAGCAAACACTCTAACAGGGAGAATCAGCAGCATTCTACTGATGCGAAGAATGAGATCACTGGGCATTTTGTGCAAGGTCAACTTAGAGGCAAGACACATCATGTTTAAAATTCAGTCCTATCCTCAACAAGCACTTGAAACACGCTGTGCCAGCCAGGGAACCTGCTTGCCATTATGCAATGAGGCGGCAGGCTTAAAGTAAATACGTAATCTTAATGAATGCTGAGATCCGTGAAGGTGGGAGTGCCGGGAGCCTGGGTCAAGTAGAAAAGGGTCAGAAACACAGGGTGAATAATCCTGTGTGTCAACAAGACCAAACAAGCTCCCAGTCGACAATCGTGTTTACAGGAAACAGAGTTCCAAAATATTCATACATCCAACATTGTGATTCCGTTGCAGAATTGACAAGCAATCCAGGACTTGCATTTTGTCTTTATAATGCAAGAAAAAATAATTTAACGTGGTTCTGGCACAGAGGTTGAATAAATAACATGTTGTTGTAATTATTAATGCAAATCTGAAAGGTATATGACAAATAAACAGATGCAAATGGATTCTAATAAAGGAAGGTAACTGTGTTTGGAGCCCCTAACTTCCCAATCTAAATGCTATGTAATTTCTGTTGACACAGCCTGGATACATTTCCTTACACTGTTTTATACATCAGAACCTGTGTCAAAGGCTCCAAATTGTCTGTGATGCATAAATTTAAGGCAAAACGACAGCCATTATATGACATGTCACACAATACAGGGGTCTCATCCTGGCCCCGTGCCTGCTGGCTGTGTCCTTTGCTTTGCCCACTTTGCTCTGCAAGACTGCCAGGACATTGAGCTTGACACATCAGAACTGCTGCTCTCTTGGTGCCCTCTTTCATTCGTACTATCACAGAGTCAAAGCCTGTAGAGACGAAGCTGTCCAGAGACTGAGCCCTGCTGGGTTTGACTGGGCCAAGATCCGATCAAGCCTCGAGGAGAGGGTCATCCTCTTCCCTGACTTCTACTCGCTATGATCTCTGAACCAATTCTAAAAAGGCCTCTGACTTGATTTGAGCAGACAGTCCCCTTTGAAAGCTGCCTTTGGTTTGGCTTCTGTAGCCTGGAACGGGAAGAGCAGGGTCAGGCAACACACAGGCAGGAGAAAGCTCAAGCAAAGACAGTGTGTGAGAGGGGGGAGAGCTGATAGCCATGCTCCAGGTGCAGATGGCACACTGTTTTATGTGTGGCCTCAATGGATTATGTCAGCCGAGCTACTGCAGGCATGGAATATGGAGAGATCACACAAAAACATTGTCAACCAAAATTCAAAGATTCATTAACAAAGGTCATTTCCATGACAGCAAATGCCTAATAGGTGGCCAAGACTCTTGAAGTCACAATGAGGGTGAAATCATGCTGTATAATGAAGCCGTGAAAGGAGGACAGGGGTATTATTCTAAAATTTCCCCAAAGTTTCTACAGTATTAAGAAACATCCAAAATAGATTTACAGAAAACATTTTATTACAAATTTTTTTTTAAAAAGTAAAATCATTTATAAACTACCACATATCATAGCATTTAGAGTTTATGAAGAAGAAGGACCAAATGATAAAAATGATGCATATTTTATAAATTTAATATGAAAGTTTTCATTCCAAAGTCCAATTAGCAGCCAAGTAATTTTCCTATTTCTGCACATTGTCCTGATATGATCAAGGCAGACACTGCCTCTAAGGAGAAGGGGCTGCAGCAACCCTGAAAACCAATAATGGTCAGAGGTCAGAAGAGGGGAAGCAAAGATACAAGTCCCATCCTATTGTGTGACATGTTTCCTTCGCCTGCTCGCCCCAAAGGCTTAGTGTCAGCGTTAACACTTCAAAACACTCAATATCTTCACAAAACACAAAGGACACCACTGCTTGCCATCCACATCGTTTCTTCCAGGAACAGAGATATGGATCCTTTCCAAAGGTCACTGCCAGCTGAAGTTTCAATGATTAGGCGAAGCTTTCTTGTTTGACTTTTTTCCTCAAGCAAAATCTACTTAGTGCCATTTGAGCAATTTGTTCAATGTTATGAAATAAAACCAGACCACATTTTATATGTCAGCTTTAAATTTTAATGGAATGCAAAGTTTTGTTTGATAATAGTAAGTGATCAAAATCAAATGCCAATGCACAAAATATATACAGTACATGTTCTGAAAGTAGCCATCGTGATCAAAAACAGACTGGCTTTTACCCATAATGCATATCTGTACAGGTAGTTATTGTTTGAAAAGACTAAAATAACAGCAGCATTGATTTATGCAGTACAAATGTGTAAACATACAAGGGGCAGTTTGAGGCCATTATAATAAGGGCATAAGACACGTTCTTTTGCTCCTCACCATAAGTTCATGTTGTATAAAGGATAGCTTTCTCTGGGACTGTCCTCATCCTCACACCTTTGAACCAATGAATTATGTGCCTGCAAGCGTTTCAGAAAGCTAAGCTGCCACTGGAGCTACTTCAACAACAGGCTTCTGGATCAGCAAAAGACAGCCTTGTCACCGGACAACTGAGTCCACCGTCTCCCTGTTACACATTTATAGAATCATGCATCAGAACACAGACAATGTCGTTGGCTAATCTCACAAGACTGGGATCCAATTTCAAGCGGGCTCTGGTAATTCAAGAATCAATCTGGTTAGCTTTCTGTTTTCAGCCTGCTGCCATTTTACTCTTGGTGCAACACAAAGGGATCTCCAGTTTCCCCGAAATGTGTTCCTGCACCTGGTGATAAAACACCTTATTTTATGGGTCGCTGATTACTCACTGTATGCTGATGTGTGTGCTGATACCAATCTTAGCAAGCACAAAACTAGAGGACTCTCTTACAGTATCCTTCAGTTTTGCATTCCTTCCCTGTTTTCTTGCACGCACACACACACACACACACATGCACGCACGCACACACACGCACACGCACACACACACACACACACAAACACAAACACAAACACACACAAAAATAGAGAAACTCTCACAAGTGTAGCAGATAAATATATAATTGTTTGTTCGAGTGTGTTTTGCACAGTATGAGACCTTCCGATTGCTGCACCAAGTAGAATGCACTGCAGGATGTCTCTCGAGAGAAGGTCTCATTTTCTGCCTCCTGCCGTGAAATATTCAGTCCGGACTGAAATAATACGGGACTCGTTTCAAGGCTTAGCACTTTTCAAATATGCTGGCAATAATGGACAGGGCATTAAATGAAGCACTGCCTCTCGTAGCAAGGGGAGCAGAGGTTTTGAATCCACAGCCAGAGTTTCACACAACTCCATAGATAGTTGAAGTGCTGTCTACATAGTGTGGTGATTAGTTAATGTTTGGATAAGCTCATGAATCCATGCCAAAAGTGGAAAAATTCAGCCATGTGCAAGGTGTTGGATTTGGGAATATAACTATCGAAGTTTGAGACTGTTCGGGTGCCAGATTATATTTTCTTATTTCTCACCTGTATTTGCATATCAGGGAATCTAAAATTCATTCTAACTGAAAAAGAAAGGAGAGAAAAATCAAGAGTGCATCATAAATGCAGAGGGATGGAGTGAAGAAGGTTGTTATAGCAGGCCTTATTGAAAGGATTCAAGGATTTAAAAATCCTGTATCCTCTCAGCCTGTCCTTCATCTCTAATAATCAAGCCTGGCCAAAGAATATCCCTCTGGATGGGAAAAAAAAAAAACATGTTGCCTGTCCGCCTCTCACTCATCTTTAGACTGCCAGTCTTGGGTCTTCCTCTTGAAGTCTTCTGTTACATTTATGGCTTCAAACGCTAAGCACAGCCTTTTTTTTTAAACTGACTGCCATGTATTTAAAGCCAGATATCTTTTTTGTGCTACATTAGCATGAGATGAAGAGCTGTGGGTCTGATGCAAAGGAAGCCCTAAGAAGGCTGGACCACAGACACTGTGAACTTGTTTGTTGCTAGACACCAAAGCCTACTGAAAATAGCGAACCACTTTGCGCTCAGGTGAAGCATAATACTGTATGTAAGTCTATATGATTCCTGCATGAGCAACATTAAGACCTAACTAATGTTTGAAACTGATGTGTGAGGTTCAACTCACTGAGTTTGTAAACTCTTGAAGATGTGAAATTATGACGGATTAGAGGAAAATCGTAGAGAAAATTAGAGAAAATCTATCCATCTATCTATCTGTCTATCTATCTATCTCTCTATAACAGCAAATAATAATTGTGAATACACACACATGCACGCACGCACACACGCGCACACACACATGCACGCATACACACACACAGCACACACACACAAACACATGCGTACGTGTGTATGTATTCATTTATTTATTTATTTTATTTTTAAAAATTTTCTTTACATTTTTTAAATTCTATTTTCTTTCTTTCACTGAGGAGCTACAGATGGTATCGGGCTCCAGGAACCGGAGCTGCCACTGAGCGGCGCCGCAGCCCGTAACTTGCGCCGGCAGCCTGCCGACGCTTCGCCCGTGTGCATCACACCAGCAGGGCCAATCTGCTCTCTCACTCCGTGTTGGGTTACAGTGACAAGAGCCCCGTATGAACTGCGACTTTTAGAAAGATAATATTACAGGTAGGTGCAAGCCACGGACTGTGTCACTATCGATGGACAAATTAAGCATTGAAAAACAAGACCGTGACCCAGAAATTCTCGCTTTAATCGGGTCACCGTGCTCGCGTTCAGCACTGAGTGATAATGGCACATCTCACTGTCCTTAGCATTTGAAGTCCCCTTACCGCAACCTGTAGCTTTAGGGGCGGGGAACATAGTCCAGCTGGACACAGCCCTATTGTTACCTGTCTGTGCGCGCGCGCGCGCGTGTGTGTGTGTGTGTGTGCGTGCATGTGTGTGTATTCACAATTATTATTTGCTGTTATAGATAGATACATGGATAGATTTTCTCTAATTTTCTCTAAGATTTTCCTCTAATCCGTCATAATTTCACATCTTCAAGAGTTTACAAACTCAGTGAGTTGAACCTCACACATCAGTTTCAAACACACACATCAGTGTGTGTCACACCAGTCGTTAATAGCTTTCAACGTTTTTTTTTTTTTTTTTTAATTTAGTTGAAGGTCAGTTTAAGCCCTCTAATGAGCTGCTGTGAGGATTTGTATCAGCTCATCCCTAACCTAGGATCTAAATAAATGCCCATTGCGTTTATTGAACAGCAAATCTAACGCAAGTAAGATAAAAAAAAAACAACAACAACAAAAAAGACCCCCGAGCAATTATAAGAAACCGGGACGAGATCATTTTCTGCAAATGTAATCACTTTTGTGTTCATATTGGTAGATCTTTACCTTATAGTCACATTATATGTTACTCAACTTTAATGGTTTGTTCGTATATGAGCACATCATTGTGTGATCCGTTTGTTAAACTTGACATAAATTTTAGGACTGTACTGGTTCTAGTCGGGTAACGTAACAGCTAAAAAAGGGTGATAGTCGAACATTTTTCTTTTTAATTGTTGCACATGAGAAAAATGCCTGAAAAGTCCATATAGGGTTGTTGGGTGTTGGAAAAGAAATTCTGAGATGCAAGTGGAAAATTCTCTGAAATAGGCCAATGAGGGAGTCTTTTGCTCCTACAGGGTTTTGTTCAGGGTTCCACTGAGAAAGCCCAATCCGAAGTGGGCCTACAGCCAACTGGGATGGATTCTAGGGTGGAACCTAAACAGATGGGAAATAGTATAAAGGTGAACACAAGGTCAATCTGAGCTTCAGTGATAAAGCTGTGGGCACTGCTCATAGCAGTGTTTTAAAAGTTGACTTAAGAAAACAGATTGTGTGGTCAGAATAAAATCTTAAGACCATATTGGAGCATTTTTTTTTCCAGGCTTCTTTTGTCTTGATTGCCACAGGCGGAAGAAGCAGACACCAAATGGTCAAAAAATTGTTATCATTATGGTTGTCTGAAAATCAGCAGAATGGGGGTGTTGATTTTCAGCGGGTGGGTTTTCCTTTGTCCCCCCTTTTTTTTTTTGTTCTAACCCAGATTTCCATGTTTAACAGGCCTGCAGCTGATCCACATCCTGGTGCACAATCAAGGCAGTGGAGGTTAAAGCATCCTGAATGCGTGGAACCGTTCTGCAGGTAATTAATATGTCAGTTCAATGACAAACTCTGTCAATACATCTATCACCACACTTACTTGTAACTGGAGTAGCTTGTGGGATGCTGCAGAGAGTGCAGACAGACAGTACATTTGTCCATTAGTAAACACTTGATGGTGTGTGTTGTGATTGAGGAGGTAGTCGGGCTCCTCTCTGTCCAGTTGCAGTCATTTTTGCCCGTCACCTCCTCATTGCTGTAAAAACACTTGCTGTGCTTTGGTAGATTAACAGAGAGCCCCCTAATGGAGTAATTACACCGAGCCAAACATCTATTTTTCACCTGTGCTCTGCCATTATTCTCTGTCCCCTATCCACTCCATTGGAAGTCACTTACGCTCCTTCCAATGAGTTATCATTGACTGCCATTTAGACGTTCTGGAGCAATTTGTCTTACTGAGGCTATGCGCTGGCCTCATTGCAAAGAACAATCATTCTCCCTCCAATATATAAAACATTCATTGAGAAAAGGAAGAGAAAATGCCCCACAAACAGATAGCAGAGAGCGGCTAATAGATACTACAAAGGTGACAGACAAGGAAAATAATATAGGAGATTACTGAAGTAGGAGAAATGCTGCACAACCAGCACAAAAGCTGCAGGGACTGCGCCGGTGGAAAAAAAAGTCCTTCACGAGACAAATGTGTTAAATTGTAGTATGGCAGGGAGTGGTGGTGATAATTGCTGTTGCTGCAAACAAACTATATATCTCATTTTCAATTGAAGTCTGAAACTTCTGTTTGTGTTGTAATTTACTCTATTTTCCCTCATTTTTAGATAATGTTGAGCCATGTTGTGTATGTTTTATGTTAATAACTAACATTTTCAGTTATTATTCAACATTTATTTAGTGTTTTTGGTTGGTTCTTCTTTTACCCATGCTTGTTATTGATTGAGTTGAGGATCCTTGTTTTTCAAGTCTAGGATCATTTATTCCTGTGTGGTATGGAAAAGAAAAGCTTTTTTTTATAGCTCTGGCCTAAAAAGTTGATCCAGAGCTTGAGTTACACATAAAACTAAAGGAAATATATAGAAAATATGAAATTGAAGTGTTTATTCATTTAAATTATGTTCAATATTTCCTTTTTTGGCTTTCAGTACCATTTCCTCATAATTTATATTTGTACACAATAGTATTTCTGCTGATAGGTTATTCAGTACCCATTAGTTTGACACATCTTTCCTGAAGACAAGCATTCATTTTAGTTGGGGGCCAAAAAAGATGAATTACATTCTCTCTCACTGCTTAACACAATGACAAATAACCATTATTCTTTTTTTTGCACTGATAATCTGGACAACTTTTACATTTCTTTCTAGCACAAGTGAAGCCATTAATCCTCTGTGATACTGCTGATAAGTGGTGACTTCGGAGTAATGACTCTGCCACCTTTTAAAGAAGGAGGGAAAATTATAACAATTAAAACACGATGGTTATTTTATTTTGTGCATTCCATCTCTTTTTGTCATCAGTGGTAATAGACCAAATAACCGAATGGGCTGAAGGCCTGAATTCAAAATTTTACCCTGACCTACTTTCATAGAACAAAGCACAAGCCTTGATCTGTGGTCTGTTAGAATTATGTATACAAGTTATCTCATATTTACTCTTTTATATTCCTTTATTCTTTGTACTACATATCATGACCATATAAATGTTTATACCTGTGTATAAGTGTTGCCTGAACCTGACAGTCTCACACACAATGGCCTTCTCCCTCATCTTTCTATCTTATCCAGTTCCTGACTGTACAAAAGTTGAATGCGATCGAGATTGCGATCTATCTATCTTATTATTTACATTATTTTAAACGTTTATGAACCCTCCCCATACTGATATTATACCACCTTCTATCTTTATTACCTTTCCCTACACTCTCATCGACTGTTTAAAGCACTTTTGTGTCTCATGAAAGTCCGAGACTGATGGAACCCAGCACACTACCGGATGCCGTCAGCCAATAGAATGCAGGTACGTTATCACATGACTGCCTACCAAAAATCTGCAATGAGGTGGAGTCGAAATCGTCGATGCGCGAAGGCGCAGTGTGTGTGTGTGTGTGTGTGTGTGTGTGTGTGTGTGTGTCTCTATATATATATACATATATATAATCTTGCATTTGTCCACCTCTTAATATGCTTGATAGACATTGGGCATATTCAAATTGGCATCCCGAATAAACAAACAAACAGCTTAAAATGACATTAAAGCATTAATACACTCAAAGTCCTTAAATTACTTGGTAATAGATTTACAGCAGTTTAGCTGTGCTGCATAATGACATGAATATAAAAGAAAGATATAATTTTTTCTCTATTACCTCTGTTAACTCTACTAACATACAGCACAATATCACTCAGACAGTCTGATCTGGCTATAGTGTGCTGATGTTACAGTTACACCAGTCACATTGTATGACTCACCAAGTATCCTATGAATACATTTAATGGGAACTGGAAATATGATAACTGTTTTGATATGAGTTAGCCAACCGTCTCATGAAGATATATTCACAGACCCCATAAGGCTAATTAAAATTATCTCATTGTAATCATTTTCTCCATCATATGTTCAATTTGACATTATTGGTGTCTGCAGGACTAATCGGCTGCTGATGTAGCATTGCAGAGGTGTTTCACTGCAACTGACAGGATGATAATAAACATGCGTGATTGAGTTTTTGATTGATTTTGCGAATTTAGAGTATTTGCCCATTTTCATTTAACAACTTCAGAAATACTGACATTAAGGCAAAACATGTATTTAGTCTCACTCCACATTTGGTTAAGCAATATTGGTAGCCTTGTAATCAGTTTGCTCATAATAACTTTGAACACAGTTGGAGTCACTTGGTCTTAAAGCGTTTATTATAGGACTAAGATGAAAACATGCTTAAGACTTAATTGCTTAAGGCTGCTGAAGATAGAAAATCTGTTCAAGTTTGAATCATTTTTTTGTTTTCACGTGTTCCAATCAAGCACAGTGACTGTAACAGGACACTCAATGAGAGCCAAAGAAGAACTAATTAGGCATTTGAATATTTACAGTGTTAGTACACAGCATATTTTTAAAAAAGCATTTGCCACCTAATTTAATCTTTATATATTGTTAGAATAGTTTATTTACATTAGAAAATTGATTGGTTTGAAAATTTAAAATCATAAACAACATTAGTATCCAACATTAGTATCATAGTCCCTCTGAGCCTTTATCAATTTAGAAAAAAAAAAGCCTGTTATACTCATACAGTACAGGAAGAAACAAAAATGTTAAAATATTAAAATATTTTTTAGTACTGAGGACCATCTGGTTCCTTTAAAGGGACAGTAAAGTTAATTTGCTGTCCTGTTGACACAACCGTTCACTGCGCAGGTAACCATGATATTTTTGGTGTTAATCGCGTCTAGAGTTGCATTGTTTCTTATGGCTGCTAAACTCTGTTTGGCGACAGTGACGTATGACGCCCACGTGACCACTGAATGCGGAAGCTGCTGCGGCGCAGATTTTCAGCTTTTTTGACCAAACGGATGATGCTACACATATAAAATTTATTTTTTCTTCTATTTTTCATAATGATGAATAACATATATGTCACTTGAAATTAACTTTACTGTCCCTTTAAGTTTTTGAATGATGACCTTTATTTTTCAGGATTCTGGTCATTGGTTGGAACCAGAAGTACTATAACAAAAGTATTTCTTGGCTTGCTACTATGCTACATTTTTATTTCTGTTCCCTCTCGCCATACTCACACTTCTTCGGCAGCAACTGTCCCAGGCACTTGATACTTAGTATTTCTATGGCCGTAGCTCTGTTTTGATCAAAGGAGTTCAGGGGCCAAAGTTTCAAATCCCCTAAAGCCCATTTTGGCTGCTCTTTGTTTAGTCCATTGGCATTCTGACCCTGTGTTTCTCAGACTTTGAACTCAAAGCTCGGAAAAGCCGTATTGTTTCTTTAAACACATTATCAGTGGGCAAGGTTTTGAGAAAATCACTAATCATCTTAAGGTTTTAGTGCAGTGTGGCAGTATCGTCCAAGACTTGGGGGCCCGTTCACTGGCATGGGCAGTACACATCTTCCTGTGAAATGTATGACAACTAAAAGGCATGAATCATTTATGCTTTTCACAGGGGAGTCACTTGAATCTATCCTGGTATAGCAGGTCTTCATGAAGAAAGAATATTTTAATATATTATTTCAAATTCACAACATTTTTACAGTTAATCCATAACTTGAAGGAAGTAGGATAATGACTTGTTGGGGCGTGGCATGACTGCAGCATCTTGATACAATGTTTAATTCCTTTTTTTTCTGTTGGGTAAAAGCTCTATTGCAGACCATTAATAAATGAGTCTGATAAATAATGTTTACAGTTGCTGTGAAGATATTTGCATGTCTTTTCTAAAATGATTATTCGAAGGATAATATTTCTGTATAACCTGTTAATGGAAAGTGTTGCAAAATTGTTCCAACAACACCTAACACAATGTATTTTTCCACTAAGTGAAGTAGCTTTTTATATTTAAAGTTCACTGTTTGTCGCAATGGGAGCAGTAGATGATTTCTTGTTGATTCCAATGCATATTATTCTTTTGACATTTTTTCAACGCCAAAAACCAACTGTTAGTAATGTAATAATGTAAACCCTGTATGATTTGTCACAGTGATTTATTTTATTATTATTTTTAAATATGTTCTAAGTCACTAATGAATTGTATGAAAATCATTGAGTGGTTGTGTTGAATTCTCCGTATGTCACACGTGTGAACACTATTCACTACCTGCTTAGCCTCTTGAAGATTTTGATAAATATTAGCATTTTACAGTAGACTTAATTAATAAAATGTCCTGATGCACACATATTCACGGTTCCATATAAGTATGTCTGTCTCCCTGATCTTCTCTCACACCTCTTCAATCTCATCAGGGTTCATGCTTTAGATTTGAAATCTTAAATCACATTGTCCTCATCTGGAAATATTCCAGCTACGTATCTGCCAGTCGAAAGGGAGGTGAAGATAAAGGAGAAGAAGGTAAAAACACACCCTGTTGTGTGAATCCTAGAGAAGGCCTTGAACCCTGCCATTCATCCCTTTCACTACATCAGCTGAGTCTAATTGCCAGAGAGGACGGAATACCCAGGGCCCAATTGTTCCTTATCCTCTTTAGAGCCTCTGAGGCATGAAAAGCGAAAGGCCTGCTTTTGATCTTTTTTGTTAGTTTTTTCTTCTTTTTAGTCATCCCCTACTATCCCTTCCCTTAGACCGAGACACCCTTTTCACACTGTGCCCCCTTCTTCAACCATGCAAAATAATTATCAAGCTCTGCTTCATCAAATAATGGTAGATATTGGAGGTCATGATGGGAAGGGCCAGAGGTCTGCAGGGGTGGCCCTAAGACGTGGCGGAGCTCCCAACTCCTCTAAGAGGCACGCTACTTAGCTGTGGCTACCTTTATATACCTTGACCCCGGTTTTTCGTTTGTCTGTCCTAATGAGACCCTCTCGTGCAGCCAATGCAGTAGAGGTCTTCCAGAGGCAGGGTTGGGAGGCCAAAGTACAATGATACACAGAGCTGTTCTCAGACAAGGGCGCATCTGTGCTATCTTATTAAGTCTTGGAAAAAAGCTCCTGCATCTCAACGTCCCACAGGCGCTGAGAGCAGATCTATTGACACCTACTTATCCTTTGCGGTTAACACCTTTCTTTGCGGAGACAGGCACACCCAAGTTCTTGTTAGAAGTAATTCTTGGCAAAGTATTAAGTGAGGCAAAGTGCTTAACTCGGTCTGGGTGGCCATGTGGCACAAGGATAGAGAATGGAGCGTTTTAATTATGAGAAATTCCTTTCAACTAAAGAAATGATGGGGCATGTCAAAGATCAGCATTTTATATTTGACGACCTTCATTGTTATAGGTTCATATTTTGCCAATGTCTGTTCCCAGAAATAAGTGTTGGATGCTTGTCAACATCCCTTCTGATTTAAGAATAAAAAACTGAAAAATAATAGAGACAACGGGATTTAAAATTCCCAACCTACTCACCCATTTAACTTACTAACAAAGGGGACAGGAGGGTTTACCATTTGTAGAGCAAAATGACAAACAAAAACACAAGTAGGCAAACAAAAACCTTTAAGCAATCATGTTAAGCACGCCTAACATCTGAGCACTGTGCAAGAACAAAGCAGGGCTCCTGTCAGTGCATCGATCCACTCCTGAAGGCACACACATCCACAGTTCTCTGATTGCTCCCTGCCTCTCACACCTCTCTCCCCCATGCCTCTAACTCTGCGCTCTAGCTCCTTTCTGAGAATGTGCTTATCGATCTGGCCTACTCCACTGGAGTTAACTCAGTGATGAAACCTAACCAAGGGCTTCAAATGGTCAGAAAGAGTTGGGAGAACTGGTGAGAGGGAACCATGATGACAAAAAAAGAAAAGAATAGGATCATAAATTCACAAAATTCTATGTCATAATAGTAAGTTAGAGGAGACATATGGTCAATTTAAAAGTTTATCCCTTATTTGATATCAATCAGTTTTTTCAATGTGTGCCATTTGCCTGCTGATTTAGAGAGCCTTCATTTTTTAAAGTTTGACTTGTTAAAAACGTAAAAATGTTGGACCTAAAGAGAGAAATTATATCACATATACTAAAATTACATGTCTAAGGTCATAGTTCAGTACAGTACTTGCAGTTGCTGATTGCATGCATGAGATAATTTTTTTGTGTTCAGCAATTTAGTAGGTGTGTTTTGGTACATTTATGATGTTTTTTGAAAGGAATGCATCCAATTACAAATCGACATCAAATATTTAATCAGTAACAGTACATTTACAGTATTAGCTATCAGTGAATATGAAATGACATAATATTTCTGATTATACAAGGCCAAATCACTTTCATTGGCTTATCAAACTTGTTATTCCACTCCAATAAAGTAGGTGGTATGTACCTTTAAAAATTGTCTCACTATTGGCTATAGCTTTGGTATAAAATACAAAAATACAGTGATGTCTACAGTCCATGACTTGAATTAAAAAAAAAGTTGTGTAGAGAGCAAAACAGATGGCTGTGAAAAATATAGTAGATTTGGTCACTCATTTGTTTATACTTGCATTTGTATTAGTCTGTCATAATGTACTGACTCTACACTTCTTCAAGAAATACCTACAAAATGTTGATCTAGTGAAATATTGTCATTTCACTTTGTCTGTTGATTTAATACCACTGATTAAAATATCAGTTACATTTGAATGGGTGTGAATGGATGAGTAGTTTAACATTGATTGGCATTTTATTTTTCAATAAGCCATCTGTGATATAAGAAAAAAAATTAACATTGCTGTTACTGACATAAATAATAGACTACAGTGTATTGTAAGTCTTAAACAAGCATACACAAAGATATAAATATCTGTGCTTCTTAAAAAAAGTGACTCATGTTTTGTATGTAATCAAGTCTCTGGAGTGTGATTACATTGTATGTCAGTTTGTGTATATTTTTGCAAGTGTGCTGTGCTGTCATGTTTGTAACATTCCATGTGGGAGGGTCTGTTGATAAGTAAGCCATCTGTAGTGTTCTACTGAACGACATGTTGTAAAGCGAGACTTGAGAGTGTGGAGAGACTTGACTTGACAAATCTTGGCACATAATGAGACAGAAGGGAGTAAAGGCAGAAGTCTGTCCAGAGATAAACAATTAGATTTGTCCCTGAGGTAAAGGCCAGGCAATGCAAGGACTCTCAGACTAACAAAATCAATATGGCTTCCAGTAAGAACACTCAGGGGGTAGAGTGATGAAGAGGTTATCATTTATTTCTCAAATTTGGACACACATACACAAAGAAGAACAATACGGCTTTAAAAATCAATATAGCCACTGACTTGAGACCTGCTTGTCAGGGACTATAGATACATTTGAAAGTATTCCTGTGACAGTCAGCTATATGACAAATATCTTCTTTCTAAAGAAATGTGGTGACTTACATCCAGAGAGATGCAGAACTGAACAGCCATTCTTTATCCAATGGATAATTTTAAGAAGGTTTTAAAGGACACAGCGTTTGGTGTTGGTACTTTCACACCCTAACCCAGACAAACGTAATAGGGCATGAGCCATAGACAGAGTGGGCAGTCCCTTTGCGTTGCTTTCCCCCTTAGGTCCTGCCCAGGCTTGAGGGTTTAATCCAACATCTCACAACTGTTCCCAGCAGGCCTCACATGGATAAAGCTACCAAGGCAAGAAAGGGTGGGTTGTTGGCCCCCGTGTGGACAACAAAAACACTGAGCGAATGGTTTTGGGATTAGAGTTGGGATGATCACAACTTGCAAGCAACTGCTGTTATGCAAAGAGTTTTCCTCAGAGATGCTGATTCGCTGACCATAAAGGTGTGAGTCTGAGTCGTGGGCAACCCGTCGCCTCATCTCCATGGAGACTGCAACACGGCACCCAGTGGGTTTGTCTCTGCCATGTCCTGGAGCAGCAAGAGCAATGGGAGATATGGCCTGGCCATCACCTGGGCTCCAAGGGACCAGAAGACACTGCTCTGATGACCTTCAACAACCTGGCTGTCTGTCATCTGGGTTCAAGGAATAACAAGAAAAGAATCAGCAAGGGATATCTAAGGAAACAATGTTTACTGGGCCATTGTATCTTTGGAGGATGCCCTTTATTCCTGTGGGACTGAACTACACAATATGACCTACTGTACTTCTTTCAACATTAGTGCACTTGATGTTCTAAAATTTCCTTAGCCAGTATTACCCCTAGATAGTATTGGGCATTTCACACTGGATTTTTGTCCTTTGTTTACTGAAGCATCTGACTCAGGGGATAAAGGGTAAAGGTAAACAGCATAACATTGTAATGTTGTCACACTAATTGTATTTTTACTCATGCTGTGCAACAGTTTAAAACACAACTATATTCCAAATAAAAATAATATTTAACTGGGAAAGGAGGAATGTCATCATAATTAAAATGCTTGAATTTAATAACTAAAAGAACTTGAATAATTATGAGAATATTAAGATAGTTGCTGATAACTGATAGCTGATATGTTATTGGCAACAATCTGTCTTGCGTCTAACTGCATCAACCGTTGACATTGCCCAACAGCCTTACATGCCGTTAAATTACACAAGATGATAGATATGTAAGAATATATAAGACATGATGGATTATTAAAATGTGGATGGAAAATCGGAATATTCCAAAAAATATAGTTTCAAAACAAATCACTACATATCACCTTTTTGCAGAACCATTATGCAAAATCTATAACCTCACAATAATTCCTGTATAAGGATATAGACCATTATTAGTTTCACTGGGATAAATTATTGACAAATGTGATATAAAATCTTCTGGATCTGAGCATTAAGCTGCTACACCATCCAAAATATTCCCTGGAGATACTGGTGTTGCATTATCTGACAAACCAATATAGGAGATTTTGTGGAAAAATCTGTGCTTTCTTCCTTTCAGCCAAAAAGAAAGAGGATTTTGAATGGAGTGGTGATTCTTTATGCAGAGCTGGGACGCGACACCTTCCAGACAGTGAGAGATGACGAGCCCTAATAACACAGAGCCATACAATGGTTCTGACAGGCGAGCAATAAAGCAATCAGGGTCCCAGGCATTCCAAATCTTTTTACCGCCCACCCTCTAACAGACTGAGAGATGGGTGGCTGACCTGTGAGCTGTCAATCATGGGGGATACCTGCTGCAGTCTGATCAGGGAGAGCTGAGGGCACCGGTCCATCAGATCTGTTTTCACACTCCAGACACTAGCATTGCAAGCATAACCACAGACACAAAAAAAAACCCCACTGCCTTGCTTTTAATTAGGAGATGTGTGTTGTTTGGGGGTGGGGGATGATGGTGATCTTGTTTGGTTTAAATGGGTGTAGGAGTGTCTTAGATATAGGGGGATAGCAAGTGGAATCCCAGTGAGACAGAGAATAACCTTTTCCCTTGATTTAGAAATCAGGCATTGATCTGTCACGCTGTTTTGTACAAGCTAGAGCTCTTTCAGTATGGGTTTGCAGTGTGTTGCTTGACGGTGTGTGTGTCTGTATGTGTGTGTGATAGGCAGTGGGTTATAAGAGGGGGGTAAAGGCTTGTTCATTAGCTGTCTGTAGCACATTCCAGCAAATAGATCACCATAATACTGCGGTTAGTTAATGGCTTTGTGGTGTTTCCTCCAGAGTCTTCCTGTCTGAGGGCTGACTGCTAGAACTCCTCCACTGTTTTCTCGTCCTTATTCCAATTGAGGATTCTTCTATTCTGCTGCCTAACTCAGACAATCGGCTTCGGCCAGCGGTCAAGTCTGTGAGCAGTCTGGCCGCATGGACTAACATTGGGGAGCAAACAACATCACATATAACATGCTGATTTGGCATTCTGTTTCACTGATGACTGGAATCATCTTTGACATTTGAAACCTGGTCTATGACAGGAAATGCCTGCTATCAGGAGATTTACTGTTGTGTTTACAATATGCAAGCCACATGGAAGTCAACATAATCTGATACAATGTTGATGACAAATTTTCTCTAATAACTCATTCAGTGTCATACCAATGTAATGAAAATTATCAGCAGTAGCAATTACATAACATTTATCATAACAAAGTGGTTTACAAAATAAAAATATCCATTGTGGTTCAGAGCAACAACTTCTGGCTGGATTGCTATGTGATGAAAAAACAAGTAAATCCTCTGGCATTCTGTATTTTGACATCTTTTAGAAATGTTGGGCTTCCCAAAAGTTGATTAAATTTGGCTATTGATGAGGATTTTGGATCGTTTTATCATTTTATTTTATATAGGGAAATGAGAAACAAAAATATCCAGGTGTTAAAACTTATTGTGTTCGACCATAATATTCACTTGGATTGAGTGCCATCCCATGGAGCAATGATCCAATTGAGGATTTCCTTGAAGATGCGCTCACTTACAAGTGCGCCAGCTTGTTTTCAGTGGCCCCTGATAACTGAATATTTCAGTATTTTGTTTTGATGTAGTTTGGAAGCTGTTTACTTACTGTTCAGTTTTTTTTATTTTGTTGAAGGAATGCACTGAGTGCTTTCTGGTTTGGTATGCTTTTACTCTGCTTGGCTGATAGTGCTGTCGGCTGGAGTCGATCCGTGGACTTTCGTAAAAGTGCATTTAACATTGAAACAACCGACAGACTGAAGTTGCCCTTCCTCATGCTGTCTGGTGTCTTGTTGCCCTCTGTCATTGTTCCTCTGTTTCTATCGTCCTTTTGACACCACAGACTGAATAATAAATAATAGACATAAAATGGTGAAGTCACCCATAAGCTGTGGCAATCCATGGGCTGCATCTTTCAACATAATGTATACAGTTGATGTAAGTATACCATATAGGTCACACTAAGCCTGGTTCATGGGGAATTTCAAAAGCTTTTTCCATCCTTACTCTACTATGATGAGTTGCTGCCTATTATCCAAAAGCATTGATGGCTGAAGTTAATGACTAGTTATTGTTATTTAACTAATTATACCAAAATCTATGTAGTAAAAGTGGTGCGGATAAAAACAGCAGAGGTATTAGTAGTAACAATTGTAGTTGTATTTAAGATTTGTTGTATTTAAAACTGTTGTAGTAATAGAGGCAGTCAAAATTGTGACACAAATGCCTTCAGAAGTTTTAATTACTATTCTATTGTGTGTGTGTAACCTATTATGATTACAAAAAAAGCAACAAAATAACCTCTGTTTCTGGGAGTGTCCATTATCTCAGACAGCCAGAACGTATATTATTATTACTGCATATTAGCCATGAGCCAGGATACAACAGTAGACAATAGGGTGTCTGTGTGTTCAATTCAGCCTCCAGACTAGCTAAACTGAGCATTCACCAGACACTCGATGGCTCTCTGTTGTCCTCCAATGACTCCCATCTTCCAGTGCTTCAGTGATGTCAAGCACATTTTTCTTCCATTCAGCAGTCAATACTGTAAGACAACAGACACATCATAACAGAGTTTATATTTAATAATGTGCTGTAGAGTTTGAGAAGAGAATGAAACTACATCTACAGGTCAATCTCAAAAGGATGTAAAATAGACTCTCTTACTGCCAGTATGCTGCTCCCCATCACAGCTATAGCAGAATCTGGTGATGTCAAGTGTTCTCTTCAAGCTGCAAGTTCTAGTCATAGATCTCTACTCCAAAACTTAATATGTGTCCCTCTGCTGTGACCTGTTTATATGAGCCATCAAGCAGTAAGCCATATTTTTTATGCATTTGCATGAGACAATTACCAAAGGGTACAGAAAGCATGAAAATAACAGAGCCAAAGTTACCCGACTGTTGCCTAGCTTTCAGCTTGTGACTAGCTGTCATTTACAAGGGCCTCAGCATTCATTATTCATTATTTGTAGCTGTAAATCATAGTATAGTATAGTATAACTTTATTTATTAAGGAGGTTCCATCAGGGAAATGAATTTCTCCGTCGCACACAGCACAGTAAGTACAGTATAATATATCATAATATATATATTATATATAATATATATATATATATATATATAATATCATAATATAATTTAAGTAAATGATCTAAATAAAATGTATCTTATCAATCAAATTCCCATGAATTGAGATTTTACTTATAGAGATCAATCAGTTTCAATGACATAAAAATTTATATTTTGTCAATAAATGTTGCCATTTTATTTGGATGGTAAATGGTTATGATGACAGATAATGCTTCTTAATCTTAACCTTATTGACTCAGTTTTGTATCCAGCCATGAGTGGCTATTCAAGGCACTGCAGTTTTTGAATATTAGTTGGTACGTTGTCAGCCTTGAGGATTAAGAATGGCTTTGAAATAAACAGTTTTAAAGGAAAAGTCCATCTTTAATTTGATTTTTGAAGCACACTCAAGGTCTTCTCTGTAGATGAGTCGAATCATAGTTGGGTTTTTTGGAGCCACATCCGAGTTTATACTGGAGTTAAAAGTCATCAGATGAAATGTGGACTATGCTGTTGATGCTACTATGTTTGGTATTGACATAATTCCACTCTGTAAAGCAAGGCTAATTGCCCTTTGTGGTCGAAGGTTTCAAGGCTGTTGCTATGTTTGACCACATCCACCATCAGTGCAGTTTGGTGTGGTGTGTTGTGTTCCATCATTGTCAGTGTACTGTCATACTCTGGAATACACTAACAAATCAGTGAAGCATAAAAATGAGGGAATGTCAGAGCAAGTTTCTCTGTATTTAAATAGAAGGTTGTTTGTTAATGACATGTTAAGTCTGAGAGATCCGCTGTGTATGTCATACAAGATAGATCTTCACTGACTCAGATTTTTGTCCATTTCAAAGCTATTAGAGGAGTGGTAATGATTTCCTTTGCCTGAGTTGCAAAAATTGTTCTAGATTGAATCATCAACTTGGAAATATTCAAATACAGTAGAAGAATGTCAGTTAAGCATTAAAACATTTGATATGATTCATGTTTTTAATTGTGATCCTTGGTGGTTTCAACTCAGTGGGCTCACTATAATTCCACATGTGATGTCATGAACAGCTCTGAGAAAGGGCAGTGCTGCTTTTTAATAGACATCCTGACCTGACCTGAATGCGACCCTTCAGACCAATTACACAAATGTTAGATATTTCCCAGTTTCTTACAAGCAGGCATATTGGTTGCACGATCACAGTTTCTTATTTTTCAATGTCTATAACTAAATGTTGCCAAAATGTTGTTTAATGATGGTAAGGTTAAACGTTGCCTTACTTTAATTATGATTTTCATTTGCTTTTCTCATACTGGCCTTATAAATTGTCAGTACAACCAGACCTTTATCTTTCCTAACACTCCTTGAATATGATCTGTTCTTATATAGTCATACACAGAATTACAAGTGTTATTTGTATATGTTATGCTCACATTTGTCCATAACAATCTTGTCCTACCCAGTGGTTGATCTCCGTTTAAGTTAAGTTCCATGAATTAATTCACTGATAGTTGGGCTCATAAGTGTCAAGCCTTGTAGTGACTTTTATTTGGATAATTTCAGGTTTGTAATTTGTTGGATGAGAATAGATCATATTTATGAAAGAGAATACCAGTGAGCGTGAATAAACAGTGAGCTTGAGATTGCTGAAGGAAATCTCTGTGGTAAAAGCTGAGTAGTTGTAGTAGTGTTTGTATTAACTGGTAGAGCCATGTGCATATTTACATGCTAAAAAAAAAAAAATTGCTGTAAAACTGTAATATGACTAGAATTGCATCCTGTATTCAGCCAGTAATGCATAATTAATAACATTGTCATTTAAGTCATATTAAATAGAACCTGCACTGCCTGAATTTTTTATGGGTATGTTTTTCAGAAATAAAGTACATTTTAAGCACTTTTTACAAAAAAAAGTGTTCCAAGAGTGCGCTGAAAGTTTGTGTTTAGATTGGAAAATGAAATTATTTACGTTAACTACGGATAAAATCCAGTATCGTGCAATAAGACAATAGATTCAGCAACAATTCAATTTTAGAAATTAAAAGCTGTCTACAAGCTGTGATTCAGTCAATGCAAACATCAAAATGCAATTTGATTTTGAACCTGACTGCCAAATATGTTCAGAGGTTTTTTGACGCAGCAGCCATCTAATAGTTATAACATAATGTACTGATCCTACACAGTTTGCTGAAGTTCAATGAAATTGTCCCACATTAGATTGGGAGTCACATGGAAAACCAATATCAGAATTTTCAGTGGACAAATATATAGATGTATAAATGTTACTGCATGTATGGTTCTGAGTGACTCCTGCTGATTACAATAACATAATCTTCAAATCTCACAACACTTTTTTATAAGATTATTTTCTAGCTGTTTCATTTGGGGAGCTAATGGTCAGAAAAGAATTTATGTTCATGGGGCATGTAACAAATTATAAGTTTTGCAGAAGTCTTTGCTTAAACTCACTGTGCTCCAAGGATCACCCTGTATTAAGGAAATATGATCACTTCTGTGTCCAGCAGAAAGCTCCAGCACAAGTACAGCATTGTGTTATTGCCTGTGTTATTGTGATCTCTGATGCCATCCAAGATCTACTGGAGCTGGAGCAAGGCCTATCTTCTTCCTCTTCTCCTTTCGGTTTTTCCCTTCAGGGGTCGCCACAGAGAATCTGTTACCTCCATCTAACCCTGTCTTCTGCATCCTCTTCTCTCACACCAACTACCTTCATGTCCTCTTTCACTGCATCCATAAACCTCCTTTTTGGTCTCCCTCTAGGCCTCCTGCCTGGGAGTTCAAAACTCTACCAATATTTTCACTCTGTCTCCTCTGGACATGTCCAAAACATCTCAGTCTGGCCTCTCTGACTTTATCTCCAAAACCTCTAACATGTTCTGTCCCTCTGATGTACTCATTCCTGATCCTATCCTTCCTGGTCACTCCCAGAGAGAACCTCAGCATCTTCATCTCTGCTACCTCCAGCTCTGTCACCTGTCTTTTCCTCAGTGACACTGTCTCTAGACCAAACAACATCGCTGGTCTCACCACAGTTTTGTACACCTTTCCTTTCATTTTAGCTGAAACTCTTCTATCACACATCACACCTGACACTTTTCTCCACCCGTTCCATCCTGCCTGTACACGTTTCTTCACCTCTTTTCCACACTCTCCATTGCTCTGGACTGTTGACCCTAAGTACTTAAAATCCTAAACCTTCTTGATTTCTTCTCCCTGTAACCTCGCTCTTCCACTTGGGTCCCTCTCATTCACACACATGTACTCTGTCTGCGGTTAACTTTCATTCTTCTCCTTTCCAGGACAAATCTCCCCCTCTCTAGCTTCTCCTCCACCTGTTCCCTGCTCTCACTACAGATCACAAAGCAAATACTGCATCTGTAGTACTCTTTTTTTGGCATGAAACCATTCTGCTGCTCACAAATGCTCACTTCTGCCCTTAGTCTAGCTTCAACCACTCTTTCCCATAACTTCATTGTATGGCTCATCAGCTTTATTCCTCTGCAGTTGCCACAACTCTGCACATCTCCTTTGTTCTTAACAATGGGCACCAGCACACATCTCCATTCCTCAGGCATCTTCTGTTCAAGATCCTGTTGAACAACCCATTCAGAAACTCTACTGCCAGCTCTCCTAGACTTCCATACCTCCACAGGTATATCATCAGGACCGAGTGCCTTTCCACTCTTCAGCCTCTTCTGGAAGAAAATATTCACTATAGCCATTTCCATCCTTCTTGCAAAGTCAACTACCATCTGTCCTTCTGCATTCCTCTCCTGGATAGCAAATCCGCCCATCACCTCCTCATCACCTCTGTTTCCTGTACCAACATGTCCATTGAAGTCAGCACGAATAATAACTCTCTCATTTGTAGGTATGCTCTGCATCATTTCAACAAAGTCCGAGCAGAATTTCTCCTTCTCCTCCAGCCCACATCCTACATGTGGAGCATACCCACTAACAACGTTGAACATCGCACCTTCGATTTCTAGCTTCAGATTCATCACTCTATCTGACACTCTTTTTACCTCCAGGATATTTCTAACAAACCTCCTTCAAGATAACTCCTACTTCATTTCTCTTCCTATCTACACCATGATAGAACAACTTGAACCCTGCTCCTAAACTTCTAGCCTTGCTTCCTTTTCACCTGGTCTCCTGGACACACAGTATGTCTACCTTCCTCCTCTGCATCATGTCAACCAACTCTCTAGCTTTTCCTGTCATAGTTCCAACATTCAGCGTCCCTACTCTCAGTCCTATACTCTTGGCGTTCCTCTTCTCTCTCTTCCCACGAACACACCTTCCTCCTCTCCTTCTTCAATCTTGATTTTATATTTTCCCTAGTTATTTTGGGAACAATAACAAGAAAGGTTTACTGGACCCTTCACAATCTAACATACAGTAACACTGAAATTTGGTTTGGGGTGGTTTTTACCTCTTATGCTCCTGCCCAAGGACAGCAATATCCTCTAAATTAATTTTTGTCTTGTTCTATGAATAATTTTACATTTTGTGTCATAAAGTGTTGGTTTACTGATAACCAATTATTACATAAATGTAATTGTCACTGCTTTTATAGCTAAGTAATGTTGCAAATGTCGAAGGGTGCCACGTGTTTATATGCATAGTGTGACTTAAACTTTGTCTGATGTCCAAAAATTCTCAAATTCTTCAAAGTCTCAGTATTTTTACAAGTATTTACTGGATTAAGTTGGAGACATTTCATTTGTAGAATGTGCCGCATTATCATTTTTACAATAATCACACCTCAGCGATTACCCCAGTGGACTGATACTCTTTTACTAGTATCAAAAATATTTAAAAAATGATGTAAAATTCTTGTTATCAAGTGGTATCCATGTAGTCCATGCATCCAATTGGCTTCCCTTTTTGGGTCCTGAACTTTTGTTCATTTTGTCATTTCTCAACTTCATTGTAAACACACAGTAAAACAAACAAACCTAAAAGCCTGCCGTGACAACTACTCCCCTTTATCGGCAGCTGATACATAAACAAGAGCTTGTCTTGACTGAATAAAAGCAACTGCTGAGGCGTTGCTGGACCTCCAGACCTTTATGACCAATGGTATGTCATCCCTCACTTTGTCATGTTTAACTAAAACCAATCCCCATTTAAAGCAGCATCCATCAGTGTTAGTTGAGAACAATGACAGATTGCCTTTCTGCAGCAGTCCAAGCATCTGGATCCTTTCTCTACTTCTCCTCTTTTATTTATGGTAAACAGCCTGAATAACAGCTGGGCAATGAGAATTTACAAGTTAATCAATTGTTTAATAGGAGTCACAGCGATGCCCCAAACCTGACCATCTGCAAGTTAATGTTTGTTTCTATAATGCTAATGTTCGAATAAGCAAGAGCATGTCTACTGCTCTCTTTAGAAGAGCTTCAGCATTTCGGTATGCAGAAAAGAAAATACGGGATTGTTCAAATTTGTTTGGTACTAAATCCAGCTGATAATCATTCACAAGTGGATTGCACAAACTGATTGTGCATTTATTTAAACAGTATTTGTTCTGGACACTTTGATTTTTGTAAAAGTGGAATAACCGTGGTGTCTGTGCCTGTGGAAGGGCCTTATTCTTTTGTTACTCTCTTGCTGCTCCGCTGCACAATGAGACAGGCTACATGCACACCATCGTCAGAGAGGTCAGTCACAATCACCCCTCAGTACTGTCACAGCAGTCCACATGTAGACATTTTATAATTTCTTCAAAATAAACTGGACATAATGGTTGAGAAAATTAATATTTTATTTTCATGCCTGCAATCTTTGAATTGTAAAAAATAAACATAGCATATTATTAAAAGAAAAAGCACAAAAATAATTTTACTAATTACTAATTTGACAAAAAATGTATACAACCCTCAAATACACAGTGAAACAGACGATCCTCTGAGAAAATCCAGATAATTTGGAGATATTTTCCATTAAATCTACTTTATCTGGCAGCCTTGAACCAGTGCTAGAATGGTGCACCATTTACAACTACGCTGTGAGCACTGGTTTCCACCTTTTCCTATTTCCCGGTTGGAGCACAGAAACCACACACTACTTTATTTATAATCCAACCAACCTCAGTGTGTAACTCTTGCTTGTACTCTTGCTCACATCACACAGTGAGGTCACTTCCCTCTGCACCTCCACCACTGCTCTTGCATTCCAACATGGCTCTAGGACAGCAACCCAGCAAAGCTCTATACTCCTCAAATCACAAAGAGGCCCATATCAGAGCCAAGCTGGACGTGAGCCAGGATCCAGGCCCTCTCAGCCCAGGCAGCTGGGGGCATCCTATAATAAGTGGGAGACAATGAGTGCTAGCTCACCTCCCACGCTTTGCATGTGGCTGTCGATTCACAATTGAACTTAAATGGTTTCATAGGTTTTCCATAGACCACACTAATTAAAGCTGAATATGAACTGTGTGTGTGTCTGTGTGTTTGTGTGTACATATGTACAGTAAATATGTGTATGTATGTGTATGTGTATACACACACATATGTAATTGTGTATTTGTATACGTACGTATATGTGTATTTTTTTTGTCAGTGCTTGTGTGCATGTTGTCAGTGTAAGTTGTTTACATTACAATTGTTGTTATTAATGTTTTTTACATTTACTCTTTTTAAAAAAAAAGCAATTCAAGATTTCATCGAAATCATAAAGAATAAGCGTCTTTTTACACCTTTATGTGTGTCTTTGTGAATTAAAATTCCCTTACAGCATCACAGATTACATCTGTCCGTAATAAACACAAATTTTGGAATTTTTGACCAGATTTAATTTTGATGAGTTGCTCCACCTAAAACCCTTTTAAATGCATTAATTTCCTGTGACAACAACTGATCCAGTCTTTCATTTCCCGGAAGTCATCAAAAACATTTCTGTACATTTTTTTTGCTTCACATGGGAAACTAGACATATTAAAGGCCTTCTGTTTAATGAATAATAATGAAAAATGTGCTGTAATGTAGAAGGCAGTGGTGCTTTAATGGTCCCTTGTAGCCTCTTAAGCCTCTGGTGATAAATCTCACACTCGCTCACTCCTATAACTAAAACCCAAACCTCATTTAACTTCACATCCATCAGTATTTGGCTGAAAGCGATGACAAAGCACTTTCAATTACACCAGTAACTGACTCTGGAAACAGTTCATACCCGGACCCAGGCTGGAAGACTTGGGGGGTGTCGACACAGGGGGGAAGGGCAGTATGGCTGATGGGGCATCCGGTTGACTCACCAACGAATAATAAGAAGAGTGGTGTGACTCTGTGACACAGGGGATGCCTCCAGCATTGCAAACCCAAGGACAATTCACCTATTTTGTTTGCTGTCACCCCTGTAGTCTGATTTATGGTGGGGACATCCTTCCTATGACCCGTTTGTCCATCAGCTCTGCACCATAAGGATACTCTGGTGATTAGAGGCTGGAGTATCAAAGCATCCTCAGTCTGGGCCCTTGTCTAGTATCAGAGGGCTTTGCACTACTGATGGGGACTGTGGCATTCAGCAGGGAGCACATTGCAGCAGGAGACGAGTGTCATTCTTAACCCTGAGCACCAGGGAATAGAGGAGCTTTTTGGGAATTCATCAACTGTAAATGCTTCATCCTATAATGTTGCTGTTTTCTTTTCCATTTTTCATCCCAATTTGTAATTACATTATGTGGAGTGTGCGCTCTCTAAAAGTTAACATGGCAGTGTTTAATTGGAGTGATTTTACTCATAATTGCATGATCCTCTCTACCACTTTTGGCTTCCACTTTGAATAAGCAGGCTAATTTTGGCATCCTCAAATTAATCCGTATAGCATGCTTATTACCGAAGTTCAAAAATGAAATAATTGGGAAAATGTAAATCTGTTTTGAATAACAGGAGCCATGAACATCAACAAAAACATCAGACTCTAACAAAGACAGCATCCATCCAAAAAACATCTAATACAGCCGTGGATAAGTGATGATCATTTTCTTCTTTAAAAATTCCTTCATTACATAAATAAAAATAGAGTCTGATCCTCAAGAGTGCCTGATCTTTTAAAGCAGCTCTGACTCCAACCCTCCTGATGAAAGGCCTACACTAACATCAGGAGTCCAGAGCCTTTACTCTTTAACTTGAGGCAATTATGACACAGGAGATCTTTGCCTCCTGTACTCAAAAAGAACAAGAAAAAAGGCATCCTTTTTTTTCAAGCTTAGTTGCAAAAATAAGCTTGCTCTACTCAATTGTGGTCACCCCATGGCCTTTGCAATAGCAGCAAGTATGTATCAGAACAAGCCATGGGGCAAAACAAATCACTTGTGATTTACAGAATTATAAAGATTTTAATAGCTGCAATGTTTCTCTCTCAGATTGGTCTTTATTTCAAGGAGTCAAAGTTTCCTGGTTGCCCCAGGCTTTTTAAAAGCAGTAATTGGCCAACAGAGAGACTTAGAATCTCCCTGAGTGATTGAATGTATTTGTTGCTATGAACTTGAGGGTATCACTCTAAAGATCACAAGTCCAGGTTGTGAGAGCAAGCAACTTATCAACACAATTCAGTTTGCAGCTGTGAAAGTCAGAATACTTTTCCATGCAGTTTTGTTTAAAGTTTTAACCTTTCAGTGGAAGTTGATGGTTACTTGGGGTTTTTTTTATTTCATTTTATTTCATTTTTCTTTTTATTTTGGCTGATTAGTTGCGTTTCCAAATAATTCAGTGTAAACTAAGGACTCTAGTTTGTGAACTAAAGACAGGCCTGAATTAATGCAGCATAATTTTATTAAGTGTGTGACTGTTTCTTGGCATACGAGGAAAACAACCTTACTCAAAGTAATTTTTTTTATTAAGTGGTATCATTCTTATTTTACATTTTCTTCAAACACACACTTTGAAGAACTAACTACTAACTGCTGGATAAAATGAATGGTTAGAAATAACATGCACTCACTGTTTAATTAACCTGTGAAGCATAAACAGTTAACCATGTCTTACACTTACACCACCTCTCACAAGTTTTTGAGAAACCAGGTGATCTGTGATTCAGAAGTATCATCTACATTCTGCTAACCTGCTGTGAAATGTAATAAAAACAATTTGGTACTGTTTTTTGGTTCTTCAGTAGAGTTATACTGAAATACATTTTCAGGTCTGTAATATTATTTCTTGGCTCTCCTATAGCTACTGTGTATTCTTTTGTATTGTAAAAAATTCTGTTCTGCACATCTGCTGAGCACCTCTTACCTGTGAGAAAACAAGGCATATTACAATTCACTGGGGAGGCATAATCGAATTTGACTCTCCACCAGTGATCTCCTTGTTAGTGTTGTGAGTGTCAGAACTGACAGTGCAGGTAGCTCAAATGCCATTTAAGGTTTTAGCTCCAGTGGCTTTTGGAAAGAAATGACCGTGACCTGTGTGGCTTAAGCCCACATCCCACACCCTTTCTGCCTGACAGCTGCTCAATGGCAAGTGTCTGCCAGCATGCCGAGGGGAACATTGCCAAGCAGCCGGAGACGGAGATGATTACCACATCCCTCTCTCCCTCTAAGCCTGCTCACGGAAAACTGATACCTACTAACAAACTGCTGTCAACATGTTAGGGAAGCAGAGTGAGTAAGAGCAATAGTATGTGGTGAGAGAGAAAATAGAGAAAAGACGTGTGGGAGAGTCAATGTGAAGAGTCCAAACAAGTTAGGATTAATGACATTGTGAGAATTTTCAGTCCACTGTTTTCAGAGGTAACGCTGTTGTGGCACACTTGAAGAACATGTAAAGTTAAAGGAAATTCTCACCCACTGAGGTACATTCATATGCTGTATGCCAGGAAATGTATTCAAGTTCTCAATTTTCTACTGTACTGTAGCTCATCACACAACATCATGTACACCACGTGCAATCATGCATGCAAACTATTCTGTAACTCATAATTTGTGCTGTATGAAGACTGCATTGTCCAAAGTTTCTATTTTGAATTACTTATAATACTGATATGCTGATTGCTTTAGATTGCTCCAGTCTTTTTAAACTTACATTTTCCCGCTGAGAAAAAAATGCATGTTGCAGTTCAATAAATGACACTGTGTTGGAATAAATTCTCGCTTTTAAAATACCACAGTTGTTCAGTTTAAAGTGTAATTAAGGAAAAGTCATAACTGACATTTATTTTTCTAATTGTTGGAGTCTTGGGACAGCGAATAGCATGGAATTATGGGTAATTAGATTTTCACTGTATGTAATTTTCTACCAAAGATATTTTAAAATAATGTCTTTGTACATATTTGTGTGCAAGATGATGATAATGATAATGTGCATCCAAGCACGAGACATTTTGGTCAAAAATACATAACATGCAAAAGCATCACATGTTGAGCACAAGCATAATGCATATGTACATTGTTGCTAAAGATTTTATATCAAGACGATACAACAATATTATTTTTGTATTTATACACGTATATTAAAATGACTGTTTTTTCAACATTGAACATTGGTTTTGGGCCTGTGCAGTGTTGTTAGGGTGTGATGGGATACACAAGGAGAACTATTAAATAAAATATAAATAAAAATAATAAAAATGAAAGAGAGATAGACTGTTTTAATTCAGTTTTGCTTCTTAATGGATCTTCCAGACTGTTGATTGAAAATATCCAAAGTTAGGATTTAAGTTTTTGCAAATTTAGTTCATAGCTAGAGCAAAAGTCTTGTACTAATTTGAAAAATTAGAATCACCTTGTGAAAGCCTTGTATCCATCATGATGTCATTCAACTTCATTTTGCTCTTGGTTCTGTAAAGCTCAGTGGCTTATTTTTTATTGGCCTATTTCAGTTATTAAATGCCACAATGAGGACAAAATAGTGTCTACAATATTTCACTCTGGAACTTTGTTGAGCAACAAGATAAGTATTTCTCCAAAAATCAATTTTCGAGAAGAAGAGACAATGGAAACAAACCTAAGTGCTAGTTTGAACCAACCCCATCAGGCTTCCAGGGAAACCACCAAGCCTAAGAAGCACTTTATTAGCCAGCAGGGGAGGGGGTCAGGGGGACCAGCCCTGGCATTGATTGAGGTTGGAGGATGCATCCACAGCTGCACTTTCTCTAAATTTCTAAGAGTAAATATGCACCTTTGAAGTGGGGGGTGCCTAGGAGCACTCCTCTGCACAGATTGTGTGGGTTTCTGTGGGGAGCTGTAGTTACGGGAAAGATCAATGGACAGGGCATTAGGGGGAAGAGTACACTAGACTGTCCAGCCCTCCAGCCTACAGAACAACTCAGCAGCTCCTGGACAGCCAGTATTATTGAGCTCAAGGCAGTTGAATTCTCCATGCTGTTTTCTCAGACTGATAAATTTCAGCTTTTCTGGCTACAAACCTTATCAGAGCAAAAGATGAAATATACAGTCAACTTACTATACAGTAGGAATTTGGTCCATGTTGCCCTGCTTCCATTTTTTTCTTGACACAAATGAACTCCTGTGCCACTCTTGATCTTGAGAAAATCTTAAGACATTTTAAAATGATTTTTGACACATTTTATAGATCCATTGTTATGGTATCTTTCTTGTGAGGCTATTAGATTCACTCATATTTGCAGCTACAGATAGTTCCCTTCAACTTTTGTCCAGTAATAAGCATGTGAATATCCTCTTTCAACCATATGAGGATCTATTTGTCTCTTTTTTCAAAAATAATCAAGTCGTATTTTTGACTGGAATACCCCGTCTGCAAAGTTACTGACAGGAAAAAATCTTCTGTTCACTTTGTGAGCGCATGGAAAAACCCATATCCTGCTCATTGTGTGGCTGGATATGTGTACTTGTGGCAGGCCTTAAGTGCATTATCCTTGTGCTGAACACACAACTTCCATATTGTGGTTTGTAAAGACAGTGGAAAAGCCCTTTGGGGTAGCCACACATCCAGATGAGGCTGGTCTGATTGATACAGAGCAAAAAGTGAGCCTGCTCTTTACTACTTACACGTTATAATATGTCTCTCAAATTGTTTTTTTTTACATCAGTTAACAAAGTAAATGAATGCATTTTAAAGTTATATACCGACTCCATCCTCTTACTGTTTAATAGCTTCACTAATTCATTCCATTAAATGCAGCGTTATCCACCAGAGGTTGGTGTGTATCGGCTCCATGGTGTCAGAGTGTAGCGCCTTTGTACTTTCAGGTGTCGCTCGGGTTCGGCTCCATGTGCAGTCAGAGAGAGTTAGCATTTACAACCCCTGTCACACTCCACAAAACACTGCGTCACTCAACCGCAGCCTGTGTGGCAGCTCTGGCATTAATGGAGACGTTGACATCTTCCGACAGAGTGTTTATCTAATACTAATGCTAAGCAACCAGAGCCAGTCGCCCCCACACTGAGCCATCGAACCCCACTGCCGACCTCCGAGTCTGGCAATCACAGAATTTTTGCTACTCAGTCCTCAAGACTCTGAATTCATAACAATGGCTTCTCTGCTACTCCATGTCAAGTCTTTTTTTTTTTTTGCAAACCCGTCAGCCAGATATTTTTTACCGACATCCACTGGATTGACATCCAACTGTGTCACTGCTGCTGGAGACAAATTTATGACACATTATGGGAAGTATCACTGCTGCAAACTGACATGAATTTTTGCGCTCAGGGCCTCCAAATAAACATTGTTTGCATATTTCTGCTTCAGCGTTACTTGCTGACATTTCTTCCTTGAAGCGATGCTCGGAGGGGGGAGATCCAAAGCTTTTGTTGAGTAAAAACATCAGAAATACTCAGTATTTTAAAGCACTCCGAAAATCCTTTCAACACTTTATGGAATAGTTTTCATTCTTCAGACCAAACATGCTATGTTTTGTTCAATGAACAAAAGGCCCAAAATTTCCTATATGTTGCTATATGTATCCTAGACCAATGATGGGTTCATGAAGTGTATGGAGCTATCTTTAGAGGATTGATTTCCCATACTGCCACGCTGTTGGCTGCATTTATATTCCATGCCTGTGGCTCTGTGACCCCTGGTTCTCCTTTGATGTGGCAGGCAGAAGCACAAACCAGGATGAAGCAGAGAGAGAGAAGGCTGAGCAATAGCAAAAGGTGAAACAGTCTACTGGGGGGGCTGGGTGCAGAGATTTTTCTTCTGGTGTTGGTTCCTAGCAGGGCTGAGAGGACAGGATGAGGGAGTGCAAAAAATACCAGTATGAGTTTGCAGGGAGCAGTGCGAACAAATGAAGCCATCATCTGACAGATCTGTGAGAGTTTTCACCGAGGGCGGGTTGGTGGTGGGTGGGCAGAAAGGAAGCTGGGCTGAAGGGAAAGGACCGTGTGATAGTGGGGGGTTGGGAGAGGGCATGACGGTGGCGCGAGCTGATAGAGACGTCAGTGCTGCTTCAGTAATCTCACGACGGATGGCCGCAGCGAGGGGGCCGCGTAGGGGCCCACAAGCACAGAGGCATGATAGAGACGACCACCCCGACAAAACTAGCAGGGGGCCAGGCAGTATGGAAAAATCAAAGTGGGAAGAAGTAATTTTTTTAAGAAATTACAGAAATCTCCATGGAAATTAGCATGAAACACTTTCTAATCTCTTGCTTTTCACCGTGGACGATAGGGGTCAGTGCTTCAAGTTCTCCAGCCCTTGCTTTCTCTTTCACTCTCACCCCATCCCTAATTTCATTATTCCCTCTTGATTTTCATCTTCTCCCTCCTGCTTTTTTATGTATACTCATTTTACAGCCTGACACGCCGAACTGGCCCCTCCCTCTGCTCATATCCTTCAACCATTCATTTGCTTGAACCCTTTTCATTGACCACAATTAAGCATTTTAGATTTCAAATGCGAATCAAGGGAGAGCCAAGCCATGCCCTTGGAGTGACACAGGATCAAGCTGTTGGGTGCTTTGGAGCCTCAGAAAGGGTGAATCCCCCAAGATTTGTCCCCTGCACCCCTTCCTTTCGTTCTTCTGTTGTCTGTCAGAGCTCAGAACATGGTTCAAATGAATGGGAGGACTGGGGCAGCCAAAGTTGTGGTTATTGCGAACCAACAGCATTTACAGCAATACAATGATACCTAAACCATAAGTGTTCTTGTCACAATGGTCTATATTTCAACTTCACATGCTGGGTTTGTGGACACTTTTCAGATGTACCACATTTTATGTGTCTTCTCATGTTTGATTTAATTTAATACATGCAATAGCTTGCAGAGACTGATGTAGTTTTGGTTGATTTTGCATGCATGAAAACAGAGAGAATGTTCCCCTCTTTCACAATCATAGTCCAATCATTCTTTTTCACAGAAGCACTAAAACAGACAGCAAGACTATGCTATTGTGCTGTGTGTGAACTTCTTTTCCTCTTGTGTTTTTTTTAAGGCTGCGCTAAATGTAATACTTTATTTTGGTGAAATTAAGAAAAAAAAAATCACATTTTGAACTAAACAATTTTCTGTTAAATAGTTTAATAATCTCAAAACTAAACCCAGATAAATAAATACTGTCAGAATAAAAGAGTTATTATTTTCTTTTATAAATTAAATATTTTAAAATGGTTTCCCATCACACTGCCTCACTGCTGGCACAAAGCAGAGGGAATTGACAGAAAATTCAATTGACGCAGATCCGAAAAAGAGACAAGTCTTTTCAAATCTCAGTACAAGCAACAGCAAATTAAAATTAGAAAAGAAAAACAAATTGGGTCATCTTTCTGTCCTGTTTTACCAAAAAATAATAATTATTACATTCAGTCTCACCACAGAAACAATTTATTTGACGTTAACTGGTTTTGCAACCATTATAAGACACACTCAGAAAATGTGATTGTGGCTTTCCTGTCATTGTCCTCATGACATGTTGGAGAATTCTATTTCCCTGAATTTGGAATGTCAAGTAATTTCCACACATTTCTGCCTGATTAAGTTAAAAGACACACAAAGCCAGTAATAGTTATCATTGACAAGATAGAAATAATGGTCATCAAGTCTGTCTTAAATAGTGGAATTTGATTCGCATTACATTGAATGCTGATTCATGGGAAATAGCTATAGAGTAATGGTTTTAGGGACTTGAATAGAGTACTTGCAGACTTGGCACATTGCAGTGACAAGCAGTGGAAATGTGTGTAAGATATAGAAACCTCTCTAACCACTAGTTACACCTTCACTTCCGTTCTAACAGTTCGCCCTCTAATTAAGATCCAGAGTTGGGTTGTCTATTTTTTTCGATGATTCACATGCAGTTTTGCTAATTGCAACCTTAGAAAATGACAACATTTGATGACATAAATTGTAATCATGTTATAAGAAAATAAAAACTCAAATGATTAGCCACATACATGTAGAGAAGGCACACCAAATTTAGCATATAAAACCCAATGATTTTTTTTTTCTTCAAAAAGTTAGATTGGCAAGATTTATTTATAGAAAATAATACAATAATGGCAATTATATACTTGTTGTCTTTTGTCTTCATTCACAGTTTCGCCTCCAAGCCATGGTGCAAATTAAATCTGTTAAATTAATCTATATTCTGTGAGGCTATGGTTATTGGGTTCTTAAGGAATATAACAGGTATGCAAAGATATAAAGCTTGAGACCTCACTTATCCTAGATAGTGCAAACATTTGGCAGGGTCTGAATGTACCTGCTCCTAGTTGCGGTTCTGCCAGTAATAGATAGATGGCACTGCATCCAAGGTAGAGCAAAGGGCCAGAGACTTCTCTCCTCACCGTCTTTCAGGGTCTTACACTCATTATCCATTTCAAAATTAACCTGTCAATTTATCAATCAACACCATCTTGAGTTTTCTGGCTCCTGTTTAGCGACTAACACTGCAGCAACACTGACACACAGATAACCAGGAGGTATGTGTTTGTTGGTGTAGTGAATGAGTGTATTATCACTTAAATGACTGCTATGAATCACAATTGCTGCCAGTTGGTTGATAAGAGGTAAACACACAAGCAATTTGATTTTAAGGTATATAACTGCTTATGAATTCTTTTATATGTGAAGAAAATAAGGTCAAGGCAAGGCAGAAAGGATTTCACCAGTATTTCTATCTTTGTTGCAGTTCTATACAGAAATCCCATAGAGTGCAGATCAGATGGTTTTACAAGACAAGATTCACCTGTTTATCACCATTCCCACCACAACCACTACAAAAGACATTTAGACAAACGATGAGCTCAGTTTTAATCCAAGAATTCTGAATGCAACTTTTCACACACACAAAGAGATGTGTGTGTCTGTGTGTGTCTGTGTGTCTGTGTGTGTCTGTGTGTGTGCACACACACAGGTATACAGATTCACAAGGTTATCGATTTTAAATAAAATAAATTCCACTATAATAATAATAATAATAATAATAATAATGGGAAATTATAACAAAATTTAAATGTTTAAAAATATATCTTTGTTAGGTCCATTTTTATTCATTTATTCATCGATGATTTGAACAACAAAGCACTGCTTGAGATTTTTTTTATTCTTAATAATCCGAATAATCATATTTGATAAAGTTGACATTTTATTTTTATTTTTTATTTAAGTAATTTCCAAATAATGTATAATAACAAATATTTACACATTATTACATACTTCTCAATTATATATTGATTTATAATAATAATAATAATAATAATAATAATAATAATAATAATAATAATAATAATAATAATAATAATAATAATAATAATAATAATAATAACTACCGGTTTTTAGTATATAGTATAGTAAAAGTAATTTGGAAAAAAAAAATCCAAGGCTGTTTAAATCAATCCACTGGACTTTAAGAAAGTTTCTTGAAAACGTTTCTTCTCTCATCCAAGAGGCTTCATAGGAACTGACAAAGCCTCTTGGATGAGAGACGAAACATTTTCAAGAAACTTTCTCAAAGTCCAGTGGATTGATTTAAACAGTTATGGATAACCATGACATGGATAACTGAGAACCTACACAGACATTTTTGGAAAAAAAACCAGCGCATATTGTCAGTCTTGCCTTTGGAGTTAATATTAAATCTTGTTTAAGGAATATCTATAAAGCAAATCATTTGAAATTTTTGTTTGTATCCCCAGCATGCTACATAATTATAATAAGCACCGGGACAACGTCTTTATCTCTAAATGGGTTATAATGTGATAAGCTAAACTAGACCCACAAAAATCCCTACCAAGTGCAACCCCGGGTGGGGGACCCCAATTGCTCCAGTTCATTCTTTTTTCATCAGTATTCTCTTTTGCTCTGTTCAGGTTATTAGCCGCTACATGGCCTGATCGCCCAAAAAATGGAGGAATGCAAACAGATCCAGATAGAGGTTGTGAATAGCGGGAGGTATTTTTCTTTTTCCAATTGTTGTTATTTGCAAATAATCTTATTGTGTCAGGTGTTGGAGAGGAGGTGACACTAGTGAGGAAAAATACTGTAGGTCATTTTAAAATGCTGACAAAAAGACGAGAGAAAAGGGAACACAACATCTGGTAATTTGTTTCAGCTAGCTCAGCCTAATGATGTAAGCAGATTACTTTCCAATAGAGTGGGAAAGGGGCATAGTGGCCTTTTTTTTCTTTTCCCTTTTTGTGTTTCTTTTGGGTCTTAGAGACAGTAGCCATCGCCGTTTGCACAGTTTATTCATATTGGTGAACCTATGTATGCTGCATCATGCTCTTTGATAATTCACATACTCAATAAGTACAATTTTGTCACATCACAAATTTTGTTGGCCGACAGCAGGGGCTTAGAACTCAATTTTCAGGGTATTTCAGTGCCTTAAAAGGGTACACCTTCCTGACTATGTGAGGTGGGATGTAAGCCACTCAATGCTGTGGGTTCCCCTGGCCCGGTTTGCTCCCTCTCCTCGGAGAGCAGAGATCAGTGGTACGCCCGGATTGAAAGGGAGGGCAGGAACCCTGCGTGATGAAGGACACTGGCTCCCTGTCAATGCATGGAGGAGACTGGAGGATGAAACACACCATTAAGTGCAATTTAGAGTGTTGCTCTAAATTTCAGCAGGACTGATCGATCCTGACAGGAGGGCACCGTAACGCCTGCCAGATCACTTAAACCACTGCCCCTTCTCTCACGTTGGTTAATGTCATGTCATTGGCTATCATTCCCAGTGGAAAATTGCCACTGGATTTCGTTTCAATCTCTACTTGTAGGATTACCTTTTATTTCTTACACATCAGTAATCAATGAGGATTTTGATAATAAAGTTATAATGCGATCTCACTACTGCATTCTGTTCTTTTTTTTCTCCCTTCTTAATCCAAAGTGAAATCCTCTGAGACCAGCTGTCCTGTTGGTTTATTGATTTTGTTTCGCTCGCCCTGTGAACATTGGACAGAAACTTGAGAAACAAGGTAGAGAAGAGAGAATATACCTTACCACAGGGATTAAACATCAGACATGTAGTTTACATGATAATAACAACAACAGATAACAGTCCAATTTATTTATACTACTCTCCTCATACATAAATGCAGATTAAAGTGCTTCACAGAATAAATTAAGACAGATATCTCAAAATGTAACAAAATAATAAATAAAAAAATCTTAAGTAATTCAAAATGACTAAACCGTCTCAGTAACAAAGAAGAAAAGCCTATTACAATTAAAGATGAAACATTATGTCTATCAGTTTTAATTCTGTAAGAAGTGCATGTAAGAAATGTAAGAAATCTGTCCCATATAAATACATTGTGTATGTTGTGTTATTCACTCCTAGCACACGCTGTGCATTATTATTGCAGTGCTTCTATCTGCCGGCGTTGACATTTTATATGCCATCTATTTATTAGTTGGGATGTTCATTGAGGCAGCTCAGGTTAAGTATCTTGCTCAGTGTCTGACTGGAGATATTGAACCTGTAGCCCTCTTGTACCAAGTTCAGCTCCCTAACCACAACCAGTTTGCCCCTTTGAAGGATGAGGTCTCAGGAAGAGTGGTGCTGTGTATACCACACAGACAGTGATCTATTCTGTGTCTGATATCATGTTGCTCCATGTCACTGACTGATGTTACCTGCATCCCCCTGTGATGATTAGATCCATGGCTGTGCCTACAGTTCCCTAATAAAAAACAGTTTCTTTCTTTTAAGGCACAATGTGGCGACTCCTATATCTGAGGGGGGAAAAAAGCAAGAACAAGAACGAGTGAGTGAAAAAGAATCAGTGAAGTTGTTTTAAAGGATGATATTACTTTATTGTGTGCTGTCATTCCATCCTTGACAAATGTTCCTCATCTGAGTTGCTGACATGTTCCACTATATAAATGGATTATGAGCTGCAGTATAAGTTATGTAAGTCACAATTCTTTGAGACATCTGCTAAGCACATTCACATATAATGGAGCATAATGTAATCAAAAAATGGAGGCAACATTGAAGATTTATCTCCCATTATAAGCATCCTTGCTCTACTTTATTGCAACCTTCCACCTGCGCCCTGACAACACAAGGATTTCTGAAAATGGAGTGCTGCAAAATTCTTAGCACACCGTTAAGGGTCTTCACACTTGGTTCCATTAAAATAATTTTAAATCATGTCCTGACTTTCCAAATGAGGCTTTTGATGACATAAATGATGAAAAAATAAATAGTGTTTCACGTAGACCTTCTATAAACACGGTATAATTTCATTTGGCACTACAGATGCTGAATGTTCAGATTTTGCATTTAGGATAAAATATTTAAATGTGCAAAATTCTGTAATGACATCTCTGAACCAAACCCAAATTAAACTAAAAATAAATTAAATGTACAATGTAACAACAAATGTAACAATAATGGGTTTTTTTTTTTTGCTCAAATGTAAAATATTGAGCACTAAACCAGAGTTTGCAGTGATCTAGTAGCTCATTGTACCTCTAATGATTTGTCTGGTACGTATCTTCAGGGACAGTCTGTGCCTCCAGCTGAGGCGTTAATACAAATATAGCAGATAATTTGTGAACTAACCTGTTTTTAAGTGGCTTTCTCCAAAAGTGTGACAGGCAGGTGGGGAAACATGGCAGAAGTAATTAGATATTTGCTTTTATTGAACCATCCAGAGAATTCATTTTTCAGCTAACATAACTTTAAAATAAACACATTTTAATGCTCCTCTCATTTATTTTCTTTCGTTGATTTCTTTTTCTTTATAATTGGTCCATCTATTCATTCATCCATCTGTTTACCACAATTGTTTTCAATATAAGACAAGAAAAAATGTAAAAAAAAAAAAAACAACAACAAAAAAACAACTCATTTATCTAATTATCTTTAGCTGTTTTCCTTTAAAAATAAATATTAGGGCAATTGATAAAGTCCAAGCTCCACCTTCAATGTCTCTCACTTTTGTAATCACAGGGAGTTTGGCAGCATAGCGTAATTAGTTTGCACGCCAGATTTCCCATGAGTCCTAACCAAGCTTAAAGCCATTCCCTTCCCCATCAGCAGCCCGTAGACTAACCACCTACTTTATCTGGTTCCCCCAAGGCTGTTCATCCATGGGGAGTCAGGGTGCCCTCAAAAACATGGCCAACGAGAGCTCCAGTGCCTCAGGCTGATATGGGTGAAACTTCAGATGGCAGATGGCACACGGAAGTAAAAACTGTATCCTTAAGGTACAACATGCCAAACAAAAGTGGAACATCATATCCTCAAGTCCAACATCCCAGGGCTGAGATTAAAGCATGAAATATATGTTTAAAGGATACACAAATGTCTTAATTTCAAAAACTGTTAGCGATCAATGTGTCTGATGTGTGGAGGCATGCTACTGGGTATTTTTGTTTTCACCAGTTTACAATCACAAAGGAAATTTTCCTAGCTCATTGAAATGTCACCTTGATAAACAGGACTGAAGTTGAGTCTCAATTATTGCAAAAGCTATCTGTTGATGCATAAAGGAGTTTTACAGTGTGTGTGCTTTGCTTTATATTAGGTGCATCAGAAACAAAGCATGATTTGTGCATCATACACATCCTTTCTCTTGGTCTTATCCAGTTCGCTCCTTTCATTGCAAGTATCTGTGGTTGTGCATACATCTGAATTACCTCTGCCAGTCAACAGCAAGACCTGATCGTGCAGTTTTTAATACCACAAGGCCCATCTGGGAGAAGGACCCTTTTCATTCGACATACTTGGCTGCTTGTTGCCTCACCATAATGGGCACGTTGAACGAGCTCTGAAGCAATAGCCAATTAAATGCCTTGAAGGGGATGCCTCGAGGCCCAGCATGAAAGGCTTCAGGTGTGAAATGCTTGTTTTTCAAGGGTGCTGCAAATGTTGGCTGCTTTCAAGTTTGCTATTGCCCTGCTGGTTTCCCCTTCCAGCCCACCCCAACAGCCCTTCTCATGTGGAGGAGGGTAGAGGGTAAAGGTGATGGGCAGGAGAAGACCACTTAAGTACAATTTTCTATTCAACATTCCAAACCTGTACACTCTCACTGCTCCCTCAAAACAGTGAACAGCGTTTCAGATGATGCAGACAATAGCTTTTTAGTCACAATAGAGAGAAGAGGAGAAGCTGAAGGGTAGATGGGGGGAAATATGGATGAGACAGAAAGTCTGTGCGTGAATCCAAACCGGAGGGTCTGATGGTTGGATGATGTCTGAAAGAGGACTTGTTTGCTTATTGTGGTCATTTCTGACCAGAAGATGATGGGTACAATGACCAATTTATTACATTCTTGAACACAACAGAAACTTGAATTCTATTTGTGAGACTTTGTTCATAGGAGGGAAGACGAAGTTATTCCTAATTCATGTTTAGCATAGGCTCTCTTGTCTGTATACCAAGTATTTGTTGTAGCAGCCATACTGCTGTATTTGTACTCTCAATCCTTACAACTTGAGAAACAGCCTAAGGTCATTGAGGAGTAACATTAAAAGATGCCTTCGGGGACTAAGAGGAAGTAAATCCAAAGGATATTAATCTTGTTAGGATCATACATCACCATGGTGTCAGGTGAGGAGACAAATGAATGGGTGCCTGTTTATCTGAGGTAGGCTATGTGGTTTACCTAGCTATTTCTTAGGGCACACGTTGCCACTAATAAATTGGTTAAGTCTGAGCAGAGTGATTGTAATGAAGTTAAGGGGCTGGCTTGTCTGAGCTCTTACCACTACAGCCAGCGATTCCTGCATCCCCCCTTTTTATCTGTCCAGATTGGGAGGCTCCCTTTCGATAAGATGAAGAGAGTAGGAATCAAAATAAATGGAGTCCATTAGAAGCAGCAATGCATCAACTGCATGATAAAGTGATTAATAAACAGGCTGGGATTGTGATTGATTAAAACATTTAATCAAACTGCTAAAAAGCACTGTTGGCAATGGTGCATAAATGCCGTGCATGGTTTAGCTGTAAAAGATGCTTCATAGACTTTGCTTTTTTTTTCTCTGAAGTTTAAAACCAAGACATGAAAAATTCAAAATCATGTGTTTTGGTTAGGAACAAATGCTCTCACATTTTTACATAGGAATAGGAAATCTGCACTGATTTGATGACATTGTGGTTCTCTCAAATCTTGTCACATTTTTCCCCATTTAAACCAAAGTGCAGACTTTAAGTGGGAGCACAGGATCATTAAAGATGTGTTAAATATGCCAGGACACATCTGCATTACACTTGGTAATCAATGGTTAAATTCACTTGCAGCTTCTTAGCTGGTGGATGAGTGGGCAGTCACAGTCTGGTAATGTCTGAGACTTAAATGTCATTCAAATTCACTAATGCAAAGGGAAAGACATAGTGCAGATTGACACGTCAAGCTTGGTAAAGTTCAGCCTTGATGTATAGCACATTAAGGTGGGAAATTACAGATGTTGTAATTATTTCCAATGAATGACCTCGTGTGCTAAAGGGTGCTGGATTAAAGTACTTGTACTTTGCTCTTAAGATTTGAAGCAGAAGAAAAGATTGGCATGTATCTGCAAATGGAACACTTTTATTTAAATGAATGATGCAAATTGCGAGAACGTAATGTTAAGAATATTGTCTTTAATCTAAAGTAATCTGTGCTGTCCATTCACTTCCATGATCTGTTGAACTGAAAAGAGTGTTCAATAATTTTGGTTGCCATTGTAATCTTTGGAACACTGCCAGTATACTGAAAACTTGCACTTGCACAAAATGAATATAATTATTTTTAAAGAAAACTATAGTATCACGATTTATGCTTATTTTACTTGTATAAAGCTGCTATGCTATGCTTCCTCTTTGGAGGTTGTCTGAAATTAATACAACTCTACAGGTATAGTGATTAAATAGTTTACAACTGTAAAGGTTGAAAGCACACACACACACACACACACACACACACACACACACACACACACACACACACACACACACACACACACACACACACACACACACACACACACACACACACACACACACACACACACACACGTGACACTTTAACGTCCTTGCCTCCAGTGAGGGACTGTTGTGTGAATGTTCCAGTGGTCGTTGGAGAGGCTGTTGGTGCGGACTGGTTGCCACGTTTCTGTCAGTCTGTCCCAGGGCAGCTGTGGCTACACATGTAGTTCACCATCACCAAGTATGAATTTGGACTGAATGAATAATGGATCCACTGCAAAAGCAACTTTTGACTGTCTAGAAAATTGTTATATAAATCTAATCAATTATCATTATTGTTACTGTCACCTATTAATTGCAACAAGTCACTATACCAGAAGGTTATATCAAATTATCAACATAAAGAAATCATTGGTTCTGCTTGATGTTGACAGATTTTTTTGAGAATTTTATAAAAATAAGATTGGTTTAGTAATTTCTGCCATCTAATCCAGCTCGCTGTGAATTTTTCTTATTTCTTGCTTTCAAGGGGTTAGTTCAGCTTTTGTGTAAAATTTTTTCTGCAATTTAGTGTCCTGGGGACTATTTCCATTTCCTGAACTCTTCACTAAATTGGTGCATGCAAATATAATGCATGTTTTGTTTTGTTTTTTACCAGAAAATAGAGGGATGTTGTTTTTTTTTACCCCTATGCTTCTCTTCAGCTGAAATCTCTGCTGCAGCTAACATCAGCTGTTAGGCAATTGACTCTGCCTGTCCTCTTCCAGCTGTGGTGGAAAGCAACTAAGTGTATTTACTCTTTCTTACTGAAATACTTTTTTAAAACAATTTTCTTGAACAATTTCATCTTATGGCGTTTCAAACTTCCACTTCACTATTTTCCTGAGTAAAATATTGCACTTTTTCTTTCCACATTTATATCATAGCTATAGTCCCATGTATTAGACAAAGTAGAAATTTTCATTATTTATCCTAAACTACCCATCTGTAGTGTTTAAAATTGTCTGCTACAAAACATGGCACATGAGGAATTTATAGATGAAATATAGAGCTGATTATATCAAGTAAGGGTTTTTTTTTAATAATTGAAAAAAAGCAACACCTACACACTCCAATACAAAAGAAGTCAGACATGTTGCTGGTGTAATTTAAAATACAAGAAATACGAAGGAAAAAGGACCAAACACAGAAGCCACATTTCCACTACTTAGTACTGACTCTACTCAACTGAATTCATTTGGTATTGTGTAGTTTTTGTGGGTCAGTTTTGTGGTAATTTAACACATGAATCATATACCTGGTACTTTTTGCTTAATGGAAAACCAAAAAGAGACAAGTAGAGTCGAGCAATTACTACACTGTAAATGGAGCTAAAGATAACAAGAGCTGTGGAAAATGAATTCATGTGTCTTTGCTCAGAACATTTTTTCTTACCATCAGTGGTATGCAATATTAACACCCTATCAAGTCATTGAATTTATTCAAAACCGAAAAATAGGAAATCATTGGTTGTCTCATAGGTAAGCGAGGTAAGGCCATTATCAGTTACTGTTTGTGGTGAAGAGTGATTCCGTATTGAATCAGTACCCAGTATTCTCAGTACTTTTTTCTGAACTAAAGAAAATTGTGATTTTATTCACCTTATTTTTAATTATGTACATTTAACATAACCTTTGCTGTTGTTCTCGTTGTCAAGGTTCATATGCTTTCTTTCATACTATGGTTTCAGATACACTAAAAAAATACTAATAGACCTACCATTATAGCGTACTAGAAAATATGTTGGTTAGGAATTTTGGATGCAGTGACTGTTAAACATGTTCAGCTAATAACCGTAACTCAAAAAACTTTTAGTCTATAATACATCCCCAAATAATATATCCAACCAAAACACTTGATAATGCTATGATATTGATGAGGTCCCTTTCACTTTTAATATTCATGGATGCTTCAACTCCCCACGAACAATGGCAATACTTGTTGTAGGTTCGCTAACATGAGTTATGCTTATTGCAGGAGATTTGGCTCACAGGAGATCAAATATGATGCATTCTTCAGCTCTCAATAGTACCAACATACTTCATATACTACTTTTTAGTTTGGTGCACAGTCCAAGTCAGTAAGTTGAAAGCCTTTGGTTACAACTGAGCTATTGTTGAACCAGCAATCCCATACCTGTATCACACATGCAATATGGTGTTTTGTGCAAATTAATGCATGTTTCTTTGTCTTAAAATAGAAACATACATAAGTAATAGAATTTAAATTGTGCTGTACAATTAAAAAGCATTTGACACTGAAATTACCAGACATTTTGCGCCTTTAGTCTGAAGTCTCCTACATATGAATAGAAGTCAAATGAATGACACATGAATGACTTGTTAATTATGCAAATGGGGTGCTGCCGGAACCTGGTAAGTTGCGAGAACTCTGTCATCTAAAAGGGTATGGTGAGTGTGATAATGTAGCTGCTTGGCATGGTTCTCTTCATGTAATGACAGGTCAATTTGACTGGCTTTATGCTTTGCACCGTGGTTCTTTTCACTGGCTCTGGTGCGGCTGCCTGGCTGCTTCCCCCGGTCCCCTTTCACGTGTCCCTTGGACTTTGATTTCTCCTTTGTTCCATTGGCTCCTCTAATGACACTTCCCAAGAATAAGAGATGCCACGAAACCCTAACCCTTTCACACCACAATGATGACCTCTATCTCTTCCATGCATGGCCTTTCACCTAGAAGCTGACAGCTTGATTAATTGAAGAATGTTATGATTTATGAGTATCTTCACAATGTGATTAACAAGGCAACAGGTGGCTCAATCAAACAGTTAGGAAGAACATTTCTTCGAGAGGAAAAAACAATGGGGCGGGGGGGTATATTTAGAAATGTTTTGTTCGGTGACTGTCATTTTAGTTAAGTCATATATCATTTTGACTTTTTTGTCCAGCACTGCAGTAAAGTTGTATTCACAGAAAGCTTTTTGGCTAAGTTTTCATCACAGTCGGGCACACAGGGAGACCCCCCCCCCAAAAAATGTGACTTAATAAAAAGAGAATTCTGATTAACAACTTGCACATGTTGGTTTCACCTGTAAAATAATGCAAATACATTGCATGCAACATTTAAATCTATAATGTATTTGTGAATGAGTCTTGCTGCCTGTGATTAGTGATGGCACTGTGGTAACATTCAACACAGCACAGTAATGATTGTCATTTAAGAGAATAACACATTAGTGGGAATGGTGTCAGTCGTGACACAGGGCCATGTCCAATTGTCTACCCAAAGCTTTAAGAGTTAACTCACCTGACAGCTGCTTAGATAAGTATGACTTGTAGTCAAGACACTTAACTGCTCAATGAAAGCTGGTGGTCCATCCCAGGTGATGAAGGGTTGAGGTACCGAAGAGGTCGAATGAGACTTTCTCATCGACAGTCAGTCACAGCGAAGGACTATAAAGTGGGATAGCAGTCTCTTGACACAGTGTCACCAGGAATCCGTCCAGCTGAGCAAAAGTGCACGGTAAGATATGGCCTTTTCTTTGACATGGATTTGTTCTGACCTCAGCTTCAGGCTGTGACAACTGATGCACGATTGATGTTGCTGTTTCAGCAGTATCAGTTGAGAAGTCAGGCACCTCGGAGAATTTTTTTTTTTCTGCCAGTCAGTGACCTGGCTCTAACATACTGTATGTCAGACAACAAAAGATAGTCAACTCCAGTTTGTGCCTGTCTGTCTTTCCCTGTCTTAATATTAAAGTTTGTTTCTCATTAGCACTATAAAAGCAACTAAAGCAGTATTTTTTTAATTACTTAACCTAGTTTAATCTTTGCAGTCTCACACAAAATTGAACTTGTTGCTATAACCGCGCCAGCCAAGCCTTGTGATGTTGTGATGCTAGAGGAAGGAAGCCATCTGAGGTGCAGTGGCTGAGAGAAAGAAATGGGGGGGAGGGTGTTGTTTGTAAAGAATAGCCATCGATGAAAACTTAATTATTTGACACACACCAAAGGTTAATTTTTGTCAGAAACCTTTCGATCTGGAGGAGATTACCCCAGCAATGCTGGTTGCCACACTCTTGCCTAGCCGAGGTGACTTATGCAATGACCTGCGACATGGGTAGTGACAGCAGAGTAAACTGAGCTATGCTCCCCTGCCTCTCTAAACACGAAGAGCTTGAAGAGCTCCTAGCTGAGAGGAGCAGGAGAAAACACAATGATGCTTCCATGTCACTGGTCCAGGCCGTGATCAGTAGCTCCGTCCTTGACAAACACTCCCCAGCCCAGACACCCACCTCTGTTGTCTCCTAGAGACAGTGCTGCCCACCGCTGGTTGCCCCATATGTTTGGGCTGCACACAAGGTGGCTTCTCGGATACTGTGGTTGCTAATTATAAATTTAATTTGCATTTTAATTAGAATGGTGGAAAATTAAAGCCTGCCAGCTGGAGAATTTCAAAACACTTTCCCTCCCTCCTTTTTCTTTCTCCCTCTTCTCTCGTAGTTTAGACTGAGTATGACTGTCCTATATTCATTTCGAGGAGCACAACAGTAGCACCAACGCCCTCTCAGCACGGGACAGTGTGTGGTTTCACTTTTGAGTAATTTGAAATCTGTATTGCTGTTTGGTGTGTTTACATAAGTGTAGTTGAAACTGCCACATTCACAAGCCACATCTTTCCTAATCAAATAATTTATGGCTCATTTGACACCTCACATAATGTAGTTAAGCTCATAAAACTCAATTGTTCTCCCAAGTCAATGAATGTCTTATTCTTCTACGGTAGTTTAATTAGTAAAACAAGGTTCATATCCCTGTCATGGTGCTCAATTGATGTACTGTACTTAACACTCCCTGGGAAGTAAGGGATCTGCATGTGTGGGCTGGTAATATCATTCAGTTTTGGTTATTATTTTCCAATCTCCATAATTCATAATGTTCCTCATGTTGTTCCTCTATGGTTATTCTCATTCCCTCTATCACATCCCGTGGGTGTCCTTGCTCAATAATTGTCATTAATTGATTGACAGCTCTGATAGACCCAACTAACCCCAGTTCTGCTCTCATGTCCATGTTTTAAATGAGAGTGTGTACATCCATTGACCTTGTCTGCCCATCAGCTGTCAGAGAATGTGAAGCCAAAGCATAGAATGTCTCACCTGAACAAAGCCGACTGTCCTAAATGATTGTAATTCATTGGTCCTCATCTCTTGAAGTATTGCATTGTGCACTAAGATAGTTAAAGTCTTTGTTTGCGTTTATGTTTATAATCCTATTTCAAATTCTCTCTTTTAATCTAATTTCTATTGCTTTTTTTTGCCAAATTGCACTGACAAAATGTTATGCAAGACTGTGCTATTTGAAATATTTAAAGATGTGTTGGAAATGGTGGTAACTCATCTCAGGAGTATCTTTTAATTTCAGAATTTCATGTCATATAAAAAATGCAGGTATTATCATCCATATAACATTTTCAAGCATCATGTGTATTAGAGCTACTGATGTAAATACTATAATTATCACATCCAAGCTTATTTCTACAACTGTATTTTCTTGGGGCGCATAGCTTAAAAAATGAAAGGGCTGTGAATTAAATTCCAGTATTAACATTTACAAGGTTTGTTATGACAGCTTAATTTTTTCTCTGACAGCTGAGTCACGCATAATATAATTTATTTTTTCTTCCACAGTAATCCATGCGTCCTATAGACACATGTAATGTCTGACATTCTTCCAGGTTGTTTTGGTTTGGGAGGCTGCCAGCCCCAGTTTTGCACCTCTTTGCAGGCCCAGTTTGATGTGGTGTGAATAACATTCAGACACACACACACGCCCTCATTAGCATTCATTCAGGGAACCAATGCAGGACACCCTCTCTGCTCTGAGGGTGGCATTTGGCAAATACACCTGGCAAAACATCTCCATCTTTCTCTAGGCCGCCTTGTCCGTCATATTTACATATCTATCACATAAAAAGTCATATTTCTATCCAGAATGGCTTTTATGAAAGTTAATTATTTGACAGAGTACCTTTATTATTTTTATTGTTTTTATTATTTATTTTTCATACGAAGTTACAAGTGCATTCCAGTTCTGTCTTACTGCATGTCAACACTATTCACAATAAATTCCTTCCCAGTTTGAACTTCCCAGTTTGGGATCATTAAAGTATATCTAACCTAATCTAATCTAAGACTTCTCTTTTATATATAGCAGTTGAGGATGTGTCAACAAAGAGCTTAAGTTAAACTACTTATTAAATAAATAGAAAATGAAAGCATTAGAAAACAGTCCATTCAGTGACCCTCAGATGTCTGGCATGCGGCAGCATCTACCTCTAATGCATGCATCCATCGGCCGTAGTCTGGAGCAACAGTGGCTAGATGGGAAAAAGCCTTGGCAAGAGGAATGCATCCATTCTCCAGGGGAATCTGTGGACTGCTGTGTCCATTACTCCATGTAACAATCCCTCTGTCTATTTGTTTAAGACAGCTAGACAGAGGCATTGTTAATTCTTTAACAGATATTGAGGTATAAAATATGAACATTGCTTCAATTTGATGTTGGTCTTGACATCACTATATAAGATGATAAAGATGCTTCTGTTGCGAGCTACCCTGAGTACCTTGGTCGCAGTTGGTCACAAATTAAAAGACAACAGTTTTTCCTACTGAATAATATTCGTTTAGCTCATAAGAAGGCTGAGCAGCTGGTTTTTGAACACCCTTTTTAGATTTATCATTGTCAATTGTCAAATATTTGAGTGTATGAAGTGGTGTGATGAGGTGCAGAGACAGATATTTGAAGGGATTTTAACTCATTTGAGCAATTACATGCTTAACTGGTCCAAGATAATCTGTCATCCAGAGCTTCTGTCTCGAGCTCTCCCTCTCTTTTCCTATCCTCCACTCTCTCATACCCTCCTACATGGCACAAGAGAACCTCAGAATAGTGGGATTTAGAGCACAAAAGCTTACCCTGAATGGAATCAAGGCCTCACAGAAATTAATTGCTTCTAACAAACAGCATGACTGCTAACATGTTTTGTGTCCCATTCTTATCAGCCTCCAGAGGTAGAGGGCTGGGCGACAGGTCTGGAAGGGGTGAACCTACAAATAAGGCAAGTAGGCTATAACATTTTCACATGGATTATTTTAATGTCATTTATGGATAGATGTGTGGCAGGGTTCTATGCAAAGTATATTTTGTGTTGGTATGTGGAGTGTGTGTGTGTGTGTGTGTGTGTGTGTGTGTGTGTGTATGTGTGTGTGTGTGTGTGTGTGTGCGTGCGTGCGTGCGTGCGCGTGCCTGCGTGTGTGTGTGTGTGTCGTGTGTGTGCTTTAAATTTGAAGGAAGAGATGCAAGTGATAAGTACAAATGGTTGACATTAGAAATTTTAAAGAATGCATGTTGTGTACATAAAGTACATTTAAATGTCCACATAAAGTGCTTTCAACCAAGAAATGGATTTTGTCTGGTTATTTATTATTTCATTGATAAAAAAAATGAAAAATTTCATGTTTTTTTTTTTCTTTTTCTCTAACAAGGTAAAAGTCATTGCCTTCCCTTCATCAGAAAAAATAATTATATGTGACAATAGTGTTTCTCTTATATCGCATAATGAGGTATAACGTTGACATCTCAATATTTGTATAAAAAATAATATCAAAATAATTTATTTCCACATTTTTTGAAAAATTAATATCTATACAATTTGCTGTATAGATTTTTCCAGGAAGCATTAAACAAGACAGAAATGGGATTCACTTTTGTGAGGTTGTGTGCCATATTTGCCCTAGTTCTGTTGTCTGTTTGCTCCCTCTCCCACATGTCACCATTCTGTCTACCACCACCAGTGTGGCATCTATCATCCACCACAGACGCTGTGGCACCCCACAAAAGGAGGCTGGAGCATGCACAAAGACATTTGCATTTTTGCATCTCATTATAGATATAATTGCATGCTGGTGTAACCAGCTAGCTTTCCATTATCTTGTGTAATTTTATCAGTGACGTTTGAAACGTTTGTTTAAATGTCAATTATTGACTACAAAAAAAGAGTGACCTTCTTGGAGTCATCTCTCCCACTCTTTCTGTCTCTCCATCTCTGGCCACTTTTTCTCTGTCTCATTCTGCATTCACGGTCTGATCTATTTATTGTCATATGTTAAGTGTTGAGGTAGCGCTATATTGACTAGCTTAGTGTATCACATTTTATGACAGCAGTCAGTTGACATGTATGATATTAATGATGCTAATATTCTTACTTTCAGCAGCTACAGCTCGTTAAAACAACTATAATTAAGAATGTGTCATAAAATAGTGACATAACTCAATGTGACAAAGTTTGCATCATCTTGTATTTGACACATCATAAAGTCTTTCTCAAATATTTAATTCATGAATCATAGCATTATTGTCATTAAAAAAACATGGTCATTGGGTAAAGTGTCGGATGAAATCAACTAACTTTGAACAATCTTTGAACCAGTCCTTGTTTGTTAATTTCTTCTGAATATTTAGATTTTTCAAAATTAGCACAATACTTGGACATCATATTTTCTCATCAAGATTTTCTATATATAGTGGTAGAAGACGACATATACCTGTAGCATGCTTCCACTTGAAACACAAAATAACCATTACTGTATTATAAAAACTTTGTTTTGTCAAAAATCTCAAATGCTATGTCTTAAGAGGAGGAATATCTAATTATTTGAAAGAAGTGATATGTAAAATTATTTCAGGAAGAAAACATGACATTATTTCCACCTAAGTGATTGAAGTATTTTGTCTATCTCTATCTAAGCCATTGTTGCTTTAATAAACTGAAAGTCATCAGCATAACTTATAGCCGTCAGTGTAATGTCTTGATTCCTGTTCTTAAATCTCACCAGGCATAGACAATATATTCTTTCTAGTTATAATGAGAGATATTTTCTGACTTCATGAGATACTATGAAAAGTTAATGATGTTTTTGTTTGTGTAGAACTTTTTTTTTTAAGTCTGGAAATTCTACTATGTTTAGGTTTACTGTATATAGTACATTTTAGTGGCAAGTAAGGTAGTATTTTAATATATTATTACACAATAAAATATTTCTCAGTTTAAAAGATGTTGGGTTTTTTTGCATGGATAATGATGTGAGAAAATAATGTTGTCCAGACTCTGGTTGCATCCAAAATATGGGAAATAATTTTCAGAACTGTTTTGAGAATCTAAATGATTTATTCCCTCCTGTTTAGAACCTCCTAATATCCTCATTATATGAAGGGTCAGCCTTTGTTTTTCACCAGAAAAATTAATAAAAAACGAGCAAAGGATCACTACTTTTCCTTACTGCTTGAGTGAATTGATGAATAGAGACAATTGTTGTTTTTATATTCTCTACGTAAGAAGATATTTTCGTTATTATAACTACACACTACATGGTATTGTTAATACAGCTCAGTATCTTATATAAAAAAAATATGCACTGCAGCAGACTGAGCAGGCGTGTAATGAGCTGACAACCAGTAGAACCACAATCTTTAAGAGTTTATCAAACTACTTGCTCCTTCTAATTAAAGAAAGCACAACCCACCAAGATACATTTACATTTGATTTGATCTGGAGCAGAAAATCTCCCTATTAGCATCCTCCTCCCCATGAATATGACAGTAATTGCAGTCTCACTCTGTTCCTGTTGTCCTTCTCTAGCTAAACACATTTAGCAAATTTACCTCGTACTGTAGGTTATTATTGTGCTGTAGTCTTGGGAATCAAATAAATCACTTAGGTTATCTTATTAATTAAGTCAAAATAAATGCACTAGAGCCAATTTATTCCTCTCCAAATACCATGGGATCTCCCACTGCAACTAATGGCATAGTCTGACATTTCATAGTCATATTAACAAATAACCTGAAGTAATTCATTTAGATTTTTCCAATTAGAGATCATTTCTTGTGGCTGCATCACAGCATGTATTCATGTGTTTGTACTGATGGTTGGGCAGAAATGAAGTCAGACTTTTGTTGGATTTTCTTTGGAAATCCAAACAGTAATCTTAAGTATGAGCTGAAATCCTAATTACATATGAAGTGTTTTTGCCCATAACTGCATCCAAGTATGAGCAGAAGTTTCAGCTAATTTAAACCTAGTTGCATTAGAGAGGATTTGTCACTTTTGTACTTTAGTGAGTGTTTACCCATCAACAGCCCAAAGCAGCCAATGACACTCAGATCAACTGTATAACCCAGGCATATGACAGAGCTGAACCTCACTGCCCCTGCCCTCACCCGCCCCTCAGGCCCTCAGTGGAATAACACTCGATCCATAGCTCTCCGGTCTCTGTCCACGCCTCCCTTTTATGGCCTGTGGGCATGTGAAGACCCCAAGCCAGCCTTGCTTATCTGACCCTAACCTTGGCGTATGGTGACCTTGACATGCACCTCACCCCTTCCTCATCCTCAGGGCTACATCTGTTCCTTTCTCCATGAAGCCCAAGTAGTTAGCAATAGTGAAACATCACCTTGGGGCTTCATTTGTTTCTCTGGAGAGGTTAGTGATAGGTTGTCATTATTACTGAACTTGATCCTCTGCTTCCCCATAATTTGGTCCGTCCATGCAAGTGGTGAGAGCACACTGTAAATAATGAGCATGTAATGCTGAACATGAAACAGAAGCTCAAAATTGACACTCTATACTTTTCTTTTTTGTGCTCCCAGTAAAATGTATCCTGGTACTAGAACTACAAATCACATGAAGAACATTCATATACTTTTTTCAGAAACATTTCTTGAACTACAAAAATCCTTACATTTCACTCAACTTTTATTTTAAAAAACCAACCTGAAATAAAAACAGAACACACAAAAAAGAAAGACGTTCACTACGGTTATCTGCTTTGTCTTTTCTCTCATCATTTATTGCAGCTGCATGAACTGAACGTGAAATATAGCATGCGTTGTGTGAGCATCTCGCTTGTTTTGGGTGCTGTCATTTCAACTCTCTGGTTTGTCCTAGGATGATATCTTGATTGTGATGCCCTTTATTATTTTGCTTAGTGTTTCAGCAGTTCTGTGAATTGAATGACCTTTTTGCAGTTCTTCCCTTTATTCTCTCCAGCAGAAACAATCGTCCTTTACCATGGAAGACAGAGTTGATATTAATATTAATGAGCATACACTGACAATGTCAGGTTTAATGGCTAATAAATTAAAGGATTCTCATTGATAGTTAGCTCTGTGTGGGCAGTAAACATCACCGGGGCAGGATACATTTTTTTTCAACAGCAGTGATATTTTAATAAGTCATGAAAGGGATTGAAAATGGTTTATTCTTTCGTCTTGTACAGATCAAATTCATGCCAGACACCACAGAGGAAGGATACTTTTGGGAAATTAAGGGGAAGAAAGACGGTTTCATAGCGGTATCATGTTCACTAAGTACATGAAAATGTATTTGCTATCTCTATCACTCTCATAGTATCATATCACACTGGAGTCAAGGGGTAGGCTAAAGGTTACAGCTCTGAAACATGGCATTGATCCTAACACCTGACAGCATCTCTTTCTTTGTTTCCCACAATCTCTCTGCATTCTTCAAAATTATAGCAAAAGTTATTTGATTCTTTTTTTGTAATAATAGTGATAATAACATGCTGCAGATGTTATTTAAGTCAGTAGGAACATTTTTTCTCTTTCCTTATTCTTTCTATTTCATTGGTCAATATGTAGGGCTGAAACCAGAGGTGTTGTTCAGCCCTGTGTGCTCTGCATATCATAAATCAGACCCAACTGACATTTTTTTAAAAAGCGAATGAATATCCACCCACTCTCTGAGGAAGGGCCATGGTATTTGTATGGTCAATGTGACCTTTTTCCATACCCTCTCAGATTAGGTGTACAACATAGAAAATTGCGCTTTTGCTGCAGTCCATAAATCATACCAAGCCATTTTTTCCTTTAAAGAGGTATGTAAATACCAGTGTACTAGCTAGGTAAACAACACTAACCCTTATACAAATGGCTTGAAAATTGAAGAAAAGCACCTATTTTTCAGCTGAAATTGCTTTTGAAACCCAGTTCTGGCACATGGGATGAAGGAGCCACGAAATGATTTGTGCAAAGGGAATAGAAAGGGGTTGATGATAACCACACTCGACACAATTCCTGTGTTGGGGAGTTCTAGCAATGATCAAAGATATCATTGTTGCACATTATTTCCCCCCCATGGAGACCAAAAATGCATCTGTATTTGAAGTGACATCCACCCTCATGCACTCAGAGTATATTTTGTTTTAGGGGACAAAGGCCCTCCGCCACACTATAGCAAGAGCTGAGCTTAACCAGTCAGCCCCACTGCTGCCACACAAGCCTTCGGAGAACAAATATTAAACATTTTGTTGCACGGAAAAGAGTAATTCCTTTGAAGTATAGTAGCAGTGTAGGCAAGAAATGATAATAATACAATTTACACCACAGAAACCTGCTGACCAAAGTTTTCCAAATTCAGAAAGAAATTTCATCTTCATGATTTCAGTCGTACAGTTGTCCATGTCAGAATAACAGTGAGATTAAAAGGAAATCTGGTGCCAAAGAAGGCTTAAAGTTTGTAGAGTAGATTTGCAATATGTAGAGCGTGCTACTCCTCAATCTGTCCCCTCAGAGTGCTTATCAATGTGGAGCTTGTGTTTTCTCATTATCAGTTGTAGAAAAAAGGGTATTCGTGTGGTCAGAATATTCAGCTGCCATAATGAATTGATATGCATCTGTTGGTCACACTATGACCTTAAAATTGTGCATTTTGCACAGACCATGTTTACGGTTGTGACAATACAGTTACCTTTTCTTTTTCAAAGTATGCTTCCTTGACTTTTTGGCAATGCATCAACACCTGCAATCCTCCACAGTGAGTCTCAAGGAGAGCTGTGGGGCACAACCTGCGACAGCTGAAGGGATAGCTAATTCCCAACATCTGGTACAAGCTGGTGCTGTCCGTAGTCATCACCATGATCGTAGTATCTCTGTGGTGGATGCTGCTTGGCAGCTTGTGGCATCAGCCTGATGAAGAATCGCCCCCATCGTGTTCTAAGCAGAATGTGTGGAGAGCAAACTGTTTCATTTCAGCACGGTGAACCATTGATGCCTGCAGTAGATCCCCTGTTATCTAATCAAACAGCACTGGTCAGTTATGATGCCAACTCCTAAATCCACAGCCGTCTGTAAAGCCGTGGGGGGAGATTAACTGCTACAGCGCCAATGTCCTACATTCAAAGACTTCCTCTTAAGATCTCTTTTTCTGGAAAGTACAGTTGTCCATACAACAAAACACAGGCAGATACAGCCTAAAGTAAGAGTCCTTCATGCCGTAATGGGGCTATCACAAAGACCACACAGCTTGCATTTTGGAAGAAGACTTGATGCTTTCTAAACTGTCTTTGTCTGAGACCAGTACAATATCTCAAAGAGGCTCGAGTCTCTGCCATACAGCACTGGAGAATGTGTTGTTTTGCCATGTAGGTGCTGACTTCTATATGAAATCCCACGTAACTAGAGGAGAATAAGAACTCAGAAAGAAAGGTGGGCCAAGACATTTATCCTTTCTGTCTTACAGTCTGCAGAAGCCCTAATAAGATCACATATTCTAGCCATACCTTATATGTTAATGCAGTTCATTACAGCGCAAGAAGCAGAAGCTCTCACATAGCAAGCAAAGGGCTCTGGGCACTTTTTTTTTTATATTTATATCAGTCTGATGTGGCAGTAATGATATTAGGGAGCTGGCGAAATTCTCCACCCAGCTGGACATGTTAATTGAGAAGCCACGATTTAAAGGCAAAGTTCACATTTGTGCAGATGGTGGGACAATGCAAGACGGCTGACCTAGGTCAGTGTAATTTCCAAGCCATACCTTAATGGCAGCATTTTTCCTCTCTCTCCTTTTTTTCCTCAAGTTTGACACATACCAGTCCCAGAGGTCCATAGCAGTCTTTGAGGCTAGTCCCTGTACTTTTAGTGTCCTTGAAAGAGGACTGTATTTTAGAGTTGACATAATTGCAAAAATTCTCTGTCCCATCTCCATTTTCAGGGCTATTTTGTGTAATTGCCTGGGATGAATATCTGATTGTCTTGACTTGTGAAACAGAAAAGAAAAAGTTCATAGAAATTAAGTAATATGAATAAAAAGAAATGAATAATTGATTTATTTACTTTTTCTTTCTTTTGTATGTGTAAAAGTGGTCATCTCACCTCGATATTAATGAGCTTTGAGATTGAAATGCATGAATAAAATTGGTTGACTTGACCTGCTCATATGTTATCTTAACAAAAATCAAACCTGTTCCCTGGAGAACTGTACCTGGATGTTATGGTCATCATCATCATCACATGAAGCACCACATCGTTTCAGCTGACAATTTTATCTCCCGCAAATACTTGTCTCCTCACTCAGGGACTTATATATTACATGCTGTATTGTGTGGTGATACTGGTCCCATAAATCAATAGTGTTTGTATGATTTCAAATAACAGTGTTGGTCTCAAAACAGATCATCACAACTAATTAAATTATAATGTCATATTGCAGCAGTTTAAACAGTCAAATGATTACACTGTGTGCAGGCATCAATGACTGAAATGCTGCTCTGAAGTCAAACATATGGGTTCATTTTGTGAGATAGATACTGTCACAGCACACATCTACATCAAATTTGAGTACCCAGGGAGAGTTCTTCCCTCATTCTGACCATACACCGGAAAGCAGGTGTCTGCTTAATAATTTGGTCAAAGATCAGTGAGTTAAAGGTTGAGGCCAGGGGCAGAGAGAACTGGGGTCATCCTGGTGGTAGGGAGGTGGTGAGACATGATCTGCTCAAGTCTGGAACAGTCAAACCCCAAGGTCATCCATTAGTGCTCTCACCCATTGGTGCAGGAAGACCCACAATAAATTTACTGTGCACCCTTAACCCTTTTAATACTCACCATGACCCAGATGAGGAGATCAGCTCCCTTTGGGAGGGGCACATTACATTATTAGTACGGTGCATCCATTGACAGCTATTATATTCTAACAGTGTATTATCGGTGACTTCATACTGCAAATACTTCAACATAAATCCGAGCAAATGATGCACTTTATAGTCGTTCTACATTACTATTTTGGTTAAGTTGGGATTTTGTAATGAATAAAATTGTCTGAATAAGTCTTCCTCTGACCTTTTGTTAATAATTCTATCATTGAGATTGCATCTTTATATTAAATTAATGCAAGATATAATATATACAATCCCTCTCCTGGCCATCTGTGATCAGCTTCAAGCATTCAGATGATAGTGTTAGCTCTGGCAAATTTTTAGATTACATCTGAGTTATGACCGATGATTATCTCATCTTTCAAACAATGAAGAACTTTTCTGCCTTCAATGCATTGCATTTTTCTATTCCTGCTAGAAAAGGTGAGCCTGCAAAGAAGAAGGAGCATGAAATGTCAACAGTGTCAACCACTCCCTTTAAATAGGACTCTCCTATGATCCCTTGCTACCGTGGTCGGTCAAACCTTTCCATGTGTCAAGACAGAACGTCAGAAAAAGAAATTAAAGTGACATAGTGTTGACAGGAAGAAAAGACATTCCAGTTTTCACCCCTCTCAGGACAATGAGGGAGCCATCACCTCAGCTCAGACACAGGCACTAATGAATCAAGAAACACCTTAACTTCTGCAGTACAGGGGACTTTTGGCCGGGGGCACCTATACACTGTCATTGATAATGGGATCCTGTATTGGACTGCTGTTGATTTGATGTCTGCTGCAACCTCTCCCATGGCCTGCCATTTTGACACAGCTTAATTTTGCCCCTTACTCATAAAGACATCCTGTTAGAAGGTGTTGCACTAGTGTCTTTTCTTGGTTATTGCTCTCCTATTAGAGCCTGTAGACATAACAGGTTTTTTTTTTTCAGCAAAGATCACTCAGTTATATTTATTTTACCCACAAGATACTGTACATTCACAATAACGCAGGAGTGGGAGGCTGCCGTGGGTTGAAATAAGTCTCTTTGGATTGAAAGGTTTTACACAAGCAAAATTACTGCTACTGTCACTGAACTGAAGTGGTTTTAAAATTGCATCTTTAACAATTTTATCAATTTTATTGCATATAAGTAAAATTTGGTCTGTTCAAATTTATTTTATCTGGTATGTTTTCAATTTTGAAAGCATAAGGCCAAGATCACGTGTTGTATGATGAGAATTATTATGATGCTAAAACAATTGAACATTTTTGGGAAAAATATTGTTTTCATTAAATGTCTAAGTATAAGATAGTGGAGTGACATAACATGAACCTTCAGGTCTAAACAACCAATAAAACCCTTTCATGTAGACAGCAGATTGTCAATTCTAAATGTGGATCTGCATTCTCCTTCCCTCTTGACAAGGACCAACACTAAAAGTTGGTCCAAACAAAAGTAACATAATTAATTTAAAAGGCTATTAAGCTGCAAAAATAAAATATTGTGGATATATGTGTAGGTTCTCAATTATCCAGGTCATGGTTATGCTGTCTTGGATGAGTGGTGAAACATCTTCAAGAAACTTTCTTAAAGTCCAGTGGATTGATTTAGACAACTTTGGATTGCACATGTAGTGACAACTTCATAACTTCTGCAACTGACAACACATCAAAATAACAACGGCGCTGCACAGCTGAGGGTCAACTTCACTCATCTGTTAAGCTGCCTAAAAACTGAAACACATGAGTTGGAGGTGAAAGTTACCAAATTAAAATGTAGAAGCCACTGCCTGAGGCTTCATCATTAACATTTTAAGATGCAAGCAGATATAGCATCCTGTTGCTCGAGCGTCATTGTAGAAGTGTTTGATTTGGGTCACTTAAAATAATCAACACATGGTGCACTAAATTATTAATTAATGATGATATATGTAACTCAGATTGTGATAATGAACGTAATGCCATCAGGTGATAACTATTGCAAAGCTGAGCTCACTGCTTCCATCACTGTCTCTTGTTTAGGTTAGTCTCATGTGTATAACATATTTAATTAATCTTTCAACAGGAACAATTTGACAAATAAATGTAGAAGATCGATGACATTTTGGATTTATCAATATGACATTTATTTTAGAAAGTCAAAATGAGTCCGTTTTTTTGTAGTTAATGATGAACCACCTGTCCGAAGTGATATGTTGCTTTCTCACCATATTAAGAGAAATTTTATACTGCGCAACCCTACATGACATTTTGAAAGTGCATGGCTCAATGCAATAATGCTAATTGTAACCTATAATTGTGATCAATTAATTATCATACACTGGTGTGCTACTGACATGGAGTACTACTTGTCTACTTTGCACACGGTACTTTGCCTGGTCTTAATGGAACACTCATTTTGTGCCCCCATCACACTGTGAATGTGACAGACGCATATCTCCTAATGTCAGCATAAGGTCATGGTTCTGGCCGTAGAGATGCTCTTCCTATGCTGGAAACCTTGATTAAAAAAAACAAAAAAAGCATATACAGACAGTGCCTGACTTACAAGCACAATAAGGTCTGAGAGGCTGTTTGTCAGCAGAGTTGTTCGTAAGTCGTTATACAGTATATGCAGTTGCCCTTTCTGCCACAACCCCCACTGAGCAGCACTGCTCTACAGGCATCTCCTACGTTCATCTCCCTTATCTCACCCAGTTTGTACTGGCACTTATCGATTGAAATGTAATATGCAACGACTTATGAGCAATTCAGCTGACAAACATCCCCTCAGAACCTATTGTTTTTGTTAGTTGGGCACTGTCTGTATACTAAATTTAAGTCTATAATTACAAAAAAGAATCGGGCGAGACGAGAGATGAGTGTTGGAGTTGTGCAAATGGAGTGCTGCTGCTCAACATGTGTAGCGGCAGATTGGGAAACAACATTTGGATGTTCCCCAAAATACGAACATCCGACTGTTTGCAAGTCAAATGTTCATATCTCAGGGAACTGCCGTATAAAGTTCTGTTTCAACATTGTTTATTAGGTGATTTAGAACTAATATTCTTTAGTAAATCTGACAGAAATAAAACAAAATGTAATTGCATATCAACATTAAAAAATTTACTATGTACAGTTTATGGGTGAAGATATTGCCCATTTTTGACAAGTATTCCTTTTCACTTTACATCTAACACGCAGCTTCTTGTTTTGTATTATCTTATTATCTTTTTTTGTTTTTACTAGGAAGGTGAAATGCTCTTAAACATGGTATTTCAGTGATGTGGGAAGCTATTGATGTACATTTGCATTCACCATTTGATGTTAGCTAGGTTAAGTTAATAGCAGATGCTATTAGCTAACTTAATTATCATTGGCATAATGGGAGTGGTCCCACAGTTTGGACTTACAGTTTGGTGAAACTGTATGACTTTGACATGTTTGACATGTTCTGGGATCTACACAAACTATTCAACAGTAATAATACTGCAATTATTTAATTAACAGTGGACAAAACAAGTCGTTTATTGGAATCACTTCTTGTACCACATTATTTATGCGTAATGTGTGTGCCATTCAGTGGCGGGCCGTGCATTTCACACCTAGGCCTTCAGCGATGTTCGCCATAGTCAAACATGCTTAAATACATCCCATAATACTGTGAGTGGCTCCCACCGCTGCCACCAATGTAGCATTCAGGACCTTTATAACATCTCTCAAATGGGACAAAAAACGGCGTTAGCCCCACACCCTTGTCACTGGCACAGAAGAACCCCGCGGCCACACCTTTTATAGATGTCACACAACTACGTCACAAAAAACCGACTGAAATGTCCATCATTTATGACACCACAGCTAGAGAAAAGAAATACAGACATACACTAACACAATACTAGATGTTGCATCATCTCTATCATGTATAAAACAGGCTATTTTCCAGCAGGGACAAGAGTCTCTTTGTGTATTTCCTCTACAATCACACAGCTGCGTAAGTGCACCACATCATTTACACACATTGCAAAAGAGCAAGCATTTATTTCCTTTTTAGTATATGTCTCATTTCATTTAGTTATAATTGATTTGATATAAATAAAATTAAATTACAAAAACATTAAATATGAAAACTTATATAAATTAAATGCTTGTACTCAACCAAACAGCTGTTCAAACGGCTTATTTAAACACAAAATCCATTCTCCTTTCATCCTTCAAGAACACTCCGTTAGCTAGAACAGGTTAGCTAGTTCAGGTTAGCTAGTTCAGGTTAGCTAGTTCAGGTGAGCTAGAACTGGTTAGCTAGTTCAGGTTAGCTAGTTCAGTTTAGCTAGTTCAGGTTAGCAAGAACAGGTTAGCTCCTTGAGAGATCGGACCCTCGTCTCACTAGAGCTTGTCTTCAAATGAGCGTCTGCATGGCGCCACCTTCTCAGAGTGAGTATCCAATCACAGGACACGTACATTTCAGGTGAGCGTCAAGCCAGCTAGAAGGCCTTAGTGTTGCCAACTCATGATCTGATTGGCTATCGCCTCTGTCTATTAACTATATGTTCCCGTTCACTCACAGTGCAGGGAGACCTGCATTCTAGATTCTGAAGGTCCTGGGCAGATTTCATTCAACCTGGCAACACAAGCTAGCTGAATTCTGATTGGGTAAAACCCCTCTAACCTAAAAATAGAACACTGACCCAGTGTTCGCCTATGTCATATTATATCCAAATGTATAATTATATATTTATACACAATTTTTGAATATATTTAAGGAAAATGCAATAAAATATAATTAACTTTTATCATGAATATTATCATGATTTCTGGTTATGTTAGACCAGTAGAGAAGGCCTTGCTGGCCCTGACCGCCCACCACTGGTGCCATTACACTACATATAGTAATATTTTGTATGTGCAATATTATATTTCAGCAATTAAATTACATAAATAACCAGAGGGAACCCGTGGAAATTCCGCAATAAAACAATAATATCAGACTTCATACCAAACATATGAAATGAATAAATAGCTACCTTGTTGTATGGAGCAAGGTAAAATGCTTATTGGTTGATAGGCTTTAACCCACTGAATGTATAGCATACGTTTTGTATACCCCAAATTCATTGGCTCTGGCTAAGTGGTACTTCACTTTTTGGGACTCAATCCTTTCTTTTCTTTCAGTTGGAGTTTCACTTAAGAGTTCTTTGCCATTTTCTGTGTCATTCCTGCTGTTTGGATTCTCTGCTCAAAAACATGAAAATTGTTGGAACAGTTATAACACTAAAATTACGTTAACTGGGAAGTTGAGCCAGCTTTTCAGCAGTTAGTTCTTGTCCTAACATAGCAGATCCCTTACGCCATATTGCTCGCATGATTCCTTCTGGCAGATGCGCCGTGATTGGTTGGGTGCTGTGATTGGTTGGCGCTTGATTGACAGGTAGTGGGTGGAGTTGGTGACAGTGTGACAGCATGAGACTTTTTCAAGTAACGTTATTCAAATGTATAGGTGGGGAGATTGGTTTTAAGTGGTAATAATGGCCTTGAGGAAACATTTTGATGGTCATTAGACATTAATTTTCAGTAAAAACCATAAAAGTATTCTTAATATGTATTTGTATCATTCCATAGGGCTGGTTGGCAGTTTTTGTAAATTTCAATAATATATTTTACATACTGTGATTTTATATCATATTTATTGTCACTGAGGAAAAGATAGGAGACAGAACTGGAGGTAGCAGAGATGAAGATGCTGAGGTTCTCTTTGGGAGTGACCAGAATGGATAGGATCAGGAATGAGTACATCAGAGGGACAGCACATGTTAAAGGTTTTGGAGATAAAGTCAGAGAGGCCAGACTGAGATGGTTTAGACATGTCCAGAAGAGAGATAGTGAATATATTGGTAGAAGGATGCTGAGTTTTGAACTCAGGAGGCCTATAGAAAGACCAAAGAGTGTGTTTATGGATGCAGTGAAAGAGGACATGAAGGTAGTTGGTGTGAGAAAAGAGGATGCTGAAGACAGGGTAAGATGGAGGCAACTGATTCACTGTGGCGACCCCTGAAAGGAAAATCCAAAAGGAGAAGATGTTGATTTTAAATGGTGCATGTATGGCATTATGTTACATGTGGTAATTATCACTTGATAAAGTCTGAATGACTCCAAACCCAAATTGTCTGTAGGTCCATCTTCCCTGCACATCTTCACTCTTCTGTCTCAAGCTGTCCTTTGTCCCCCCCCCACCACTTCTAAAGACACACAACACACCCCAGCATCCCCCCATGTGCAAGGCTGGTGGCTCCATTGTGTGACCTGTTCTCACACTGTTCCATCTCCACATCACGCAGCCAGCTTTTCACAGCAGCAATTCAGCAGCAACAATCACACACTCACGCCTTAAAAAAGACCTCTTGCTCCATTTGCTGACCAATAAAAGCCATCTGGACTTGGATGAAGTATTAAAGCTAGTATAAAATCATATAAAATCAACTATTTTCATTAGATTTTTAGACGTGGAGAAGCATGTTTCTGAAAACAGAGCTTTGTTTTATTTGATATCTGAAAGTCATTCATTTATGAACAGGACTAGGGAAATTCTAAAATTGTGTTTAATTTGTGCAGAGCCAGTGGAGGGAACAGCACAGTTTAGAGACACGACAGAGCCAGTCATTGCTTTTGAAGCTACCATGCAAGTGTGTGATTCCCAATGAACTTGAGGTCATAGATTCCCAGTGGCAGTGTAGGGCAGGGAATGGAGAGCAGCAGGGTTCAAGTCTTGGGTCACTGGAGCTTCAGAAGTGACCAGCCAGCTTTGTCCCAGGAGGGTTGATGGTGACGGATTCACTGGTGTTTTCAAATGGTCCACTGAACCCTACAGCAATGACTCCATCTTAAAGCCTGAAGAAAGAGGGGCACTCTTCTCATCTCTAGTTCACAGACCTCCAGAACCAGGACTGTCTGGATGGAATCCAGGATGCCTTGAGATACACAAAATCCACCTGCAACCTCATGGTGGCACTGCCAATCCTCATTTCATTCTCTCCCTCCATATATAAGCTGTAGCACACATTAGGCATCTGACATGCACTTCAATGGTTCATTTCCCCTTTGTAGGGAAGTGTTGAACCAATGCATTGTACAAGGAGACTTTATAAGGCAAAAAGATATGAATAGAATATCCTGTCCTTTTTCTTTTCAGTATTATTAAGTTAAAAGGCTTACTTACCCCAAACAAAAATGGCAACCCCACTGGCCTGGAATCTCCCAACTGTGGCCCTGGCGCAGCATTTCTCTTCTCCCTGTACATTGTTCTGGGCAGCACATCCAAGAGCTCTTGCTGTGTTATGTACTTAACTGAGGTCAGAGTTTTCATTATCTGGGTTTGTTGGAACTACGGCCTCCTCTGATGATACGACTCCTTTTCAAACCTGCAGCTTTTAGCACTCCCTAAGAGCTAAACTCTGAGACGATCTAGCAATTGACCACCTACAAGTCTAGCCTAGAGCTGGGAGTGCGCTTGAAGGAATGTGCTTTATGAATGTCAGTGTGTTATTTAAATTAATCTGGTGTAAGTTTAGGACACATGGTTTAGACTGAACTCCGATCTTTTTTTGTTGATGTTTAGTTTGTATGTACAGACAGGAGGCTTATGCTTAGTTTTTAAATTTTGGGATGAATGGAGACCAGAATCTGTTGTGAGGCTCAACGGATAACTCTTATCACAATGAGGGTTTACATTTGTGGTATTGGCTAGTATCACAATTTTAAAGCTTGCACAACATTGGTACATATTAGAAAATTGATACTGAGCAGCATCTTTGAATGAATGTCGGAATAAAAACTCAACAGGAGATGACTTTGGAGCTTTAGGTTTTATTTCGGGATCTAAGCAGTGTTGGCTTCAATCTAGCAACACTCATTCACATATCAGTCCCTTTGTGTTACTCGGTTAGAAATTATTTCTCAAAATATACTGCATTTTGAAAAGATATATCTCCCCCACACCTCTGTTGTATTCTTATATTCTTTTTGTTCCTCACTGTTTCTTTCTATCTTACAGGCACATAGATGCACACTGCAACATTCACACAACCAGACACGCACAACTCCACTTGAAACCCGTTCTCCCCCCAATAGCAATTTTGTCAGAAGTTGACAATGTCTTGATTTAGTTGTCTGGCTGTTCCGGCCAGTTTTCCCTGCTGTGCTAATGTGAACAGGACATCCTGCTGGGCACTAAAGAATACCACTTCACGGCAGCCGCATAGCTGGCAGCTTTTATTTATGGCGCTACCGAAATGAATGGGTATTAGTGTCCAAACATTTCACCATGCTCCTGCAGCCACACACAAAAGCCACTGATTTCCAGCAAATCTGCACTTATTTTATTCAAGAAGACCGGGAAAAGGGAAGGCAGAAACAGACAGGGAGAGAGGGGGAGAGAGAAACATTTATAATGACTTAAAAGGCCTTAGACGAAGAATGGGAATTGCATTTGAAAAGGATTTATGAGACAGAAATCGAAAAGGAAATAACTGTCCCCTCTATTTCACTGCCTTTTTGTGACAGTTGAAAATAGAAAATATCTATATCTCTAAAATGACTCAACTAGAGTGTTTATATTCACAAAAACCACACACCTCCACAATTGTTGTATTTCCAGTTGCTCTGTTTTGCCTGGTAGTCTTGGGCACTTTTTAGAACTGTGCTGGGGAGAAAGTATTTTTATCATTGCTAAATAGCTACCAATTTTGCAATCCAGGCAGCCTATTGTCTTGTTAACCTATGAATTTTAACTAGACTGTTCCCAGTAGATTGCCGTAGCTCTGCTGACTCCTCTCGGCTTTCCTGCAGCGAGCAGGCTGAGCCAGTGTGCTTGTGGCCCAGTGCTGCACTTTGGTTGGTCTCTGTGTCCAGGACCTCATCAGTACATATTCCGCCTGTCCTTGTGTCCCTGCCACTCACCTCCCTGCTCTTCATCTGTCATTCCTGCCCTTCTGCAAATACACTCCACTGACATTTTGAAAAACTCTGGCATTCAACCTCAATATGGATTCTTGTTGATTATAGCTGTGAAGATTGGAGGTATTATTGACTTTAAAATCCCATGACTATTTGCACAGATTTTTTTTTCCTTCCTTCTGCATCTTAGTGGAGTCCAGCAATAATGTTCACCCTGCCTTTTCATAACCTCTTTTCATTATCCTTTATTTTTCATATTTTCTTTTTTCCTTATATGTAGCTAATCCCCTCTGGCTACGACCCTTTCTTAATGCCACCAGAGATCAGAGTTTCTGCAAAGCTTCGGTCACTGATGTCATTAAGATTGCGATCTGATACACTAGATGTCCATTGGTTAAACGCCCCTGGCCTGAACTCCCTATTGTCCCTTAATTCCAAGCGGCAGCTCTGTATCACTGGCTGCATAATAGCTCATAGGTTAAAGTTCTGCTGCTTTTGCTTTGAATTTACATCTTTCACAGACTCCAGTCTCTTGTTCAGCGGTTTTCTTTTTTCCTTCCTTTCATTTCTAGCGAACCTCATTGCCTGCAGGCAGCATGGCTGTTTTTGCTGTAGGTTTCCTGACAATCTCCCACATCCAGGCATCTTTTGGTGGGTCAGAGGAGAGCAACTTGACTTAACACGTCAACGTAAGTGGGTTCCGCCCTTCTCCAGAGGGGAAGCCATGGAGCCCTCCATTTGGAGCTGACCTCCACGTTGCACTGGTCCAGCCCCAGCTAGGGTATCACATGGCTCTGCCGGAGACAGACGGCTCATTAAAGCTTGCTGCCCATAGCAGGATTAGGCCTTTTCATGGTTTATCCCCTACTCTGACAACTGACAATGGGTGAGGATAGCTGCTTCAATTGGAGTGTGAATATGAATCATGGAATTATAATTGCTCTTTCATGATGACAATATTGGAAAATCTATCCACATGCACAATGCAAAGAATTAATTGGGGTTTGTTTTCAAGGGCACATTGCTACACTATATGAACCTGAGACAATGAGATGGGCTGTAATGAGGCATTTTTGATACAGCACAGAACACACAAGCACACACACACACACACACACACACACACACACGCACGCACACACACACACACACACACACACACACACAAATTTTCATTAATTTTCTTCAGGATCTATCTGTCTGTCTGTCTGTCAATCTGTCTGTTTCTCTCTCTCTTTACCTGTTACCTATACCCACCACGTGACTTTTATCCAAAGTTTCAATGCACTTGAAACACAATGGAGTTCCCTGTATACTCATGTTGTGATGTTTTCAAAAAGCAACCCCATTAACAGTGATGGCCCGCACCCCATGACCCACTGATAGCTTCCTAAGGGTGTGCGAATTATGGAGGACTGCAGTCTGGGTGCCGAGCAGGAAACTAAGATGACACTACCTCTTGAGCTGTGTGGGAGGAAGAGAGCTGGTGATAGAGCTGCTATCTACAGCATCAAGCCTAGCAATGCTTCCTATTTACACCACAACTCTGTCTGTTTTCATTATTCATATTTCATGTGGTATCCTGGCATGAAAGAGAGTTATTTCCTTCATAGTAGGGGGCATGTTACACTGACTCTCAGGTCGCACAGCTCATAACAAAGTGGGATGGCTAAGCGGCATTTCTGCACAAATGAAAGAAATATTTCTACTGAGAATGAACTGCTTGGTCCTGTTTAGTTATCCAGAACAAGTAGCTTTAGATAAATCTAATGAGTTGGAAATATCAATAAAAAACTAAAGAAAGACAGAAATTGTCACTTTTAAATGACTGTGTGTAACTGTGCAGTGAATGAAAAAAAAATCATCTAATTTAAAGTGTGAACAACACCATCATCATTTACATATGTAGTGAAGATTATTCACACTCATCTGTAATGAACGCAATGCGATAAGGACCAGGTATATTTCAGAGGTGTTAATGAACTGCTGATTTAATACCCTCTTTTCTATTTCAAATAATTCCCCCCTCAATGGCCACCTGCTATTTTGTTGTGGAAAATTAATGCATGCTTTAAATGTTGTCTTTTTTCTGATTTAAAATGTACTTGTCTTTTTGTTTAAAAATTAATTTTTCAAACTAAAATTTTGGCAAATTTCTACATATTTTTCCCTGTAGTAAATATTTTCAAATGTCAGTTTTAATGGCATTGTCTCAAATTGCAAATTTAAAATTGATTATTATTTTGGTTTAATTTCACTGTGTTTACCTAAATAAAATGTAAAGAAAAAACACGTTAACTTCATTTAATTTTAAGTGAAAGCTTTGCTGTGTATTTTTCATTTTTACATAAATGACCATGTGGTAAACAGGACAGTGTGCAAGGGGAATTAATTTAGTTCTGTGAGCAACAGAGAAATTCTTTTGGAGAGCTGTCAAAAACAGAGAGACGGCAGAGAAATGAAGAATAGAAACTCTGTTAGCAACACAATTAAACTCTGGTAATGAGGTCAGACATCAGATCCAGTGCAAGTGATATCATTACACAGGCTGAACGGATGGGCTGCTGCAGCAGCCATGCTCTTGCTGTGGTATTAGTCTGACTGTCCTGAGGGCAGCACTTTTCCCAGGCTGACCCCTGCCTGCCACTGGGGTACCAGCCACCCCCTGGGCTCCTTGGGGGTTTGGCCCCTAGTTCTTGTGACAGTGGCACCAACAGGACTATTTGTGCCACTGGAGAAGTGAACTGTGTTGCCACATGGGATGACAGGACTCACCACTCCATTAGGAAGAGAGACAGGCAGGCACCAGCACACAATCCACCCTGTGTTGCCAACTACGAATTACTGGGTTCCTCTATTTCAGTCAGCTCATTTGTAAAAGCCAACTAACAATGACAAGGTGATAAAAGGACATTGTATCAGTGATTATGGTGCTGATGGCTAAGATATGTTTCATAAAATAAAATACACCTTTCCTTGAAAAATAATATTTGCTGCCTAGTTAAAATCAAGGTTCATACTTGCGAACAAGATTGAAATAATGAATCACACAGATTGGTAGTAGTCTAATTTTCTTCACCCATTGTCTAAAGCCTCGTTTGCAAAGTCCCTAGCAGGAGTCGGCTTAATTTGTCTTTTCTTATTTGGTCTGCTTGAGTGTTTTGTGCTGTCCTTTTTTTTTTGTCTCCCATGATTACTTTGAGAATATCGTTATGACATTCAGCAGCAACAATAATTCTTCTGTTCTAATTCATATCAATTAGTAGGGGACGGTAATTCAAACTGACGGCACGGTGTATCTTGAAAGGCTTGTGAGGATGTTGTGGCGGCAGCATCACTGTGCAGCCAAAAGCCACCCTCCTTTCCCTATTTCTGTCTTTCAGTCCACAACAAGGGGCTCTGAGCAAAGAGGACAATACAACTCGGAGCCAGTACTTTGATAATTAGTTATTGATTGAGAACAATGGCATGGCGTTCACTGTCGTATTAGCTAGACGCCAGCAGGTCGCGACACCAAGAGCAGCCATCAAGAAACAAGGGCCAAAACATGCCTGACTCCCTAACAAGATATTCCTTCATGTTTTTCTCTTTCATTTCCCTCTCTTTTTCCTTCCGCAGACATGTTAGTGTTCAGGCTACATGGGGTCAAAAGTATTAATGCTTGTGCACAAACGAGTGCCTGATGAAGGAGAATTTAATTAGAGAATGCCCACTCGAGCTTCTCATTCCACTTTGCCCTGGTTTTTTTTTTTTTGTTTTGTTTCTTTGCAAGCCGGATTTTTCATTGAAAGTATCCCCATAAAATGCAAGAAAAAATGGGATTTGAAAACTGGATTTTTTTTTTGGCACTGTTGTCATTGTTTTCATGATATACAGGGTATTATGAGTATTTATTATTTTATGAGTGCAACATGCGTGAAAATATTGTGAAGCAATATTACATCAAAATGTCCCAGTTCAAGAAGCACAATTTTCCTCTGAATTCCATTTCACATCAACAGTCTGTTGAATCTGTCTCATCTAAGACAGCATTCAAGTAGAGGAAACAAAGCGTTATGTGGCATAATTAAATTTAAGTGATAAACTTTAGCTTCGAATTATGTTCTTTCTGACAATATGCTTAGAAAACAGATGTGTCTCACTGCATGTATTGCTACTTTATGTCATTGCTATTTTATGGATGGTGTCATCTGGTGAAAAGTTTGGCTTAAATATCCTCAAATAATTGTAGACCCCGTTGCTAAAAAGGGATGTGTCAGAGTTGGCATCGTTGTGTAAGACGCTCCCTAACTCACTTCACCTGATCCGTGGCCTGTAAAGATGCACCTGGCATTAAACAGACAGAGCAGGAGCATCAACTGAACAATGGAGGACTGTCAGGACCGACAACAGGGCATGGCTCTACCGTCACCGCTCTGACGGGGAGGGTCTCAGAGGGTAAACTGCTTTACTGGAACTAATTAAACAGATGAAGTTATGACATGAATATGCAGATGTTGTTTACATTTTACCATATGGTATTATTTCAGGTAATAACACACAGGAGAGCCTTCCCACTCATTAATGTGAAGGGATGGAGTGAAAACACTGTCTATCAAGAGACACTCAGAGCGTGTTCAAGAAATATGATCAGACTGACACTCGTGTGTTGAAATCTATTTCAAGACACTCAATTAACATACATTTTGATAGCTATTGCAGTTTGATTTAAATTGTTAGCAGGCTGGATGTTGGCTATTTCTCAGTGAGAGAAGAATTAGTGGGGTTTTTTTTTTTAAACCTTACTAAGTGGGTCATATTTCTTCCCATTTAAAGTGTAAGATATATTATTGAATTTTCTGTAACATTTATTCATCTTGTTATCTTATATGAAAATATTTACTATTTTTAATTTGCAGCCTAAATTCCTATTCATATGCAGTTGGGTTGTTTTTTTCAGTCTGATATTCAGAGATGCTTCCCTGCCATACACCCGACTAAATTTTCAATGCACAACCTGCATTAAGTCAACTTCTATTTTTGTTTTTTATAAAGTGTTAAAAGAAGTAGAAGTGTCGGAGCTCGCCCTCCCCAGTTTTGTGTGCAGCCTTACCATTCCCCCAGAGCGGGTGCTGAGAGGTTAAGAGGAAAAGGGCCGATGGAGTCGCGTTTAGTAAGAAGTGTGGGTTCACGGGGGCCAGCTGGTGGGGTGATGGGGAGCGTAATTGTGCCCGCTGTGTGGATAGGGTGGGGGGGGTGAAAGGATGGGGTGAGAAGCCCTGGAAAAAAAAGGAGGGGAGGGGACACCTCAATTACCTGTGCTCTTCCTGACCCCTCTCTCTCTCTGTCTCTCCATGGACAGACCCACTGTTTAAGAGGCGGGGCGCATTTCTACAGGCAGATGCACACCCCCCTCCTTTGTTCAAGATAGCATTTGCTTCTTTTCCTGAGCTGCAGAAACTTAATTGCAACAATGTCCTCTCTAATGTTGTTCTCCTTTGTCACTGTCAGGGAATTTGAATTTCCTCTTTAAAAAACAAAACAAATCAAAGGTTTTTTTTCTGATTTTGATCACTGTACGGTCAGGTAGTATGAGATTAAAGATGTACAATTAAATAAAAAATGAATTTACTTGAACTGAGCGTTTCTCTCAAAAATATTCAGCAGGTTACATGCAGCTGTCATAGTTTATTTTAGAGCTCCTGGTTGGGCTAATACAGTAAGTGACAGAGACTGGTGTTAAAATCAATACTTCACAGCAGTGTGATGTCTTAATAAACTCTCTGTGTTGTTCAGACAGGAAAGCTATACATGCACGAGGAGGACTACAGCGCAGTCCATTGTGTAGCTGTCAAGTCCAGCCCTCAAAAGCAGATGAAGCTGTCAGATTATTAATATGTTTATACTGACAGGCCCCAAGTCCACGCCTAAGACCCTTCCCTCTTTCAATGTCTCTCAAAAAATATGCTCAGCTTCAAAGACAGAGGCCACGAGGTTGGATGCAAGGTCAAAGGCCAAATACATTTTGAAAGCAAATTCTCTTCCTTTTGCAACCTGTTTTTATTGCTGTCGCTCTACTTCTCTTTGGCGACCATTCAGCTGAAACTTAGGCTGAATTGGCAGCAGCTTTCAAAGCGCTTGGCAGCCTGGTGATCCTCAGGAGCTCTCAGCTGACATCTCTCTGGGCTTGTCTATGCTCAGGGGTCAGCGCAAGCCCTGACTCCCAGGACCCACTCACTCAGGCGCTACCATGAGTCAGTCCCGCAGACTGAAATTAAAATGTGAAAAGCTGCGCGACTGAAGGCATTCCTCGCCCCCCATGGCATTTTCCTTTCTCTGTGACAGTTCCTCTGAGACTGCTTTTTCTTTTATGTTTCTTTTCTCCCTTTAGATTATTTAACAACATGCGAACAGAGCTGTCAGGGAGAGACACGCTTGATCGACAGACCAAGAGAGTGTCTTAGTCAACATGGGGTTAAATTCGATTTTCTGCATGTTCAGTACGCCAGACTCGAGCCAGTTATTGCATTGGCTTGATGTTTTTTGATGGATCAATTATCCATTATAACATGTTGCGAAGCCAAACATAATGGCAACTATGACACCTGTCACAATCTTCTATTAGAGTAAGGAAATTGAAATAATTTGATGACAGCCAATTTAGTCTTTGTTTTGGATCTCATTATAGCTGCAGTAATTGTCTTATAAAAAAATGTGGAAAAATAAAATATGACTGCACACACAAAGTAAAGTACCCTGACTAGAGCTATTAATATATCTCATAATGAAAACAGAAGTGAATAAATTGGACTTTATCAGATTCAGACAAACACAATTTTGACAAGACTATGAGATAATGGATTTTTTCTTTTTTTATTATTTTTGCTTTAAAGTGCAGTTTGAATTACGTTTAGGTCAGAGATAACGCTGTAGGAAGCAGAGAGGAGGAAGCGCTACAAAGTCTCAGTAACACCAAGAATTGTAGTGTAGGTGAAATTTATAAAATAATTAACTATTATTAAAAATTCATAATATATATTTATCATTTTTAAATATATATTTATATTCTTCAGTCTTTAGTGAACTAAAATCTATACAATCCAGAGGTTTTCTGCAAAGCTGATGTGAATTTAGAAATACCGCCGCATCATATTTAGTTTTCCTCTAACAAATTAAACATGTTACCTCAGATTAGGACAAAAGTGCTGAGAGCTGAATAGATGTCACATGCCTGTCAATAACTCGTATGTGAGAAAGCTGTGTGGGAGCGTCTTATCGGTACATGTGTGCATATACTTGAATTTGCAAGTAAAGAGCCTTATTGGGATTACCCACGATACATCCTAGTTGGTATCATAAAGAGAAAGAGGGACTAGATGTCTCTCCCCTTTTTTCAGGGATTCGGTAAGCTCTCTGTCAATGGTTTGGAGTTGAATTGCCCCGGGTAGCTCCCCTTATTCCATGGAATGATCTCAGACCTAATTTACTGGGCAGCTCAGGATCCAAAGCATACAAGGCTCTCCTCTGCATAGAATGTGTGAAATAGATAGAGCAGCCATCCCTCAGATGTGCTGAAGTAATCTTCAGCCAGAGCTGGTCCAGCAGGCCTCACCCCTAAAGGGATTGATGCAGTGTCAGAACCTTTGGCTCAGGGGTCATCTTCTCTTTTTGCCTCCCCCATCTGACAAAAGCTGAATTTCTTTCCCCTCGCCATTCGTTTCTCTTTTTTCGTCTATTGAATTCATCAGTGAAGGAGGCATGAGATGTGAGATGTGAATGAAACATTTTCATTAAAAGGGAGGAGAATCCCCGGTCACAGACAAGGCCGGAGCCGATCTGAGCCAATGACATCCTCACCAATTCTTTCTTTCTTTTTTTTGTCCTTCTTACTTTCCCTAGCTGTCACTCTCTGCAGCATGTGGAATGCTGATTGAAATCAGCACTGTGTCAGAGCCGTCATATGTCAGAAAGACATAAAACATGCAGAAACATCAATAACAAACACGCCACTGACAGCTCTCCGGCGCGGATGGTGGCGAGGAGAGATGAGGGGAAGGTTAGGACTCTGGGGGGACGCTGCACAGTTGAAGTGTCTTCTTCAGGCTTCACTGAGACCCAGGGAAGACAAGATAAAGTCTATCAGGTTATCGGCTAGTTCAAGTTGCTTCTCGGACAGCAAGGCCACTGGGACGCTGGATGTCAGAAGATCTGTGTGTATGAGCTTTTGTGTGTGTGTGTGTGCATGTGTGTGTGTGTGTGTGTGTGTGTGTGTGTGTGTGTGTGTGTGTGTGTGTGTGTGTGTGTGTGTGTGTGTGTGTGTGTGTGTGCATGCTTGTGTGTGTGTGCTCTCACAGGTGGGTATTGAGGGGAACGTCCAAGACAGATATTTTGATATTTTACATTCAATGAACCCCAAACTGAGGTTGATTTTCATTAAGATTGAGAGAAAATAATTTCTCCCTTGCTCGATGAACATCATATCTTTTAGTATATTTGATTTATGTTATGTGGTGATCTATATGCATAACCTGACAAATGATTAGTGAATACGTATTTACATATAATTCTACGGTGTATCTGTAAAATGCCTGAAAAAATATCTTTCACCAGGCCAAAGAAAATATAAACACTTTTTTTTACATCAGGATGCTAAATAATATCGATGATACACTAGTTATAACCAACTGTGAAGGCTTTGGGAATTTCAGTGTGTATTTAATTGACTAATGTGAGGTAAAGGTGATAGTCTGTTAGATCACAGCCTGACACAAACTCCTGCCACTGCTAATTAGGTATGTTTTCAGCCCACAAAAATGCTGAATCCCTTATTTCTCATACCAGGTATTGGTCGTCACAGTGCCCTAACCTACCTGTGCAGAATTATGATACAGGACAGATAATCAACTGTGCAGGATCCTGAAAGACAAAGTAAATTCACCAGTAATTACAGTGACACAGAAGTTGATGAAGGGAGTGGAGTTTTGGCTGAAGTTGAAGTTTCCTCAAAGTTGAAGCTTATTATTTTGTTTATGAGTTAACATTGTGGACAGGCGCCCATCTGCATATCAAATATGACTCCCATTATTTTATGTTCTCTCTGCTAACAGCGTCTCCTAGCACTCCTCCATGTTCTCCTCCATCTGCCTCCTGTCCATTGATCAGCCTTCCAGGGCATCAGTCTGTTTAACATCTGCTACAAGTTCCAGCAGCTAAGGTAACTATCTAGCTCCTCTCCACCGCCTATTGATCTTCATGTCCACCTGCAGGAACATCTGTTTCAGTGTGTCGTCTGTCAACGCAATCAGCCACTTTGTTTCGCTTCACGTCTTGTCCACTTTCACTCACTCTCACAAAGAGGATTTACTTCTAAATGCTTGTTTGCATTGTTCTAGCAATTAATGGTAAATCAGTCACTCATAGCTATTGCATCTTGACAAAGAGTGAGTGTCTTATTTGTTTCGTTTAATTAATTTCAGTTCAAATAATATTAAAAAAAAAATCCTCACTACAATGAAGATAAAATTACGAATTTGTTCATTCAACGAGAAGGACTCTTGTGAGCCTACTCTTTAGGATATACAGTATTATCATCTGGGTTTGTAAATCTAAATAATTACAAATTGTTAGTTTTTTCGGAAAATATAATTTAAACAAAATAAAATGCACAAAGAAGGCCACATTACAAAATAATTTATTTGATTAAAATAGATAATTTTTTCCATTCAAATTGATCAACTGTTCTGTAAAATGTCCCATTAGCTCTAATTTTTAAAATGACCTTTCGCTCAGTAGTTTATATATCACAAGAATACATTTTATTTTTTGTTTCTGGTATTATTTTGATCAGAGTGTGAAGTAGAGATTCACAAGCCAAGAGGAGCTTGCATCCTCAAATTTGTCTCCTTCACAGGCTTCCAGAGTTCATACGAACCGCTGTTGCACACTTTAATTTGCTCTTTTGTAATGATGGGGCGTAGGTTAGTTAATTTCAATTTTTGATTTCAAAAGCTATCAAATACAGCTCAGATGAGAAATCAATTTTCCCAGCTGCCCTGGCTTTGTGGTGAAAAGAATTCCAGCCATTGGTGAGCAGCGCGTCACATGATAGCGTTAGGGATTAGTTCAGGAGGCCCATGTTGCCATCACCTCAATTACAGGCTGCCTCTTGTCATTTACCTCCATAACATCTCAATCTAAGACACAACTCATATTTAATTCATGAAACCTGCATGAGAGTAATTGTAATATAGATCGTTATTGAAAATGTGATCAAATTTAGACCAGAATTTTTTTTTTTTGTTTTGTTTTACGTGTCAGTGGTACTGATTGTGCCATTTGCAGTAATTTGGGATGGACAAAGGCAGAAGAGTGAATGAGTAATCTGAGACTGATACAAAAGTGTTGAAAAAACCATAATAATTTTTCAAATATGCAACTTCATTATCGTAAAAAGATGTAGTTGTATTGTGAAAAATTGCAGTGATGATTTGAGAGGTATCATCCTTTGTGACGCTGTGCACAATGACATTTATCAACACCATTATTGGGTCTGCAGGGTGATCGTCTGCCTGAAAAGGTGACTCAGAGCAGTTCACCTAACAATGAGTACTCACAGGAATATACGCTGTTCTTTTTGAGTGGAAGCAGCATTTCATCTTTAATATGCAGTCGTCAGGGCTCACTAACTTTAAAATCATCACCAATCAATGCACCACCCACTAAAATCTATCAACAGATCACGTACAAAAGCCATAGAAATGTGTGTGCTGAATGCATGCTATGAAACTACATTCCTTAAAATAATTGTCATAAATTCCTTTTAGACACATGCTTACTCTACAAGAAGCTCAAAGCGCTTGGACGGTTTGTTTGAGTGTATTTTACAGTCTTACCAAGCTTTGGTTTGGACATTGAATTCATTCCAGCATCTCTTTCTCTAAAATGAGCCCTTTTTTTCTTCCGCACAGCACAAATTGACAATTTGCTCAATAATCAAAGAATCTCTCTTTCATACGGATCAGTTCAATGCACGAAAAAAAAAAAGAAAGAAAAAAAAAGAGAGGAGGTAGTTTCTGGACATATCATGAGATTATATCCATGTGACAGTCCTGTTAGTCTATGTGGTTTCCATGACGACTGGGTGAGGCCTCCAATAAAACCAACCTCAGCTGTCATCTCTTCACCTAAAAGCTTTGTAATTGCTCTCATTTGCATACCACAATTAAGTGTGTTAGCTCACAGCAAGAACAATCAACCTCCACTAAAGACTGGGGATAGTATAATTATTATATCAGTGGATTTGTATAAAACATCACCAACGAGCCTTTGTTTGACTTCGGGATTGCGCTGTCGAGCTGGTTTTACTGCATATTTTCAGACAATATAAATTTATGGCAGACAGTAATGGGTAATGCAAAGGCTCCGGTAAACATGCTGTCATTAACATCTACTGTAAAAGAATTAATTTCAGAATTATTTTTAGGTTTTCTCACTGTAGAAGATATTTTTCCTCCATTTTTTTCTTTCTTTTTTTTGATAGGAGGCTTTTTGACTCAGTGCTGCACTTGACTAGCTGGAAAGAGAATGATTTGCAGGAGTGGGAGATGGTTTGAACTGCTGATTGAATGGAAAGGTTATGTGCATTGGGCTCTGAGCATTGTTTCTCTTTCCCTCAGATGACCAGAGGCCGTAATGAAGAGCTCTTGAACTCACAGTCAGAGAAGTAGTGACAGGAGTTCAGGAGGATGCCTCTTTGACTCTGCTGGACGTACACACACACACACACACACACACACACACACACACACACACACACACATACACACACACACAAAGAATCACACATACGTGTCTGTGTATACACAGACACGTATGCACACACAAAAGGAGAGCCAAAGGTAATGCAAAGATCAAAATGACTAATGCAGTTTTTCAGAATTCTAACTTTTCATTTAAAATGTCATATTCCTAATCTTTCCAATAATATTAAAAAATACATATTAAGGAAACAGTACTCTATGTTTTTTATTTTTTTATTTTTCCACTTAATGAGTATTTTTGAGCACAGACATAACTTGAAAGTAGAGGTTACAAACTTTATCACAACTTGATACAAGGTGCAATTTGAAAGCAGCCATCTTCCAGCTTCCTGTTCATTATTATCAAGCCTGTGATGCGGCAGCACATCTGTAGGTAGGTACATTTGATTTAGAGTTTTTTGCCTTCAGGCCCCGAATTTCAAATGATAGGCCAAATGGCACAAATGGCAAGTGTACCATTCCCGGCTTTCTGCAGCCTCCCAACATAAACTGGTGAAGCTGAAACTGGTCAGTGCATCAATTTTAATTTGTATTTATCCTGCTGATGACCCGCTCCTTTCACTCCGCCGTTGGATGCACAAATTACACCCATCATAACTCTGATTCCAATGGCCCACGGTGTGCTATCTGGAAATTAACATGGTTATATACCACCGGTGGGTTCAAGGTGTCACAACACAATTATACAATCATGCAACCTGACAAGCTCTGACTGGTTGCCTTGTATGACAACTAAGCTGGAGGGCTACACTGTCTGTCACATCCAGGCGTGCAAGATAAGTTCACTGAAGAGCAGACTCTGCCTCAGTGTCTGCTTCTTTCTATCTAAATCAGTTAAATATCACATACTGCTACGGTCTGGGTTGATCTTATTTTATTTTTTGGCGTGTGCGTGTGTGCATTTGGGTGGGTAATATGGGGGAGGGGGCACACCTGAACTTATCCTCAACTTGTCAAGCTTTTATTCTACACAGCAAACAGAGCCTTACAGAATTTGTTCCAAAAAAAACATGAATCAATGTGGCATGGTATAACATTGTGCATCATTAGCAGAATTAAGTCATCAGTGAGAAAAAATTAATACAAAACCTTCTACATTCTGCGGTGTGTGCCGTCGCTGACTGTGACTTTCAATCAACCCTAATCCTTGTATCTCATAAAACTTAGACCAAAAAAAAAATGAAGAGAAGCTCCCTTGTCTGGATTCCCAGTGTGCTCTCAGTGTCAAGCCATTAGGCTGTGTGAAATGAGGTGCCACTCATGAGTTATAATGCTGCACATCTATAGATGCAATGGTAAAATATAACCCTTCAGTGCTCTGCTCTTTGTTGGAGTTGGGAAAATAATTGTACTGTGATAGTGTTCCGTCCCGTAATATCCCAATTCAAAGTCACAAAGATATGAAGAGAGCTATTGGATAAATTCAGAATAATCCACTTCAGGATAACTCTGAGATTAATGGGAAAAATGTTTGTGTATCTGAATTTATATATATATATATATATATATATATATATATACAGAGAGAGAGAGAGAGAGAGAGAGAGAGAGAGAGAGAGACAATATTTTCTGCACTATAAGGCGCACTGGATTATAACGTGCACCTTCAGTGAATGGCCTATTTTAAAACTGTTTTCACCAGAATAGGGCGCACCGCATTATAAGGCGCATAGAATAGCAGCTATTGTAGTGGCTGTGGTTGCGTTATGCATTCATTAGATTGAGCTGCACTAAAGTGATTGCATTCACAACTCTGCCACCTTTTCTCAAATTTCAAGAGCCAAGTCACTGCTAGCCAAAGTCAGGAAGTCTATTTGTGGGGTAAAGTATGTTCATTTTGTTCAATTTGAAAACGTGTCAATAGAAAACATGTGTTTCTATAACCAGACATTACAGGATCCAATCAATGAAAGTTATACTGGATGCTGCTATACACAACAAAAACATCCTAGTAGCAGTCTGCTCTGCTGCTAAAATATTCACCCGGAGGTACTTTAGATGCAACAATAAGGAAATAAAGCTAATAAGTGTCACTTTAATGTGACAACAAATTATACATGGTTCTATCAGATCTCATTTCCATTCCACAACACAGACAGAGAATACCCTGAAGCATGGCTGTTAATGGGAGTCTATCAGCCATCATGGAAAGACGGCCTCATTACTCACTCCAACACAACTGTGCCCAGTGTGGTCGATTTCCCCAATGGACGCTGCCTCACAGACCAGAGAGATGCACTGCTCTGCCTAGAACTAGTTTTTTAAATGCGCAGTTTGCATATGTGGTCATTCTGCTAGTGTGTAAAATAATTTATACATGTTGTTCAAGCAAAACAACATGTATAAGTATTTTTTAATGCTTTATTTTGCATCTAACTTAGAATAATTAAGTTACTGCCTTTAGAATTGCTGTTTAATTGCAGGCCACAGAGAATTGCCACATATGGCTATAAGTAGCTACCAGTCATCTTTCCTTTCATTATATGCCTGATTCTATACAACCTGATTGATATTCAGAGGGAATTTTCCATTCCGACGGGTGCCAAATACGCACATAACCTTCTATCCCTTTGAACCTGTGCAATGAATATTTTAGGACCTTAATGTATATTGGCTATCAGAATTTTCAGCCCGAGCCTCTCCTTTGTCCGTATAATCTCAAGGACTTCTTTCCTACAACTGCAGTCAAGAATGTGAATCCGGGTTTCCTGTTATTTTTCTCACAATTTGCAATCACCGATGGTCTCTGGTTTTACTCTTCCTACCCCTGTTACTAGCCCCCTGACAAAGTCAATAGGGGGCATTCCTCATCTGTCAATAACATCAAAATACTCTACTTCTGTCCTCCTTCCCTTTCCTTGGGCATCTCTCTCTCTTTCTTTCTCTCTCCCTCTCTCTCTCTTTCTCTCTCTGCCTGTTAGACATACTGTAGGATGTCACTCGGTGCAGATTATGAGATTATTAGTCGAGTTGCTTGGTGACCCCAATCAACACAAGTGGCTAAGAACAGTCAACGCGCATAAGAGAGAAAGTCCTAAAGAAGTAGCTGACCCTCTGGTGACTCTCTTACCCAGAGGGGTAGCAGCAGCGCTTGCTGTGAGTGTTTCACTGCAATCTGTGGAGCAGATGGCTGTAGTCCTGGGCAGAGAGCAGCAGGTCTCAGCCTGCGTGTCACCAGGATGATGTGAGCTGGCCTACACAGAGTTTCAGTTAATACCTCCCTGTATTACAGACTTGTAAAGGGTCAGGGTAATAGTCTTCACAAAAGAACAATACAGTCTCTCGTCTGTCTCTTCAATCACTTACTCGTGAACCATTTCCATGTTTTGTTTTATGTCTCCAGGTTATGATAGTACTGTAGTTGGTAAAAGTTGCAAAGTTAAAGTTGCAGTAAAATCTTATACCGTGATGTGAATTTTATTGTTAATCATACAAAACTGGATAGTGTCATTTCAATAAAACAAAATATTTTTTTGAAAATTGAGCCAATGAAAAACAATGCATGAAGATACAGTATTTTATCACATTAATGAAAAAAAAAATTCAAATTTAATACTATCACAAACAGTTCTGTTCCATTATTTCCGCCACAGCAGACAATGGATTTTTTACATCCAGGGAAAGGAATATGAGAAATGGCACACAGAGGAATAAAAAGATAAATGATAAATAAATAAAAATAAAATGGCAGCACAAGACTAATACAACCACAAAAGTGATAGGTATATGCTTTCAGGAAGTCTATTTGTGGGGTAAAGCATATTCATTTTGTTCAATTTGAAACTTGTCAATAGAAGACATGTGTTTCTATAACCAGGCATTACAGAAATGCAATCAATGAAAGTTGTACTGGCTGCTTCTATACACAACAAAAACATCCTAGTAGCAGTCTGCTCTGCTGCTAAAATATTCACCCGGAGGTACTTTAGATGCAACAATAAGGAAATAAAGCTAATAGGTGTCACTTTGATGTGACAACAAATTATACATGGTTCTATCAGATCTCATTTTCATGAAGATACAGTATTTTATCATATTACTGCAAAAATATATATTCAAATTTAATACTATCACAAAAAGTCCTGTTCCATTATTTCCAGTACAGCAGACAATGGATTTTAACATCCAGGGAAAAGAATATGAGAGTGACTGATTAGTTTGACTAGCTTAAAGACTTACACTAGTTTGATTTACCTGCCTAGCACAGCCTGGACTGCAGTGTTAATGAGTAATTATTGACATTCATGTTTCTTTATTGTAAGATGATGTCCTTCACTAAATGATTTTATATAAACTTTGATTGAGAAGTTTCTCATTATAAAGAAATCATTAAAGCAAAATTGCCAATGAGGTAAATAAACAGCGGCTTGTCTTGAGTTTCATTCATCTCTTCCTCTATCACTTACTGTAGGCTTTAATCTTAGTAACTGGCAGGGAGAGTGGGCTACGTCGTACCTCATGAGGAGCAAGCAGTGCCGCCTCTCCTCTTCTCACTCTGTTTCTCTCTCCTCGCATATTATATAAAGAGTGGCAGCAGGCAGAGTGACAGACTGCCCCAAGAGATGACACCTGTCACTGAGGGGAGTGCTGCTAATCTACAAGCCTCATTTTGTTTGAACTCTTTGTCACCTTGCCGTCAAATCCTCATCTTCTCAGTCACTGCCAGCTTCACTCCCCTCTGCTCTCTGCTCACTCTGCTTTGCCCAATTTCTCTACAATATACCTCCACCATCATCACCCACAGCATGCTCCTCCTGACAAGCCAGTGTTATCTGACATATTCTTGCCTGCAAATATTTACTTATTGAATGAGTGTTGTTTTTTCATGTTATTTTAGATTTATAAACAAAAGCACAAACAATATTTTATGACAATTTTGAAGAAACAAAAGCACAATATCTTTTTCAGATGTGTGAAAATACATGTGATTCCACCATATGAGAAAATGATGTGTCCTTGATGTTTTGTTTTTTTTCCCCATACAAAGCCCCATTCATTCATATTGAGATTTTTCTAAGTTAAAGTGATCTGAATAGAAATGTAGTCTGGAGTGGCCCGGTCTCAATGGAGCAGCACACTCCACCCCCTGGCCAAATATCTATATTGTCCACTTCTACAGACTGTGCTTTGTAATTATAATATAATTCATTATGTCTAGGCTGCATGTGTCACAAAGGAGGAGTCCTCCCCAAAATCCTCCTGCACTCTTCAGGCTGACTGACCACATTCTTGTTCCCATTTTTAGGCCTGGGGCTTTGAAATACCCTCTCACACCCCCATAAACAATAGGTTTTCCTATTTTGCTTAATTGAGATATCACCCCGCAAATCTGACAGCTCACATCGGCGCCTAACTCCAGCTGAGGGAAGATTATAAGGTGGAACAAATGAAACAGAAAATGAACTGAATAAGATTAAGCAACAACAACAGCAATAATAATAATAATAATAAATGCTGATGACTATGATGTGTTTAAAGGTCCTCTCAGATGTACAAAAACTTCATATTTACTGCATCAAAATGACCAGGTCCTTAATGGTGAAGTTGAAGTTAATACAAATGTTAATATTAAATTTTTCTTCATCTTTAAGATATATTGTCACGGCTGCAAGAAGAAACAAACATAATAGTCCAAGTTGTAGCACAGGCATCGGCCAACTTCTTTAAATGCCTCCATTAGGTGGAATTATCTTTTCCAGACACATTTTGCATGAATGCATCCCAAAATCCCTATTCCATTTGGATTGCATGGGGTTTAATTTAATCCTTTTGCTTATTAAAAAAATAACATGCAGCATCTTCAACAATAGAAAGGTCAGTCTGCATCGAACACAATGGCTAAGGTTAAATTGAAGGTTGTATGTACCCTGTGCTGTATTAGAAGAGCATTCATATTCAAATAAAAACAGCTATTGCTTGTTCATGTTGCACAGCAGCATGAATTTGAGCATTTTTGCACACAAAGTAAAACAGCAATGCATAGTTAGAGTTTTCTGATATTAAAAATAAACAACATTCCTTACCTGTTTTCAATTTGCTTTAACAGTGTGTGAGAATGTTTTATTTTCTTGATGAAGTACTTGATGAATAAATCTAATGCAAGTTATTTAGTTAGGGTGTTCATGTTCGGTGAGCTATAGCCACTGAAAAATCCTTCATGTGACAAACAATCATACCACAGAGTCATTAGAAGGTTATTATTATTATTATTAGGTTAGTAGGCTTTAAGCATTTTGTTTTTACTTACATTCTTTGAGGCAATCAAAAAAATCTCGACATTCCCTACTAAAATAATTAAAATTGTTTTGTGTTCAAGATCTATCTGCAGGTTGACACTCTGCTTACCACTTATCAGCACATATCATTCGTGATGTAACATAATGACCAAAGCTGCTGTAGAAACAGCAGCTTTGGTCATATGAACATTTATAAGATTCCTGACTGTTGTTACTTTAAATAATGTTCCCTACTGGACTTAAAATTAAATGAAGAAATGTACAAAATATAAGCTCCTAAATTACATGTAACCAACATTTCTTTTACTAATTTCAAAAATATTTTAATAGCACTGTTAAAGTGATTAACATTGATTAATATTGACAAAAAATTATCAATATTAATCATAGTTAACAAATACCATCAATGAGTATTGGCAGTAAAAATATTGCTTTCATAATTTCATCCATTTTTGCACATCAGACAGCAAAGAGAGGAAAGTGTTTGTGGCCAGTATGCAAAGCAAAACTGAGGATCAAAGTTTTTTTTCATATTACTTCGTCATTTAGGTCAAACACCACATTTTTGCATCTTGACAAGATTGGTCCCAATTAGAGTAATGCATTTCTTGTAGCATTATAATGCCACATATCATACAAGCAACAACAATGAGTCCACAATCATCTGTACAAGGTTGGAGAGATGTTCAATAGAAATATATCATGACAATTTATCTCTTTCTGTTGTATCAAATCTCTTCAGATCCAATATGTTCTAATTACAGACATCAACTTTATTACATACTGATAAATTCTAAGCATAAGCACCTCACAAAATACCTTCAACTATGTCCAAAACTTGTTTTCAGAGCATAAAATCTTTCAGTGTTGACAGTCTACAATTAACGGCACACACAAACACTGAAATATTACCAGTCCCAACAATCTCCTTGTTAGCTGGAGAGTCTCTAACTATGTGACACATTGTCTTTCCCATCCCACTGTTCATGTGTCGGGGGGAAGTCACATGACTGGTTGGAAACAAATAATTTCCCTCGCTATATTCAGAGCTGTTCAAAGAAGAGCACAGCGGCTTGCCTTGGGAGTCAAGAACTTGCACAATGTCTTCTGCGATAGGATGGCCAACACAAATGAGCCAGCGCACCTATCCAATTAACACCCCGCCTGCCAATCCCTCTCAGGTCACACGCTGACTCCCATGGCATGCTCTACCTGTCTCTGCTGTTCTCAACACATGCCCAGCTCCAATATAGAATTAACACCACTTTTCACCTGGCCACGCTGACATGCCATAGATTAGACTGGTGCAGCATGGAGATACGCCGAGCACACTCCAAATGAGGGCGCCTAAGGTTAAGATTTCAAATGCAGCAGGGCTATTGTTTTGGCATTGCTTTAATATTAATTAAACTCTGAGGTGAAAATGTTCCTTTACCAAACTACCACTCAAATCCTCCACAAGTGTACAACTGATAAGAAATACTATTTAATTACCTACATGTTACATTTTATCGTATCAATATGATCAGCTACTGGGGCTGTGTGGTTCTTTTCTGATACAGTTCGAGAGCCATAAGCATTTTATTTATGTGTCTAGAAGCAAAGATGTTTTGCTTATTGATTGCTTTATTTAGTTTTGCTTCTATCCTAATCTACAAACCTAACACAGTGGAAATGTTTGGTAGCCATTCCAAACAAACTTTAATATGTGCAGTGTTTTTGTTTGACAGTGGATTTCTCAACATGTTTTTATGTGTATATTGTCTTTTTTGCAATAAATAGCTAAAACAGCTAGTGATAATACAACATCCTACTTCAGCAGTGGTCATATGAAGATGACATACAGTTTGTACCTGACGCATGTGAAAAAGCTATGCCAAATGCCTCAGTATGTCCCCAATACTTTTGATGAGCCTAATGTATAATAGTGTATATTTTTGGGATATTTGTGATAAAAAAGATGAGTCGAGATGACCAAATTTGTTGGAAACTCAAAAATTTGGAGGAAAATCAAAAGGCACATAAGGTATCACACTTACATACACATCTGTATGTAAAGATCAATTAAGCTATACATGCATACAGGCACAGACCGCCGACTGCCCGTTACACCAGTGCGATGGGGAAATAAATCCTTCTTTAGTTTCCAGTCTATCAAAGCAGAAACTCACACTGTCAAAGTAGAAACAAACTTTATTACATCACAAGCATTTTATCATGATTTTAAGTGTATATCCCATAAATAAAAGGATATCCAATGTGTTTCAGGCTGTTTTTTTTTCTTCTAATGCCGTGCACAAATCATTTTTATTAGAAGACTGCCTTCCTGGTCAGAAATTACAAATACAGCATACCTTGCAGAAAGATTTAAGTTTGATTCTTGTGGAAAGCGGCCAACCAGTCTGTCGAGCAGACTTTCAGTGAATGCTAAAAACAATTGCAGAAAAATTAAGAACAAGTTTAAGAAACATTTCTAACATGTAATCACATTGTAAGTCGCTTATGTGCTACAAACACTTACCTTTAGGAAGCAGCATTGCCTTCCCATTGGATTCAGGTTTCTAACCACCCAATAATCTAATCTTCGTCAACTGGCTGGGGGTTTTTTTTGTCTCCAGGCGTTGGTAAAATGTGGATCTTGCTGAAATCAGCTGATCTTCAGATGGCTGTATTTTTTCAATGAGTGCGAGTATAATGTGTAAATACAGAACAATGTATAAAACATGCTTAAGAATTTAAAGATCCATCTGGTCTAGATAACATTTCACAAATCCCAGCTCTACCAGTATTAACACTTAAACTCACATGGGTCAATATCAGTATCAATCTGCTGCTTAAGATCAGCATGTTATAATTGTCACTGTTAATATATAAGAATGCAGACATGAAATGTAGTTCAAAGCCATTCAGTAGAAAGGTTTTATAAAGCTGTGAGCAAGGTTGTACTTGTTGACTTGTTTGATATTAAAGAGCCAATTAACACCATCAGAAATCCTCGAATTTTCCACCTCAGGGGTTTAACTGCTAGTGTGCATTATGCATTGATGTGGCAATACACCCTACAACTTCCATGTTGAATGTTGTCAGAGGTGCAACAGACCTGAAACTTACAGCCAGAGGGGCAGCGAACCTGTATTTCAGTCTGATGTTAGGTTGTGCTTTCATAAGGGAAATGAAGATTCAGCCCAATTATAGCCACAATTAGCATGTCCTAGTTAAAAATGTTGATTACAAAATGTTATATTATTTTATACAATGTGATAATATAGCTAAAGTATACTATTGAAAAAATTGCTAGGAGACATTCACCATTCTCAATCATTATATATAAGTGTGAAGATTTTATTCAGTGTATCTTTATACATTTATCATAATCCACTATAAAAGCACATGAACATTTGATGTGTCCTTGATATCGGCTATTCAAACTAAGTAGCGGTCACACTGTGTAAACATTTTAAAACAGTTAGTAACCATTGCTAACTATCATTAGCTCTAGCACTTGAGTGTGTGAGTTTCAACAAAAACAATTGGCTATTGTTACAGGTGTGCACCCAGTAAGGTATCACGTCTTTGTATTAGTACCTGATTGGTAAGAAGGGCTTCACATTTGAGGGACAAACTTGTGGGGGAGCCTATGCATGTGTTTTTGTCTCTTGAAGTCTACCTCTGCAGATAAAAAGTAGCAGCTGATGACTCCAGGACACACGTTTTTTTTTTTATTCCCTTATTCTGCAGCTTAATATTTAGGTCATTTACATTATTGTTTTCATGTTTGATTTTCTGTAGTTTTGTTTCCAACAATCTGATTTGTAACATACCTTTCCATCAGGAGGAACCAATGTTTGGGGCAAATATTTTTTTTCTTCAGGAAGGTTGAGATAGATGGGTAGCTACCTGAGTAGCAGCAAGATGCAGTATAGATCCCTCACCTTGGAGTCCAAACACAGGTGGTGGAGTCCAGGCACTGGTAATGGCTGATGACCCCAGTGAGGTGATGATGGGGGTTCTGCAAAACAGCAGCTTGAAAGAACTACAGGAGAGGAGAGAGTCTTATTTAAAAAGTCACAGTCAAAAGTGATCACTGTATAAGTCAGATGTATAAACAGGGATTTATGACCGTCAACTGTCTCCAGGATGGCAATGCAGTTGAACTGGACTAACAGTGCTTGAAAGTCAGCCTAATCTCACCTTGATTCGCCCCTCCTAAGCAAAGGACGGGGAAGCTGGTCTGGCTGGTTCTGGTGATTGGGCCAGATTTTATACAGACTCTATCTACACCTGCCAGACACATTTGACTGTTAGGCATTAAAACATAGTGACTATATCAGAACTTTTCAAGTGAGATCATTTTTTGCTTTTATAAATTAATTTGTAAAGCAGACTATCCGTTCTAATGTTAAGAATGAAGCAGAAAACTACATGATTTTGTTTGAAAACACTACGCCATAAGTGATTTAATGTAGGGGAGAAGCAGTTTGGAATGCAAATGTCTCCAAGCCTGAACTTTGCACATATTCTGTCCATAGAATTGTGCTCAATGTAGCTTCAGTCTCCTCTACATAGTCACATCAAGTTTGAACCTCTTTTTTAGCCATTTTTTTAATAACTAAACTCTCATTAGTAATTTTATTTTACAAAAGACTGTAAAATTAAGGCAATTTGAGATATCACTTTCAAAGGATGTGAATACGATTAATGGAACCTTTGTAAGCAGCATCTTTTAGTTAACCTTTAAAACTCAGAACATTTTTACTAATGGTAGGATCTCCTAAACTTTAAAAACATTCTCTTGATTAAAAACTAAGTATCCACAAAAGGATTAGATGAATGAATACGTTTGCAGAGTTAGGTTTGATTTTGCAGCAATTACGGGCTGTATTGATCGTATTTTTTAGTGTTCACTGATTTTTAGTGGTTATCCCTACAATATCTGCAAATGACAAATAGAGTATGGTTAAGGTTTGATCAGGTTTAGGCCATAAAAGCTACTTCAACTTTGTGAAAGACAAAGCAATGTACAGTATGTGATTAACATTATGTCTTTCTTGTTACTCCTTCATTTGGACCTTGACATTGTCATTGCTTACCATTGTTATTTTATAATTGTTTCATTGCAAGCAAATACGACAAGTAGTCCTCTCCCCCAACCTCATCCTTCTGTGGAGATAAGACTGTAACATTTGATACATGACTCCCTGCGAGCATGTGTTAAAATTCAATAATATTTTAACCATGACTTTTTCTCTGTCAACTTGAGCAAGGCAAATATAATCAGTGGAAAGGTAACCAGAGGTAATTTTAGCTATCCTGGGATGTTACAAACCATTATCATCAAGCAAAAGCATATCACTTTTCCAGGGCCAATATCGTATGTTAAAGGCTACACTCGCCTCAGTGGATCCCAGTGGATATTAAGTTAACAGTTCTGGATTCCAGTGGGCATCTTAGTGAAAACATCTTCTTTATTACACTGAAATTCAATGGCACAAATATGATCTGAGTGATGTGAATCCTTTTTAGAGAATGCAACCCAGCTGCTTTGTGGGAAGAGAGGCAACATGTCTGCACTGCATGTAATTTGTAGATTCTTTACGCTGCATTGTGTACACTGACAGGTTTGTGATTTGTTTGCACTTTATGGGAGTCTAACCCATAAAGATTAAAGGAGGATGGTTTGTCTGGCAGCAGAAGAGAAATCCTGACTGATTTGTCTTTATTATGCCCCTCATTTTTAAGTGCAAGTAGACCCTCTGACTGCACACCTAACATGAGCCAACACTGGCCACATGCTGGTCCGCATGCTGGTTCACATGGACCGCTGACACTGCAGCAGAATAGAGCCGTCACTTACTCCCTGAACACCTGGGTGTCTGATGCTGCTGTCTGTTCCAGGGAGTTTTACCATTCTTGTATGTATAACTTGTGCTCACACTCATAACAAGTCAATTAAATGGGAAGGAAGATTGTGTTCACGTATGAAATATTTGATATAATAATATTCCTTAACATAATCATTTACCAGGCATTTCATCTTGTGTTATAAGTGAAGCATAGCAGATGGAATAAACTGTAGGTGGTACATTAATATTAAACAATACAACCTTTTTTCCATTAAAAAAGCATTTTCTTCATATTTTTTCACATTTTTCAGTTAGGACGTTGAAATATAATTATACTTGAATGGACACATCCCTGAATCTTAATTGTTTTAATTAGCCACACGTTTGAAAGGTAGAACTGAAGTGGATTGAATAACAAAGGAAATATTATGTCAAAGTCAGAGAAGTGGATTTATTTTCCCCTGCAAGCTAATGCTAAATTGAAGAGTACAAGAACTGAATCCTGTCTTATTTCACTTGCTTTGATAGTGAACCTCCGTGTTATAAATAATGTATTAAAGGATTTAAAATGCAGAAAAGAAAGCTACTTTCAGAATAATGAAAGTTCCTTTACTATGGTGCATGAAAAACATCTTAACTCTTTGCAGTCTAGAACGAATCTGAGTTATAAAACACTTCATATATTTTCTTTTGTATTGTCCAGGTTAAGAGAGTGTTTGGTTTCCTTTTTACAGTTTGTGGTAGCTTACTTTTTCTGCCAAAAGGTGGTTGAGGCCTACTGGGACCACTTAAAAGTTTATGCAGAGCACTAGCCAAGTTGAACAAAAAAGCCTTGAAGTATACACACACTGGCCCCTTTCTCAGAACCTCTCAGCTCTGGCTAGGGGGAGTGTTGTTGGTTTATGAGAGGGAAAATAGCCCCAGCCTTCTGCAAAAGTGAAATGGGATTAAGGCTTTTGTTCGGTTCACAATGGTGAGGGGAATTAGCAATAGTTGTAGGCACTTAGAAGAGCTCTCACACAGAAGCTTATCCCAGATTTTGCACAATAATCATTTGAATATCAACAGTGTTTTGCAACTACAGCGCTAATGTATAAACCTCTCTCTTTTAGATATCGAAATCCCCAAAAGGATTTTTACCAATGGCCACATCACAAATATTCACACTTGTTATGGAGAATTATATTTTTGAGTATCATTGAGCCCTGTGCAGCAGAAAACACCATTTTAACGTAGTGTGCATAGGTTTAAATTTGGGACAGACGTTTTTACATTTGTATGAGTTATAACGCAAGTACTCTCTTTGTTAATCGACTTAGAATCTCATGAAGTAGCTTATGATTAAACATCATGATTGCTTATATGTGGACAAGATCTGATTTTCATCTACTTTTTTGCAAATAGTTATATTTTTTGTGACATTTCATAGAAAGAGTCAATGTAAGGAAGACTAGCATGTAGGTGAAAATTGAAAAAAAAAAATTCTCAGTCTTCAGAACCAAAAAATGATGAATACATCATAACGTAGAACTTTATATTGGGGATTACAGCACACAGGTTTCATGCACCTTCACACAACTGTCCCTGCTTGAGTCTGAAATAGTAATTTGGTGATATTATTCTAGAAACACGGTATCCCAGACTGTGGGCAGACATAGAGCTGGACATACCCGATGACAAGCACGGCTCTCACGCAGGAGAAATAATTTAGAGCTTCTGCCTCAGTTGAGTCTTATAAGACTGGCCTCAAGAAGTGTGATGGCCTCAGCATTTTTGCCCACACAGTGAAAACGTATTGTCCAAATCACAAAACATTGAGTGAGATCAGCAGACTTGTCAAGAGGCCTTGGCTTGAATATGAATGATGAGAGAAGAGCAGGGTGGTCCTAGTGCTGTTTTGGTGTTAGGCAGGTGAAAATAAGCTCAACTGTCCCTGCCAGCTGCCCATCAGAAATAAGAGAGCAGGGATTTTACCAAATAAAGAAAAGGGGTAAAAAAAAACAACAACAGCACTTTCAATTTAATTAACACCCACAAAAATGCATAAATCATCTGCGGATAATTGCACAGTTAGCAATCAACAATGACATATGCCATGATTATGATATTCTAAGTCTGAGGATTTATTCAAAACATCATCTTCCTCAAATATGAAACTTCAGGTAAACTGCAAATATCAGAACTGAAATGTGAAGCCGGGCTCACATTTTCTGTCAAAATGACAAAATTAAGACATAACACCTCCCCTTCTTCCTGTTCTTAACACACACACACACACGCTAGCTCAATTCACTTGAGTGTCTGCATAGTTTCTGCATTCAACTGGATACAATGATGCACAAGATGAATAACGTTATCTCTGTAGCTGAATGGGATGTCGCTGGTGGGAGGGAACAGGGAGGTACCCTCTATGCCTGAGCTGAAAAGAGCTTGGCTTTGAGGGCCAGTGCTGCAAGGGTCAGGGCCCAGCTGCTTTTAGGGGTGAAAGGGACACCAGCAGGCTGGACTGACTCAAGAAACCCAACAAAAACCAATCGTGTCAAATAAAGACATCCCAGATTGGACGTTGACAGATCCCTTCCCGAAGTTGCTGAACACACATCACACATTCAAACTTTGCTCTGGTTTTTATCTTATATCCCAGTTAGAGTCCAATTTCATCTCTTAAGAGTCTAGTGTGAAAGGGTTTATTTTTGGTTATTTGGTTCGTGTTTTGGGTCTGAAAACAACAATTCTGCACAGGTAGGATATATTTTTTTTATAATCTAATGACGTGATTTTTTTTCTACCACAAATTTGTTACAATAAGGGAACCAATAAACACAACTTATACTCAGAGTCACCTATGTTTTAACCGATTATTTGTTTGTCACTTTAACTCACTAAAGATTCATAAGGGTTTTCACAATATGATGATTTATTGTTATCACATAATGGATGATTTCTCTTTTGTGGGACTTTTTATGAGGTGTTGAACATGTTCATAAAACCACCATGCAATTCTCTAACTGTGATAAGTTGATACCTCTTCTAGCCATGCTGGTGGTGCTCCTATATTTGATTTTGGGTTTTTTTTTTTATACATTAAATACTAGGCCTTCTTTGTCTGTGAGTTTTTTAAACTTAAAAGAGTGCAGCAATTTTGCCAAGTTGAAATTTGTGGGGGGTAAGTAGGATGATAATCAGGCTACATTATAAAGAATTGACTGTTCATTTTCTCTGTCAGCAGTAGCAGAGCTTTGCCCAAAGATGTGCTGACCTGTGCAGATGGGGTTCAAAACCAATTTCCATGTTAAAAACTCCACATGATTCAGAAATCCCTCTGACAGACTCTGGCTGATCAGAGTGAGTGACAAGTCTGTCTTTTAAAACAAGTCTGCTCATGTAAGTCGATAGAAGTGTACAAATGTACAACAAAGAGTCTGGCAGGCTTGACTGTAGTAATGGTGTTGTTTTCATGCATGCCCAGAGGCAATGACATAAAGACAAACGATAGCTCTGTAGTGCACTGTCAAAATGGAAAATATGGCCCATTATATGTGTCATACAGCAATTACACAAACTATAAAAAGTAGTCTTTTTTTGTTTTACTATCCCTTTCATCAAATGTGTGTCAAGTGTCGTTTCAATGCTTTAATTCCTGCCAAAACATCATTTCAAACATTCATCATCAGATCACATGTAAATGCATTTTCCTTCGAGCTGCTTTTCTTGTGCTTGTGTTTTGACTTTACTCTAAAAAAAAAGAAAAAATCTCCAAGAATAAAGAAATCACTCGGAGGACTGGAATTTGTTGATGATTTCTGAGATGAACCAATTTAAAAAAAAGAGAAAAAGACACGACAAGCATCATCCTTGGTTTCGTTAGGACGGTGGCGTTTACGTCATTCTTTATCTGTCGCCTGCTGCCTGATGTGCTGTGTGTCTGCACACGTACAGGGAGGGACAGGTTTACTTGTAGATCCTGCACATTACTAGCACGTCCCAGCTTTGTCTTGTTTTGTCTTCTTCTTCTTCTTTGGAAAAGCCATCTATCTTAATTGCAATCACATATACTTCAAGAGGAGAGGCAACCGGAGAACAGTCTAATTTTTTTTTAGACTTTGTTCTTTGTTCTGTTATCACACAACTCTGTGTAATGGTGTCTACTGCTAGCCTGCTCCGCTGTGCTGGATATATTGTATCCATTGAAATGTCTGCTGGCTGCAGAGTATTAACCATGGTGAAAACACAATCTTGGTGGGGTCTGTGTGACTAACAATAGATAGAGGCATGATGACTTATTAAACACAGCCAACCAGCAGCATGGCTTTTCTCATTACCTTTTTCAATTCTCCACCCGTAAAGCCTATGGGTCTGGTGACAAAACTCTTGCCATGTAATTCTCTCTTAGGCTGCTTTGATCAGCCGATTTTGTGGGGGAAATATGAAGCTGATTTTATCGTACACTATAAATTCACAAAAGGTCCTCAAGTTGCCTCCATGGAAGACATACCTCATCTCAGTGATGTGCCACCACTATTGCTGATCCCGAGCATTTGATAACAGCACCTCTCCTTTTTAATGATTTGACAGGCGTTACACATGAGCCCTATGGACACATCGCATTTTTAATACACTTTCCTTTGCTTGTTTACACAAACCTGCTCAGATGAAAGAAAGAACATATCTATCATCTGTTTTGTTTTTTTTTCCTCACAGTGATATATATTAAAACCTACAGAAGCTTTCTGATTATATTACTGCATGGGGCTACGTGAGAAATGGTTTTACAGTTGTCAAAACACAAATACTAACATTTTTTTATTCTATAGCTTTGGTTACTTTTGTTTTTATTAATAGTATTTTTAAATTCTAGTTTGTTTCATTTCATCCACAGACTTTATTTATGCTCCAAAAAGTCTTTGTTAATGCAAAAATGCTTTCAGGTGTATAATAACAATTCACAGCCATCAAGTCACTTGTAAATAACACAATGACATATCAGACAAACTACAAATTATAGTTATTGAGGTACCAGAAGAAAATAAGCACTAATAAGACAGTTACTGTCATATATTATTAGATTTCTTGTGTTTGAATTTTCTTCTGTTTTTATCTTCACATTCCTCTTATCTAATTCTTTCATGTACTTTCTGGCACATTTGCAGCATCCTTGCATACAACAGTGATTGTCCTTTGAAATGTTTTGACTGTGGTGTCATTCTTTAAAACTTCCATCATGCATCGTTACTAATCAATTTAAATTCAACTGCCTTTGCCCTGTGCTCAGAGTGTAACTTAGCCCAACTTTCATTAAAAATAGAAATCTTGCTATGATAGAATATTTTGTTTGACATATGCAACTTATTCACACTTTTTAAGAGAAAGAGATTCAGCAGATGATTGTAAATAAAGTGTCTATGGTTTATAAATATATTTATTACATTTTTATTTTTCCTGCTTGTCTTAATGGTTAAAATTAGTAGAGATGTATCTGGTTTTTATTGATGCTCACATGTCAGTCTTGGCAGTTTACATATCGTCCAGTTGATCATCCTGCAGTAACATCCCCCCTCAGTCCTAATTAGATTGCCTACATTATAATGTTTGATAATGCCTCAAGGTTTGCGCCCTTCCATCAAAACATTTCTGCAAACATTCCTTCCCCTTAACTCTTTGTGGGTCCGCGTTACATAATTATTTCATATTTGCTATCTTCACCTCCATAGGGAAAATATTATCTGCAGTAATCATTGTCATCATCATGATTCTCTTCGTGGTCTGTTGGCTCGAAATAAGTAATTTAGTTGTAAAGCAGCTTCATTTATTTTGCCTATTCATTTTTCTTCCTATCATATATCTAAATACAAATCTTCATTTTATAACTGACAGCTTATTACCTCTGAGCACATGCTGATAAATTTAATTCCAATGAGTTAGCTTCCATTTTCGGATCCTATTATCCACTAATGTGGCAGCAGCTTGTGGGAGGAGGAAACTTACAGGACAAAAATTCACAATGTCTTTACACATAAATATACTTTATTATTATTATTATTATTATTATTATTAGTAGTAGTAGTAGTAGTAGTAGTAGTAGTAGTAGTAGTAGTAGTAGTAGTAGTAGTAGTATTGTTGTATTTTGAGTTTAAAAATAAATATAATCATTTCTGTATTCAACATAATTTTTGTTTTTAATTATTTTGATTTGAGAATATTAACCTTAAAAGTATTGGTTTCAAACATAAGAGAGCTGTGATTTTCAGACATAATGGAAGACAGTTTTCCAGCTAAACTGCAGCAGTGCACTCCTTCAGCAGAACTGTGAAGTGTGAAGTCAGACTTTTACTGAGAGAGTGTTTGTTAAGTTGTATTTCGGTTCATTCAAAAATTGTAGACCCACACAAACATACACCGTGTAAGAGAGCTATATTATGTCACAATTGTGTCTATTTTGGCGAAGTAAGGAAGTAAGTAAACAATTATTATTAGCTTTGATGTTGGCCTGAATAGCACTCAATTAACAATGTGGTTAATGAGCCCATTAAGGATGAAAGTGTTCTCAACAGGTATGAGAGAATACTGCTGTTTTTGGAGTCTCAGTTCTCAGCATTGAATGCAGCATGAATAACAGCCCTCAGTCTCAGTCCCCTCAAAGGCTAAACTTCTGCAGCCCATAGAGCAGAGTTAAATAAAGGTTTCCTTGCAAATAAAAAAAAAAAAGATCGACAAATATTTTATGTAAAATAAAAACTTGAGTAAAAAAAAAAATCCTGGAAAAGAAGGATTACGTTATACGTTAAATCTGCTATTACTGCAAATAAGTAAATTTTCCACACGTTTTTTTTTTTTTTTTTTTTCTGAGGAAAGAAAAGTAAATTTTTATTTCAAACGCGTCGTAAAATGCGAGAAACCCAAATTAAGTGAGTGTATTTTTTAATTACATCTAAGTTAAATTAAATTAAATACGAGCTTGCCTCGGTCTATTAGTAACTATTCCACAGTGCACGTAGAGCTTGTCTTCTGCGAAGGTAGAGAAGTGAAAGGCAGACTGAGGCTTTCTGCAGCCCCTGCAGCGTCTCCTCTGAAGGACTTCCCACTGAAATACACTGAAAGCCTCTCTCGTGGATTATTTCTGCATTATTTGCCGGCGGATTCCGAACCTACTTGTTAACTATAGCAACATTTCATTTATACCGACTGTCTCTTTTTAACTATTTGTTTCATAAACATGAATACATTTTTTTTTTTCTGTCTCACTTTACAGAACAAATCGAAATTATAAGAAAATATATATATGGTCTTGCAAAAATTAGTTTTCATAACAATCTGATGTTATTTAATAAAAAATATCAGTTTTAATGTTGGGCTTTGAGTAAGAAAACTAACTATTTTAACTAAATATTAAAAATTTGCTTTCATTTCAATACGGGCGGAGTGTGAAATAATTTATAAAACAGAAATACAAGAAGCAGAAAAGGGCACAAATGTTTTTAAAAGTAGTCAAAATGACAATAAGTAAATAAAATGATATAACAGTGTGTTGAATGAATTTATCTATTTGTAAAAACCTGCTTGTCTGCAGAAGTTTCAGAATGTTATCAGTAGTTTCAGCTCAAGAATAGCTTGAGGTGTTTTGAGTATAAATCCGTCTAAAGCTGCCAGCAGTGACATACACAGCATATGCTAAATACAGATAAGAGCATTTTTAATAGATCTGCAAAAAGTCTCCCCACATAGCTCAATGGATGTGCTTTGAATGTAGTTGATAAGTTGGCTTAAGCTGAATGCTGTATCCCACTGCAACATTGTGCTACTGGGTGAGCCCATCACAAACTAGCCTTCCAATAAAGACCACTTCCAGGGGAGAGATTATAGAAAAGCCTTCGAGATCAGCTTCATGTATTACTAGAGTTTGCGATTATAAATATTGCTGTGTTACAGAAAAAATAGCCATAGCCAAGGATCATATGGAAAAATGTCTTTAAGCATTCTTCCACACACAAGGACAAATTGAAAAGAAGCATAGGGCCATTTGAATGCTTTAAAATTGTCTGAAATCATACTTTTTAATTATTTGAATCAAAATATCATTTTAATCATTTACAAAATATGTTCATTAATTTAAAATCATTTGCAGTTAGTTACTAAAATTGTCACTTATTAAACAACAACAAAAAAAATTTTGAAAACGTAATGTTAAATTTTGGAAAAGAATCCAGGTAAAATAATTTCCACTGTTATTTTCTCAAAGCGACTCTCTGGTCACAGACCTGTGAAATCATCTATGTCAGCACTGAAAGTTGGCTGAACTTGGGTCACGAACTTTGCCTCTTATTATTCTAAATGTGAGGAGGGAATTCTGTTCTTTCCATTTGTATATCTTTACAACAACTTGTCCAACAGAAAATTGAGAGTTATGGAAAATGATTCAGGTTCATGGTGAAATCAGCAAAGAGCCTAAATAAAAGATGGATGGAGGAGAGAGTTAATGTTGACTGTCTTTGTTTCTTTTTAGCTCTCTTCAGGTCATCTGATTTTGGGGCTGAAGAAATGAGAGACACAGATAAGCCTCTTTTATGCTTCCAAGCCACTTAAAGAGCTGAAGCACCAGCTTCTCCTGCTACACTGCCAGAAGAATAAAAGCAATTTGTGTACTACAAAATGACTTCTACATTGTGAGCTCTGGCTCACTAGTATGACAGTCAATCTGTTTGAATGTAATTTAGAAAGTGGGGTTCTCTTTCACTGCACTTAAAATTGATAACAATTAAAAAAATACTGGAGCATTTGATAGTATTCAGTGTTTCTTCTTTACTTCCACTCTCACCCTGCTTTCATTTATCTTTTTATAATTTGCTTTTGTATTATTTCTAAATTATAAACTTCAGGGTAAATGTTTGTACATGATTTTTTTATTGGCTTGACTCTTACCAATAGCAAATAAAATGTAATGTAAGTTGGAATTTTATTCAGTAATATGGAAATGTCCTCAGTTCTCACTATGTGTCATGAGGGCATCTCTTCTCTGCCTTCTTAATAAGGTAGTTCTGCAGGCCTCTACTGTAATATATTTCACCAATAAAGCAATTCCAAAGCTAGCCTGGCCTTTTGACCACCGCTGAGAGTGTGGAAAGCAGCAGGCCGCCTTTGCTAACTAGGCTTACTCTCTAATATTAGATACCTGTCCCCTGGCTTTTCAGAGAGGGGCTTAGCAGTTGATATTTTCATTTGGTCCTGCCAAGATGCGACACCCCCGCTTTAATCTTGTGTTTGACGTTAAGCGCTCTGTTCATGAAAAGTCTGGGTGAACTTCAACCTTAGGGTGGTGCTGTCATACAAAAATGATGTGGTGGGGGAGTGAAGCTGGCTGGTCTATCCTTGACCTCTCCCATTGGCCTGTCAAAGTCTTTCCCCTGCCCTTCTTAATCAGGAGAGACCTCTTCCCTTTTAGCACGGAAGGTAGTACGTTCCCTGCATCTATAGCTGCATCTTTTATACCAACTGGTCCAGATGTCCACGGATAAAGAAAATGGGAAATTGTGGAGAAATTGAAAGAAAAATGCGATGCTGCTCTGGGCTTTTTTATTAGGGAAAAAGGAAATTCAACTGAAGTCTACAAATTATATATCCAGATTGAATTGAAGACCACAAATGTTTGTTTCTTTTTAATATTTTCATTTTTCATTTATTAAAATGTGTAGCATCAGTCATAAATAACCACATTTGTCATTTTAGGCAAAGTAAACAGTTTGTTCTTTTTGTTGAACTGCACCTGCTTCTCCACAACTTGCTGGAAAACATCAGTTCACACTTGTGGGTACAAGATGCTTTTGAAAGTATAAAGAAAAAGATGCAGGCAAACCCAGAGTAAATTAATTAATTTCTTATGTTGTGTAACTACCCCTTTATTCAGCTGCAGGATAGTGCACTGCTTCCATGTTAGCATTATGGTGATGCTGAGGACCAACAAACCACTTCTCTGCAATCGTTAAGATGAGTTTCCTTACTGATTGATGTCTGGAATCAATCGCTCTCCATTGCATCCATGTCAGTCTATTACCACGGTGGCTGGTAATCATAGGCTGTTCTCCACAAGATTATAGAGTTGTGTCGCAAAGCAACAAAGACTTGTTTCCCCGAGTCTGACCTGGTCTGCTATAATTGAGAATAGCTTCATTTTATTCTGTAGGAAAACAGAATAAAAACACAATTTTGATGGAAGGATGCCTATATTATTTTAAAAGAATTTTGTGTTGTCATAAAATGAATTATTAATGACTTAATTACTGAACTAAAATGACCTTTTTAAACAAAACTGTGTAAGAAAAGGGTCTGTCTGCAGTTGTACCTTTGAGTTTTGCCGTAAACTTGTTAAACTCAAACCTTTGCAACATTTTCTTTAACCTTTCAACCACCGTGATCGTATTCAAAACACATTTTAGAGTCCATGCTTTCCAATGCAAACATATTTGAAATAATCAAAACAACAGGTGTTTTCTCCTCGAAATACCCCTCTGTGCAACTGTCCTTTTTTTGTCATGTGAATGCACCACAGCTCTCTTACTGCCAAGATGACTGCGATCCAATCCAGCAAGTGCCAGCAGCATCGCAAGTCATTTAGTTTGTGGCCCAGAGATATACAACGCAGCCCTGATCCTGATTACACATGATCAAAGATGAGCTGTTCAGAAATGTGATTAGATATTTGAGCTGGACTAAAATCCATACACCTGTGTTCCTCTGAAATGACTGATTAGACTTTAGAGTTTCATAATGGTTCAACGAAACAATTGTCATTTTTCCTCAGGTTGACCTTGATCACTGGAGAAGGACTGCATTACCTGTGACTCTTAATTACCAAACACTGAAATGCGATTATCAGAAAATATGGTGCATATCAAGTGATTCCCTGCCCTTAAGTATTATTATTCTGTATAGTTAGAGTTGGAAAAAGATGACATGGGAACTTCAGTCAAAACAAAAGGCACAAGCTAATGAGACTGGTTAGTGATTCAAATTTATGGAAATTTTATTAATTACAGACACCTATCTTTCATCTGTACCATTTGGTGGTGAAGTAATTAGAACCAACAATGACAGTCCCAGCGGTGGAAAAAGCAAACAAGATCAAGGAAAGTGGAGCAGTCGGGAGAAAGTCTGGTATACACTGAACCGGGCCTGGCCATAGGCAACAGGGCCTCATTAAAGTCACACTGTGTTGATCATCAATTAGCCTGCTTTGTTTTGCTTCTGATTTTAAACTTGCAAAACATCATTTTTCTTCAGCTTTTCAGTGATGCTGGGTTTGCTGATAATGTTTGTCTGGAGGTGACAATGATGAAAACTGCCTTGTGGCATGGAAGGGGGGCGGGGGGTTCTTCTCACATGTTGAATGACCCATCGGAGTTCAGCGGTCATCCTACATAATAAATTATACAGTACATGTTTTGCCCAAAAGCATCCACCATCTGCTTTTGAAGTTCTTATTCTGCAGAACTGTATTTCAACAAATACTTGTAAATAGAAGAAAATAATTGAAGTTTTTTTTCTTTTCTTTTTTTGTGGCGGGGGGCTGGGGGTGACTGATTTTGCTCATCTCGAAAAATGAAAAGAGGTTTGCAGCTAATTAAATTTTCCCGATAATTGTTGCATGTAAATAATCTAACACGCAAACATGTTCTATGATTATTTTTGTTTCTGATTTTATTTCTAAATTAAGGAGATATAATCTTGCATTTAGTTGTCTAAAGTATTTATCACTGCCGATCCTGAGTGTTTAGCAAACTCTTATTTCTTCAAATTAGTTCTTGGCTTTGGTTTGACATTAACTGCATAAACAGCTTTTTAAACAGCAACATGTGCAAAACCCTTAATTTTGCGTCCATGGTTTCTGAATGAACCAGTAATTCTTCTTTGTAAAATGGAAAAAAAATGTTTAAAATTATGTTTTTTCTTAATTGAATGCTGCAGGTTTATTAAGGATTCAGCCACATTCAATCAACCACTGATTATATAAGTTTTGATTTTGAATTGTAGATTTCTAGTCACAGCAGAGGAATGGTTCATTAAGTCTATCTTGCTTACAAAGACCTGGTGCTGCATGGTCAACAAATGGATGGTCGTTCTTAACTTTTATTATGAGCGGTGGAGGTCATATTTAAAATGAAAGATTAACCGCTCATCACAATATTGGTGGATTATCAAGTACCTGCAATGAAAGCAACCCCTGACTCTTGAGTCGATAAGAGTTTGACTGCATTTCGAATTAATTTTCCTCAGCTTAGAAAGCCAGACTCCTATCTCGTTATTGATCACAGCTTTAATCCATAACCAAGTTCATCCTTTCCCCATGGAACGAGCAGAAAAATATAAGATGAACATTGTGGAGAGCTCTTGACTCTGTAAAAAAAAAAAGACTTAGGTGTGATTAGAGTTCATTATTTAAGAATGCTTTCCCACACTGTTGTCTCACCTGTCAGTTCATTTTGGACTTGATAGGTATATGTTCATTGCCCTTTTTTTTAGTACCATTTCTTCTGTATGGCTTTGGTGTGGGTTGTGTTTATACATGACAATTGATTGATTTCCCTGACAGCAAGGAACACTTCACACCTCGGCTGCCTCCTCTGTTTGTCTTCTCCAACAGAGAGACCTCCACTGTGGATGAAATTTAGTCCCAACCTCTGACCTGTAGGTTCAGCGTTTGTCTCCAGTCCAGTGACCACAAACAACTCCTGGATTGCTGTAAATGTCAGTGCAGTGGCATCTCCGCCCTCCTTCCTGTGAACCATAGGTCTGCACTCAACCTGCACTAATAGGGCACTTTTATGAGAGCTCCACTATCAGTCATGCTGTATTTGATATCTCGGATTTTCTCTTCATGATGCTTCTATAAACTGAACAACAGTCATCAAACAGTGAGTAGTAAAGAGCAGAGATGCTGTCTATTTTTAGCGTTATTTATTCAGATCAAGACTTACATTGGGTAACACCCATGCCGACACATTTCATTCAATCTGAAAAATAAATAATTTTAATAAAAAACATTTTAGAAATGAGAGAATTTATGAGCAGATTGGAAATAAAATGTCTAACGACTGCAGGACGAGCTGCAGGAAGTGAACCGTTAAGCACACAGAGCACCTGGTATCATCATAAGGCTCAATTATAATAGATTAATTGGATTCTGAAGGGAATGGATCTCAGAGTTTGTGTTCTGGAGACAGTGGTTGTAATGCATCCCATTTTGAAGCACTTTGGCTCACCCTTCCCCCACCCATAAACACACACTCTCCCTTACTCTCCTCTCCCGGGCCTCCGGAGGTTGGTGTCTCTGTGTTAGGACTCTATTGTTGCCTACTGCTGGATAATGCCCTTATTAATTGTACCTCTTTGTAAGGTGTCAGCTGTAACCTCAGATTGAGATGGATGGATCTCTGGAGTCTACTCCCTGGACCTCCACAGATGCCCTATCTCTGCACAACACACAGATGCAACAGTGAGTGATTCCACACTATGTCTGAGAGCAAAGAAAATAAAAAAGGCACTTCTAATTATTCCACCAAAAAAAGATACATGTTTCCAAACTGAATGGCCTATTTCTGTCATTGTGAAGGTAAGCTAGTGTGCAATTTGTTTTAATTGCACAAATATCAGAGCTTATTAACCATGGCAGTGATAAAATATCTTTTCTTATTGATTATTTTAGTGTGTTGCAAGAATACTGGTTAATTAGGTGGATTGAAGCTTCCGTGAGATCAACAGCATTACCATCAAATCCTTTCCCTCTCATTAGAGGAAACAGAGTCAATTTAATTAATGCATATTAATCTCCACTGATGCTCATTTTAGCTTTAAAACAAGCGTGGCAGTGTGGACTCACATATTTTAAAAAAACAGGTTTGATCACTGTCTGAATAAACATATACAAATTTTATTTCTAATTTTAATAGACCCAGCATTTTTGATAATCTTTAGATTTATGAACTGAATATTACAGTAATTATGCAGAGATCAGAAGATTGTTTTTATCTACAAATGTTGGTTTCCGCAAGGTTTAAATGATAATTAAATATTAAATTATCAATATTAAATATTAAAGAAATATGTAAATATTAATAAATGTAATAAAATGCTTTACCTCACAGAAATAGTACTCCCATCAATTTTATGACTCAGTTTTCAAGAGAAAGTTAATTTTCTTAATTTGGTTTCTCACTTTGTACAATAGTAGGTAATTTGTTCTTTCTTCCATCTACTAAACAATATTAATGTTTCAAAAAATCTTATGGGTAATTCTTGACATCTTCCCTTCCTGGATGATGTTACCTATGTGCTCTTGAGCAAGACATATCAGGACATATCTTTTATTGTAATTTTATTGTAAGTTTTTGCTACATGCTTGAGTTGAATGGAGAAAAAAGTTCTTCAAAAAATGCACAAACCTTATTATGTCCTTCTCAGAATGGACAGATTCTTTTAAAGCTCTTTATCCACAGTTCTTATGTGAAACAATACGGTAGCTACACAGGCAGCAGAGTGGAGTAGGAGATAGGAGCGGGGGAAAAAAAGAGCACGGACCAGAAAATGGAGATCCATTCCCCTCAGATCCCATTTAGAGAGGCCCTGCACATTTTTAAAGTGTCAATTGTTTTTGTCTCTTGAAGTGCAGATGGAATGTTTGAATTCCAGTATTAACTGTAGTGCCTGCTGAGTTAAATTATGGTCCCTGGGCTGTGGGGTGGGAGTAATCAATAAGAATACACGAGGCAGTGTGTAATGTGTCTGCTCCTAGCAGCAGGGACACTGTCCCCCTTACCCTGTCCCCCAGCAGGTTAGATAAATATGATACTGAAACAGGGCACACTGGATTATATGATATCAATGTAGAATCAGGGAAGTGCTATTACACTCCCCTAGCCAACTGTGAGTACTATTGACAATGTTGGCTTTGAACACCGTAGTGTTCGGCTCGCTCTCTTTCTCCCCCCCTCTCCCGTTTCTCTCCTTTTACTCGCTCCCTTGTTTTCTCCCTCTCTCTTTTTCTCTCTGCATGTGATAAATAAAGGGATCCACATTTCATTCAGCTTTGATTAAAAAGGCTATTTTACTCTATATGCCCAGAAGTAGTGTTTATTGCTATCTGAGGGTTTTGATGTGATCATCTTCTTCTTCTCCTTTCGGCTTTTCCCTTGCCTCCATCTAACCCTGTCTTCTACATCCTCTTCTCTCACACCAACTACCTTCATGTCCTCTTTCACTACATCCATAAACCTCCTCTTTGGTCTTCCTCTGGGCCTCCTGCCTGGCAGTTCAAAACTCAGCTTCCTTCTACCAATATATTCACTATCTCTCCTCTGGACATGTCCAAACCATCTCAGTCTGGCCTCTCTGACTTTATCTCCAAAATGATGTGATCATAATTTCTAAATTTCTAGATGTTTGCTGTGCATAAAGAGCCAATAACATGATGTATAATCAATATATAATTGATTTTATTTTCAACACTCTGCAATAGAGCTTCCAATTCATAACCAGGTCTGCTCTCTTTCACCTGCTGACCCTGTCAAATGTCCAACCAATTAACCAGAGTTCTGCTGTTGTTATTTGGCCACATGCTGGTTGCTCATACAGTAACCTAATATCACTGATCTACTCAGACTATTGATCAGCTCTCCCTGCTCAGTGGTGAAAACCTGGCTTGTCTGAAAGGCCATTATCCATATCCACGTCAGATAACCTGCTACAACCTGATACAGCCCTTTTCAAAGGCTACAACCTCTCTGCCCTCTTGAGCCACCCAACTCCCCTGGCCTCCCCCTCCCCAGCAATCATTATCAATCTTATGTTAAAAGACATACAGGTCAGGAAAACTGCAGTGGGTGGATGTCTTACATGAGAATAATCCATGTAGCTGCAGGACATCTTGAACAAAATGTCATGCCTCAGGTTTATCGGGAAGATTTTACCATAAAGAAAAGGGACAGTGTGGCATGCACTTCCTCCAAAGTAAAAATATCAGAGGTCAGTTTTCATGCACAGATGTCAACCTTTTAATACCACTTAAAATTTCAGAGCATTTTGTCAAGGGGAAGAAATAAAACATTTTCATAGTAAATTCAATAAATTCAATCTGAGGTTTATAGCAGCAACCTCCAGTCTTCACAAAGCCATTCAGTCATTCTTTGATTTCAATTAAAACCCCAACAAGTGTATTGGGGTTTGGATTTGTTGCTTTGTTGTTACACATACCAAAGTGAATTTTGCATCCTGACGGAGAACGTAGATATTAAAGCACGGTATTAGTGACATGGCAGTTGCTTTCGCACAAAAGATTTGGCAGAAGCTAATTTGCATAAGGTCAGAGTCAAGCTCCTGATGGAAGTTGTGCAGCATCTCTGTCTCTTAGCAACACTCTTTCTCTTGGTGACTGTTGAATTGACTGGTCCTTGGCACTCATCTTTCACCAAGAAAATTCATAATGAAATGCCACCTGACGACCTGCATCTATCACTGAGAGACACTCCTCACTTTCCTCCCCGGTTTGTTAATACTGAAATGAATAAATCAATGCTTTGTTTAATGGCACAGAGGAAAATGTGACTGTTATGAGTTCTTTTGCTCAGATTTTCAGACAATCTGTTTTTTTAGGTGGGGGGTGAACATATTTATTGAAAATTGTGCCAAGATTACAGACAAATTAGCAGGTAATTGGAGACACCTGCAAAACAAAGAGGAGGGTGGAATGAGAGGTGGTGGTGAGAAGAGTGATAAAGAAAGAGATTGGGCTTCTGGGCTGGCCTTCACCCATTTATTTGTGGGGGAGGTATTTAAAAAGAAGGGATTTGTTATGTTGAGAAAATGACTTTTGTCCTCAACCATGGTGACAGGATCGAGATGCTGCCAAGAGATGTTAATAGCGGGTCAAATTTTGGACAAAAGTCTTCATCATTACATTCTCAACTGCCTCCATCCGCCAAGATGAATGCTTTCACTGGAGATGTACTCTAATGACTGTTTTTTACCAGAAATAGACATAAACTATACTATAATTACTAAGTGTATCATGTTGGTCATGTGCGGTCTTTACCCAGCACATTTAAACTTTGCACAAAAAGATTAATTCCGGGGAGTCGTCTTTATTACCCACTCTTTATGTCCTGCTCTTCTTTGTTTCACGACTTCACGACACCAGTGTGACTCAGAGGAACTCTGTCTGAGCACCGGCTATTATTTTAGGTGTTTTTTAACATTATTATTATTATTATTATTATTATTATTATTATTATTATTATTATTATTATTATTATTATTATTATTATTATTATTATCATCGTCATCAGCTGGACAGTTATAATATACATCGGTTGTATTATCGGTTGTACGTTTCTGATCATTTTTGTAATTACTACGGATTGTAAATAATTATAAATAAATAAATAAATAGGCCACCTACCTACACTTGGTAAAAGTGGCCAGATATTTCGCGTTTACATATCTATAAATCTTAATATCTATGTACTGTATTTATGTCACTGTGTGTGTGTGTGTGTGTGTGTGTGTGTGTGTGTGTGTGTGTGTGTGTGTGTGTGTGTAGGTGTGTGTGTGTGTGCGTGTGTGTGTGTGTATTTTCATATTGCACCTAACAGCTTATTGGAATTATTATCCAAAGCGATAAATGGAGACGGACTGTCCTCTAATATCCTCAACTCTATTCATCGTTCTATTCCTTCCTTCTATCTCGCAGTACGACCGCGGACGCGGGTCTTACACACACACACACACACACACACACACACACACACACACACACACATACACACACACACACACACATACACACACACACACATACACACACACACACACACACACACACACACACACACACACACACACACACACACACACACACACACACACATCAGTTCTCTCTTTATTTCCTCTTGCGCCGTTCTCTGGGGCAGAGGTCGTCCTTTTCTGTCTCACGGCCGGAGTCACTTCTCCATAATCAATATGTCGCGGTAATTATCACCCTTTGGAGACTTTATTTCCACCATCAATTCCATGTAAAGCGGTGCAAATTTATACCAACATAAACTCTTGTAAAAATAACAACCCTTTGAGAAGTGTAATGATTTGTGTACGTGGACGGAGCGCACCTGCTGTATTCATCCACGGAAAGCAGCGTCGGTCTAATTTCTGGGCCGTTCGGTCGGGATGCGTCTCACTCAGGACCGTGATTGTCGCTTTAGATTGTTGTTCAGTGCAATTCCGGGAAGTTCTGCTGCAATCCACAGATTATAACGATGGAGAGCCCTCGATGTGGCAGCACTGATTACATCAGTCAGTCTAGTGTCCACCTTTTATCAAAGGTATTTTTCCGTTCTGTGTAGAGCCACAAATAGGTTTGTGTGTTTCTATCACGGTTCACATAGGAACGGATTCTCAAATTGCGGGCGAAGTACTGACCAACGTGATCGATTTTTTTTTTCCATTTATTGATCTTAAAGGTTCATTTAAAAGGTAAACCCAGCTTTAAAACATACCCAGATATTTCCATTGTCCGTTACATTTACATTTCCTATTGGCTGCGTTGAAATTAAACATACACTTACATGCGCAAGGTCCTTTCACGAAACAAAGGCAAGCAAAGCCCATCACAAATTACATCAAATATCCTTATAGTATTTCATTATTGTAAATGAGCCACAAATGTGTAGTTTTTGAAGTTGATGTTAAACTAATCTTAATAATTTAAATTGTATTTTATCCTTTACAGTCAAATGTTATAACACTATCATGATGTTATTTTTAGTTTTTGATGTGAACAATAACTATCACGTAACTACTGTGGAATACTAAGCAATGCTACTGTGGTAAAGTACATTTTTTACGTAAATGTAGTACCATTCCTTCTGGATAACTATATAGTTAAAGCCTTGTTCCACTGTATTTTAAAATCATGTTGTTGGTTTACATTATTGTATGTCTGCAGGATCTAATTCTTTTCTTTCTCCCCCTCACAGTTTTCTGAACACAAAGTTTTGCTTGAATAAAATCGGAATTATTTGATCAGAAGACTATTAAAGGTCAAACTATTCATTATAACACCATTCCCCATTGCACAGGGTAGAATATCAAATTATATGTCGTGTTATCTGATATTATCACTGATATATTGACACTGGTGCAGAATTTCCATGTTGTTGTTGTTGTAAACTGTTGGGTACCTTAAAATATAACAATGCAGAAATTTATAAAAAGATTTTCTTATGGTAAATATAGCTAAAATTATTTAATGGAATAAAAGCATAAAGTGGCATAAAAGATATTCAGTCCTTTAAAATCCCACACAGACATACAGTACCTGAGTAAATGTACTTCGTTACTTTCCACCACAGCAGCTGACAATAAATCACAATCGTGTGTTTGCAGGTTGTGATCATATCAACATGTGATTTGTGGCGTGTTCTTATGAGAACCATCTCTATGACATATGGAGATGCTTCCTCCCACAACCACACCTGACTGATCCTCTCCTCTCTCTCGCTCTGCACAGATGATATCACACAGATCCCTGCGACGAGATTCCCCAACAAGCTCTCTGTTCCAGAGAAACATGTCATCTGGCCGTGTCACCCGGCTAAACCCAAATATTGTGCATTGTTGGCAAAGAGAGGTCAGGAAACTTGTGAGCCGGGTATTTCAGGCTGTGTTCTCTAATTAAGTATTCATGAAGCAAAGTATAGGTTTACATGACACTGGTGGTTCTGACGGCATCACCCCCCCCCCCCCCAGCATCAATGTCACCACCACCTCCCCATGTGTAATGCTCGGCTTTCCCCCACCAACAGACAGGCCATCATTCCTAGTGTACTTCCAGCAATGATATCAAAAGGGTTTTTGGTCAAGCCAAAGAAAGGTCACTCTAATAATACCCAAGGTCAGTGGTGGGAGCCAGCAAGTCTCCCAGTCATTATTCATTTGTTCCCAGAGTTAATGACAGTTGCAGGGAGACGAGAACTTGGAGCCAGTAGCCATGTGATGTCACCAACACATGCCAGGGGATTATAAGGGCAGGCAGGGGACAAGAAGTGTGGATTATACAAAAAAAAAACAAAACAACCTTTACTGCACTATCACTCAACTACCCATGTTTACTGCTGGAATCTCGACAAACACATGGAGATATCATTGAATTTTGACCAGCTGGTATCAGGAGGCATAAATAAACGATAGTAGTGGGTTTTTTTTATTTATTCATGTCCATAATGTCCATCTTGACGTTCTCCTGGGTATCCCGCAGTGCCCTTCCTTTGATGAGATCACATGTTTTTAACGGGTACATTTACAGTCTTAAATGACCGTAAATGTTGTTTTTGATGCCGGAGCTGATCGCACAACTTCACTCATTACTCCACTTTTTACAAATTACAGTATTTGACCAGTACCACATTGTACGGATGATGCCATATAGTAACAGCAAACAGACTGGAGCCTGAGCTTTCACATAAGGAGAGAGTGAAAAATGAGCACACCTTATTCAGTCATTGGGCAGGGAGTACACGGGGAACAATGAACCCCTCCCACATGGGTAGCACGGTGTCTAATAATGACCACATCCACTGCGGCTGATAGTGCTCCTCTTTTATGACCTACATGAGCATAAATTCGGCTCAGATGATATATTTCAGAGGGCTATACAATACAATTAGCTGCTTTGAACAGAAACATTTTAATGTTTTCTTTGTGATTTGTTTTCATGACACATGTTGCATATTGACTATACCTGCTGGTCACTTGATCCATGAAGTGATGTGGTTATTGCTTTTTTTGCATTCAAAATATCTTCCATGTGTGGTGTTGTCTAAACAACATTTACTCAAAGACCGCTTTACGGCTGTTAAATTGGAGCTCACGTTTGGATCTCTTTTTTTTTTTTATAGTTACATCTGCTGAATAATTAGAAATACGTTGCAAATTTTGATGTAAAAATCCACCATTTTCACCTCGCCTCTGCACCTAACATGTAGATACAGTAAATTCCCTGCCTGAGCATAAGGTCAGAGAATAAATATGAGCTGCATTTTGCATTACTTTCAGATGAGTGAAGCTGTCAGACCAATAATGTGAGCTTTCAGTTATACTTTCTGCCACTTATCCCCCATTCTACGACCAAGAGGTCATGTGAAAATTGAAAGTGACAGTCAAACCAGCATGTTGAACAGGCTGATTGGACTAAGCTGTTATGGCCCAGATCAGAGCTCTTTAACACCAGGTCTACAGAAGCCTGTCTGTTGAACATCCCAGTTAGTTTTGGGTAAAATAAAATCCTGACTAGGAGAAGAAACCATCATTGCTAGGAAAATATAAGAAGAGTCTGAACAACCATGTAAATGTAAAAAAAATGTTTTTATAAATTTCATGCTGTAACAAACAAAGTTTTCATGAGTTTGTTGACGGAAAACTTGAAGATATCTGTTGCCAACACAAGCACGCCTCAGAGTTCAATGAGGAGCTTTTCTTCATGACAGGAATCAGCTCTCATTTCCACTTTCAGATGAATGAAGACCAGCTTTTCTTTTTCGCTTTGTGGTCATTTGAATGAAAATGTTTGTATCACCTGTTTTGCAGATGATTTAATGAGCACATGATGCTGTCACATGAAAGATTTCTTTACTTCATCGAAAGCATTCCCTGTCAATTTATATTTTGTTTCATATGCAGCATTGCATGAAGCTCCGTCAAAAGCAATCAGCTTGCCTTCATCCATTCAGATGAAAATAAATCACGTCATTATCACTTTTACTTGGGTCCATCTTTGAAAAAGAGGAAGAATGGAATATTTTTGTCAGGTGGAAGAGTAACTTATGATCCTTTTATGTCCTGCTGAGAACCCTTGAAAATAATAATACACCACAGCAGAAGCACAAGAACAACTGAAAGGCACCGAGTGTTATAAATCTGATGGGATTTGCATATTTTGCCTCCATAGCAAGAAGCAAGCAAAGAAACCACGACGTATGAAAAAAAGCAACTGAAAAATAGATTCAGAAGGAACAGTTCATATTATGAAGGATATGTTTCTACAGAACTCACTTGTGATTGAAAATTAGAGGATTTCAAGTTAAAAGCTTCTTGAAGGAAAGATTTTTTTTATTCTCATATCTGAAACACTCAAAGTCAAGACGATTATCAATCAAATAATGTCCCACAGTTTGCTTTTTTCACCTTTGCTCCTTTTTTTGAGTTTCTCTTTACTTCATTTCTCTTATTTCAACACATTTACTTTATTATGGTGTTAAAAATGCTTCAAGAGCTTCGAAATACACTGAAACACTAGCTGTCAAATAATGTTAGTCCTTTGCTAAGGGAGCACTGTTTAATAAATTTAGTCTCTCTAGGGAGTTTTATAATTATAGTTTAACAATTAGATTGCTACGGAAAAGTTGTTAAAAATGTATTTTGTCATTTTAATGATGTGAATCAAGCTGGGAGTTAGTATGTCGTTGCAGCTGAAGAGGAGGAAGACTCTTTAGAATCATATTAACTGAAAGATTTTTCAGAATGCGTCCCTTAAATAAATGTTTTATAAACATCCTGGAACGTAATGATAACCTTGAAATTTAAAAACATGTGTCCAAACTTAAAGGAAGCTATATCCTGTCATTTTCCTGATGTGTGATTGGCTGCACCAGCTTAATATACTTGTCTCTCTTCGACAGATTGTGCGGGACTCTGTTTTCCAGGGTTGAATGTTTTTATTATTTTATTTCAGTGATCACTCAGTTATTGATTTCATTTATATTTTTTGATACAGCTCTCAAACTCCATCTAATGTTGTCTTTTAATTAATTTTGAATATCAGTTTTTTTTCTTAATTTCAGAAATAAGTTTTTGATGATTGTCAGTGGTTCCACCTTTTCCTTACGAGAAATCACCAAATAATGAAAATCTAATACTCCCCTTCAGTTGGTTCATGGTTTGGGGAGATCTTGCCTATAAAATGTTCTTTCTTGTACGGTTTGACTTGAAATTCACTCATAATTAAACTTTTTGGGAAAATTAAATGCAACAATTTGAACACTTCAAAAAAATCCAGAATTAGCAATCACTGCATTGACATGAAGACATCCTGTTTGGCTCAGAAATCAAAAAAAAGATCAAAAGTTGCTTCAAACCTCTGCTAAAAGAAATGGTGAATTATGCCCTGTAATATATTAATGATGAAGGGAATGATAATCTTAATTCAACTCCTTGGTTTTGTGTCTGTGTGCCCAAGCGGTGCCAGAATTATTCATGTCTTCTGCATTGAAAAGGGGTTCCACATTTAAACTATAAAGGTTCTCCTGAATCCACGAGAGTCACGCAATACTTCAGAGTTGTTTTGCTTCGCTCCTTCTTCCTGTTAACATGCTCAACAAATCAGAGGAGAGTGTAGAGCAGGTTTGGTACATTACATTTCCTCTCTGACAAACACAGACATTAGAGATGCTGCTGTGTTAATTGTGTGATATATGTTTTAATGTAAGAACAAAAAGTTGGGCTCCCCCCCTTTCTAAATAATCAAGTAAACGCACCTGCATTCCAAAAATCATTCATCCCTTGTCCATCTCAGCATCAGAATTCTCCAACCCATGTTTTCCTTTTTTTTTTTTTCCTGATTCCACTGATCTGAGCTTGAAATGCGAAGACAGCAAAGCACTAAGCCTTCAAACGTGTGATTTTTTTCAAAAGATCTCTAGAAGCAATCTCTGCCTGACTGACCCCTGACAGCTGCAGATCTCTTTATTTCTCTCTGTGCTGGCACTGCATTTGGTAGAAAAGCTCTCAGATTCACACCTCTATCAGACAGCACAAGTGTTTATTATGTGCATACACAGATAATATCCTATATGGTGCACACCTTAAAGGCATACAGGCTGCAGTTTTTAACAAACACAGTGACAAAAAAGATGTACATATTACAGTCATTTATGCTGTTTTTCCTCGTATGTTCGTTGTAAAACAAATCTGAGAATTTCTTGTTTAATTAATACTGAATAAATATATTTTCATTAAAACATGTCCGTTTCTTTTTTTTTTATACTATCAGTATATCTAGTGTGATCCATGAAATATGTTATACTGTATATCAATGAAAAATCTTAAATGTATCCCCAGTGATGAAACATCTAACCCGGACCTGCCCCCCGCTCCCACCCCTCCTAAAAGAAAAAAAAAATGTTTATCACATTTAAAACGAAAATTCATACATTTTAAATCACCTTAACTCCAAAGCAAAACTTTACCAACACATGGTTCAATATAAATATATGCATTCTGTAAGTAGTATTTAAATTTAAATGCCCTTTTCCATTTTGATTGCTTATAAATATCCACAGCACAACAAAATTACCTGGAAAAATAGTATGTTTTCGTATGTGCAGTTTGTCTTGGTTTTATTGTGGCAGCTTTTTCCTCCATCACTGTGAGTGCAGGGTTTGTTGGTGCCTCCCTCTGTTGAAATGAGACTGCAGGCTCTATCATTAGATCGGATGGCAAGTCTTTATGCAAAGTGTTTTGCATAATTACATACCAAAGCCAGAATAGCCACCCTCGAATTTTATGGGTCACAAAGCATCAACAATTGCCGCATTATTGTCCACCAAAGTCCAACCCCACCAATGACAAGAAACGAAAAAAAAAATAAGAAGAGAGAAGGAGACAAACTCCTCTGCCTAATCTGAGCTCGGGAGTTTGAATTTTCATTTCAATAAAAAGTAGAGAAGATTATTGCCAAATTGACAACTTGTTTACTTAGAGTTGTAAAGTTCAGAGGACCGGCCAAGGTTTCAGGGAGTGTGAACATCCACAACATGTCATCATGAGGATCTCCAGCAAAAGTCTTTCTTGTTCCTGAGTTTCAGTGCCGCTTTGGAATATAAAACATTTTTTAAAAATGAGTGAAACTATTCGTGACATTTTTGCTTATTGCTTAATGTATTTATTATTTATTTGTTTGTATTTATGAATTCGAAAGCATTCGGTAGATATTGTGATAGTCTAATTACGTTCACTCAATATTGCTAGTGAAGCCATTATATCTGCGTTCTTACCTAAAAATATTGAATTTACACGAAAAATTCGTTTTTGCGTCATTCCCTTCAGACACGTTGTTCCTTGATTAATTGAATGGGTTTACACGAAGTTTCAACTTTAAATCTCCCTGATTTCTACTTTAAAATAAAAACAAAATAATAAAATTTGAGTCCGGTTAGATTAACTGCATTTCCAACTACTAAAGGGAAGAATAAGTGAGGTAATTAAAAAAAACAACAAAAAACAACCGAGGAACGAAAAAAAAAAATTTTATTTCCAGGGATCCAAATCAGAAGTAGGTCATTGATTAAAATTAATATCATGGATTATTAATAACACTGTCATGATTTTAGTATTTTAGGTCCAGTATAGTTTTATTTGCGAGGATCTGTCGTCAACACACAATTGGAGACAAAGAGAACAGGGCATCAGATAAAAAGAAAACCAGAGATTAAAAAAACAAAATGAAATATAGTAAAATACCTGACGCACATGACAGCAAAAAAATTCTTTAGGTGGGGTGGAGGGGGGGGCTCCGATAAGAGAGAAATTTTCATTGAAGGAAATTTCAAGCAATCGCATGAGTTTGACGTGTGTTGGATGGTCCTAAAATATCTATTTAAAGCATAAATACATTTTCGATTAATTAAATAATTAGATAATTAATTAGACACAACCTTATATGACACATTTAGTTTAGATGTCGTTCACGAACATGTGATTACAATAAAAAACGAAATATTTCCTTTATGGAGGTCTTTTGAGCTTTTTTTACCACAATGGACGGCACCGACAGTATTTTTATTTATCTCATATTTTTTAAATGAAATCACGCAATCTGTTTTAATATGTTATTATATAAATGGTCGAAAAATACACCTTCAAGAAGTCTTTGAAAAATCTAATTTAGTCTCAATTTATCATTTACTTTGACATTATTTTTCACCTCTGGGAGTCTGAGCAATTTGTTTACTGCATTTATATGCGTCGAAATTTCTTTTTAGTATTTTTAATTGAACTATTCGCAGGAAAAAAAAAATAAAGGAAGCGCATTCGATGCAGATGCAGGGAGGCAGTCGGAAAACCGCTGAGGTTAAAAGTGCAGAATAGCGCCATCTCCCTGCAGTGGTCAGATATTCCTTCACATTTTTCTCCTCTGCTGAGACCCTCGTGGAGATTTGTCCACTCAAAAAGTTGACGGATTTCCGAGTGGACAGTCAGCTACGGCAACAGTCTGTGTTCTGCTATCTCTGGCCGGCCACCAGTCATCTGCAGTGGCACATGTGCTATCGCACATGTGCTATCGCTGTTCAGTAGTGCAGGGGGATCCCGGAGCGGCTCCCTGGACCTGCGGGGGTCAGTGAGGGAGGGGAGAGGAGGCTGAACCGCGTCCCCAGACTTCGACTGTACTGTCGTCTCACTGTAATGTAGTTCAAAAAAATTACTGCAGTTAAACATATACACTTGTTCTGCAATCTGAGGTCCCAGGACACTCCGAGGTCATCTGTCGAGATAAACAGGGTCCTCAGAAATCAGACAAATAATTTCATTCATCTTTAGGGTTAATTGATTTGCACGTTTACATGATGTATATTCAGATGATGCTCTGCCTGGTCGTAAGCTTTACCACTGTTATAGGTCTGCAAATAAAAATCCCATCATTCTACTGAAAATGTCAAAAGTATATTCTCGTGACAATAATCTTATCAAGTGGGAATCCCGGGCGGAAACGCGTATCTGGGATGTTGTTGAGGTGAAAAGACGTGGAAGTCGACGAAAATAACTCGAATCATGTGGCAGGAGAAGAGTTGCTCACGTACTTTTTTATCAGTAGAATGTCTTGTGGAGATGGTTCTGAATGTGAGGGATTTTACTTGAAGTATCTTGGGTTTGGTTTCTGCAAAACAATTTTCCAATTTTTGGAGGTGGAAAAAAAAATCCTGCATCAACGTAAAAGTTTAAATAAGGCCAACGATAAATTGATGATTATTTATTTGAACATTATTTGATTTTGGGTTCATTCACATTATTATTTTCAAGCAATAATCACGTCAAATCAATAAAAAAAACTTGTCCAAAACCTGTAAGCTTAATAAATGTAATGAAGCAGTGTGTTAAATGCAGTCAAAGACAAGACAGACGTACAATATTAAACTGTGTGCGGGCCTTCATATTTTCCTCTGTTTTCATCACACTTGTGATCTCTCCAAGCTTGATGCCCAATAAACTCCGTTTTGAAGAAATATCAGGGGCTTCCTCAGTGCCACATTTAAATGAACGATGCTGAGGTGCTGAAGAGATAAAAATTAAAAAACACAAAACAAAACAAAAAAAAAAAGACAAATACAACTTCACCAGATCCTGCTTTTGACTGAAGCTTTCATAACAATAAGCTCTCACTCCAGGCTACTGAAAAAAAGTTAAAATGTTATTTCACATTAAGATCTTTAATTTACACAACTTATTTTATAGGCTTTTTGTGACATTTTTTTTATTCACCTGTGGAATATGTGAACGTGTACGCTGTTGTTCATTGTGCTGGTGGTGGATATGATGATGATGATGATGATGATGATGATGATGATGATGATGATGATGATGATGATGATGATGATGATGATACAGGCAGTGATGGTAATAATCGTGACGATGATGGCTGTGATGAAGGCTGGACGAGAAATAACGCTCATGGTGTGAAGTTTTGCCGCCAGCATAGACCAGAATTTCGCCAAATTAATTTCGCAGTTTGGTCAAGCTTTGCCAAGTGTGTGGTTGAAGTTTCCGCAAACAAGCACGCCCCAACAGACACATGCGCGCACACCCACAATCTTTCTCCCGAGTATTTATGCCGGAATAAAACTGAGAACATCTCCGTCGGTGGCTGGTGAGGGCAGAGCCGGTCGTGAGGGACACGAACAGAGTGGCAGACCTACTCGCCAAATTAACGCTAAATTGATTAAACATTTAGCCTTTATATCACATTTTACATCAGCATAAGTTAATGTCCAATGTCTTTGATATCATCATCGTCCCAGAAACTGGCACCATCATCATCATCATCATCATCATCATCATCATCATCATCATCATCATCATCATCATCATCATCATCATCATCATCCTCATGTTACTTGAGTTGAACAGACGCGCACCTTGGTGAGCGGACGCACAGGGAGAAGATGAGCAAACAAATGCGCGCAAATAAAAACGGTCAATGTAAGTGACGGCAGACAATTCGCGGTGACCACACACCACACACACACACACACACACACACACACACACACACACACACACACACACACACACACACACACACACACACACACACACACACACACACACACACACACACACACCAAGGCCTTGAAACCACACACGTGATCTCTAACTGAATGTGTGTGTAACAAGCTGTGTTGTATCCACACTCTCTTACGCAAACTTATTCAAACAGACGGGCAGCAGCGTTAATGCTGCGACCCCTGGAAGACTGGCAACCGCTGCGGTGCGCCTAATGGGGATCTTAATAAAGCATCTATGTACCCCAAGTAACAAATCGATACAAGATGTAGGCCTATATCGATCAATACCTATGAAGTAGCCTTGATGAAATTATGCGTTAGGGTTTGGGGAGGTTGGGGGGTGGTGGGTATAATATCCAAGAGAGTGTTTGCGGTCGGTCCGAATCTTTCTCACCGCTCGTCTTGTTACTCCCTCCGCGTATGTATGCATGAAGACCTTTCAGACTGCATGCATTAAAAAGGTTTCGTCTCCGCGCTGCAGGCATTGTGTCATTATTTCATTCTCACCCACTGTCCTTTCTCCATAAAGGTTCAATCATTTTTCGACTATAAATACATATTATAAATTTAATCGACGATAAGCACCAATTATACTTACAGTCAGCGACCAACTAATAAGATGTCATTGGATTTATTTGGTATGCTCTATCGCAGGAAAATGATGGCTGCACCGCTGGGCACAGAGATAGGCTCTCTTGTGTTAAAAGAAAGCTAAAATAGTCTTATGAAAATAAGGGGAATTCAACAGGATGACGCTCCTGCTCTAATCAGCAGCAGTTGTTTTTATCTGCCCTGTTAATAACACCACAAAGCATTGTGGCCCTTTTGAAGGTCTGGCAGTGTTTTGCCTTTTGCTTTCTTTTCTACGAAACTTTGCCATGTGTTGATTGGCCCTTCTTTCTAGATTTCTTTTTCTAAAAAAAGCTTTTTAAAATGCATGAGGAGAAGGTTTCGTTGGAAAAAGACAACAGCTGTATAATAAAATTCATATTTAAGATCAGTAGCGTTCATATGTCAACGGTGCAGACACGAAGCACAAAGAAATCTTGAGGTTAATAGCTTTTAATGTTATTTTCTAAAACTTCTAAAACGTCTTCCATATCCAATTTCAGTGGGCGAAAATCACCTGCGTCGGCAACAATGTGATATGTTTACGCAGAGAAATAAATCGAAGTCATGGCTCAAAAATGATATGCAACAATTTGGAAGACTTCTTAAATCTTGATTTAACGTTAAAAAAAATAAAATAAATAAAACTCCACAAATTAATTTGTGTCGTGTGTGTGAATCCCTGCTCCGAATGAGAAAGCGTCACATTTACACTTTGGACCAGACAGCAGTGACCGATCTCCACCTTCTCCATTCACACAGACAGACGCAGCGGCCTATAGAGAGAGCGACAGGTGCTTAAAACACATTTCTTGTGAAGTTACAGCCTAATAACAGTCGGCAGCTGCTATCGTGGTTGTGTAAGGTGGTGCCTGTGTGCGCAGCGCTGGTCGCTTTTCTCTTTGTGTTAAAGTGAGCCGAGGTCTCCGAGGTCTGGAAGCTACAGTTCCAGGGACAGCGGGTAGATGGCACAATTTTCTTACATTTATGGGTGGGGGGTGAGAAAAGCCTTGTGCGTTTAACCAAAATGAAAGAAAATGTGTTTGATGACAAATTAGTGGAAGAATATGCAATAACTTAAAAAAACATATTTGAAATAAATTAAAATACCAAAAATATATAAAATACATTTACTTTTCATAAAGGCTTTATCGCAATTTCATGGGTAATCCTCTCGATTAGCTTAGTGAATAACAATAATATGGCTAATAATAAAATCATAATAATCATGATTATTCTCTATGAATGAAACAGGCGTTTAATTTATAGGATAAATTGTAAGTGAGCTACGGCGCCACACGTAATAAAGCGCATGCGTTTGGCTTAACAGCACCAAGGTGCAAATAATGAGCAAATATGATGCCTAACATCGAGGGAGTGTATTGTTGTGTTTGTGTCTGTGTGAGACAGCAAGCTATATATAGTATTAAACAAAAAGTGTCATTAATAGCCTGTGAGCCCTAAATAAGTTCTCGGCGTCAGAGCGTAAACCCCAGCAAAAGAAACCGGCAGCAGACGCACCCTATGCAGTCTATAGGATTGTGTGTGTGTGTGTGTGTGTGTGTGTGTGTGTGTGTGTGTGTGTGTGTGTGTGTGTGTGTGTGTGTGTGTGTGTGTGTGTGTGTGTGTGTGTGTCGGGGTGGGGGTCTGTTCGGGCTACCAGCTCGTGTGTCAAAAAGTTCTCACGTCATTCAGACCTAAACAGGAGTGACGTCGAAGCGATTTACACCTCATTAGTTTTTCTTACAATGCTAATAAATGAACAGAAGTACAAATTATTATTGCTCCTGTATATACATCACGCTCTGTCAAGTAAAATCACCGCGGCCAGTGTTGAGATACGACGCGTCTAAATCTATTCTGAAGCTCTACCTTCAATTCAGCGTGCTCTTATTTTGAAAACCGCTGGAGTGAGTTTTTTTTTTTTTTTTTGGTGGTTGTACTGTAAATACATGGTTCAGTGAAATCATGCTGGCTCAATGGTGATGATGTGCTGTGTGATGCCACCCTTAATTATCAACGTGGGGCTTAGATTGGCCTCGGTGTGATATACCTCAGAGACAGTTTGGGTGGACGGGCGGTGAACGCGTCTGGATAAAAAGCGCTTTCAGTCAGAAGCCCGGAATAAAAGACCATCAACATCACATCACAATCATCATCATCAGCAGCAACAAATCCACATACTCAGACACACACACACACACACACACACACACACACACACACACACACACACACACACACACACAGACACAGCAGCGGCAGGAGGAGCAGTGAGTTGGCTTCCATACCCACCCTGATTAAGTCTCCACTAAACGAGTTAAATTCTACTTTAGGCATAAATCTTTATGGCCAAGTGTTTATCGTAAAACGGTCGTATTTATAAGTAAAAAATAAATAAATAGCTCCAATTGAGCGTTTTGTAACTCTTGGTGTTAATGAAGCTCAGTTTGGAGAAAAAAGCAGTTATCTGTGGTGTTTTCCTATTTCTGAAATTTAACAGACATGTACGCTCAATACATTTTTTTTTTTCCAAATACTCTGAAAATACTGGTCGACAAATTAGTGGTAAATAATCTCAACGTTGTAGGCGCTGGGCGCGTGTTGGCTGATTGATTAATTATTTTGTAATTCATTAATCATTTTCATGGGGCAACAGGGCAACATCCTGCCACAGCAAATTGACTCCAGTCCGCCCCCCCTCCCGCGCCCCCTCCAACCGAACACACACAAACACACACACGCGCGCGCACGCACGCACGCACACACACACACACACACACACGTGCGAGATCGCGAACACGTTCACGCACAGACAAGGACAAATTCAGACGTACATGAGAGTATAAAAAAAAACATGGAAAACTTGTCTTTTCAAATTCATAAATTATAATTTAATACCAAGAACAAATTTACAGCAGAATGCTTGTTTACAATAAGCTAACACAAACAAACAAGAATTGTGTTCAACTATAAACTTTCACACACACTCACATATATCACTTGCAATTAATAATAATAATCATAATCATAAAAAAAGTATCTATACGTTATCAATACCCTGCAGTCATATATTTTTATATATTTATATAAAAACGTGGGTCAGTTTAAACTGTTCATAATTACAATCATGTATCATTCTCTGGTCCATATGTGGCTACGAACAGCCAAAGATCAGTGTTCAATCAATGATCCCTTTTAATTCAACCACAACATGGTGTTTATGTGTGTCTTGATGAAAAGCCTCACAACAAGGACAAAATTGCTAGCTTCCAAATACACACGCACACGCATGCACACACACAAGTTCTCATACACACACTCACACACACACACCCACGGCACCTGTCAAGGACCAAAGGAGCAATAACACTAAAGTTAAAATATCAACTCCTTTTCCAAACCTGCTCACCCTGTTTAAGTCTGTAGCCTAATAATGAACGTCGTTTCTTTTGTTTTTGTTTCTTTAAATACAAGGGCTAGTGTACTGAATGCACAGATTATATCTATACAGTCAAAAAAGAGAGAGAAAAAACATTTACATTTATATATCAAAGGTAAAATAGGTTAGCGACCTGTGGCCATGCATTCACAGTCTAAATATACATTAAAAAGAAAACATTTTGTAGTAATATGTATGTACATTAAAAACATAACTTTCAGTGCTACTAGCTAAGTCTGCCACTCAAGTTTGAAGACGTTGTATTACCGAGAAAAAAATGGCAACCACAGAGTTTTCTTAATCACATATACTTTGTATAAAGGAAAAACTCATTGAAATGAATTGACCTATATTTACAAGAATACTGCCTCTAATCAGGGTTTTTTCAAGTGAAATATTCGACTGAAGTTTCCAATCTAGTTGTGTTCCCCCAAAATGTTGTACGCCAACTTTGACAACGTTTTGATAAGAAGTCACATTATGCTTGTCAGGCACTTAATGCTTGAAGAGAATAAAGGGTGACATATCAGGGATGCTTTATAATACTGCTATTAAACACGACTCAGGCTTCAAACTTTTATGACCCTTGACCTCTCCAGTGTTTTTTTTTTTTTTTAAACAAGTCATTTATGCTTTCAGTCCAGTTTTGTATGCTCTTAAATGCAAATACAACACTTTTGGAGCAACATGTCTTTAATACCTTTATAACAGCATGTCTAGACAACTTGTAGGATTTCCTTTTTAGTTCCTTCCAATGTTAGGGAACTGATGCCAAATACTCAAGAATAGAGGGGAAGAATTTTTTGGCAAATAAATTGGAAAACAAAGTGGATTCTATAAATTCAAATTAATAAAGAGAGAAAAAAATGCTTCTGCAGGGTCATAAAGTTGAACATGAACTTTAAAAACCTCCCTGTTACCAGATGGTATCGGTCATCCTAAGAATATAAGTGCGCTTGCAGCATTAAGCCTAAATTATAAGCCTACACTCCTATTGCTGTGGTTTTAATTCTTTTTAGAACTTTTTTTAAAACATTATGTCACCTTTTCAAAATCAATCATTGTCTTAGAAAATAACACCACCTGTACTACAGAAATCACATAGGCCGGTTTGGAACCAGAAAGGAGGAACAAAGAAAGTACAAAACACAGCTATACATGGACACAGGACAAGTCATTTGAGAAAAAGAAAATTTACGTTCTGTATTTTCCCTTTCTCCAGTTTTTTTCTTTCTACCCAAATTTATCATTTTTAAATGCACTTAATACTTATTTTTCCTTATGAGGACAAACAAAATCCCTTTTCATTTTTTCCTCATTTTCTTCTTTCATTAAAAAAAAATGAATCAAAGCAGGATGTTCTGCATGAACACTGAGAGCTTGTATCTGCCATTTTGAAAGTTCAGTGGATGTCTCAATTTTTCCTTCTTTTTTTGGGAGTAGGGGGGGAATTCACAGTCATTTACGTCAATGTCTTTCTTCATGAAAGCCAGCCCCGTGTAACAGCCGGTTGGTTTTTTATTCCTTCCACAAAAGCAGCTATAATCATTGTAGTCTCGCAGCCCCCCAACCCCACCTTTTGTTTGTTCGTCTCCTTCTTGGTTTACTGAATTGACATGTACGGCCAGTTAAAACTGCTCCCCGAAAGCAACATATCCCTGATGAGAGTTTCAATTGGGGTTTTACCTACCAATCGGACGAAAAATAACTGTTCTATGACCGAGGAAGAGACTGTGCGGAGGGAAGGCAAGCGGAGTAACAACTTCCCAAACCGTGTTGGCTGGTTGGGATACTGGCTCCGGACATATTCCTCCAGGGCGCACTGGGACTTCTCCTGCAAACTTTCCACATGGGCCACATCTGAGAGGCCACAAGCATCTGGGAGGGAGGGAAAGCAAATAAACATTAATAAAGTGTAACCTGAAGTGTTTCTCTCACTCAAGAGTTTTTCCCACACTGGTGATTGATAGTCATATTGAGAGCAAGAATATTCTTATCACATTAAATGTGAAGCTGGAGTTTATTTGTCTCAAGGCTGGTTTTCATTAATAATAACACTCATATTTTTCAGTGAATGAGAATTATCTTAATATTACAGTAATTATAATTGAAGCTTTGCTCTGGGGAAAAAAATACTCCACTAGAGATTAAAAAAAACTTGTACAACCTGAGGGCTTTAATTTCTTTAACATTATATCTGATGGAAAAAAATGTAAATAACAAAAAGAGAAATTATGGAAAATGTTGTCATTTTTTAAATATCTTAATTCGGTGTTGGTCAAATTTGACCACTGGTTCTGACTTGGTTCTGCTGTCTATAAAGTTGAGTAAATAATTAAGCATATTCAAAGCTAAGGACTGCTTTATATGGACCCATCTTTGTCATGTTGAAGCAGAGCGAGGAAGGGATGAGGGGGAGGGAGAGAGGGAAAGGCAGGGAGACCTACTGACCTTTAGTGAGCAGAGATTTAGCTTGGAAAAAAAAAACGGCCCATAGCCTACGGAGTTACCGTCAAACTATACCACCAGAGACGCCTGATCTCTATCTATGCCTCTCCATGTGGGCGTCAGCTGATTACGTGCCAAAAACACTTGAACGCACGTTTGTTAAGTTTGTAAAAGTTGATGCATGACAACAACCAAACCACCAAAGTAGCAAAGGCATGTCATTCAAGCTAAAACACACAGCTTATGTCCAGATCTCAGGTATGGAAATAGCGCATAAAGCCTCATAATAAATCAGACACCTAAACTATAATAATTAATATAATTATTATTTTTACAATAAACCAAAACAATAGTGGGGACGCTGGCGTTAAATGAAATACTGAAGCTGGGGGGCTGTCAGGTATGAATATCACAACAAAGACATGGATTCTCACGGTGAATCCTTGAAGGTATTTTCCAGCACGTATTTTCCATCATTAATAGTGTAGCTAATGTAATAAAGTAGGAGGACTGTTCGGGTCATGACCTAGTTCAGATGCAAGTCTTGAGTCCTGCTATTGGCGCAGATAATATTTCTGCAAATAAAAATTAAAGCCACCCCTCCCGTCTCTACTTGATATTACAATACTGTTAGATAATCCCATATTTACTGTCACGGGGGCGTAAATGGGCGTAAAAATGTGTTTTTTCCAATGTGGTCAGGCCCCTAAAATGACAAGAGAGCGTTGTAACCTGCGCTTTGCTTTCACACTGTGCAAATGGGACATTAGGCTTGTCTGTCTTTTTCTATTCCCCCTCCCCCTCGTAGCCTAACATCATTTATATCTGTTATTCCCTACAAACAAGACGTGGAGTAAACACACGCTGATAAATGGTGAAAAAAAAAACCCAAAAAGAATCAAAGTATAGCAATTCATCTGCGAGATTGTGCGTCATCTAAAGGTGTATATAACCGCTTTAATGCTGCTTCAGGCAATTGTGACGAATCTTTTAGTTGTATTTAAATCAATTATGGTGTTTCACTCTCTTGTTTTCTATAGTCAGTTTAATGGAAGTATATCCTGCGTGGCCATGCCACAATTTTTCTGTGTATCCTTGTTTATGTTTCTGATAAATCATTTGCTTAATCACGTGGCTCACATAATTTAGTAGCCCTATCAATAAACCCTTGACCATGAAGGCATCACAGGTGAACATTTTACGCACGTCTTCAGACAAGCAACAGCTTCCAGACGGTGCAGATACATTTAGGTCAGTGCTGATTTATTGGATGGCAGGATGCGTGTTACGATTGACAGGCTGAACTTGGCGTGTGACTGTCTTTTGTCTTACCTGTAGTGAAGAGCACAATTGCTTTTAAGCAGCTATATTCAGCAGAGTCAACGTGCAAAGCTTTCAGCTTTTCCACTTGTTCTTGGAAGATCCTAATGTGGTCCATAAAGGCCACCACTCTGTCCGCAGACATGGGGGAGGCGTGAAGGCCAGCCGCCGCCAGGAGAGGAGCCACATGCAGGGGCATGGAGCACTGCGCAGCGTTGAGCACAAATAACTCACTCCACGTCAACCTCAGCAGAGCCACCTGGTCTGTGATCTGAAGGTCTGGAAAGAAGGGAATATTCCTGGCCCACTCCACGGCGCTGAAGAGCATCCTGGCTGCCAGTTCACAAATGTTCTCTATGCCCATGATATTGTTGGGCTGCATGCATTGACTGCCATACCGGGACGTCGGGTAGGGCTCCGCTCTCAACAGAAGAGAGATATATCCGGATAAGTAGGAATGGCAGTGCAGTGGGTCTCCATTTGTCAAGGCGAACTGACCATGGTGTGGCTGCGTGGGTGGCACCCGTCCCCTTTGCACGGCTGCAGTAAAAAGAGAAACTACAGATATTGAAGCCCGAATTCCACAAATCATCTATCAACTCATGCAGCGTAAACACTGCTGTCAAATATTAGACATTGTACAGTGCAGGAAAAAATAACGGACTGCTGAATGGAAAGCTTACATCTCAAGGAAATAAATAAAGCACAATATGTTTACTACGTAACATTAAAACAAACACACACACACACACACACACACACACACACACACACATTATATCATTGCTTAGGAGTTGAAAAAAGACAGGTTGCATTATTAATAACAGAGGCAGCATTGAGAAATGGTGGTGAATAGAAACAACAAGAGATGCGTTTTAAACATGTTTAACACAAGCCATGCATATGTCTGGCTTTAAAATGATGTTATTCAGCAACAGCAACATGAGCTGGCTGTGAAGGAACACAAAGAGGGCAAGGGAGACCTTGCATGTTTAACCCTTAACCTACTTAGCAATTCATCTCGTTTTTTGCAGGCCTTTTTTTAGACTAATATTCAAAATATATTTTCGTGTATATACGGAAGCTTTTTTGCGCGCGGTTAAAGCTGATGTCCAGTATCAGACACAGTGAGCAAGACATCACATGGTAGATGTGGAGATGTAGCCCGAACACGCTATCTCTTAATTCGATACTCGCCATAATAGCGCAGAAGGGTATATATTGTATAATCTATTCAGTACAGATGTATTTATACCCGTGGCTTCATCTGGTTATAAATTCGATAGCACTAAACCGGACCAGCGGTTTGGATCTTATTTGTAAAAATGCACATGATAGAATAACGCAACGCTGAATGAGGATCCGACGAGCCCCGTCTCGACCACAGCGCGTAGCGGCTCCATGGCGAGCTCCAAGCCGCACCGCCTCGGAGGGAACCGCCGAGAGAGAGAGATTGAGAGAGAGAAAGAGAGAGAGAGAACATGCTATATGGGGGGGCGACGGAACATGGTTTCATGTCTGGAAATACTATTAAATGCACAAACACACACAAATAAGAATCAAAAAGTCCCAATACCTTCCCGTCTCATGCCGACTTTAAGGCATTTTTTGAGGCGGCAGTACTGACACTGATTGCGGTGGTGTTGGTCGATTGGACAATTCCTGTTGGCACGGCATGTGTAGGTGAGGTTCCGTCGTACGCTCCGTTTGAAGAAGCTTTTGCACCCCTCGCAAGTAAACTGGCCATAGTGTTTGCCACTGGATTTATCACCACAGACCACACATTCGATGTGCTGTGGCTGTTTCTCCGACTGCTGCGTCGTCTGGTTCGTCGGCGTGGACTGTGTGTTGTTCGGGGGTCCTTGGACCGGAGTCTGAGGGGTCGGAGGGGCGACCTGAGAGGCTGTCAGATTCAACTGGCCTGGTTGAGGGGTAGGAAGAGATAGTCCTCCTTGGGTTTGCGAGGAAAGGGCGCCTTGGGTGTCAGCCACATCGTCCTGGGAGCCTCTCCACACTACCATTGCCATATCTATCAGTCAACGTAAAGAAACTTTTTGTCTGCCGTTTTGGTGTCGCGGTGAAAAATGTCTCAAGGAAAACGCGGTGAACTGTAATTATAACAGCCGGACAAACAAAATGTCAAATCTAGCCTACGTTGAATCCACTCTGGATCTCCGGAAGAAAAAAAAAATTGTCGATTTATTGCTGTTGGAGACGTTGCGAAGAGACGTTTTCAAAACTGATGCGATGGCGAGCTGAGTCGCTGCCTTGCGCTTAAAGGCCAAGTCCAGGGGCGCTTACAGTCAGCCATTCAGTACACCCATCAATGGGAAAGACAGTCTAAATATTAAAATGATCAACCGAGGTAGCATGAACTGTTCAGGGAAAGATGGAGCAGGTTGGGTGAGACCGTGCCTGCAGCAGCATAAAAAACAATTGGTGAGCACAATGTAGCTATCACTATCAAGTTCCAGCACAAGTCTTGAAGAAAATCACCAACTGGGTAAAAAAAAAATTGCGTCTTCCTCCTTTTCTTCCTATGAGGTAGCGCCAGCAAAGCGCGCAGCTGAAGCCAATGTTTTGAGAGCCTGGAATATGAAGACAACTCTCCCCCCAAAAAAGCGAAAGCACTAAAACAAAAAAACAAGGATCACAACCTGCAAAACCTCCTCCGTGGACAGAAAAATAATAAGGAAAAGGGAGTCGAGAATCAAAGTGATCAAATATGTTAAAAAGGCGGAGGTTAGGAAGTGATTTGCGATTGGTAGGAGCCGGGCTGGCAGAATGCTTTCTCTCTGATCAGCTCACTGAGCTCTCTATATAGTGAACTTTGACACGACTGCTGCAACTTAGCACACGTTACCATGGAGATCAGCTGCCATATAAGGAAGGAGAGTGTGTTTGACTGGTCAGAGCTCAGGGACCTCCCCCTGAACCCCATTGGCTAGTCGGCACTTGTGCTACTTGGTACCTTGCCAGAGCCAGCATGGAGGTCGAGAGGGCCGCTTGGTCCTAAAAGAAGACGATTTTAAGGGAATCATTTCTAGTCACTCTATTGGCCCAGACTATAGCCTTTTTCATCATACACGCCCGGTAAAGCCTCAGCGATTTCACAAGGAAAAAAAATAAAATATAAATAAATAAATAAATAAATATATTTGTATCAAATCAGGCTGTTGTAAAACCAGTAGTCTCAGAACAAGGTTAAATACCCAGAGATTTTTGTCCCCTGACACAGGTGCACCTTCCGGACACGAGGTGTGCTCTTTACAATAAAAATGTCAATCTATTGTGCCCTAAAGACGGACTAAACGTTTCAAGAACACAAACACACACACAGAGAGACACACACACTTACTCTCATGCACACAAAATGTGACACTCTGTTCTACTCCATATTATCGTTATTTAGTATAATTGTACATCAAATAAGGTAGCATGACAAGATTTATTGAGTCTACACAGGGTCACACACCGTGTGAACAAGACAACAATATTTTTTACAGGTGTCTCCCGAGCCTAGATTGCTTTATTTGTAAAGGCTAATATACCTATTAGTGCCTGTCATCACACCAGGTTCCATTCATTACAATCCACACCTCTTATAAAAATGTTATGATACTGGCTACTGGCATCAACTAGCCATCAAATACCCGTGACCACACAAATATCCCTAACCCGACAGGTCAGAAAATGCCAAATGCGATGTCTCTAAAGTCAGAGCTTTGCCTTGGTGTGGTCAGGATTTGAAATGACCAAATTGGGACTACATTTAAAAAATGTCACTAGAGGTTGAAGGTTATGGCCTCCACATTTAGATGACGATGAAAGTTGAACTGCTTCCTGCTAAACAGTGCTGTTTGTGGTTATTTAGATACCTAACTATACTGTTTCCCTGCAATTAATATTTAAAGTATGCGAAAAATACAGATACACAAGGGGTGTGTGTGTATGTGTGTGTGTGTGTGTGTGTTCAACGGGGTGATTGGTTTTTGAAGTTGCTGTTAAATGGTTAATATTTTAAGTCTGTAATTTAACAGTTCCATATCCGGAGGCTATCAAACTTGAGCTGCGGATAAAACTTCACGGAGCCCTATATATTAATATATTTATATGTAAATATGAACCCATATAGCTGTGTGTTATACTGTAGAGCAGCAGCATGCATTGTCTAGGAGTGTATTACAGTATATGGGTGCCCCCTAGCGTATGAAGTATTTGCTTCAGATAAGATTCAATTTAGAGGAGCCATCCGACACGGAAACTGCTTCAGTCTCGTCTCCCGCATCGACCAAACTAACGAGCACCATTTCAAACTGATGAGTGTTTGTTTAAATTCTGCTTTTACATGAGTTGGACGCGTCGACAGTTGCCACAGTTGGATTTACTTTTTGCAACTTCAGCTTGTCCCAGCGGTGGCATTTAGAGCATTTAGATGTCTATATTCTAAAACAAAGTAGCCAATTACATTTTGTCTGCATGACTATTTTGTTAGTTTAATTCACAGATCCCGTGAACATGGAGAGCCTGTAAATAAAAAATAAAAAAATAGACCGCAAGGGATCCATTAACCGGGAATTGAACATGGTAAGTATACATTTTGCGCACTTTATTAGAATTAATCGGTGAAGTGTTAACGCTTGATTTCTTATCTTTAGAATAAATTTTGTCTAAATAATCGGGCAAGGTTATCTTCTTAAAATAAAAGACATGGACTAATGTAGATAGAGCACCAAGTAAAATACGCGATCTTTCTAAACGCGAGTGTAAAATGCGGAGTCTGTCATTTTCGCCGATGGTCCATATCTAATTTATTTGATGATAACAATAAGCCCACGTAGCTTGTAAATACCATTTTATAAAGTGATTTGATGGTGAGAGTGAGGCAGGAGGTTGTATTCTTGTAGTAACAAACCTACCAAATGCATATGCTGCTGATTCGTCCGTAGCGGGATGCATCTTCTCTCTTATTCAGAATATATATAGTCTTCGACACAGTGCTCAGATTGAACCGGGCAAAGCGTCCTCTCCAACAGACGGGATCAAACACAAAAAGGCACGCTGTTTATTGGAAAATTGCCATGTCTGATAATGCAAAAACTTTGGAGAGCCAAAACAAACAACTGATTCACGTTATGTTGTTGAGCGAGGAGTGGAAATATAAGTTGACGTGCCGTCCGAGCAGAACGATCATTTGTTTGCTTGTAGAAATGGTAAGGTGGCTTTTCAGCAAGTAGAGATCCTGTGCGTCTTTTCTCTCCTACAGTAATATGGTCAAAACGCGCTCGTACGCCGCTGCTTTGTGTGGACCAGAAGAGAGGGAGGGGGTGAAGTCAGAACAGACACCTGTCTTTAAGTGACGGGAGCATTATGACATTCTGGATTTTCGAAATTATCTGGATATTGGAAGTAAAGATGGAACAAATTTGCCATTTCAGCTAATTAACGATTCCAAAATCGTTCATTTATTATAAAATAATATTTGTATTTATTATTATTATTATTATTGTTATTATTATTCTTATTATTATTCTTATTATTATTATTATTATTATTATCATTATTATTATTATTATTATTATTATTATTATTATTATTATTATTATTATTATTATTATTATTATTACTGTTATTATTATTACTATTATTATTATTAATAATAAAATAATAATACGGATTTTATTATTATTATCATTATTAATAATAATAATCTATACTATCGTTGTACAGAAAACAGATTACACTAATTTTGCAATAGTATTATATCTTTTTTCCAGCGACACCTGTAGCAATCAAACGTTCTATGGAGAATAAAAAGGGCTATGTAAATAACAATAATAATAGTTTGCTTTTATCCTTTTAAGGTTGAAAATGTGATCACCTTTTGTCATTTGTCAAGCATGCCCATATCCATCACCCCCACCCTTCAACCCCCAAACTCCCGTGCTGCAGTTTTATTTCCCGGCTTTAAAAGTTTCCTCTGTGATTAGTAGTTGTTCTCCCTTCAAGATGAGGATAAAAGCACTATGTGCTCGGCAAGACTGCGTGTACACAACAATAGCGCTGCCCAACGGGACCGGTATCGATTAAGACGAGACAGAGGATGTCGCCTGCACTAAATATTTACTGATCACACACAAATAGCTGGATCTTTAACGATGTCCCATGCTCCGGCTGGCGGAAAGGACTAAATCACTTTATTATTGTTAGTAAAACAAAGGACACGCGTTGGAACACAGGAGTGGAAATGTGCAGATTGGGATAAGTGCAGCTAAATTAATCAATAGACAGTTAGAAAATAATAGTTGTGATTTAGGGATGTGCAAAGAAAAAGCTTCTCGCTCACATATCACGTAAAACTGACACAAACACTGCAATTGGTGCCAACATGCGCACTTCGGTGAAAACAGGGTAAAGCCAACAGACTGTAACCATCAGCCTGAATGGGTTAAACTTTTCTTGCACGACAATCACAGTTTTTTTTCTTTAAATACTTTGAGATAAAAATAAAATGATTTTGCTGACGGTGTGAAAGTTCTCTCACACTTACATAAAATATCAAAACTGGAATAGACTTACATCTTCTCTCCCATCCCTAAATCTTCCATGCAGATAGACGAGAGATTCTGACCCGGGGGTCTTCAAGCTCCCGGCCTGATTAACCCCTTCAAGACCCTCACAGGAGCAAACGTTAACTAGGCTAATCAACTTCAAGAATCTGATTAAATTAGATGAGTGTGGAAACAGGAACCAAAATTTCCCATCTTAAAAAAGCATCAAAAAGGAGGGATATTGATAATACTTGGTAATTAACTCAATTTAATCTGAGTAAAAAGAATCCTCTTGTTAACAGGCAACAGGTTCCACCATAAGTTAAAATATATTTGCATATTTTTAATATTACAAGTTACTTTTAAATTCAATAAATTGTTTTTTTTTTCTCATATGTTATGGCATTTTATCAGCTGCATTCCCTAATATCAGTCAGTGCTCTGCAGTAATAGTTTAATCTCTTGACTCTGTTGAGCAGAAATCATTGCATTGATTTAATGTCAGCGTATACACATGAAGATAAAATAAATCTAGACTAATTAGTCAAATGTCTTCTTGTACATGGACCCTAAGGTTGAAAATATTTACTCACAAAAGATGAAGTTTCAAGAAGTTTCTCCAGACTCACAGAAAGATAATCAGAAGGAAAGCTGTTTTTTGTTTTAACATATTAATGTAATTGAACATTAAAATATTTAGCAATTGTATTAGTATGGAATGATAATCTCAAAAGAATTGTTATTTTGAGACGTAAGCAGGACTTTCATTCCAATAATGTCTGTGTTTATTCTGATAGTTTCTTTTCGTTTGGGTCTCTTTCCTTGTGGGTGGTTCTTATGTATTACTTTTACAGACAGAGATGTAAGCATTCTTTAAATTATTCTTTAAATTATCTTCCTTTGTCTCTTTATAACATGTCATTACAAAAATAGCCTTTCATTTATAGCAATTTACACCCCCTTATGGAAAACAATGAGTGTGTGTTTGTGATTTAATTGCGGTCGTACACACGTAAGTTAGTGAAAGAATGTCTATACATAGAGGGAGAAAATAAAGATGTGTATATGCTGAGGTTTCTGTGAAATGTACTTTCATGTGAGCAGACACACATGTCTCAGATGAGACTGTTTTATTAAGAGTTCATTCAACAGTGTAGGTCTCTTTCATTCCATCTGTGTGCCCCAACAGCCGCTATCTAAAAAGGCAATAGATTCCAGATAGCTCACTGTGTTCAATTTGCCAAAGACAGATTATAGTGCCAATTTAAACAGATAGGGATCAATTTGTCTCAATGATCACTCTTTAGGCTGACTGCCAGCATCCCCTTAATGTATTTGTAAATGCTGGTTGCTTAAATCGTGGCTGTTAAATTGATCAAAACCGTGGTGCTGAGACTATAAGAGAAATGATAAATGATGTGTTGTTTTGGCTGCTAAAGTCTGCATGGATGAAACATACATGACTGTTGCTTGAGGCAGCAGTATCGAAGAAGAAATGACCAGAAGGTCAATGGTTTAACTCTGAGGACTTGCTGGGAAAGTCTGGGAAGGGGGAATTGTGTGATAAGTACTCTCTAACCCCGAGGAACCACTGCTGAAGTACCCTTCAGCAAAGCAGCTTAAAGCCCATCTGTCCCAGTGGAGCCGCACAGCAACCATCAGTACAAAACCATAGTTGTAGCAGGCACTTTTGAGATGTGTTTCTTTGAATGTGACCTCCCCTCCCCTTTCTGTTTAAAAGTGAGTGGGAAGTCCACACATTTTTTATGTACTCAGAGAGGAAAAAAGTTTGAGAGAAGACGCAAGAGTGAAAGCTGCGGCAGCGTCCAGTCCCGAGCCCAGACATGGCTCAAATGTGGCCCCAGAGGCGGCAGGCAATGTATTGAATTACTGTAACTGAACATGTAATGTGGTAGCAGTGTGGGAGATGCATACATGACACAAACGGATGCAGAGGAGGCTTATGTCAGTTTTGTATTACAGGTCTTTAATGTCAGATTGCGCTCTTCATTTTCTCAGATTTAAGCTATAATCTGTTTTTTTTTTAGTTCAAATGGGTGCTGTAAAGAAATCATTCATGTTTCATCATCATTGAATTTATCAGCTGGTAACTTCACGTAAAAATCTCACAACTGTGGAATTTTCATGTTTACTAAGAACTTCGTTTTGTAGGAAGAAAAGATGCTTGTAGCCACAGATGTGTCTTTTAACTCCTGAAGCTTTTGGACAATTTGGAAAAAGTGGACACTCTGAATTTTTCAACTGGAATTATGGGATGACTAGTAAAGTGTATGATTGCTATGTGCAGTGCTACACCTGTCACACCGAATAACTAATAAAGTTTTGAGATTAAAATGAGCTGTGTTTAATGTTTTTTCCACACTACATGATGTGTACATACAGGTTGTGATTGTGCATTCAAACTTCACCTCAGACTATCTGTAAACTAGCTGTTCATTCTCCTCTGGAACCAGTGTTTCAACTTTACGAGACATGCTGTAAAATCTGTGATTATGATTTTCCTTTTTGTTGAATTGTTTTTTTAAGCGGAATCAGCATCACTGATTCTGCAGAGTTATCATGAAATCACGTATCCTAGAATCAAATTAGAACCTGATTTTTTAGACTACATTAAAAAAACATTAACACACTGAATCAGACACTTAAACCAATTTCAAGTCCAAACACTGTATTCTGAGAGACCATTCAAGCTTAAACTTTCCCCCTCAGAATGCATTTTTCTGTGAAAGTGTTGATGACATAAATTTTACAGCTATGAACAAAACCAGCAGCCCATGAATATTGACGATGTTAACTACATCTCTACTTCCACAGGTACTGATTCAACATTTGAGAATGGAACATAATGTATAATAGCAAATTCTGCCATTTGAGGCTTTTCAATCACACAAATCCTCATGTGGTCAATGGTCCTTGTGAAGGGATGCCAGGAATAAAAAGCAAATAGAATGTGAATGGGACTTGGTGGCTTCGCAACAGCGATGACTTCAAATGGAAAAGAGAAGATTTTCTCTGCTGGGAGATGACCTCGAGGTGAATAGCTATTAAGAAAATCCAGAGTAAAAACAACAGCAAATTACGATGAACTTTCTGCTGCAGCACAAGGTTTGTCAGCAGTTACAAAGAATATTTCTAAATGTTAGTTATCAAAATAAAATGTTGCACCAGTGTACTGTAATGACGTCTGATAAGTAAATATCTTGGTCTATAGTGGCTCCAGAGTGAACTCACTTTCTTGGACGCTACTCTTCATCACACCCGGATGACATCATCAGGGTGGCCACAGCCTTTTATTGTGGAGCAGTAAGTTTGTATTACTGCTACAATGCTCAACAGTATTATCACAGTTGTAAATAGAAAAATGAATAACAAAGATACTGAAAGGCTTTTGTATAGACTAACATAAACCTTTTTGAAATCTTTCCCTCTTGTCATACACTGCACTAGTACTTTTTAGTTTGCTGTTTATGGACAGTGTTAACGAGGGATTTAAATAGCAAAATACATTACGACCACTGAATAAAATTATACCATGAATGTGAAACAAAGTTTGCTTTTACATGTTTTATTGCAAACAATGGTGAAAACCTGTTACCTAAATAATAATACAGTTTGTCATTGTGTTATAAATTGGCCGCAGCTTTGCTCAGAATGTCCTTAAGGACCCCCAGGGGCCTCCATACCCCACATTGAAATCTGCTATTTTAGATAACACAAATTAATTCCTCATCAGATATTGCACATGTTAAAATAAATCAAGAAAGGCACATTTAGAGGTTTGTTTATTCCAATTAGGTGAATAAAAATGTGCTAAATCTGCAAAAAACTGTTTGGTGAATCACATTCAAAGATTTGCATCTCTTTGTACATCTATCGACATGAAGAAAGAGCTGCAAAGGACATTCAGTGCAGATACAGTATATGACATGAAGAAACTGATAATTAAGAAAATTGAAAAATAAACTTCATAACCAAGTGTAAACATTAGCAAGAGAACAGTTACTGTGTACTCACCAATGTCTTTACACTAAAAGCAAATGTTGTGAAATGGAGTTGTTTCAATGACAATAGCAGGCACAGCAATACTGGTTAAAAGCCCCTTAAATGTGTCTTGTGTTGTCTGAAGTTCAGAAAAAAATTATTATTTGTCAACTTTTTTGATTTAATATTTTTTTCCCTACGTTGTGATCAAAATAGCCCTCATGTGTGTCTTTTTAGTGTATTGACAATGATACGTGATATAATGTTGGCTTGTTCAATAGTTTACCACAGAATGATTACTTTACCTTGGGAAATACAGTGAGTATATTTAAATCAATTTTTCATCAATAAATCTTAATTGACATATTGACCAGGTACACACTTGTAAAACAACTGATAAACCCCCCACAGACACAATTCCACATCTCATAACACTTGTAATGTGCTTTGTTGCAGACCGAATGTACAGTCAAATCACCCAGCCACTGCCGAGTAATTTCACCAGTCGCTGCAATACAACCAGTGACATTATGTTTCTCTGATAATCCGCACACTGGCAATTTGTCATATAAGCCATTAATTGCAATAGTTAAGGCAATAATATTTTATAAGGCGTCTTCCAGTGGAGGATTGACAGCTTTTCAGATCATTAGACTACATCATGGTGTTAACTAATACTAAGTCCTTCTATGAATGAAACAGTAGTGAAGTGTAGTCTGATGAAAAGGGTGTGACTGATCTCTTCGATGGAATCAAACAGTAGGAGACAAATCTGTGTAGTGCTGTTGTAAAATTGGCATGACATTAAGTGCACAATGGATTAGGTCCCTGACAGGAAAGCTTTGATTAAGTTGGAGACACTGTGTAAAATGACTATGTCATTTAATGGAAACTTGTTGTCTGTTTGTAATATAAAAAGAAACAAAATAAAAAAAAAAAGCATGGATGCTTCATCAAGAAGTAAATTATGTTTGTGTAAAACAGCTGTGAACATGTAAATTACTGTAATCAGTATAATGTATAGCCTACAGTGAATGCTTCATAATTAATTTTTGCGCACTATTATACTGAACCATTGGTGCAAAATAAATGCCAAGGTGAAATCAAATATGTAAGATGAGACCCATAATTTCTATGCCTGTACATGTTATTGTGCGCTCTAGTGTCTCTCAGAAATCTATCAATTAGTAATGATGTGACGCTTTCCATGCTTATCATATGATATAAAGAAATCTGATTATGTTTGAACATTATCTGCCAATTGCATGAATAAAAAAGAAGGTGGTTATGCTTCATTATTTGAAAGAAGATACATTTTTTCTTGAAAGACCATACTGTTTGCAGCTCAAGGTGAAAAATATTATCATAAACTATAGGACTGACTGTAATAATACTAGTTCACATAACTAGGCTGGAGAAAAAAAAAACCCCAAGGCCTATTTCATCAAGCTAATTGCCTGTTTGTGAGAGGGAGCAAACTTTTCTACCACCACTCTGTTATGGAGGCTCTTGCTTAATCATAAATAGAGCCCTTGTATCCCAGAGGGACTTGCGATTCTAATTTACAATTGAACTAAAGACCATAGCTATCAATCTTTCACAGACACTTTCTTTCTGCCCTCCCCCCTCCCTTCTTTCTTGTAATTGTGGTGACATACCCATAAACAACAGAGGAAAGGCTGTGACTGACCTGTGGAAATGACAACATTAACACATGAGCTGTACATAAGCACTCCCATCCACCATACAGACGATTGTGAGTGCTAACGCACACAAATCGAAACATAAGTCAAGGTGGAATGAAAATGGCATATTTGGAGTCACACAGGCTTGAAATGTAAATACACACAATGTTGTGAAACCTCTTCTTGGCAGAGTCTTATTATATATTAATGTCTAATATTTCACCAGTCTGGGGAAATAAATTTATAAAAAATATAAAAATAACTTGAATGTGAAAATGCAAATATTGCATTGGAATATTTTGGGAAAAAATACATTCACTTTAATATCCTGAAATGAATCTAACATATTGAATTTTGTTCTTGATAACATATTTGTAGCTACCTATTAGCCCATACGTTAATAAATATAAGGTGCAGGTGCATTAAAACCAGAAGGTAAGGCGGTCAATGGGTCTGCTGGAGATCTATCACAACCTGGTGACCCAATCATGAATAAAAGTTTTTCTCGTTAGGGGTGACAACGGTTAACTATTACTACTGAAATAGTCAACCTAACCCTAACCCATGTGTGTGGTTCAGGGGCAGGAGTTCAAGGAGATATTCCAGTACCTTGTGGCTGAGTAAGATCTCTGTTTTGACAGGTTCTGGACAGCTCTCACCGTTACATTACAACCACCCGTCACCTCATCAGTCCTACAAAAGGGAAACATCAGACCAATTTGCTGAGCATCAAATTAAAGCAAAAAACATTCTTTGTGTGTCTTTTCATTTTACTGGTTAGTTATTTGCCAGAAAAATATGGAGCATTAATAACACATGTATTTAATGATGATAATGTTATTCAATTTGTTCTTTAAAATCTTGATTAAAGATGCCTCTTAAAAAAAGGTAAGTTGATGCAAAATATCATATTACATACTTGCACAGTGCTGAAGACAACAAGAGGAACATGTTTGGATAGGTTCACATTTTCAACAAAGCGCTGGGAAGGTCGCATTTTGTCAGTGCGCTGCTGCTGAGCCTCAGACACATTCCTGCTTGCAGTTGCAGAGCAGTGTCATGACCGATGCGCTGAGCCTCCGTGATGCCTTTAATGATGTGTCTTTTGGTTAATGAGTTAATGCAAAAACTCTCAATGTCATCAGTAAAGATAAGAGGGATGAAAGCAGTGCATTGTACACATAATGACAGGCTCCCTGCTTGCCCCCAAGATGTCACGGGTCAGCCATGTTAAGAATGTGTGTGCCCAATCATCTGCTGATCTTTATCTGGTGGGCCTGCAGCTAACCATGACATGGGCCCAATCAGGGGTGCTGATGAATGGACAAAGGGGTTCTTGAGTTATTGAAGCTGCCACATGACTGCCTCTCTTGTAGATCATGATGACATTAACAATCAATATACCAATTACAGTTAAGTTATTAAACATGGTGGTAAAGCAGGGATCTTCGCAAACTAAATGCTCAGACTTTGGTTATCTGTAACTTTTTCGTAATATCAGAAATGTCCATAGAGTAGAGAGAGAGAAGGCCTTTATTCATCCCTCCAGGAGGTTCCATCAGGGAAATTAGTATGTGTAGGCAGGTGATTCAAGCGCTGTAACACAAAAGTTAATTTCACAAAATTATATGTGAATAAAAAAAATCTATAACAATACATTTTGTGGAATGGAATTTAGATTTTAAAGCTATACATGTTGTTTTATTGGACAGACTGAAGACACTCAAGTGTACAGATGAAAATAACTTTTCACCTGTGTGTGATGAAACCTGTACTTATTGAAATCTTTTAACTGAGCCCTCCAATGAGCGACGTACAAAGAGACAAATTAGGATCCGCTACAACTTTGGATGGAACAATAAGATGGAATATAAAAGGTTAAAGGTATAAATTCCAGTTATCAATGACATCATAAAACCTAACAAATTGTAATAATTTACTATGTAATCCACACTATTGTAATTCTCATCACCTCAAGCTCTCCCTGACACCGTAATAGTCTCAAATTCAAGTCTACAGCCAGGTGTAGACTAAAAGCCCCATCCGGTCCAGTAGTGTTTGCCTTGTTCTACATTATCTGAAATCAAACGCTCTATTCCACTCCCACTATTTCATATAGAACAATCAGCCCGGCCCTAATCTGGGAATGGCTGTAATCCTCACAAAAGGACGCTGACATTTATACCCAGCAAAATGAATTAGATGGGGCCTGGATTCCTCCAGTGGCTTTGTGCATGCTACACTACACTGGGTGGATAGATAATGACACTTTATTACAGGGTCATTATAGCAGGTAGCTCTCAGTGATGAAAAGGGAGATCTAGTCAACATGGACAGCTCTCAGACAGGTGACCCAGCAAGTTAACAAATATGGAAAATGGCCATTATAGGACTAATGAATTCAAAAGGTGCTCTTGGGAAGGATCACTATAATAGCATGGCCCATCTGAGGATTGCCAAGTAAGATACTTATCTTGAGGCCAGTTAGATGAACGATTCTAAACTATACTGACCTTGCTTTCCCACAGCTTTGGGAAATGAAACAGGGAAGAATCTTAGATTGCTAAAAAAACAAAAAAAAAAAAAAATGAGAGTTACACATGTGCCAAAACAATGTTACTTGTGTTTAGAGTTGTCTTAGCTCTTGCCATCTAACTTTGTGTCTGGTTGTGGTTATCGTCATGTAGTACATGATTGATTTACTCTGTGTTTACCTCTAATGCAGCTCGAGAGAAAGCTTGGTGTATTATGCCATAGTTTATTTTAATACCACATGCCCACTCTCTCTGTTACTCAGTCTGAATTTTCTGCTGTCATTGTCTGGGCCTGTCAACACTTATCCAATAGTTTTGTAACACAACATCATTATTGGTCTATCATCTTGCTTCTCTCTATTAAATGTGAGTCGGTGTTCCTCTCGATTTTTTTATGCTACTGGTGTACATAACTTCCCCATAGATGTAGATGCGTCAAATTTAACAACTTCACAATTTCATTGCTTCAAACTCTCACAAGAGTCATCAGCTACAAACCACCACCAGTGGAAATTCATGTGTGCATTTTAATGCTTCTCAGGAATGACGCTCTTCAATTTCAAAGAGTCGAAAGACCATAGACTTTCTGACAGACTATCACAGCATCTGCTGTTATTTACAATTATCATAACTTCACTCAATTTTCCTCTGTTCACATAGGATCAGCATATTATATTTTTCAATAATTCAAATCTTACTCAAATATAAAGAGTCAATTAGTCAATTAGTATACTAACATATTTTTCCAATTGGATCAGCATATGGTTACTGTTGAATGAGAGAGCACAAGACTACTTTTTGCTTTTTCACTGAACAGAAATTTGTGGAAAGCTCTACAATTAAAATTCACCTGAAAACACTGAGTGAAATAAAAAGAAACTTGTGAACATGTATCACTAATTATTCAATATACTGTAAAAGATTATTTCATGTGCGTGACCTGTGTGCTCTTAAGGTTCTTGTTCCTGGTTTTTCTGTTCAGCTTAGGTTTACTGTCTTCTTACATTTGACGGAACAAAACAGATAAGCACGTACAAATCCAAAAATTAAAATGCTATCTGTTTGCTGTACAGTTCAGTCCAAACAATATAACTTCCATTAAAATGATGGCATTGATCAGAATCAGCATTATCACTACTCCAAAACAGGCTGTGTTACCATTCTCATTGTTAAAGCTGTATCAGGCATCAGGCCAAGGGAGGTATCATCAGTAAATATATGAGTCAATGATATCTTGCCAAATCCAAGTTTAACACCATGCTGACAGAGAGTTTTTCATCTGAATCCCAATTTCAAATTGATCTAATCTATAAATAATGTATACGCATCTGTTTCTGAAAGACCTTTTCCCCGGTCTGTACAGTATTTTTCCAAAATTGAAAGGTTAAACCTTAATTATTAGTTTGGTGATAGTTTTTAAGTTTCTGTAAGACATCTAAAAATTTTTTTAAAAATGATTCAATAAACATAAAAAAGAGTCTGAGTGCACAATAGTGTCAAATGTGTAAAGTGAAATGTAAAAATGGCTGCTTCTGTCCTATTCGAACCATTCACAGGGGTCAGGTTGCTGCTGGTATATCGATACTACCCAGATAACATGGACGCTCATCTGTTCTTTTGTCACTGTGCCAAACATTTACCCAATGAGATCAGACTAGGTGGCTTTGAATCCTATAACATAAGATTAGCCCCTTTGACTTCTCAGACAAGATAATGACATTAGCTAATGTTTGAACAATAGAACACCTCTGAGTGCATTCTGATACCTTGCTGAAAGAGACACACAAGCACTTTGTCTGTCTAGCATCTCCACCTCATCAGGTATTTACAGTCCTTTCCTTTTAATATGCAGCCAGTCTTTCAGGTCCAATTAAAAGCTAATTATTGTCCGTCCACTGCACTTTAGTACTGACAGAGAAGTTTATTTTGTAAACAAATAAAAGTGGTCAATAAAATAAGTCTAAATGACTTTAAGTTTTCGTTATAATTCCATTCATTGAAATCCTGGGAGGAAATTTTGTGGCAGGTTGGACATGTGGTATGAGACAAGTGGACAGGCATTAGTGGCCTGCTATACTATGCAAATATTATTTGATGGGCCAAATGATGAAAATTAAATTTGATGATGATGTTTTCTTTGTGAAGATTAAAGGAAGGAAATTATAACAACAAAATAAAGTCCCTTGAATGTTCATGCATAGAAAAAAGCACAACAGGTTATGTAGACAGTGTTATGTAGACAGTGTAATTCTTTCAGATGGATAACAGCACGAACTGTTTAACAGACTTAGATGTCTTTAGTCAGATTTTGTGTCCACATAGAACACTTGTGGCCATTAGTTACATAGGAATGAGAATATAAAAGTGACACTTTAAAAGATCAGTTACACATCATAACACTATATACTTTATGATGATATTATCACACAACAATTAGTAGAAAAGAAAAGGGTCAAAGTATGACCAAGGGTGAAAGTCAGGTAGCATGTGAACTTTGTGACCTGTCGGTTTTCCACGTGACCCCACCAATAAGAAATGTCTCTGGTAATTTAAATCAAATGGATGTGTGTCACTTTCAAACAGACTTGGCTGCAGAGGCATGCTGGAGTCATCGCTGCACCCTTGACCACAGGTGTGGGACTATTTTTTTATTACAACTGAAGGAGAAGCTGATAGTTGCAGGTGCAATGCTGACATGAGACGCAGCTTTGCAGACCTTCATAAAGGGGATATCCAATGCCTGTGTTTAATCAGAGCCAGTGGGATGGGATGGGATTCACTGCTCTTTGATGGAGAGGTCTGTTATGAAGATGGACAGTCACTTTGCTCTCTAAGTGAAACCATCGTTTAGTCTCAATTCCCTGAGAAAAAGGCCCATTTGTTATCCACAGGGGACTACATCAGGGTGGTTGTGCTAGGTGAAGGGTGCATGCATTTTATACACAGATAATGTGCATAGGCATACATTTGTGGTGAGAGGGCACTGACTATGCTAAAGCCAAAGCGACAAACTACATAGGCTTTGAATACCCTTTATACTAACATAGTAAAACAGTGACACAGATAGTGACGCTGTTTGATATGAGCATGTCTGTGTACACAAAGCATGTGATTATCTACACAGTGACAATTGCATAGTACAACTGCAAGTAGATTACAGTTACAGAAAACTATTATGCACTAGACAAAGACACTGGTAGTAGATAAATTATCAATACTCATGTATGTGTGCAGATGCTTTGATGTGTTTGTGATTATAAAATTAATGGAGACTACGATAAACACATGCTAAGGTAACTAACATGCATTCCTCCAAGTTTTATTATTGTTGGTGCATTATCCCAAAGACTATTTTCTTTCCTCATGGTAGCAACAACAGCAACAAAACAGTGTGTCAAGTGTCTTAATTCATGTGTTTACCCTGTAATGGAAACATGAAAGCAGGTAGAAGTGGTAGCAGACTGCCAACATAACTGGATCCCCCATCAACCTTCATTAAGGTCATGTTTTCACCCACATCGTTCTATCTGCTGGTTGGTTGTTTTTTCTGCAGGATTATGCAAACACAGCTGAGAGGATTTTCATGAAACTTTACGTGAAGATGGGTTTTGGGCCAGAAGAGACAACATTGAATTTTGGTGTGGATCCAGATGAAGGGGTGGATGCAGGATTTTTTTAAAAATTTACTCTCTTAAGCATTATGTGAGTGTTCATTTCATATTTTTTTTCCTTTGGGATTACTGAATGGATTTTTTAAATCAGTTTAAACAACACTGGCTCTATATTGTGGTGTATAAAGGTCTTATGAATGTATTCAATTATGGCGAACATTCAAAAACAAAACTGGAACCACCAGAATACAGAATGGTCATTTGCTACGAATCCAGAAACCTTGAATTATGGATTATGACAATAAATTGGATAAGATTTAATTAATTAATTAATTCATTCATTCATTTTCATGTACCACCGCTGTATCCGCCGTAGCGGGTCACTGGGAGCTGAAGCCTATCCCAGCTGACATAGGGCGTGAGGCGGGGGACACTCCGGGCACGACGCCAGTGCACCGCGGAGCCACATACAAAGACATACAAACATGCACGCACAAACTCACTCCTACGAGCAATCTACGGGCAATTTGGGACCAGCCGATCAACCTGAAACTGAAGATTTAATTCAATTAAAGGGAAATTTTGGGACTTGGAAGAGATATGCGCTCGCCTGTGTGTGTAGTGACAGACAACAAAGCATTGTAATAGTGATGCTTTAAAGGAATCACTCTTAAGGTTGATGGTGTTGTTTTCCTGTGTCCATCACATTATTAATCAATAATATGATACAATTAAGAAATAAAAAACATACAAACAAAATAAACACATGTCAATGGCCAGTTGAGATAATAGACCATTCATCAATAGAAGCAGTGTGATTGGACACAAATTCCACTTGACATAAACAGAGATTCACCCACAATCGATGTTCCTATGTTCTGTCACATTTCTCAAATTCAAAGAAGCACCTAGATGCCTTTAGAGGAAGGGTCCTATTAAGAGTCTGTCCACTGTTAAAGTCCTGACCTTTGCAAGTCTGTTCAGATTTATTGGAAGTCATGTTTACCATCTAGTTTCTTCTCTAACACGAAAAGAATGAGTCTCGTCAAAGAGAGTGACACATTGTAGAAGACCAGACTATGTTTAGCATTACTTCCCACTCAAGAGGATGAGAATCACATCATGTATCATTCTGATAAAGAAGCTCCACTCACTGTGTTCATGAATTTGGACTCAAAATCTAATATGCTAAGTGGGAATGTGTCGGGAAGGTTAATATATATAGGAGAAAGACCTTTGATTTGGCATGAGTTATTGTTAATGATAACTAATCAAATTAAAGAGGATTAATTTGCTAAATTAGACATTGTGTTGCACACACGCATGCAAACATAAACGCACACACACACACACACACACACACACGCACGCACACACACACACACACAAACTCAATCAGTTATCAGGTCTGACATGTTCCTAATTTTCTAAAGCTGGCACCTTGCCACAGGATCCCTGCCTTGGCTTTTAGTGACTTTAAATCTCCCTGCTGTATCCACTTTAAAGAATTTTCCATATCCATTGTTTTGTTTCTAAATAACCAAGCTTGACAGGCTTGCCTTGGACCAGTGCTTTATAGTATCAGGGTATGTGTGCCCTGTCAGCCACATGTTGTATTTCACACTTGCATTGCCCTGTCTCAGCTATCATGCCTTTGTTGTATTTAATAGTATCTCCAGCCTTGGACCACTGATACCAGCTGAGCGGTCAGAGTGTTAGCACTCCTCAATATCTATTACAATTAGTTTTTGATTAAGGAACCCTGTGTGGCTGTTTGAAGCCTTTAATGTTATGTCAACTGGATGATGATGGAGAGAGCAGCGTTGACGCCTCCCAGTAACAAAGCAGCCAGTAAAAGGCTCTGAGTGAACCATTTTATCTTCTTAATGGAAACCAGATGACCTTTCTTTTCTTTTTTTATGTTTTTAATGTTGAAGTTTTTCTTGAAGCGATACTGACTCAGAGTATACTCTCACTTATGTAATTTATACCAGGGGTTTTAAGCAGTTTCATTCCACCTTTCCCATCTTGGCTTTGGCCAAATTTAGCCTTAAAATAAATAAAACACATCAGCTTAAAAAGAAGATACAGCAACTCCATTGTAAACGTCCTTACCAAATGAAAATGAACTTTATTCTAGTTCTTCAGTCAATTACCGTTTTGAAATACACTGTATCTGGCTATCATGATATGTTCAGAGGTGTTCACAATTTTGAGTTTAAAGTTTTTTTTTAATGACTTTTAATTCAGTAAATCTGTTTGCTAACAGTTTATAAGTATGCATGAAGAACATTGTGTTTCAATAACAAAAAAATTGTTTCTTCGAGACAAGAACCACTTCTGCACTATTCAAGGGTTTTAGACATTTATGATTGAAGGGATCTAATCAATATATTATTGATGCCTTAAAAAAGCAGAAAACTATTTAATTTACCTAATTTATCTCAAATTATTTTTAATTAAAGTACACAAACTAAGATAGACACTTTGCATGATAAATTCTGATTCTTAGATTTTGTTGTCTGTCATCTAAAAAGCAAATCATTGAATTTTGGTCTCCTTTCATCAATCACATGGTGTTACATTATGTTTCAAAGATGTACTCTAGATTATTTATGCGTAATATACAACAGAATAAAATATGTGGCAAATTCCAAGATTGAAATCTGAGTAAACAATGCTATTGTGAATTTTTAAAAATGTTAAAAAATTTTCATACATAAACATGTCAAGAAGTCCAAAGGTCAAACAGACAGACTGCTTTTCCACATTTTAGAGTTGCAAAATGTTTAGGATTCATATTGGAGCACTGGTGGTTTTCAGCGATCACATGCAGAAGGAGTTCAGAGAAAAACGTATGTCCTCCTTAAGTAGGTTACTGTTACAGTAGAACAGTGAAAAAACAATATACATAGTTCCATGTATGATATAAAAAAGATCCCTACAAATGTTTCATTAATGATGCCCTGATGTCATGTTGAGGGGCAAATGAAATGGTTTTCCTGAGCTTTAAGCTATGACGAGACTTCACAGTTACTCAATCTGACACTAAACCACCACCTGCCTTCAGCACAATGCTTTCAGTAAGAAAGTGATAAATCGTCCGTCTATTTTTACTGAGTAATCAGTTACTGAGTAAAAGCATAGACATGAACATGTTGGAAACAAGCGTTCCTGAGATCAGTCGCTGTTTTGACATTTCAAACATATTCTGAGCCACTCCGACTGTAAAAATCTTTTAATGCTCTTTAATAGGGAGAAACTGAGAATTCTTAGTATGTCCAAGGTCTTTCCAATGTTTTACACTGCTGAAGACTGTGAGGCCTCTCTGTCACACACAAAAACACGACTGGAGATTAAAAAAAAAAAAAAGTTCTGGCATGTAAGCGGCCTGATAAGTTGCAGCTTGTGTAGTTTTGTTTAGTTTGCTTAATCCTTGAGCTGGAAATGACCTTGTGAACTTAACCCTCGAGGGTCTGAAGGCATTTCCTCAATTTTTACATATCTTAATAAATAGACTTATTTAATACTTTGGTGTATTTTACATTAGAATTTGTACTCTGCTCTCATGTGTCAGTATTTGCTATAGGACAATGTGTAAAAGTATAATTCAGAGCACAAAGTGAAAAACTGAATAAGATTCTTCAAATTTGTTGTGAAAATACAATACACTGAAGTCTCTTTTACATGTAGCCAGTAAAATAAAATTAAATAAATTTATAAATTAGAAAATAAAAAAACAATAAATAAATAAATACATCTAAATCTCTAAAATATCACTCTTTGAGTAGAAATGGCATCTGTCTTACTGCTCTCATTAAATATTAGTCAGTTGAACTCCACTTCAGAAGCTTCATGAAATGTTTGCAAGTGAAACATGCACATAGCCCACAGTGTATGCTGTCATTCATTGTACACCTCTGTTGTTTTATCAAACTGATCCAGAGTTTTCTGTGTTCCGATATTCACACATCACAGGTCAAAGATCGTTGTTCTAGAACAATTACATTCACTCCTTTGGCACTAAATTCAACATACTTTTGTGCACACATGGCCTATAACCTGACCAACTTGGTTTAATCATTACCATGACCTGTTTATCTGATTGTCAAGCAGGTAACCATTAATAAATGTTTACCTTCTGGTGACCTTTGAAAATGTGCATGCCGCCTTTGGCCCATGAATGTCAGCCCTATCAGACCTTGGCTTGATTTCCATGTTATTTCTTTGAATGTGACAGCATTTTCTACCAGTGTGACAAAACATTTATTTGTTGAAAGAAAGAAAGAAAGAAAGAAAGAAAGAAAGAAAGAAAGAAAGAAAGAAAGAAAGAAAGAAAGAAAGAAAGAAAGAAAGAAAGAAAGAAAGAAAGAAAGAAAGAAAGAAAGAAAGAAAGAAAGAAAGAAAGAAAGAAAGAAAGAAAGAAAGAAAGAAAGAAAGATGATGTGCTGAAATGTCTATTGGCTTTTTTTAATCTCGCAATTTCCTAGTAGCTCTTCGTGCCTCCTCTCTTGTGTTTAGCTGATGCAGAAAGATAACTCATCAGTTGTCTTCCTCTGTGAGATGGGTGAAATATAGCCAGGAGGTGTCCTGACATAGTTATAGCTGTTGGTGTCCTCGAAAAGACAAGGAGAGTCAATTACAATGGCAGAGCAGAACTCCAGTACGAATGTCAACTTCCCTCACAGACGGCTGTGATAAATAACGCCTGACCTCACACCAGGCATTGGTTTCTCTGCAGTGCCCGACACAAGCACACATCAGGAAATGTGAAATCAAAGAAGATTGTGGGATTTGCTAGGAGACGAGTGTAGGGCATGGAACCAGAGGACAAGGGACATCTGAATGAGCAGCACGACATGTCAAGAAACATCGTGCAATCGCTCTAGTGGTGTTTACTTTATGGCAAAGCAGTGAAGATATGAAACTTCACTCAGGGGGTGTCGTGGCAGGCCCTGCTGTTATTCATACCTGCTTCTGACAAGAAAAACAAAGCTCCAGCCCATCCTGCACATACTCTATTTGTCCGCATAAGACATAAAGCAGCAGGTTGGTCTGCCCAGAACACCCATTGTGCTCGTCTGAGTGTAATCTTTGTTGACAGAAAGCAAGTGTTGGTATAAGGTCACTTTCTGTGGTTTCCAGTAATGCACCACCCCAGTGCTCTGAAACCAGTGGAGACAGCTTGCAGATTGTTGATACTCTAAGTGCAAGTCTCTCTGTGCATGGCCGTGAACAGACTGGATTATCGGGCCCCAACAAAGCTGACAGTAGCAAGGTGAGGTTAGCATAAAGCAATAGAGAATGCAGCTGAATCCTCTCGCCCTGCACATGTGTGTAGTTTGTGTATATTCATGCATAGTTGTATATATGTGTGTGTAAGGGGCAGAGAAGGGCAAGTGGAGGAGTCCCAGGTCACATGGAAGACATGCTGACTGAAAGAGGGGAGGAATGAGCAACAGGCAGACACAAGGGCACAAGCAGATGTGTGCAAAGATAAATAAGGAGATAAATCATGGAGCGTATCGGCTCAAGGCATTTGCATTCCTGACATGAAACTCCAAGGAGAAACACCGGAGTGTAGAGTGTGGAGCTTGATGTTAAATAAAAATATATGTAATGTTTTTGTTGAATGTTTGTGCTGCATGCGATATGTGTTTGTGTGAGGGAGGAAGATTGAGTGTAAAGAGTAATAGAGAGGGAGACGATACAGCCATTGTTCCATTTTATCAAACTATAACCCCAATGAAGTCAAACTCCTGGTGGGTTTCAGGCTTTATCAACACATGCACTTGATGGAAATAATGAACGTGAGCAAATTGAGGGCAATTTTGATAACAGAAATTCCTTGACTCTGTGTGCTCAAGTTAATGTTGGAAGGGGTCACCTACACGTGATTTTTTCAAGGCGGGCAATGTTTGATCTATGGGGGTGCTGGGGTGTCTCAATGTCAGAAAGATGGACACTTTCCCTCTGGGATCACAGTGCTCCACATCTGATTTTAATGTCTGCAGAAAAGCCAGCTAAGACAAAAGCACACTTGACACTTTCCAAATCTTCATTTGATTGTTTCCTACTTTTATGAGCTGCTTTGAAGGATCAACAGGAGGTGAAAATCCCAATGGAATAGCGTTGTGTTACCTCCAGTAAAAAAGTTTAATCATGTTAAAACAACACAACATATTGCTGGCTTTGAAACCATTCACTCATAGTAGAGAATGTAAGCATGCTTAATGGTTTTCATTTGGAGAGAGTCATGTGGTTTAAACTGTGGGACTGTAAATGCGCCATTCCTGCCTGATCATTCACCCCAGTCAAGACCTTACCATCACAGGGACTTTCCCATGAACAGAGTAGGAAGAGAACTGAGAAAACTCAAAGTGGGAAGCTCTGGCTGTGTGGGAGGGAGCATAAAGGAGAGACTGTCAACACTAATTCCTTGCCAGGCAGCCCAAGAAGTGTTGACTAACTAATGACCATGTTTAACAAGTGAAGTGTATCATGCTTGAGGAAACACAGCTGGATATGAGTCCTGTGCATTGAGTGACTCAAGTGAAAACAATTAATTGTCTTAAATGCTATCCACCCACAAACAGTTCCCTCTAAGCGGCAATGATACGTATTCATGAATGAAGTAAAGAGGGAGTTAAACTGGTGAAAGGAAACAGCTGGATTTTTAAAGCAGTTTGGTTGGCGGTTTGGCCACAAAGGCATATCTCTGTGGTGCTGAAGTGGGAGTGGGAAATAGAATGGTAGGCCAAGACACTTAAATGAAGGCTAGAAGGATTGGGACGTAAGAGCACAAACTAAGGAATGCAACTTATCTAAGGGATGTTAGTAAAAAAATGGTTGGGAGAAAGTGAAATGTTTCCTTAATAAATCATACTGTGCTACAATCAACAGCAGCTCATTTAGAGGAATGAAGTCGTTTTTAAGAATAGGTCAGATTGAGTTCAGAAGTGTTACGTGGGAACATAAATTAGCTGGGATAAAATGAAAATCACATTTATCTACCAGAAAACACCTCAAAATTACATGGGATTTAAACATATGTTATCATCCTTCCCAACAGTTATTTCAACTCAAATTCAACATTTGGCAGCTCCACTGACATGTGCTGGGATGATGCAGTGGAGCCAAGTTAATGTTTTATATTATAACTACAGCACTCCTGGCCAGACTAAGGCTCATGCTGTTTTGTATTGCTCTGAAGAGTATGCTCATAACTCATTTCACATGCCAAGATTCTGTTTGCTTATAATGAGGCAGAAAAAAGGAATTCCATTTTACAACATTTTAGTCAAGCGGTGAAATGTTTTCCTAAAATATCCTTCTAATGAGCATTTTTGCTCTCACTGATTTATGACCACTGTGTAGTTACCCTTTCACCATGTGACGTGAAAAAAATACAGTCAGTTTTTATGACATCTCCATTACTTATTGCCCCATTCAGTTTACACTTAGTCAGCAAAAATGGGTTTTATTAATTTACTTGAAATGTATGTATTCTGCTGTATATAACAACAGGTATGCCTGTGAGACTGCTAATTATTTCTTCTGCTGCCATAGTCCGTCCATCTATCCATCTACCCATCCATCCGTCCGTTCCTATCAGTTAACCTGATCAGTTAACCTGATAGGAACGCTGCAAGTTCTGACCATGCAGGATCTCCTGCCATTTGATTGTTGCTAATCCCCACTACTAGGTCTAATATTTAGTTTTTGTGTTTGTTTTTTTGTTCACAGCCAAAGCTGAGTAAAATTGTTCTGGTTGACTAAACCTAACCCCTTCAGTTCAAACCCCAGTCTACAGCCAATTTCTACTCCAACCACCTTCCTCCCACAACAACTTGCCAATGAAAAAAAGGCAGCAGTTCCTTGTTGGTAACTTTCAAGTTTAAATTAAATTAATTATGTATACACAAAAACTACCTATTCACTGAATGTTTCTCGGTGTGAGCGTAGAAGAAAGCAAGAATTAAATTGCAGATCATAAAATTCATATTCAAGCCACCGCGCGCACACACACACACACACACACACACACACACACACACACACACGCACACACATACACACACACCCGCACACACATTTGGTGAAGAAGCTGTCCTAAGCCACTTAAATCTGTGCTATTTGATAGCATTTGTGAAACGTTTACTTGTGACCTGTGCTATCACCCTCCTTAAGCCATCCACATGACTGAGGGAAGTGAAGGGCCTTTTAAGGCCCTAAGTATTGCCAGAGTCCTCCTTATATTACTGATGATATCTGTCCTGAGGAGTTTGCTGACAAGAGCCCAGGGATCAGAACTAGCCATAAAGCAGATGGGGAAATTACATCCAACACGTACTGAAATGGCCTGTCTGTTGATAGAAAAGGCTCACTTCAGTGTTTTTAAGCAGGGATTTAGCCTTTGACCCATCCTCCTCAAGCCCATGGACACTATTACATCATGATTCAGTTGCCATAGATAGCTTTACACTGGACTGCGGTAATACTGGTCTGTCTGAGTGCTAAACAAGAGTGAGGGAAATCCATCTGGCAAAACTACATCGCAGGTTCTCGTACAGAGTACAGCAAATACATATGTATCGCTAAACCACGGTGACAAGATATGTTGGTACAGGATATATTGCATAGTAAATACTGTATGTGCCCCCACAGCACAATTTGATTGAATATCGGACAGACAGAGTGAGTGAGAGAATGAGACAACATTAATCCCTTAAGCCCTTCGATGATGGCCTTTGACCAGGCCATATGAGATCCACTACCCTTTGCTAAGCTGCTGCAAACACTGATGAACCCAGAAAGTAGCTCTTGCATTTAACAAACTGTTGACAGCAGGATTATCCAGCCTGTGTCAATACAGATGTCAGAAATACCTTCATAAGTGCATGCCCTTCAATGGATGCTTATCGTGTTATGTACAATGATGGTTCTAAAACATTCGTTAGCTGAGCTACTGATTACTTAACCTTAGTGTGATAATCACAGATAGATGACTAGCAAGATCTGTGGCTCACCAGACTGCTTCCATCCACTGTTTTCAGAAAGGAGATGCCAAACATATTTAGTTGTGTATAGCTGTGTTATTTTAGTACAACTTTCCCTGTACTTTATATCTAAATATTTATTATGCACACACTTATACAGCTAAAGTTATTGTTTGAAAACTATTTTAAAAATCTAGTGATCTAAACACTGATTTAAGATTGGACTTTTCATATGTACCTCGTGTACTCTGGCTCCCTGCAATGCATAAACTCAACCAGAACGAAGGCATTTTTTAAATTAACCTTTACTCCCTATTATTGTCATTTTTATGCAGTTGAGCTTTAAAGCTATTCTTTTCCCTCATAAAAATCTAAAATACTGTTTCTTTTGTCACACACTGAGATAACATTGACTGACTACTTAAAGGCTGTGGAGACATTATTGGCAGCATTTAATATAGATTAAGCAAATGATTATGTGTGTCATTTAGATATTGAAACTGTCCTCCATCAGAGTATGAATAAATTATAATCTCCTAATTGGAATGAGGTTTGTTTACATGAGTCTATAACAGACCGCCTGACTAAGTGAGTGTGTAACAATTTCCATTTTTTCACATTTCCCATCTCAGCAATATGTTTCTTCTGTTCAGATATTTCAGATTCAGTTTCAGATTTTGTTCGTCAAAACATGATCCTAAATTGTCTGCACTACTGATGAGAAGCACATTCTTCTCTAGGCGAAGAGTGAGCACTAATTAGCTTGAAACGGGTTATCATGTGTGTACACATAGTCACACAATTCAGTATCTGTCTCCTCTGATTGGATAAAATCTTTATTTTTTCATTAAGACCACAAACTGTTTAACAAGCTACATTAATTGCACCATATTATCTTGTTGGGGGTAAAATCAAGTCCTTATTTCTTAGAAGTGTAGTCTTAATAAAAGCAACAGTACCACTGAAGTTATTGCGATTAAAGCAAATATATTTTCACCCCCTGTGGTGGACTGGCATTGCATCTGGAGTGTACCCTGCGTCATGCCCCCAGTCAGCTGGGATAGACTCCAGCAAACCGTGGGTATTTGACAATGAATGAATGTTTTCACCCCTTTCTGAAGACACTTGTAATGTCAATCAGTGATGCACTTCTTGACAAGCTTCAGCAGTGGTGGAGTCTTCTGGAGAGTGTGAGAGATACCTAAGGCCGGATGTATAAACACTGATCAACCATTTGCACACATTTCCTTACCTATAAACTGGTAGTTATGAACAAAGAATGAGAAGAGAAAACAGACCTCAGACCAGTCATAAAGCTTTGTGAGAAATAGCTGCTGGTTACAGTAAGGTGGATATGATCGATGACTTTGTTTTATCACTGACTTTTCTATAATGTTTGAACTCTAGACATTGTAAAAGACATTCCTTATAGGAGGGGAGGCATGGTGGTGCAGTGGGTAGCGCTGTCGCTGCACAACAAGGTGGTTCCTGGTTCGCGTCCCTCTCCATGCAGAGATTTCATGTTCTCCCCGTGTCTGTGTGGGTTCTCTCCGGGTTCTCCATCTTCCTCCCACCTCCACAAACATGTGCTTCAGGTGGTTTGAGCTTTCCAAATTGTCAGTAGATGTGAGTGTTTGTGTGCATGCATGTTTGTCTGTGTGTCTCCATGTGGCTCCTTGGTGAACTGGCGTCACACCCAGAGAGTATCGTGCCTCACACCCCCCAGTCGGCTGGGATAGGCTGCAGCTTCCTGCAACACGCCACAGTGGAACAATATAACTCAATGAATGAATGAATGAATTCCTTCGAGGAAATTTAAAAACGTAATTTTATTTAGCTATTTTCTAATTTCTTAAATAAAGTGTATCATTTAAATGAGATTAAATTAAATTATATTATTTTTATTATTTGTAAATTTGTAAGTAAATGTTTCATGCAAAGTTTTTAGTTGATGCCATACCAATGTCACAAGATATTTTTTGTCTTATTTCTGAAAACTGATATAGCAATTTTTTAAAATTAATCCAAAGATGGTAAATATTTTTTTAAAAATGGTTACATTAAACATTTGGGATTGAATTTCAGGTAAAGTACAACCACTGGGATTGTTTATTAAGTGAACTCTGAAGAGCTTCAGTAGCAGGATTCCACAAAAGAACCACAGAAGGCAACTACTACTCAAATATGATACGATTAAATCCATATTGAAGATATTGCTGCAACCAATATGCCAATAATTTAAAAATGCTTTACTTTTCATGGGACCTTTATCTACTATTCTCTCCTGGGTTGTGAAAGTTGACTTCTCCTTGGTTCCTATTGCTGCACATGATGCCGTCCATGGACCTGTATGTGGCAACATGACAAAGTGTGGCTGTTGTGGTTCCAAACCACACCTTTCCTTGAATTGCTCTCTGAAGCCTCTCGTCTGGAGAATGGAGTGATTCCATGCTGTTTGGCAGCAAAGTTGATGCAATGGATGAGCAGTTTCCTTCTGGTTCTAGCAGCAAGAGGGAAGACTGACTCGGTTAGCGTTGGGAGTTCTTTCTATTTTTTTTGCAACCCTAATACCCAAGATAAGTCCGACTAAAACCGATGATTAGAAGTTGCTTTCCCAATTTTGGTTTTGTGGAGTTGCTGATGACAGCAGTCTGTCAGAAAACAGTTTGGCAGCCATCAGGGACCAAATCTAGGCCCAGTCAATGAGCAGGAGGCATAATCCTGTTTTTACCCAGATTGGCAGGGAAAGTGGGGTCCACCATTTGGATTTGCAGATGATAGAGCTGTCCTCCCAGCTGGCCTCTAATCTAGTGATGCGTGAGAGAGTAGGCCATGTAACTACGCCGTCGCTCTCAAGAACACGCAGTCATCCTTGTGTACGGTGAGCGGAAATGTTTGTGGACAACCGGCTGAATTTATTGTTGTGTTTCTGATGTCATCATGTCTGCTGCTTAGCGGCATGTGGACAAATTCAGGGACAATTCACGTGAAACATAGACACTATTAATCCAGCATAGATTAGTTGTTTCTGATCTATGTTTATAATTTGCAAGTATGACCCATTACCCTGAAATCCTGGATCATTTGAAATTTTGTGCTTTTTGTCAAGGTTGGTAATCATCATTCAACACATGTCTTCTTCCATCATTTGTTGTTAAATTGGACTTGTGTATTCATGTGACTTTTGTATCACGTGTCAACATGTTCAAGAGAGGTAGCGGTATTTGTATGCTGTTTGTTTCATCCCTCAACATCATATATGTTTATTACGTGCATGTGACAGAGCAGAGTAAGAATAAATTTAGGTAGGCTTCAGAAATATGATAAAAATTAAAACAATGAGCTTGTAATTGTTTGTGAGTCTTGTCATGGGAGAAGATTAAGCTTCAAGGAATAAGTAAATTATTTAGATTGAGTTGTAACACCCCACCCCCTCTCGCACGCACGCATGCACGCACACACACACACACACACACACACTGTTACACTCCTCGGTGCTCCCTGGTTGAAAGAAAAATTCCTCCGGCCCTCAGCCCATTGAAACAGAGACCCCACACCACGACTAATAGCAATGGGAATCAGCTGAAAATATGTGACATAATCACATTAGTGTCTTAAAGAACACAAAGCGCATAGTCAACTCCCCTTGATCGAGGCACATCTGGAGATGCAGGGGACTTGAAACAGAGTTGTGCCTTTCCCTTCTGAAATGAAAACAAGCTGTTTCACTATGCTTATAGGCCAAAGCAGAACAAGAACTTTGACACAGTGATGGATTGCTCAGGCAGCTGGACAGATTAATGTGAAGATGCCAGAAAAAAAGAGGGAGAAGAGAAGATCTTGAAAGGTTTCTGAATAACACCCACTGCTTTCCCAGTGCGTATGACCCAAAAGACTGAATATTCAAAGCTACAGTTTTTCCTTTGAAATGATTGTAAAGCCTTGTGAAGTTTTCCCATCCACATTATTGCCTGATTGTTCCAAAGTTGATATCCTTGACCATGGATATTTTTATTAAAAATAGTAGGAGAAAAATTACATTTTTTAAGACAATGCCTTTTTAAATGGACTAATTATTGGTATGAAAGTGCACTTCTTGAATTGTATACAGCGAGTTGCCAAGGAGTTTCCAGCTGAGCGCACACAGAGAGGTGACAGTCATTATAACTGACCTGTGCTTCAGTCCAAGTGTTCTTTTAAAATATGAATGCCAGTTAATATTTTCCAGAGGTCCTTCGACGCAATTTTAATGCCCACTTTTTGTCTTCTCTCAATCCAAGGAACAAAGACTGGTTTCTGTTTCTGCTCTCAGCCTGCTGTGCGAGTAAGGGTCTGGCCAGCCCATTAACACCCACCTCAACATGTTCCATTCTAGCATTGGGAGCTAATTACAAACACTGGCTAGGCTTAAAAACCTCTTATAGACAGCAAATAACGAAAGAAGGAAAAAGTATGTAAGTAAGTAAGTAGGTAAGAAAGAAAGCAAGAAAGAAAGACAGAAAAGAGAAAGAAAGAAAGAGGAAAAAAGAAAGAAAGAAAGCAAGCAAGAAAGAAAGAAAGCAAGAAAGAAAGAAAGAAAGTGAAGTGTAAGAGACCATTAGAGAGAAAGTTAGTGGGATTGACGAGCGTGGAGGCCCCAAAGAGGCTAATGAATCCATAGGAAACTCTGCTGCTCTGCTACTGCGTAAACAGTTGTTCACTATATGCGCTGCTACTTAACTAAAATGAGGCTTCAAAGTGTTCGCTTTTGTCATGCATCAAATTCCTCAAGAGCGCAGGCGCTGAAAGGTGAGGCAGTGTTTTATTCTTCTGGAGCCTCTTTCTTTTCACCCTTTCAACATCTATTCCTGTGCAGTGTGGAGTGGGGGGTGGGTGGCCGAGCAGCACTGGCCATAACCTCAAAACAAAGCAATTCAGATTTTTATGTAATTTCTGTAAGCTACAGAGGAGAGCAAATTGTAATAATAATTTGTTGGTAGAATGTCTTAATTCTACCAACAATGGTTGGTAGAATTATGACACTACATGTTGACAAAAATGACAAGTTTAGAGATTAAGATAAACTGAAGGTTGATGTCAATAGTATAAATATCAATAACGCTTTCTTTTTGTTTTTAAATTAATTGCAAATGTATGACACAAAAAGAAACTTTTTTATGGCAATGTATCACTTCTTTGTTAACATCCACTCTTTTGTGCTGGAAAATGTATTCTATGATGTACATCCTTGACAGACAAAGCTGATACACCTCACACTGAAGTGACTGGCCCCTTACCTTTGTTGTAAATCTACAAAGATACTGAAGTCTCCCACTGCAGCGCTCATCCTAATATGTCTCAGTAAAAGACACATGACATGCATGCGGCTGACATTTGCTTCAAGTTGTGGTTAGCGCAGTAGTTCCCACATGTAACTGTGTCTAATCAAGCCCTGTGCCTGGATGCCTGAGGCACAGAGATCAGACAGATCTCAAAGTGTGCCATCAACCACAAATTACAACCCTTGATTTGAGGTTAACGTAGAGCCACTCTAAGAATAACAGAGACAGTTGCAATACCTAGATTGGCAGAAAGCTGCGACGGACAAATTTGGTACGGAATCAGGTTACATTTTATAGTTCACACTTTACACTGACAGAAGGGAAGAGACGAATGACTCCGGACTACACTGTACAGTATTAATGCACACACACACACAAACATATACTCATCACATATATGTGATATCTATCTATCTGCCTGCCTGCCATTTATCCATCCATCCATCCATCCATCCTTCCATCCATCCATCCATCCATCCATCCATCCATCCATCCATCCATCCATCCATCCATCCATCCATCCATCCATCCATCCATCCATCCATTCATCCATCCATCCATCCATTAAATTTGGTCTTTTTTCACAAATTGAAACACCATAGCCCTTACACGGGTTATGTCCTCTACCAAATATCTGTAAATAAAGCAACCCATTAAAGTAAAGACCTACTGTTTTATTTCACCAAGCTTTTATCATGTGTACATTTTGGCATTTAAATAAACTGCCTGTAAGTGAGTGGTAGCCTCATAAGAGGCAACACGGTGACGTTTCGGGTGCTAGAATTTCACTCTTTTTATGTTAAGCATTACTTTACGCTCACCTTATTCATTGCCATTAGTTACCACATCATAAAGCTGAGGCAGACATTTTCCCCCAGCTCTTGGCGCCTCCCACTCCTAAATCTATATTTCAAGAATGTTTGAACTCGTTTATTAGGATTGGAGCCAAAGTCAAGCAAAAATATTTGCCATTAGATGGTTGTGTCGGAGAGGTGCCCAGATGTAGGCCCTGCACTGGTATAAATGCATGTTGTATGTGTATATGTTTCCGTGTGTGTGTGTGTTTACCAACCAACCTTGCATATGTGACTCATAGGCAACTAGCCAAGAGAAAGCGGCTTCCTACTGTTTAATGACAATAAATTTACCGCCCCACTCGGTATTGCTCTAGTATTTTGTAAGCAAGATTAATACTTCCTTATTTAAGTACCTGCTGTCAAAATATGGCTTTGAACACAGTAACATTTACCTTTGGCTTTTGTGGGTGAAATACTTTAAAATAATTAATAAATAATAAGACAAAATATGAGTTTAATATTACTACACCTTTTATAGTTAATGACCAGTTTACACCTGTGTGCAATATAATTTAAAGAGTAGCAGTTGGTCTTGAATGCAATTTCAGTGTCTTTTTCCTAAAATTAGCCAAATGTCGTTTTTGGTAAAAGACCTCCCCCCCAGAATTATGTATTTCTTATTTCATCACAACTATATTGGTTCTCATTTTATTAGTTAAATCTTAAAACCCCTTTACTACCACCTCAAAAGAGGGATTATGGCTAATTGAGCATTGTAGCCAGATAATTGGGCCCGAGGACCTATCCACATGGCGAGAATAACCCTCCTAGTCTGATTCCAGAAAAGAGACAAAGCCAGGGGGTGGAGTAATGTGAGTTAAGGGATTCTCACCAGCTCTTGTGAGAGCTTGTTTCACATACAGAGCTCAAAGTGGAGCTAATAACTTAACGCTAGTGTGTTTTCACTCTTGAGGGGTCTTTCTGCGTGGAACCCAGAACATTCTCCTAGATCCTTACATAAGGACTCTTGAGGGACTTTGTTGAGCTTGCCAAATTCTTTACAAAGACTTTCCCTCTCTTTATCGGCCTCTGTTTCGCTCGCTCTCACACATATGAACACATGCCAACACACACAAGCACACACACACACACACACACACACACACACACACACACACACACACACACACACACACACACACACACACACACACACACTAAACAAGAAATTGTAAAAAGCATAAGTAATAAGCTACTAAAGAAAAACCAGGCTGGTGTAAAGTGTAATTTAAATAAATTTGTGGTTTTCATGTTAACCTGTTCATCTGCTCTGCTTTAACAAATGTGTAAGATTGTCGCTGCCATCTCTTCTGGTTTAATGATTAAATGGTTTGCCAACACCTGAAGTACATATATAATTAGTGAAATACTTAATCAAATGTTATATAATTTTTCTTTAAAATATTTTAATAAATAATGCAAAGACGGTCTAATGTTGCATGGATTTTCATGTGTTCTTGTGTCTGTTTTTTAATGTACCTCAAACTAAAAAATATTCAGAATACTGTACATAGTAAGCACACACCATTTACCGTGTTAGTCACTTGAAATATTGCATTAAAAAAGGATAACCACCATTGTCTGTGACTCATTGAATAGTTTTATCACCTGATAAAAGCAAGACTGTACTTGACTTTAACTAGGTTTAAATTCACCTATAAAGCAAGAACGACACAGGAGCCAGTTTCTTCCCTTTTCCTGTGTCTCGAAGAAAACCTCAGTTGTGAAAAAACAGCCAAATCAACGCTGACTTCTCAAATATCGCTTTCCACTGTCGAGTTATCCAACTTCTATTTTACATAACTGTACTGTACAATAAAAGCGCTTCTTAAGGTGTGCCTAATAAGGCTTTTGTATTTCCACTGTAATTTTCCACCTGTATAAAATACAGTAGTTTCTTGATAAATGATCTCAGAAAAACAAAATACAGAGAGAAAATGATAATTATAAAAGTTATCTTCACCCACAAAAAAATTTGTCCTTCAAGCTGGAAGCTAAGCTAGTGGAAGTAAGTGTAACACTGCTAATGGGGTCTCAATTCTTCTCCAGTGACCCTTGCGCCCCTCTCAGCCATTTTCAAAACAAGCAGTCCCTGTCTGCCCTTGATTCTGCAGCTTGATGCCCCAGCTCTCTCTGAGTGTGACCCTTGGTTGACAGTTGTCTCCCAGTCTAGAACTTAAACTGCCTTTCCTAAGCTCAGTCTAATAAGAGGGACATCAATGATGACCAGTCCTGATACAAGAGCATGTCCCCCTGTGGTAGGCTTGTTAGTCATTCAAAACTCTTCAAAACTGTCATTTGACAAACTGTAGAGAACAAGACGAAAATGTCTCATTCAGGCTCACGACTAAGCTACACTGAATTTTCAAGTGTGCCATAATGTCTGGGTTCCATTTAGAAATTAACACTCTCGTTTAGATGTTTGGTCTCTCCATTGCCTAGTGTAACCCCACCATAAATATTATCTGCGTGCCACATTATCTGTGTAGATTTTCTCAACAAGCAAAGAATCATTGCTTTATGAAAGGAAGAGTGATGCCAGAGTACCAATAGAAACATTTAAGTACTCAGATACATTTAATTTTAGCTTAATAGGCAAAAACATTTAATCTAGAAAACTAATGTTGGATAATTTAATGAAAAGTTATGGAAATCCTGGAAAAAAGAACAGAAGAAAGTAAAATATTATTTTCATTATCCACTTATCTTGTTAATAATAAGCAATACATAAAAATATGACATAAATCATAGCCTGGACTACATGTCCATAAAACTACATGCCAATAAAAATCACATCCAATATTTATAGACCACAGATGTTTGCAGCATTGTTGCCACATGTTGCCTATTTCAACTCTAATAGTTCTGTGCTCATCATAATGGCAAGAAATCAGAAGAAATAATAAGGGGAAGAATATGATTGTACACATCCTCTAACCAAGATACAGGAAAAGGTCACAAGGAAATATATGGGGAATAATAGCTAAAGGAGCATCACAAGCAGTATGTTGCCTTTGCTTAATATCACACAGCTCTCTATCGATGGTGAACTGTGTGGCGACACTGGGACAAGAGCCAAATAATTCTTAAAAGGTCAGAGATTTACATTGTCTAAATTTCCTTTTAATGTGACTCTAACAAAAACAAACAGTTATAGTCACTGGCTGTTTTTCAGGAAATGAAAAAAATTCCTGCCTGTAAATGGGAATGGATTTCAAGCTACAAATAAATAGCAACACAGTATTTAAAGCACAGACCATCCAAGCGAGACGGGTTAGAATTAATTTAAAAGACTAAAGATCACGTAATTGCTTTTTTTTCCTGAGCATTTGGATTTGTATTGAACTGGCGTTGCATCATTTAGACAAAAGCTCAACCTGGAATTAATTAAGTGAATACTCACAAACTGCAGACCAGGGATTTTCAAAGTGAGGTTGGGATTCCTTTATGTCAACAGTACAGTAGAAAGTACTTTAACATCTACATTTTGCAGCAAGAAGATGTGTTAGCTATTATGGACATCACATTATAATTTAACTAACCTTCCAGCAGTAAAGCAATCACATTCCCCATTGTATTGAAACTAAATCAAATGTTTTCTTCTGATCCAGTTATTGCAAACAGACTCAGAAATACAAAGAAGTTCATTTTAAATTCATGTTCCCCTGAATCCAGACAAGACCACATAGTTTTGTTTTTGTAAATAGCTTACTGAATTAGATAACTGCAACATCTCTTACAGAAGCGTAAAAGTCCTCTGAGGAATGGGTGCTAGCAGTCAGTGGTTAAACCACAGTAGCAGAAAGGTTAATACACTGAGCACATGTTGCCTCTTACAACAGGTGGTGCAGCACGATTGGTGGCTGCCAGCATTCCAGCTTTTCCATGCTGGTGGCCCCTGGTATTCTGGGATTTACGCTGCCTCCCTTCCTTTCAACCACAGAGGCCTGACTGACAAGCTAATCGTTGGGCTGGGATCCCCTTAGCTATTGATTCCACTGCAACACAACACCTCCCAGTCCATGAAACTGCAATATAATGCTTGAGCTGAACAGAAAAGGGGAGTATTAGTGTGTCGAGCAACTGGAAGAAATTTGCTGCTGCTACCTCTACTGCTTGCTCCTCATTGCAGCTGCTTGTAGGTAGAAACAGAGCGGCACAAATAAAGTAAGGAAAATGTCTCTCAGGGGGTAGAAGCTTGAAGGAGTGGGTTATTAAAAGCCACAAAGTGGAGTCCATGCTGGGCAAGGAGAAATAGCCGCAGCATGGAAGAGGCACAATGGAAAAGAAGGGGGTCTCTTTTCTAAATTGTTCTAATCCTTTGAGTGTTTTATTTTTTCAGTTTAGTAGCTTAAAAACTAGGCCTGTGAATGTGCGCCTACGCTTTGGTTCATTTACAAGACACCCTGAAGACAGGGTTTGTCAGACCAACTATATTTGATAAAATCTCACATTCAAAAATTTAACGAATGTTTAATTTCGAAAAATATTTTTATACTTCAACAAGTTTTCAAAAAGCAGAAAAAAAATTGAGAACTTCTCTACACAGATTATTTTAGTAAATGATCTGTCATCACATTTTACCAGGTTATTTGATCAGTCCTTTTAGTTTTTAGAATTCAATACACAGCTACTCTAAATATTGATCTGTGAGGCACAATGGATGCAATAGTAACCGCAATTAGTCGTATTACCGTTGGTTCCATTCATTTAGTCAAGTATCCAATTTCCATGCTGTGTGAACACTTAATTAAAACAAATGTGTTACAAATATATATTGGGGATCAGCAGCCTTCAAAAGGCCTCCTGTGGCTTGGCCAGTCAATGCAACTACGAGGATGGCGAATCAATGTCACTGGTCACTTACGCCAGGGGGATTTACTCAAATGTGAGTGTTGACAGCAACATCCAGAGAGGACAGTGAAATTACTGCTAATAGCCTCTCTGGGAATAAGACCAAACATGTTGTTTCTGCTCTCTAATACTTAAAAAACAACTGTTGATCCTTGTTCATTGTGGATTCAATTAAAAATGCTGAGGCGCTTTTGAACAGCGTACAATACACAAACATCAATGACAGCAGGCAAATATTTGACTCGTTTGATGAGTTGTACTTTACAAGTGTCCTTTTCAGTTTCTAAATGAATACCAATGACCTCTTTTGATTGTTATATTCTGTTTATTTTTAAGTATGTCAAAGGTATGGAGCTGATCATATTGAACTGATCATATTTACCCAAAGTAAAAATAAGAATGGCTCAAAGTAATTTAGATAATAGCAACAAACCCTCACAAGGCAGTCAGAGACTGCAACATCCCTTGACACCCCTGAATTCCAAATCTATGTTAGAGGTTTTGGAGATAAAGTCAGAGAGGCCAGACTGAGATGGTTTGGACATGTCCAGAGGAGAGATCGTGAATATATTGGTAGAAGGATGCTGAGTTTTGAACTGCCAGGCAGGAGGTCTAGAGGAAGACCAAAGAGGAGGTTTATGGATGTAGTGAGGGAGGACATGAAGATAGTTGGTGTGAGAGAAGAGGATGCAGAAGACAGGGTTAGATAGAGGCAACTGATTCGACCCCTGAAGGGTAAAGCCAAAAGGAGAAGAAGAAGACCCTGATCTACTTTTGTAATGGTCGCAGCAATGAATTCTATTTTGTACTATTGGGTATTTGGCTTTTCATTTCATATTTGTAAGTTGACCTCTGCTAGGGGTATACTGTTGCAGACAGACTCAGGACAAGCATCCTTGGCCTCTGATTATTTTCAAAGTTTTTATTGTCCACCTCCAGAATTTTGCACCCTAAAAGATACAAAAGTGGTACGTTGACACTGACCTAATTTTCCAAAGGTCGAGGTCATCATGACATTTTTGTGCCTCTGGCTTCCTGAAAATGTTGCTTTTTGTTTTGTGATTATATCTCATCAGGTTTCAGAGGTGTACCTAAAAAGGTATGAAAGTCAGAATTTGACCTTGACCTAGTTTTTCAAGGTCAAGGTTGTGATCTCAATTTCATCCCCTTGCCTCCCTGAATATTACACCTTTTGTTTCGTCTTTCTATATTATCCGGTTCCTGAGATATGTGCAAAAAAATGTACAAATGTTGAAATTTGACCTTGACCTAGTTTTCTCAAGGTCATGGTCATCATCTCATTTTCATCCCCTTTGCCACCCGAGTAATGTGCTTTTTCTTTCATCTTTCTATCTGCAACGGTTATGAAGATATTTGGTAGACTAACGGACGGACAAACACACAAACACTGACAGTTACAATTCATCACCACTTCATGGGACGTAAAAATCAGTGTATACATTCTAACTGGTGTCAAAAGGAATTTCACCTCCTTTGGCATCAACAAATCATGCATGTGGCATTAGGCACAGCAGCAATGGCTTGGTTAAAGGGAAAACTCACATTTGGGGTTTTAAAATCTAACGTTGACTCTTGTCACAGACACAATCTGCTGTCTCTGGTGTAAAAAATGACATACTTTGAACATACATCAAACAAGACGAAGAGGATTTGTGGAAATTCAACAAAGTCTGTCAACTCCTTTTGTTACTGTTTTTGACAATCTCTTTTCACACTACTGTGACAGGTAGTCAACTCAGACAATAGAAAGTGAAGCAATTTATCAAAAACTAAAAGTATTTTTTTAAAAAAAAAAAAATTTGTTGCTCTAATACATGCTATATGCCAAGAGAATCAAACCAAAATATTCTTACATTCTAAATTTTAAATAGTCTAAGTGTGTATTATGTTCTGGCACTGTCAGTTGCCAGATCCAGTCGAGACAAAATGATTCATATAAAATAAAATAAAAACATTGGCACCAAAACTGTAATTTATGTGCAAATGGCAAACTCACACATTTTCACTTGTTCTTAACAATTCTAATCTCTGCAAATGAGCTTTATAAATATATGGCATCCAGGGTGCAGCGACTGTAATAACCAAGGCTTCGTTCATGGAACGAAAACCAGAAACTTTTGGTATTTTGGCAGGAACGAAAATGAAACCAAAAACGTTATATTTTTTAATGTTCCGGAACAGAATCAGAACAGAAAATAATTGTAAACAAGTTAATACCGTTTTTTTTTTCGTTCTTGAAAAAAATATTTGACCTCATGTTTCACTTCCTGTCATTCACTGGATGCGGGATGAGAGCGGAGAAAAGTAGCAGCTATCAGCAGCAGTTAAGAAAAGGGCAGTCTCCCAGTCACAATTTAATCATAACAGGTAAACACTGTAGTATGTCAATCTTAAAAATGAATGATTTAGACATTAACTCATTGGCTGCAGTCATTTTCAGTGCAGTGTGTTCCCGTACTGCCAGCGCTATGTAGCAATATTGAGCTATGGGAGAAGCACAATGAAGATCTGTTCAGCAATAAATGACATGGCGGAAGTTAGTCTTGTCTTATTTCATGTAGTGTCTAAGTAGGAGGCATAAGCCTTAACTACAGTGATACAACTTGCATAAAGCAGAGGTGTAGTGCTGCGGTACTGTTTACTGTAGGGTAGGGATATATCTATAATTATAGTCTATAGTATATAAAATAATTGCTTTAGTTGTCAATTTAAAAGTCCTTAAGTTACCGTATTTTGCGCATCATTCGGCTCATTGTACAAAGAGGCGCAGTCTAAATAGCGGAGTTTATTTTTGTACTTTAACCGGACACACAGCGCACCTTATTCGGTACATGGTTGCTAATGGAAGCAAAAAGGTGACTGTGGTTGAAATGTGTTGTACTACGTATTTAAATTTCAAAAAATACAACGACATTATTTTTTAAATATCTTTTTATTTCTTTATTTTTTGATAAATCTGTGCTAAATCCTTGGAAGTCTTCATCTTCAGTCTGCATTGAATAGCTCAGCAATTTCACTATCGCTGAAATTGCCAGCTTTTGCCAAACATCGGACAAAAGTCGAAGCAGACACGTTAGTCCAGGCATCCGCAATCCACGCACATATTATGGTGATGTAACTCGTGGTGTAACTCGCTCGGCACTGCCTCCAGTCCTGGTAAACGTGTGTTTACCATCACTCCACGACACACGCAGCTTAACTTTAAAGGCTCTGTTTACACCGATGTCCAGCAGTTGGAGTTCTTTCGTTAATCCTCCCAGGATGATGGCAAGCTCCGAATTCAGCCGCTTGACATGGTTTTTTACAGAAGTGGTGGTATAGGCGTGCATAGAGTCACAGATCAAGAGAGATGGCGAAGCGTGAAAAAGCCACCAGGTCTCTTTACGTGAAACGGAACAACAGGAACTGATAGCCTGGAGTTAACATGTTGCGTCATAAGCGTGTCTCTTCGCTGACACCATTGTCGGGGGTCTTTAGCCAAACAAATGTGATCATGCAGTACAGTACTGGCATATATCCTGTACTGGTACCTACCGGAGGTGTGCCGGACGTAGCCTCGCGTCATGTTCTCCAATTGGTCTATCGCTGCCGGTGTATGTAGTGACATATTATGACCTATGTCGATGGACAATGGCCAATCTGGCGGAGCGCTAACTAAGGTCACACAAAAACATTTTTACAGATTTTGGAACTCAGAGTACACATAAGACGCTTAATGTTAAAAGGCGCAGCGTTGATTTTAAGCGTGTCTTATTGTGCGCAAAATACGGCACCTACATATTTATATTTACAAGGAACGTTATTGACCGGTTTAGGAACTTTATTTTTTCTTCTAACCGGTTCAGGAACTTCAGTTTATGGGTGGAACTCAAAACCGGAAACACTATAATTCTGTTTCTGTTCAGAATGAACCGATTGGCAAAAAATTCTGGTTCAAAGCCCTGGTAATAACTTACAGGATATGTGACAATATTTTGAAAGTTGTGGGAAAACCACTTTAGAGGTACTGAAAAAAAGTTAAACAATATTTAATCTTTATTTTGATAGTATTCAACAGTGTTGATCAGTCTGTAAGTGTCCAACTCTGGCAAAGGTACGACTCTCTCCGATGATGCCCTAATCATTTTGTCATGTTCGAGATAATGAAGAAATCAGTAGTAGATGGCTGATGTACCATAAATACCAAAGTAATTAGAGAGGCTGTCAAAGAAGAAATGCTCCGTCGGTTCAGGTAGGACCAAAAAACATGGCTTATTCTGCAAGTGATGGCCCAAGTTTTCTCAGGGGTGTTATGCAAGGTCTCTCAAAGTGCAGAACAGGAGCCTAGATGGCCTTTAGTCAAGACATGACTGTTTGGTTGCTGTTTTTCGATGCCAGATGGAGTGCCAGGTGCTAGACGTGGGAGTGTTATTGTACAGCAACAGGTAGTGAAATAAAATCGACATGTTTTCCACAGTGAAAGTGAAGCCTTTGAAAAGGAAATTTTAAGACAAAGCAGATGACTAAACAGTGATAATTTTGTTTTTCAAATCTTTAAAATGGCAAGACAAAGTCAAGCTTTGTATATATATGTGACCATCTATGGCGCAGTCCCTCCACTAAGTGTTCTGATGTTTTTTGAGATATTCTTCACATGTTGTTTTACAACTCAGACCAGCCTGTGATTTATCTCATCATAATGCACTTTAAACTCAACAAACATGTATTGATAAAATAAGCCGACTCTGTCCTTGGTCAAGTTTAATCTGTCTTTTAACGTTTTTTAAAGTACATAAACAAGGTTTGCTGCTCGATTCATCATTAAATATGATGGCAGCTATTGTTGTTTTTGTGGATTTTCAATATTGAAATGTTTTCACTGGATAATAGAATCTAGGTTACAGTTTTTCAGGTCAAGCTCATAGAGGCATGGGCTAAAATATCTTGGAGTAAAAGAGAGCCAAACTGTTTTCTGAATATTCCCACAACGAGCCAGTGCTCTGCATAAACAGCACCGCTCAGAAAACATTTTTCAGTCTTCAGCCATTTCTAGGGCAAACTTAAACCCGCTGGGAGTCTACAGATATACCCATAATTTCAATGTGGCTATTTTTTCCTAAGGCTCACCTGCACTGTATCCAAGGGCCAAAAAAGTCAACTGGATCTTTTCATTATCTATCAACAAACAGTTATGAAATACCTCTTTTGCTGTAATTTTTCTTTTTTCAATGTAACACTTAACTAAATCTCACATAATTTCTTAATCATCAGTCATCCAAGGTTTACATCTGCCTTAAAACTCCATTAACGCTGTGCATTCACACAATGTCATTACTGTCATCTAACATGAAAGCTGAAGGTTATTTACATTCATATATAATAGAGTTCAGAATATTCAAGTGTTCTGCTGAAATTATGGATATCTTTTTGATGGGAAACATTCAAAGCAGATGAGCAAATGCACACAGCATTTTCCTTTGGATTAATTAACTTTAAGAGTCCATAAAACCAAAAGTGTATTTACCTGTTTTGTGTATCTAGTAGAGAAGGGCGAGTACAGCTCTATCTGTATCTGTATCTGTTCAACCATCTAAATTATCTGTATCCGTATCTGAACTTGGAACGGGCGGGGCTTAGACCAGAAGTGGGTGTGGTTTGACCGGAATAGGTGGGGGTTCAATTGGTACATTATTTTAAGTCTGAAATTGATATGGATTGATCAGAAGTTGCTATTTTTATTGTTTATTTTAAAAATATTTCCAGAATATCCTCAGAATTGAGATTCAAATCAATGTTTTTGATCACAAAAGTATAAGAACTATTTATGGTACAGAACAAGTTTAAAATGAATATTCTTAAGTGTATGAATGAATATTTAGAGAGCAGCCTCAGAATTGAGATTCAATGCTTTTAGTTTAGTTAGTTTAGTTTATTTATTTATTTTTCTTCTTTCCAGACATGTTATTACAACAGATTTCACTTCTATCAGTGTTGGAACATCAGCAACAACATCCGAAACGGAAAAAAAATAGGGTTAACGGGTAGAAGCCACTGGCTTGTAAGGTTCCCGTCCCCTAAATCAAAACATCTCTCTCATTGCAGCACATTGTCAACCAAATTCATACATTGCATGTCATAATTCAGTATCAATTATTTTATTTTTGATCACGATAGTAAAGGAACTATTTACAGAACAAGTTTTTTAATGAGCTCAGAACATGAAGTGCATTAATGAATACAATGCATGTAATAGGAAATTATGAACTACAAAGTATGCATGAACAAGAATTGTCATAATCAACACAACTTTCTAATTTTTTTCTTTGCTTTTAATTTTTTTAAATTTCTATGATCAAACTTTTTTCCTAATTATTTATTTATTTTTACTACTTAATGTTCTTGCCATTTTTTTTCCACACAAAGTTAAACAATGTTGATTAAGGTGTGTGTGTGTTTGTGTGTGTGTCTGTTTGTGCATGTGTGTGTGACTGAGTGACTGTGTGACTGAGTGGAGAAAGAAAGAGATAGAGAGAGACCATGTGTGTGTGTGTGTGTATGTGTGTGTGTGTGTGTGTGTGTGTGTGTGTGTGTGTGTGTGTGTAGGTGCGTTTGTGTGTGTGTGTGTGTGTGTGTGTGTGTGTGTGTGTGTGTGTGTGTGTGTGTGTGTGTGTGTGTGTGTGTGTGCACGCTCGGTAACAGTGAAAGTATCTATACAGTATATAAATTATTAATTTTTTACTGAAGTGAGACAGTGTCAAACTAAGTGACCGATGCAACACAAGCAGTTTTCAGCTCTGTATGGTCAAATGCAAAAAAACCAAGAAACATTTTCACCAAGCAACCTTAAATAGACCGAAATAGAGGCAAGCTTAAGAAAACCTAAGGATAGCAACAGGAGCTACAGTGAAGCCGCACACAGAGAGATTAGTCAATGTCTGTGTGTGTGCGAGAGTGGAGCGCCAAGTCAACAGCTCTGGCTGCAATCTCTGTTGGTAGGGGTGGGTGCTGTGTGTGACTGGCCAATCACAGAGCGTGAAGACAGTCAGTTATGAGGATTTTACAAGCACGAGTTTTGACGAGTTTCACTCGTGCTTGTACTCGTCAAAAACGCTTTACCCGTACCGGATACTCAACCCGACAGTAGTATCTAGTTTCACATGATTCATGCTTTTACTGAATTACATAATTTAGGAAATTCCAAAACATTGCTAAATGGCATGAACAGTATTCATCTGATAAATTTTCATTAACAATACTCTGATACAAATGTTACAACTTAATTTATGACAGATTGTGTTTCCTAGTCAGTTTGGCAAGTGAAATAAATAGTGAAAGCAATAAATGTAAGAGGTCACTGCTTATAACACAGAGTTAGGAGCTCTGGAGTCTAAATGCAGATACTAAAGAAATGCTTCAAATGGTGACTAAGTCCAAGGTCACACATTATTAGTAATAATGTGTTCCAACTTCTTGGCTTTCTTTAATGTCTTCATTTTTTTTCAAAAACAAAAAACACCATTGTTGCTGGGATGGGTCTTGACTTATCTTTATTAATATTTATTGTTGATTGTATAATATTGTTGTGTATGCAAAATGTGTCTTTAAAACATAGCAGTAAGAGAACTCTTGAAAAAGTTTTATTTTGAAAGGCTGAAAAACTGTATACCTTCATATCTACAATATCAATATTGCTGTAATATTTTCACCAGGATGTGATTTGTTGAGGGGGATGGGGGGGATCATTCCCCACTCTGGTTTTTATATCTCTACGTTTGCTGAATCAGATCCTTACTGATGAGCGCAACAGATTCAATGTGTCCACACTGAACAGGGTCCTTTTTGTCACTGATATTGCGTTAGATGTGCATTCATTCCCTAATTATGCTAAATCCTCTAGCCATGTTTGCGCGATCTTCATTTATCCATGGTCCTGAAGCCTAATTAGACCATCTTCATCATCTTCATCTTCCACATTGTAGCTGGCTCAGAAAATGAAATCTTTCATGTCTTTTTAGTTTGTATTAAATATAAATGCTCAACTGTTCAGAATTTGGGCTCACAAGGCCTACTATTAACTAATAAAGAACTAGGCCTGTTGATTGCTTATTTTTTCATTATTTAAACCCCCACCCCCTCCTTTTTTTTTTGTTTGTTTGTTTTTTGGCAAATTGCACCCTAAGTATAACTAGGGATCAGTTAATTAATAATCTATAGTGATTTGATTCTTAGATTGTTTCTCAGTGATAATTGTGTTTTTCTAAAATCTCCACTCTCTGACCAAGGAAAAATAAACCTTTATAATCCTGCTGTAAGGAACTATGAAGGCATGAAATGTCGGGCATAGCACAGCAAATTACTAATTTCCTGTCCGAGTGTATGGCAACAGAAAGTTAGAGATACATCCTCTCCTCTGGCTGAAGGGAAGGAAACACTGTGAATAGAGAGGGGATGTCACTGACCTCTCCAAAGAGAGTCAAGACTTGACCTTGAAGCCTATAGCTGACTAAACAGAGCAGTTTCTAAGGGCTGAACATGGACATCAGTAGCTCAGCTTATGTTCTAATGCTTGTGTGTTTGATAATAATGTACTGAAATGTTTTGAAATATTGTGTTTAAATTTGCCACAGCATTAGTGTTGCTGAAGGAGCTGCTGATATTTTTCTACATGCTGCTAAAAGAAGCTTTTGTCACTGTCATGTCATTCACTTAATAAGCACTCCTTCAAATTTAATGTAGCACCACCAGGTTAATACAAACAAAACAGAAACAATGTACTAAATCTACTTTTGGTTCTCATCCAGTTTTACAGACATGCTGCCTCAAAGCCAGGGTTCATTGTACAAAACCAAAAAAACATGCAACGTGCATTGGATCATAAAGCTAAGAAGCAACTTCCTGGATTTATCAGCCAACAAAACGGGATGAAACCATTTGGTTTTTATTATTCCATTTATTCTAAGCTGGACCACAAAGTGGTTCTGAGAGTCTGTTTTATGTATTCAGCTGCCTTCCCCTCAACAAGCATGTGGAGCCGCTTAAATAAACCATCAACCAGAGCACAGCTGCAACAACAACCGATCGATCGGAGGCAGGTTACCATCTGAACACTGTGCCGCCAGCACGCTGGCTTCAGCAGGTGGGGTGGGAGTTGTAATTTGCTGCTGAAGGGCTTTTGTGCCTGCCTGACTTCAGAAAAACTGTAACTTGTGCCTCCCTTGATAGATAGCCATGAAGGCTGATAGAATGTGTGTGTTTGGGTGAGATTCACTGCTGTATAAACAATCGACTCCCTACCTTCCACAACATCTGGGAACTCTCAAGTATCGAGGCAGAAACAAATAACTAGGGACTTGTTAGTTTCTGATTAGATTTTAAACAACTCATCATGGCTCATAGAGTTCTCCTCACTGTGCTGCGTTGCCAGTCATACAGATATACACAAGAAAAAAAAACAAGAACAAGACTGAAGACAAATGAATATGGGGATTCATCAGTATTCAGACATGGTCTATTTTAAAGCATCAAATATAACATTATATGTTTTTGTGTTTAGTCTAGCAGTTAAGAGATTTCAACTAGAAAGTCCTTTATTGTTACAGTAAAGCAAATGTTCTCACTGTAAAGACAAGGCCTCTCTGGCATGAGGAAATGGCAATCTCTCACTAGTATTTAATCCTTAAATTCTGTATTCTCCAATGCTTTAATCTCTTCGTTTAAACAAACAAGCCGCATCAGATTCTTCTCGCCGTCGGTAAACTCAGTCCTGTTTGCCAGCTCCCCTTGAATGAACACCGTCCACATTATCAGTAATCCTTTTGTCCATGTTAGTCTGAAGTCTGGATAAGCATTGAGAGTAAAGTCTGGACCTTTTCTTTGGCTTGGAAAAAAAGAGAGAATGGAATTCCTTTTTGTTGCATGAAAGAATTTCATTGCTTGTATTACTAAACTTCCTCAGAAGATGCATGAATTAGTTGCAATTGCAATTTCATCTGTTATGATCAAGTCCATCTACAACAACTTGTAAAACCAAATCAATTATAACGTATCAATGGATTAAATATTGATTTTGTTTTAATCAGACAGTAACTGTGTACAGTGCTCTAAATATACTGATTTAGCCTTCGAAAATTACATCATACTTTCACAACTTTTTTTGGCACATTTGCACAACCAGTAAAACTGCAGCATAACACAATGTCAAAAACTATATCCTCTCTGTGTTCCACTATGTGTCTGCTGTCTGTCCATACTTTTGACTTACATTTACAGCTCCCTCAAACACACACAGCTCCCACAAGCATGTTGGCTGCAGATGAACTTTTGCACTGCTGCATAGCGCAGGTTCTGCCCCTGCAAATCTGGTTGCTAGACGATCTAAGCCAATTACAGTATGGGGGCAAATGGTTAACCTCTATAATATACATTTCCCAGCCTCTTTCTCTGAGGTTGCTTGTCATCCTCCAGAGAAAGAGTGATGCACCAAGGCCCAGTGTCCCAGGCGACCCAGTTTGAATTGGCTCAATTCATTAAGCCAAGACCCGTGCAAAAGCCCGAGTTCACACAGCGAAGACACTTGCAGCAAACAGCTGCTGCACATTCCTGATGGGAGGGCCAGGCAGATGTCCAAAGAAAATCAAAGGGAGAGACAGGGGAAAGTTTATGGGCCAGCGTTTGCCAACCTCATTGAGAAGCTCTCTATCTCCTCCTCAAAGACAGGGTGCAGCTGGCCGAACCCTGTCCTGTTTGCGGCTCCCCTGGTTCTCCTTCTCCCACTCGAAACACTACAACAACTCAACATGCTGACAATATCAGTTGTCTCCTTGATGCTTGCTCTTTGAACCATAACCATTTTGAAACAAGATGAGGTGGTATGGCATGGAGAAATTATCACGTTTTTTAACTTGACATTGTTAGACTGAACCGATTAATTGCAAAATTACATCTAAAAGAGAAAAAAGTTTCAGAAAGAAGACATGCAAAACAAGTGCAGGCAAGTGGTGTTTTGTTTGTTTAATATTACAACGTTTCTTTAATATAGCAATTTTTGACAAAATAAATTTGGGATATTTTCACATGTTGCTGAAGTGATGTAAAATGCAACAATAATTTTATATAACTCTAATGATCACACTGGAAATAAATAAAACATGTACCTGCTGCTCTCTCTTTTTAGATTTAGATAATGTTTTAAATAACTTAATTGTTAAATTATATTTATACAGTTAATCAGAATTTTTGCATCTAAATAAATCTATATTATGTTAATTAGGCATTTTGATACATACATATATATATATATATACTATGTGTGTGTGTGTGTGTGTGTGTGTGTGTGTGTGTGTGTGTGTGTGTGTGTCTAGGTGTGTCTGCGTGTGTGTTTGCGTACGCGCGTGTGTATTCATCAAATTATCAACTTATTTTGAACATGTCAAGAGGCCCCGGTACTGCTGCTCTACACTTGGATCAACTCTCAAACACCGTGTTTCCATCACTGCACAGCATCCTCATTCATCACCCGCCAAACAGGGATAGGAGCCCGGTTATGCTAACACATTTTCCTCTGTGATACTTCTTCCCTGTAAGCCACTTCCTCTCCCTCTACTGTCTCAGCTGTGATGCTCCTACCACCCCCACTCATCTCCATCTTTGCCCCATTTCACACAAACACAGCATGATGCCAGTTGTAATCACTGTTGGACACAATTTCAGGGACAATTTGGAAACTATGTATTATCTTTGCGATGAGTGGTTTCTAGATGTTCATTTGAAACATATTGACAGGTTCATAACTGAATAACCAAGCTGGTAACTGCTGTGTCTGTATAGTTTTCATAATTCAGTTATGTTTTGTTTATTTCTAATTAGAAACCTCCTCATTTTTTAAAAAAAATGTAATATAATTATAATTTCAACTATTTCCCCATGTGTGCTTGTCCCAACAGTGTAACACACAACCCTTTCATCATAACATGAAACATGAACAAGTGCGTCTCACACAGAGAATTTAACTCTAATATAAAACAGATTACAACTTATCAGTAGTGAGTATGCTTCAGTAACTAAATTGAATATGAAGCCTGAAAGAGTTCCCATGGGGAAAACTGATAAAACTACTGGTAAATGTTCTGCCCATTTGTGGCCTCTTCAGATTAGGTGGACAGGAGAAACTCCCCTCAAGGGGAAAGTTCCTCAGCAGGGCTCCAGGTAACACAAACCTCTTAATCACACATGACCTGGCAGCTAAGCGAGAGTTAAGCAGCAGCATGGGGCCTCCTAGAGTGTTCACTCCCTTCCTACAACATCATTAGCAGAAGCACATGTTCTGCCTCCATCCATCCCTGTGTTTACAAATACCATCATCAGCAACATTCCAGGGAAACTTGATTATTTTAGAAATTTGCTTATGATGAATTCGGAAGCTTTACTGTATTTGTTATTTGGTGTAATCTATTATGCCTAACCAGGTTGTTAATGTTCAACACCAATATGAGAAAAAAATTATAAAATTATATTTTTTGTATAAAACACATAATGTTCAAATAATCCTGTGGAGAATAATATTGTCCAGATAGTGTTGGTTGTGCACATATAAAAAAGTATGATACAGAGTGCTAAAGTTAAACTTAAGAGATCAGTATGTGCAAAAAAACCACAATTTATCCCAAATGTATTGGTGGAATCTATCATTCAGTTTCATTCATTCAGTTTCATGTACCGCCGCTGTATCAGCCGTAGCGGGCCACGGGGAGCTGGAGCCTATCCCAGCTGGCACAGGGCGTAAGGAGGGGGACACTCCAGGCATGACGCCAGTGCACCGCGGAGCCACATACAAAGACATACAAACACGCACACACAGACTCACTCCAAGAATTTATCATATGTAACATTAATATGGGACAGGCACTGGTTTATCACATTATATACCATATTTTACTGAAGGTAACATGTTTGGTGTGGTTACAAATGCGATTACATTAATTTACATTTCACATTACAAATTTAAGCATAAAATATATTATTTTGCTTGATTATATTATGATGAACAAAATTTACTTTAAATAACTAACCAAAAATTTTTAGTGCTGTTTATATTTAGTTATACCCAAAAACATAATAGCATCTAAGCTGTCTATGACATTTACTTATTTATATTTTCTCAACAAGTTTTGCTAAAAATGAAATTGTTGTGGAACGACAACATGTAAAATATTAATCTACATTGTAAACCAAACATTTTGCAACACATCATTAATAAAACTCTTCTCAAGACACTTTTAATTAATTTGCAGTAATAAGCAAAACAGCCCAACAAGACAAACTAAATGAGGAAAGTTTTGTAATCTTTGTGTGCTCTTCTGTAGAGCAACTGACAACCACATATACCTAAAACATGAACTGAAGTGGTTACTGATATGCTGCTGCTGTCTAAGATGCTGTAGGGTAACACATGTTTAAGAAGATAATTTCAGACGAGTCTGGCATACTACTTTGATTGTCCTGCGTATTTTCAATCTGCCAAGTGACAATGCCAAAGAATGTAAAAAAAAACCTAAACAAAACAAACCCCACCAGAAGTATCTAGTGTATTAAACTTTGCTGAAGTGGATGATTTATCATTCATTCATTAATTTTCTGCCGCTTCATTTGCCGTAGTGGGTCACGGGGAGCTGGAGCCTATTTCACCTATTTCAGGACACACCGGGCACGACACCAGTGCACCACAACGCCAGAGCCACACAAAGACAGACAACCATGCATACACACACTCACTCATTCCTACGGGCAATTTGGGACCGGCCGGTCAACCTGAAGCGCATGCTTTTGGAGGTGGGAGGAAGCCGGAGAACCCGGAGAGAACCCACGCAGACACGGGAAGAGCAAGCAAACTCCACACAGAGCGGGACTCGAACCCGGACCCGCCGTGTTGTGAGGCGACAGCGCTACCCACTGCGCCACCGTGCCGCCCCGATGATTTATCAATTAAAGCAAAATGCATCAAAATGCAAAGGAGACACACTGAGTAAATAAGTAATTGGTATGTGAAGGATGTGACTCACAAGTCCATTGAAGCGTCAGCTACTTTGAAAAGATGCAAAATTTTATGAGATCATCAGATTTGTGTGAAGCAATGAGGAGACTGTAAAAGTCTTCAAATCAGCACATGAAACAAACATAAATTCTACATTTACATCTTGTTTTGAGAAAAAGGCTTTCACCATTTGAGGTTTGACTGGCACTCAAACTCTTGTCTTTTGCAGTTGTCAATGGCTCCAGGCTGGATATTTAGATTCATCAAATGTTTATCTCCATAGAACCAGCAACAAATGCTCACATAACCATAGTGGATGGAAATGCACATTCATTTGCACTTGGATGGAAGTCTATCATGGAGCATACATTTTGGGACTGGTATCCTGAATAAAAAAACTGCAATGATCAAAAAATAAAATGGTAAATTCTAGCCATTTAAGGCCACCTCTGTGGCAAACAGAAGAGGCTTAATGACTTCATGATGTATACAGTATATCATACCAGCTGATTGTTGACTGACACCTTGTGATTATCATACCAACAAATACTGTACTACACGACCATGAAAATGCTGTTTGAACGTCAAATCCTTCCACACATGAACACCACCCTTCTATAATGTAATTTGTACATTTCAAAGTGCTCAATTTCAGCAGCAACTTTTGCAGAGGGCAAAGGCTAAAGGGGGTCTTTAAGACCTGGGGCAGTTGCTTCATGAGATGGAATGCAGAGAGAGGCATGTAAATTAGAGACCTAATGAAAACTCTCTTGTGTCCAACTGAAGCAATCATCTGGTTAGAATCAACCAGTTATTCCACTAATTTCCCCACTGCTCTCTCCATGCCCTGAATGCCTAATTTGGGAGGAAAGTGCATGTTCCATTTTACACACCTGCATTTTGAACTCCAGACTTTGAGCGCCTCTGCAAAACTTCTCTTTGTTCCATTTAAAAACTGGTTAAAAACAATAAATTAGAATGAAGGAATCTCTTCTCGTATATCTAGTTAAGTACACCAGAACTGACCAGTCACTTGTTCATGCTGAATCAACATTCAGGCATTTGTATTTTTTTTTATTTTTTTTTAACGTAAACCATTCAAATTATCAATAAATAAATATATGTTTTGCTGAGGTTAATCAAAGGATGATAGTATAAGACATTCTTAAAAATCTCCCCTAAGACGTGGTCACTACACCTTCATGGAGTTATTCAACCTTTCACCCACTGGGCCCCCCAAATCTGACCTTTAACCAGATGCCATTTGTTGAAAATCTCCCTGCCAGTCTCAACCTCTGGAATCTGCAACACATTATAAGAAGAGAAGGGAACAAAGGCAGTAGATTAAAGGCCAACTTGTTACTAGTTTGCTGATATAGTTTTAAAAGGGTCAAATGTAATGATAGAGAAAACAAGGAGAGGAAGAAAATGTGTTTTAGAACTGAAGGCTGGTGGTAAATTGTGCCTGTTTTCACTTCTCTCTACATATTAGTGGATTCTGCTCCCCCCCAGCTTCATGTTATCTCAGTTAGAAAGTGTGTTTTTACCAGGGAGGATGGCAGCGAGTTGAGGTGCTGATGTATTGAGCAAAGTTGCTTGTCTTTGCTGAAAGCTTTTGTTTCCTGGGGCTCTCTATTCACCACAAAGCCTTTGGTGGGAAGAGACATAAAGACGAGCTGTGACCCTGGTGTGAGCCCTTTGACCTCTGTGAACCCAAGGGGACAAATTTTCAGCAACTGTGCAATCACTATTAGTTGACCGCTGGGTCTGTAGTGGAAAACGGCTGGAGCCAGACAAAGTGTATGGAGGGACATGGTGGGAAAATCTGGTAATTTATAGAAGTTGAGAATCTATTTCAAAAGTGGTGGTAGTGGATCAGCTGACACAGTAGATCAAAGGTGATGTTTGACCATGATATCCTGCCTGTGTTACTGTAACATCTGAGTGTTAAGACACGTCTGGGACTAAAGCATTTTGACCCACAGGGGCATGAATGTGAAGGGAGGAAAAAAAACCCTACAGTTAAGAGCACTGATGTCAATGACTGGGTTTGACGTGAAGCCCCTTGGAGCTACTTTCTGAAAGATGAAACCATTTACACCAGTGCCCCCCCCCCAAAAAAAAACAAAAAAACAAAAACAGCTCTTAGCTATTGCCACAAATTAAGCAATTAATACAGTGTTAAATCTTGGTCTCTGTATAAACATTTTTTGGAGTAACTTACCACTACAGCTTTCAACACTGTACTTCATTAATGTCTCCTTCAAAGACAAAAAAAATCCTCTCCTGTAAAATGGCTCTTCTATTAGACCAGCTGTGATAAAGTGGATCGTTTTGCACTCTTGCACTGTCATCCGCAAGTGTCCATGTCAAGAAATACTGGAAGTCCCCAGCCCCAGGGCTAGCCATTAAGTAAATTGGCCTCCCTAGTCCAATAGCTGTGTCACTGTCCGTGACGAGCTGCCACCTATTTGACCCATGGCTCGGAGTCCAGTGCTGACCAGCAGCTGTTTCGTGGGCTTGTCTTTCCAAGCCTGGGAAGTGGTTCCTAATTAGCCTCCCACACCCATAAATGTGTCCAGTAGGTCAGTCACTCTGCGCTCATTAATCGCACTGATGTGCTCCGTGCTGAGGTTTGACTTAAGCTCCTTCATCAAAATGAATGAGAGGCAAGATGTGACATAAGAAGTCTGGATGTGTCAATAACAGCCCTTAGACGTAAACATCTTATCTGAGCAAATAGATGAGTTAGCTGGCACAGATTTTTTAAATTTACAACACAGTAAAAAAAAAAAAAATCAAGTGTCAATTGATTTAACACAAGATATTTGTAGAGGTGAAACAGGATGAAAAAGGAATAATTCTTCTGTTTCAGCGTCCCTTCAGATTTATCTCTAATGTCCTCTTACAGGCATCATGACCCGGTCAATACTTCAGAAGTAGTGAGCACTGGTTATGACGGTGATGATAAATGGATGGAGCTACACTGATCCTGAGCACAATATCATCTCCGGTGTGTCAGACACAGGGCTCTGTTTTACCGAAGTCACAGGAAACAAGTCTTGAGGGTCTGCCCTCCACAATCACTCCTCTAGATATTTTTTCATCCTCCTCTATCCGCTGTGTGTTGTTTTTCTTTCATTTTGCTGGCCTCCACCAATAAAAATGCAAGCCAATTTTCCAGCGCATTAACCCAAGAGATCTTTAATACACAAGTGTTTTGGTGCAAAGAGGACGGCAAGGCCTCATGGAAAGATGGATGGGTCTGCCGACTAAGAGTGGGCAGTTTTCCCACTGCCCTGGTCTCACTCTGGGACAAAGGCCTCATTGAGTGTGATGCTTGACATCAGCATCATAAACTAGTCATTGGTACAATGACTCTGACACTTCGAAGTACCAGCTACTGCCACTTTCTTTTCTTTCCTTGTTACAGCATTGCTTAGGCTAATCACGTCGCTGGCAGTTGTTCCCTCTTTCAGCACTCACCACTACAAACTTTGCGCGTAAAATAAAATCCAGTGGAATCACACAGTTTGGATTTTCCTTTGTCATTCCATACAAAAGGCAATCAATAGGATTCCATTTTCAAAACTTTGGTGACAAATTTGGTACGTTAACTTTGTGGACTCATGATAATGAATTGTAAAATGTTTTTAGAGTACATTACTAGGTTATATTGAGAACTCTCTAAACCTACCAGTATGTAGCTTCCTGGCAGAAACATGATTTGAGTGAGAGCAGTGGATATTCTACAAAGGCAATTTCTTACACACTGAGCCTAATTATTAGTTGAAACATAGGCAGTAAATGTCTTGAGACCAAATGGGAATATGTGTCGTGTGTTAGAAGGACCATTGATGATTTCCTGTAAATTTAGGGTATTATCATGAGTTTTATCACAGTGGACCAGAATATTCTGAAAATTACCAGTCCTCCTGTTCCTGCAATTTGCTTCTTTGATGGTTATGGTCTTGATTAATCCTCAAGCATCTTGCTGTTACCATATAACAGTGTCTGTAATTAACGAAAAAAAAATTCCATAACCTGAAAGTGAAAGCATCAATAAGATTAGGAAATATGACTACATATGATGTCAGTTTCAGATTTTCAATGTCACAGAAAAAAAACTAGGGTGCACTTTAATAGATTAAACACTTAGGACCAGACAACTGTATTGCCAGGGAGGTGCTGATGGTTGCAGTCACATTTAATATGAAATCCTGCAGGATTGCAACAAAAAGTAAGGACTGTACTGCACGAAACATAAATAGTATGGAACAAATGATTTAAGAATATCATTATCCAGAGAGAGGGAAAAAAAATAGTCAAAAATAGCAGCATTAGTTGTGAATATAAAACATTTTCCAGCAATAAAGGGAAATATGAGAATGTAAAATGTTTTTATGGTGTAATAATGTATTTCTGTTTGGGTTTTTGGGATTAAAATTGTATCACTTTACATACTTTGGGTTGAATGACAAAAAGATCAATACAACCATCCCTAATGACTTTTACTTAAATCATCGACACATGTCTATATATCACTTTTTTAAAACAAATAGGCATTATCATCCTAGACTGAGTCATAATGATGTGTGACTTGGAACAATGATTGCTCTAAAGAGCCATAACTACAGTGTATTAAAAGACAAATATCTTGATAGAGAGGGTGTGGGAATGGATTAAAAGAAGGGGTGTTTTTATGTGTTTATCTGTGTGTGTGTGTGTGTGTGTGTGTGTGTGTGTGTGTGTGTGTGTGTGTGTGTGTGTGTGTGTGTGTGTGTGTGTGTGTGTGTGTGTGTGTGTGTGTGTGTGTGTGTGTGAGAAAGAAAGAACTTGGGGAGGGGCCCGTGTATTGCAGGGTGAAGCTCAGACTGAACTCATATACAGGGAAACAGCTGCTTCACATTGCTAACCCCTGGAACAATGTGAAGATAGTATGTTTAGACAGGGTTGGGCAAGAATAGAGGTCACAAAACCTTTAGTGTAGATATCAGTCCTAGCTGTCGGCCCCTGGAAACACACAGCGAATTACATCAGTCCTCACTGGCTTGTACTATAGTTTTACTGTGCTGTAATTCTGCAGGGTAATGTAAGAAGCATTTGAGGAAGAAATGAAATTCTGGCCCACTGGCTCCTGTTTATTTCCTCTGTGAGTTTGTTTCAGGGATGCAATTCACACTAAAGTGGCAGACCACCTGTCATGGATGCTATTTTGCATGGATACAGAAGTTTGTCTGATCACGGGCTTGAAAGAAGGCAAAGGCCACAAAGAAGTGAGACACTATTCATCGGTGTGACCAACAACCTTGCAGCTGCTCCGACGATCTATGGGGCGAAGTGCTCCACTGTGTTTTTGCCACCTATTTACTCAGGCATGTGTAATAGATCCTTCATGAAGTTGGAAGAAAAGTTTGAGGTCTGGAGATTATCACCCTCACCAGCTGGCTAGAAATTGCCTTTTAGTCTATTTTTAGATACTGTAAAATGAAGAATGAGTCCATTACACATTGGCATGACAGTGGCAGCCTAAATATACTGTTTTGATTGGGTCGGTTCAATGCATTAACTCAGAAACAATGTGCCATCACTGAACTGCCTGATTTATGTGTATCATAAATAATACTTTTATGCTATTTTAAATGTTAAACTTATGTTATTACTCACAAGTCACTTTAAGTAATGATTTTTTATTTCTTTCAGGTAACAGCAATTGAAGAACAATGATGTAAATGATGCAAACTGATAAAGTGAGATAATCTTGTTTGCTATTACATTACTTGCACCTTTGGTCTAAACCATCATCCAAGCTGCTCCTGTAAAGGGCTGTGGCATTATTTTGTTATTAGTGATCTGTCCTCAAGTCCTTGACCTCCACCAATTGTAAACACATTTTTTACACCACTCTCAGCACTCTTTGACCAGGGGAGTGTTGTTGACAGTGGGGCCCAGAGATAAGCAAGCAGGGGCTGAACCTGTTCCGGCCTGCACTGCCCTCTGCAGCACCTCTGCTTCACACTCAGTCGAATTTCTCCCAGCACTGCTGGATCACACAGGTTAATCTCTCCTGACCCTGACTCCTCAAAAGCACAAGTCTGGCTCTTTTGGACTCAGTCCCAGTGAGACCACGAAGCTGCACTATGGAAGCAGACCCCACACACATCCCCTTGTCCATCAGCCAGTTTGCAGACTTCAGAGTGGTGAAGATAACGTACAAGAATGTCAGGAAGTCTGACACCAAGGAGAGGTATGGTAAATAAACAGTTGCAGATGTCTGCCCACATCCCATGCTACTTATAACCTTCGCAGCCTTCAATTCCACCCTTTTACATGTCAAGATGTAAATTATGACTCCTTGGTAGGCCTATTAATCGTGTAAAACACAATGAATTGTAGATATGTATTAAAAGCTGATACAAAATGAACAGGATTTATTAATTTCAGCCTAATTTTAAGTTCTAATATTCAAAAGTAATTTTACTTTCTACAACTCATTTTTATTAATATTGTCAGGAGTACTTTTGAATCTAACAAGATCTGTGTTAGTAGTCGTTACAGGTGATCTTCATGCATATTATACATTCCTGCTTCACTTTCTCTCTTTCACATGCATTTGCTCAAATAATAACAATGAGAAAAATCTCAAAATAATTATTTATAAAGAAAAACATAATATAGTAAATGCATGCCATCTGAAACAGTAATACACACTCCTTCAATGGTAATAATAGTTATGCATTGCTTTTCTACATGTGTTATTTTAAAAAAAAAAGGGCAGGTGATTATTACAACACAACAAAGCTACAAAACATCTTATTCATATATGTGAAATAGTCCCTCTGCAGCCCCCTGCCAAAAGCAGTTCAGTACATATCACACAATATTGTGTTTGATACAGTCACAGAAGGTCCCATTAGTGACAATTATACATTCAAGTAAGGTAAAAGGACCTGAGCAGGATTTCTACTGGGACGCTGGCACTCACATATCTTTTTCCGGGTACTTTGATCCTTCTGGGGTAGTGAAGCAAAAAGCCAATCATTCTTAGCCACATAAAAGTTAACAGAGCATGGCCTGGTATTTAGCTTTATGTTTATCTGTTTTATTAATGCGGGCCAGAAGAGCTTGGCCTGTCACTGCGGGTCAGATTGGCAGGTGTTGAGCTGCTCTGACGTTGTGATTTCACAGCCTCTATGTTCTCTGCTTCAGTTGAGTGAAATGATGCTTGCTTTAATAGTCAACTTCAGACTGACACGTGTAGGAGTATAATATGCCTAAACAATAACAACTATCACACACCACTTTATGCCTTTCACTTTCCCCCTTTTGAAAAACAAAGTTGGGATCAATTATAATTAGTTGGAAGACTGCTGAAAATAGATTATTTGTTGACGTACTAAATAGACAATGCCTTTAGACGCGATAGTATCGGGAGGGACAAGTGAGTGGCCGTGGGAGAAATAGCAGATAAAGAAATGTGAGCATGTTTTCGCAGATTCACTTCAACCACAGGTGATCCTGATGAAGATGATAGAGGGATTCTCTGATTAGCCATCCGGTAAGCAGGATGTATGTCCCTGCCAAAACAGACAAATGGAACTATTTAATGGTATGACAGTCTTTGATCATTGTTGTGTTCAGGGAGATATCTTCATCAGAAGTGCTTCTTGTTAGAGCTGTCACAGGCCAGTGGGCACAGATATTTGAACTGTGTTAGATTCATAGCTCCGTCGGCATACAATAATAACCTGAGACCCTCTTTTTAACTGTCAGGTTCAAATATGGGATAACTTATGTACATTATTCTAACATTAACAGTGGTGAATATGTCTTATGACTTATATAAAAAATATAGTTTTAGCTATTTATTAAAACTCTTTAAGATCTGGGGAAGGAAATAACACTTTCCATTTAAATGGAACTCAACATAAAATATTATTCCATTAATTACTTTAAGTGTTTGTATTATTTCAGTTTTTCACCGAATGTGATTTATGTGTAGTGTCGACTTTTAGGCTAACGGATAAGAATGAAGATGTTTAACTGTAGAATAATTGACCTATAACAGACAACAGAACACTTGTCACAGCCAGGAGCCCATCTGTACGCAGCTACTGAATATGCATGGCACTTAGTACAGTCTAGCCTGAGCCATTAATAATCTTGTCATCCCGACCCAGAACTTATTGTTATTGTATAACTTCTACAAACCTTTGGATTCCCAAGGTGTGCAATGTCACAGCTGGAATAAAAAAAAATCCAGATATGTTGAATTGAAAGCAGTGGTTCACTTTTCAGTCTGAGGCTTTGCAAAGGATGTAAACACAGATGCACATAACCATTCCCAGCTTTGCCCAGCTAGAAGACATTTTTATCAATGCTGGTGTGGTGAGGTATAGTTTTACGTGCCTGACTGTATGTGAAAGTTCATGTGGGAGTTGTCCCAGCTATACGATGGTAAGCAACTATCAGTAGTAAGAAAGCGGGGGGTAAAAAGACTGACACAAGGTAGCGTTTGCAATTGGGAGGTTTTGGTTTCAGGCTCTAGAGTCATCAATCATCCCAGGCCTATTCTGTTCTTTGACAGCTCCGTACAAGGCATGACATTTAACACTCACGACCCTGGACCAGGCTGTGCTCAAGACCAGAGACTTCAGAAACACACAAAAAAAATGAATAGGGTGACACTTTTACCCTCTTCAGTAAGTGGTAGAATTGAGGCAAAGCAGATACAAATTAATAATTCCCATCTGCAATACACTTCAGCCTGGTGAAATTACTCCTTCAGGCCCGTGTTCCCCCTTTGACTCTTACTTTGACATACACAAAAGAGCTAAATGAGAAAGTCAAGAGGCCTCTAGGCCTATTAGACTAAATGCAAGTATGTTTTTTTATGTAAGGTTGGACTCTGTGAACTTTATGAGAGGCAGCTTTGAAAGTTATGACTCTCTAAACCATTAGCAGTGTATCTGAAAAATGAATAATGTTTCAGTTAGCAATGCAGTATGGAAATCTGGATTAATTGAAAGCATTTCAAATTATGAAGGGATTTTTCTTCAATTGTCTCTGATAGTAAATTTCCAGAGTGAAATGAGTTTATGTTTTGTGACCACATTTGGGATTCTGCCTTTTGAGGTCAGTAGGTCGCTTTAGACAGAGTAATAATATAAAAAAGAAGAAGAAAAAAAAAACACAGCGCTGATAATAACCAACATGACCTGACATCAACTGGATAATGAAACACTATGACCTACAAAATACCAGATTTACCAAATTTGAACAGGCTTTTTTCCAATAAGCACATCTGTCAGTCGAGAGATGTCACAATGTGACCTACCCAAATCTACATAAACTGGTTCAACAGCATTATATAACAAACCCCTTGCTCTCTCTCTCTCTCTTTCTCTCTCTTCCTGTGTTCCTTTCTTTAGCAAAAATACATACACATGTTTGCAACCCATGATAAGTCTACAAAGCACGTGCTTTTCATTTACACTGGTTTTTCTCAGGCCACGCAAGCATGAACCTCGCTGTCTTTCTTCCCTTGTGGATTTAATGAGTGGACACCGATAACATCGCGTGGACATGAACCATATCCATTCACTCGTATGTCAGGGAATTGATAGCTTCTTTTGGATTGTGTGAGTCACAGAAAATCTTTTCCATCTTTGTGTGCGATACGCTCTGCTTCCTGCATACTAAACGTGTTGCCAGACAACTGGTCATGTCTTAACTGTGAAACTGGCAACTATTGTTTGCGCTGCTATTGAACATGCCTCTAACGACTCCAATGGCAACCTTTCATCTCACACAAGGTACGAGGGAACTTAAACTATTTCATATGTTCCTGAAGGCATTCAACTGTGAAATCTTAGCCTACATATAATAACAGGACCATAAAGAAACAGTAAAGCATAAAGCTCTTTTTCTTTTTTTTTTTCTTTTTCTTTAAGCATTTTTTAGAATGGTAACAAATGCAAAACAGGTTCTTTTCACCTACTGGAATATTTACATATTTAAGACAAATTCATTATGTCACATGCCTCTCTTGAGGATTTCTGTCACGCTTCTTAATTTGTCATTTTTGGGCTGAGAGCCACACACATGCAAGACGCACAAAACCATACAAGAGGCAAGACAACATGTATACACACACATTTCCAAGCACAACAGCGCAGATTGTTGTCCCGATGATTGGTTGTGATGTCATCATAGAAAACCTCTTTTCTGAGAAAGATTCATCAGATTATGACCAACGCCAAGCCTTTCTTGCAACACTCCACTAGCCGCACCATATGGTTGGATACTAAAGCCATGGGTGGAGAGTTTAATGACAGAGCGGATGTGCAGCGCACATGCCGAGGGATGTTTGGGGGATGGGCTAAAAAAACACTCATCAAGTCTTTGGCCTGGAAAGGCTGCACAAGGTCAGCTGAGTACGGGATGGGGGTGGGAGTGGGGGTGGGGGATCGGGGTGCATACGTACGACATAAAGCACGTGATTCAAGCCAAACTTTGTGTATTGGAAAAACAAGAGTGATAAAATTTATTTTTAATGCATTACAAAGCAACACTTGATTTTACACGTTAATATTCTAATGTCCATCGCAGTACTCACCAATTTTGTGATTAACAACACCTTTCTTCAGATACACAAGGTCAGTGGTATAGGCACATCACCAAAATATAGCGACATGGAGATCCAATCCTCTGGGTAAATATGCACAGCTGCCAGTGAGGGGTGTAGGGATGAGTAAACAAAGATGGACTCATAATTAATGTTTACTAAGGCTGATGCAACTCCACGACATTTCTAGTACTGCACGACTTGTCCACTGACCAGAAATGATCTCTATAAACACTCCCTTAGTAAGATATGCCTCATTTAGGGCTGCAAAGATGTTTAAATACAGATTCCTAAATCTCTTTGCCTGAAATTTAATTTCATCAGAAAAACTGATCTAAGGAAACAAATTTGTGTAAAAGTGCTGTTTTTATATATATATATATATATATATATATATATATATATATATAAAAACAGCACTTTTAATAATAATACATATGCACTGAAGAACGAATTAACTACACTACCTGCAGTGATCCCTTGCAGCGACAAAAAAAAAAAAAAAAAAATATATATTTATATATATATATATATATATATATATTTTTTTTTTTTTTTTTTTTTTTTTCTAAACCACTAAGTTTCACAGGAAGAAATCACTTTTATTAAGTGCATACCAGCACAGACACAGCTTTAGGTATTATTAGCTCAGCAGTGGTGAGGTGGGACATGAGGCAGCCTGAGGAGTAAGAAGGCAAGGCAAATGATTGATGGAGTTGTGGTTGGTCTATAAAGGTCTGCAAAGAATGTTTGGAGATAATCAGAGAGAGGGTGTCTGCAGGACTCATTCCCCCTCCACCACCACCACTCCACACAAACAGAGGAACAAATAAGCTGACTCAAGAGAGATGAGCCGGGAGCTTCCGAATTATTAAGCAGACAGAAACACTGATGATGAAATTCTAAAGGTTGGGCGTAACAAGAGGCACCTTACAAGGGTCGCAACCTTTTCCTTACTGGGCGTTTTGCTCTATATACCCCCCTCGCAACACCCACCTATGTGTTCACTGGGGGGGCAGGTGAGTGGGGGAGTTGTGTTACATCCCTGTTTTTTCTGTTTATGACCTCTAGCCGGCAATTCTGCACTTGATAAGAGGAGGGCTCGCCTCATAATGTGCACGGCAGCTGATATCAGCCCTGTATCCTTGTGAAATTGATTACCAAGGCCCAGGGAGCGTGCAGAATATAATAAATAGAGATGACACATAAGGCACACATGGACTTGTGGGCTGATGGGTAACACTGCCTCAGCAATTACCTGCTACCCACTTAAAACAGGGGTCATGCAGGGCAGGTTGGCAGTGGAAGGAGTTATGGTTATTTCTTATTTTCTCTGCAGGGTGAGACTGTGTAAAATCTCTTTCTCTCTCTCCCTCTGTGTGTGTGTGTGTGTGTGTGTGTGTGTGTGTGTGTGTGCGTGTGTGCGTGCGTGCGTGCGTGTGTGTGTGCTTATGTAAAAGACAGAGGGCAGAGAATCTCAAAGATTTTGATACAAAAATCTGGATAAGGTTTGAATAAAGAATATTTTATTGCAAGAAGCAGAATAAAATAAAAATAATATTCAAGATGAAAATTATTACCAGTTATAAAGTTATGAACCTTGATTAATTCTGTTTTATCTATTCTTTTTTTAAAAAAATCTGTTTATTGATTTTAATGAGGTATTTCTCATCATAAGAATGCTATAAATAAAACATGTTTCACTGTCAGTGTTTAAAAATCATGAAAAGCTGAACAACAAATAAATTGGAAAAGCTCTTTGATGGGAGTACAAAGGTGCCACAGAGTAGTGATAAATATGCTGGAAAAGAAAGGTCTGTGCATGTGACCCCACAATCAGTCCAGGAGCAATTAAATCATTGATAGCTTTAAATGCCACCACCACCGCTACACCACACCACTAGTCGTACTGTACAACAAATGTACGAATAAGTGTGATGAGTGTACGTTTGTGTTAAGTCCACCAATACTCCTTTGTAACTTAAAAACTTGAAATATTGAATATTTGAAATTTGCTTTTTTGTATGCACATATACGTACATTGTACTGTATATGCAGATAGATCACTGTGATGGTACAATCATCAATGTTATTAGTAGAGCAAAGCCATGATTTTGTCACAATATATCATGATTTTAGTGTCTTTCTCAATCTCAAAATTATCTCATAAGACATTTTCCTAATGATCTTTAATCGGTGTGCCCTTTCTTATTATATTGGCCGTCATGTCAGTGTTCTGCAGAGAAACTAGAAACACTGCTGTTGGCAAAAAAGAAGAAGAATTAACAGTCTGGTTAATGGCATATGTAATACAAATAGACAAATAATACATATGCACTGAAGAACGAATTAACTACACTACCTGCAGTGATCCCTTGCAGCGACAACAATGAGTTTATCTCTCAATTTTGTACACATTGTACACAATGTAAACATTTACACACAAGACAAAGCAGATTGACTTCATTGTTCAATTACATCTCATATATTGACAAGGACAACTGTAATTTACAATCTGAGTAACACATCCAAAACGAATTAAAAATGTTTCCTTTTAGCTAAACTAGTTCTCCTCATGAGAAATCTGAACTGAGTAAAACATATTTGTGTCAGAAACTGAGGTTAATTCCGCTTCTTCTATAAAGTTTCCTCTTTCCTGTCAAGTTCATAGATATAGCTGGCAGTTTTAACGTTTAAATTTCCCATGATATCTTCTGTATTACACATGAGGGAATGCTTAAAATTACTGAACAGGCTCTTTGAGAATAAAAGTAAGCCCTTAAAGAAAACAGACACACATCATTAAAACAAACGGATAGAGAGTACTAAAATATTGCTAACTCCACCAAGAAAGTTTAGCCTCTCTCTTAATTTTCCCATGTGAAGCTTGATTCTTAATACATCTTGTACCCACACCACAATTTCCCTGTGGCACACCATCTTTTTCTAAACAAATCTGTAATGGAGTTCACTTCCACAAGAGTCAAATGGTCTCCCCCATGAGCAGAACAGGTGCAGCCATCTCTTCAATCTCTCCCTGTTGAACAACTTGAGCTGGTAGTCAATAATGAATAGTGCATTAAGGACTTGTAATGTTCCAGATGACCATCAAAATCTTATTGACTGTCCCTTTTGCCAAAGCCAATATTTCAATAAAATGTCATAAATATCTTTTTATTTGTTAGTGTTCTTGCTAAATAAGTATAAACACACACACACACACACACACACACACACACACACACACACACACACACACACACACACACACACACACAAACACCAGCAAATACCTGACTTCCTTGATGAAGGGAATCACTTATTTGACTGATCTGAGTCAGAATTCGTACATGATGATTGGGATGAATCGTTTGCGCATCGCTAATGAGTACGAAGTGGATCCAGGTGTGTTTTGAGCGTGCTAATGATTGTGTAGCTCACTGTCTGATGTGGCTGTTAAATAGAAGGGATCTTGCATACAGAGTCATGGACTTATAGCCTAAGCTTTTGTTCTTTGTATCAAGACAGCAGTGCACCTTCAATATGCCTACCCAAACTTACAATCAACAAACCTTGAACAGTTTCAAAACCAGCAATGACACTTGTAGTAGGATTTACATTTCTGCAATAGTACTTACAGTACTGTTTTTAAAACTCTTTTATGATTCCAACTATTGTGAGAACTTTGAGTGTCCAAAAAAAGCACAATATAAATCTAATCCATTATTATTATTGTCATTATTATTTTTATTCCTTATTGTTTTTTTTTCATATTATCCACTAAAAACAAACAATGCAACATCTATTCAGATTCCTTGCCCTTCAAATAACACCAGACAACTACTTAAAAAGATAGGGAGAATGTTGACAGAATGTGAGTATTCAAAATTATTATCATAAAACAGGTAGGAAACACTAAAAGGGCCATAAAAAATAAAGAAAAAAGGAAGTCTTTGATGCTGATTATATTTTCAGTGGAAAGGAGAAAAATGCAAATTTCTCATTTGTTTAACTTGTTATATTTCAGCTCATTGGTTGCAAAAGTAAACACTATATTTTTATTCAAAATGGTACAGAGACAAAGTAACATTGTGATGAATGACACATTATGAGCCCATGCTGCAAACAACACATTGTGCTTTTAGTTTTTTGTTTTAAAGGAAACTGCAAACAGTCACGCTGATTGTGCCGTCCACATTCAAACAAAAGAAAATTTATTTATTTATTGTCGTAAAGTTTCCACCTGAGATATTGCATCAAGTGTGGTGTATAATGTATAGTACACTTCAAAACAAGCAGTCCACTTGCTTAATGTTAGCATAAAGCAGGCCATGTAGATGTGGTGCTTGCTGTTTCAATGAAGAAATCTGAATGGCTGTAAGCTGCCAGGCAGACCTTTATATCTATTTGTTCCACTTGTCTGGCTCTCAATGAGTTTAATCAGCTGAGAAGAAGCTGTGAGGGAGGTGTTGCCTTACCCGCCCATACATTAGACAGCCGCCCCCCCCCCCCCGCACCACACACTCACACTCAAATACACACAACCCCACAGCCCTATTCTCTGCGCATCGATGTGTGAGTTGAGGGTCTCCCTCTCCCCTGTTGCCTTACGGATTATCAAGTACACTTCAATTACTGCCGATCGATACACTTCTGGCTGCAAAAGGGAGTGTGAGGGAAATTAGACAGACTTTGGGTATGGCTGTGACTACAAAGCAATGGATTAACACTGATATGCATCTCTTCATTTACATCAAGAATGGGCCCATTCTCCATCAGCATACTGCACTCTCCTCTGCACGGATGTACATTAACATAGGCTTTAAGGGAACTTTTTAAAAGATTGCTTCTTTAAGTGCTGGGCAAGGTGAGGGCAAGCCTGTCATATGCTGCAGGAGGATTAAAACCTAGTGTAGTCACTACAGGGACAGAGCCAATGTAACTACGCTCTCTAACTGCATACAAGAATAGAGGTCTTATGTAGAACAACTAATGTCATCATGATAATACTACATCTTTGTAAGGTTGTCTTGAGTGTATATATGTGTGCTGTTTTCTAAATTGACGAGTACTCATTGAATGATTAAAGACGCATTAATCCCAGCTTTCTTCAACATTGCTATGGGCCAGCCAGGTTTGACAGAAGAAAGGAGCACTTCTACACTTTGAAAATGTGTGTCAGCAGATAATACAATGGCTGGTGTTGGTAGGAAATTACGCTGGAGTACTCGTCCTCCTAAATTGAGAGGAAAGGGAAATAAAAGCAGTACTGTGGAAGAGGATAAAAAAGAAGTAAAAGTGTAGGAAGAGATAAGCAGTGGCTGTATCCCCTCGAGGAAGGCTGTGAAGGTCTCTAAGCACGGCCCCTTGCCTCTGAACCCCCTCCAGGTCATCTGCCCTCGCTCTTCCACCCTTCCTCTCTACAGAGGCAGTAAAAACACTTCAACACCTGGGTTCCCCCTCCGCTCTGCACAAGCTACAGTACAACACACGTCGCACTACATTTCTCAGCTCTGATTGCAGAAACAAAAGAGTAGAGAGTGCTTTGTGCTCCCTCCTGACGTAAGAACAACAATAATTGTAATATGGTCAAGGCCAATTTATAATGAAAGACATTGAAACATCTCTAAATAGATTATTATTGAATGACCTTCACATATTCAAAAACATGTCATTGATGGTTTCTAGTTGAAGACTAAGAAGCTTACAAGATTTGATCCCAGACTTTAAGAGAAATTGTCAATGTCTTTGGGTCAAGAGGAGTTTTTGTTTGTGAGACTACAACTTTGCATTTCCAAGGATTATGAAACAATGTCCATTTTTCTCATCTTAGGGTCACCACTAAAAAATGGGATTTCAGTTTTGATTCTAAAATGGCTTCCCTTCTCCAAATAAAGATGCCTCTCTATTGAAAGCTCGTCACTCCACCATGAATCCCCCCCCCACACACACACACACACACACACACACGCACACACAGACCCTCCTTAACTCCCACTGCAATCTGTCCTTCCAGCTCCCACGGTTTGTCTTTGGAAGTGATCCGTCCCCGAGCGTTGTGCAGAGCCACTTCATGTTCACATCGGCCCCAGAGGTATTCCTGCCTGCCCACTACTCCTGCTTTCTTTTGTCAGCCAAATGGATACCAATTAAATCAACTGTTCTCCAATTAGACTTTGGAAGAATCTATCTTGTTGAGCATTCTAAATCCCACTGCTTGACTTCTATCTCTCATGTAGGTCCTTTCCTGGAATCAGTTACAGGAAAATTGAGACGAGTTATTTCCTGCAATAGGATACTCTCCTGGGTTTCTTTGTTGTTGTTTTTTTCTGTTTGTTTGGTATGTTAAAAGTGCATTTAGTAAAATAATTGCAGAACTGTACACATGGGACATAATTATAGTGCAAGTTTGGTTGGGGGCAATAGTCAAATAGGGACTTTGTCACAGGAATAATCCTCAAACCATAGAAATCATTAACAGCAACAATTTTACACTGTGTATAAAAATAGTAGTTTTTCTTTTCTTCTATGGTGAAGAATAATTATTCTGCATCTGTGCATCTGGAAACAACTTCAGAACATGTACCTGAATGTTGCTCTCATACACAGGCCACTATTTGATTAATAGAAGGTGAGGCATATCTTAATCTGGAGACATGGACAGCGAACAGCTTGGTATTAAGCCACGTCATTATTGCCTAATAGCCATGTTGAGAAAGTATGCCCCATTGTGTTTCACATGAGCAGGCACCCCACACCCCACCCCCACCCCGCTCCCCGCCACTCAAAATCACATCCAGCTAAACAAACCGATCTGCCCGCTTCCTCTGGAGCAGTGATTCAAAACCCAGTTACTGGTTTAGAATGTGGATCTCTCACCCAGTTCCAGTACCCTCCACATTCAATTTACTATACTTAGGAACAAGAAAACAAGATTGGATTTTCAAATGCAAATTTACATCTCATGCTTTACATTCACCAGTTGTTAGAGTCCTATTAGGTAATCAGCCCCCTGTAGCGATCCACTTGTACAAATACCAATCAAGTCTTCTTGCAATGTAAAGACAATAAAGTGAATTGTTCAATGAGGCAAATGTGTTCTCCCTGATTTGCTTGTAATTTATTGACACCACAGTCCTGACAGGAGCAACAAAATGTTCAGTCAACAAGTGGCAATGTTGATAATTACGAGCTACAGAAAGTTATTGCCAAAAAAGGAGATTAACACTTAATTTCACAGTATTGATGATATGTACTATGTATCATATTTCCATTGAGAATAATCAAATAGCAAAAAAACGTGATAGTGAGTGCCTGTCAGTGGATTGTTTGAATCAATACAACTTATTAAGATTCCCTCCATGAGACTGGCCAATATGTAAATAGTGTTGCTTGGACACTTCTAGCTTTGGATGTTTGACGGCCCCCTACTTTTACTTTGTTATGCTTATCTGCTTTAGGAATGGAGGCGTATTGTGTCTGAACAAAGGGAGACCTTTTATGTCGATCACCAAACAAAGGTGGTAACTGACATTGTGCAACAGCACTGTGAATTATTTCAAACTGTTTGCAAACTTTGGATTAAAAGCATTTCTGACTTGTGAGATAACTTCTGTTCCATAACTAGTTCCATATGTTAATTTCTCTCAATATTTGTGTGCTTATGATGCTAGCAAATAGCCAAACATTAAAATCACATTTTGTTTAACAAACATCTCATTTCCATGATTTTTTGTTTTGATAAAATGTGGATTAGATATCAAATAAAATGAATTAACTGTAGTTAAGCAGCTATTTTTAAGGTATCAAAGATATTATAAGTTTTGATTTCATTTATTTATATAAAATATGTGAGATTATAATGTACTATTTTATCAACCAGTGAGATTAAGGGACTTTTTTGCTAACACTAGCGTCCGAGTAACTGTCTAATTTACGGAGTAAATTTGACACATAACAAAATATATTTTACTTTATTTAGTTGTAAATAGTTGGAAGCACAATACTTTGGTGGAATTAAATATAAATAAAAGCAAGCAAACAATAGTGACAACTATGTACAAAATATCAAAATGGTCCAAAATATTACTTACTCTATAATTCTGAATAAAATGCTCATCTGCAATTTTATGACTTTGTTCTGACCTTTATTAACATGTTTTAAGACTGTAACTAGCCATTCTAACAATAAAAATATTTTCTCATATCTAGATAAAATATTCTTTTTTCCAGATTTATAAATACACAAGTTTCTTTTTCAGTGCATTCCATCCCCTAACTTCAGCATTGAACTTTCAAATGCCTCTAATTAAGAAACCATTTGAGCAGAGCTTCAATTAAGCAACAAAATACAGCATTTGTTATTCCAGCTATTGATACAGACAGGTTAACTAGTGTATAAACACAGTGAGAACATAATGTCCTCTCGCAGCTCAGTGTATCTCAGTTTATCATGCAGAACAAAATTATTATGAATAATTTCTACTGAGTGGACATAAATTAAAAGCAATAGCATCAGAGGTACATTAGACCAGTGTATTCACTGTAAGGTAAATAGGAAAGGAAAGGAACAATCTCAGATTTTTCCACTGACTAATTCCAGTAGAAGAAGAAAGAAAGAAGAAAAACAATTAAAAGTCCCTTCCCCTTCCCATCCAGACTATTCCCACGCATTTTTTGGCAGAGCTCAGCTGATGATCTCCAGAGGCTTTGCTTCTTGAGGAACTTGTCAGGAAAAGATCCACATTTCCCAGGGATGAGTGTGGGTGAAAGTGAGAAGGAAACTGCAATGCAAAGCAGAAGTTTGAGTACATGCCAAAAAGTAGGAATTAAAAGTAAAGACAGTTCATGTATTGACAGGGGGGAGACATGAGGTTAAGAAATTGATGACTGGGCTTAGGGTGCAGGGGGGATTTGTGATATCCTCAAAGAAAGGAAAGAAAAGGCTAAACTGAAAAAAAAAAGTGGCACCTATCTGTCAGGGATCAGGAGCTGACCTGTTAAAAGCTCTGATGGCATTAAAGCACTAAGGTAGAAATATATCCTATATATCCTTTAATATCACTTTTGTTCTTCAAACTGTGACCCACTGAACACAAGTGCATCACTAATCAGTTTAACCCTGTTATACTAATTCAACTCTGTAGTTTCACATGATGGGCAACTGACATAAGTGCCAGGCCCACTTCAGAGCCAGCGTGGCCCGGAGACCAGGCCGGGGCAAAAGCCCCGACCTCAGAGGCATACTGAACTGGCAGGGGAACACCTCTCTTGGCATTTTGACATCAGGCTCAAACACAATGGAAATCTTTCCAAGAGCATCTTAAAGACTCCTCAACCTTCCACTATTATGATATTATCCTCATGCAAATGAAGGTTCATTTCTTTTGTTTTTTGATTTGTCTTCAGTGACATTTTGTTGATGGACCGGGTCAGTTCTATGAGTAGTGGGTCACAAGCTGACAAACTGTCAAAATTGGTTTCCTTGGCTTCTCAAACACACACACACACACACACACACACACACACACACACACACACACACACACACACACACACACACACACACACACACACACACACACACACAGACACACATAAACACACACACACACACACGCACGCACACACACACACACACACACACACACACGAGGGAGTGACATTTGACATACCCAAAGAAACCCAACATTATGTAATATCAACACTTTTACAAACATTTAATGTCAGTAATTGCATGTAAACTGATTTTATACGACTATTTCACAACTGTACTGATGTTGTAATTAAAGAAACATTATAGAAAAAACGATAAGAACAGTTTCGTGCTTCTCTTGTGATTAATAACATAACTGAAGGATTACTATCTTGTTTTTCTTTCAGTTATACCAGGACGTGTTCATCTCAGGGGATCTTAAAACTTCACAAGCGCAACAGGATGTCATGATGTCACGCTCTTTAGGTCAATAAGGATGTGTGCATTTGAAGAGGCCCCACTGTCAGTGGTGGACACATTTACAGTATGTAATACAGACATGATTATCCTTCTTATTCTGTATGCTCTTCATTTTATTTAATGCTGTAATACAACACAGTAAATGGGTTTGCATGTGAGAACACACAGAAAGGCTTCACTGTAAAAAGTGTGTGTTTGCTTTCATTTTGCCGTGCTTGAGAATGTATCTAAAGTCATTTAGATGTTACGCTACCACCATATCTCAAAACAAAAACAAAACTATGAGGTAGACAAACTTTAGGTGATATCTCACAACTGGATCACCTGATTGTAAGTACGTCTGCTACTCAGAGACATTTGGGGCATTTCTCATTCGTCCCGTTCCAAACTGAGATCCAATATTCTTCTGTAAGAGGAAAAAAAGCTCCTGCTGTGGAGGCACAAAGTTTCCTTTATGAACTGCCCATTGAGAAGAAATAATATTACCCAGTGGATAAGGTCTCAGTTCAGCACCTCTTCTTTAAGTGTGGATGTTTGATGAGCTTCTCTTCGTACCGACGGCGTCTGAACCTAATCGCTAAGCAATACATCCACATCATTACATTGCCTTGTCAATCGAATTACTCAGCACATCAGTGAACAGACGACAGCTAATGCTTGGAATACCCTTACAGAGGAATAGATCCCAGTGGAGTATTAGGCTCATTGGCGCTCACAGCTCCTTAAAAAATAAATAAATAAACAAAAGAATGTCTCCTTTACACCTTCTACATGTCCAGAAAGTGAAGATCATTTGTTAGCAAACAGGAGATCATGTAATCACTGCTATCACATTAGTAGATCTGTGAGCCTATATTTAGGAGTAGAAGTAATGTTTTGGTTTCAAAATTACAAAACTGAGTATGAGAGAATTATTTTTAGTATTTATTTAAGTATTTATTCATTTTTCTGCCGCTTCATCCGCTGCAGCGGGTCACAGGGAGCTGGAGCCTATCTCAGCTGGCATAGGGCGTGAGGCGGGGGACACTCCGGGCATGACGCCAGTGCGCCGCGGGGCCACATGCAAAGACAGACAACCATGCACACACACACTCACTCCTACGGGCAATTTGGGACCGGCCAATCAACCGGAAGCGCATGCTTTTGGAGGTGGGAGGAAGCCGGAGAACCCGGAGAGAACCCACGCAGACACAGGGAGAGTATGCAAACTCCGCACAGAGCGGGACTCGAACACGGAATCGTCGTGCTGTGAGGCGACAGCGCTACCCACTGCGCCACCGTGCCGTCCTATTTTTAAATATATAAACAAAAGAAATGTCTTTAACAGAAGTCCACTTCCTATTTTTAATTGGTTGCACATTAACATAAGACATTGGAGGCTAGTTTATGCCCTCTACCCCTAAACTATTGTGCTGAAGTGTTGCAGCAGTCTTGGATCCACTATTATGTTCTCACAAATGGTACAACAGTCTTACATCACGATTATATACAATTATTTTGCTCTTGAATTAAATCCAGTTGGGTGACAAGGAATGATTTAAAATGTTTAAATTAGTGCTGTCAGGCGATTAAAACAATTAATCTAATTAATTAAAAGATTTGTAATTAATTAATCTAATTAATTGCATTTTAATCTCATACCTGCTAAAGGCCCCCAAATAAAGAATTTGAATTCTAGGACATTACAAAATTGTAGTGCATGACTAATCAATAGAATACACCATGAAGAGAAGATTTGAAATCCACATTTTTATTGGTTAAGTGTGCTTTATAAATGAAATTCAAAAGAAAAAAGGCCGAGCACATCAGCAAACCAATTAGGCCAATTGCATTTCTCAAAAATGCAATACGAATACTGTTAAATAAAATAAATAAAATTCAGAAATAAAATAAGGCTGAGTCTCAAACAGGCTCATAAGCAGACTCTCAATCAAAATGAATACTAAAGCTGACTCAATACAGCAATTCAAAATGAATAATATAACATGCCTCTAAATAAGGCAACACCAGTAGCAAGATGCCAACAGGCTTTTCCTTTAAAAGGGTAAGCTAAGGTTTAACTCTGTGTCCTTGACATGTTTTGCTTTTAAATTATACGTTAGGCTGGAGCTGCTTCGGTGATATGAAAATTCTCTTTTACAAAAGATACAAATAATAATAATACAGTCAACCCTCGGTTTTCGAACATAATCCGTTCCAGAAGGCTGTTTGAAAAGCGAGTTGTACGAAATCCGAAACTATTTTTCCCATTATAATTAATGTAAATAATTTTAATCCGTTCCAAGTCTAAAAAACAACTTTTTCTCAGTTTTTTTTTACTATTTTACACCATAAACTGCACTGTATAGATTAGATTAGATTAGATTAGATTAGATTAGATTAGATTAGATTAGATTCAACTTTATTGTCATTACGCATGTACAAGTACAATGTAACGAAATATAGTTTGGCATCTAACCAGAAGTGCAATTAGTTTAGAGTACAATTACAGAATATACAGAATATACAGATAAACAGATTTTTGAGTGTGATATACAATATATATGTACATGTGTGGTGCTATGGACAAACTATACAAGAATATACATAAATATACATAAATATACTGGTATACTGTTGCCATAAATAAAAAGGGGTAGAAATAGACACTGTGTTTTATTGTAATAAAAGATATCCTATCGAACTTTGAACACGAATGCGCTACAGAGGAAGCATCCTGGGCATTCGAGTTCGCTCGGCTCCCGAATGAGTCACGTTCAGGTACGCTCGGCTTCTTGGTTTGGTCGAGAGCCGAATTTTGGTCGAGTTCAGAGACGTAAAATTCTCTGATTTTCTGGTTGAAAAACGATTTGGTCGAGAACAGAAGCGTTCGAAAACCAAGGGTTAACTTTAATAATAATAATAATAATAATAATAATTATGGATTAGATTTATATAGTGCTTTTCTGGACACTCAAAGACGCTTTACATCAGATCCATGATTCATTCACTCTTCATTCATACTTGGTGATGTTAAGCTACGTGTGTAGCCACAGCTGCCCTGGGGCAGACTGACGGAGGCGTCTACAGCACAGATTGGCAGCGCAGAATTACTGCGTTTTTGTTGATGGTCCCGTCTTTGTTCTTTTTACAAATAAACTTTCCGCCCAAAGGTCCGAGTGGGCTTGCCTCGCTCTCCTGTGTCGCATCCATCTCTGTTGTCAGTCGCCCTGCTTTTGACTAGTGGTGCAGGTACGAAGTGACGTCACTGCAGCCTACAGGTCCCTCAATGGACCAAATTTAAAATGCTTGCGCATTGACTTGACACTCACGATTAATTGCGTTAATTTTTATAGCGCGTTAATTTGCAGCGTAATTAATTAATCTAATTAACACGTTAAAGTGACAGCCTTAATTTAAATATGACTATAGTGTCACGGTACATACATGTATTGTGCAACATCTGGTGAAAGCCCTGCTATCCATAACCTTGGCTTTAGGAAGGCTTATGGAAAAGTAAACTTGATAACTGTTTAAACTCTTAAGCTGTGAAATATCTTCAAAGCAGTCCCTGATTCAGAACAAAATAATCACTCAAGTTGAAGAGAAGTTACGTTTGAATGGACTAAAGCTTATTCAACAGTTTTTTCAAAGGAAATTTTTGATTGACATATGAACCTCTATCCTTTTATCCTGTGCACACAATTATTTTAATTAAAATCTCATTGGTTACTTAACTGGATACTTGATCCTTGGACTATTCCAAAATGAGTGAAAAAATAACAGTAAATTTGATTTTTAGTATTTGAACATAGCAATCCAAAGGTATTACATCAATCAACTGGACTTTTAGAAAATTCTTTGAAGGTGTTTCAATGCTCATCCAAGAGGCTCCTACCTGTCCAGTTGATTTGATTTAATTCCTTTGGATAACCATGACCTGGCTGAATGAAAACCTTCACAGACAACAACATAACAATTTCCAAAATGTGAACTAATTGAATTGTAAGCCAGTGTGGAATTAGTTACATCCAAACCATTCAAATATCAGCAGTATCTGAAAGTTTTACATGATATAGGACTTACGTCTCCTTTTGGTCACAGACTACCAAAGTGTTGAGCATGTCAGTTTGTCTTTATTAAGCTACAAGCAAGTTTAATCAATACTGGGGAAACCGTATGCTTTCTTTTCTCTAATGTGCCATTAAGAGCCATTCAGAGTGACTGAGCAGTTGTCACAGAAAGTGGAGAAACACTGAGTAATCAATGATAGTTAAGAACTGTAATTTATCACCTTGCCACAACTGAGGGTTTGCAAAACCAGCCCTCCTCCTTATAACAGAGAATGTGCAGGGGGAAGCCTGGGTGATGTGGTGGCTAAGGTACACAAGGGTCAAGGCCCAATTACTCTTCATCTACTCCTCCTCATCACCACTGGCAGAAGCACAGTTCAATTGCTGCATTATCTAAGCATATCAATAGTGCAGAATTAAAAGTCATTGATTTTTTTTTTTAAGTTTTTTTTTCTACTTTGGTCAAAAGAAGGTAGACAGGGTTGAATGAGCTGTTAAGGTGTTTTTACATGAATGATTGCTACATCCAGTGGGTGAAGTAACATCTGCTCTTGTTTTGTTAAATACCTTGATATATATTTTTATATTCACTGCAGCTAAAGGTAAATTAACATTTCAGTCAATATTTAAAGTCAAGTGCAAATTAAATTAATAACTTTGAAAAGTGAGGTTCCATACATATTTTAATATTTTTTTATATACATATATGAAGATTTCCTTATACGCTGGAGATACTGCTAGAGCCAGAGTAGACCATCCTGAGAATGACCCTAAATGACCCAAAATACATAAAAGTATGTGGGAATCACAGATCAATCACATCGTGCATTTAACAGTCAGAATGACCATAACAGGAAAGGGCTGAAAGAGCTAAAAAAGAGAGAGAGAAATTTCAATTTCAAGAGCATTATTATTTTCATTAATCATATACCCACCATCAACCAATCCGTATGCCTTAGTGAGAGATCTATTATACGGTCCATTTAGCCTCAGCCATATTACCTCATATGTTTTCCTGGCCGACCAAATAAGACTTAAGAGATGAAACAATTTACTGTTCATTATGAGCCATGTCACTGGAATCAATCTATTAACCTGTGTTAACTGGAGAAGCTGGTAAGATCTCAGGGACCGTATCGAAGAAAAGAAATGGATATTTATGTCTTGTATGTCTACAGTCATAAAATGACTGGGCATTTAATTTCCCCATTCAACTCAGTGGATGACTTTATTTTTCCAATGGCCAAGGCACCCTCCTCGCCTTTAAGCAGCCCCTGACCTGTGAAAGATTCTAACAAATTAGCTTCTATTGTGAAGCCAAAGGTGCCATCAATGAGGAGACGGTCCACTGAACCTAAAGTATGATGGTAGAGGCAAGCAACAGAGCAGGGAACCCTGACATGATTGAATTAACCCTTTGTAGGAAATGTACCGATCTGGATGGTGGTGGAAAGTGGGTTAAAGAACTGAAATGTATGGGTCGTATGACAATAGACAGGTGTCACACCTGAATTTTACTTCATCAATACTGTAGAAGACCTTGTTACTGACTACATATGATAATCTTAGAGTGACATTTAGTCATATAAAAATTGCCAGTAAGTATGTGATGCTTGATGAAAGGGGCACCCACTTACAAAAGTGTCAATGGTTTTCTTGCTCAGTATATTCTTAGCATTACAAAGGCAACATGGATAAAATTGCAATGTTACCGTTTAAAGGTGTAACTGTGTTTGCCATGTTAGTTTGGCATCCTAGACACGGTAACCTTTGCTCAAAAGAGTAAACAGCAATTACAGACAACTTACTACTGACATCAATATCATGGGATTTAAAGGCTTTGATTGTATTTACTGGATAAATTTAATTGTTTATCCACTGGAACAATGTCGTCCACATGATTTACTGTAAGCATCCTGTTTTGCTGTAAACATGCTCCATGAACGTTTTTGTAACATATTATGAGAGTCCATCCATTATTAAGATGGTTTATTCCTCAAAATTATAGTGGATTTAGGGTGCCAGTATATTGACCTAGAAGAAACATGAAAGACATACTGTTCTGATAAAATCTATTCATTCATTCATTTTCTTACCCGCTGCATCTGCTCGCATGGGTCACGGAGAGCTGGAGCCTATCCCAGCTGGCATAGGGCGTGAGGTGGGGCAAACTCCGGGCTCAAAATCCCATCCCTGTTAATCCTTAGAGTTGTGTGTAAATTGTTTTACAAGAATGATACGCTTTGTCAGGCTACTCATGCTCAAAAAATTAGAAGCAGCAACAGCGCCACTCATTCAGTATAGGTAGAAGCTTAACCATTGTCTGTCATGCACTGTTGTTGATCATCACTGGTTCTGCTTAATGTTCATTTATCATGAAATCACCAAGTCTCCTTGGTGGTAGTAAAAACTATTTCCCACGGTTTGTTTATGATGGCATATCTCCATCAGATGCTCCATTTTATTGTTTGTCTGAAAACTAATTATTATTATTATTAACGTTGCTTGTCTTTGAGTAATTCTTTGAAAGATGTACCAATCCGATGTATTTGTGTATATATAGCTTGAATATGGAGTATAGAAACATTACACTGCTAAAAATGACTATTAATAATGGACATTATATCACAATTCCTGAATATAATTTCACATCATTATGTTGACTATATATAATAGTTTTGTGGGAACAACTGAAATCCAGGCACAATTACAGCTCATCGGCTACAAGTACAGGGACTGAATGCTGTGGGGCTATGTGTCTGACTCTCAACCATCCCTTCCAGAGTAGTCCTCAGATATCCCATCAATAGTCTATCACATTTATTCACACATAGTGTGCCTGTGTTCATTGACCATCATAGAGATGCAGAGTGTATGTTTAAATCCATTCTGGACAAGGGTGACTCCTTAGCATTTTTTTTTTTTTTTGGAAATGCCATGACTGAAAAAATGTTGAGAATAGGCACAATAAGGACTTGGGAATTCAGTGAATTCAGGTAAACTGAAGGAGACCGAGAGGGTAACTTTTTCCAAACTTGTCTGAGGGGAGGCCCTCAATCTCACACTTCAAAAACTCTTGCAATGGCTTCAGATTTGTCTTGACAGCACTCAAAACAACAGAACATCATTGCAGTTACTCAACCTGGAAGGACACTAAACATCACTTTTAAGTACAACACGTGTGAGTGCAATTCAAGAAGTTAGAAATGAAGACATATGATCAAGCCTAAAGGGGATGTGCACCACTTGCACATGACAAATGTGCTTGGGAGACACCTTATGCTGATGACCTGTTCATTTTGACAAGCCAACATTCTGTTGTTAGATCTATTTATTGAATGGAAGGTCAGATGAGGCATCAGGCTGGTCTGAAACAATTCAGATTACCTGTAATCTCTTTGTGAGAGTTGCTATGCATAGAGACAGGATAAACTCCTGCCATCTAGTAAATCATTATTGTGCAGATTTTGTTACCACAACTGACTCATTTTGGCATTAATAAAATCCATTTCAACATTAATAGATTGCTGCAGAAATATTTTCATGCAGTGATAAAAGGGAAGGAAAAAGAATTTTGAAATTTAGACAAACTCACTTAAGTAGTATGTTGAGTAAAAAAGCTGCTAGTAATATTCAATGTGCAGTACTCAACTCAACATATTCTTATCCCCACTCACAGTAATACGTGTAATGCACAAGTGTCTGGTAAACCATTTGAAATAAAATCTTGCAGGGTTCCATTTCTATGCTAAACAAAGTTGGGACAACTACAACAGAACAAACAGTAAAAAAAATATGGAATTGTAATGGGTTTATAAAGTACTCCTCAAATATGTGCCCTTTTTATTTGAATTCTGGTTTTCACATTGCTTTGTCAAAGGATTTTTGACCAAGATATTTATATTATCATATTTTTAATCAGATGTCAACACCTGTGACACTTTCTGTCATGGGAAGAGAGGCACCTATGAATATATGTGCAGACAGAAAATGAGGTTCAAAGGTCATTGGAATGATCCACAGACAACAGAGCTGGTGAAATGTGATTATTTGTTTTTAAGTCAAGACAGATTTCATGAAGACTAGGAAAGGTCATCATGACATGAAAAAAAGGGTTTTGATCCCACGTTACTGGTGAGTGAGGATGCTAGATGTCGACAAATCTGGGTTTGCTGGTTTACTTAAGGCTTTAATTCCTTCTCTAGGACCAGGTCATTTTGTTCTGTACATTTAATACAAAAACTGTCATGCTACTGTTAGAATATAAGCTGAGAATGCTGTGTCTAAAATGTTATTTCATTTGAAGATTGGTTTGGATAAGTATTAAGCTATCAGGATTGGTAAGCCTTATTAAAATTCAAAATGTTAACTCACTCTGGGCCCAAATGTCAGATGGTTTACCTAAGAAATTGTATGCACCTTATGGCTTTAGCGGCAGCCACAAAAAAGGTTTAAAAAAAAAGTAAATAAAAAAGGGGAAGAGAGGAAACCATACCGCAGTACCTCCTTTTGAGGACGAAGAGCATTCAGAGGACAATGGGGTCAAAGCAGCTTGATTTGTATCTTACGTCCTAAGAGACAAGAGAAAACACCACTCAAATCCAGGTTACCTGGCCTTTGGATACCCCTTTGCTCCTAAACAATAAGTTTGGACACTGGAAGATGTCTACTCCAGAGGAGGAAAAAAGGAAATTGAACAAACTGGTATATTTGAGAGACACGGGGGGATTTGAATCGGACAAGGATAGAATAAGGGTTATAAAGAGGTATGATCTCCAAATGATTAGAAATCTGCTGGGGTCTCTCATACCATGAGAAAGAAATATTTCATTGCAATGAAGACATAGTGTGCGGTGCCATTCAAATACTGACCAAAGCTCAAAAAAACAAACAACTTGCACAGAAAATTAAGGCTTACACAAACACTATCCTATACTCCTAAATGATATTTATAAGCAGCACCTTAGCCACGCAGTTATAAGCATGTTTAATAAAGACATTATATGGCAGTTGACAATGGCATGAGTAGGGCTGCAGATGTCGGGGATTGAACCCACGGTCTTGACTGTATTTGTAAAAAGGCCAAATTTTTACTATACACCTATATTAAACACCTATTTACTACTTTTGCAGTAGGAACAGCATTTGCTTTAGATTAAAGCAGCACAGTACACATCTACCACATCCGCAAAAATCAAAAATCACAGTCATTCCCTCACCTTAACCAAATTATTTGCAGGTCTATATCCCAATAGAGACTTGATAAAAACAAGAGTATTTTCAAACAAGCTATTGTTTATTGAGAAACATCAGTAATGATCCATAATTGACAAAAAATTAAACAAAATACTATGAATTCACTGCTCTCAACTTTTCAAATTGGCTTATTGCAGTTTAGCATCACCTCAACACTGGAATGTTACTTTAGAATTATTGTGCCATGACCTCATGCCCCCGCACACAAAATAATTTACAGTTTACAGTCATATCTGTCTAGACTCAAATATTATCAGTGGTGAATGAAAACTTGAATAGAGGAACTCAGAATTTTGAAGTAATGAGCTGCAAATTCCAAAATGTCACACTTATCGTCACCCCAGTAACACAGATGATCTATAAAACCATTGAAGTTCAAGGTGGGCACCCAGGAGTGTCATCAATTCAGAATCTGACACAAAGTAAATTATGGTTACAATCCTCTTCCCCAACTTGAGTTATGGCTTTGCATAATAGTGAGAAAAGTCACAATGAAGATGACCTATAACCTTTTTGGACATTAAACCTTTCATTATATCATTTAACCTATTATATATTCATGTGAAGTTTTATTTGATTTAACATTTAAATCATTGACTTGTGGCAAACAACAACAGCAACAAAAAAAAAACATGTGATATCACAGAGCCTCAAACTTAGATCATCAAATCAACACACTGCATCCTTAGTACCAACTATAAAATGTTGGAAAATGTGAAGGAATTCTTACCAAATATTTTTAAAATCCAGTTCACAAGAATGGGTTGGATTTACAGACCATGTGGACAATCTGAGGACATAATAAAAATAACCACATTTTATGTTGATGTGCTCTTTAAGAAGGGCAATAATGTCAAGCTGTAAGGCTGTCATCATCATGAGCACATTACTCATCAAACTTGTAATCAGTAGTTGGGAGGGGGTGCATCTCATTTGTCTGCACACTGTGCTCCATGGTGCTCATGACAGCAACACCATTTCACTTATATTTGTTGATTCAAATTCAGTCTCACAGCTTTTGTGTTATCAAATTTGCAACACACAACAAAAGGAGTCAGGGAGTCCAGTTTTTAAAGTATACCTTGATAGAAACATTTTTTTTTAAATAATGCTGAATACACATGCAACCAAAGGCATACCAGCTTGTTTTAGAAGCACTGAAAGCACATATAGGTCAATCTTAGCGAAGAGTGATTCAGCACATTATTAGATACGCTCAAAAACATGAAGATAAATGTTTAATCTTTCACATCCAATCATGCTGTTTAGTAAAACACAGACCATCACCCAACTGCATTCCACCAACACATCTTTATTACCATGAGTGAATTTATTCAACACATTTTCATCCCAGGTCTTCAGATAACTGCAGTCCATTTGTCATGCCCCTCTGTGTCTCATTTCTCATCCAGATTCATGAGGTACTCTGTGGCATCTTTGCAGGTCTGCCTGCCGCAAACCCTTCCCATGTGCAGTTAACAGCACTTTGGTTAAGTTCTTAATTGGAAAGGCCTGGCATGTCTGATTTTTGTGTTTACTTATAAGAATTATTTTGGTATATATTTAGAGACTGATTAATTTTACACATGACAAAACCACTTGTCTCCTCTACCTAGATGAACGTCCAAAGGAGGCAACAGAAGACAGTATTTAACACTGAAGAATGAGACTAATTGAATGGGCACCAACGAGGCGGTTCTAGGTTCGAGTCCTGCTCCGTGCGGGCATGTTCTACCCATGTCTGCGTGGGTTCTCTCCTGGTTCTCTGGCTTCCTCCCATTTCCAAAAACCTGCACTTCAGGTGAACTGGCCGGTCCCAAATTGAGCATAGGTGTGTGTGTGTGTGTGCGTGTTTGTCTATGTATATTTGTGGCTCCGCGATGCACTGGCGTTACACCCGGAATGTCCCCTGCCTCACACCCTTAGTCAGCTGGGATAGGCTCCAGCACCCCACAACAGCAGATGAAGCGGGTTAATGAATGAATGAATGAATGAAACAACAGAAACTACAAGGGAAAACTTACATTAGATACTTTAGTTATTGAATTCTTTGAGATTATTGGTTTGTTTCCCAGGTCAAATCAGCGAAATAAAATGAAACTGACTGATGGTGTGATGTGAGAGAGTCCATGCACTCATGATGTCAGAGACATCTTGGCATTTTAGTGTATTTCAGTTCTTTTGGAGTTTGCTTTAAATTAAATAAAAAAATAAGGGAAAGCAAATTTAACCACTGTGCTACTTGATGTTTAGTCCTTGTTCAGGACTAAACATCATGTCTTCCTGATGAAGAAATTAGAAACTTTAGCACCTTAAGAGACATTTTTCTCATAATTTAGAGGAGAAGAAACAGAAGTAAAAAAGAATAGATAATTCTAAAAAATGTCAGGTAAAGAAAATAGAACTCTAAAATTTTGGCTCTATGTTTCCCAGATGTATACTTTAACAATATTCACTGTTAAAGTATGTTTGTGTTTGTGTTTATCTAAAATATGAACAATTCAGATAAAACATGCAACAGCAATATAAAATAGATTAAAATACCAAGTTTGTGTATATTATGTGTATATGTGTATATTATGTGTATATTATGTGTTATGCCTATCATCAATCGTGTTTCTACACTCACCAGTTGTACCTTGTTGTTGAAACACAATCTCAATTTTTCAATGGACTCAGGTGTAACAGTAAATTGGTAACACTACTGGCCAGTCATCTGGACCCCAGAGGTAATTAAGTGTGAAGGTTATCATACAGGAGGAAATGGTTCCGGCTTATCACTAAACTATCACATCGTATGATTCACATAAATAAAATACTCAACTTAGGTATTTCTTTGTAACCCATTGCCCTTAGAGTTTTTCAGTTGTGTATTGACATATTTTGGCTTCCAATGAAAGTACAACTGAAACCATGGTGGAAAATCAATACAAAAAATATGACCTAGTTTAGTTGGGGTTATGAGATTACCACAGTAAGATCACAGAGCAATAAACCAATACCTCAACTCATATCATGAAGGAAACACGACAATGCATTTGTCCTTGTGTAACATTTGTGTAACACATTGCACAACAAAAGGACTCTGCTTCATTCATGGAACACAAACAGGGGTAATTACATTTAGATACTTATTCAATTGGAAATAATAGAAATGATTAAAACATAGCAACATATAGTTAAGTATGCAAGAATGTGATTTATGGACATGGGAATAGAAATGCTGTAAAAAAAGAATTTTGACAAAAATAAAAGAATGAACAAAATAGATACACGACGAAGCTAATGGTTGCTACTTGTGCATGAAAAAAATTCAGAATTAACACACACACATTTGATTCTGATAACACAGTGTATTCTGTTCTTCTGCGTGTTTAAATAATTATAAGATAATGCAACTTCTTGCAATGCACTCTTCTGTTTCGTCATTATTACAAATTTGTTCTGCAGCCAGTTTCACCTGATTGGGACCTCATTTATTTATGTCAGTTACAAATGTAAACAGTAGTTCCTACCTTACCATTAATTTCACTGTTCAGTTGTTATTTTATTCACTACTCAAATACATCATTATTTCATTTTTGCTTGAATACCTACTGCATTGCTACAATAGAACAACATCCTCCATTTTTTGTTTCTAATTCTTGATGCTTCCTTCCTTCCACTTCAACTGGTCATTCCATGACTGACTTTGTATTTTACTTGGGTTTATTCAAAAGTAAATTACTAGGGCAGTAACCAGTACTGGACTCACCTATTTGTGTGTTTAATTGGCCATGCTGCCGCTGCAGTTAATTGGTTCTCTGAGTCCAGGTAGTTACTAAATGTTTGGCAGCATTAGAACCTCAGCACTTTTTCATTAATGGTGCGTGAAATGAAATGTTTGATACTGCAAATAAAATCAGTGATATTCAAGGATGTTATGGTTGGTAATGTGTTGAAACTGCCATTTAATGGGTCCTGGAAGATTAGGATAGTGTCAGCCGGAACCGCCTGGGCCCTCTCCTGACATTGCTAGTTGCCTCTCCATTCCCTTAACGACTGTCTATACTGATTACACAGACCCCCAAAAGCTTAAAGCAGGGGAAACAGTCTCTATTAGTAGTCAAATTAGAGTCATTAGCATAATCCACTTCATTTTGATGCCATGATTATGTTGCACAAAATATAAACCTTATATGGAGGAAAATTACGGTCAATAACTATGTTGAAGAAAAAAAACTGCCAGCTCTGTTAAATAAAATGAGGAAAACTTTGTAACATGTTATCTGTAATTCTAAACAGATGATCCTTGAGTAAGAGTGGACGTATGTGTCAGATGTAATGAAATTCCCTCTAGGTGTTCCCAAGATATTGCTCTTACAAGAATTGGATGGTTGAATGGAAAACCCCCAAATCATAATGCCTCGAGCCACAGGCATAATAATTATGGTCGTGAAAAAAAATTATGCTGTTATAGTGCATAGTTAGGACATGGCTGGATGAGTTAGAGACAGAGAGACACAGAATTCAAGAGAAGCAGAAAAAAGGGTAACAGTAAGTTGTCCAGCAGAAAATGCACAGTATAAAATAAATGAAATAAGTAAATTCTGTATGTTCTTGGGCAGCACGATGGAGCAGTGGGAACCACTGTTTCTCACAGCCAGAGTCTTTAGTTCGATTAGATCTGCGGCCATTTTGTGCAAAGTTTTCATGTTCTCTCTGCATCTGCGTGGATTCTCTCTGGGTTCTCCAGCTTCCTCCTGGCACCAAGAATCATGGAACTTAGGTGAACCTGCCCCTCTAAATTGAACGTAGGTGTGAATGTGTGCTTGAGTTCAGGTTTTTGCCGATGTGTGACCTTGCGATAAATTGCTGATGTGTCCGGAGAGTACCTCGCCTCCCACCTAGTGTCAGCTAGGATAGATTCCAGTGTATACTCATACACTATGATTTAGATGAGAGAATGAAGACGAAACAATCACGGATTGAATCATATTCAAGAAGCCAAATAAATGAATACTGTATATGTTCAAGGGGCGGCGGTGGTATAATGGATAGCGCTGTCGCCATCCATGTTCGAGACCCGCCCTGTGCGGAGTTTGCACGTTCTCCCGTGTCTACAGAGGTTCTCTCTGGATTTTCCGGCTTCCTCCCACCTCCAAAAACACGCGCTTCGATTGAGCTTATGAGTGTATGCGTGCGTGTTTGTCTGTGTGTCTCTCTGTGGCTCCGCAGTGCACTGGCGTCGCACCCGGAGTGTCGCTTGCCTTACATTTTACAGCTGGGATAAGCTCCAGCACCCCACGACTGGCGACGGCGGAAGAAGCGGGTTTGAACAGAACAGAAGTTAAGCAGAAAAGGCTCACAATATGCCTTTACAACATTAATATTTATTCCAGTGTCATTGCATCCCTTTCTACAGTTTTCTTGTCCAGCCTTGATCATATAGGAAAATATCAGTCATGCATTTAGGGCTACCAGCACAATAACATATGAATAATGTCATCTGTCATTCTGTATATCCTCTCAGCATCAATCTGAAATGTATTTAAAACATCAAAAATATATTCTCCTTTATCGCCACTATTTGAAGTGAGTTAATGTCTATAAATATCATTTTAATTCATCTTCACAAATCATGAACAAGTTTAGAGACAAACAACAAACTGACTACTAATTGCACAAGCATCAAGAACATAAAGACATGAGTCATTCTAATCCTCATAACAACTCTGACAATGATAAATAGTGACAACAAAGCAAGACTGTTTGTGAGAGAGATGGATGACAGACAGGTTTTAATGAGAACACCGATGTGACAGTATCAGGTGAGCATGGAAATGAGGCCTCAATCTATCTCTGCAAAGGTTATGTCCCTATTTCATAACATACTACAAGCAGACAGTCCTTTGGTCTGTAATTGATTTCCTATTGTTTCTGTTAAATGGTTTCTCCCAGTTGAAGGGAAGTCCGATAGATTCTTTTACTAGATTTCTCTTTTCATACAGCATTTACACGGATCTACATATAACACTAATTTTTTTTACGCAGAACTGAGGCTGCTTCTTTTTTTTGGTAATATTTCATTTTTAGTATTACCACAAAGTGTTCATAATTTCAGGTAAATCAATAAACAATCAAACAACAACACAAAAGAACAAACTCTTAAACCTCACAAAATAGTCAGAAGATTCAGCAAGTGACATAACATTTGTCATGGAGATCAATTAAATTTCTGATTTAAGACTCAGCATTATAAGGTCATAATTAATTTGAATGCTATTGATAGGAAAAACATTGATAAACGATAAATTAGCTGTCCTGGTTATAACTCAAACATGTAGACATGCAGTGAAGATGAAGGCATATTATTTACTTCCAGAGACATTAAAACGGCATTAATTACTTTCATTATTACAAAATTACTAAGTGCCATTAATTCAAGAGGAGTATTCACGTAAATTACTTACAATATTTCAAAATTAGCCAACCAGTTTTAAGAAGAGGAACAAAATCTACTTTTGTTCTAGCGCCACACATCTGAGTATTTACTGCGGTCTTTGAACAACAATAAAGTAAATGTTTTTACATTTTGAGTTTCCTTTGGGAAAAAACAATCAATTTGCGATATAATATTAAGAATTTTTCATTATTAATTGAAAGTTATTGAATCAATGAACAATTGCAGAATCAAAATATTGGCAAATGACTCAGTAATAATTCTTTTTTATCATTATACATATTTGGTATTTGGAGAATTTTACAAAATGCAGGTTAAAGACAAGATGAATAACACTCGAATGCCTATAATGGACTTTTACAGACCTTTCGAAAATCTTCAAAGACTTCTACCTCAACTACTTTTGTATGAATGGGTACTAAAATTCATCCTCTTGATTCACATATCTGGTAGAATTTAAAGAGAAAAAGGACCTCTAAGTTGTGTGTAAAGTGTTAATCATGCAGGCTGTAACATGGGTCTGTTCTTTGCGATAAATATTCAGTTGCTGATGACTGGACAAGATAACCAATGTGTCTTCAGAGGTTATCAGGGAGGCTGCCACATTTGGATATATTTTATCTGAGTTTATCTGTTATCTTTTTAGCTAGTGGCTAATGTAGAAATCAGAACAGCGGAGATTTTGAATCAAAATGAGATTGCATTTAGTGAAATCAATACATCTCTGTCTACATAACCTTTTATGTAATGCACGGACAATGATGCTACATTTTCGGCTGCTTTTAAATGTTAATTGAGCATTTTGTAAAGCCCTCAAAAGTGGTGATCAGTGTTCATCTCACTAAAATGTCTGGCTTATTTGTTTTAAAGAAATGTCAATTATGTCAAATGAAATAGTGTCATCAACATCAATATGTTATATTATATATCACTAAAATACGTATATGGGGACCTAAAGGTTGAAAGCCAGGGATTATGAGATTATCATTTTAAAAGCTATTTCATGCTGATTTGCTTGATGAAAAGCACCCATCTGTATCTGTTGATAACTAAGTGAATGAAGTAAATACAAATTCTATTTTCTATTACATAGTCTTGGTAAGATAATAAAATTGTAATTAATAAAATACCCAACAGTCCTCAGATTTATTCTATAGCTTTTTACCAATTAGGTCTTTGAGGGTGGGACCTTCTTTGAAAGAGGCTTTTAGATTAATCATATTATCTTCAGGTTCTGAAACAAGAACAGTTCTTGACCTCCTCTTCCATAAGAATCCATTATCTTAAACTATCACAGTAATCCTGGCTTTGGGAGGGGAGACAAGGAAGCAAGAATCAAGCCTAATAGATCGCAAATAAGATTAATCTATGATCTAAGTGCCGATTACACTTGGACCTGCCCTTGAACACTCAGGTGTAACCTTGAGATCTGCATCCTCTCTTAGTGTGCAATTGGATTGAAAGTCCCTTAAGGGCCTGGGGTGGTGGAGGGGCACTTTGTCAAGACCTTACCCCTGAGAGATCAGAGGCCAAGCAGCTTAACCCTTACAAAACCAAAGGTGTTAAATATCATAGATAATGGCTGCTTATAACAAATAATATATATATAATTTATTGCTGCAAACAATCTCCTTGTTATTGAGTCTTGGAGCACATTTTGAATTCAATGCTGTATCTCTTTGCAATAAATGGGATTTACACATAAAAGAAACGCAATAAACAGAAATAGAAATATATTAATTCACATGTGCGTGTACATTAACATTGACTGCATTAACTATAATATATTTTGATCATAATTAAACGTGCTGCTTGGATATTTTCTACAGTCAACAAAAAATAAAAGGAAGCATCACGTAGAAGTTTGCCTGTGCTCTGAATAATTGTTTTGTGATAGACTGTACATGTTTAACATATGGAGATCAATAAAGAGGACTTTCACTCAAGGTTCAGATCAGCAGCGGGAATGAACCGTAGACAAACACAGACTTGCAGATCGATGCTCCTCTCAGTTTGACTCTGAGGCTGACTATTTGATTAATCTACCAGGGTGGCTGGGAAGAGAAACCAGGCATACAACAGCTGATAGTTTCATGCCATTAGGACGGCTAGAGTAATGAAATTTCATTTAATTTGTCAGGAAGGGAGTACTAATGTTAAAAAGCTTTTGGGTAATAAAAAAGTCTTGAGAGATGTGAAGGAAAGCCTTAAGTAATTACTCTGTGTATCTTGGGTCCTCATGATGGAATATTTACATTACTGTCATGGAGGTCCTAAGAGTAATTAAATTAGTGAGGTGGGTAAGCTTCTTATTCTCACATTTTTCTAGCCTTTTTATGAAAGAAAAGACTAATATGTGAACAAAGCAACTTCTTCGCATGATGGAATTGCTTTTCAGTCAATCCACAGCCTGTGGGCTTAGTGAATTACTTTTTTTTTTTTATTATTGCATATAAAGTAAATACCACCTTTACCCTTTTGAACTTGAATGTGTGCTGTATGTTCAGATAGCATATTAGGGCTTTCCCAAAGATGCAATAAGTACTGTGTTGCTTTTATATGTGGCAGTTTCAGTAATGTCATTTTAGTTTGGAGAAGTAAAATTAGTACATGATTCCCATTCAATAAAAGTCAAGATTAATATCAGAAATTAAAATTGCGGTTGTTGTGCTAGGTACTACATTGCAGCAGACAGCTAAAGAAGCTAACAGAAGAAAAAGCATGATGAAATAACAAATGATCTGTATTAGAATTTGAACAAGGTTAAGCAGAATGCTATTACAGTTTATGCTCCAAGGGTACAGGCTCCATGATGGTGTTAAAAAAGGTCTTCAGAACAAAATAATAATAAATCCAGCAAGCCATGTCTTGCGACATCTCTATCAGGGTATAGCAGCATCCTTTCTCACTCTGCTCCGAGTTTTACCAAGACAGATGTGTGAAAGGGCCTGAAAATGTATCTGACCGGTGGCTTAATCTAATGAATAACTTCCACTTTAGGTGTTGCAATGTAAGCAGAAAATCCACCTTGGAGACGCTGAGGCCCCGTCATGAATCTAACCCGACAGCCGACATAATATAAAGGCGACAACACTTGTAGGACTTCCATTTTCTTTGCTATCTATTGATTTTCAGTTAATAACGGAGGGAAATACTAAACGTCTGTGCTGAGTACCTAATAAATCCTGTCTGAGCTTTTTTATTGAGGCGAATTTAATAAAAGCGGTGGGCTAGGCATGGGGATTTGTCTCAGTGAGAGCAGACAAAAAATAGGGATGAGTGGGAAAAGGTAAATCCTGATACTAAGAACACTCATTCAAGTCTGATAACCATGGTAATTTATCCATCCATTTTCTGACAACACTCTCCATTGACATTTCTGAAAAATTTCCTCTATTTTATATGTATATATATACAGTATATACTGTATATATATATATATACTCACACCCACACAAATTATATGATAATATGATGTCTGTTCAAATTTCTAGAGGCCTGAGTGATAGCATATGCGCTATTAACAGTAAATCACTAATGACATGACTGGAAATAGTATCTAAGTTGCATAAAGCATCTTGCTTCAGGGTGAAATATGTCAACCAATGCATAATTTGTCCTTCACAAACATTTAAACATTTCATTAACTCAGATATCTGTGTGTTTAAAATGAAAACTAAAGAGAAAATGTCTATTTAATTTATATAAAGGTAGGCAGACTTCAACAATACCTCTTTATTCTGCCTCAGGTAAAAAGAAATGGACTGCCCAAATAGGTCATATGAAGGTAAAGCATCAGCTATGCAGTCATGATGTCAATTGGTTCAGGCAGGGGTTCAGTGAGCCAAAGGTCTCCATGAGAGCTAATTATGTGCCTGTGAGGACTCATTTAGCCTACAGGACATTAACGCTTTCAACACATACCTCAAAACAAGAGTAGTATGTAAAATGGAGGTTGACAATACTTGATAGTTTCTAACTCAGGTTCATTACCAGTGACTTGTTGACAATATAATATCTCCCCATTACATTTATAAAAGCAATAGCTGCCCTTCTTCACAACTTCATTATCTAATCTGAAACACATTTTTGCAAAGTCATTCAATTAGTGGAAAATGTTTTTTTTTTCATTTTTTTACTGATAGGATGAATAAAGTAGATGGTTAATTTAAATTGGGTGTAATTATTTAGTAGATGAAATTAAAGACCCAGCTTTGTCTCCATCTCAGCTTAGGACAGAGAGAAGATAAACCCACTCACATGAATAACAATGATCACAAACATCACCACCAATAAACACAGCTCTTCTGGGGACAACGTTGCACCATCGGTTAAAAGACATATCCTCAATGTGAATACTTAATTATAAGGACTTTAGTAGTCCATTAGTCCATCACCAAAAAGCAGTGTTGTATTGCACAACACCATTCACCCAAATTGAAAAACTATTACAACATAACCACCTGTGCAGTGGCAATGCTACCTAATTACACTACTTTATCTGGAATTAATCAGAGTGCTGAAGTCATTAAATCGTAATAATTGATTTTTCTGTGGAAATAACATTTTAGAATCAATTTTCATCTTGGCCGCTGCCTCTTTAAATACCTAATGCCATTAAAGGAGTACATCAAAATGTAGTACCAAGATCCAGTACAGTTGGAAAATTTGCAGCAATAAATCCATCTATACATACATACATACATCTATACATATACATCCATTCATTCATTTTCTATATCAGCTATTGCGGGTTGCAAGGTGCAGGAGCCTATCCCAGCCAACAGAGGCAGGAGACACTCCAGGTGTGACGCCAATGCACTGCATAGTCAAATATAGACAAATAAGCATGCATGCATTCACCTACAATTAACAAATTCCACAATAAAGTGACAAACTATTTATCTTATTATTTACGGTAATTTAAACATTTATGAACCTTCCCCATACTGATATTAAACCAACTTCTATCTGTATTACCTTTTCCCACACTCTTATTGACTGTTTAAAGCACTTTTGTGTCTCACATAAGTCCGAGACTCACAGTGCACTTCCAGATGCCGTCAGCCAATAGAATGCGCGTACGGAATCACATGATTGCCTAAATGCTTAAAATGTGTGGAAAAAATGAAATGCACTGGAAACAAATAAATAGTAGGTAATAATAACCAAGCTACCTTCAAATGATCAAGTGGCAGCATTCGGAATGAAAATTATAACAGGCTGAGGTAGCTGCCTTGTGAAATAGAGTGGAGCAACAAAGGCAAAAATGTCCTGAATTTATGACAGAGATGCCAACTACACTGGCTCCTACAGTTATAGTAATACAAATAAATAGCATGGGGATGGGTTTCTGTAATATATTACAAGTCCATAGTAACATGACTCATGAAAATACATTAACAAGAACAAGGACACATGATCTTTTTCTTCCTTAACAAATGTAAATACCATCTCTTATTCTATAATCCTATTGAAGAAGCATGGAATCAGAATTGTTTTTGGCATCCGTTTTTTATACTTCAGGGATCAAGGATCATTGCTTCCATGAAGACAACATACACAATGAATGTATCTACTACCCTATTATTTTTTGTTATAAAAAATAATTTTGTAGGTACAGTTCCAATCTTATCAGCTTGCAAATGGAATTGTATCTGGAACTGTATCTATTAGTAATCATCATATATATATATTTTAAATATATAATGTCCCTCTCACCCTTGTGGGGTGTTATCTGTGTGTCATCCTCTAGCTCGGGTCCTCTATCAGAGGCCTGGGAGTCTGAGGGTTCTGCGCAGTATCTTAGCTGTTCCTGGGACTGCGCTCTTCTGGACTGAGGCTTCAGATGTTGTTCCAGGAATCTGCTGGAGCCACTCTTCCAGTTTGAGGGTCACTGCCCCAAGTGCTCCTACTACCACGGGGACCACATTAACCTTGTTCTTCCACATATGTTCCAGCTGTTCTTTCAACCCTTGATACTTCTCAATCTTTTCGTGTTCCGTCTTCCTGATGTTGGCGTCAGCTGGAATCGCCACATCTATCACCACTGCTCTCTTCTGCTATTTGTCCACCACCACTATGTCCGGTTTGTTAGCTAGCAGCTGTTTGTCAGTCTGGAAGCTGAAGTCCCACAGGATCTTAGCCTTGTCGTTCTCAACCACCTTTGGTGGTATGTCCCATTGGGATTTGGGTACTTCTAGTCCATACTGGGTACAGATGTTCCTGTATACTATCACAGCTACTTGGTTGTGCCTTTCCATGTATGCTGAGCTGGTGAGCATCCTACACCCTGCTACCACATGCTGGATTGTCTCTGGGGCTTCTTTACATAGCCTGCACCATAGGCCAGATCTACTGTGGTAGATATTGGCCTCTATTGCTCTTGTACTTAAGGCCTGTTCTTGTGCTGCCATGATCAGTGCCTCTGTGCTGTCTGTTAGTCCAGCTTAATTCAGCCATTGGTAGGTCTTCTTGATATCAGCCACTTCCTCTATCTGACGGTGGTACATGCCGTATAGGGGCCTGTCCCTCCATGTTGTCTCCTCCTCCTCTTCCTCCTCAGGTTTCTGCTGTCTAAGGCATTCACTGAGCAGTTTATCTGTTGGGGCCATCTTCCTGATGTACTCTTGGATTTTCGATGTTTCATCCTGGACAGTGGCCCTGATGCTCCCTAGTCCTCGGCCTCCCTCTTTCCGCTTAGTGTACAGCCTCAGGGTGCTGGACTTGGGGTGAAACCCTCCATGCATGGTGAAGAGTTTTCTAGTCTTAATATCTATGGCTTCTATCTCCTCCTTTGGCAAGCTTATGATCCCAGCGGGGTATCTGATGACTGGCAGTGCATACATGTTGATGGCTCGGACCTTGTTCTTGCCATTCAACTGACTTCTCAGGACTTGCCTTACTCTCTACAGGTATTTGGCTGTGGATGACTTCCTTGCGGCCTCCTCATGATTGCCATTAGCCTGTGGGATTCCAAGGTATTTGTAGCTGTCCTGTATGTCTCCTATCCTGCCATCTTGTAGGTAAACCTCTTCAGTTCTGATCATCTTGCCTCTTCTTGATACCATCCGGCCACATTTGTCTAATTCAAATGACATCCCTATGTCATTGCTGTAGATCCTGGTGGTGTGGATCAGTGAGTCAATTTCTCGCTTATTCCTGGCATACAGCTTGAGGAGATGGCTGATTGTTGTCCCGCTTTGGAATCGGTGTCCATAGTCACTCTGTGATGATGTGACTGAGGGGGTTCAGGCCTATGCAGAACAGCAGTGGTGATAGTATATCCCCTTGGTATATGCCGCACTTGATGTTAACTTGGGCAATTGGCTTGGAGTTAGTCTCCAGGGTTGTCTTCCACATTCCCATTGAGTTCTTGATGAAGGCTCTTAGTGTCCTGTTGATCTTATACAGTTCCAGACATTCTAGTAGCCACGTGTGTGGCATTGAATCTTAGGCTTTCTGGTAGTCTATCCATGCAGTGCACAAGTTGGTCTGCCTGTTCTTACAGTCTCTGTGTACTGCTCTGTCCACCAGTAGCTGGTGCTTGGCTCCCCTAGTGTTACTACCAACTCCTTTCTGTGCCCCGCTCATATATTGATCCACGTGCCTACTCATCTTAGCCGCCATGATGCCTGACAGGAGCTTCCATGTTGTACAGAGACAGCTTATTGGCCAGTAGTTGGATGTGGTCGATCCCTTCTGTGGGTCTTTCATAATGAGGACTGTCCTGCCTTCAGTCAGCCATTCTGGGTGTGTCCCATCCCTTAGCAGCTGGTTCATCTGTGCTGCTAGACGCTCATGGAGTGCTGTCAGCTTCTTTAGCCAGTATGTATGGATCATATCGGGTTACTGAGATGGTTTCTGTTTCTTGTTCTGGGAGGCACTGGGCATCGGTGGTCCACCGATGCCCAGGTCCACTAACCACTGGGCATCGGTGTTGTGTGATGCTTCTCTTTCCCATATGCCCTTCCAGTATTTCTCCACCTCAGCTCTTGCTGGATCTGACCAGCTGCTGTTATTTCCCTGCCACTGAGAGTACACCTTTTCTGGTTGAGTGGAGAAGGTCTTGTTTATACTCCTGGCCTCTATCTCCTTGGTGTATCTCTTCAGCCGTTAGTCTCTGTTTGGCAGTTTCGAGTGCTTCAGATATGGAGAGCTTGCTGTATTTCCTGGGTACCCCTTTATTCACCAGCTTGGCTAGCTGGCTGACTTCACTCCGGATCACCTTTATCTTGGCCTCTAACCGTCTCTTCCATGGAGGGTGTTGATTGTTATGCCCTGTGTTGATCTTATATCCCAGCAGCTCGAGGATTATTGTTGCTGTACTGTGAATCAGCTTGTTGGTCTCAGTTATGTTCCCTGTGGGGATGGTTCTTATCGCAGCATTCACATCTTCTAGCAGATCTTCTGAAGGTACTTGACAATTTAGCTTCGGTATTTGTCGGAGGCTCCAGGTTTCCATGGAGCCTCCGACAAATAATGATAAAGATCTTCCTTCTCAGGTCAGCAGCTCTTGTATTGAGGCTGTCTACGTATGTCTCTTAGGGCTTGGTACCCAATCTGGGATTGTGGGGGGGATGGTGAAATTTACTGCCGTAAATTTGCTCACTTATCCACCTCAGCTCTTCAGCTTTGATGAATTACGGACTAACATTTGTGGTTCAAAGCTGAAATGCCTTTGACACTGACTTATACACATAATACTGATGTTTATCAGTGTTTCTAAACAGTCTTCTTCTTTTCTTTTCGACTTTTCCCTTCAGGGGTCGCCACAGCGAATCAATTGCCTCCATCTAACCCTGTCTTCTGCATCCTCTTCTCCCACATCAACTACCTTCATATCCTCTTTCACTACATCCATAAACCTTCTCTTTGGTCTTCCTCTAGGCCTCCTGCCTGACAGTTCAAAACCTCTAACATTTGCTGTCCCTCTGATGTACTTATTCCTGATCCTATCCATCCTGGTCACTCCCAGAGTGAACCTCAGCATCTTCATCTCCGCTACCTCCAGCTCTGTCTCCTGTCTTTTCCTCAGTGACACTGTCACTAGACCAAACAACATCGCTGGTCTAACCACAGTTTTGTACATCTTTCTTTTCATATTAGCTGAAACTCTTCTATCACACATCACATCTGACACTTTTCTCCACCCACACCATCCTGCCTGTACACACTTCTTCACCTCTTTTCCATACTCTCCATTGCTCTGGACTGTTGACCCTAAGTACTTAAAATCCTCAACCTTCTTGATTTCTTCTCCCTGTAACCTCACTCTTCCACTTGGGTCCCTCTCATTCACACACATTTACTCTGTCTTACTGCGGCTAACCTTCATTCCTCTCCTTTTCAGGACGAACCTCCACCTTTCTAGCTTCTCCTTCAACTGTTTTCTGCTCTCACTGCAGATCACAATGTCATCTGCAAACATCATAGTCCATGGAGATTCCTGTCTAACCTCGTCTGTCAGCCTGTCCATCACCATAGCGAATAAGAAGGGGCTCAGAGCTGATCCCTAATGCAGTCCCACCTCCACCTTGAACTCCTCTGTCACACCTACAGCACATCTCACCACTGTCTTACAGTCCTCATACATGTCCTGCACCGCTCTAACATACTTCTCTGCCACTCCAGACTTTCTCATACAATACCACAGTTCCTCTCTGGGCACCCTGTCATAAGCTTTCTCCAGATCTACAAAAACACAATGCAGCTCCCTCTGGCTCCATCCTCAAAGTAAATATTGCATCTGTAGTACTCTTTTTTGGCATGAAACCATACTGCTGCTCACAAATGCTCACTTCTGCCCTTAGTCTAGCTTCCAGTACTCTTTCCCATAACTTCATTGCATGGCTCATCAGCTTTATTCCTCTGTAGTTGCCACATCTCTGCACATCTCCCTTGTTCTTAAAAATGGGCACCAGCACACTTCTCCTCCATTCCTCAGGCATCTTCTCACTATCTAAAATCTTTTTGAACAACCCAGTCAGAAACTCTACTGCCACCTCTCCGATGCACTTCCATACCTCCACAGGTATATCATCAAGACCGACTGCCTTTCCACTCTTCATCCTCTTCAATGCCCTCCTCACTTCATCCTGACTGATCTTTGCTAGTTCTTGGTCCACAACAGTCACCTCTTCTGGTCTTTGTTCTCTCTCATTTTCCACATTCATCAACTCTTCAAAGTACCCTTTCCATCTTCCCTTCACACTACTGGCACCTGTCAATACACTTACATCCCTATCCTTAATCACCCTAACCTGCTGCACGTCCTTCCCATCTCTGTCTCTCTGTCTTTCCAGCCTGTATAGATCAGTCTCTCCCTCCTTACTGTCCAACCTAGCATCCAAGTCATCATAAGCCCCTTTTTTGGCCTTTGATACCTCTACCTTCACGGTACGCTGCATCTCCCTGTACACCTGTCTACTCTCCTCAGTCCTCTCAGTGTCCCACTTCTCCGTAGTTAACCTCTTTCTCTGAATACACTCCTGTACCTCCTCATTCCATCACCAAGTCTTCTTTTCTACTTCCAGATGACACACCTGGCCTATTTGTCGCCCTGATCACATTAGCTGTAGTTGTCAAGTCATCTGGCAGCACCTCCTGACCACCCAGAGCCTGTCTTAACTCCTTCCTAAAAGTCATGCAACACTCTTCCCTTTTCAGCTTCCACTTTTTTGTCCTCTGCTCTGTCTTTGTCCTCTTCATCTTCCTCACCACCAGAATCATCCTACACACCACCATCCTATGCTGTTTGGCTACACTATCGCTTACCACTACTTTACAGTCACTGATCTCCTTCAGATTACACCATCTACACAAGATGTAGTCTACCTGTGTGCTCCCACCACCACTCTTATAAGTCACCCTATGTTCCTGCCTCTTCTGGAAGAAAGTATTCACTATAGCCATTTCCATCCTTTTTGCAAAGTCAACTAACATTTGTCCTTCTGCGTTCCTCTCCTGGATACCAAACCTGCCCATCACCTACTCATCACCTCTGTTACCTGCATCAACATGTCCATTGAAATCTGCACCAATGACAACTCTCTCACTTCTAGGTATGCTCTGCATGACTTCATCAAAGTCCAACCAGAATTTTTCCTTCTCCTCCAGCTCACATCCTACCTGTGGAGCATACCCACTAACAACATTGACTATCACATCTTCGATTTCTAGCTTCAGACTCATCACTCTATCTGACACTCTTTTTACCTCCAGGATAATCCTAACAAACTCCTCCTTCAAGATAACTCCTACTCCATTTCTCTTCCTATCTACACCATGATATAACAACTTGAACCCTGCTACTAAACTTCTAGTCATGCTACCTTTCCACCTGGTCTGCTGGACACACAGTATGTCTACCTTCCTCCTCTGCATTATGTCAACTGTCTACCTTTTCCTGTCGTAGTTCCAACATTCAAGGTCCCTACTCTCAGTACTATACTCTTGGTGTTCCTCTTCTCTCTCTTCTTATGGGCACACTTTCCTCCTCTCTTTCTTCGACCAACAGTAGTCCAATTTCCACCGGCGCCCTGTAAGTGAGCAGCACCAATGGCAGTCGTTGTTAACCCGGGCCTCGACCGATCCGGTATGGTAGTCATAGTTTTGATTCGCATGTTTGATTTGGCAAACGTTTTACGCCAGATGCCCTTCCTGACCCAACCCTCTGTATTTATCCGGGCTTGGGACCGGCACAATAAGACACTGGCTTGTGTCCTCTTGCGACTACATTAGTGTTTCTAAACAGTGCATTCTATAATTTTGTCGAAACTACATTAAAATAATCAATTATTACTGAAGATTTTGAAAAGTTAAGTTAGGTTGTAAGAACAGTTCGTTTTGTCAGTGGCAAAACTCATTAACATTGCAGTAACATTGCTTTTCTACACCCATGCAACACTTGGGTTTCTAACATTTGTATACCTCTCTGATTACCTCGCTTTTGTCTGCATGAGAAAAAGTCACTCAGGGTCAAGCCATTAATGGACTCTCCTTGCAGTGGCTACATTTTCTCACCATTGAAAGCCAGAGCACAAGATTAACATACAATTGATTCAAGGGAAGAGGGAAGCCAGGTATGCAACCATGATAACCTGTACAGGTCAACATCAGTGATGATTACAATTATCTATAATAACAATTCTTTGTCAAGTGCAAAAGAAGGAGCGAAAAGTGTTTAGACTAAGCACTGCAAACTGAAACAAATGGTAACACACCATATGCACTTTGACTTTTCATGTAGAGTGATAACATTGTATACAGCAGGAGTTCTCAACCTCCTGGGTTAAAGATTGGAGACTTCAACTTTGCAGTAAATCTATTCATACAGCTATAACTATGGCCACTACTTCTAAGACTGCTAATAATAATAATAATAATAATAATAATAATAATAATAACAATAAGAAGAAGAAATGTAAGTAGAAGCCATAAGGTTTTTCTTTCAGTAATGTTTTTGCATTACTTTTTACACTGTGTCCAAGTTCTGAAGAAAGAAAACAACAGGTCAAGTCTTGGTCCATACAAAAAGCAGAGTGTCAAGTAACTTAGGGTCGACACTTTAATTATGCAAGTTAAAAACATCAAGTACATCAGCTTATTGGTGCACTTTTACAGTGCTGATATAATAAAGTGACTACCCTTTTGAACACAGATATTCTCTCACTCTCTCTCTCTCCCTCTCTCTCTCTCACACACACATACACACACATAAACCTTATTCTGTGAGAACAATCATTTGCTTGATTAGATGTAGCGCTTGAATAGTGAAGAAGTCCAGCCAAGGGAGTCTTTCAATATCGTTTCTCATAAGCAGCCTACATTTAAGAGTTATATTTTAAATTAATTTAGCTGAGGCAGAAACAGTCTAAACTTAATAAAATAAGTTCAATGAATGAATGGATGAATGAATGAATGAATGAATGAATGAATGGGTCAGCCAGTCAGCCCATCGAATATTTGACTGTCAGTCTGCAACCTGAAGTCCCACACAGGGATTTGGGTACTTCTCGTCCATAGTGGATACAGATGTTCTTGCACACTTTCCCAGCAACTTGGTTGTGCCTCTCCATGTGTGTTGATCCACTTAACAAATTCACACCTGCTACTATGTTCTGAACTGTCTCAGGGGCATCTTTGCACAGCCAACATCTTTTCTCTAATCTAGCCTGGTACACCATGGGCTCTATGCTACTTGTGCTTAGGGCCTGTTCTTATGCTGCCATGATTAGTGCCCCTATCTGTCATGTGACTTTCCAGTCACTGGTAGGTTTTCATATCAACTACTTCCTATATTTTACTGTGGTATTTTACTGTCCCTCTATGTTATTGGCTAATCTTCCTTCTCTTTCTTCAGGTTTCTGCTGCATGAAACACATCACAGTTGAACCTTTGGAGCCATGTTCTTGATATGTTCTTGGATTGTCAATGTTTTGTCTTGGGCTGTAGCCCTAATGCTCTCTAATCCCCACCTGCCTTCTTTCCACTTTGTGTACAACCTCAGGGTGCTAGACTTGTGGTGAAACCCTCCATACATCGCAAGGAACTTTCTTGTCATGATCTTTCCAGGTTATGTGTCATGGGGTATATAACGATTGACAGTGTCTAAATGTGCTTGGGTCTGGCTTTTTTCTTACCATTCAACTAACTTTTCAGGAGCTTTGGAGGTATTTAGTTTTGATTGACTTCCTTGCAGCCTCCTTGTGGTTTCCATTAACCTGATGTAAGGGATCCCAAAGTACCTGTATTGGATGTCTCCTTAGTTGTCCTCTTGTTAGGTTCGCCCAATGAGCAACTTACCTTAACTTACCGGCTACCCTCCGGTCCCTAGCCCAAGTTCTAGTGGGCTGAACTACTACTGCCCTATATTGTACAGAGACCAGTTCTTGGCCGGAAGTTGGATGAGATGGATTCCTTCTAGGGGTCATTCATGATTTGGACTTTTCTGCCCTTGGTTAGCCACTCTAGGTGTGTCCCATCCCTGAGCAACTGATTCCTTTGTGCTGCTAGGTATTCATGGTTTGCCTCTCATTTCTTCAGCCAGTATGTGTAGATGATATTGATACTGTTGCTGACCAGCTCTTCATCTATAACTCTCTTTCTTGGATTTCTATCATTGAGATAATTAATGGGTTCTGAGACATTGCTGTGGTTGGTTCTCAGGTGTCTTAGAACATTGAGAACTGGTGTTGTGTGATGATTTTCCATCCTGTACTCCTTTCCAGTATTTTTACATCTCAGCTATTGGTGAGTTTGATCGGTTGCTGTTATTTCCTTGCAACTGAGCTAACACCTTGGCTGGTTTAGTGGAGAACATCTTGTATGTTCTTCTTCCTCTATGTCCTTGGTGTATTCTCTTTAGCCTGTTGGCCAGAGCTGTATTCTCTTTTGGCAGTTTCAAGTGTCTCTGGTATGACAGCATGTTGTATTACCTGCTATGCCTACGCTCACCTTTTTAACTTTTTGCAGCTCTGCTAGCTGGCTGGCTTCTCTCTGTGTTGTCTTTATCCTAGCTTCTAACAATCTCTTCTACAAAGGGTACTGCTTCTTATGCACTCTAACATCTCAAGGAGTACTTTTGCTTTACAGTTTATGAGGTCGAGGATGTACAAGAAGTGGAAAAATGAAGCCTGAAGACAAGAATAATTCAAGATCTCAGAATACAAAAAGAAGATAGCCCCACAGGATGAACTATTAAGTAAATGCCTCAGGCAACAGAAACCTGATGAGAAACTGAGAAACTGCTGCTGGCTCACCGGACAGAATGGTGGTGGATGAAGACAAGAACAGGGCAGTGATGATAAATGTGGTGATACCGGCATGAGGGCATCATCCGGAAGGTGAAACAAGAAAAGTTGAGAACGGTCAAGGGTTGAAAAAACAGCTATAGTACAAATGTGGAAGGTCAAGGTCAACTTAGTGTCTGTGATGTGTGTGTATTTATGTGTGTGTGTGTGTGTGTGTGTGTGTGTGTGTGTGTGTGTGTGTGTGTGTGTGCGTGTGTGTATATATGTTTTTTTTAATAAGGCAAACGGGCAACGCAATAGTTTCCTGTGTTTCAGGCACATAGGGCAATACCTTCTCCATCTACTCAGCTGCTATTATTCTGTCAAGAGCTGCTGTGTTTTCCCAAGCAGAGGAAGTTATTTCATTTCCACCTTTTGTCCATGTCTGAATGCGAGCGACGCTCTTTCAGCAATATTCACGTGTGTCAACTACCCTCTCCATCTAACTAAAATACACAACCTTTCTTCACCACATTGCTCTCAAAAAATGGGAATTTCCTCAATTGGTTCCATTTCCCTCTCTGAATTTCAACAAGTCTTTTACGAGCTTCAACTGATTCCTGCCTTATCAGCAGACTGCCTGCCGAGTGACTCTAACTTAACAGGAACACGAAAAGTAGGTGCCAACAAAATATCTGTCAAAAGGTTATAAACTCCTGATTCTTCAAAAATGTGAAGTATGTTTTGGCTGTCAGAGGTGCATCCTGAACATCAAAAAGCATGCAGGTTATATTTTATATCTGGCCTCTTTGATTACAGACTTGCTAATTTTATAAAACTAATTCAAAGTTAAGACTGAAGTGGAAATACAACAAAAAAAACCAAACTTTTATATATATATATATATATATATATATATATATATATATACACAGTATATATTATATATATATATATATATATATATATATATATATATATATATATATATATATATATATACAGGTATTTATTATATATATATATATATATGTATATATATTAAAGTTGTGTATCCACTTCAATCTTACTTTGAATTAGTTTTCTAAAAAAATTATATATATATATATTTATTTATACCACATTTTGGAGTTTGCTAAAACTCCAAAATCATAGATTTGGAGTTTTAGCATTCTTATTATGCTACTAAACAGAAGATTGTGTGTGGACAGAGTTTACTAGTGGTAAATGAAATCTCTAAAATTTAATAAATAATCAACAATTTGAAAATTGTTGAGCAGAAATATGGGAAGTTTATTATGCTAAGTCCATGATGGTAAGTCTAGGATGCTAAGACAGTAAAAGATAACCAATAATAACCCAGAGTCCAGATCGTATAGCGGGAAGAAGATGCTTGAAGAAAATATCAAGAAGTCACAAGTAAAAGAAACAAAACATGTTGGAGGAGAGGAGCAAAGGTCATGCCAAAATTAATAAAAAGTTCATAACAGAACTATTCCTGCCCAACCTTGTGAATGGAAACAAAAACCTGCCTATTCTAAAATAGGCAGCAGTAGCTTACTCCAACGGAGGGTGGAGCCACGGAACTTACCTACTTCCCACCTCTTAAAAAGATGTCACAAAAACACCACTGTGGCTTCCAGAGCATAGTCAAGAGAGAGTGGCGAGTCTATAAAAATGGTGGTGTGAATTAGGGATGAGCGAGTACACCAATATCTGTGTCTGTATCTGTATCTGTTCAACCAACTAGATTATCTGTATCCGTATCTGTATTCGGAATGGGCGGTGCTTAAACCGGAAGTGGGTGTGGTTTGACCGGAAATGGGTGCGGCTTAAATCACCACATTGTTTTAAGTCTAAAATTGATATGGATTGATCATAAGTTGCTGTATTTTTGCTTATTTTAAAACTTTTTACAGAACAGCCTCAAAATTGAAATTCAAATAAATGTTTTTGATCACAAAAGTAAGAGAATTATTTTCAGAACAAGTTTTTTATGGAACTGAGTCAGAACATGAATATTCTTAACTCTATGAATGAATATTTACCGAAGAGCCTCAGAATTGAGATTCAACGCTTTTTGATCACAATAGTAAAGGAACTATATATAGAACGAGTAAACACAAAGTGCATTAATGAAGTACATGCAATAAAAAAAGTAATTAACTACAAAGTATGCATGAACAAGAATTGTCATACTCAACAAAACTTTTGAATTTTTTTTCTTCTTTTTCATTTAAATTTTTTTCTAGCACTTTTTTTTCAATTATTTATTTCTAGTACCTAATGCTATTGCCATTTTTTTTCACATAAAGTTAAACAATATTGATTATGGTGTGTGTGTGTGTGTGTGTGTGTGTGTGTGTGTGTGTATGTGCGCGCGCGCACGCACTATGTCTCAGTTAAAATATTAAGTATAGACTTTGTTAATTTGAACAGAGTTTAGAAAAGGTAAAAAAAAAAAAAGACTTTAACCACCGAGGCGGTGGTTAAATGCACACGTACGTGCAACAAAAAAAAAAAAAACAAGAAAGTTCAGCACATAACCAAACACCAAAATAGAGGCAAGCTGAAGAAAATCTAATAAGGACGTGAGCAACAGTGAAGCCACGAACAGAGAGATCAGTAACTGCGTGTACCGGAGACAGAGAGTGAGACAGGGAAACTCTGCTCTAACTGCAGTCTGTAGGGAGGGGCGGGAACTATGTGTGACTGGCTAATCACAGAGCGTGACAACAGTCCGGCTGATTTTCCTTCAGTCCGATCACGAGTATTAACGGGCTTTATTCGTATTCGTACTCGTACTCGTCAAAATGCATTATCCGTACCGGATACTCGTATGAAACGAGTATCCGGCTCAACCCTAGTGTGAATTATAAAGCCACTGCCGGATGGTGATTGTGAATAGCCTTCAGCTGAATGCTGTAACAACCAACACTACTAGAGTAAATATAAACTTAAATGGACCCACTACAGACCCACTAGAAAACCTATTTAGAATATTAGTCAAAATAAGTTAAAATAAGATAAATTGTATAAGAAACAGGGATCCTCAACTAGAATATAGATTTCAAATATAAATAGCCTTCAATAGAACTGAGCCAAACACAAAATAATAAAATATTGTGTCTTAATTCATGTCATATTATGTTGTTTTGTCTGTATACTTCCAACCTAGTTATATAAACATGCCTGCAGTTAATTTCTACCCATTTGTCTGTGCTTAATTTTTTAATTAGTATTACTGGTATGAGATTGACTCTAGCTTTTTGTGATCCCTAAACTGCTACACAAATGATGAACATGATGAATTGCTAAAATCACTGCTTTGCTGTACCAGAATGTTGATGGCACAATTTTTTAGCCTACCTCACGCAGTGACGACAAAAATATTTCTGCACACACAATCATTTGTCCTACTTGTGGGAGCTGAGGCCCCCCGAAGATCTGACCCTAAACTCCAGCTTACACAAAAATTAGCCAATGATTAGTAAGCTGAACGCCATCTTCATTTCTTGTTTGAAACACCCATACCTTATTAGATTAAATGCACTTCTCAAACTTGAAGAACTTTTTCTCAGCTCAGCCCTCTCACCTCCTGTTGGTTCAACACATTAGCAAAATGTATCTATCTCATCTAGCAGAGCCTTGAACTGACACTGAATCAGTACTTTGGAATAAATATTGTACATTAAGGACAACACGACACATTACAGTCTTAAGTCGAATGAATTTGGTAAACAGCTATTCTAAGTGTAAAATACATTTGAAAAATTTTCTCCTTGATTTTATTTATAGGTACTTAAGTACCTGGACCTGAGATAGGAGCACAGTCTCAGCAGCCATCGTCATGGTGGTGGTGGTGATGGGGGGTTGTGATTCAAGTTTAGCCAATCAAAGGTGATCATTGACAGTTGGTATTTTTTGCCCAGTTCCTATAAAATTTCAAAATTAGATCTAGAAAATATATGAAACACTGTTTTCATATGTTGCGCGTCGCACCTGTACTTTCCCCTGCCTCACGCCCTCAGTCAGCTGGGATAGGCTCCAGCTACCCCTGACCCCCACACTGGATGAAGAGGTTGAAAATGAATGAATGATTTGATTTAGTCAAATTTGTCTCTGAGCTAACAAGACTTGAGTGATTTCTCAATTGACTAATCTTGTCTCCTCTTTGAGGCCAACCTATGACAAATTACCAAAAAAAAAGCCATCATTAAGGCCAGACTACATGACGAGTTGAAAGATTGACAAGCACTGGGGCAAAAACAGGTCTTCTTCTTTTTATTTTCTGTTTTTCAGGTTTGTCCAAATTTATGATAAGAATGTTCAAGTTGAAAATTTATGTAGTGTCCTTTTTTAGTGAATTCACTTTTAAGATAAGAATATATTTATCTTCATGCCAGGTCACTCAGAAGCAACAAACTGCCATTACTAATGATATAAGAATTGTTATTTATCACCAAATGTCCTGAGGCATTTCCAGCATACCATGCAACACCTTCCCCTTTACACGAAGCACCTGTATGAATTCAACTAGTTAAACTAGTTAAAGTACATAAGCAGGGCAGATTAAAAACGCAGAAGTCTCCTTCACTTCCATCGCTCCTGTCATTGTTGTTGCCTGAGGCAAATACTCTCTCCAAAAGACACATCTTAGAAGGTTGGTGTTAATCCTGTAAGAGATTGGAGCATACTTGTCTGCCCCAACATAGCCTACAGTCTCCATCACAGGACTGTGCTTAATTTTTCTAAAATTACATCCTAGCTAGTCAACTTTTATCTTACCTAACAACATAACATGCTTGAATTCAAAGAATGTTAAATTCCCATTCCTTCTTTTCCTGGGGTATTCATATCTCATTGTTGGATTCTGTCCTGTTTTTGACAACATATGAACGGTCCTACTGTGGGGGGAGGTGGGAGGGGGCAATGAAGACATCAGGAGCAATGAAGCAAATTATTTTTGAGCTCTTAATTGAGAATATTAATGTTAGTGTAGCCGCAAGAGGACACAAGCCAGTGTCTTATTGTGTCGGTCCCAAGCCCGGATAAATACAGAGGGTTGCACAGGAATGGCATCCGGCATAAAACTTTTGCCAAATCAAACATGTGAATCAAACCTACGACTTCCATATCGGATCGGTCGAGGACCGGGTTAACAACGACCGCCATCGGCGCTGTTGACCTACAGGGCGCCGGTGGAAACTGGACTACTGTTGGTCGAAGAAGGAGAGGAGGAAAGTGTGCCCGTAAGGAGAGAGAGAAGAGGAATGCCAAGAGTATAGGACTGAGAGTAGGGACGTTGAATGTTGGAACTATGACAGGAAAAGGTAGACAGCTGGTTGACATGATGCAGCGGAAGAAGGTAGACATACTGTGTGTTCAGGAGACCAGGTGGAAAGGTAGCAAGGCTAGAAGTTTAGGAGCAGGGTTCAAGTTGTTCTACCATGGTGTAGATAGGAAGAGAAATGGAGTAGGAGTTATATTGAAGGAGGAGTTTGTTAGGAATGTCCTGAAGGTAAAAAGAGTGTCAGATAGAGTGATGAGTCTGAAGCTAGAAATCGAAGATGTGATGGTCAATGTTGTTAGTGGGTATGCTCCACAGGTAGGATGTGATCTGGAGGAGAAGGAGAAATTCTGGGTGGACTTTGATGAAGTGATGCAGAGCATACCTAGGAGTGAGACAGTTATCATTGGTGCAGACTTCAATGAATATGTTGGTGCAGGTAACACCAGAGGTGATGGGCAGGTTTGGTATCCAGGAGAGGACAGATAGTAGTTGACTTGGCAAAAAGGATGGAAATGGCTATAGTGAATGCTTTCTTCCAGAAGAGGCAGGAACATAGGGTAACTTATAAGAGTGGTGGTAGGAGCACACAGGCAGACTACATCTTGTGTAGATAGTGTAATCTGAAGGAGATCAGTGACTGTAAAGTAGTGGTAAGCGATAGTGTAGCCAAACAGCATAGGATGGGGGTATGTAGGATGACTCTGGTGGTGAGGAAGATGAAGAAGACAAAGACAGAGCGGAGGACAAAATGGTGGAAGCTGAAAAGGGAAGAGTGTTGCATGACTTTTAGGAAGGAGTTAAGACAGGCTCTGGGTGGTCAGGAGGTGCTGCCAGATGACTGCACAACTACAGCTAATGTGATCAGGGAGACAGGTAGGAGAGTACTTGGTGTGTCATTTGGAAGGAAAGTAGATAAGGAGACTTGGTGGTGGAATGAGGAGGTACAGGAGTGTATACAGAGAAAGAGGTTAGGTAAAAAGAAGTGGGACACTGAGAGGACTGAGGAGAGTAGACAGGTGTACAGGGAGATGCAGCGTACCGTGAAGGTAGAGGTAGCAAAGGCCAAAAAAGGGGCTTATGATGACTTGTATGCTAGGTTGGACAGTAAGGAGGGAGAGACTGATCTATACAGGCTGGAAAGACAGAGAGACAGAGATGGGAAGGACGTGCAGCAGGTTAGGGTGATTAAGGATAGGGATGTAAGTGTATTGACAGGTGCCAGTAGTGTGAAGGGAAGATGGAAAGGGTACTTTGAAGAGTTGATGAATGTGGAAAATGAGAGAGAACAAAGACCAGAAGAGGTGACTGTTGTGGACCAGGAAGTAGCAAAGATCAGTCAGGATGAAGTGAGGAGGGCATTGAAGAGGATGAAGAGTGGAAAGGCAGTCGGTCCTGATGATATACCTGTGGAGGTATGGAAGTGCATAGGAGAGGTGGCAGTAGAGTTTCTGACTGGGTTGTTCAACAAGATCTTAGATAGTGAGAAGATGCCTGAGGAATGGAGGAGAAGTGTGCTGGTGCCCATTTTTAAGAACAAGGGAGATTTGCAGAGATGTGGCAACTACAGAGGAATAAAGCTGATGAGCCATGCAATGAAGTTATGGGAAAGAGTAGTGGAAGCTAGACTAAGGGCAGAAGTGAGCATTTGTGAGCAGCAGTATGGTTTCATGCCAAAAAAGAGTACTACAGATGCAATATTTACTTTGAGGATGGAGCCAGAGGGAGCTGCATTGTGTTTTTGTAGATCTGGAGAAAGCTTATGACAGGGTGGGTGCCCAGAGAGGAACTGTGGTATTGTATGAGAAAGTCTGGAGTGGCAGAGAAGTATGTTAGAGCGGTGCAGGACATGTATGAGGACTGTAAGACAGTGGTGAGATGTGCTGTAGGTGTGACAGAGGAGTTCAAGGTGGAGGTGGGACTGCATTAGGGATCAGCTCTGAGCCCCTTCTTATTCGCTATGGTGATGGACAGGCTGACAGACGAGGTTAGACAGGAATCTCCATGGACTATGATGTTTGCAGATGACATTGTGATCTGCAGTGAGAGCAGAAAACAGGTGAAGGAGAAGCTAGAAAGGTAGAGGTTTGTCCTGAAAAGGAGAGAAATGAAGGTTAGCCGCAGTAAGACAGAGTAAATGTGTGCGAATGAGAGGGACCCAAGTGGAAGAGTGAGGTTACAGGGAGAAGAAATCAAGAAGGTTGAGGATTTTAAGTACTTAGGGTCAACAGTCCAGAGCAATGGAGAGTATGGAAAAGAGGTGAAGAAGTGTGTACAGGCAGGATGATATGGGTGGAGAAAAGTGTCAGGTGTGATGTGTGATAGAAGAGTTTCAGCTAAGATAAAAGGAAAGGTGTACAAAACTGTGGTGAGACTAGCGATGTTGTTTGGTCCAGAGACTGTGTCACTGAGGAAAAGATAGGAGAGAGAGCTGGAGGTAGCATAGATGAAGTTGCTGAGGTTCTCTTTGGGAGTGACCAGGATGGATAGGATCAGGAATGAGTACATCAGAGAGACAGATCATGTTAGAGATTTTGGAGATATAGTCAGAGGCCAGACTGAGATGGTTTGGACATATCCAGAGGAGAGATAGTGAATATATTGGTAGAAGGATGCTGAGTTTTGAACTGCCAGGCAGGAGGCCTACAGGAAGACCAAAGAGGAGGTTTATGGATGTAGTGAAGAGGACATGAAGGTAGTTGGTGTGAGAGAAGAGGATGCAGAAGACAGGGTTAGATGGAGGCAACTGATTCGCTGTGGTTGAAGGGAAAAGCCGAAAGGAAAAGAAGAACAGATACAGATAGTAGCGTACTCGCTCATCCCTAATTGTTAGGGATGATCTCTAGCAGCATATAAAAACTTATTTAGTCATGGTCTGATAATTGTAATTCACCATGCCACAGTAATCATGCCATTAATCAAAGATGAAGTGTTAAGTCCATGACAGTCTATTACCACAATTGAATGTTGACATTTGGTTGTCTTCAGTCTTGAATGTTTGTCCAGTAAGGGGCCGCTCTTTAGATGATGCTATCAAGCTAATTTTTCCCTATTACTATATATTATGAATAAAGAATTTCCTTATCTTAACTTTATATCCTATTATGTCCAATCCTGAACCTGATCCAAAAGAATGTTTTTTTGATGCTTCCTTCTGAGGGTTGTACCACTCTCCATGAATTTTGTAAGTGTATGCCAAAGTAAATTAATTAATTAGTTAATAAACTGTTTAAAGAGGCAGAAAAAGTTCTCTCTCCAAATAACAAATTCATCTTATGACAAGGGCTATTCAGAATCTGGCATCCTCTGTGCTCAAGCCCCAATTAATACATTTTGAACATGACTGCTGTTGTTCGAGGAGTACTTGAGCTCATGTGATGGGGCACCGAGGGTATATCAAACACCATTAGGCAATTCTTTGTGGAATGAATAGTTACTGTCACAAGATCATATTTGTCAAATAACATTGTGTAGTAAATATCCTCTAAAATCACTCCTAAAATATGTATCTGTATTTAGATGTTGGGTGAAAAAACTAACAGACTCTGACAATAGCTCCTTGGAATATATATTTGTTGTATCCTGCATCATTTTGTTTGAAAAGTGTTTTGTGTCAAGATGTATGTGTTTGTATCAGGAGAAAGGAAAGGGATGTTTTGTTTCTCTGACACAGGTTGGATGCCAGAGATAATTGAAAAGATTGGTGAATAGGTCTGAATTTTGAAGCATACCTCTGTTAATCCTGTTCAAGATTGCTGTGCTGAGACTGCTTGTATTTACATATGCAGAGAATCCCGCTGCTTTGAGCTCACCATTGACAAGACAGAGCAATTAATCATTCCCAAATACTCCTGCCGTGCAACAGACGACCCTTGCAGAACAAGCTGCCACAAAGAGTGTGCAGGTGTGAATCAACCTGCAAGAAAAATATTCTGAGCCAGTCTCTTCCTCAATCTTCCTCGAGTGTCATGACAATCTCTATATTCAATAGAAATCATGCATCTGGTTGCTGCTGTCTCAATTTTAAATAAAAGATATTTTGTGGTGCTAAATCAATTTAAATTGCATTGGAACTATCTGCAAGAAAGGTAAAGTACTATCTTTCTTAGAAGGCAATGTTAGAGAGAAAAGAGGGAAAAAGGACTTTAGATGTTCTCGAACACACTACTGATTTAACTGCAACATTGAAAAACCCACTGTTTACTATTTAAGCCCCTGCAAAGGTTGGATATGTATTAAGTGTAGGTATTTGTGGTTAATAGCATCTATATTCAATTTGCAATTAAAATGTTATTGAATTTTGGAGGGCCGCCACAGTAGCACAGTGGGTAGCACTATCTCCTCACAGCTAGAAGGTTCTGGGTTCAAATCCTTTCAGTGCAGAGTTTGTATGTTGTCCTCGTGTCTGTGTGGGTTCTTAATGGGCTTAACCCCCGTGACCCGCAAAAGCAGAATAAGTGATCAAGAAGATGAATGAACGACTCAATGTATTTTGAAGTTGAAACAATTTTCTACATGTGGAATTTTTGTTCATACAATACTCAGGGAATTATAGAGTGAAGTCATAACCCATAGCACAAACAATGCTTGAATGAATGGATTCATGAATGTTTGTCCATTTTTCTGTCAATGAACACTACCGTCCGAAAGTACTGTTTTTATGTCCTTCAGTTGTTAAGTCTTAAGGAATCGTACTTTCATATTTAGAATAGTAATGGCATTTAAAGATAAGAATAAGATAACCTTTATTTGTCCCACAGTGATTACATTTGCAGTTTAAATGACCTCAAATAACGTTTACAGATCAAAATTTAATAAATAATGACTTAGAAACAATTCAGCTTATGAATAACCTCTTGGAACCAATTGCGTTCGTAGACTGGGGACTATCGGTATCTTCCGCTTTCATTTTATATGTGTTTGGGTGCATTTTAAAGGAAGTTACAATACCAAAACAGGAATATTCTTTTGTTTATGAAATGTTAAATACTTAACTACCAAATTATATTTCCATCAATGTCGACATGAGAAGCATACATAAGTACGTAGGAACTTAAAAGCAGACTCTTTATGGAGGAATTTATCCATTCTCGTACAGAGAGGAAGTGTAAATGTGCCTTTAGTATCGACAAACTGCAGCAATTATTGAAAGTGGCACAACGTTATCTCATATACTGTATATTTAGTGCTGAACTGAAAATCTACTGCCAACCATTTTGAACGGCTCATTTTCTTTCACTTAACAATATAAACATTACACACTGTTCTATAAAGGGTTATATTGTACACTGATCTAATGTTTTCACTTTATTCCTAACTTATTCGAGTTTTTGGTGGTGTCAATCAAATGTCTCTTTTTGGTATTACTACTTCTACTTCTACTAATGCTCTGACAACAAAAACTACTGCTTCAGCTATTTGCCATAGGCTAACATATAATAAAATGCAAAATGGGGCATTTTGCAGGTATCTATGCCAGCAAATCAGAAAGTAGGTTGTCTTATTGGAGCAAAGGAGGATTGTTGAATTTCAATGAAAACCATCTGCTGGTTCTTAACAGCAGAGGAAGAACATGCTGAGGAGTATTCTCTCCCAATAGCTTGCACTGCATTGTGATTCTTTCATCTTTAACGGTCCTTCTGGCATCCCATCTTTAGAGATACCATATTCGTGGGCCATTGAGAAGTTTGGCTTGTTGTGGAGTTGACATATCTGCTGTCCACTTTTTTTTTCTTTTCTTTTTTGTATTTGATGCTGGCATTTAATATGGATCACAATGTCTTACAATTGCATTTTCTTGGATTTGGACAAATGTAGATCTTCAGTAACAACTACTTATTGATTATTCTAGGAAGTGTCCAGCATAGTTTGATCCAGGTCAGATTAGACAAATGCTAAACCTGATTTTAAAGTGCTGCCTGAACAGCCGAAAGCTACTTGAAGTACTGAAAATAACACTATTGGTTGTATGAACATCTGCTCCCTGGATATTTGATTTCCCAAGCAGATGTTCGACCCCAGCTGCTATCACAAGATAATTTGTATGTTTGCAGAGAGAATTCCCATTTGGCTGTTCTGTTGATGGTTACATCTTCCTTTTGTGAATCAACCAGCACATTGTTAAGTGTGTTATAATATGTCTTCCAACCGGATGCCCTTCATACCCCTGACTGTATGAATTCTCCTGAACATTTTCAAAACATTGTTGTCAGATCGCATTTCATGCACACTGTACTGTACATTCCAGCTTAAGATTTAATATTTAAGCAGAGCTGGACAGATCAGCTGATAATATCTTATTACAGATATATTGTATCAATTTATAAATCTGCTGATAAGTAACAATGAAAGTGCAATAGAAAAGATATTGGATAATATTTTGTCAGACAAGTTTATTTTCTACAATGAATTGTCCTTATCAGTACATAAAAGTGTAATTCTTTGTTTATGATTTGTTTTCTCATTTTTAAAATGTATTGGAGTATACTGTATATCATTGTTAAGTATCTGAAATATTCATACTGGTATCAGTTAACAGTTCCAGTATCAGTCAGTATTCTCCAAATAAACATGTCCTGATACCGCTGTATTTAACTGACTAGTAGATATACCAAATAAGGTTTAGAATTGCTTTACCTTTTGCGTTGTTATGATCACTCAGTGACCTTGTCCCAGTCTCGATGACAACACTATAGTCAAAGTGATAGTCCCAAAGAAACCAGCATCACAGAGAGTATTTCATTGATCTAGTCATGCTTAGAACTCTGAGGGTTGTAACATCCTCTCTGAGGCTACTGCACCTGTAATGTTATCTGCAGGCTTATATTGAATGTGAACATTAAACAGTGGCTTAAGAAAAACAGAAGGTACACTATGGTGTTCTGAAAGATAAAGGGATCAAATAAGATCAAATATGCGACTATGAAATCAGCATCTAGAGCTTTCCCATGACAGTAACTACAAAATGAACAGAGGTCTTTAAAAATGCACCGCACAGAGACAATTTTTTCTTAAACCAGTCAAGAATTAATTTAAGTTTAACATCAATTGAAAAGGCAGATTTTAGTAGACTTTGTTAATTTAACCTTAAAATTCAAAGCACTTCAAACCTGATAAATCCTGTCACTTTGTGCCCACACGACTGCAGCGACATCACTAGAGTATGACTATGTCCTTAAAATGTGACTTCACCTTTTCCTCTCACTCTGACCAGTTCAGGTGTGGTTAATGTCATCATATGGTACTGTATGTGAAAGAGAAGATAACTCACGGGAGATGAGTCCCACACCTAACCCAGGACAAAGGATGTAGCATTATCTGCTAAAGGTGAAGCTTGTCAGGGTCTCACAGGTCTTAACTGACCCCACCACTACCCACTTGTGTTGAAGGCTTTAAATTCTCCCCTCCCAAGTTCAGAGTCGATTTGTTATCAAATCAAGCGTCGAGCCTCTGATTCATTGCTATTCAGCACTATGGCTGATTTATATGCAGAATGTAAAACAGATGCCTTATGCGATACATATTTATGGTGAGGCCTGCTCTCACAAGATTTATTATAGGTTCTTTCATCGGGGTGTGCATGAGCTGTGCTATGATGACTTGTATTTCCCCTCAGCTGCCAATGACAAACTCATTATAAGGAGGTGTGACTATTAATATACATTGTAATACTGACAGCTCCTAATTTATAACCCAAGTGCATGTTTGGGGTTCCTTCTTTCCATACCTCTCATTGTTTGGAGTGGGGTTGTGATCTTTTTGTATCTTCACATGTGTACATTCACGTGTGTGCATGATCTTTTACAGCTAATGCGCAGCCGTGTAAACTGCACATGTACCATGCAAATTCACACACAACATTTCACACACCAGTTTCTTTCTTTTATTGTATTTCATATAGATTTAACAGGTATAGTCCCTTGACCCCTGTATATACTTTGAAGTTTGGGTTGACGATTGTACTACTGTATGACCTATATACATGGACACATTGTACATAACATATACATAAATGGATTATCTAATCACCTATGGTTATTGGTTCACCACTTATTTAAATGAGCAAAGCAACAGAGGTATTTTACATCCTACTGACAAATTGGCATTGCAGGTGCTTTTCAGTCATTTCTGAGTCTTTTTGGCGCTGTTGTAATGTGCCCATTACTGCTGTAATTACCTCTTCTCTATTTGCTGAGATCTTCCAAATCACATTTACAATTGTAGATGCTTCTGAAAGCTCAGAACTAAATATAGATATCTGTGTCATTCAAGGTGGTTATACCGACAATGTACAAACATTTTTTATCCTCATGCAACTGCCCTGACTTTTCAAATTATCATCAGTAGTTTCCCACAAGATGTAACATATACTGAATGTAATATCAGCGATTTGTACAAGATGAGTATCAAAACAAGAAGCTCAAGCAACACACTGCATTGATTTTACGAAAATAAAATCTTTAGATTCCTAGTGAATAAGATATTGTCAGCTGTTTGCCTTCCAGTCATCAAGAGAATAACGTACTTACAAACATCTTTCTAGAATTGTAAACATCTGTCACCTAGTTTTATTTACTACGATGCAACAAACTTAATAACAGGAATACAACAGTCTATTTTATCTCTACCTGAGTAACTGTAGAAACACATACACACACTGACGCAATATCCTACTTTTCTTTTAATCACAAAGATTATTTTGTCCAAAAATATATATATACCAATAATTTTTTCACCATCTTTTACTTTGTGTGTTGATCATACAAAAGCCTCAGGGTAATTTCTGACCAGTATAATAATAATAGTATAATGAGGAATTCAAATCACAGCAAGCTAAACAAGTAAATTGCTGGTAAAAAAATTACATCCAAATACCACTATTCAAATTTTTAGCCCACCAACCGTCATTTTGATTTTTCAAACAAAGGTTTACGTCTTTATGTGCCCATGTGGGGTAACAGAATAAGTTAAACTTTGTTCTGAAGTCAGACCTCCAGCTCAGGAAGTCAGAAGTCAGCTGAAAACCGTATCCTGACAGCCATTGGAATATTTTTTGACTTCTTTACCCAGGATGGAATTTTCTATAAAGAAATTATTTTAAATCTTGGGTATCTCTATCCCAATTAGCTTTCTTGACAATCCAGAGTAGGATCTTATTTTTTACAAAAAGGGAAGTGGAAAAAACATCGTCTTAGTTTCACAGTCCATTACATTCTGGAACTTTTCTGGCTATGGGCACAGTAAGGTTTTGTAGTTGCCTAGAAACTTCTTTAGACAGTCATTTCAGATATTGTCCATACACCGCAACTAAAAAAAACCAACAACTTGCAATATCAAACTTTTGTCTCCGTATTCTGGCAGTGAGCTTAATTCTAGATGCACTATTGATATCCTTATGATATTCATATGACATGACACGCAACGTCTTGCTCTATATTCATATTTCTGAAGCAGCAGTAGTTCAGTCTGTAGGGACATGGCTTGGGAACCAGAGGGTGAACGCCAAGTGGTGGTTGGAGTTGTGCTAGTTCACTCCTCCCAAGGTGCCTTGAGCAAGGCACCAAATCCTCCAGACTGCTCCCTGGGCGCCACCATGTGGCTCACCTTCACTTGATCATTTCATATTCTCTTGTCTTCCATGTGTGTAGGCCTTTTGTTTTTTTGTGTTTGTGTGTGTGTGTGTGTGTGTGTGTGTGTGTGTGTGTTTGTGTGTGTGTGTGTGTGTGTGTGTGTGTGTGTGTGTGTGTGTGTGTGTGTGTGTGTGTGTGTGTGTGTGTGCATTCAATAACTGTAAAACAAAATCCCAATTGGGATCAATAAAGTATGATTCTTCTTCTCTTCTTACATAGTTACTGGATCTGACTCTGCCACTACAGCTACTATCCCTTGCCAGTCTTTGCCAGATGACCTGTGATGCATTGATACCAATGTATTCCATATTTAAACTCTTACAAATGTGAGCTTATTTGTAAAAGCCCCACATGTTTAAGATCCTCTACTTCATGGGATGAAAGGATTCAGGAGAAGTTTTGGGTATGGCCCAATGAAAAATGTCTTTGTTTTTGGTTTTGATCTGGATCACCTCACACATCGTACAGTACATGAATGACTTCCTGCAAGTGTTCATAAGGAAGATGAATGAATGAGTGAAAATGTTTGACCAGCAGAGAGGGCACCAGGTTTCTGTAGAAGAGAACTCCATTTCAGATTGGTACAGAAAAGGAATTTGTACCATAAAGAAAATAAAGTGCAGTTAAATATTGTTTATTTTCATTTGTTTGTTCATTTATTTGATTTCCAAAAGACCTAAAAGAATCACTTTTCATTGAATTCGCTCAACTTTATTGCACCGCATATGCTTCCACTTACTGTCATGGTTCGGTGTGGCAGTGCTGGTGTGTGGCAGGGAGAGGGGCCAGGCTTGTGGGTGGAGCCACGGCTCCACACCTGATACTCATCCACAAACCAGTAACTGAGTTTCACACCTGAACATCGTTGGTGTTGTCATGATGAGGCTTTTTAAGCCAGGTGGGATGACTGATTTTTACTGGTTAGTTTTGTCAAGTTTGGTTCCTTGTAGTCTGTCCTGATTTTGAGATTCTTGTCTGTCTGGAGAATCTTTGCATTTGTTAATAAATCATGGATGAAAGATTTGCTTTTGGTGTCCTGCCTTTGGGTCCACATCCCGCCACATGTGACACTTACACCAAAATATGTAAGCAGTTCATCTTCTGATCAAATCATGGATGTAGGAATTCAGGGGCTTGCATCATTAGTCCATAAAACTGTTCAAATGTGGGACTTTCAAGTTTTCTTCCATGTGTTGTATTCCAATATTATTACCCTGTTTATCTGCTCTACCTGAACTATAATACTTGCGGCAAACTGATGAATCGTTAGGCAGGTCAGAACATAGAAACATATGTAACATTTAGTATATTTCATGTGTCCCACTGAATTAATGGTAGCCACTTTGTTTTGGCAGATTACAGATTATATTGAGAAGACAAGTCCAGAAGTGAAACAAAAACACAAAAATGATCAGTTGATCTTAATTCTCAATTTTCTCGGGAGGCGCATGAACCTCAGCAGCCTCAGTCTCAAGCCATCAGAGTGAAAGCTCAACAGTAAATGAGTAAATCAATGCAAGCTCTCATATCCTACATGGAAGTGTTGTATCCTCACAGTCCTGTATTATTAGAAACTATGACAACATGGACAATTGTCATTTTTTATCTTTGCAGTTGTGCACTGCCTCACTTTTTCTGTTTTTCATCACTGTTCTTGTGCATTAATGTGTGGATGATGTGGCTGCTCTAACCAACAAGTTTGCAGTCTTCTGTAAAAACACTGAGTAACATGTGGTTAATAACCTCTAAATACAAATGACCCAAGTCATCCAAGCCAACGAGAACAAATACAAATGACTGATATAAATATGATTCAATATTTAGCAGGTGTTTGTTAACACAATCCTGCACTGCATTAAGTGTACACATTACTGATATGAGCACATGTTCAGAGACAAATTCATCAAATTCTCTCCAGCTGTTAAAACTGACTGACAGCTGATCCAACTGCGATCAGCTGCCGCCATCATCAGGAACAGGCATTGCTTTGCATGACTCATAAGGACATATAGGACCTGTCATTTCTCAAGTTTCCTTGTTTCCCCTATTCTCGTGTGGTTCCCATGTGTCTCTTCATGCATCCCTGAAGGGAAAGACTGAGACTCAAAGAATAGACACAAGAGGGACACGTAGATAATATTGAGGAGAATTGGGAGGTACGCATGATTCCTGATACTTTGCACACCTGCTTGCAATCAGCCTCATCTGCTTCTTCTGTATATGAAGCCCAGCCCATCATCACGTTATTTCTTTGACGGTTTGCTCTTCTGGGTTCCCTAGTAGTTTTCTTGTGTTGTTATTGTTGTCTAACTGTCATTGATTTCCCTAGTTCTCTCAGAACATCACTCACGTGTCTGGTTATTTTCCTGCTCCACAGGCCACTACTTCATCCACCAGTTGCTAGATCATTGACTCAAGCATTGCAGTAGTTTATACCCCAGATTCCTCAAATCGTAAGCTAACCATTCTTCTATTTTACCTCTGTTCAATTTGAACACTTAGCCGGCTGCCTGCCTCCTTTCTTGTCTGCTTGTCATCCTAACAACATCTGCTCTGCCAGTCCAATACTTGGACATCCACCTTGCCCAACCAATCATGCAATGCCACATGAACCTCATGTCCTTTTCTTCAGCCAGCTAACATCCCTCACATTCTCCTTCCATTTATTGGCTAACAATTCAACTTCAACAATTTCCCTTTATTCATCTCTAAGTTTGTGCCTGTGGATTCACATTTGCAATTCTTAACGATATAATTAGCTTTGAATCACAAATACAATGTAGAAGCCCAGCTTTCAAAGCGACTAAAATTGAAGAATGATTTCTCAACTAACTGAAAGACTCAATGCCAAATAGCCAAATGTTGTGAAGTCTCCCTCCAAGTGAAATGGAAGTGATACTTTACCGAATATCAACTTAGTAAATAGCCATTAAATTAAGGAGTGATCGGAAAGAAGGCAGACATACTATATGAGAAGCAGCACATGCAAAGCAGTAGGTTTTATGACAATTCATATAATTAAAGAAGACGCACATCAGATATACAAGAAAACACTTTTTTTTTTACAAACATCTCTGTTTGTAATTTAGTCAATGTAATCAAATACTTGATCACTATGGTTTGATTCTTTATAGAATTATGACACTCCTTGATTATTTCAGCTGCATTGAGATTAATGTGGTGGTGTATTTTGTAGGCAGTCTTAAAAAAAAAAAAGTAGTAAATAAACAGTAAAAAAATAATGTTAGCATTAATTGACAAATTTTTGGAGTGTTAATTATCCATAGTCATAAATAGTACAAACCTAGCAAAAAACAGTGAAATGATTTTGTGCACATATCACTTTCATATGCATATACCAGTCATCTCCCCCATTTCTGGTTCTGCATGTCTCCCTCAGCCCACATTCAAGGTGCTTTTATGTTACACGACCACTTGAATTTGAGCCCAGGGGAACTCTGTGGGTCCCTGAGCAAGAATGCCGCAAAAAAAAATCTATACAACAGATGTATGATGTTATATGGTCAAACTGGCAAACACAAAAGGCCTAAAAACAAAAGCCATGAATTACCCAAGGCTTTCAACAGCTTGTTTTCAAAACAGGCCGGCTGAGATCTCACAAGCCTCTCCTCCCTCTCAGTCACTCCCTCACTCCAGTTCTGCTCTCAGCATTACCCTATCATGCCTTTCTCCCTCACTCACTTCTCCCCCCCTCTCCATCTCCTCTCTGTCTTATTCTTTCTATGCCACCCCCCGAGACTAAATGCTTAAATAGAAAAGAAAAGACACCATTTTTGCTAATTAGTTGAGGACTTAACAGGCACAGGATATGCTGCCTTAGTTTTTCATCTGCTGTCCACAGGCTGTCGACTGTCCTGTGAAGTTGAGCCTGTGTGGGTAAGAGAAGAAGAAAGGAGCAGGGTAGACACACACAAATGCCTCAGTGGAGATCTTGAACAGGCCTCCAGTGGGGGTTGAGCTCAAAATGGGGAGTAATCATTAGTATTTAACATTTGGGAATAAAGAAGTCTTAACTAAAAAGTGTAAATGGCTGTGTGCTCCACCTCCATCTTTAGAAATGTTCAGGGGTGGTTTCAAATCATACACTTATTTATCTACAGTATTTATTCTGGTATGGTTGTTGAAGCTGCATGTGAAGAAGCCATAAAATTACAACGAAAGAGATAAGCACTGAAAAATTAGAACTCATGTATCACTCTTTCCAGTGTTTATCTGCTAATTTATGACATTTTGAGATTTTATATCATAATCTTTGAATAAAATTCATATAATGGATGTTTAGATTTAACACATTCAAAAGATATAAATGTAAATAAGTTATACACATTATAGCCTCACATACAGTTTTAACACTGACACAACGTTAGGACCACACACTCGGATGCAGCAAGATTGTATCAGCGAGAGCAATCCACAGTATGTTGAGTCAAGATAAATTTTAATGTTTGTGTGTCACACTTACTTAGGAATTTGATATTGAGCTATGTGTAAAAAACTATTCACTCATATCTATAAAATGTACTTAAAGATAAATGTCTAAATTAAGCACCATCTACAACCCAGTTACATGTGCCCAAACAAATCCATATCAAACATTAAAAAAAAACTACAAAGATGAAAGAAAGCAAAGCTGCCATTGAATGTATGGGGGGGTGATCGACACACTAAATCTGGGCATTTTAGGTTTAGAGAAGCATAACAAAGTGGAAAATTAAAAGAGTGGAAACTTAATAAAGTTGTTTCACTGCAGCAGAACTTGGAATGATTCCCGTAGGAAAATGGAGGCTGAGAACACAGAGCAGCAATAAGACTTATAGCAAAGTAGTTGTGACAGGAATTCAGGGGTGAGGAGAGAGATCCTGAGAGTCAGAGGTCAGCAATCACTATTAAAAAGGTGGTAGAGTATCTATGGCTTGTTGTAGCCCTTCAGCATTTCACCTTTAAACCTAATGTTGCAAATAATTCTTTATTCTGATGTCTGAATCAGATAAAGCATAAGTCAGAAGTAGAATGCCCTAAAACACTTGTGTTGAAAGCCCTGAGTGGTTGTTATATTGCTCACTAAAAGGAATGGAATGAAGGCGCAGAAGCTGCCAGCATTCTCAACTACTTTGTTCAAATAGGTGTATTTATCAGAGATGTAAGACACACATGCTATAAAACCAAGGGCAACAGAGAAATCCCTCACATGATCACCACACCCCATAACTGCCTGAGACAAAAGTGGAGGCTGTGCCATATGTCAGTTATATGGAGCAATAACCAACTTAAAGAAGTGTGGTAATAGAGTAATTTACCTGTGCCTGAAACAACCCCTATTACACACACACACACACACACACACACACACACACACACACACACACACACACACACACACACACTTATAAACATACTCTCAGATTTTCTTTTTTAATTATATTTTGAATAAAGTAATTTTCACAAACATGTACACTCTTAGCAATGGTATCAAATCACCTACATAAGGATCCACAGAGTAACATAAACCAATGCAAAGTGTGATTGTGATATAACAAATTGTGTTATCAAATACATGTTTTTTTAGTTGTTAAAAATCTTTGCATCATTTAAATTTCTTTGCACCTGGCCACTAGATGTGTATTAGCCAACACTTCAAGTGATCAAACATACTCTTAAACAGAATGTTAATATAACATATGTCACATTAATCACAGAGATTTCTGTTGAATTCAGTCAGCTCTATTCAACACAGAGATCTACCATCCAATATAGATAGAATTAAGTGACTGTAACAAGAAAAATAAAGAATTGGTCTTAATATAGAAACAACTACCTCCCGCTACTACTTTGTTGTTTGCCACTGTGTATTAGTGCAATAAAAATACAAGTAATGAAATGTGGTAACTCAAACCGCTGACATGACTGCTTGTCTGTACGCACTGCCACCATGTGAATGTTCTGTTTTTGATGCTGTGGTTTGTTGTCACTGGGGTGGCTGTTCTTGTCACACACAGATGCATATCATCTCAGTACAATGCATCTAAATCTTTAAAGATTGCTGATGCAGAAAAATAAACGTACAGGAGCTTAGCACCTTATGTGTCTGTCTTAACTGCATTTAAGTGCTGAGTAATGTACACTGCGTTTAAAGAGGGTTTCAAAGTGGAGTAAAAAAATTTCAAAATCAACCGCAGCTCTATATCATTGACAGTATATCTTTTGTGTCGTTGATAGAGATTAACTATAATAATAATATTATTGTGTACAAGGTAGTAGGAGCATTATTAACAGACGAACAGAAAAACAAAGCTTTCTGCACTACGTGCATCTTGGTAAAATGTTATCTGTTCATGTTGTCATCAGTTCTGATTGTCGTGGTAGAGATAGAACACAATTTTATAACAGCACAAGGCAGGAGAGTGTGTGAATGGGCATGTCGTTCAGGAGTCAGGCAGGATTATGCTCTGAAATCCTCTGATACAGGAGCAGCAGGGGCCACTTGAGGCAGGGCAATTGTGCAGTCTGTGAAGCAGGTCTCCAGTAGAACTGTGCTTATTTATGTAATCATGCAAAAAATATCTATTCTATTGCTTGTGAAAGCATTTACAATGGCAAATCCAAGCTCCTCTTCTCTCTAATTTGGGTTCAAAATAACAGTATAACTGCTCCCCCTGGTGTGCTTCCCACCGCATTGCCTGGGAGAATAATCTGTAGTGTAATTGGTATGCACCCTGAGGTCAAAGCACTAACTTGGTAGGAGTGTGTTTTCACATAATGCACAACCGCAGCAGCCTTTCATTCACCTCTCCTGACAGCCAGAAAATATTGTACTATATCTCAGCGCCTTGCTGAGTAAAAAATGAGAGTAGAAATTCTGCAAAATAGTCGCTCTGTGCAAATTAATACCTCTGATATCACAGTCAAGCTGTCACAGGATCTTCCTTACTCTAATTTCTAAGCCTTGGCTGTTAATCCTTGATGTTGAAGAATTAAGATTTATATCAGGGGTTGTAACATGGAGCAACTCATTTTCTTCATCTCTTTCCCTTGCATTCACGCGCACACACCACTTACACTCACCAATACACAAATGTGTCTGCAGACAAAATGTACTCCACATAATTCAGTAAGATCATAAATCACAACAGGTTAATGCTCCACAAAAATCCTTTCAACATCCTTTAAGCGTTAAATCATCATGTTGTGGAAGGAGTATGAGAATAGACAGGAAACAAGATGTGCAGGTAAAAGAGATAGTGTTGTACCTTTTCAAGTCAATTCTCAGTGTGTAGATCCAGCCCTTCAGTCAAATATGTTGTTGTGCAAGGGATTAGGGATCTGTGAAGCACTAGGTCTTGACCTGCAAGTCTTGAATCCTGGCTGTAACCTGACCTAATACCAGGTGTATGCCTCTGGGTCAAAGGGTTGGGAAAGCATGCAACAAAAGACAGCTCCTCAATAAAACCCTCACTGCTCTAATTAACCATTTCAACCTTATTTTCAATCCCTGAAATAATCCTGCGATGTACGAGCACGGGTTTGCAATGTGAGATGGAAAGTCTCATATTTCCTTAATTGGTGAAGCACACAGAAATGTCAACTAAATGAAATGTGTAGAGTGTATATCCTAATAGAGAGAATGTTAATGGCATGCTTACTCCCTGCACCCCAAGCCCCCCCTCCACGGCTTTGCTTTTACTTTCAAAATAATTTACTGCACCTTTAAAGCACCCCGTCATCTGCAGCCAGAGACCCATAACTGTCATGTGAGTCGATCATTTACCCAGCGATCGCCTAAGTGTTACGTGTTAATGGGTAGAAGCTGTAGAAAACATAGGGAAATAACTAGCACATACAGAACCAACAGATCATCTCTGCAGAGAGGAAAGCTGTATCATTTCATAACACATTCAGGGCTGCGGCAGTTAATCAAACTTCCTGCCAAGAGGACTGCCGTATCTCAAGAACATGTCAGAGGAGAAGTCCTTAAGTATGCTCATATGGGACTGTATAACTGAGTGGGATTCTTCATCCACATACATTAACTGTTGACACAAGGGAATTGGAAGCATTATATTTAGTGGTGACAAGGTTAATGTAACATGATGTAGGCCTCAAGTATTTGGTGCTTATTTGTTCCCATAAGGGAAAGATGCTGTTGTATTTATTTCTGTCTAATTGTTGAAACTGAGAACATTAAATATTCAATAGTAATAAGGGCACAAGGGCAGAACAGTGGCACGGTGGGTAGCGCTGATGCCTCACAGCAAGAAGGTCTTTGGTTCATTTCCACCCGCAACCTTTCTGTGTGGAGTTTGCATATTCAACCGATGTAGGTTCTCTCCAGGTTCTCCAGCTTCTTCCCACCTCCAAATCATGCAACATGGGTGAATTGGTTAACCAAAAATTGGCCACAGGTATGACTGTATGGGTGAATGGGTGTCTGTCTGTCTATGTGTGGCCCTGACTCTCGCCTGATGCCAGCTGGGACACGGATATGGATACATGGCTAAGGACGAGCAAATCAGTGAAATGAATTGCTGAATGAATAAAACACACATATATACACTCAGTTCCTGACTGAAACAATTCTGGACATGAAAATGAAAACATTTTCATCACGTTCAATGATTTAAAATACTAACAATACCCCAGTTTATATATATAAACCTGATTGTTTCAGTATTTATTTGGCATTCCAGGCTGGGCTGACCCATTGACTGAAATTGACTACAATTGAACAAGCCAACACTGGCTGGTCTCAGAGAGTTATTAATTGCTCCAGCATGCACTTGCACATGTGTTTGGATAGGTGTTTCTTGTAGTTAACAAAAAATCCTTTGTATCACTGAACTTTCATCTGTGACTCAATTTAGGAAGGAAATGAGAGTAAATACAAAATCCCATTGTCTATCTCTTCACCACAGCTTGAGCTTATCTAGTTACATAAATTGGGAGTATATAGTCTTAATTTGAGCAGTCTTGAAAGGTTAGGGTTTGAGTTCAATTTGGGGTCAGAAAGTCGGTTAAGTTATGATGGAATACTGGAAACGCAAGAAGTGGTGGAGCTATTAGTTCCATACTGTAAACTGAGCAGCCTAGGTCCATTAAAAGTTCAAGTTTACACAGCATGGCTACATCAACACCTGCCAATAATCACTCTAAATTTCCATTGATCTGAGGATTTTCTTAATTGTTCAATTCAATAACTGGTTTATTATTTTGATCAAAATGTCACAAACTGGTGAAAAATACACATTACTATTTTCCGTGCTCAAAGTGATGTTTTCACAATGAATTTCGAATCACCAACAGTCCAAATCTCATAAAATTTTACCATCACAGAACGATAAAAGCTGCAAATTAAACATTTATGAAACCAGGAACAGTTTAATTTACATCTACAGTAAAATACAAAATTTTGACTTAAGGCTTGAAATCATAAACAGTATTAACAAAGTCAATATGAAGATACATTAAAAATGTCATTGTCTTAAAAACCACACACTGTTCAAAGAGTTTTTTAACAGTATTCACAGTGTGCATATTTCTCACTCTGTCACCTCTACATGTCACCCCTGCCCATTCCTCTATTCTCTGAACTCATCTTGGCAAGGGGTTTCCTAGCGAGCCAAAATTCCAATGTACACTTGCCACATGACCCATGACCATGAGCGGACAAGGTTACCGGTCATGACTTTTACAGCTTTTTCTGCCCCCCTACAACTCTCTGTGTCTCCCTGGCTTGAAATAGTAAGTCAGATACTGTTGTAATGAAAAGGCTCAGGACAAACCTGCTGCTCTGATGCCCTCCAGGCTCAAGCTGACAAAAACATCAAGACAATGACAGCGAAGTAGGAGAGGTGAACAAAAGCCCAAAGGATGTTAGGGGGAGAGGGCAGTGAAAGGTGACAGACCACTGGAATATACACACCAAATATAAGTGTAATTTACTACCGTTATGGGTCTTTGTTTCTATGGCATCTGTGTGGCAAAAAAAACTTTTTCTTTTACAGAGTCCATTTTACAAATATATAATTAACACGGCATGCAAATAATTTTGAATGTCTTATATTCAACTCAACATGTAGCTCAGCTCAAGGATAGAAAGGGGCAATTGACTCTTTCTGATTCAGCTGAGTTATAATTTGGAGAGAAATGCTAGAAATATATTCTGGTATGCTAGAAATATTGAACAGACATTCATGAGAATTTTATGGTCAAGATAATTTAATCTTATTTGGGTAGTACTACTAAATGACGTAAGTCACTCATTGCGAGTCCTCAACAGCAGGTTTTGGCTAAACACCAACAGTCAGTAGAGGTAAAGATGCTTACCACACTGTCTATACATGCCAGTATAACAGCCGATGGTGGCTTTACCTGTCAACTATTAAACTTTCAAGTAATTGGGTAAAACCAATAAAGACATTAATTGAATTCATAAGAACATACCACTGCTCAGCCAAAAACACAGTGCTTAAAACAATACTACAGGATTTCTTTTTCATGGTCAAGCATTTATTTCACCTTGTCTATTGCCAAAGAAAGACTTGTAAATGGTAACAATGTGAGAAACTAATTATTTTCTCAATCTCAGAATCAACATAAATCTGTCTTGATCATAGCAGTTTCAAAAATTAACTGCAGAATAAAAAGCAGTTTATATCTGTACTGTAGACCAGTTGCACAGCTCTCAGCAACATGGTCACTAAAGGTCAAGGCAATGTGTTAATTATTGTGCCACAGTTTCTTTGACATTCTTAAAGATTAAAGATTAAAAAGATTAAATCCACTTTAGTTGTCCACACATGGGGAAATTATCTTTACACTCTTCACACTTTCTTTGCATGTGGTTACATTTCTTGGTTAGTCATACACACATAGTTTTTTGAATACAGGCCCCAGGACACAACACACTAGGGGCCTGTAGGCATGCAATTAGTAACACATCACACAAGAAACAGTAGGGGGAGGCAGAGTGACGGGTCGCACATGGATGGTCGCGCCCCAAACGAGCAGCTTGTAGGGGGGACGGCGCCTTGCTCAAGGGCGCCTCGGCAGTGGCTGGGAGGTGAGCTGACACCTCCCACCGTCAGCTCACGCTTCGAGGGATGTCATGGCAGGAGCGGGACTCGAGCCACCCAAGGCTGGGCGATCCGTCTTCAAGACATCTACTCTACCGCTGAGCCACTGCCGCTGAGCCACTGTATTTCAGTCTAATTGTTTCTCATTTTGGAGACATGGACCTAATTTTTACTTATTTATTTTTTATTTTATTTTAACCTTTATTTATCCAGGTTAGCCTCATTGAGATTAAGAATCTCTTTTTCCAGAGGGACCTGGGCCAAGAAGGCAACAAAAAAAACAGTAATGCAGTAATATGTGGGAGTGTGCCCCACAATAAGCTGGCATCTTACTCTCCCATAGTCAGGTGAGAAGCTCCAACAGACCTGTGACCCAGAAAAAGGTATACGAGACTATACAAGATTTTTAGAGTCGCCTCTTCTAAAAGAAAATGGATGGATGTGGGAGTGTGCTTGTTGAGTGCTAAAACATTTTATTTACAGTAGGTATTTATCTGGAATTCCTATTTAAATATTGTCACTTTAAGAACCAAATATTAACATGAGAGACGAAGAAGGAAACATGTTTTCTAAATCTTCTAGCACTTTTTCTGACCTTAGCACAAATATGTTGTTTGGTTGTCTCTCTGTTAGTTGGTTAGTTGTGATCGATTGAGAGGAATGGGAGAAAGGAAATCGTGCATAAAAAGCAGCCAGTTTACACAATTTGTGTGTGTGTGTGTGTGCGTGTGTGTGTGTGTGTGCGTGCGTGCGTGCGTGTGTGTGTGTGTGTTCCTGAGACTAAGACAATCCCCACAGTGAACACCCTGTCAAAGAGATCATAATAAACTGTCATCTGTACAGCCAGGGGCTACAGTACCATTCTGGTGCTAAAACCACAGGAAGACTGAATCACTAACTGATGCCATGCATTCCAAGGATTTACACTGGGAACAAACGAACCTGAAAACAAGCATGCATTGTTTTTTCTCACCAAAGAAACAATATCCCCTGAACAGATTACAGGCAGACACTGCACGTGCAGTGACCCAATAATAGAATAACAGACATGGGGCTGATTCAAACAATTTTAGCAACAAAAACGGAATATTCTAACCATTTATTCTCAGGCTGTTGTTTTACACAACTTAAGCTTTATCGGGGTTATCTAATAAACAGGTCACTGTGTGTTATATATACACCGCATAAATGTTGTTGTGCTCAGGATGTGAGGCTCAGCGTCTGCTGTGTAACCAAATCACTCTGTGGTGCATAATGTATAATTGCTAAACTCTTTTGACCTTTCAGTCACATCTCATACCCTATAATACAAGGGTGGGTTTGGTAGGGACAGCAGTATCACTGCCACACACATCCATTGAACTAATACATTTATATGGATTTAGTGAGGTTGACATGTGAGCTTTCATGGCCCACCCACTGTCACTCTTCAACAAAAAATAAGAATGTCCCTTGCAGGCAGGGGGGCAGTTGTACATGCTCAGTCACTGCAGTGTCATGTGAGGAATTTTTCACCAACCAGCTCTCAATTTCATGGCAAATTTCCACTGCACACTACATCTGTTTGGGGAATGTAAAGTGAAGCTGCAGGGGAGGGGAGATCTCCTGGATTAAGCCTGCTCATCAGTTTATCATTCATCAGACAGCAGGAGTTTTTAGTACATAAGATAAAGGGTGGAGAGAAAAATCCCTGATTTTCAACAGCCATACTTTCCTTTGTACTTCAGGATTAACGACAAGGCTGAGAGAACCTGATGAGTTTAAAGCTTCAGAGGAGAGCAGGGTGAAAGAAAGCCAGATCAGAACTGAGATACCATTAAAGAACCTCATAAATCAGGAGTGCTTATGGTGGGGGAACACACTGTTAAAAAACATCTGGACTGTCTCACCGTAACATTTATTTTGAGCTGTCTCTATTGGGAATATGCTTTTAAGGATAAGATGTCCTCCAGTGTCACTTCAATTAAGAATGCTCACTTTGTTTATTGTCAGTGATTAAAGTAGAAATATACAACTTTTTTTCAACATAAATATTGATTGCACAGTGAAATGGCCCTAGGAATATGACACCATTCATATTTGTACAGGTTCCACATGACCCCCACTTTCACTCAGCTATATTGTGTGTTGTCAGGCAGATTTGTTTCTGGAAAAAATAAGACTTAATAGCTTCCCGGCAGCTATCCCAAGCAATGGTGGGTTGTTTCCTAAAAAAAAAAGGAGGCTAAGAAGGCGAGGAGGGATAGATTCCAAGGTAAAAAATAAGCCAGAGGATAAACCTTCACCTGAGGGAGAGAGTTCCTGCATTGCATCTGTTACCCCCAACAATATGTTTCCGCTTAACATGGAATGATGGATTGGTTCACAATCGACAAAACTCACCTAATCAAATGTTTTACTACATTTTGATCATACAACTGAGATCAGAGTTTTAGTTAAAATAAGGAGTCTTATTGCTTTGGAGAGCAATCATGGTATTAGCAGTAAGGTTGCTAATGCTGACCAGCAAAGGACTCAGGAATTGCATGGAAGAAAAAGAATAAAATAGTGCATTCTTTTTTTGAGTTAATGTCAACTTTAACGAAGAATAATTATACTTTGTTCAACACACAGACTTGAGAACAATTTAACTGTAATGACCAGAGGCCGTACAACAGCACTGATTGTGTAGCAGAAAATATCACTGGTATGAGGAGCAATAAAAAGATGGTCTCACGCACTCCTACATGTACATCATGTTAGTCAGGGTGACACCCAGGCCTCCAGTAAGATAAGTGTGACTCTCTCTGAGGCCTTCACAAGCCAGCCAACTTCCTGCAGACACCTCTTCCTTTTTGCACTTCCCGATGTTATCATAATCCGGGCCCCAGTGTGGACCTTTGTGGCTCATGGCCCTGTCTTCCGCTAGCACACGTGTGCGTCACATTATCTGCTGAGAGGCCAAACTTTGCATCCTGTCAGGTGGGGGAGGGGTTATAAACCAATGTCTGGAACAGGAAAAGGAAGTGGGCATGACCAGGATTAGGTGAGAGAATGGAAGGAACAGAGTACAATATCTATCCTCTATGTCCCTTCAATAATTTATAAACAACGATGTCATATTTTAAAAATTGCAAAAAAAGAACAGATTTCGCACTGTGTCACCAAGAGTGTACCAAGATTCAAACTGACTGGCCCCATGTTGAACACTTTGAGGATTCAATAGCATCAAAACATGGCAGTCAATTGCTATAGCCTGACAAAGCTTGTTCTTAAGTTCAGTAAAGCAAAGAGTCAATAATTAAAAGAAAAATATGCTTCTTTGCATTTGGGTGTGCGTGCATGCATGTTTGCATGTGTGTATGTTGACCTACCACTTGGCTGTAGAATGAGTGAAAGTCAAGCCATGAGCCTGGTCTCTTGGCTCTGTGCACTTTGCTGGGCTTGGAGTTCTTATTTCAATGGAAGCCTAAGTAGAGTTTGACTTTGAAGGCTTTGATCCGGAGGCAATGCTATGGCATTTGACTTCTAGCTAAAAAAAAAAGCAGCATGTCAGACCTCTGGGGTCACTGGGATCATTTATCGCGGTTGAAAATAACCAATGGCAACCCAAGATTTGGGGAAGCTAAAAGAGGCCTGACATTAGCAGGTGCCCTGAGGTGGAATAGAGACAGCTACAGAGCAGGTCACTGACCTTGGACCACAGAGAACTTCTTTTTCTTTTTCTATCTTCTTTTTTTTTTTTCCCAAACCCGCGGGCCTGGATTCACTTAGTGGAAAGGTTCTTCAGCTGAAACTGGTGAATCCACCATGTGTCTAAACCGGTGGAAAATAGTGTACTAAAAACACAATAAGGCCCTAGGTTCCTTTATTATGCCCTTAAGTTAAGGATTATTATAAAGGTCGTGAGTAGAAGTACCCTTTTTTGCTATTTGTAAAGTATACGATAGTTAAACCATAGCAAAATATAAACTGTGTTGTTTCAATATGAGCGTTGGAAAGTCCATCATTCGAATTGGAATATAACTTTTTCAGATTACGTTTCAGATCAGATATACTAACTTAACTGAATTCAATACAGAATACATACTGTAATATGTAGTCATGACAATGGGCCCGTTTCACAAAGCAGGTTTGTGAAAAAACCTGTGGAAAACCTGGGTAAGTTAACCCTGAAATCAGAGAAAACCAGGGCTTTCGGTTTCACAAAGGGAGGTAACTTAACCCAGCATCAGTAACCTTGGTCTGTTTCGTGAAGCGAGATAAACTGAACCTCTGGGTTTGTTACCACAGTAACAGAAACTCTGAAGTTAACCTAGTCAGGAGCAGGTTTTATTCCACAAACCCAGGGTTTCTTCTGACTCTGCTCCCTTTCACAGCCGCTCGCAACGCTTCATTTTATGGTTATGTCAGAATTAAGGTTTTACAAATAACTCCGTATTTTAGAGGCAAACATGGCTTGTCCGTTTGATGAGGGTCCCATAGATGGAGTTTGAGCATTAATTCATAGAGAATTTAATATTTTTGTATCGCCTTCCGATGTCCCGTCATAACCAGACAGTTATCTTTACGTTCGGTACTGGTTCACGTCACGATCCATCTCACACACACACACACACACACACACACACACACACACACACGACCTAATCCATCCTCACATCTGCAGCAGCGCTGCATGTACTGCTCCGTACAGTTTTTATTTTTTCTTTGCAAATGGTAGTTTATCTATACAATGTGGGACATGTACTTAACCTACTTGTGATGAAGTAGTGCACATCGCCTTGAAACTTTTACCCCAGTTTTTCAATTTTGCTGGAAATAAACCCATCAGAATCATCAAGGAGTTCCACAGTACTCCTTAGTACTCCACAGTACTTTTTCAAAGTACTCTTTCCATCTTCCCGTCACACTACTGGCACCTGTCAATACACTTCCATCCTTATCCTTAATCACCCTAACCTGCTGCACGTCCATTCCATCTCTGTCTCTCTGTCTTGCCAGCCTGTATGGATAAGTCTCTCCCTCCTTACTGTCCAACCTAGCATACAAGTCATCATAAGCCCCTTGTTTGGGGCTTTGCCACCTCTACTTTCACCTTACGCTGCATCTCCCTGTACTCCTCTCTGCTCTCCTCAGTCCTCTCAGTGTCCCACTTCTTCGCAAACCTCTTTCTCTGTATACATTCCCGTACCTCCTCATTCCACCACCAAGTCTCCTTATCTATTTTCCTTCCAGATGACTCGCCAAGTACTCTCCTACCTGTCTCCTTGATCACATTAGCTGTAGTTGTCCAGTCATCTGGAAGCACCTCCTGACCACCCAGAGCCTGTCTTAACTCCTACCTAAAAGTCATGCAACGCTCTTCCTTTTTCAGCTTCCACCATTTCGTCCTCTGCTCTGCCTTTGCCCTCTTCATCTTCCTCACCACTAGAATCATCCTACAAACCACCATCCTATGCTGTTTGGCTACACTCTTGCCTACCACTACTTTGCAGTCACTGATCTCCTTCAGAATACACCGTCTGCACAAGATGTAGTCTACCTGTGTGCTCCTACCTCCACTCTTATAAGTCACCCTATGTTCCTGCCTCTTCTGGAAGAAAGTATTCACTATAGCCGTTTCCATCCTTTTTGCAAAGTCAACCACCATCTGTCCTTCTGCATTCCTCTCCTGGATACCAAACCTGCCCATCTCATCACCTCTGTTTCCTGCACCAACATGTCCATTGAAGTCTGCACCAATGACAACTCTCTCACTTCTAGGTATGCTCTGCATCAATTCATCAAAGTCAAACCAAAATTTCTTTCTCTCTTCCAGCTCACATCCTACCTGTGGAGCATACCCACTAACAACATTGAACATCACACCTTTGATTTTTAGCTTCAGACTCATCACTCTATCTGACACTCTTTTTACCTCCAGGACATTCCTAACAAACTCCTCCTTCAAGATAACTCCTACTCCATTTCTCTTCCTATCTACACCATGATAGAACAACTTGAACCCTGCACCTAAACTTCTAACCTTGCTACCTTTCCACCTGGTCTCCTGGACACACAGTACATCTACCTTCCTCCTCTGCATCTTATCAACCAACTCTCTATTTTTTCCTGTCATAGGTCTACATTCAATGTCCCTACTCTCAGTCCTGTACTCTTGGCGTTCCTCTTCTCTCTCTTCCTACGGACACACTTTCCTCCTCTCCTTCTTTGATCAACAGTAGTCCAATTTCCACCGGCACCCTGTAGGTGAACAAGTTCTTTTGTCTCAGTAACAATCAATAGTTATGACTGATAACGATTAAAAAAAAACCCTCAAAGATTGTAAATACAAAATAATAAACTATACAACATATAAGAATATAAATATAAAATACTATTGATTGTTTGGATTGTTTGTTGATTCTGATGAATGCTATTTTTTGTGTAAAAACACACAAATCTATAAATTTTGATAACTAGACAGGTAAACATTTCAAAGGAAAAGGAGCAAGGGCAGTTACCTTTTTAAAGCCTGCAAGTCATTTTCTATGAGTTCTACCAAAACAGAGGCTTGGACAAAGAATATCCAAAGCCGAAAAAGCTGCTTTCCATAGGTAGCAACCTTTAAAGGGTTGGAATAAGACATAAAGAGTCAGCAAAGAAAGACTGTGAAGGAAGAGAGTGCACAAGAAAAAGAGACAGGTCTATACATATGAGGAAATAAGGTGGGAAAGGTTATTTACTTGCCATTGATCTGTTATAGCAACAACAGAGCTTGCCCTGTTTCTCTTTTGTCAACCTTTAAACAAGAGTATGCTCAAATGATGAAGGCGTCAATAAAGAGATGTAAATTATCGATTGAAGGAGTTGCATTAGCTCTTCCAATGACTGCTGTCTAGATTTACAGCAATGCCAACATTTAAACATCAAAAAGGACAACTTTATTCTGCAATGAGGATTAAGTCACATAGGACTCTGTGGTAAAATCACAACCAATTTGACACATTACTTTTCCTTGAGAAATCAGAGTCACATGCATTCCACCCTCTATGTCAGAAACTGAGGAGAGAACACTTTGAACTATTGTATATCATGTCCAGTTTTCCAGCCACTAGACAAAATTAAGTAGCTATTCGGCGAATATGAAGAAAATTTGTTTAAGCTTTGTGGTCAAGTTTTTAACAAACAATTTAACAAAGTTTTAAAATAGTTCAGTGTTCTGTTCAACAATCCATACATCCAATTTTTCGAAGACGACCAATCTTGTCTACAGCCGCTTTTCCACCTTCTACTTCAGCCTATCCCAGCTGGCTACAGGTGAGAAGCAGCGTATAACCTGGATGCGTTGCCTGTGCATCACAGGGCCACATGAAAGACAAACAAGTTACACACACTCACACTCACTCCTACGATCAATTAGGACTGATCAATTCACCTAAGCCACATGTTTTTGGAGGTAGAAAACCGGAGAACCTGGGGAGAGAACCCATGCAGACATGGGTAGAACATACAACCTCTGCACAGAAAGAAATCAAACCTGGAACCTTCTTGCTGTGAGACAACCGCCCTACCCACTGTGCCACCATGCCACTCCTGTCCAACAATCGATTTAATAATAAAAAATGCATTGAGTTTGATTGAGACTGTTTCTGATGGTTCCTCTCGAGTTTTCACATTCCATGAACATTACATGTTTTAGGCTACCTTTTTCTATGCTGTGTTTGGAGAGAACAGGTTAAGAAAGAAAAACGACTGATAGAATTTTTGGTTGGTGACATTTATCCAGTTGATGAACTATAAACTCTTCCAGCAACTCTTAACTCCTCATCTGTATTTGACATTTCTCTTTTTGTAAACAATCCAGAGTCAAACCCATTATTGAACTGTGGTTACACCATAATAAAAATCAATTTTACTGAACAAAATACAGCACAATCTATGCAACACATAGATTTTATCAATAATTTCTTAAAACAAGATGGTATTGAAAGTAATGTCAACACTTCCTGCTGTTGGCTTATCTCATTTACTAACATTACATAATTTTCTGGGCAAATGCAAAATATTAACACATTTGGAACTGGTTAGCTGTTAGCAAGAAAACAAGCAGTCATGCATGTTTTTTCATGATTAAAAAAACATCATACAATATAGTTAAAAGCACATTTTTTGCAGACAGTAGGGTCATACTGTATTCCTGTGCCATACATCTACAGTATTTGGCCTTAGCCCAGCAAGCACTTCTAAACATCCATCATGTCATTTTTTTAAACCATGAAAATGGCACAGACCTGATGTGCTGAGTGAGGAACTATTTGTTCTTCCATATGCCAGTGGTTGTAATCGGTTTCTCAGTATCTTGCAAAATTTTGCCCTTTGCTAAAAAGGGCCACATGTTTCCACAAAGGAGTCAGACGAATGTTACCTTAATAATTTTCTAATTGAAGCTTTCATATTAAAAGTCACAATTCTGGCAAAGAAAGTATGTTTCTTCGGTTTTATTTATTTTTATTTTATTTATTTGTTTATTTGCAGAAAGTTGAGCACAAAAATGAATAAAAAAGATTAATGTAATAATAATGTTTTGTAACAATAAATGTTGATACAAAACAGTTTAAGCTTTCGTTTTTAAGTCCGGGAGTAGATTTCCACCCACTTTATGGTATTTTGTGTTTGACTGCTTACACCAATAACCTTGCAACCCTACATGTCCTTTTACTTACAATGTTAAATCATTGTAAGGATGTGGGTTTTTTCTCATCGACCACACAAACTGATTGAAACATCAACACTCTCACTGGGTTAGCAGGGCTAATAAATAAATATGCGTTGCTTGTTCGGGTTCCCAAGCTTCCAACAAGTCACAACCATGGTCTCTAATGGAAACATTCAATGTAGCACTAAAGGCTGGGATTTTTCCGTCAGTCTTGAATTTAATTTAGTAAGACAAAAGCAGCTGCATACACAAACAAAACGTAGGTAAGCATTCATGCCATGCCATGAATATTTGAGTAAATATGTGTCTCGCTTGTCACAGGGGTCATGCAACCCTATAAAAAGGGAAAATATATATACATATTTTAATGTCCTTACACAGGTGTATGCAATAGCATTTCTCAGAAATCAGTCCATTGTGTATTCTGGTGACTCGTTTTTGTGGAGGAAGTAGACCCAAGGGGTGAGTTGACCCTAAAAGAGCCAGGATATTTGTTATTTCCTCCTGAACTTGGCCATATCTCACTTTCTAGAGGTGCCTGTCCCACTCACTCACTCTCAAGGACCAAGCCAATCTCCCTTTGTAAATAGAACTATGTTTTATAATTCCCTCTCTCTCTCAGATGACCATATCAATAATGCAGAGGAACCACATCTGTCCCAGGCCATAAGATTATTTCTCTGATTTGGGTAGACAGTTATGGTAATAGTTTGCCAAACAATCTACTCTAGCAACAATGACCACAGAATACAGCTGTTTTCAGATCAAAGAGACTGCAGAGAGGCCCATGATTGATTGCTCACCAAGACTCAGAGTCAGGCAGTTCAGCCCCCCACATCTCACTTTTGCTTCAGCAGTCTGATAATGGAAAAATTCCTTTAATTTTCAAGCTCCCTGGGAATTCTGCTATCATGTAAATTACTACGAGTCCAATTTAAGTATTTAAAAATCTTACTACTGCAGCAGGTCAAACTTTTTTGAAAATATTTTTTGATTTCCTATAAAATCTTTGATATCTTTATATAACTATGATAAAAATTTTAAAATTTGGAATATAAGTATTCCCACTCCACTAAATTTAATAACCACAACCTACATATAAATATGTTACAGATGTGGGATTCTGATGTTACACATTCATCTTTGTTGTCTGTTATTTAACCATCTACATTGTGTGAGACATTGATACATTAGCGTATCAGTGAAAGTTATCATGTGGCCATGGGGTTATTTTGTTGTGGAATGAAATGCATTAAGTATTATATGTATGTCACAGTCTGCATCCTTTTGTTAATTTATGGAATGAATGATTGAGAAATTGTATGCTGTGCACTAAAATCCTGGTCACACAGTCACAAAGTGTTTCTTACATGGAACATAACATAATGTGATTTTCATTGACATGGTCATTTACATGATTGTGCTGCATGTAGTTGCCTCTAATATTTTGACCTAAGCTGTATACTGTATTAAGTTTACTTTATATTAAATGCTAAAATATAAGTAACTGCATTATTCAGTATAGCTATTGCTAGCCTAAGGTGCACCGAACATCCCGTTAGTGTAAAATATAAGAGTCAGACATGTTTTCTGTACATCGTTTATATGAATAGTTTGTATTTAAATACCTTAGATAGACAAAGAAGCTCATTATTTATTAATGACACAAAAACTGTAACACCATTTGGCTAATATAAATTTGCATATTTATTAAAAAGCTGACATTTGTGATTAATGGCATCCATGTCATATGTGAATGAGGGGGAAAAAATCAGGGATCCTTGATCATGCAGAGCAGTGATCTGTAGTTTTCCTCACTAATTTTTTCAACACACCAATTACTAAAGTTATCATTCAAATTGTACTTGTATCTGTATTTATCATTGCTGTATTGCACAAAACCTGTGCAAAATATTGTTTAATATAATGCAGTTTATAAGCAACACATGACATGAACACACTAATTATAAGTTAAGTGAACTTTACTGAACTGTAAAATACTGTGTGGCAATCTTGGCTTATCTACCCTTGATTCAAAAGGGGAAAATAAAAAGGAATAAAAAAATTTCTTGACGACAAGGACATTGTCAGATAAGTGGAGAAGGGCAGTCAGAGAGCTATTTAGAGTGACGGTAAATGGCCTTTTTACCATTTTAGCTATCCCTGCCCCCCTTCACCCGTTTAGGGATGGCATTAGAGACTGCAGACTGACATACATTTTTTATAGCTTCATAAAGTCGTCCAATGACCAGGTCACCCTTCTCATAACTAGGGAGCAGAACGCTTGAAAAAAGCCATTCATCACCATGAAAGGGCCTGCTTGTCCAAGCGCCTTCAAACATGCACACAGTCTGGCAAGAGACGCTCAGCACAAATGCTAACGTACTTCTGCCACTAATGCCAGATGACCTTCTCACATCTATTAGCGGGCTGGCTGATGCAGAGGGCAGACATGAGCCCCTCTTGTCTCCTGCAAAGATTTCAATGACAAGGAATAGAAAATATCATGCATGTTAATGGCTGTTTCCACCAATAAAGCAATGTGTGGATTTTTTCTAAACAATACAAAGTAAGTGAGTATAAATAGACAATCAGTGATTATTCTCATCCACAAGACATATTCACATGCAGTAAACTACTCTATAAATTAGGTGCTGTTCAAGTGCGGTTAGAGGAAATATAACAGAATAACATGACTTTTTTTTTTCTTTTTTTAAAAAATGTGTCCCTTTGATTTGGGTAGCCAGAAGGACCTCCAGTGTAGAATTGGAAAGCCACTCACAGACAAACCATCAGACCACCAAACCCCATTAGTGGGCAATTAGTGACAGCTGGTGGGTTGTCAGCTTGGTAATGGCCTCAAAAGGAGTACCCACGGAATACAAAAGCTACTGGCGAAGCAGTGGTTTACACCTTGGTAATAAAACTCAAAACTTGAAGACTGAAGGGTCATGTCAGTTGACCTCCATTTATAGACTTAAAAAATGTAGATGCCATCTAAATCCAAGATGAGATTTTTTTTTTCCTTTTAAAATGCATGATACTTTTACAAGGAAAATTGTTGAGGTGAGTAAATGTATATAAATGTATAGTTTTATCTAATCCTTTTTTCTTTCAAAGGTGGTTCCTTGTCTTGCTGGCCTTTCATTCCCAAAGAAGAGCTAAGCTTTGAGAGGCACAAGAGGTGGACAGGCATAGAGAAGGAGAGAGAGGAGGAGAAGGAGGAGTAGGGGGGGTTGAAGTAGTTTAATAATTTATTTAAGAGGGAAAGAAGGCAGCCAAGGGGAACAAATAGTGTTTCTCCCAGAACCAAGCCCTTATGACCCCAGCCCTGCGTACCTGAAGCCCAAGCCCCATCGCATTAGTGAAATTCTTATTTGATGGCATTTTAATATTCTGCCTTGATGACTTTTTAGCAACATTTACTTTCGGAGGTCTTGAGCGCTTCCCCCAGAGGAAATGAAACATGTCAAAACCCATTACGAAAAAATCAAAATTTAAATACCTCAGCCGTGTTAGCGGTAATATACACAATCCCCACCGCTCAGAGGCAAGGCTCACAAACACTCATCTGCTTGCTGGCTCGTAATGAGTCTGTTTGATGGGTAAGCGATTTGTGGGTCACAGAGCATACGTTACAGATCCAATTTAACCCTTGATTGCTTGTACTCTGGAGGACCTGGGAAAACGTGTTATTGAAATTTAATACCAGATCATTTTTTCTTCCTCCCATGCAGGGACAAAGGTATGCTTACATGACTCCTCCAATGGCCTGTGCAAATGGGGGAGGCAGTGGGAAAAGCATCCGAGGAAGAAAAAGGAGGAAGAAGCCAATGGAGAAAAACAAAGACAATGTTATGCATGAAGGTAATCTTTGCATCATCTGCAGGTCTTGCTAAACACCAATCCAATTAGCCCCTGAAGGCGCTACACTGAGCAGCAACTCAATTGAGTATGGGTTTTCTCATATGATATATGTTTATTGCAGTCTGCTGTCAACTGTCAGTGTTGTCACCAACCCAAAAGATGACAGATTCCAAAGGTGTGTTCCTACTGTGGTACAAGAACTCAGCCATATTATCTGTCATTGCAGACCGAGATGACAAACAATTAAATGTACCCTATGCACATTTCTTGTACATAAAAACAATAACATCCTTACCATCAAAACAAGGCTCATATGCTTGAGGCTAAAAACATGTTGAATATGTCTATTCTTCAAAAACATTTGCAAAGCCAATTTGTTTCAGGTTTATATCTATGAGTTCTTTTCCTCTACCTTGACATTTACTGACAATTTTTTTTAACCTTACAATGAAACAAAAATGCATAACATGTCTGTTCTACCCACATGAGTATGTTATACATCACAACATTTGAAGGGAGGCAATAAGTCTCAAAGTAAGAAAAACTCTTTCCACTACTGGTGAGGGAAATAACCAACTGCATGTTTTACCTTTGGATACTAAAAGTAAAATGGCTTTTAGAACAGCTCTGTAAAATGATGAAAACGTACTCTGGACAATGTAAGCAATTGCAAAAGTTTTTTTTTCACCCAAAACTAAGTCAAAGCTACACCAAAAAGTGATACATAACAAGTAAAGTCAAGTTAATTCTACATTTATTTGGTAGTTCAAATTGCAACAAAGTTTATCTCAAGGCAACTCCCAGGAAAAGCAGGTCTAGAACCTTAATTCTACTGAGACACAGAAAGTCTCCAATGAGAAATAAAGACACAAACAAATAAACTAAATGAACCACATAACCTCCTTGACCGAGATCAGATAAGAATGTATAGTTAAGTAGTGTGGGAGGATGATTGAGAACCACAATGTATCATGTAATCTTATGGCATCATAGTTGGATAACAGGCCCTTCAACACCTGTAATAAAGAGTAAAACAAGCTGGTGTGAAACCATCCTTACATATGAGATTGTGCCTGACAACTAAAGACTTTGTATATGAAGAGAAGGATGATGCTGCGGCCAGTACAAAAAAGTTAAAATATGCAAGACATGATCTCTTAAACTACTCCTGCAGTGTTCAGGATCAGCTGGAGAGTTTTAGGGAACACCTTGGGACAGCCAATAGGGAATTACAAAAACCCAGACTGGATGTAACGCATGCATGTACTACTTTTTCTGTATCCTTTCATGATTTCATAATTTGAAATATCATACCTCTGGAATTAGAATACAATACTGTGCAAACAAAAATACAAGGCCAATGTGTTTCTGAGCTGTTTATGGACCAGCGCAATAACTTCAGCTGTCTGACTAAAAAAATTGCATGTTATCCAGGTTTTTCCTCATACATTTGCATACATGGAGTTAAGTGAATTTATTTCAATAATATGGATGTGGGTCATCCACATGTCAGCATAAAGGGAGCACAAAGTGTGAACAATATTGGTCCAAGCACAGAACTATCATCATTAATCATCAATTAATGTATAAAAATACACTGATTTTTAAATTATTAATTTGCTTTTTAATTAATATTTTTGGGACTGTCACACCCCAATCAGTTAAACTATATCCACCATAAAAAAGCTATGAATTCCTAGTAACAGTGGTAGAAGAATATGCAGTACAATATACGTAATATAAATATTATTATTATATATGACAGGCTGAGTTCTTTATGATTATTGTTTCTTTTTTTTTCTGGCTGTAAAAGTGAGAAGTTGTATGTCCTTGAGGAAGGCAATGAGCTTGTGCACGATGAGTCATTGTTAGCCACTCTGAATAACAGCTTCAGCCGACAGCTTAAATGTAAAGTGACACTCATCGAAACCTTTAGCCTGAGACCAGATCTTCAAATGTCATTCTTTAGGTGGCTATGGAAACTCTTCCCAGTTTTGAAAGGAAATAGCATTATAACTAACGAATGTCATTGTGCTTTTTTTTTTTTACATTGTGCTTTTTATGATACTGCATTGACAAATCTGTATTAGACCATAACGCTGAATGGACTGGAAATTCACTGGCAAACGGGCTAATTGAGAGCTCAAGAGAGCAGTCGGCAGGCTGGCACAGCTTATACACAGTGTTTGTCATTAGATGCAACTGCAGGGAGAGAATATTGTGCACCAGGCTATTCGTGTGTAACCAAGATTTATGCTAATGTCCCGCTGCATATGCTTATTCTACATATCTATATTAAGCTTAATAGACTGTTACATTGCTTCTTAACCTCCGCTTCCATACATGATTACCTTTTCTGATTTCTTTGCAAAATGGCATATAAACACGGGGCAGGGATTTTATCAGCGTGTCAGTGAGTTTGTTTCCAGTGGCAGACCATGGCTCTCATAATCGTTTTGATACTTCAGGGGCTCTATTGAGAATGCTTGCCTCAGAGGCGACACTTAATATGTCACTCTGTAAATCTACCAGAAAGCTGGAGATTTCTTGGTCAAACGTTATGGAGGAGGTTTCAGGGATGAATTTGACATAACGGCTGTTCTACTGACCACTAATTTCAGCTCATCAAAATCTACTGTATGTCACATACTGTTTATTCAGAAGCTCTTAACACTTGTCTTTTCTTCTATTTTCTTTAATTTTCCTTTCTTTTCATCTGACTTGTGGGCATTAATTAAAATTTTTCATTAGCATTTTTGTTTCTGTCATTTGTTTGAGACAAACATCTCTGTCCTGATTTAACACATTGGGCAATTTCACCTGTTTTTGACAAACTAACAAACTGGAAAATTCCTCTACAATGCTTAAAAGTACTTTTATACACAAATCTAAGCCGAGTCTCAAGTCTTGCCTATGATTTGTGCAAAATCCAAATGACAAGTTCCTTGGTTGCAATTAACTTTTATCGTCCATATCTTCTGTGCTAAATAGAACAGTGCGTCACTATATCTAAAGAAATTAAAGCACCAGTGTGAATACTGATCCAGTGTTTTAGTTGATCATTTTAATCAGGATTTTGAAGTTTTATTTTGTATTTAGTCTTGTAAAATTGATATACTACTACAATATCAACCAACTGTTGAAGCCATAGTTAACGACCAGTTAAAGACTTATTTGGTAATGGCTTGATTGTAATATAAGATTTTTTTTATTTGTTCCTAAAACCATGTGTTGCCACAGGGTTTGTAGACATTTTAGAGTCATGGTTAAGTCAAAACTCAATGTAAACAAGTTGTAATAAGCAATCTAATAAGCTTAGCCTTCGTAAGCTACAAAGCCAGTAGAAAGACAATGTTGGGAAACGTATACTGAGATAAACATATCTGAATTGTGGGTCCATGCAAAAGCTCACTTTCTTGTTAACTGTCTCATCAGTCTAGATCGTTTCATGTGTTGTGATAACTTTGAAGTGGTTGAACCAGCATTTGCATTAGCCTTGTATGAAATTGTAGCCCAATGTCAGAAATGGCAGCAGTAGTAAGTCTACACATGGTACCAAGGAGGGACATGACTTTCAGCTTGTCTTTACCTTAAAGTTAACAGACATGAAGTTCCTGACTGTTCCTGACATTCCTTTATCATTGTGTGCTGTTACAGTGCAAAATGGTACAGAGATATCAATTGACTAACTTCCTGTCCAAAAATAATAAATAATTACTCATATGAAATAGCTAACACTCTTAAATACTAACTGTCATGCCAGACTAATTTTAGTGTGGATGCATTTTGGTAAATTGACATTTTCCAGAGGTGCAAGAAGAGAATTCATCACCAGTGTCCATGTGGCACTTTCTTGACATGCCCTCTACCAAATTTGCAAGGGAGGGTTTGTCTTTGGTGAGCTACACATCAATTTTGAGGTTAACAAGGACAATATTTGTTCACCACATGTCACTTTGAAAAGCTCATATAGTATCAACTGGGATATGGTTATAATGTCACTGAGGGAAAATATATGCTAATGGGACCCATGACATATAATGTACAAAGTTTATTGAAATTTATTTTCAGTAGCTCAGCATATGGTCAAACTGACCATAATTAAGATTATTATACTAATACTCTTCTATTGTACTATTAATTATCAAACCATGCTACTGCAAAAGGGCAAATAATTTGATCAAAGCAAACTTGACAAAAGTCAACTTCAAGTCAAGTAAAGCTGTGTGATGTAGTTATCACACATAGCGATGTTTACAGAAGATACTTTGCTATTTAGAGGAAGCTTCACATTAAAATATCGTAAATAAAAACTATTTGTATTCTGTGACCAGAATGGCTATTTTTGTTATCAAATTTTCATACTGTCAGAGAAAGTTAAATTCTGTATCCTGCTTATGGCTCAGTCCATGCACCATGCAAATCACATTTCTGAAATGTGTGTATTTATTACTACAGCAATACAAAATATTTGAGTTTGGCACTTTGGCGCTGACCTCATCAATTCCCAACAGTTCCATCGTTGGTCTTTACAGAACACATGCCAGATGATTACTGTAGGTTGAGAGTAACTGCAAAGATGGTGTTTAAAAACATGGTTGAAATCTCTTTTTGCCTAAAACTTCATTACATGTTAAGTTTGATCCAAACATTTCGGTAAGAGGTTGACTTTTTCAAGAAAAAGTAAGAACACCATGTAACGGGAACCATATACAGATCTATGGATAAGCAGTATTGTCGGTGTCTTTAAGTGGCATGCAAAGCTGATCAGAGCTCCACTTACCCTAAAAAGACCCTAGGCTCTCACTTTACACACTCTACACTTTCAACTCTTTTTTTTTTGCACACTACCAATTTTATCAGGCTCTTGACTTACAAATCGCTGCTTTGGACATGGTTTAATTGTAACTGTTTTCTAGGGAGTAGGGTAGAAACATAAAAAAAAGCCCACTCAGGGCACCCACACAATATGGTTGGGCTGCTCCTTGGCTAACAGTCAGCACATTGTTTCCAGTTGCCCCTCAAAGTACTAACCCCACTGCTGTCAATAACCTCTCTATCTATTCTCTAACCTTGCAATTTTTTCAATCAACTTGGACGGCTTCCACGAGACATGAAAAAGGTTCAAATGCCCTGGACATAAGCCCTCAATAGTGCAGCATAATTCCCTCCTTAAATGTAAGACAAAAATATCAGGACTCTTTAGCATGCCAATGAGACTGCACAGGGATCAGTGTTCCCAGTGGTAACAACAAAAAGGGTAAGTTCTCCTTTGGTATAAAGAGGCACTGTGTAAAAGGAAGACAATGAGCTGAGGAACCATTTTGGGAAATATGCATGCACTCAACCAATGATATGATGAATGAATACAGAAACTAAAAGCAATTATTCTCTGATGTGTTTATTCTACCATAAAGTGTCCACCACATAATAATATCCTTGATCATATGACATATCTAAGCACCAAGAGTCAAGGTCTCATCTCGTAAAGGTTTTAATCACTTGCAGAACATTTACCCCTTAGTTTAAATTTACTATCATAACATCAAGCTTTTAAAACTCCAATCTCATTGAAAGCAGCTCAAGCCTTTGTGTGTGTGCGTGTACGTGCATCTGTGCGTGCGTGTGTACCACTCCACTCAACAGCCTTGTACATTCCATCACAGTAAACAAAAGTAATCCAATGAAATATTAATTAAATTTTTGTGGAATTTTCATTTAAGCGCACCATTTTCACATTGCTCATCAAATTATCCAGTATATTTCTAATACATTTGCTTTAGATTGATAATGCATTTCTGTCTTTGAACATTGCAGTTTGATTTGATTTTTCTAAACTACGGAGTGTGTTTACACACAGATGCAGCAGAGCCAAAATCCCAATTTTGATGAATTCATTTGTCCAACTGTATACTCAAAATTTTTACACAGAACTTCAGAAAATCAAAGAGGTCATGATAAAAAAAGCATAAAAATCATGAGAAGGTTTTTATTTTAATGATAAGCATGTCATGAAGCACAATAGACTCACAGCTAGTCTTCAAGCTGAACTTAAGTTTTTATGCCTCTAGCTATACAATGAGGAGTTTTACATATTACAATAACAATATAATGGTATTTAGTTGTAATACAACAAACAATATAAAGTTGTAGGCAAGAAATCTGGGAAAAAACATTTAAGTAGAGAATCTCTTGCATTTTAGAGACAAGCGAAAGCTACAGGTAAAAAAAAAGCTTTTGTCATCCAGAATGTGATGCTCAGGTAACAAAATTTCCAGCTTTATGAGGCATTTCATCAGCTTTTGTCATTTTGTTTTGGTTTTGCAGATCTTGACATGACTGTATTGATTTTTCCCTGAAAAGTTTTTTCTCTGAGAGAAACGACTTTCCAGCTACTACAGACATCAGATTTACTTTTTTAGAAAATGTGAAAAAATATGCAACTCGAGATGTGTATTAGCAATGAATATCAGGTGGACAAAAATGCAAATAAGAATTTATGAAAAAAAAAGTTTCAGTCAAATTTAACTCAAGATTAACAATATGTAATGAGTAAGTAATTACATTAATCAGGCATTTCAAATCATAGACTACACTTCAATATATGCTATTTTATTGTTCTAACCTATTATTTGGAAATCTGTATGCTCTTGGTGTTGAACCTTTAGTATTGTATCATTTTCTCAGAAATGTCTAGCTGCATGACAAATCCACACAAGTACATGTTCAATAGCTATGACTAGTCACAAAAAAAAAAAGTGAAGTGAAATGACACAATGTGTACACAATTACATATCCTCTGTGCATACAGACAGCTCCTTCTATGATATGTCTTGCTGTTAAAAATGGAAACTCAGTGGTTTCAGAATCTTGTTAAAGTGAGGCCACATTATCATTTCACAAGGCAAAGACAGAAGGCAGCATATGCCCAGCACTGTCCTTTGGTCCCTCTGACTCAAAGTATTCATCAAAAAGCTGTGCTCTCCCATGAGTCTGCTGCCATATGCCACTGGAAAATGTCACCAGTCAAAGTCAAAATACTTCACTTCAGATCAGCATATCATAGTCCTGATTTCAAATATTGGAGCTGGCATCTCGTACTTTGGAGGTAGTTGTAGTCAGTTTTGTCCAGCACCAAAAATTGCAGCTGTTGGCTCTAACACCCATCAGGTATTTGTGCATGCTTGTTAACAGAGCTCTAGAAATATGGAGAGATGAGCGCTATCTGACTTGAGCTTAAAGGCTATAAATTTTTTGTATTACTTTTTGTAAAATGTGTCTGCATAAGGACACAATATCCTCATCACATTACATTTGAAAACATAACTAATGTAAAACTTACGCTAACTAAAATTGGTCAGTACATATCATTGAAATTCTTGCTTTAAGCTTTAAAATAAATTCCTATTCCTATTCCTATGTCTCCTTAAATGAGACATTTTAAGGGTCTGTCTTAAAATTTCTGGTAAATGTTTGAAGTAACACAAATTTGGACTTAAGTCTTGTTTATTCCAACAGACCTAAATCATCCATCAAAGTGTTACAAAGAAAGAACACAAAATAAGATTAAGGATAAATATACTTACAGCAGTGTCAACTCACAGATGTTACAAAGTACCCAATCTGCCTGTGTATTTTCTGTAATATACAAAAATTAAAATAATTATTTTATATACACATACTGTATATATTACGTTAACCTAAACTGGGGAGCATATGAACAGTCACATACCATATGTATAAAGTTAAACTTTGAAGGCCAAAAAGGACAGTCAGTACTGGGATCTGCTTCAACTTAGTGTCCTTGAAAAATCCCTGTACATATCAGAGAAATCAGAGCCAGAAAATTAAATACCAGTAATACTGGAAGATCATTATTTTGTAATTATTTCTGAATAACAGAGAATGGGCCCTTCATGACCAATTTTCTTATACTCTCACTCTTGTGGCAGTAAATTATGCTTACATTTGAAAAAAGAACTACTATTTGCACTGTGGAGTAAAAAATTCTGGTGGGGAGTAGAGTGGCAGCTGGGAGGGGGTTAATCATAAACCTGGCAACACAGAGCAGACAGTGCAGTATAAAGTATTGAACACATGCTTTGAAGGGTGGTATTTCCCGACGAAATGTATTCAGCTTTGTAAAGAAATATTTTTTTTCAATTATATGTAATCATCTACATTTTGGAAAATTGTATTGTTATGTACAATCTCTTAAAATGTTTAAAGGTAATTACGGGGCTTTCCAAAGGAGATTGTCTGGCTGTGAAGAGCTGTGAATAATGGAATTTTTTAAATGGTTAAAATCTGTGTTTCCTTTATTCATGGCTGGGCAGAGGAACAGAGAGAGGCAAGACTATTCTGCGTGTTAGATGCAAGAATTGTGTCGTTATCTGCTGATCCCAGAACTTCCCTTGGAGCGCCAGAGTGGGTCTGTATCACGTAGAGCACCCTGCACTGGGACTGTGCAGCCTGCTGACAGGAAAGCTCGATTAGCAAGCCACAAAGAGGCCAATATAGAGGAGCACTTCCTCAGCCAAAGGGGTTTCGTCCGGAGAACACGCTCCAACCCTCCTTCCTGACGGGACAGTGACAAACACACACACTTGCTGCCCCACCTTGGGGAATGCATGATGAATTGGGATTTTGTTTCACCAACACGTGCACATAGCAGAATTTGCCGTGACACATACCAAATATGCATTAAGCCATACAAATACATACTTGCTCGTAACAAGAAGAGCAAATATAACCTTTATTGCATAACTAAAACACTACTATTGAAATGATCTAGAACATTACCAAATTTACATTTTTCAATGAATACTGGCAGTCATCCAGAGAGAGAGATGAGCATGTTTGGACTGGCCTCAGCCCTGCGCGTGCTGCCTTCTCTCAGACAATGGAATGTAGATGTGGAAGTGGGCCTAGGCCAGATGAGGAAAACGAGATAGCAGGGGTGGGATGAGGGGAGGAGGCGCTCGGGGTACAGACTGGTAGGCTGTTATGGGACCCTGTGGCGGAAGGGCATTGTTCAGAAGAGGAAAAACACAACAACAATAAAAAAAACAACTCTTCCTGAATCTTTTTATATGATTATGTCGAGAACAATTGAGTGGGTGGAAATGTTACTTTGAGGATATAGAAAGAAGCCTCTCCTTTGAGACCTGGAATGATCATTTCACACCTTACTTTGGAACACAAGCAGGAAAATAAAACAATGTGAGTTGCTGAGCAAGTAGTATATTGATCAAGAACAGTGTGTCCATTGAAAGAGATTACAATGGCCTTTGGCCTCTGACACATTAAGCAATGAACCAAAGGTTAATGAGGGGAAAATTGAATGATAATGGATCGCTTTTTTTTTTTTTCAGACATACAGCAAATCATGCATTAAGTCTGGGCAAAATGCAAAGTCAGTCAGTATTAAATCAAATTAATTTGAAAAGTTACTTTCTAGGCAAGCAGATTAAACTATATTAAAAATATAACAGTCGATAATACTAATATAATGCATAAATCCATCCACATGATGTCTAGCTCTGAGTCTGACTCTTTCAGCTGATACTGCTTATGTGTAGATTTCACTAACCCTGAGGTCATGCACCTGATATACCTTTGAATCCCACTGTTTGTTGGAGTGTAGAATCCTCTCAGGGGAGAGATGCATCCACAGATAAGAGTCTAGTGTAATATTGTGCATCTTGGCCCTAAAGGCTCCCCCTAAAGGTTTTTTCTTCTCTTTTCTCCTCATTTTCAGCACTTTGGTACTTGATGAATTCACTGGCTGTTCAAACAAGCATTGTATTAGTTTGTGTGCTATTGTTTCTAGACAGTTGATGATGTAAACGTTACAGATAAGTCCACATTTGTAGAACAGTGTTGAAACAGTTTACCTACAGTATTATTCCCTAACATACTCGATTTGTCAGGATTCCATTAAGATCTTCTAAGATACTGCCAACAGACTGAGAAATTCATGTTGAAAGTATCTAAAGGTGTTAATAGTACGCAAGGCCACTGGTCTTTTCCTTTAAGAATGTGAGAAAATTAAACAGCTTGGCATCAGTTAAAGTAGCATTGGCAAGACTGTGAGTGTAATTTCACCCTCACTTATTATTGAAGTCTGAAGTTCCTGGTGTGCATAGTGATCAGACACACCTGTTGCTTTTTTTATTTTTAGGATCAATGTAATGTCTTGTATTGTCATTCTAATATATTTTTGAGAATTATTCGCATATTTTGTATTAGATTCCGCAATGTTTTTTTAAAATTTGCAAAACACAGTTTCCATACTTTAGAATCATTTACCTTCCACTGTGTACTTCACAACTGCTATGAAGAAATAACTGAAAAGTTTAAAAAGCTGTCTCTTCATGAACAGATTTTAGAAGACGTTAGAATTTTTCCATCACTTGTCTGTGATCAAATCTTAGTATAATGCTTTAATTTAAAAACCAAATAGCCACAGCAACTGGTCAGTAATGGATTGCTATATTCATCACGATACAATTACTATATAATGGGTAGCGGAAGCTCAGTCCACAAAGACTTGGCTTGGGGAATACAGGGTGGCTGGTTCGGTGTTGATCAAAATTCTTGAGTCTGACCTGGTAGCTAGAGATGTGTCAGTTTACCTCCTGAGCACTGCCGAGCTGCATTCTGGTGTCGCACCCAGAGTGTACCCTGCTTCATGCCCCAAGTCTGCTGGGTTCGGCTCCAGCAGACTTGAAGAAATGGGTAATGAAGATGAATGAATGAAAAAATAGAGAGAGAGAGAGAGAGAGAGAGAGAGAGAGAGAGAGAGAGAGAGAGAGAGAGAGAGAGAGAGAGAGAGAGAGAGAGACACACTGTCTGTTGAAATCTGATAATTAAGACATGGCTAAGTGGCTAAAGGTTTTTCTTGAATACACAGAAAATTGTCCTTAAAATATTTAATTAATTTGAATTTTTCTGCTCAGCGTAAACTTCAAATAGCGATCGTTAAAATATTGCTTTAGTTTGACATGTTAAGTGAAAGTGAAGAAACTAAAAAAGAGAGTGCAAAGGATCGTTTTACAAGAAAAACCTGAACTCACAGATGTTTCTCTTCAAGGTAAACATTTTATCACCTCTCGGGCATCTGATGAGTGAAGAGGCTCTCTCTTCTCCAGGTTGTAAAGGTTTTCTGCTGTTTGACACATTAACCACAGGCAATGCTTTTCAGAATACTGCAGTACATAAAGCAAGAAACATAATAATCATCAAATCTTGTTGTGTTTACAATTAGTTTTATAAATGCTAAATTATTCATTCATTCATTCATTCATTCATTCATTCATTCATTCATTCATTCATTCATCTTATCTGCTTCTTCTACTTTTGCATAGGCAGGGGACACTTACGGGTGCGATGCCAGTACAAAGCCACATGAAAGACAACCACTTACACACACACACTCACACCTACAGGCATTATGGAAACATCAATTCACCTGAAGTACATGTTTTTGTAAGTGGGAGGAAACTGTAGAACCCGGAGAGAACCCACGCAGACACGGGGAGAACATACTGTACAAGCTCCACACAGGAAGGACTCAAACATGGAACATTCTAGCTGTAAGGTGACGGTGCTACGCACCATGCCGGCCTACTAAATTATTTTTGAAGAAAATATTCAAAGATAAAATGAAATGGGGTCTAATGCAATACATGAATAGCCGGATTTTGGTACAGTAGAAAGTAATGTAATAAGGAGATCTGATTGACTCCACAGGGGGATATACCGTATTGGCCCAAATATAAGACGACCCTGATTACAAGACGACCCCCTCTTTTTCAAGACTCAAGTTTGAAAAACGACTTTTTGAACACAAAATTTAATTTTTATACATAAAATAATTACAGTACATCTGAAATAAATGATTATAACAAGAGAAAAAGCATGTTATTCTGCCTCATTCAAATCATGCAAAAACTGTCTATCACATCTTAATATCTGAACATTTAAGTACGTAAACTAAAGTGCAATCACATTTGTAAATGAATGGTGAGTGGCACCAACCTTGCTACCATCCCAGAACCGATCCACTTTTCTCCAGATTGTCGCTACGTTTCTCCATTTTCTGTTATCTCTTCTCTTATTTTCTTCTCTTTTCTCTCTTACCGCTATTTTTTATTTTTCTTCTTCGTGACAGGGGTTCGCTTTGGCCTGGGGAATAAAGTTCAGCATTCGTTTTAAAGATATCTGGCGCCATCTAACGATGTGAATGGGTATAACGTCTAGACCCCGAATGTAAGACGACCCCCACTTTTTCAGTCTTATTTCAATGCAAAAAACACCGTCTAATATTCGGGCACTGTAGCTGTCCTTGTGATTGTTTAAGTGCCTGCAAACTATTTTTGCCAGAGACAAAAACAGAAAAAGCTTCCAATATTTTTTTTTCATAAATCTTGTTGAGTACAGTCAACCCTCGGTTTTCGAACATAATCCGTTCCAGAAGGCTGTTCGAAAAGCGAGTTGTTCGAAATCCGAAGCTATTTTTCCCATTATAATTAATGTAAATAATTTTAATCCGTTCCAAGTCTAAAAAACAACTTTTTCTAAGTTTTTTTTACTATTTTACACCATAAACTGCACTGTATACTATTTACCATGAATAAAAAAGGGTAGAAATAGACACTGTGTTTTATTTTAATAAAAGATATCCTATCAAACTTCTATTGAACTTTGAACACAAATGCGCTATGGAGGAAGCCTCCTGGGCAGTTCGCTCGACTCCCAAGTGAGTCGCATTCAGGTACGCTCGGCTTCTTTCGGTTTACACCATAAACTACACTGTATACTGTTTACCATGAATAAAAAAGGGTAGAAATAGACACTCTGTTTTATTTTAATAAAGGATATCCTATTGAACTTTGAACACAAATGCGCAACGGAGGAAGCATCCTGGGCATTCGAGTTCGCTCGGCTCCCGAGTGAGTCGCGTTCAGGTACACTCAGCTTCTTTTGGTTTGGTCGAGAGTCGAATTTTGGTCGAGTACAGAGACGTAAAATTCTCGGATTTTCTGGTCGAAAACCAAATTGGTCGAGAACAGAGGCGTTCGAAAACCGAGGGTTGACTGTATATCAACCATACACCAAATTTTCTTTATTTTTCCATTTTTCTACGGTAACAAAATCCAAATACCTATTCTTAGCTCATGTCAATCAGTTTTTGAATCTCATCTTGAAAACTGTGTATGTTTGCTAAAAATTAACTTTATTCCAGAAATGATGTAAAACATATCTACTGCTGATAAATAATTTGTCTTTTTATTTTTAGCCCCAACACTTGGCCTCAAAAGAGGTTAATGTTTATTTCCATATGCATTAGTTTTTTTGTCATGATTTTGATATTCATTTCAAAATTAATGGCAAACTGTTGTTTTAATTTCAATATTTAAAAAAAAAATGAAATTCTGTATGAGCTTGCCTCATTAGAGCCACCATGTCCATTTATGCATTAATAATTCTGTACTAGTGACATTGAATTGTTGCAGCTGAAATTAGATAGATCTGCTCATTTCTAGAAGAGCACAGTGATCTCTGTTTTTTGTTTTTTTTTTCTTGGACAAACATTAGTTTACCTTCTGGATGTTTTGACTTGGGCCAGACAGCAAGATTTCAGAACTGGCAACTGTCTCTTCACACTATTAATCTGGGACACAGAGGACTGTCTTCCATCCAGATGGGGAGCCTCTCTACAAGCAGAGAAAAGTAAGCAGGCTAATTAATTCTTATTGTCATAGACAGAAGAGATTAGATGGAGAGAAACTGAGACAGAAGCAAGGAGGAGACCAAGTCACCTTTAACAAAGCCTTAGTTACACAATACATCTACCACACATGGTTATTTTTTCTTCAACAAGCTATATCCTTGACAAGCTACATGTCTATGAGGAGGGAAGAGTGATATCACTAGAGGTTAATGAATGATAAAGAGCCTAGAACACTCTGGGGCACAGTACATCACTGATTGGACACAAAGGATTAAATCAAACTTAATGTCCATTCTGAAAAGATGAGCGAGTTAACAAAGAATAATCCCCATGCGTGCTGATAAATTGGGGCAGATTTGGGGAAAATATATTTGTAGTGCAACTACAAATTAACTAAAATAATTAAATATTAAGTTTCAAGTAGAGAAGATGGATATCGTGCACATCCAAACCTAAACAGATCCCGACTTTTTCACTCCTATGGTCACATAGACATTGAATAAGTAAAAGAAAAGGCAGAAAATTGCAGCATGTACTAATATAACAAAGCGTATAACCTAGATTTCTAATAGTTAGATTACATTAGTGCTTCCAATGAATGATCTCAAATGATCTCAAATCCCAGCTTTCTTAGGGCAAAAGGTGGGGTACATCATGGATAAGATTCTGACTCATTGAAGGGCCAAACAAAACACAGACAAACACACACACTTACACTCACACCTACAGACAATTTCGCATGATCAAATGAACTATGCTGAATGTGTTTGGAAGTGGGAAGAAGCCCGAGGACCAGGAGAGGAACCATGCTGACATGGGGAGAACATAAAACTCAAACCTGGAACCTTCTTGCTGTGAGGCAAAAGCCCTCCCCACTGCTCTACCCAATGCTGCCCCAAGGTTCTCTATTTCAGGAGAAATTTACTTAAACATGTTACACACTCTTCTTCCAACACCAAGCAGAGAAGATACGACAGAATCTGGCAGCTACAGAGCTAGATATTTTCCAATTGGTATTAATTAATATGGAAACAAAACAGGACATCAGATGAAAATATTACTTACTTTGTGTATAGTTGATGCATAATGAGTTACTTTTTTGTCATATCATCTTCTCAAGGGCACAATATGTCTTGTTTGATGCTTCTTGTGAGGCTTCCAAGTGTCAAAAACCTGAAATATTGTAGCTCTAAGAAGTGAGAAGGTCAGCCGCAGTAGCAAGTGAAGTTGTTGACAGAGAAAATAAATAATTTCCTACTTTGTGTAGCATTTAATGAGTCTACAATCCCAGGCTAATCCTCTAAAACTGAGATATTAAACTAAGCGCCACAAGTAGCACACTCGCAAAGCAAGTTTCACAGTGTTGCCAAGTGGCTCAATATAAATGGGAATACAGCTTATTTGGTTGTCTTAATAAATGTGAGTCACTTTTGAGTATCTGTTCCATTAGGATGGTTTACAAATTAAAACTGTAAGATCAATGATGTTATTCTAAGAAAATGACAATGCTCAAATAAAAGTTAACTACTTTGGTTTTTATGCTCAGAATTGCACATTGTCAGATTGAGTTTGACATTGCATTATTATTATGTTTCTTTTTTTAAAAATTTTGAGTTGTCAAGCCAGCCTTTCAAAATCACTAATCTAATCACTGATCACTAAAAGTTCACGGTGTAAATTTGTAAAATAACATGTTCCAGCAAATTGTGGTTTGATGTCAAATGCACTGCAGCAACAGACAGTGGATAATGGTGTAGAATGTCCTTAGAGGACCTGCACAATTATCTCATGTGCCCTGAAGCCTCAACTAGCATCTGTGGTTTCCCAATAGACAATATGACACAAATGGAAAGAGAGGCTTGTAACACAATGCCACTATCTAGGTTTGGTGTTACAGCATAAATTCAGCTTTTGTTTATGTTGCATCATAGAACTCCAACAACTGTCTAGTGGTACTTGTACAAAATGTATTATGAACTGTATCGAATACCCAAGACAGCTACATGTGGAAGCCAGAGGAAAACTTTCACTATCTCTAGTTAAATGAAAGCGAAAGTTAAATGGTTAAATTTCTAAATTTTATCTAATTTGACAGACAGTGGGCCCGTTTCACGAAGCCAGGGTTAACAAACCCTGAGGTAAACCTGTGGTTCTGGGTTGACTTACCCTGAACTTGAAATCCAGGGATTTCGGTTTCACAAACGCTTTTCGGGGTTAGTTTTGTTAACCCAGAGTAAGATGACCTGCAGTTTAACAGGCGCGACAACTCTAAAAAAAAGTCATTATCAATGGAACCCCGATTTGACGAGTCACCATGACGACAGACGAGCGGAGCACCGCAACGCTTTACGGCAATCGAAGTGAAGATTTTAATTTATGCATATGACAACTTTAAGGACATTTTCAGAAGACAGACGAACAGCGGTGCAGCTGCAAAGAAGAGGGAGATGGTGTAGGACGAAATTGCTGCTCGAATGAGTGCGTAAGTTTAAACATAGTCCGATGCAATCACGGTAAAATTACGTAGGTAAATAGCTTGAATAATAGTCGATTAATATATTTTATTTATTTTATTTATTATTTATTTTATTTATTATCTTAAATAAATGAATATTTTTATTTATTATTTTATTATTTATTTATTTATTTATTTTATTTATATTTTGTTTCAAGTTGTTATATCATGGTGTAGATAGAAAGAGAAATGGAGTAGGAGTTATTTTGAAGGAGGAGTTTCTTAGGAATGTCCTGGAGGTAAAAAGAGTGTCAGATAGAGTGATGAGTCTGAAGCTAGAATTCAAGGAGTGATGTTCAATGTTGTTAGTGGGTATGCTCTACAGGTAGGATGTGAGCTGGAGGAGAAGTAAAAATTCTGTTTGGACTTTGATGAAGTAATGCAGAGCATACCTAGAAGTAAGAGACTTGTCATTGGTGCAGTCTTCAATGGACATGTTGGTGCAGGAAACAGAGGTGATGAGAAGGTGATGGGCAGGTTTAGTATCCAGGAGAAGAATGCAGAAGGACACGTGGTGGTTGACTTTGCATAAAGGATGGAAATGAATACTTTCTTCCAGAAGAGGCACATAGGGTGACCTATAAGAGTGGAGGTAGGAGCACACAGTTACACTACATCTTGTGTAGATGATGTAATCTGACGGAGATTAATGACTGCAAAGTAGTGGTGGGCGAGAGTGTAGCCAAACAGCATAGGATGATGGTGTGTAGGATGACTCTGGTGGTGAGGAAGATGAAGAGGGCAAAGGCAGAGCAGAGGACCAAATGGTGGAAGCTGAAAAAGGAAGAGTGTTGCATGACTTTTAGGACTTTTGGTGGTCAGGAGATACTTCCAGATGACTGGACAACTACAGTTAATGTGATCAGGGAGACAGGTAGGAGAGTACTTGGTGTGTCATCTGGAAGGAAAGCAGACAAGGAGTGGAATGGTGGTGGAATGAGGAGGTACAGGAGTGTATACAGAGAAAGAGTTTAGCTAAGAAGAAGTGGGACACTGAGAGGACTGAAGAGAGTACACAGGAGTACAGGGAGATGCAGCGTAAGATGAAAGTAGAGGTAGAAAAGGCCAAACAAGGGGCTTATAATGACTTGTATGCTACATTGGACAATAAGGAGGGAGAGGCTGATCCATACAGGTTGGCAAGACAGAGAGACAGAGATGGGAAGGATGTGCAGCAGGTTAGGGTGATTAAGGATAGGGATGGAAGTGTATTGACAGGTGCCAGTAGTGTGATGGGAAGATGGAAAGGGTACTTTGAAGAGTTGTTGAACAATGAAGTTATGGGAAAGAGTAGTTGAGGCTAGACTAGAGCAGAAGTGAGCATTTGTGAGCAGCAGTATGGTTTCATGCCAAAAACGAGAACTACAGTTGCAGTGTTTGCAGAGGGAGCTGCATTGTGTTTTTGTAGATCTGGAGAAAGCTTGTGACAGGGTGCCCAGAGAGGAACTGTGGTATTGTATGAGGAAGTCCTACCTACCTATCTACCTACCTACCCACCTACCTACCTACCTAACAACCAACCAACCAATAATGAGCTGACTTGAATCTTGTCGCATTCCAGGGATTGGATAACACATATGTCTCTGTTGTCTTACCAAACACAAATATCCAAATTTCCATTGTTTATGTCCTTTACTATCCATCCATCCATTTCCATACACCGCTTTATCCGCCGTCCTGGGTCACGGGGAGCTGGAGCCCATCCCAGCTGGCTTAGGGCATGAGGCAGGGGAAACTCCGGGCACAACACACCGCGTAGCCACACAGAAACAGACAACCATGCACACTCACACTCACACATTACAAAATTATATTAGTTCACCTAAAGACTCCAAACATTATTAGCTTTAAATAATGTGTTTCTCACAATCCCTGGAATTTTAGATAGACATAGATAGCAAAGTTCATTTTACCTCAAGAAAGTAGTGCATCCCTGGGATGCGCTGCAACAAAAATTTGTGCATCCCAGCATGACGTTTATGCATCCCAAAAGTAATAACAGAATATACGGTAAAAGCCGTATGCAAGGATTGAGTTTAGCCAATAGTACAATAAAAAAAACTAAACAAACTGTTAATTTTAATTATGTTATTAATAATGTCATAAATGTTTATTGAGTAAAAAGAAAAAAACAATAAATGACATTTTATTTATTTATCAAAATGTTAAAGCCTGGCAGTTATTCTTTTAAAAAAAAGTTTTAGAAATATTGTATCAGAGTAAATTATTTGAGCTTAGAGAACTAACCTCTTTACATTTGTTATGTCTGTTGACTCATCTGCAAGGATGCTTACTACCGGAGATGCCTGAATTTTTTCTATTAACTCTTTCTCTGTGACTTCGGCCAAACTATCCAAAAGTTGGCTTTCTGTGAAGTACGAGTCATAATGCACGTTTTGTTGTCTAAGGAGATCCACATCAGGTACACCAATGTCATGCATAAGTTCAATGATAGCTTTAAACTTGTTGAAGGGTATATCTTCAGCAGCCATGCATTTCACAACCTTTAAAATGTTTTGTGCATAACACTGAATTGTGTTGCGTGCATACCTCAAAATACATGTACAGTAGTTTCTCCATAGCTATCAACGTGCCTCACCCATGGAAACAATTGCATCCATTGGCGTACAAATGCTCGGATTTTGCTGGTTTTTGCTTGTCTTCTTCTGCCTCTTCATTCTTACTGTCCACAGACAATGTCTGACAATTGTGCATCCCCGTCAAAAGTTGTGCGTCAAAGACGCAAGGACACACGCAAACGAGAACACTGAGATAGATATATTTACTTTATTTATCCCAAACTGGGAAATCTAAAACAGTTTAAAATTTTTCAAAAATAAAAATTTTAAAACAGGTCCTGACTATGAAAGCAAAATCATCTACAATCCTGTTATTTGACAGTTCTGTTAAGTAAAATATTGAATTCTATTTTACAGTATTTGCATAAATACTTTATCTGGGCGTGCTGATTAACAAAAATCAAACTCACTTACTGGCAGGTTTTATGCATGCAGTGATGTGTACGGGGCAGGGACTCTTTGCTCTCTTTCTTGTGCAGACATTGTCCCTCATGAACCTTCGAGCATGCTCCTCAACCCCATGTGAGCCTGTGAAGGAATCTATTATTTTTTCATTCCAGAGGGAACGAGAAAGGTCTCAGCATCATTATTTTCCTTCAAAATGTAACTGACTTTACTGCACACCCTAATTTGCTTGCCATAATTATAGGTCATGCTCCCCTTTTGTAATTTATAAAACCTTTTGTTCTTATCAATAATGAAAGGGCTTTGGCAGATCATGGTGCTATAACATTTTGATATTATGAAAATGTTAATACGTCAGGGACCTTAAGCCTTATCGGCCAGGTCCGATGGTCTATTAAACAGCCAGCAGAAGAAGTTGGACGCAAATTGCTTATGCTAATGCCCCAGTTGTACCCAGACAGCATGAGGAGTCGGCAATTAATTTCATCCAGGCAGTGGATGGACAGGCAAATTTATTTCCCTTCTGCTGGATGGTGGCTCCCCCTCCTTTTTAAAAAGGTCTCCATGCATAGAATTGGAAAGGCTGTGAGAGCAAGAGACCGAGGGTAGAAGGGAAAGTGAGATGCGAGTGCTTACTTAGGAGCAACCTGTGACCCGATTGAACAGAGGCAAAACGGCAGAGCAGCATCAAGGAGACAAGAAGCTAAATCCTCATTCATTCTGCTGACAAGTGTTTTCAGAACTCAAAGTTGTTTTATTAATTATGTTTGACATTGCCCTAATTACTTTCATTTACATCAACATCACATCGCCTCCCAGCAGATTAGACTACAAGTGAGAACAGTGTGAGAGCATGATGAGTGGATAGTGAATGAGTTACAAATCACTGTTTTGTTTTAAGTTGTCTTACCTGATACAATCTCACACAGTAGAAGACATTCTGAGTAAATGGGTATTTGTAGTGTAAATAAAGAAGATATAGATGCAGCATGTTGGCCAAAGTTTCTGATATCCACCTTTGTTCAGAGAAGTAAACTGTTTGGTCGAGCATAGCCTATCAACAATTGTTTAATTAACACCATTGTAATGAGTTAAATGAGCCCTTACTTTCCATATGTCACACCGTGAGAGAAACACACACAATGCATGTTATTTTTTTATCCTGCCTTCATGAAAAAAAGATTTTCTCAAAGGAATATGCAGAGGGATTGAGTTAGGCGTTGGTAGGTATGGATATGGTAACTACGGCGTGACTTTTTCTTGTTAAAAATCCTCTATGGGCCTCTCACAGGAGCCATCAACTGGAGATCGCATACCTTCTCCTTCACTGTCCTTTTTCTTGTAATTGCACGCTCTGGTCAAATTCCAAGGCTGTGATGACAGGTGGAAATCACAGACCATGATGCCTACCAGCTGAGCTACAGATTCTTTTCATGTTGCTCAAAATAATGTTATTAATATGACTAATCAAAACGGGTATCATGTTTAGTAAGTTTTTTTTGGTTGTTTTTTTTTTGGAGGGGGGGGGGGGGCACTTTGCCTTTTTTGAAACAGGACAGCTGTAGATACATGTGTGTGAAGAAACTGGAGAGGGAGAAAAAGCTAAATGGGTGGACAGGAATCAAACTACATTTAAGGGGAATCAAACCCATTGTGTGTCTGGTGTTAAATCTTGAGTCTGGCTGTGCATTGTCTCTGGGGCCACAGCCCCTAATGCTCCACTGGGACCACCTTCACTGCATGCAGCACAAGCTTTCATCATCACAATCCAGTCACCTGTAGGTCAGTCCCAAGCCCGGGAAAATGAAGGGGGTTGCAACAGGAAGGGCATCCAGTTTAAAAAAATCTTTCAAAAACAAATATGAGCATTCATTTAAAATGGATAAGGGATGACACACTGTGGCAATCTCTAACTGGACAAGCCTAGAGGAAGGTTTACTTAAGAACTTTTCTTGTGTTGCCATTATCAAAACCTCTGTACAGTCCTTCTTGTTCCTTCCTTTTTGAGCCACTTCTTCAAATCAGCTACTTCGTCTGCCATGATACATGCCACCTAGTCCTTGTTTCATCCTAGATTTTGGATCTGAGACTCACTAAACCTTAGCTTTCTCATTTCCACTGCCTGGAGTTCCAGTGCGTTGGATTTTGGACTGCATTGTGGGGGTTTTTCTGCCTTGTCATTAGTGCCACTATCTCCTCTTTTGGCAAGCTTCATATTCCAGTTCCAGCTCTGAATATGATGACTGGGGAGGAGTACATTGTTAGCATAGATCTTATTTTTCCTTTTTGGCACTGCTCTTAATTTCTGGAGATATTTGCTTGTGGCTGACCTCCTTGCCTCCATGTCTAAGTACCAAGTGGCTTGTGGACGCAGGACCTTGCAACTTTTTTGAATTCTCTAATCCCTTCAGTTCTATCACTTTCCCTTTCTCTGCTACCACAAGAAGTTTTCCAAACCCCATTGAAATCCCATTGATTTCATTGTAGATACTTGTCAACTGTATCAATGGATTACATTCCACTATTTGCAAAGACCAGACTGAGGGCTTTGAAGACTATGCTGAACTGTTGCATAGAAAGCACATTGCCTGAATATACATTTGATGATGAATTGTTTGATTGCAAAGGTGGTGGTTTCCATTGTCAAACTCTGTTCTAAATGAAAGTTATTTGCCTTGCGAAGGTATTGCAGTATCCATGAGCAGGGCACTGAGTCAGAAGAAAAAGCTTCAGTCATAAATAAAGTACTGAGTCAGCTAAGCAGATATGTGTCTTTTAGATGACACTAGTTTTCATTCATTGCATTCTTTGAGAAGCAGATTCCTGGCTGCACCTTTAACGTGCAATCACTGCTTATAGGAATGTGGTTTGGGATTGTCTGTTTAATCCAAATAACAGTGATTCCTTCATTTAAAAAACATAATGGAAATATATGAGGATGAGTCATAAAAATTTATACCCCAATTCTCCACCTTAATTTATAGGCCACCCTCCAGGCACATATTACTCAAGCATTAATATAAAAGAGAACTATACATCAAAAGGTGTCAGCTTTCACTTTTACTTCCATTCATAGTCATGCATATTATATGTAGACTAGGCTTGAGTGCTGCTCGTCTGATAACAATTATACATAAAGTAACTAGCAGAGTGATGGATTGATAGATAATGCCCATATTCTGTATTCAACATACTTACATTTTAATGACCTTTTCAACAACCTTACTTTTCTTTTATATGTTTAGATAATACAATTTATGCAAATTGAAGAATTCTATAAATTTTAGATTTATCTCTATTCATCTCTCTGTCTGTAAGAGACGTTCATTGTGAAATGTGATTATGATCAATTTTAAACCATTAATTTACCTGCCATAACAGCTTGCTGTGTATATTCGTACAGCTTCACACATGCACACACACACACACACACACACACACACACACACACACACACACACACACACACACACACACACACACACACACACACACACACACACTCACACACACACAAACACACACATCCATCTATCAAAATAACTTATGTCAAGTACTGAGTAATACTTCCTTATCCTTGTAATCAGTATCAATACTTCAAAGATCAACCTCTTGATGCAGGCTAATCATCCTGTATAATGTATTGATGTGTAATGCTCTGGTTGCATCACCAATCATTATCAACCCACTCATGTGATGCAATACTAACAAACAGCTTGACTTACCTGCTGGGGGCTAAGTAAACATCCAAATGCTGTTTTCTTTTTTTTTTCTTTTTTCATATTTTTATTTTCAACAATTTCAATCCCATATGTTTAGTAATCTCCACTGGTAAATCAGAAGACATCAGCTTGACTCTATTAATTACCACCTGATCTTTTCTTCCTGGATAATTAGGTACCCATTAGTTCTAATCAAGTAGTTACTTAATTATTGCAGTAATTAGTCTAATGGTCTAGCAAATTGAAGCTTTATCACTTTCAGATACTTAATGTTCTTGGCAGAGTACATCACAAGTGTCAAGGTTTTTATCTTCAGCAAACAAGCAGCAGAAAACAAAGTTTATAGTGAGACATTAATAATATTTGTCAATGTATTTATAAGCATATTGTAAAATTTCATAGCAGCATGGGTGACTCAGAAATGGCTGACTCAGAAATAAGAAGCATCCATGATAGGCCAGACACTCCTACATTGTGTTGTTATGATGAATTCACATGAAGCTATTTGAAGACGAAATGTGCTTGATATCTCTGAAGAATGTAAGGTAAGTGGCCAGGCTAATCCACCAAGTTTTTTAAAGAATGCACGGTATTCAGTTCATTCATATTTCTTTATGAGTCATGGTAAAGTTCCATCACACAGTAGATATTTCAGAGGCCATGTGTATGCATAGGGCTGTGTGAAAGCAAGGTTTCAGCTTGAAGACCCACCAGAGCCACAGAGGGAAAGGGAATGGTGTGTTCAAAATGCAATAAATTGGGCCTGGCATCTCTGTCATCACCTTCCAATTAGCTGTGGTTTATTGAGTCTGCCTGAGATGGAGGATGTTGGCAGGCGAAGAGAGGTATCTGAAAGGTGCCTGCACCAGTACACAGACTCTGGACAGAGCTCACTTGTGATCCAGACATGGTAGACTGTTTCAGACAATAAGCTATGCAGGTAAGATAAAAAAAGATGTTCTTAAACAACCTGCTGAAATATACAGTATGATGCAATAAAGAATACTGTTAATTAATCCTCCACCACAGAATATGTCCTATTTTTTTCCATTTCTTACAGATATTTTGATGACATAACTATCGTTTACTGTCAGACATGCTAAGCAAATCAAGTCTACCAACAATATTCTAGGTTAACAAAATGTTATTGCAACTTTGTGAGATCGGAATAGCTAAAGAAATTCTGGGTAAAAAAAAAATAACTGAGAAGGACTTAGAAAGACTTTAGACAGATTACTCACAAGGTCCTTCTAGACTCATTAAAAGACCCCAACTGGCTGGTCAGATGAGCATCTGCTAGAACCTCAGCCAAAAGCAGCTGTAACGACGATTAGCGGACACAATCCATTACCTGCAATCTTGACCCAAAAGCAAGCAGGCTTAGGGATAGCTGTTAACATGGATATAATGGCAGATTATATACTGATATGGTGCACAGAAAAACAAATAAATGATGATAAAAATTTTCACAAAAATGTTGAGTGAAAATATAGTTGTGTTCTGTGAACATGTAATTTCTACTGAACAAAGCATTCAATTCATCTTCAAATCTGATTTGTGAGAAAATGTTTGTCTTTGTGGGTAGGAGCTCATGAAACTTCAACCTTTTGTGTTTCATTTATACTGTATTCATTTTCATTTATACTTTTCCATTGCATCTGGTAGTCAAGCAATATATGAGTTTTTTAGGGTCTGGTCAAAAATTATTTAATTATGAGACAGTAAAAACTCCATTTAGATGTAATGCACTATAAAGACAAAAGTTTTATGAATTTTTAAGATGACATAAGCTTGTCATCTTACCTTGACCTATTTGTAAATGCAGAATGCCCCACAAAGCATCTTCACAGAATAAAGTTAAAGGCAAACTCTGCAGTGCTCCTGGCCATATGACAGGATTGTGTGAAAACTGACACACAAGAGTTTTCAAATTGGGGCCCGGGGAGCCGAAGCATAAAATAACTTCAATCTCAGCAGCTCTCCAAGGAATAGAGCAGAAGTGCGACCAACAACAGCACAACAACAGAGAGGCAGGAAGGGGTGAAGGTAGGAGTTATTAGAGAATAAAACATGCTTCTCCATCTCACTCCCTCTCTCTCAGGAAACCCAGGGATGATCAATGGATTTAGTCAGAGAGATATTCAAGCAGAAAATTGCTGCCTTTTTGCTTTTCTTTGAAGTATTTCCAGAATACATACCCGAGACCCTGTCCACCAAGGTTGAAAATAACAGCACAAGTGCAGCATCTAGCAGTAGTCCTGGAAAAGGGAGAAGAAGGTGGGGGAGGATGTTGGAGTGCATGGCCACCAAATGTTAAAGGATGCTAGGAGGGCCTAGATTGAAACTTTGCAGGTATAAAATTGAAGGCAGCCAGCTGAATAGACACAGTCAAACTATGGCTATTTTTCAAAAGGGAACCTCCATGACCAGCAGAGAGGTTTCAAAATAAATAAAACAGAAACAGGACCAACACACAGGGCAACACTACTGTATGTAGATTCTGTTCGATGATTTATTACACCCAGTTTAAATGTGGTCACTTTAAAAATCCACTTGTATAAATGTTTGCTTGTACCAGAAAAGAACAGAAAAGAATAATGGTTATTTATTTTATGAAACATTGGTGGTTCTTGATGAAATAACCAGCAGAAACCGTTTACATTCACTGTGACATTATAGATTTTTCTAAATGAATGAATGAGCTCAAATGCATGAGAACTTGAGTAGCAGATAGTGAGGACCTAGGGCACCCAGTTTCACTGCACAGATGTACAGTATGTGGCATGATTGTCCCATTATGGATAGGACACAGCAATGGGGGCCCAGACTCTCAGCTCCCTGCTGCTTGGTTTGAAGGGCTCATCTGTTTTCCCATCGCCACTCCAATATATCTGCAGCACATTCTCCCCTCTAATTAAGATTCTACTGCTCTATTTGTCATAGGATGGAGAGGATATCACAGAAGGTAGTTTAGCACAGTTTTTAAATTAATTGCTGGGTAATTCACCACACGCAAGAATGCTCCGAGAGCCTGAGCAAGAATACCAGACAAAAACTCTGGGTTTTCTTCTTTGTTATTTTTACAAAGAAGCCTCCATGGGGAATTGGGTCTAGAGACTGTTTATCACAGCTTGTTCTTTACGTACATTATCAATGCTTAACATTGTGAAGTCATTCTCAAATTTAGGCAATTATATGTCCAGATAGGAAAAATAGGCTTGTGTCATGTGACTAGCAGTATTTTCAACATAATACCAGTCCAATATAATACAAATTATAAGGATTTCACAAAATATAGAATATATTTACAATGTACAACTAGGCAGTCAGAGACTGCAATATCCTGCGACACCCCTGAATTCAAAATTTTACCCTGACCTACTGCTTCCTTGACCTCTGATTATTTTCAAAGTTTTTATTGTCCATCTCTTTGCACCCTAAAAGATATAAAAATTATAAGTTGACATTGACCTAGTTTTCCAAAGGTGAAGGTCTTTATCACATTTTTGTACATCAGGCTTCCTGAAAATGCTTTTTGTTTTGTAATTATATCTCATCAGGTTTCAGAGATGTGCACCTAAAAAGGTATAAAAGTGAAAATTTGACCTTGATCTAGTTCTTCAAGGTCAACGTTGTGATTTAATTTTCATCCCCTTGCCTCCTTGAGTATAACGCCTTTTGTTTCGTCTTTCTATCTTATCCGGTTCCTGACATATGTGTAAAAAAAACGTACAAAAGTTGAAATTTGACCTTAATCTAGTTTTTTCAAGTTCAAAGTCATCATCTCATTGTCATCCCCTTTGCCGCCCGAGTAATGTGCTTTTTCTTTCGTCTTTCTATCTGCAAGGGTTGTGAAAATATTTGGTGGACAGACGAACTGACAAACACACAAACACTGACAATTGCAATACATCACCGCTTCGCGGGATGTAAAAACACAGCAGTGATGACATCTTCGATTAGACAATGTCTTTAGAAAAAAAAATGTTGCGTTTCTATTCAAATGCAAAGAGACCGAATGTAGCTTTCAAAACAAATTCAAACCTCTTGGATTATAATAACAGTTTTCAAGATATTACATTGTCTCATAGTTTAATGTCATACATGACTACATACGAGATTGTGCTAACCATATTTTTTCTCAGTGTCACTCATGTTTTGGAAATATAAGCATGACTGAAAGTCATGCACTATGTCAACAGCAGTTTGCTAAAGGCTAAATCAGATGATGATGCAACAATCACCCACAGCCCAATATCATTAAAAGTAATGAGCTTGTGATGAAATATAATGTTTCAAATATGATTATTGCTATATAGAACCTACACGTTTGAAATGTTGATGCTGCCCATGCACACATCTTAGATCCAACTTCACAAAAGACATAATCACCACAGTAGAAAGCAGAGTAATGTCACTAATTCCCTGTCTGACCAAATGTAAACTATAGTCACAATTGTTCTATTTTTTATTCTATAGTATTATTGCGGCACGGTGCCACAGTGGTTAGCGCTGTCGCCTCACAACACGACAGATCCGGGTTTGAGTCCCGCTCTGTGCGGAGTTCGCATGCTCTCCCCGTGTCCCCATGGGTTCTCTCCGAGTTCTCCGGCTTCCTCCCACCTCCAAAAGCATGCGCTTCAGGTTGATTGGCCGGTCCCAAAATTGCCCGTAGGAGTGAGTGTGTGTGCGTGTTTGTATGTCTTTGTATGTGGCTCCGCGGTGCACTGGCGTCGTGCCCGGAGTGTCCCCCGCCTCACACCCTATGCCAGCTGGGATAGGCTCCAGCTCCCCGTGACCCGCTACGGCGGATACAGCGGCGGTACATATGAATGAATGAATGACATTGTGGCTTCATTAGGAAATCATTATTCAGTCATGAATTATAAAGTTTTGTTGCCCAATTCAGATCTGTTCCTTCATGAGTCCAGGTAGATGCTGCGATAAATTAAAAAAATATATATCTCAAAGAGTTCCTGGGATATAGCATAAAGGTCTCATTTACAAAACAACATGTAGGATCCCTACTTAAGGTGTGTATGGACAAAGATTCTTATCTTCTACAAAACTATTCAGTTATTCTTTATGATCAATCATGCCAACAACAAGAGGAAGATGAAAATATTTTTTTCTTACAAATTCCAAAGAATTCTGACTCCAGGAAATTTCCTTCACTCACAACTAATTTGCAATAGGACTAATAACATATTACAGCATGTTAGTGTAGAGTAAAATGTTATTCACATCTTTTACATTTCTTCAATAAAAAATTTTAATTGACAGAAATTTCAAAGCAAATGTTGTTGATTCACATATTACCAGAAAATCTAACATCTCCCCTCAATGTTTATGTCTTTGTATGCTTAGAGCAATCAAAGTGATTGGAAAATTGGTCAGAACAGATAGTTTGCATAAGAAACCTTGATTGATGAACACAATACCTTTAATTGATTAACTTTCTTTTGGTGAACCTGGCAAGCATAAGAATTCATGCTCATCAGGAGGAATGTAGTGAATATGTGAGCGCTTTTATCAAAATCATTCATACACATATGAAATGAGAGTTACAAGGCAAGGTGATGGCAAAAGAAGAGACAGTGTGATGTGTAGGTGTGTGCCTGTGTTTGTACACGAGTATGTGTGCATGCCTGCCTAGTGCATGGGGAGTTTTACTGCACAGTCATGTTCATTGCATCAGTTTACATACAGAAAGCAGAATTTACAGTATTAGCTCTGGTCTGTATTTGTTCACATATTCTTTAATGTTATGTTGGATAATTCATTAGACCGGCCACTTCACATATTCTTTATGTTATGTTGGATAATTCATTAGACCGGCCACTTCATCTACACCTTGGGACGAAGATTGTGATGCTGATAAAACACAAATCCAGAACAGATTTTAAATCAAAATTTGAGCTGGGTTTTATCTTGTCAAATTCACGAATGCTTATAGAGTAGTTATGGCTTATTATAAGTACAAGGAACACTGAATAACGTTTTTGTCATCCTTATTATTGCCAAAAATGTCCCATCACTAAAATAAAGACAGAGGTCAGAGTTTAACCCTAAATCTAACGACACATGTTTTACTTCAAATGTGTTGTACACCAGTTTGAGACCCAAGCACATTTGGATCTTTGGCTTTTCTTATCTAATCAGTGGGATAGTGGATCATGCTGGACTTGATGTGGCCACCTGTGTGACTATAGCTGTCACAGTTAGTAAAAAAAAGATTGGAGGATCAAAATAAATTAGTTGCCGGGTATTTTGATAATCAATTACTGGTAGTTGCATTTTTGGATTTTGAAAAAAGTCTTCAGTGATTAAATGAAAATTATCTGTAGATACAGTATATCGGTAATGCAAATAACCACCAATCGAGTACCAAATTTGACAAAATTACCTAAAGTTTCCGGATATATTGAGAAGGGGATGGAGGAAGTGATGGATAAATGGACAACCAAGAAACATAATGCCTTCAGTCATGGACATCGTCAACTCAGACGTTCAAATAGAGACACAGATTCAGGTTGTTCTCTGGAGTACACTCATCTGCCGTAGGGTAGATCTACTTGTGGTATTTAGAAATCAAGCTGGAAGAGGTTAGTCAGTATTAGTGTGAAAAAGAATCAAGGGAAGGAGAATATTTTATTTTTGTCATATTTGAAAATACAAACAGAAATATGTATTTAATTTAGCACACTATCACAAATGTGCATTCTCCATTCAGCCTGGATGTAGCTTCTGGACATCTTGTGATCATATAAAATGTTACCATATTTGTCAGGGGTTTTGTGCAGTGCAGAATTTTAGGTGATCTATTTCTATTTATTGTTCAATATTATGCCATATTGCCAAAACAAACATATTGTGCCATGCACTTTTTTATCTTTCCCCCTTTTTTTTTTTTGCTGGTGGCAATGTAAATACTCTGTTGTATGCAAGCCAGCGTACTTCAGGTAAATACAAGACAGAATAAAAATATTCCTTCATTGTCAGTATTGTTCCCATCATGTCAAGGGGGAAGGATTTCTTTTTATGGTTTAATCCAACAATACAATTTGCGATTGGGGTTTTGGGCATCTCAAGGGCATTCCTGGTGAAATTACTGAGACTCTGCACCATTTATCACAGCCTGACATGTGTCATGTTCCAGATTCTGGTGCAGAAAGGTTACAGCTGAAGACAGCTCTCTCTTTGTTGAGCAGCCATCAAAGACAACATCTAGTATTTATCAAAAAGGAAAAAAAAGGAAACCTGGCAAGAGCATAGGAGCTATAAAAGTACTGTCACATGATCTCCAGTGACCTCATAGTCAGACAAATTAATCCGTTACAATATAGGAAAAAACACTAGTTATTAGAATGTGTCTAACCCAAACCCTGGACAAACATGAGTTTACTAAGATGATTGTAATCCATTAAAAGATGCATCACTTGACAGCAAATGAAAAGAGAATTATATCCCATATTATATGCAGGATGAATATGAAAAATATTTGTAACAATGGCAATGACATACTGTATATGACACAAAGATTTGTGTATGTGTGTGTGTGTTTACATAATTAACGGATTATTATTTGAAACATTTGTATGTATATGTATATTCACATACATACATACAAATAATTTATATATATATATATATATATATATATACACATACATATATACAAATAATTCAATCAATAATCTGTTAATTATGTACTGTACGTACTCTGTTAATATGTACTGTATATACATTTTCATGAGTACTCTTATTTACTTAGTTTAACTTAAATGACATTTTAAGTTAAACCAAGTAACCTTATTGTTTTTACTTTTACTTATCATTTCCTCTTGGCATTTTCTTTCACTTTCTAAGTGTTTAAAATTAAACACCTCTGTAAGATGAGGCTCTCATTTGCCCTAGAGCAATGTGTAAAGAGATCATTTTTGCCAAATCCTGCATTGATGAATTCTAAATTTTAAAATTATTCTTCGTCAAATCTCTTGTGAAAACAAAAATAAATTCATGTGGATGATTTGTTCTAGTTCCTGAAATGGGCTTTGCAAAGCAAGGGCAGGAGAATATTTGAATAAAATAGTACATAAATGTATAATAAATCTCTATGAGGAAATGTTTAAATATAGGTTTCTGTGTTTTCAACAAGTTTTAGAAACTGTGTTTTCATATTGTGCATGCTTGAGATTGCTCTTGGTTTGGCAAAGAAGGAGGTGGAGAGATTCTGCTCATTTGCAAAGAGCCCTGGTAGCTGTGAATCCTTTCTGGGCAAATGTGGAAGTCCCAACTCCTTTTCCACTCTTTTCATTTACATACCCCACATCCAATATTTTGCAATTATGGCTATGATGATTTTTCTTGTCCAGCAGCAATTTACAGCGGATTGACATTCAATATAAATATAACACGCACAAAGAAGAGACTATGACTGCAGTTTGATAAGGAAGGCAATGATTAAAATCCTCTCAACTATATTGTGAAGTGAAGCTCACTTTACATACGGAAATAATACAGAAGGAACTATTATGTTTTTTCAGTTGTAATTCACCACTATTGATAAAAATATTAATTTTGTATTTTTTTTGAGAGATGGATCATTTAGCCAAGATGGTTGCATGTACATACCAAGTAAACCACTAGTGTGTACACTTACTGATCTTCTAATGGATCCTGGCTGGGTTGACATTCCTCCTCATCCCGCTTCTGATGTTATAAACATTGCCACTGTTAAGGCTTCCACGATGCCAACTTTACAACAGCTGCAGTCCTTGTAGGGTGGCGGGTCGGTCCCTTAGTAACTACCTGGTTGTCTATCAGTTTCAAGCAAGATCAAGTGAACATGTAAACCCAGTTTCCTGTAAACCCCATATAATCTTATATCTTTTTCACGTGCATATCCAAAGATCTTAAAGGGTTAAATAAAGGATCACAGCACATTCTCTACCACTATTTCTGTCTGTATAACGGCATGAGCAATTTGTAAAATTACTATGTTTAATATCAAGTTCGGTCAGCACACCTACAGGCTAACTGCAGGTGTGAGTTAACCGACATGTAATCTACTGTAGTAGGTGTATTGTGTGTGAGTCTCTACCGCAGTGTAAGAGGAGCACCAGCATTTTTCTCACATAAGTTATTATATTCATATTCAGCATGGGTAGTTATTTAGGGGACTACAGGGGACTACAGATGAAAACAAGCCTTCTGGCTAATTCTGGCTTTTTTAACCATGTACTGTATAATCATGTGTTTTATGAAATTGCATTGTCCCCTTTCAAATAAACTTAACGAAACTAAACTAATTTACTGTGGTTACTGAAAGGCTGTGTGTTGTATTTGGTGTCACAGAACAGAAATTTTCTGTGCTGACACAACATTGTTAAACTATGAGTAACACTAAACCACCTACACAGTCATAAACAACAACTAACTGTTTGATGTTATTAAGGTAAATTGAATAGAATTTAAAAAATGACATGAAATTTTGTCTCAGTTTGTGACCAGACATATGAGACAAAACACCATAATGTTATCTACAAAAATTAATCAAACAACGGGTGCATACAAGTATGACAAATCTAATTACCTGACTGTGTAGTTAACAAAATTACATTTTGGTTTGACCTCATTCTACATAATAAAGATGGTTGGTGCAGTCCCAGTGCAAGTACCACATTGAACATGCTGTATGAATGAGGCTTTTCTTTCATTGGTGGCCACCTATGTGACTTATTCATTAAAATGACTTTTCATTTCTTTACCTCTAGCTAGACATAACAAGCCAATACCCTTCACCTTAAGAAGGAATCAAAACAAATAGATGCTACATGGTGCTAGCAGGAGACAGGAATATAATGACATGCAGTGTAAACATAATTAATAACATTATGAAACTGTTTGTTATACTCCTTGAATTATTTCAAAAGAAATTTTATCAACACCATCAGTGTCCCTGAGTCCCTCCCTTTAAAAGGCATGTAAACTGTCATTGTTTAAAGAGTGCATCAATAACTGCTGACATTGTTAAATGTAAAACACTACGTAAGGGGTGACGAAGGTGGGGATGGGGGGTGTATAAAATTAATTAATTCTCCTGAAACATTATTTATGACTAAATATGATATACTGCTGTGCTTTACAATAACACTGAATGTGCATTTTTGTGGAGGAGACAGTGGACTAATTATGCAGAATGCCTTTTACCATGAATGTACAATATTAATTACAGGCATGGTTGTTTATCAATTGTGAAGCACTGTTTAAAAGCTGTTTAGAAAATTGCAATGATGACCCAGGCTTGTCTCATATATTTTAAATTTAATTGTTCATAATTCTGTGCTTAAATGTTTATGTGACACAAGGCATCCAGAGCATTGATACCCAGGTACACTGACAAGACACAATGACGTCCTTTCCACTTCCACCAAATGTTCAAATTCATGACAACCGGACTGTTTGTTGACCATGAAGAATTATGGCAGACAGTCTGTGAGTTGATCATGAGAAACTCTAAAACCCTGACTTCTTCTGGGGATACAGCTTCTACCTGTCAGTTAATTCCATGTCTCACTGATGTGCCATCACAACATTACTCGCCTAATCCTCTGTATTATATTGGATGAGAATCTGCACTTCAAATCTGCACCAAGGAGGATTTGATCCTGGGACTGCCAGTCTCAGAGTAACATATAATAATGATGTAATCTAATAAATGGCCAGGAGGTGATAAGTACACTGTCTATATCTATGCATTGCCCACTGAGGCCTGATATTTTAACAGCAGAAACTACTGCCAGTTTGGAGAATATCTTCTTTTCCTTTCGGCTTTTCCCTTCAGGGGTCGCCACATCGAATCAGTTGCCTCCATCTAACCCTGTCTCCTGCATCCTCTTCTCTCACACCAACTACCTTCATGTCTTCTTTCACTACATCCATAAACCTCCTCTTTGGTCTTCCTCTAGGCCTCCTGCCTGGTAGTTCAAAATTCTGCATCCTTCTACCAATATATTCACTATCTCTCCTCTGGACATGTCCAAACCATCTCAGTCTGGCCTCTCTGACTTTATCTCCAAAACCTCTAACATGTGCTGTCCCTCTGATGTACTCATTCCTGATCCTATCCTTCCTGGTCACTCCCAGAGAGAACCTCAGCATCTTCATCTCTGCTACCTCCAGCTCTGTCTCCTGTCTTTTCCTCAGTGACACTGTCTCTAGACCAAACAACATCGCTGGTCTCACCACAGTTTTGTACACCTTGGAGAATATAGAGAGTGGGTTGTAAGAAAAGACTGTCCTTCAATTAAAGTTGAGATGCTCTTTTTCCATACAAAATGTTAACAAATAATGCACAAAGAATATAACAAATTAACTATGTTTTATTTTGTTTTCAAAAATGTTCAGTCAGCATACAAAAGATTCCCCATCAGACATGTCCTCTAACTCTCCAAAGAGTCCCATTTTTAGAGGGTGTTACGTACTTTATTGTGAAAGGGATCATATTCCTGATGAAGTTTCTAAAAATTAACAACTTGTTTATAACAACACCACGTTTAACTGATGACATTGACTTAGAATCAAATGCAGCGCAGCTCAATGTGTCAAAAATTCTGTTGTTCTATGTGGCGCTTCCTAATGTCTGGGAGAAAAATACTGATATCAAAGTCAATGCGCTGAGTCTCTCAGATGAAACCTGCATTATGTATTCCTGAGCTCAGAGGGTCCAGTGCTTCAGGAGATACCCTTATCATTTTGACCACACCCTTTTCGCCCTGAGTCTCATGGAAGTGAATTAGTAAATTACTGGAATGATACTTGAAAAGCTGTATTCCTCAGATAATTTGAAATCAGGATTGAGTCGGTGTGCTGAGTGCAAAAAAAAAATAATTTCTCAGCACGATGACCTTTATTCAAAAACTAAACTAAAATAGGGAATTTACTGTATTATTAAACAATAAAATAATTTCTGCTGTGAAATTGTACAACAACACAACTTTCATTATATAAGAAAAAAACTACTAATTAAATACACCAAATAATATTTTTACTTGGGTTTAAGGTATTTTTCTGAGCCAACTAGCAGGATTATTTCTGGCAGTTTTATGCTACAGATCAGTGACTCTAAGGGTTTCATTTATTACATCTCACTATGCATGTATGTGCAGTGTTGCTGATAGAGATGCCATGCTTGGGAAACATTACATGTGCTGCTTTCAGAGGCAGGACAGAGCCCAGCTGCCAGTGTGTCATGAGTCTTCGCTGCCCTCTACAGGATGAAGAGAGCACTGTGGTCTATGATTTAACCTTGTGCCCCCAACATCATTTCTAAAAAGACACCTTGCAACACTCAAAAGTCTATGCTTTGCTTTTTATACCTGGGTTCTCCTGCACAGAGCAAAGACATGCATGTATATAATTCAATTAAAGAAAGTTCATGAAGGTGGTGGGAAATGACCCCTCATGTGACTGCATTTATACATGATGACTTTTTTTTTACTCTCACGCTCATTCATTTACAGGTGACAGGTGAAGTTATCCCATGTCTTGGTGGACCTGGTAGGTTTTGGGAAGATGTTCTGTTGGGAGACACTTGCTGTACTTCTCAAAGAGAGCAGACTAAGATTATCAGGAGCTGAGATCAATGACCTGAATTGTAAAGCAGTCACCTTTCAACTAGTAAGGAACTGGTTTTTTGAGATGGATAGTGGACTACGATTTCCAATGGATGTCCTCCAGTTAAGCAATTTGTTTACTAACCTTAGACAGCTTCTGTTGGACCACCACCAGGACAATATTTGATTAAATGTTACAACCCCCATTCACATGTTACTTAAATAACCACACAATATTTCATGGCATTATCATTAAATATTACAGAATTAGGCAGAATTGCAGGGACTGGAAATATGTATGTATAACAGACATAAACATGCAACTGTTTGTTAGACAAATGTTCATAAAAGGATCTATCACCTCCATTGGAAGGTTCTTTTCTTTGGATTTCCTCCTGTCTGTCTTTGAATTTTTTATTTATTTATTTGTTTTCAGATTTACCCTCCTATAACTTTTCTTCTGGTAAGGCTCAGACATAACTGAAAACAACATTTAGGATCCCTGAGCCTCTACCTTGCATGCCAAATGTAGTGGGGTTTAAACCCTTTAATGTCAGAACACTAATCTATGTGTCACAATTTAACAAGCCTATACAACCTATAAATGATGTGTCCTGCAATTCTCCACACATCACAGTTCCAAGTAGTGGTTACTTTGAACAAGTGTAGAGCTATATAAGAAATCACAACACATGATTTGTTCTACCATGTTATTGATCCAATCTGCACCCTAACACCATAGCACCATGTTTATCAAATGGGCTATTAAAGCTATCTCCGTGACATTAATGCATGACCTGTCAGCTTCAAAATTCAAAATGTTTTTCTTATGATCAACTGGAATAATTATGCAAGTACTAACAAGTGATTTTACACAAAACAGTATTGGATTTTGAGTTAAAAATATATATTTTTTAAAACCAATGTCCCTTATTTAGCTCACCACAGCATTTCCTTTACTGTATGCATGTGCGTGTTCTCACAGCTTGTTGAGCCTTCTCTTTCTTTCCGTCTCTCCCTCTCACAGCCTCTCCTGTCTCAACCTCATGTCTCCTCTACACTCTGCCCTTCTTCTGTCTCTGTGAGGGGCAACTGAGGTAAATGTGACAAACTGCCCTATTTAGGTCACACTAACAAGAGTACCAGCACTCACTTGGGATTCCACCCGCCCAACTTTGACTGCACGGCAATAGGGCAAGTCAGGGCATGGCATATTATATGTGGACTCATCACCACATGGCTGCGTGACAAACACAGCTGTGTTAACTGCAAGACAAAATGATCTAGCGGATTTACTATGCCACTATCCATCTTCATGATTTCAAGAGGCATTCGTAAACGAGGGCGATTATGTTGCCTCTGAACACTCTTGCACAGGTATGAAAGCTCTGGGGTCACTAGGGGTAAAAGTGACCTGGCTCCTTAAGACATGGCAGAAGGAATTACTGATACTGTGCACAAGCACAGACACAGCAGCTGCTGTCACTATCAATGCCATCATAGATTGCTTTGGAGGCTCCACTGCTGGCTTTGGGTCCTATTGTGATTGTAAAAGCTAGAAGGAGTCTCACTGCTTTAATGCATTTTCTGCCCAAATCGGAATCTGCTGTCCTCACAATGAGGATGCTATTTTAATATTCCATATTTCACAGTGACCTCTCTCATGCCACGTCACTTTTCTTGTAGTTTATCATGAGAATTTGATAAATGCCCAGTCCTAAAAGCAATGCATGGCATTTGATGAGTACTGTCAGCTGTGTCACGTCATGTGTGTATACTCATCATGCATTTATTTTTAGCATGAGTGAACGCAGTGGCAACTGAAGCCTGAGCTACACCGCATCAGCCACGAATGTAATCTTAAAATTTCAGATATTATTTCATCTTTTACAATTGAGTCAGTTTATCTCCAAAAGATTTCTTACTAAAATATATATATAAATGTCGGTGGTGTGACTGTTTATCTTAGTCTCATCTGTGCAAGAGTATATGGTAAGAGATGTGCCGTCTTCTGCCAGTCATTCATTATCTGTCAAAATATACTTGTTTCTCTATTAAGAGGGCATCAGTGACAAGCTGTCAGCAAGCGTGGTTGTGTGTGTGTGTGTGTGTGTGCGCGCGCGCGCGTGTGTGTGTGTGTGTGTGTGTGTGTGTGTGTGTGTGTGTGTGTGTGTGTGTGTGTGTGTGTGTGTGTGTGTGTATGTGAGGTGTGGGGGCTCCAACTGCCACCAAGCAGCACTAATCTGGCATGATCTGTGGCTCCCACTCATCATCTCATTGGGTGTGAGGTCTTGGGTGTGGTTATTAAGGACACTGATCTTACATGGGCCTTCTGTTTGTTCGCTGATTATTACTCACTGGGCAGCTGGGTATAGGATCTCTGAGCTGGTAGACCTTGTTAAAGTGATGCAGGTTTAAATATCTGTATGCAAAGAAATATAAAAGTCAACCGTTTTAAGGAAAGCCCAGGCTATAACAAACAAAAAATACTGTTATCAAGAGTGTAAATGTGTGATGAAGCCTAAAGTTCAGCAGACAGCAGGAACAGTAATCATCAAATATATGTCTAAAACTGTAAGGGGCTGTTAAAGTGTTATTATTTTTATCACAAGCTAAGGAGATCATCTCAAGCAACAGTAAAATAATGGTTTACATAGGTCAGTGATGCTCGTACACTGAGACAGATTAAACTCACAATGTAAGGGTCAGTTGTGTGCGGAGAGCGTAGTGACAAATTACTAAGTTGATGCTTGAGGGCGGCAGACATCCTTGATCTGTGTGTCAGAACCTGTTAGAGGTTTAGAGGTCCTACCAACAGTTTTAACCCATGTCCAGGGGTGCCTGAAGTCCCACCCCCAACCTACCCTTCCACCAACCCTTGGCCTATCCAGTTTAGCTGCTTTGGGGTTAATTCCATGTCCTGGAGCTGAAACAACAGGATCACAGCCGCAGCACTAATACTCAATAGACACTGACCTACTTTGTTGGTTTATGCGAGGAAAAAAAACAAACTGATCCACTGCCCTAATGCCAGCAATGAAAACGATCTAATGGTCCAAACTGTTCCGTTAAATCTGAAAGCATGCTCATGTTATTAATTTCTCATTATGGGAATGCAGTTCTGATGATGGGATTAAATGCCCTGCTCTGGCTCTATTTCATTCTGTGACCTCTCCAAAGAAACACAAAGGCTAAAAACCATCTGCTCGAACACTCTCTGTGCCCCTTGCTTACTTGTTTGTGTGTCATGTGTGTCTGTATGTGTGCATGTGAGTGTGTGCAAAAGTCAGTGGGTTACTCATCCATATTAAGACTCAAAACAATTTGGATGGAAAACAACAGAGAGGCTGAATCTTTGTGACCCTGCTATGAAACAAAAAGTCCTGTGTCTGTGTAACACTGATTTGTGCTTCGTGTTTTTGTAAATTATATAATTGTATTGCATTTTTAAAAAAAATCGTCTTGTCTTTGTCTTATGATGCATAAATCACTATGAAATATGACACTGTTTAAGGCTTGTATAAATGGTTTTACATGTTGTTTCTTTCTGTGCAAATTAATGTTCAAATGAACGTGGAATGCCCTTGGCTGGTTGTACAACCAATTTGGACAATCAGAATCTGTTTTTCTGGTCCATTACATCACCACCAGGGGGCAGTTGATTCCTCAAGCACACAGTGTTGTGTTTGACAAATTGCCATTGAGGTAAAACATGTATCCTGCAAGGGAATTAGGGAAGAGGGCTGGATATACTACCAGTTTTCAGTCCCATCCACCCTCCCTGATTTGAGTAGAATCTGTTAGACAGTATTATAACAACAAGTTGCTGCAGAGGAAGACCTCAAACAAGTATCCATATCCGTTCCACAACCCAATAGCATGTTATTGATCAGGGTGGGACACAAGTAAAGAAATTATTTTTATATGACATTACAGTTAATATTTTAGATTAAGCATGATTCAAATAAGGTGTGTGTCCAATAGTGAAATAAAAAAATGTTTCCTTAAAATACAGAACGATACTTGCTTTATTTACAAATACATAATGTCAGCAATCATAAGTAAAATGATCTTGTAAAAATCTTAAGTAAAAATCTTGCCCAATATGTGTGCTTGAGGTTTATAATGCTTTCCTAAAACACAAGAGAAAAATTTTAATGCTTTTGAAGATAATGTAAAAGGACCTATCATAAAGTGATCTTTTCAAAAAAATAAATCTACTGATTAATATTTACTTTCTGCATAATATACAACACAAAAAACAGAAGCATGATCAGCATGTGCAGGGAAGCTTTCCTTTTCCCCAATCCATCACTACAAATTTGGATACAAAAGCCAACAGTCCAAATAGCTGAATAAGCATAAAATATGTCTAATCCTGAGACTTTCAGTACACCTAATAATACAAAGGTGACATGTAATATATCATATCACCTATTACCAGTTAGCATATAAAACAAGATAAAAATATGCAGCAGTAACATGTAGTATTTGATATATCAGAGAAGGCGTCTGTAAAGCCCTTTTGTATTTTCTACTCAGCTATTCACCTGGCAGTTTCTTCTAACAGAGCGTGAAGATATTTTAAAAGACAATGTTTTAATCTGTTTAATCTGCCCTGTGCTTAAAAAAGAGGAATTTTGAACTTTCTGGACATTCAACTGACTTGCAGTGCTCAAAGACACACAAATGTTTTTTAAATATTAAGACTGATGGCTCTCTATAGAAATCATGACCTGGTTTCTCAAATAATCTGCAGACTTTTACAAGTGACTTCATGGGAATTACTTTCTTCACACAGAATTCCACTGTATACCGGCTCACAATTCAAGGTGCATCTACTGATAGACAATAAATTCATGATCAAGACAGAGCAGGTTATAGATGTCAGTGGTAATATGAGCTAACTTAATTAGTTAGCCAGAGGCCTTGGCTATCACGCACATCTGAGCTGATTCTGGTACAAATAAACTGCAATTTTTTTCTGTAATTTATAGTATATGAAATGAGAGAAATCACATTTCAAGTATTGTATTATAATATGTGAACAATTTCTTACGAAACTTTCATTTATTTAAAGGCTGATGTTATTCAAAATCCCGTGAGCAGCTGGAGAAACTTCAATCGGATAGTGGAGAAACTGTGAAAATCACTAGAGTATTTGATGATACTAAGATATAAACAAAAACACACATTCATATGTTTTGACTACATCTGTTCCTGTGGTCAATAACTATCAGACCAAAGATGAAACAGTGAAAGGTTTCTGTCGAAAGCCCGCAACCTTTGGACTCGACAGAAAAAAATATGTACAGTGTGATTGAAACTTTTGTCAAAGACATTTGTGGCCCCGCATCCGTGTTGACCGCAGCTCTCACCTCTACCTGACTGGGATAGGCTCCAGCAGACCTGTGTGACCCACAAGGTGAACAAGCGGCAGACGATTGTGATCGTCTCATCTGCAAGAAAATGGATGGATGGATGGATGGAGCTAGCTGAACATTCATTCATTCATTCATTTTCTGCCGAAGAATCCGCTGTAGCGGGTCACGGGAGCTGGAGCCTATCTCAGCTGGCATAGGGCGTGAGGTGGGGGACACTCCAGGCATGAAGCCAGTGCGCTGCGGAGCCACACACAAAGACATACAACCACGCACACACACACTCACTCCTACAGGCAATTTGGGACTGGCCAATTAACCTGAAGCGCATGTTTCTGGAGGTGGGAGGAAGCTGGAGAACCCAGAGAGAACCCACGCAGACACAGGGAGAGCATGCAAACTCCACACAGAGGGGGACTCAAACCCGGACCCGCCGTGTTGTGAGGCGACAGCGTTACCCACTGCGCCACCGTGCCGCCCAGCTAGCTGAACATTTTCAAAATTAATCTCTTAGATGTATGTTCAATGAAATAAATTCAGGTTAAGAGATCCCTCTTCTCTTTTAGAACTATTCTTCTTTTCTTTCATAATCCAACCCTGAGCAGAAATATCACCATATTTTAACAGGAGTCTAAACAGAGTGAGCAGATATCTCTATGGATGGAGCACATTGTTCTGAAAGTGTATATGGTACTGGAAACGGACAGCTTCCCTCCGACTGCAAACTATGTCAACTAATGATTGGGAGTTCGATCTTCAACTATGTTGGACTCAATATACAGCAGTGATTATCCATTGTTATGTTATTAGTAATTGTCATTATCTAAAGTCCTTACTGCACTGGTTTCAGTCTTAAAATCTTGCATACGATATTAGGCTGGCTCCACCTTTTCTCACCATTATTGGCTTTCTGTGCAATAAACACACCTCTTAAATGGTACCAATGCTATCATTTTTATTGGTGTTAAAAAAAACACCTTCAACACCTTCAATGATGTTAAAAAAGAAAAAAGAAACCCTGAACAAGTACAAAAAGGTGGAACTTGGTAGTTCACTAATTGGTCGGACAGAATGCTTACTATGGCGTAAATGCTCGCTCACATGGAATAATCTCCACAACACAATGTCCATAATTAACCCTAACCTTATCAGCAATGCTATTTTAGCACAATCTTTTATTGTAGCTACTACATTGAGGAGCTGCAAACATTCCTGTGTTTGACAGCTGATGAGAGGATCATGAGAGGTGTACGTCCTGTTGAAGATTATCCCAAACGCTGTTTCATGCAGTGTCCCTATGATGACTGAGGCAGTGATCTCCGGTAATAGAAAACCAACTCAGGAAATGTACCTTACCAAAGTGGAGTCAAAGAAGCACAACTGTAGTGTACTGAAATGGATCCTGGTTGGAACCTTTGGGCACCATCAGTGGCTCATTATAAGTTTTGGTTAACACTTGTTAAAATACTCAGCTAAAAACACTTAAAATGTAGAGAAGAGACTGTTTATGTCCAAATATAAACTACATATTTTTTACCTCATCATATCATAATGTGCTGTTGCCTCATTTTAAGTTGTGTTGCTGCTGCAGACATGACAGTCAACAGAGGAGATTTGATGTTCAGGCTGTCAAGTAACGTACATAAACTTTTAGATACATCCTGTAAACTTATCTCTCCTCAGTGAGCAGATACACAATTCCATCTGTGCAGTCAAACTACTTCAAACTAGTCTGGGTCTACGAGCAGTAATTACTGGAAACACAATTGACATTTTCCTTTTTTTATTTTTGAGCACAAGTGAAGTGCAGATTATAATTTAGTGAACGCAGCAACACACTCTAAAATAATCTAGATACGTGTAGTACAAAACAGTTGTGTGGTGAATGTGTGTAGTGTTAGTTTTGAGGTGAACAGTCCATTTAAATGTCAATATTTATTACTGAGTACTGATCATGACTATGTTTTCTCTTATAGAAAATATATACACTTGACAATTTCCTGCAACAAATTCCAAATGTGACATTTTTAAAGTGCAGCTAACACAACTACATTTAATGCTTGTACCTTTAAGTTCAAAGTGTAAACCCTGGGGGAAGAGTGCTATAAATTATTTGCAAGGGAAAAGGCATGATGCATCTTTTAACATGTGCAGTCATTTCAGAGTGCAAAGCCTACAAATGTCATGTCCTCTTAAGATCAAAAGTAATTGGTCAGGCTGCACAACAAGGCACAGGGGTAACGAGGCAGTTTGCAACTGTAACAGACTCAAATGACATACTGTGTAGTATGTTGGTGAGCTAATAGAGCCCATCGCACCAGGAGAGACTACAGTTTCACTCTGTCTTATCACATTAAGCTAAAAAGGTGTACTGCACTTTTCACCCACTAGCAACATTATTTTCCTGTAGCACCTGATTTTTTCAAAGCTTCAGTGACTTAACATCAATTAGTAAAACCTAACATTAAATCTGTCACTGTGTGTTAAAAGTATTAGTGATTACTCTTCTGTTTACAACAAGGTATTGTTACTCATCTAATTTAAATAGCTATCACACTCATGCTTCAACACGACCGCATTACTGCCTACGAACGAGGAATTTATTAAAAAGACTTACAAGGGACTTCTTACTCCATTTTGGTGCTCCAAGTGAGTGACTGAGTGACACTGAAGTGTGAGGGCCATTAAAAGGGCAAAGAGGAGGATGGTGTGCATTAGCTTATGGAGCAGCGATCAGGACTTCTGGTGTCTCACAGCTGCGAAGAAGAGGGTGACGAAGAGGGAAGCAGGTGATATGCTTCAAGTGGCCCTCCATCACACAGCCGCCCGCAGTGGGCTCCTTCATACCCCAAAGATATCAGCTGTCAGATCTGATGAATATGGATTGGATAGCATGAGTTCTAAACCTACTACAGCACTGTGGTTCAAACCAGAAGTGGAAAATATAATGCAGAAAGATTTAATATTTAAAACTTTAAAAATAACAAACATTCCATGAAAGCATATTTTATATTTATAGATACCAGATTACACATTTTTAAGGTTTTTGTATTTGAAATAGGCACTGAGTAGTCGGTTTATGCTGGAAGGTAAAAATGTTTGCCAGATAATAAAAACCCACTTGACACTTGTCATCATAGGTAATTACGCCTAAATAGTACAATTCTGAAAACACCTAAGATGTTTCACAACATAAGACAATTACCTTTATACCAGAATGAACAGTATAATCTTCTTTTCTGTTTAAACATAAGGAAATCAAAATATTTATACATAACTTTATCAAGCTCTCAATTTTGTGAAACTGAAAATTGTCTATTGTCACCATATTTGGAGTCAAATTGATACTTTTCTGCTCATCTTGGAGATAGGACAATACTTCAGAAAATAGGTCAAAGTGTCAATTGGACATTTAGTTTTACAGGAAAATGTTAAATCAAGTTGTTTACTTCAGGACAAGAGACTCCAAAAATGACCTCTCATGAAAGCAGTAAAGCAAATTATGGAATTACATTTCTCATTTTCAATTCTTAGCACAACAACAAAATTTGTTGTGCTAACCTGTCAAATGAGTTATTATACTCATCTGGTATGCACAAGTTAAAAATATGCACCATGGAGCGGCTGTTTTAAAGTGATGTTGGTGCCACATCAATGCCCACACACACACACAGACACACACACACGCATACACACACACACATCATATGGTAAGTGGGTCACAGAGCTGTACATTACCTAGATATGGGGCTCGACCCGCAGGGTCATAGGCCAATCAGGCATGAGGTGCCAACTGAGCGCCGCTGATTTGACTCCCAGTTAGGTGGCCTGAGCTGAGCCCATGAGCTGAGCCCCTGGCTCACTCTACTGATACAAGGCACAGTCTGACTGGAACCCCGGGGTGCATCAGTCACATGTCTTCAGCTGGACACTGCTGTGGTATGCTCACACTGACACCACAAAGCTCAGTTTCTCCCATTCTCTTGTTATTGGTCAATAGACTTGACTTTAAAGTGTGTTTGAATTCTCTTATAACATATTCACTGAATCATATTTTTACACTGTTAAAATATGGAGAAAGCAAAGCTGAAGCTCTTCTATTGTGTTATATTTTGTAATTATTACATGAAAGATTATGGCAATAATTACACAATTCAACAAGTATACTAGGTGCAATGTTGTGTATTGTTATAATATTAAAAAAAAAAACTTAACAGTTTTCAACTTCTTGTTAACTTAATGACTATCCCGTGGCACAACTTAGGCACTGTCAATTAATAAAATCAAATTCTGCTTGTATTGATTGACAAAGAGCTCTTTGACTGGTCTACTGGCCAATGGAATACAACAAAACAGGAAAGGACCATCTGGTTAAGGTTCTTCTCAGACTATGTCTGAAGTGGTGCTACTACAAAGAACATTTCCTTCAGCATTGACCGCTTTTGTGTGACCTGAAAAATTTTCTTTTCTTTCAGCAGGGAAAAGTTGGTTTTGTTTTGTTTTTTTTTAAAGGCTATTCATTTTTACCTGTCCAGACCCTGCTGATGGAAATCACACTTTGACAAATAGGACAGACATTGGTCTGTCAGTAAGGCCCCCTGTGGTGACAAAAACCTTTTTTTTCTGGAACTGGTTGATGGACATGATTTATAAAGCTGTTACCCGTTGAAGAAAAAAAAAATTGGGCCAAAATAGACCACATAAATAGCATCCAGAATACGGTCAAGAAGGGTTGAAGATTTGTGTGCAGTATAAAATGTAATTTTCAACCTTACTCCCATAATTGTTTGTAGAAATGAAAATGCGGAAGATATTTCCTATATAAAGCCACTAGCAGCAAATTAAATTAGAAACAAGTTAGAAGTTAGACACATCCAGCATCAGAGGAAATGCTGCTTGGTCAGAAACTTTGATTAGGGGATATTAGAATGCAAAACTAATTAATTTAGATGGCCAATCTAACGATAAGGCAATTCATACTTGAGACTGTAACATCTTTATTGGTCTTGGGAATGCTTCAGTGGAATGGTTATCTGCCCATTAACAGTATCTCTGGTGACAAACCATGATTTAATTAGATGAAAATCACTGTTAACAATAAGCAGCTAACATCACAAAATTTGCACATAAGTGCTGGCAGTGACAAATTTCAGTAGCCCAGCAGGGAAAGCTCACTGAACTCCTACTAGTTTTATAACCCTGTAACATAGAATGACAAATGGGAGGTTCACATATAACTAACACAAGATATCAGCACAGTTTTACACTGTTGCGCTGCTGGAAAATCAAAGTCAAATTCAGGCGGTAAATAATGTGGTTAATAAAGACACTAATAATACCAGTGTTTCTTGTGAACTACAACTCAAATCACATTTTCTCTTGATTTCTGAATGAATTAGTAATATATGAAAATAACCACAGGAGGGCAGTATACAATTTAAATGGCATAAACTTTAGAGTACAGTATATTACAGGCAAAAAGGAGAGTCAAAAATGTAAAATTGTGAATAAAGGCTTTCTGGAAACTGAATGAAACTGCCAATCTGGTGAAATGTAAAGCCTAACATTTTTGATTCTTTAGTCAGAGCATCAGTAAATATGATTTAGAAGTAGGTACATTGCATCGGATATTTATTCAATGTTTTAATGTCTGTGGTTGGTGTCACTTCATACTTATAAGGAAATATGTCACCTGCTTGAATTTAAAACAAATCCAGACACTGTAGGAAGTCAGTATTTTTGGCAAGGGAAATAAGTGGAGGCCAAAGGCTAATAGCAATGAGGGATTTGTGAGTTATCCCTGTATTTAATAATCCCCTGCTCTCCATTTTCTGCTGTTTGTTTATATTAACCTCTGGTTGAACTCTCTTTTAGTGGCAGCCTCTTTTGCCAGAAAGTTCAGTGAGCATTCAGCTCGGAAGCGCAGAGCATGTCATCTCAAATCTATTAGCCCACAGGGGAGATTGCAGCAGCTCTCTCACTCACTCTCCCTCATTCTGTCTCACTCGCACTCTCACACTCCCTCTCTCAAATATACATGCACTCAATAATATAGAGTAAGTGAGCTCCTAACCACACATTTTCTATGCCACTGTAACAGAGATTATTACATACGATGACCTGGTTCTGACCTCGCCTATTCACTCATGCCTGATAATCTCATCACACTACGCACTATAGAACTGTACCATAGAGCTATACTAAGCTATGACACTGAAGGCAAACATACTGAAGAAGCAAATCAATTTTAGAATTGTTGATATTGTTTATAGTTCTTATTTCATTCAGAATAATACCTAAACAAAATAATAATACAACTGTGGTTAACAGGTCCAATGTAAACATCTCATATAATGCACATGATGTCTTAGTATGTCATACATAATTATCATACTAAGTGTAAGGAGGAACCCTACTGCTGTTAATGCTGTTAGCAAGGCTAATTGTACTCAAGAAAGAGTAAAAATTTAAATGCTTGAATTCAATATATTTAATGGATTCACATTAATATTTAGGTACAAGCTTGAGCCGGTCCTGGGAGACACAGCAAACCTTCATGTAACTACATGTAACTGGAGCAACTAGAGCAACTACAATTTGATTGGGCTGCAAGTACCACTTCAAGCCACCAATAGAGACCAGGACATTAACAAAACACAAAACCACAAGATTCAGTCAAGAAAGAAAAGGAATGCATGGGGCCACCACATACAAAACCATTCTCTTTGGGCTGGGTTGTTTTACTTTTTCTCCCCATTGCACCTGTTGTCACTTTAAGATGAAAAACTCATTTGGAATTACTTATGTTTCCAAAAGTGTGTGTGTGTGTGTGTGTGTGTGTGTGTGTGTGTGTGTGTGTGTGTGTGTGTGTGTGTGACATGTTGATGGGTTTGATCTTATTCTGACCACTGACTTGCTACCTCAGCACCTGACTCACCCTCTAGAGGTATTTGACTGTGGCTGACGTCCTTGCAATTTCTTCATGGTTTGATGGATACCCATGTGCTAGTAGATGTCCTATATGGGTCACTCTATTGAATTTGTGCAAATTGCTGTCCTATTATAATGTTTGGTTTATTTTAAACAAAAGTAAAATATTTAGATTCACTAAATATTTTACTTAGCAGTTTTTTTTAAATTACAAAACATGCTTCAAAAAATGTTGTCCCATCACTTTTAAGTCACAACCGTACCCCAAGTTGTTTTACCACATGGGTGGAGCCTGGCTTTAGCCACACATCTGATTTTTTGGCCAGGAAGTTACATAGCATCCCTATCCCTTATGGTTGCATGGTGAGTCATTATCTCTCATCATTTTTAAATGAATGTGTTCCAAAGTCTGAAAAATCAGTATGTTACATTAATACGTGTCACAACCAAACACACATTATCTATAAGTCAGTGCACCAGGAGTCAAATCATAATATTATGTTTTGTTGTGTTTACAACTGTTCAGATATCTGTTTCTAGCCATTTACTTTATAGGGTTAGGGTTAGGGTTATGTTTGAGTTATGTTAGGAATTGTCTAAGAATGTCACAACCATAACAATTTGTAACGTTACAGTGATGACATAATCATTACGGTTGTGACAACATGTTTCACATTTTTAAGGCAATGTCTCATCATTATTGTTACATAGTAATAATACGTATTTATGCTATTATTCATTTTTTATGTTTATTGTTCATGTTCATACTGTTTATGTTTACACTCTTTAAATAATTATTATTGTTAACTAGGTTTTGAACTAACTAGGTTTTAAATTAACTAACTAGATTTGAAACTAACTAGGTTTTGAACTAACTAACCCACCAGGTTTAGAACAAACTAGGTTCTGAACTGACTAGGCTTTAAACTAACTCACTAGGTTTTGAACTAAGTTTTAAACTAAGTCATTGTAAAAATAACTAACTAACTAACTAACTAACTAACTAACTAACTAACTAACTAACTAGCTAACTAGATTTTAATTAACTTGGTTTTGAACCAATGGGGTTTGAGTTATTATTTAACATAAACAGTGTATTTATATAATTATATAATTATTATTTATGTTTATTGTTTATGTTTACTCTATTTATGTTTACACTGTATGTTTGCACTTTTATACCCTTCATTCTAACATGATTCTGCCACATTATGAAGAGTCTTGATGTCTTATTAATTAAAACATTGCACATACCTTTTTATATTTTACCTGTCTGTTTATTGTATATTTTAATGTTAGTGTTGGCTTTCTCTTTATTAGGTTTTGTTTTGTTTTGTTTTTTTTGCTTTTTGCACTCTACTCTTCTTTTTTGTTCACCAATCCTGATTTATGTGTCTTCAATTGCCCCTTGGGAACTAATTATTTTTTTTAATGAATTTGAATTATTATTATTAGTATTTTTATTGTTGTTGTTGTTGTTGTTGTTGTTGTTATTTTATATATTATATATTAGAATATATAATATATTGAATAATATATGGATCCATGGTCAAAATTAGCTTTGACCATGGATCCTTGGATCATTGAATCCATGGATCATTGTATGAAGCCCTGCAATGAACTATCCAAAGTTTTCCCCGCCTCTCACCTGTAGTCAGCTGGGATAGGCTCCAGTGTAACCTGTACAGCTGAAGATTCATTCATCTTTTCAAAGGCAATACAGTCATAATCAATTCACGTTCAAGAAGGTGAATGAATGATTATTTGTACATTTAATGTACACTTTCCATGGTCAACATTAAAAACATTTAGTTACCCTTTCAGATTTTTAAGAACAATATAAAGCTGTGAAACCCTGGAGTAAACAATATAGGTTATTTGTATGTGATCTCTGGATTTTTTTTTTTTTGTTGTTTTGTTTTGTTTTTTTTAAAAAGCACACACACTCACATAGTGTAGACACTAGATGTGTGGAAAGACACTATAAAACTATACAGTACTACTTAAAGGCCCATTTTGGGTAAATTTGTAGATGTTACATTATTTTCACCTCAAGTGAAAAATGTGTGTTTTCCTCATTGTGTTTGCTACACCCCACTGTTTCCATGTGGAGTCAGGAAATGAGATCCAATCACAAGTGACTACTAAAGGCACATGTGGAGATGCATCGCAACACCAGGTGTGAACAGATATACTGAGAGCTCTCTACTTATTAGATCAACACACAAGACAGTGGGAATCCACCCACACTCAAAAAATGCTTTTATCATACAGAAACATTGGCAAGTCTTAGCTTACAGTTTCACAACTTAGCAAGACTGCTCTTTTAATTTTACTTTTGGGGTTGGGGGTAAAACTCATTAGGCATGAGTACATCCTTATGACAGAAGTCGATTTCATCCTCATTAAATACATTTCAGTGTCCCCATTTATCTTGCTGGCCCATTTTCCTGAAAAACATGCTGCTTAACCTGGGTCAGCTTCTGAATACGAGATAACCCCTAGCAAATACCCAGAGCATCACTGTGCTTGATCATATTTAAACAGCCAATTCTCTCTTAATTTCCAGAGGCATTTTCAGATTAGTATCCCACCAACTGCTTAGACAGTCACACTCCAAGACACTACAGATTTAATAAAGCACCTTTCATAAGAACAGCATTAAGATTCATAAGGGTGGAGCAGGCTGCACTACTACCTCATACTCCTCGTTAAACATATATCCTCTAAGGCCAAAGAAAGTAATTAGAAGAACTTCCAAGGCTTCTTCAGGTAAAAAGGTATATGTGATTTCCAAGAGCGCTGCTCTTAGAAAAGGTGACAGAATGATGAGAATACTGTTAAATCTATTATATTTTCCCTTTAAATAACTAGGCAGCACAGAAACTTTAAATATGCTGAAAGTTATGAGGCTATGTCACTTTTGAACATCATCGGAACATAAATCAATCTTAGTGTTAATTTGAAATCATATGTTTGGTTGTCTGTGAAAGCAAAGTAACTAAACTAACTTTGAGGAGTTAAATTCAAGGTGAGTGATTAGTTCATTTAATTTATTACATTTCTTATTAATTTGTTATCAAACACACATACAGTATTTATAAGTGTTTGTGTGTGGGGGGGGGGGATAAGGTTAAGGGCCTATAGGCCTGTAGGCATGCAAATAATGAGAGGCAGCGCGGTAGGCAGATCCTACATGGTGTGCCCAATGAGCGACTTCTAAAGGGACAGAGCCTTGCTCAACGGCACCTCTTCCCTGCCAGTTCACACTCCAAACATTGGTGGTTCACATGGGTCTTGAACATGGCTTCTGCCGGTCCCCAGCTGAAGACTCAGTGGACTGACCCACTGCCGGTAGTTAGAGTAATTCTGATTAAGAGAAATCATTGATTAATTTATTAAATATTTTAACAATTAATCACAACTAAATTAGAAATATGTGTTTAACAATGGTAAAACTCAAAAAACAAAACAGGATATCTTCTTAAGGTCTATTAAATGACTCACTAATGGTTTACCTTTTTGAAAAATGTGTATCATTTAATGTGCCACATTACAGTAGCAACTGGCTCTCTAAAGAGTGAAAATTAAAGGTAGTTTAAGGGTAAAAAAAATCACAATAATTACAACCAAAGCAGTCAGAGACTGTAACATCCTGCGACTTACCCTGACCTACTTTCAGGGTAAGTCAGGGTACCCGGAAAGTAGTACCTGACTAGTATATAAACTAGTGCATATGGAGAAGGCCAGTGTGAGTAAGACCATAGATCGAAGCTAGTGCATAGGTAAATCTATGGTCTTACTCACACTGGCCTTCTTCCTCGTCTTTCTATCTTATCCGGTTCCTGAGTGTACAAAAGTTGAAATTTGACCTTGACCTAGTTCTCTAAAGGTCAAGGTCATCATCTCATTTTCATCCCCTTTGCTGCCCGAGTAATGTGTTTTTTGTTTCATCTTTCTATCTGCAATGGTTGCGAAGATATTTGGTGGACTAACAAACGAACGGACGAACACACGAACACCGACAATTAGTAATTTTGAAACCTTTAAGGATCAGTATTCTCTGAAAACCCTTTTGGGGTTTGGGGGGGGTACATGTTTTGAGATAAATGTTTACCCTGTACTTGTATGAGGGCAGGCAGTGAAGGTTTGTTTGCTTCCATATTGCTACTTGCCGTTAGCAGTAAGCAGTAACAATGTGTCTTGAAAGTCAACTTATAAAAGTTTTATGGAACTCAGAGAGCTTAAGTGATCTTCCAAAGCTCTGCAGTAGCCTGCAGCCTGCAGGATGTCTGCTTATATTAATTTCATAGAGTTTAAGAGGTCACTAAGCTCATTTGGAGATTCTTACTCATTTATGAACTCTGCAGCCCTTCTGTTCTGCTCTGAGCTACTAGTCTTTGGATGTTTACATTTACATGAAATATTATATGGCTTGGTTGCAAAAAATATAATGCATAAGGAGTTTAAGGTATATATGGCTGAATAAAAAAGCACGGTAGAAAAGCGTTTTCCTGTGTTTTAATGAAAGGCAAAGGGATCAAGACGTTGTTCTTGTATATTTGAATTTCAGCTGCTGGAAGAGGGGAGGAATGGTTAGGGATAGGAGCTTTGGGGAAATGACATCTAAAATTTGGAAGATTTCAAGTAAGACAATGGATTTCTTATAAAGCAGCTTAACAGGATATCAGTAAACCCCGAGGACAGAACTCAGTAAATGAGCCCACCAGCTGACATTACCTTTAAAATGCAAACTGACAATAAGACCGAAAAATAGAGCTTTTCTTTCAATTAAAAGATACTGAAGCAGAACTACTGTACAAGAAGGAAGTAGTTAATGCTCAGCTTAAAGGTTAATCTGATGGTGCTGTCTTATATTGGTCTTCCCTAAAAGCAGCAAACTCTCATTTTGCGAACAGTTTCACTGTCCACAAATGTCTGTTGACAAGCCAGTGTGTGGAAGTCTTTTGTCTTCACCAGATCTCCCAGAGAGTGTTTAAAACCAATGAGGCCTCACATCTGTGCAGGGACCAAGTTTGGTCAGGGAGGTAGTGGGTGATTAATTGACGGTCACATCTCGCTGACTGCTGCCCACACTACTTTGATGAAGAGGGATTAGGTTGTGCACCACAGGCTCAGCTGATAATAGGAGAACAGAAAGGAAATGCTCATGTCACGCTACACGGCAAGGATTTCAATCAAAGAGGCACATCATTCAGAGGTCCAAGACATTTGAAAAGAAATAAAACCCTTAGCTTCCTGCAGCCTTATTATTTAGAGCACAACTGTGTCACAATTAAAGGTTGATTCTCATTTGGCTGCAGGATTTGGAAGCAACATGTTTTGTAGTAAGTCTTAAGGGTTTCTAAATAAATCATAATCCCAAAACAACTTTGTTTTCATTACATTCTACAGAAATTAGGTGACAGTAACTCTGTAATTGTAATGTCATTGAATACTGTGCTTGCGTTAAGTAGCTTGCATAAAAACTATAAATTAGGCCACAAATAACTGAGAAAAATAACATTATCTTCACAGAAAGTAGAGTTTCTAACACTGATATTGTTGAACATGGATATTATAAAGGGTAGAGGGAAATGATTGTCTTGTGGTTGTGAGGTTGAGCTTGAGTTTCATCTATCTGAGCCTTTATTTAGCCTCCAATCCTGTCTGTGTAGTTGCTGATCTAAGATCAGTCTACAGTTTTCCCCAGAGACAACACTAATGTCACATACTGACTTGGCACACTAATATTTCACATCCAAACCAACCTATTAGGGATGACTACTTACCATAGACAAGATATGTCCTTCACAGCAGCAACCTTCACATTCAATGTTTTCTCAATACACACACACACACACACACACACACACACACACACACACACACACACACACACACACACACACACACACACACAATAAAAATACTGTGCATATTTTGTGTTATATTTCATCTACTGCCACATATGATAGTGTAACTTCCTATGAACACCCTTGTAATGCCCTTGAAATCTTTGGAATTGGATGCTGCTTCTGAAACAATATTTTCTGATAACAATAATAAAATGCAGCACAGTTAATGGGCATTGCAATGTATTGTCAGCTCTCTTAAATTACTAAATTAACTCATTTTCTCACATTTATTATATCATATGCCAGAATTTATGGTTCTTGTGCAATTTATTACTTTTCCTCTCAATTATTTAATTCATAGACTTAAACAAACATACTGGTTTTATTTGACTGTTTGCTGCCTTGTGGTCGTGCTAGTAACTTCAGTAACTCACTGGCTCACTAAAGATAGAGAAAAAGGAATTTATCAAGAGAAATGTTTGTGGGTAAACATTTTTCAACTAAAGCACAAGTAAACATAGTAATAATAATGCTGGATTGGATTTATATAGCACTTTCTTTTCTAAGGACTCAGAGCTTTTCTACACTGAAACCATTATTCACTCCACGGTCATACTGGTGGTGATAATCTGCTTCTGTAGCCAAAGCTGCCCTGGAGGGAGAATGAGTGATACGGAAGGCATTGTGAGTAAAATGCCATGCCCAAGGAAAGAACAGCACAGAAATGACTACGATCTGGGATTTGAACCATCACCCCTCTGGTTATTGGACGGCACACTCTACCTCTTGAGCCACAGAGCAACAGCCTGCTATAAATATCTGATATCTTGGAAACAGTAGCTTAGCTAAGGGCTGTGAACAAAACTCCAAATATAGAGTATATTGTGAAGTTTGCCAAATGGTTAACATCAAGTGGGACAAGTATACAGTAACAGTTAACTCAAGTCCTGCTAAAGCTGCTAATGAATAAAAACATGAGAGTTTATGTCCAAGGACGTCGATGCCCCCAATGAGGGGAGGCAGAGAGCTGCTGTCCCACAGAGTAAATGACAGAAACATGAACACTGACCCTTCTTCTGAATTTTGTTTCCACTATTGAGAGAAATATTTTCTTTTAGTTTTTAAATTCTTAACTACCATCACTAGGCAAGCACCAACAATGCATACTGTACGTTCACTTGATACAAGGCATCTTTCAAAAATAAGTTTTTACAGCATTCCCAATTACCTGTTTGCTGTGACTTATAATGCAGCACAGATTTTGAGAGTAAACTAAGATAATAAAGTTACACAGAAAACTAAACAATTTATCTGAAACTATGAAACTGTAGATTAGGTAGACTGCAGAGTAAGTTGATAGTTACATGAGAGATCATAAGCAAAAACACTTTCATAACAGTATTATCTATTGATCCGAAAACATACTTTTTACAGCTGCCTTATAACAAACATGTTTAATTAATTGACTGTTTATGGATTAGAATGACAGGATTATACACAGTATGATATGAGAGATTAGAGACTTGTGGCACTCAAGTGATATATGATCTCCCTTATTTTACTGAACTATACAAAGGAACTCCACCTTGACCACGCCATTAAAGTTTGAAGCCAAAGTTATCAATCGAGGCAGTGAAGGGAAGGGAAGTCTTCTCAACAAGCTATGCTTTCTCAGCTTAATGGATCATACTGCACTGCAGAGAGCAAGACGGAGGGAGACAGAAAGAGAGAGACGCAGAGAGCAAGATGTTGCTTCTACTGTACAGTTTTGACTGATTATGCATTTTTTCTTAAGCTATTCATAGAAGATAGATTCATCATTCCAATTTGTCAAGCTAGCAAAGATTTCAATTAATTATGTGCAGCGAAAGACTGGGTGTATTAGGGCTCTCTGTCAGCACAAGTCTGAGTCCCCATTTACCGGACTCAAAATAAAGAGGTATCAGAGAGGTGCTTGGAACCACCAGTAATTAATTTGATGAATGCCTTAGTGGCACAAATAGTGACAGCCATGCATCTTTTCATCACACACCAGCAGTAGTCTCTGCATTGGGTGCTAATTTGAAGAGGGCAGCTCATCTGTATAGTGGATGCATTTGTGGCTGGGTCTATTCTTCACCCTATGTACTCACAGCCTCCTGCTGTCCTGACAGTGTGTGGGGGGCTTATGCTTTCTGTCAACTTTGTCCTTGTGCCAAGTAACTTGCTTCAGTTAGTGCCCAGTTTTTTGACTTTGTGGCCTGAACTTGATAATGGGGAGAGGAGAATATTGGATTAATGGAATGTGTAGACATGTTGTTTCCAAGCTACTGCTCTCCTATTTTCCAGACGTGGCATTGCAGTGATATCATACTGTGAATGGCTGGTCTGAAACTGATAAATATTTTGATTAAGAAAAAGCACAAGCTGATGAAGTACAATACCAACAATCAAGTCAAGCAAATGTCTGATTACGATCTTTAGGGATGATGCTGCACCTACACAATGATAGATGAAGTAGGCAACATGGTGAGAGGTGTGACTGGGCCAATATAAAATGATGGATCATATTACTGTTATTAGGTGAAAGCTTCAATGGCAGCTATATGTGATGTACACGTCAAAGTCGACAGGAGCCTTAGCCAAACAAAGAAATAATTGGACTGGTGCCACGCAATTCAGGATCATATTTTCACAAGTGGGGGAACCTCATTATAAATCAGGTCAGCCACTGATACAAGACCATAAATCAAAGAAAGACATAGCTCAAACAATTAGATAATTACTAGACCACCGTGTCACCTCTGCTGAGATGTTTTGCTAAGACACTGAGAGGCAGAGAAGTAAACTAATGGCACTAAAAACCTACACCTGCACTTTCCGAACCAAACAAGACAGTGGAAAAAGAAAGAAAATTATACACTGAATTACATGTAGACTCTAAGTGATAGTTTAATAATTAACCTTTTTCAGCAATTGCTCTATAGAAGCAAAAATAAAAATTCTTAATAGTGCCACTATTCAAGAGTGCATGAATGAATCAACACTCACCTTTGGTCAGCTACTAAAATATCTCCTCTCTGTATCTAGAAGTGATGACATACATTTTGGAAAGGGTCCCCTCACTACATGATTGCATGGCCTGCCACTGACCCCTAGTGTTGTGTCAGTGCCTGAAATACACTATGAAAGCCTCTTACTCTAATAATACCCACGTCCTCTGATTACCCCTAGGCAGAGAAACTGCCTGAAATCCAGAGGCATTGTTCCAATTGACCCCAATTGAAAATGTCATTTAGCAGGATTGTCAAGTAAGAGATGCTCTTGCAGCCAAGCATAAGTAGGTATTTCATTTAATGTTCTTCATCAGCTTTATTGTTTGATATCAGGGCACTTCCACTCTGCCGACCTCTGCAAGGCTGAGCATGTGTAAATCCATCTGTACTCTTTCTTGTGTCAAACCAGAGTGCAAGGAAGCTCCAACAGCAGTCAAGAATTGAGGTCACAACACAAGAGTGAACCAACTGGAACAGATTGTTGTGGAACCTCCAGGCTGTTGCAGACACGTGTTGATCCCAGCACAGCGTGTCCTAGCTTTTACCTTCCCAACTTCAGCTTCACAACTCCCTTGACAGGAGCTTATGGCAAGCAAGAACGTCCAGACCTTTCTACTTTACAGTAACCGCCTGTCGCCACTTGCGTCAAACAGACGTATCCATGTGTTTCAAATAATGTAATGATAGATAGAATGTTTTTCATGATATGAACAAACATACATTCCTAGATAGAAGCTATTTTTATTTTTCCTTGGAAATCTAGAAATATGGGAATGATTGCATGGATTGAAAAGCCAGCAAGCACCAAACTTTCATTGTGTGGGAACACAAGATACAGGTAAAGATCAATTATGTTCTCCATATTTTCATTGATGAAAAGATGTTGAATAACAAATGGCAATTGTTGTAGCCTTTTGGTTTGTCAGCCCAACTAAACTGAACATAAATTTCTCATTTCATTGTCTCAAAAGCACTCATAGATAATAAAGCCGCTCTGCATAAGCCCCATCTGTTCTGCTACATACATAACCCAATGGAGGACGGTGAGTGTTTTAAAGCTCGATTGATTCTTTTATAATGTCATGACCATAGGTTGACCCATAGCAGGGGGTGTTTTTTACTATAGGTGGGGTGGGGGTTAAATTCAGACACACACACACACACATTGAGATGAGAGAAGCGTGATGGAGGGGGTAAGGTAACAGGTAAGACGTCTATGTGTCATTTTGTGTTAACTGGCTACATTTGCCAATATTTCTGACACGCTGTCATTATTGTCATTTTACATGAGCGCAGGGACAGCAAATAGAGAGCACTGACAGCAGATTGACCCCAGATGCTGTTCATTTGATTGATATCTTTGCAGACCACGATCCTTTTCTGCACTGCAGCAGTGGCTACATTCGGAGGCGTTGGGAGGGGGCACATACAGGAGAAATGTCACACCAAGGAAGTCGGTGAGGCGTGAAGCCCTGCCTGAACAGTACAGGGTCAGTGGTTCTTCTCTGCCCCCTTTGTGCCCCGGGTAAAATGATCTAAGTGGCTCTGGACCTCTGCCACAGATATGTTGGAGTGCTGGAGTCAACCGCGTAGGCATAGCAGAGTACGAGCTGGCAAAGGAGTTGCTGGTTAAACCACACATGGTGGTTATGCCTAGAGGACAGACTCCTTCATTTTTTATTTTGATTGTATTGTATGTTTTTCCATAGCTAGGACATTTAAAAAAAACACTCAACCTATTTATTGGACTGTGTCAAAAATGTCAATGGCCTCACCCTCAAGAAAATGGATGAATGGATGGATGGATGGATGGATGGATGGATGGATGGATGGATGGATGGATGGATGGATGGATGGATGGATGGATGGATGGATGGATGGATGGATGGATAGACGAATGGATGGATGGAAGGACAGATGGACGGACGGATGGATGGATGTCAGTCTCTGTTATGAGTTATTGATCAAAATATCTCAAAAACAGATTTCAATGTCATTTTGTAGTGCGGCAGAAACACAGATGCAGGTGCAGATGAAATTTTTGTTTCCACTTCTTAAACAGTTTTAGATAGAGCACCTCCCACACCTGCATTTTTTTCAACAAATGAAAATATTGCAAACAGTTTAATGACATATTTTACTTACATTTCGACTGACAAATAACACACATAAGTTTATTATTTGCCATAATGCGGCCATAATTGAGGTAATTGAGGAGGTAATTGAGAAGAAAGAAGAAAATCTTAAACTTGTAAAATTCTAAGGGCCACTTGAAGTCAAGTGGACCTCAGAACAGATGAAAATTCAGAATCAGATTTTTCACCCTTGGTGAAAGTATTCCCTGTCCAAATGTACTTTTAGTACACTTTATATTATGCACTTTGTCAGCCTTGGGTTAATGTGAATATTTGTGGTCATTCCACAAATAGCTTAAACATTTGGTAAAGTACCTGTGTCTACATGTGTTTGTGTGTTAAAGAGTCAGTGGGAGCAAGTTATGTGGCAACCTTGTCACTGTGCGGGGTAATAAGGTCAATGCAAAAAATAACCCAGTGGCATATTTCCCAGCAAATGTGGGGAACACACACATGCACACACAAACACACACCACTGTCCCGGCCTTATGTTGCAGAATCCAAACCAATCGAGTCAATTGCCAGAAAACATGACATGACCTTTCAGATTCACTGAGCATCAACCATGAGTGGGACTGGCGTGCTTTCCGTTTCAGCGCACCCTCTGCCCCTCCCGCCCACTCCATCACCCCAGGGCCCTAAACCCTCCACAAATAATTACTCTCGGTGGAGTCTGTACTCTACAAGACAGAGCCAAAAAAATTTGACTCTGATCTTGACCCATAGTTAGGGTAGTCTCACTATTAAATCATCCCTCACAGGGGTTTTACCATTTGAACAATTCAGTCACAATAGATAGAAAATGAGTGAGGTCAAGTTCATGTTTAGACTATTCATAATATATATTGCTATAAAACATCCACACATAACCGATTTTCTAAAAGGTAAACAGTGCAACATTTTCCATTAATTGTCATTTTAAAGCCATGTGAATAGGCCGTATGCTACTCCATTGACATGAGTATGAGAGTATGACCTTCAGTTAACAATAAAATCCCTCCTAAGTCTCCCAAACTGCTCAGAAGAAAAATGAAGTTACACTACTCTCTAAATTGCTCAGAAACGGAGCTATGTCCAGTACATATGCGTAAAAGACAATACTTTCGACACAATTTGAAATAAAATGATACAAAAATGATCAATATTCAAGAGCAAATGATGACAAAGAAGAAATGGATTTGTCTGATTTAAAAAAAAAAAAACATTTATCACCTCTGAATGAATAGCCATCAATGATGTCATATGACTACCACCTACTGGTTGAGAAACAGACCCTGACATCAATCCCTCTTGTCTTGTAAACAGTATTCTTGTTTATCACTACCAAATACTGCCAGGCACACTTACAGCCTAACCAATTCTGGCTTTTTGAGGCCTGTACTTGCACTGCTAATTTAGGGACTCAAAAAGTTATTTTCAGGCTTCTGATTTTTTGTTTAATTCAAAGACATAACACACAATCTTGGTACAAATCTGTTCAGTTTGCTTTTTCTGTTAATTTTTTTCAAAGCAATAATAAAGTGTATTTTTTGACAAATCTTGTACTTTGATGCATTTCATATATGTGTCTTCTACAGTATTAGAACCATAATGTAGTAAAATTAAGTGCATGTTTGTGGAGGAAGCCGGAAAACCCGGAGAGAACCCACGCAGACACGCGAAGAACATGCAAACTCCACACAGAGTGGGACGTAAACCCGAAATGGCTTTGCTGTGCGGCGACAGCGCTACCCACTGCGCCGCCGTGCCGCATGGTGGTGAATGTTTGATAACCCAAAATAAATAATGATGTGTGGACACATCACTAAGAAATTAGGTATGATTAGTTACGTAGTCATCAGAGTGTACCAGTTTTATGACATATTATGTTCTGACAATGGTTTCCTTCGCTCACCCACGACAAAGAACTTTTTATACAACCCAGCAATGACAGACAATAGCTAGTTGCATATATTGTTGGTACCAACTGTTTTGTTTTTCTTTACTTGATGGCATTAGCTAACAGTTTCAACAAATGAGCAGCCACCTGTCTGAAACTTGTTAGTGATGCGCTATCAAGCACACTAGATCACTATGTGAAACCAGCAGTGTGTAAATGATATACACTACTTTCAACGGAGAAATATGAAATTGAGAAATCACTGTGGAACTGTAAAATTTATTAGTACAGAGAGAGAGATTTAAGTAGAAAAAAGAACCCATTGGTTTCCAGTACAGAATCCAGGTACCAAACACATGGCTTTCAAATGATCAGTGCCAAGCGAATGAATGCTGATCATAGCTCATAGCTTTTGGCCCATAGCTCTTTCAAATACTGTCAAAGTCCAGAAAACGAGGCTGTGGATGTGAGTGTCAATAGTCAGAAACTCAAAAAGAGAACGGAGTTAATCTTTCAACACTATCTGAATGAATTTCCAACTTGTGTTCATTGTCATCAGATTGTTTCTTCTCCCATTTCAATAATTTTTTTTTAAATTTAATAGTGCTTGTGAATGGGCAGCATGCTGGTGCAGTGGGTAGCACTGTTGCCTCACGGCAAGAAGGTGCCGGGTTCGATTCTTTTCTGTGTGGATTTTGTATGTTATCTCCGTTTCTACGTGGGTTCTCTCCGGGTTCTCTACAAACACGCTGTTTAAGTGAATTGGTCACACCGAATTGTGTAAGTGTGAGTGTGAATCCTGCCTATATAGAGCAGGGGCTCATTTTCACCAAGGTTTACATCAGCATAACGGCTGTCCTCAAAATGTTACTCAATGTAATGTAAAATAAATGTAACTACTCCTTAATATTAAATAACTCTGAATGTATTACTTATTGCAGTTACAAATTGCAGTTACAAACATTAAAGTTTCACAGAAAAAAAAAACTATGTTTCTCTGTTATAACACAAATCCTTTTAATTTGTCAGGTTATGAAACCCACATATGTCCATCAATCAAGGATGAAACTATCCAAGTGAATAAAGAAAAATAACACAAGTTAGGACATTAGTTCATTAGTTAGGACATCAAAACATTTTTGTTAATGTTAACATGGGTTTAATTACTGCATTGTGGGAAATGTAGTTTTGCTCAAAGCACAATTTTGACCTATTTACTTTTAGATACGTTTTTTATGCTCTTGCGGGCCACATAAAATGATGTGGCGGGCCACATTTGGCCCCCGGGCTTTGAGTTTGACACGTCAGCTATAGACTATAACAAGCTGAGACAGGCTCCAGCAGTCCTTCAACCTGCAGGGTTGATAAAGCTGACAACGAGACAATTGCAATCATCTCTTCAACAATAAAATGGATGGATGACATATGAGAAAAAGAAAAACAAAATTTTGAGCAAATTATTTAAGTACATGGTAATTGTTAAACAAATCAGTTTGGGGTATGTCTTATAACTGGTTGGTGGTATTGTAAAGTGAGCAAAGCTTAATACTCTACCTGACTGAAAGAAAGCAGTACTTTTGTTTTTTCATCATAAATTAAATGTGAAGCAAACAAAGTAAAATGTAAAGAATTTTAAACACTTGCTCCTGTTTGTAGTTTGATGTAGCTGGCCTCTCTGCTATGATCTGTCAGTAAACAGATTTAACATCAAGATCAAGAACATTTAACCCAGTATATTTAGCATATTGTACTCACACATCTGTGTCATCAAATCTGTGTGAAGTGCCCCTTTTCCCTTCCTCTGAAAGGGCAAACCCTTGTGACACACAGCAGTGACAATCCAAGTCTCTTTTCATTTACCTCAAAGAGAGAACGGAAGACTTATGCGAGGTGGAAAATCTTAATAAAACAATCTTATTTCATGGATGATACTGCCCTTTTCCCCCTTTTGTTGCCTGAGAAGTTGATTTGAAGTCAGAGTTAGTCCTTTTGATATTAGGCCGGGTCAGACCAATTTGCCACCTGGTGAGGAAGGGGAAGTAGGGAGGTACATTTTTTAATTGTCGGGTCACTTGGTGCAGGGACAGAAGATCCTTTGGGCACATTGTCTGTCTTTGTGCAAAGAACCAGCCATCTGAAATCCCCCATCTCATTATGAGAGAGGGAAGATTAATTGACCAGTTCACTAACTGGCAGCCTGAAGTCTAGATCAACTTAGCAAGGAAGCTCACCAATTAAGACTGGACTACAGCACCTTGCCATATACCACGAGTAATCCTTTTTTATTATCATTGGTCTCTGTAGTCCTGTGAGGAAGATCAAGACTAAGTTGCCCTTTGTCAAAGACATAAAAAAGACTATAGGCTGTGACAGCATGCTTTAATTTTCATGGTAGCATAGGTTTCTCCAAGTATAAAAGCGCAGCTCAATAGGATGGCAGTGAGGATGCATTTGCTTAAGTTAATCAGTTTAATTCACAACACTAATGACACTATCTTACAAAACTTAGACCTAGAAATTAAGCTGTAATTAAGTAACAGCTGCATGAATTTTGTCATCTCTCTGGACTACAGTCCTATTTTGTATCATACATCATTGATACAGGTCACAGAAATTGTTAACCCATAACAAACAACAACCTTGTGTATGGTAAAATATATGTGTGACTTGCTCATTTGGTAAATTATTTCATTATTCAACTGAAGGCAAGGCCAGTTTCCACTCTAGACTACATATGTGACATTTTTACTTACACTTAGAATCATACATCCTTCATTTACCTCACTGGAAAACTTTAAGGTTTCAAATCAATATTTCTGTTGTGATTTCAATTTTAGTGATGTTAGTGGATGGGTGCTGCAAAGAATGTTCCCCTTCTGTGATTCAATAAAATTCCCTTTCATGTTCTTTATATAAGATTAAGTGCCATATGTGTGATTGCCTGTTGTCTCTGATTATCTAAACCATCTATTTAGTGCTTTGATCAGTGCACTCCATTTCAAATTTTATGTTATGTTGAAAACATTTGAGATAAGTCCCTCATATATTTTTATTCCTTTACATTTTGGACCATTTTCTATGTAAACTTATTAATTTAATTGTTAATTACATCTGCCCTACATCCACTGCCTCATGTGTTGTCTGCATTCAGGTGTTGGGTTTGTTGAGTTTTAAACCATTTCACTTTATTTTAACAAAATATTCTTCAGCAAAAACATGACTGTTGTTGAAACTGTTGCAGTAAGTAAGACTAAGATGGATGCATTTTACATGCAAAGGTGTCACATATCTTATGTCCATACTTGTCATTTACTGGACATACATCTTCAGTGACAATACTGACATTGACATGACACATATAACACATCCTTACATAAACACATACAATACTTGAAAACACACACTTTGTCATTTGTGCTCACAGAAATGCTTTGAGGGGGAATAGTGTGCTGAAAAGATGTCATCATCACTCTCTTCAGGTGGCCATTATGAATAAGAAACTAATGCACTCTGCAGATATTCCAGCATCTTTTTCACCAGGGGCTACACATCCCTAGTGGGTGATCAGTAAAATTGGTTGACATTTTCCTGGCTCCAATTAACCTTCGATTTGACTCTCAGTTTTGCCTGTCTTCTTTTATTGTCTTCTTGAAAAATGGGTAAAGGGATAACACAGTTGAAAACACAATCGTGTTTCCTGATGTTAACCAGTTTTTGGCTAATTGTCCTCTTTCCCTGTGGATGACCATCAAATGCACAGGAGATGTACTTTGTCAGTAGGTCATGGAATTTTCTACAAAAGGTTAATACAGTACTGTTTTATTAAAATATAAAATATCTTATGAAATGACAGATGGGTGCCAATGTGTTTTATTTGTGATACAACTGGAAAGTATTTCCTTTTTATACTCTGCACATATACTCTGTTGCCAACAACCAAAGAAGCTTGAGAAACCTGACCAACCAGAGGCTGGATATGTAGGCTGCAATGCATATCCGCATCAAGCTGTTCTAGAATTAAGATTTGCTTGATCTTTTACTTGATTTTTATCTATTCCCTTTAATTTATCAGTTTGGTCACAGGTCTGGATAAAACTACCAGTCTGTCTGTCTGCAATTTGGTGATGCCTGCCCCATGAGATTGCACTCACTTTGTCAAGTTAGCCATAAGACACCAGTTCTGCAGGTTAAACAGGTTAAACTGGTTATGTGAAGTATATGTGAAGTTCATTTACAGTAACAGATCGCTCAGCACAATTGTTTTCATTCCAGCTCACTCACATCAGTTTGACAGACATATTATTGAAATCAAAAATTACCTGCTCCACTTGACTTCTGCTATTCAGATATTTTTAAAAAACAATTAAGTTTCACCACCAAACCATGCACTGTTTTTTGAATGATGAAGCAAAGAAAACACCATCCTCTTCTTACAACACTTTCCTTTTTTGAAAAGATGAAGACATGTAGTTTATTAATCTCACTTTGGAGAAATAATTTTTCCACTCATATAGTCATTATAAACATGCATATATATTGTGTGTAAAGTCCTAACCACACACATGGGGAGGCAGGTGCACCCCCAAATTAGCAGCTTGTGTGTGTGTGTGTGTGTGTGTGTGTGTGTGTGTGTGTGTGTGTGTGTGTGTGTGTGTGTGTGTGTGTGTGTGTGTGTGTGTGTGTGTGTGTGCATAGATACACACAAACACATATATATAGATATAGATATATACTGTATATCTATATCTATATATGTGTGTGTGTATATGTATATTTATATATATATTTGTGTGTGTTTTTTAACATACAGTGTGTGTATATATATATATATATATATATATATATATATATATATATATATATATAACAAATTTTTACTTTTTTGCTGTTATAAAATGCAGTCATTTCTGCAGTAGTAAACTTCATTGAATGTCATTCTCCCCACTACTTATGATTTAATAGTAGGAAAGTTATGAAATGGTTGCACTTTGGCATACACCCATAGTTCAGTGGCTGAGCATAAATTGCATACATTATTAAAAAGCCTCAGTCACAAGGAAGCTCAGTCTATTCAGTAGTATACACTGCCTGGCCAAAAAAAATGTCGCCATCAAAAAAGTCACACCCTCTCATATTTTGTTTTAGCCCAATGAATCCTGACATTGTCATCTTGGAATATGCCCGTTCAGGTCAGGTCTAGGTTCAGCAACAGTGTGTTCAAAGAATGAGATCAGCTGATTACCCTGACCAGGTTATTCCATCAATGGATTATTTCTTCTCCAAAGGCACGGGCATATTCCAAGATGACAATGTCAGGATTCATTGGGCTAAAATTGTGAGGGAGAGGTTCAGGGAGCATGAGACATCATTTTCATACATGGATTGGCCACCACAGAGTCCAGAACTTAAACTCGTTGAAATTCTTTGAAAGAAGAATCTCAATGAGTGCTGGAGATGACTTTACATAGTGGTCAGACCCCATCATCATAAATCCAAGATCTTGATGAAAAATATGAAAAAAATATCACATCACTGGATGGAAATAACTCTTGTTGTATTGCATTAACTCATCAAAATAATATCCCAGTTAATGCATGCTGTAATCAAAGCTAAATGCAGTCCAACAAAATATGAGAAGGTGTGACTTTTTTGATGTCGACATTTTTTTTGGCCAGGCAGTGTAGCAGAGATAGTGAAGCTTGTGACTGAAGTTTGAACTCTCACTGAGAATGCAAAACATTACAAGATACCACCATCTGTAACACGGAGCATTTTTGAAACCTTTCAACCCAAGCTTGTCCTCGAGGGTATACAGGATGTATGTAGGGGAGCAAAGGAAATTATGCCTTAATGAGCATGAATTAACAATCTACTTCTTCTTCTCCTTTCGGCTTCTCCCTTCAGGGGTCGCCACAGCAAATCAGTTGCCTCCATCTAACCCTGTTGTCTCACACCAACTACCTTCATGTACTCTTTCACTACATCCATAAACCTCCTCTTTGGTCTTCCTCTAGGCCTCCTGCCTGGCAGTTCAAAACTCAGCATCCCTCTACCAATATATTCCCTATCTCTCCTCTGGACATGTCCAAACCATCTCAGTCTGGTCTCTCTGGCTTTAGCTCCAAAACCTCTAACATGTTCTGTCCCTCTGATGTACTCATTCCTGATCCTATCCATCCTGGTCAGTCCCAAAGAGAACCTCAGCATCTTCATCTCCGCAACCTCCAGCTCTCTCTCATGTCTTTTCCTCAGTGACACTGTCTCTAGACCATTGGTTCTTAACCTTGTTGGAGGTACCGAACCCTGCCGGTTTCATATGCTCACTCACCGAACCCTTTAGTAAAAAAAAATATAAATTATTTTTTAATTTAAGATATAAGTACAGTATATGTTTTACTGGTGTATTTAATGAATTGTGCAGTAATGTCACCTTTTTCAAAGAACAAAACCAAGACAGTGCATGAACTCACGTGAAATGACTTACCTGCAAATCAGTGTGACTTCTGCTGTTGTTATTGAGAGACCAGTTCAGATATGCGTGGCTTCACCTTGGCAAGTGCTACTCTGATGTCATTTTCACAGCAAAGTCTGTTTCTTTTGTTTTCCATGCAGCTTTAGGAAGTGTTCCTAGAGTTGCTCAACTTGACATTGCAAATCATGCAGAACGCTGACTCCCATCACGTTCCGCTATACAGTCAGTCAGTCAGTCAGTCAGTCATCTTCTGATTACCACCGCTAATTCCACCGTAGCGGGTCACGGGGAGCCAGAGCCTATCTCGGCGGCATAGGGCGTGAGGCGGGGGACACTCCGGGCATGACGCCAGTGCACCGCGGGTTCCGTTATACAGTACATGTAAATTCACGTTAATGATAATAATAATGGATTCGATTTATATAGCTTTTTTCTGGACACTCAAAGATGCTTTACATTAGATCCATTATTCATTCATTCCTCATTCATACTTGGTGATGGTAAGCTACCTATGTAGCCACAGCTGCCCTGGGGCAGACTGACGGAGGCATGGCTGCCAATCTGTGCCTACGGCCCCTCCGACCACCAGCGGAACAATCACAAACAGTCACACACCAGCGAGTGCCCCACTGGAGGCAAGGAGAGGAAAGTGTCTTGCCCAAGGACACAGCGACAAATGACTCAGCAGGAGCGGGAATCGAACCGCCGATCTTGAATCATTGGACGACCCGCTCTACCACTGAGCCACAGCCGCCCGTTGTACATATTCGTCCGACCACTTTCTTTTTTTGCTCAACATAGATACTATGAGTTAAAATATTAAGAAAGCAATTAGATGACGTACCATCCTGACAGGCATAAATCGACTACTGAGTGCGCAAAATCCCATGTAGCACAGGTAGGCTAATCGATGTAGCGTGATCACCTGCAGCCAGTTATGGCTAAGAGGGGCGTATCATCACGAACTGACACGATGTGTCAAACGTACACAGTGATTCGTGTGTGTTCGGCAAAAACACCCGACACGTAGTGCCGGTGTTTTGTCTTGACCTCCGTCTCCGCAGAATCCCTGAGACCGACTCGCCGAACCCCTGGGATTTGATCGAACCCAGGTTGAGAACCACTGCCCTAGACGAAACAACATCGTTCTGTACACCATTCCTTTCATTATAGCTGAAACTCTACTATCTCACATCACACCTGACGCTTTTCTCCACCCGTTCCATCCTGCCTGTACACGCTTCTTCACTTCTTTTCCACACTCTCCAGTGCTCTGGACTGTTGACCCTAACTACTTAAAATCCTCCACCTTCTTGATCTCTTCTCCCTGTAACCTCATTCTTCCGCTTGGGTCCCTCTCATTCACACACATGTACTCTGTCTTACTGCTGCTAACCTTCATCCCTCTCCTTTCCAGGACAAACCTCCACCTCTCTAGCTTCTCCTCCACCTATTCCCTGCTCTCAATGCAGATCATAATGTCATCTGTAAACGTCATAGTCCATGGAGATTCTTGTCTAACCTCGTCCGTCAGCCTGTCCATCACCGTAGCGAACAAGAAGGGGCTCAGAGCTGATCCCCGATGCAGTCCCACCTCCACCTTGAACTCCTTCGTCACACCTACAGCACATCTCACCACTGTCTTACAGTCCTCATACATGTCCTGTACCGCTCTAATATACTTCTCTGCCACTCCAGACTTCCTCATAGAGTACCACAGTTCCTCTCTGGGCACCTTGTCATGAGCTTTCTCCAGATCTACAAAAACACAATGCAGCTCCATCTGGCCTTCTCTGTACATCTCTATCAACATCCCCAAAGCAAATACTGCATCTGTAGTACTCTTTTTTTGGCATGAAACCATACTGCTGAATTTCTCCTTCTCCTCCACCTCACATCCTACCTGTTGAGCATACCCACTAAAACATTGAACACTTCTTTTCCTTTCGGCTTTTCCCTTCAGGGGTCGCCACAGCGAATCAGTTGCCTCCATCTAACCCTGTCTTCTGCATTGGACCACACCTTCAATTTCTAGCTTCAGACTCATCACTCTGTCTGGCACTCTTTTTACCTCCAGGATTTTCCTTGTCAAAATTAAAATGGGCTTAATTACTGCATTGTGGGAAATGTAGTTTTGGTCAAAGCATACTTTTGACCTATTTATTTTTAGACACTGACCTTTTATGCTCTCGAGGACCACATAAAATGATGTGGCGGGCCACATTTGGCCCCTGGGCCATAAGTTTGACACGTACTGTAACCGATAGATGTATTAAAATGTTATATGTAAACATATGGATTTATTCCTTTCAGTTATACCACCATGTTAAAATGCTATTATTATTATTCAGAAGCACATTCCTTTTTATCCGTTCATAATAGATTAATTCTTTTTATTTTTTTTTCATTCATCTTCACCACCTGCTTCTTCTGCTGTCATGGGTCATGGGGTGCTAGAGCCTATCCCAGCAGACTAGGGGCATGAAGCAGGGTACAGTCTGGGTGCGACGCCTGGTGCACCATGGAGCCACACGAAGGACAGACAAACATGCACATGCACACACACACACCTACAATCTGAGCCCGGCCAATTCGCTGAAGTGTGCGTTTTTGGGAATGACAGGAAGCCGGAGAACCCGGTGAGAACCTGGGACTTGAACCCGAAACCGAGTTACTGTGCTGCCACAGCACTACCCACTGCGCCACTGTGCCATCCATAATACAGGATACTAAAACATTAGCTTTGTGATCCAATGCCATGTTTCAAATGTCCTAGCCCTGGTAGGGCGAGATTATCCAGCGGCTGATGTGTTGGCTCACCGTCAATCACAGTAATGTTATTTGACACATTAGTGAGGGTGGAGACAGGGCAAGGTTATGTGTCACTGTATGCTGATGGCCTGCATGAAGACCAGGACCGCCAGAGCTCTGTCTCATATGAGGATTCACCCTCTGGGTTTTGGATCCAAAACCTATCAGCCAATTTCTCCAAATTCCCCAGGCTGAAGACCTTTCATGCTTGAAACAGCACCCATAGCAGCCTGAAATTACCATGTCATTATAGTAAAAGGATATTTGATTCTTTTAACCAGCACTTAATCTCAATTGCTGTCATTGTTGAAATATATATCTCATTACATTATGACCATTATGAACATAATTAGTATGAATTTACTTGTTTTTGTTTTCTTGTTTGTTTGTTTTTTATCTAAGTTGGTAAGCTAAAATCCAAACTGTGTCTCTATGGACAAAAAAATCCACAAGTCCACAAAAAACATACAACAACCCTGTCTGCACACGTTCTTTCATGACACTCAACATGACGTCTTTTTAAGTTCACAGTAAAATCTGTTTCCATGGTCTTGAGGATTTTCTAACTCATTTCTCTTTTCATCCAATCACAGACATTTTTCTGCATTAGTCAGTCTTTATTATGCTGTAAAATTTTAAATGTAGTCTCTCCATTGGTGTCATTCATTTGACCTCTTGACAAAGACTGACCTTATCCCTGGACACCAAGAAATCCGATCAGATTCTCCAATCATACGTTTTCCTCTCATTATATCATCCAAACATCAAACAGCCTCCCTTGGTGATGATCTACTTCCTGCATGAAAGTTTCTACCTCCTTTCATTCCGATTTGTTTGAGTGATTAGTGTCTTCTGATTTAACTAATTTATAGTTAGCATAATTGGTGACCTATCCATTTCAGAACACATCTCATACCTACTTTTGAAGTGTTATGGACTTGTAATTGACATCTAAATATGAAGTGATGATGTATTGGCTTGAATGTTCCTCTCTTGGTGATGGATTGTTGAATAAGGCTCTTGCGAGTGGTGAATCATGTTCACTTGGGCAGTTGACGTTTCATCGATAAACATTTGAACTGTTCCCATGACCCTGAGCCATGGGGATTTAATTTGGTTTCCCCACACCAACTGCTGCTGCAGGACTCCTGCGGACTTCCCAGACAAGCCTCCAGTTACCTGTGGTTTGTTTCAAAGTCCGCTCACCCCATGAAAACACAAATGTTACACTGTATTTTTTGCAAAATTATTATTCAAATGTCCCTCTCAGTGGCAATAAACATATAATGAGTCCTTAGTCAACACACTGGCGGTATCAATAAAATAACTTAATTATAATAAAAATAATAATAATAACATAATGATGGTGATATGTCAGTAGTGACTTGAAAGGCCTTTATGTACATGTGCATGTAAATTCCTAATTTGATTGCCCTCAGTACAGCCTCAGTATCTGGATAACCGGACCCCTCAAACAAGGCTTTGGTCTAGATTTTCATTATAATGAGAAGAAATATTTAAATACTTCACAGTATTCTATAGCTCACCTGTTTTTTGTATTTATCAAAAGTGAAGTTATAAAATCAAAATGCTGCATTTAAAAGGCAAGAATGCCACCCAATAGGATGTGTGGCTCTGTCTAACACTGCTAAACATGCATGTTTAGCTTGTCTGGTCTCACCTCTCCAGGGACTTTCTTAGAACATAGTTCATCAATGTCTCATGATTTTTTTTAAGTTATACAAGAAAACAAACAAATGTGCTAAAATCCTTTGACCAGTTCAGGAATTTGTTTTCCCAGTCCCATGCACCTTCCACCAAATGTAATTGAAATAAGTTGAGCTGTTTTGTGTAATAGTGCATATCAACAAACAGACAAACTAACACCATTGAGAACATAACCTTGTTGGCAAAGGTAGTAAAAGAAATATACATAATAACATCAATTGTGCTTTCTCGGAGGCACAGTTCAGGTATTTGGCTTTCAAAATACTCACAAGAGAAGAATGTCTGACTTTTTATATTTAACACAAGATGCTAGGAACATGATATAATGTGGCCAAACAGCAATGAGTTCATAGATGTGGCATACATGAATCTTTCACCTCAATAAATATTTAATGCTTGTTCTGAATCATTTAAAGCAAAGCCCTTTCTGTTATTCTTCGGGCAACATGTGCAAGCAGTGCACACATTTTACTCCCTCTCTCCATTTACTGTACATCCTCTCCCTCTCTCTCTCTCACTCACTCTCTCCCTACAGTCTCTCTCTTGTTGTATCTCTCTTGGAGAGACAAGCTGCTAAGTGGCCCAGAAATATGGAACATTTTACCGCTGTGCTGCTCATATATCAGTGTTACATTTTAAATCTGAATGCAATGTAAATGATATGATGATTCTCTCGAAGACAACATTAAGTATATTATCATTATGCCTAGAATTAAGTAAACACTGTGGTTAACTTTAACTCAAAGCAGCAGTTGTGCCGGCCGATGAAGGTACAATAAGGAAGTGCTTTCTGAGATACCATGATTAAAAAGATATAATAGTCAACATATATGAGATCAATGACAACAGAGTTATGAATTTAATTAACAGATTGCTTTGTGTACTTAAACAGAAAATCTGATTTGGCAATAAGCGTGCTGTGCTGTCTATTAAAGGAGTCAACTGGAGGTCAATGCTGGTTTCTGGCTGAATGAGTTTGCATATGGTGACACTAGAGTATGCATGACTGCTATTAACTTCATGTTTAAAGAGGCTCGCTTGTTGCTCGGCCATATATCATATGTGACTTAAAATAATCTAAACATTATTTATTAAATGAAATAACAGACTCTAAGCACTAAATAAAAGAATTAGTCTCTGTCTTTTATCATTTAACAGAAATCTTATTTACACAGGTTCAAAAAGTCAAGACATTAATTCTCCTGCTGGAAGACTAGTTTAGTTTATCAATGGCAGCAGAGAGTTTTACTGCAACGTTTCAAACATCATCACTTATTGCCACAGACATGTTTACTTCCATTTTTTAACTGGCAGTTCTGCAACTACCAGTTCACACTCCATACATTTTGGTCCACCCTGGTCTTGAACCGGTCACCTTCTGTCCTAACCCAAGACCCTGTGGACTGAGCTACTGCTGCCCAGTGATATAAGTTAGATGTACTGTGGGAACATTTAAGATTCTTCACATTTTTTTTGTTGATCATGACTTTTTGTCCCTCGAGTAGCCAGCCAGTGATATTAACTATACTAATGGCATAAAAATAAAAGTAAATTGAAGAAAATACAGATAATGCAGCGAAGAACAATGCAGCTTTACAGGTCAGTCTAGATGCTCTTCTGTTCATCCTTATCTCTGCTTGCTTTGGGCCATCTCTGTATCCCTCTGACACTCTGACCTGTGGTCAATACAGCTGAGTATCAATATCAAAGTCATGTTTTGTTGGCAACAGTTTGCAAAACAAATACATTAAGTAATATAACTGTTGTTGGTGAACTGGTGTTTCAATGTCTCAATCCAATTACCCATATGCACACAACAACCTTGTGTAATGTAATTACCGTTTGGTCACTATTGCCATAAAAACACTTTTATCACAGTTTTATCACAATCTTATATATGATTCTTTCTAAAAAAAAAAAACACACACACATTAGAATACAGAGGCAATGATGTGGACACAATCTTTTTTTCTGAAAAAAATTTTTCAGAATAGGATGTATGTATCAGTAACTGTGAAATATTGTTAAATTTGGATGAATGTATGTACATGGGGCATCCCATGAAGACTAAGAAGATATGTGGACACTGAAACCACAGACCTTTGACCTCTCTAAATAAACATAGATGTTACCAGTAATACTAATTAAGGTTCTGGTTTCTACTGAGGTCAGAATCGCTGTGTTGTTATGCATGTTGGCTCATACGGTTTTGTTCCACTCAATGCAATGGAACCATAAATCATTTCTTCAATTAAACCTGTGTTTATCTGTTGTTCCATGTCAGCATGGCTGCACTGAAAAAGATCTATTGAAAACCACTGTTCTACATGATGCTTGTGTGTAAACGATGTGGTTCAGCTCCACCAGATTGTGATCAAAGCATATTTAGATGGATCAATACTAGCTTTAAAAAGCCCCATTCCATTTCTAATCTATTACTGCAGAGCATCAAATGTCAAAAATATCTCACTATGAAGACACAGTAAACATAGACACATAAAAGTAGGTTCTGGTTCTGTTTACCACCCCTCTAAAGTAAAATACTAAAAAGAAGAACACTGTAGAACATTATTATGATGTCATAGGGAAAATCAGGGACAGCAGATGCAGGTTACTTATATTAAATTGAGCTATTTAGGTGACAATCATTAAGACGTTTTACTAATTTGATGTTTTCCTACTGGAGAAAATGAGTACACGGTGTAGTTTTCCTTGACAAAAAATGTGATGTAAATAAATTTTGATAAGATAACATACGGTATATTCAATATTAAAGGACTTGGGCAAGCAAACCAAATGTTTTCAAGGTGCCACTTTGAAATCTTTAGCTTTGTGCTTATTTTTTAACAGTGTTTCAGTCATATTTACCAATGATGTTGTTAATCTCAGTGGTCTGAGGAAAAAAGGCAAAAGTGTAAAATAAAAGTGTAAAAACACTAAATGAAACACATCCTATCAGTGTAAGAAATACAAAAGTTTCAACAAAAGTTGTCGAGCAAATAACAGTCTTATAATTCTGTAGAACAAAAATGCATCCATTAAATAAAAAAGTGTCTTTTTGCTGGGGTTATCGTAACAGATACTGTAATGTCAAATATACAACACATTACCTGTCAAATAAAATTACATCAAAAACATATTACTGAAGCGGCAAGGCGGTTCCGGGTTCGATTCCCACTCTGTGCGAAGTTTGAATGTTCTCCCTGTGTCTGCGTGGGTTCTCTCCGGGTTCTCTGGCTTCCTTCCACTTCCAAAAACATGTGCTTCAGGTTAATTGGCCAACTCCCATTGTAGTTCCAAATTGACTATAGGAATGAGTGTGTGTGTGTGTGTGTGTGTGTCTGTGTGTGTGTGTGTGTGTGTGTGTGTGTGTGTGTGTGTGTGTGTGTGTGTGTGTGTGTGTGTGTGTGTGCGTGCTTGCGTGTCTGTGTGTAGCTCCGTAGTACACTGGCGTCGCGCCCGGAATTTCCCTGTCTTACACCCTGAGACAAGCTGAATAGGCTTGCAACTTGTGCAAGAGGATGGGTTGAGAAAATGAATTAATTAATGAATTAATGAATGAATGTATTACTCATTCATTCATTCATTCATTCATTTTCCTACCCGCTTGCGCAGTTGCGGGAGATGGAGCCTATCCCAGCTGGAATATGGCGTGAGGTGGGGCAAACTCCAGGCGCGAAGCCAGTGCACCGCGAAGCTACACAGACACACAAACACGCACACACTCACTCCTACAGGCAATTTGGAATAGCCAATTACTGTTTGTTTTAAAAGTAAGATCACAACAACTAAAGCTAGGCTTCCACAACCCACCTAGTCTAACTCCATAAATGATTTCAGCTAAATATGATATATATAAATTTCTAGTATATTTTTATATCATAGATTAATATTTTTAACATCTATGATGACATTTGTTGGTGAAACTTTAGGACAATGGAAAATACACAATTTAATACAATTGCCATAATTAGCCGGCGTAAAATATCTCACAATTCTAGCTATTTCATTTGTTAATTATCTGACCTTGTTATGATGAAGAAAAGATTCTAGTCGATGCAATATGGAATGATCCATGTTAGACCTTGACTCCAACTCTATCACATATACGAACACCTCAGTATATATTGTCTGTCGCATGTTTAACATAGTGATACACATACATAAGTCAGAGTGTTCTGTTTACCGGTATGAGCACATGCATTTTCAACTGTGCGCATAGATTACACATTACTGTTCCCACTGTATCCACATATGCACACCATATTGCATAGTGTTGTTTTATGCACCAATCTGTAATGTTTTCAATGCCACCCTATTGTCATTACAGTGCAATTTGTTTTCCATCCAAGCAATTAGATAACATTTTTTCTTTCTTCAGTAGGTTTTAATATTCATAGCCTGAGATAAGAGATTATAAACGGGGGCAGATGTAGTGTATATTTATAACAAAAGCTTCTTACTTTGCAATGGATACAATCATCTCTATTGAAATCCGGAATTAAATGCAGTATTGTTAAACAATGACAGCAGGATCACTGGCCATTATATAATAATCAAAGATTATACATACATGTTATAAAAACAGTGTACGCTTTCAAAATAAACCAATTAAAACTTAAAACTATTCAGAATGCTAATGAAACACTCCAAAACTGTAAACAACTTACACATTCAGATAAAAGAAAAAAATTAATATATGATCTGATGCTTTACCAGTTCATAAACTAAATAAATAAATGGCAGCATATTTCATTTTGAACATACGAGTATTATGTGAGTGTTCTTGCAGGATCATACTGTATGCTACAATAGCATCCAGCATGCTAGTGGCCCTTGTAAGATCACCATTGCGCACATGACAGCAGTGCAAATAGATTTATTGTTTGATTACAAATAGGAAATGCAAATTACGACCCATGAAATAATTTCTCTGTAACAAAGTGATTTGACTACTATGTTAATAAATGTTCATTTGACTTGACATTGAACTTGATATTTAATGTTTGTATAACTCGCTTTACGTTAACCATGTATAAGGAAAGCTTTCACAAATCATGCCATGGTTGCAGGGTTAAAGGTTTTGCAGGGTTTTTTCTTGATTGAATAGCTAATCAACCAAGCGAACCAAAGAACCAAGGTCTCAGATCAGATCCATGGCACATGAGCGGCTGTAAACAAACGGCGACACAATAAAGATCAATAGCTCCATCTAGTGGTCAGTGAACACACCACCACGATCCCGCTTCTCAGTGCACACCAGCGTCTGTTTAGGCTCCAGAGGATGTTAAAGCCAGTAAAAGTGAAAATAAAAATGTTCAGTAGGATGCCAAATAAATCCACTATATCTTCATCAGAGCCCTTAAGATGTGATTATGGGTTTACCGTCTTCACCAAAACAAAAGACGTAATAAACATCAATTAACATTTAAATGTTTAAACAGAACATACAGTTAGTAATTCATACATTTTCGCATGCATCATGCCTATACTTCATTTCTGTCATTATTGATGGTAGGTTTACTGGCAGCAATTATTTTTCAGGGATGCTCTGATTACGATCACAATTGCAAATATTCGTTTTTACAGCTTTTCAGTATTGGTGCATTCTGAGTGGCAAGCCACAGAGGTGCTACAATACAGCAGCTAGATATAAAGGTACAATCTATCAGCGAAAATAGCAATTACAAAACTTGAACCCTAAAATGTTTTTTCAAATCACTGCTTTTGCACTGACCACTTGCATATCATCTCTATTTTTGCATGGATTGGAGTAACATTCTAGAAAACATTCAATGAAACATGTTACTATTGTTCTGCTGTACAATTCAATTGCACTCATGCTCCATGTGTATCAGACGGATCTTCCAGAATGCGGTGATAACAAATACACCCTTGCTTGGATACGAGCTGATAGAAAGTCATAGTAGATGACCGTTTAGTCTTATCATTTTTCAGAGTTAACTTTCCTCCTCTTCTTCATCATCATCACTATAAAATGATATTGTTGCATTCATTATTTTATTCCTATTCTTAATTTTTATTTTGAAAAGAAAAAAAATAAAATGAAATAAAATAAAATAAAAAAGGAGGAGAATAAAAATACCGTATTTGGATAATTGACATGACAACTCCTGCACAGTAGGTGGCGGTAAAACATCCATTGTGCTAATTTATTCTGTAGTAGGTACGTAGAAGAAGTTGGCTAACTACAACCTAGCTGGTGACATCAGTGGCTGTCGTCATGTTAGCGGGTCTGGTTGGGGAGGTCTACCCCGGACGGGTGGAGGATCACGTTATTATTGCATAGGATTTGGATAAAGTAACGGTATGGAAGCAGTTCAAGCTGAGTTTAGTCTGTATTTGTCTCGAGTGGAATTATCTGCGTGTTCTGATTCTTGAGCGGTGTGTCGGTGCTCCACAGGGTTCAGTAAGTCTATTTACTGACTAGCTTTCTGTCATGGAGCCCTCAGAACTTAAGCCAAACGCTAAAGTTAACCCGCTATCTTTAGCCGTCGTTATAGTGTTAGCCACTTGTGGCTAGTCAGGAGTTTCGTTCACTTTCTCACGTGGTTTCACAATACGGCTTATTGACTTCATGACGTAAATATTAGCTGTGGGGTGGGTAGTAACCCTAACGCCTTCATCTCTTGCTCATCTTGACAAGGTGCTTATTTTATTGTCGAGTCTTGACATAAAAGAGCCCAATCAGCTTTAAAAGTTGCGTTTGAGTAAGACGAAGGTATTTTAAAAAGGCACCACTCATTTTTGGTCTAACATGAGAAACCTGTTGCCTACGTTCCACAATTGTTGTGCATCTTGTGTGTTAGGTATATTTTGTGATAAGATGCACAACAGGCCCATCGACTCAAACTATCGGAAACCAGTGGCACTCAGATAATCCCATTTACCGTCCACTTTGATGGCAGCAGAAGTAATTTGTTCACCAAAAGGTTGGAGAAGGTGACAATGAAGAATGTTAGCAGACAACAACGAATCATGGGGTTGTTTTGCAAGTTTGGGGATGCATTTCTTCAAAAGGAGTTGGGGGGGTTTGGTCCGGATTTGGTGTCCACAGTACTGAGAAATACGGACAAATGGTTATTTGTCTTCTCCAAGATATTTAGAACAGGCTACCTGCAAATTTCCTCGAAAAACTGTGCAAATGTACCTAGAAGGCTTGCTTTGGATTTAAAGGCAAAGAGTGACCACAACAACTATTGATTTCTTACTTTAGAGCATTTCTTTACACCTTCCTAAGACTTTTGCGGAGTATTGTACTGTACATATCTGAGTTGACAACTTCATTCTAAAATATGTTTTTGTGATTTTTGTTTCCTCACTTTCATGATGAATGTATCTCACAGGCTGGTGTTTCATTATGCGACGGGGAGAGAATGGCCCAAGGGCTTTTCAGGCTCCAGTGGATGTCCATGCCAGTGCAGATGGCAAGGTGTACATGTTCAAGAGGAGGCCAAATGAATCCACTGTATATTCAGATGATGAAGAACTCAATGTCTTGGAGATGATGCCACAAGTTTACCAAGAGCAGGAGCATGACCGACTGAAAAATGTCCAGTTTCTGGATCGACAGGTGTTAGATGGTGATAGTCTCAACAAGCTTGCCCTGCAATATGGCTGCAAGGTAAAAAATTTTAATCCATTATTGACATAAAGTTTTCTCAAATAACTTCTTGTGTCGAGTTTGACTTTTTGTCTCTAATATTTTTGTCAACAGGTGGCAGATATAAAGCGGGTGAACAACCTTATGCAGGAACAAGATTTTTTTGCACTAAAATCAATTAAAATACCTGTTCAGAAACACAGCTTTTTAACTGAGATATGTGCAGACCTAAGTGAACCTCAGGAAGAAATGCCACATTCATCTGTCATGGCAGCAAAGCCTCGGGACAGAGCCAGAGCCCACACACAGGTAGAGGAAGTCACAGACTTTCTGATGGAAGTGGACCATGACATTGAGAAACTAATTCAGACTACAGGTGATCAAGATGACAATCTCGTGGATAACTCTGAAAACCAAAAAAGGTTTGGTTTCAGTGGACGAGGGCTGGGCAGCCATGGTGCTGACTGGGGCATCCAGTGGTGGAATGCTGTTGTTGCCATGCTCTTGATAGGCATTGTCCTGCCGTTGTTTTATGTAATTTATTTCAAAACAAAAGGTAATGGCGAAGTTTCACCCACAGGTAATACGAATACGTCACAGTCAGCCATTTTCTCTTTAAACACCTCAGGGGCAGACCATAATACAAGATGACAGATATTGAAGATGCTAATTTTAGATAGAAAGAAAGATCACGGTGCAATACTGTCATGTGTCCCATTTCCACCAACAGATATATATGATAAAGACACCAATTACCTTTTAAACCATTACTGTTGAGTCTCGAGGAAAGATTTTAAATTATCAGGAAGTGAATCAATTTTTCTGTCGCAAGTTAGCACAGCTTTCAGTACAATGTTATTGAAATAATATGTTAACTTACAGCAATGGATGTATTAAATTGTTATGCAAACCCTGTATTGATAGTCATCTTTAGATATTTGTCTTTAGGGTTTATCACCATCTGCCTTTCTGCTAGTGCCTGTTGACATTATCCACACATGACGTAACAGCATATCTGTTCCAATACAGGCGTGTATTTCTTTAAACTAACAATGCTAAACTTATGATGTGGGGATTGTATCGCCCTGTCGCCATTACTGTGTGAGGTAACACTAATTTTATGCAAGTATTCTGTGCCTTATTATTTATTTTTTGTCTGTTTTAATTTATTGCCATGCACCTTTGTTCTGTGTCTGTGTGAAACGTGTATGGTAAGAATTTAGAGAAATATGATGTTTTGTTGGGTTGTCTGAGTCTATTTGATAACTTGCTTATTTAATATGAAAGGTTTTATCCATAGCACAATTTACAAAATTACTCTTTATAAGGTTTGAGATACAGAAAGGTGCCTTAAATCATATCAGTTTATATAGTATTGCACGCACCACACACTGTTCTTGAGCCCACCATGAAGAGATGATAAATTTATGTCGCTCATGAATTGTACAATTTAAATGTGAAACTTGTTGATATTTTTCAATTGTTGGAATACAAACGTCATGGTTTGAACATTTCTGAATTATTCTGACATTGTGATTTGTGCGACTTGATTCTTTCCCTCTAATATTTTTATCACATTTGTCTATCTGAATTAGTTCATACACACATTGCACTTGAATAAATGTTCTTACAGGAAATACATACTCAGATATTCAGGAACAATATGTTGGCAAGTCTTTATTTATACCACATACTATAGTCAAAACTTGGCAATTGTTTGGTAAATTTTTGGGTGCTGCAACTTGTAGTACCCACATTTGCCAGAAGATGGCAGCATCTCGAGTAAAATGTGACGTCTACCTGCTTGAAATAGTCAAAATAGCTACGATGAAAAACAATGTCGGTCCACATCTCAGTCTGTGCAGAGCAGCCCATCATTACCGGTCTAAATGATGTGGAGTTGTACGAATCAACTGGTAATAGTAATAAAATGTTTGTATCCACAGCAAAATCAAAACTACAAATATGTGAAACAACTGCACTGACAGTTAAATGATTCGCTCAAGTGTTTAGGATTTTATTTTCTAGTGTTTCTGTTGAAGCCATTCAAGTTTTGATTCATTACAGTGAACAAAGTAATCTTAAGCTTTTAACATGGAAACCATTCAGACATATGGTCCTGTGAAGACCTCTAAAACATCCAATAATTAGATCGTCTGAATAAGACCTATGTCTCCAACTACAGTTTCTCCAACGTCAGTTCAGAAACTGACGATAATATAGTGAAAAGAATCAGGTTCCATAGTAAATGGAGCTAACATACGTTTTCTGTTGTTTCTGTATAAAGTAATCATGGATGTAGAGTAACAAATGTGGGGTTGAGCTCTTTTCATTTGGTAACTGTCCAGTTTCCACTCACTCCCTCTAAAGCCTGGATTTTTCTCCTTTTGTCTATGTTTAAAAAGTAGAATTATATGGAAAAGTGAAATTTGGTGTTATTGTGAACAGTTTAAAGTGGAGTTCAAATGAAATGAAAATCATTTTAAAATATTGAGAAATTTTAAATGCTTGTTGAAAAATTAATGTTGAATGTTTAAAAACTAAATCTCCAGAGCGAATGCATCATTCTGAGACCTGGATGATGTGTGAACCATGAAAAAACAGAACAATATTTACAAAAAAGACATTTTGCACATCCATAGACACTGAAGATAGTAATTTTATTTGTAGAGTCACACTTGCTGATCAAATAATTAAATTATAAAAGGCATATGTATTACCACTTAATACAAATATACAAACAGGTAATTCAGACAAAAACAGAGCAAGACAAAACACCCTAGACATCAACCTGGTCGGCTCTGATCTTGAGAGACTGATGAGGACTTGAGGTGAGATGAATTGGGATACTAAGGATGAAGAGAATGAAATGATTCTCTGTGCTGAAGTCGAGGCCTCATTACAAGAACTGATAAAGTGAAATTGTTCCAATCCATAAATTCTTATTGTAATGGGCTCTGACTCTGGCCACTCTTGATAAACCAAACACTGCTGTCCAGATGTTCTGACCCACTTTAAGGCAGAAAAAGGAACATAATGAGACAATTTTCATATACTTCATAAAACTGCCTCAAAATGATATGACAAAATGTTATCCTGAACCCCAAATCTCTCTGTGGCCGAATGTGTAAAATTGTGTTTAAGAATTTGATGGAATATAGTTAATTATGTCATATTATGTGTATTCATTAATTTTCCATACCTCTTCTGCCACAGTCCAGGGTCATAGGGTTGACCCCAGCGAACTGGGGGCGTGAGGCAGGGGACACTCCGGGACACCAGTACACCAGGGAGCCACTTACAGACAACCACACACAACCACACACATACACACTCACACCTACGGCCAATTCGCCTGAAGTGCATGTTTTTGGAGATGGGAGGAAACTGTAGAACCCGGAGAGAACTCACGCAGACACCGGGAGAACATGCAAACTCTGCAGAGCAGGACTCAAACCCGGAACCGCCTTGCTGTGAGACGACAGCGCTATATGGTATTCATTTCATTAAAATCTTTAAAACACAGATTGTGAAAATCACAATCACCCAAAACAGTCTTAATAACCAAAGCCAGCCATTCTCTTTAGATGCCACGGTAACCTGACTGTGTTGGCTGAATTGAAAAATGTAATTTATATCAGGAGTGAATCCCAATATTGTGGTCGAGAGAGGCGATACCCTAACATTGTTTCACCTGACTGACTCTAGCCATTGAATTAAAGGCCTTTCACTATTCAGACTACCTTGAGTGCCTGTAAATGGACTTAAATGCCATTTTTTTTGGCCATAATGCTTCCACTCTCCAGTGTTTTCCTTACATTTAAAGCCAAAGATAACTCAGGAGGATCAGGCAGTTTGTGAATATGTAAAACCTACATGTGAGGGGGAAACAGGCTGTATTAGTGCATGTGTTAGATTTGTGAACAAAAGTTGTAATTTAGCTCAGCTGCTGTAGAGGCTCTATCCTTTTTACTATTCCATGACCTGAGACCCTCGTCTCATAACCACAGCTCATGAACCCGGCTCTCATCTAGCTCCAGGCCCCAAAGCTGTGGCATCCTGCCAGCTCCAAGGCTGGGTCTTATCCTAGTTTTGATGACACCCCCCCCCCAACCCCTTTCTCTTTCCTCTAACTTGGATACTTCTGACTTTCTTTATTTGATGAAAGGCCTAAAAAAGACTGGCTCTTACCTTAACCAGTTCAGTACAGGTTTCTCTGATTTCTCTGCCTTTTTTTTCCATCACAAAAAAAAACATTCAGTGATCTATAAAAATAAATACACTTTATGTGTATTGGTGTATCTTGAGGGGTGGTGTCACAAATAGGCTGGTTTTGGATTTTGAACAGTTTGGGGAGTAGGTCATGGTTTTGTTTTTGGAAGGGAGGGTTAAAGGAGAGGGGGCTTTCCCGTAAAAAAAAAAAAAAAAACGAAAAGAAAAGAAATCAGCACAACCGTCCTCATGGTGATGGGTGGAAAGATTCATGACCAACTCAGAGCTCTGCAGCTTTAAGAAGTTTGCACACTTGAGCAGCTGGCAGTGGGCCACTTGGCCAACATAAACAGCCCTAATCCTTTTTCCAAAGAACTTTCAACACTCATCTCTCTGTCACATCAGCCGCTGACTCACACACTGGCTCTCTGACGCCCCGTCTGGTTGCAGTTCCACAGATCTGTCACCAGGAGGCACTGTGGTCCTTGCGAAAACACGTGTTGGCGCTGTGCAGCTGATCATTATTCACTGCTGAGGTATGCGCCTGCCTTTGATTTTCCCCTGAAGCCAAACAGGTCTCAGTTTTCACTCTTTCTTAGCAGAGGCTTAGTTTCACGGTGTCACGTTGACCTGAAGCCACAGAAGTGTAGGCTGTTCATAACAATGGTGCAGACAAAAGCAAATTGGAGGCTTTTCTGTGGGTTTCTAAACAATATGATTTAAATTAGCTATTTAGTGAAGTGTTAATAGTATTCTTAAAATTGTTTCTACTTAAAATGTCAAATAAACAAAAAAAAAAAGTCAGTCCAACAAATAAAGTTTTATAACTACAAAGAACATAATTATTAGGATTATAAACAAATACATTTGACAAGGTTTATGTGTGATTTATGGTAGTTGTTTTTTTGTTTGGTTTTTTTTTTTGTGGGGGCAGGGCAATCCAGGGTTTTGATTTCCTCCACTCCCTGGGGAGTTGGCAGACGCAGGGTAATTTGTAGTGAAATCTCCAGCACAGTTTGTTTTGCAGGTGGCTGAGAATGAAGGCAGGGTGTGGTGGGGAATGAGAGAAGCAATTTGCTGTCTGTGGACTGTGAATGTGTGTATTGTTGCACAGCACTGTAGTAGGTTTAGTTTTTTGCTAGTATGTGCTATGGTCAGGGCTGGACCAGTGGAAGGGAGGCAGGAAGAGTAGGTTGTGAGTATAGGTTTAAAATGTGTCTCAGTAAAATGTTGTTTTGGAGCATTTAGCCAATGTTTGACAGGCAAAGTCTACTCTTATGAAAAACAGCATGCTGGTTAAATGTATGAGTTATAAAAAGTGGGGGAAAAACAATTTCAATCTGTCATAGAGGTCACGTGACAAAACAACATGAGTATGTATTTGACACTTCTTGCCAGAAGATTTTTCAGTCTCACTGTTTGAAGTGCATTAAATTAAAAACTCATCTCTTTGAATCACTGGCTAGGATTTCAATGTAGAAATCCATACCAGATGTCATAGCAGCACTTGAAGAACACACAAGGTAATAAAACAAGAGCTTGTGTAGTTTACAGACTTTTTTCAGTATATCTGTATTCTTCTAAGAAGCATACAGTATATATGCTATAAAGACTGATCTGTTAGAATGAAAAAGAAAACGTCATGAAACAATCATTGTAAATCAGATTATTTATAAGTATAGAGAATAGCACATTTCAATAATGAAGAATGTGTAATGAATATATGCAGCATATTGTCCTCTAGTCCGTGTAAGGAAGGGATCATCGCACGCAGCTGGCTGGAGAATGTGATGTTCTGTCAGTCACGTTCCTGCAGGGGCGGCTGTTTTTCTCTCGCCCCCGCTGCAGATGAACCAATTGTTCAGCACCTGTTTTACATTCCACCCGAGGTTTGGGGGCTTTTGACTCTAGGGAAGGTTCTAGGCAAACTACACAGAGGGTATGAAGAGAGCAAAGTTATCTGGATTTCATCACAGTGGCCTCTTGAATCCTTCAGATGACACTCAGACATCAACATGAGCTGTGCTCACCACATAATAAAGATTTTCACAGACTCGTGTGCACCATTTGTTTAGACATGCTTATGTGCATTCAAACATATGTCAGCAAGTATGAAGTTTAACAATACAGATAGCAGCATTTAGCACGAGGAGATCAGTGATGATGTGTAAGAACCCAATCAAATTCTTTGCCATTTTTAGTGTCACCATTGCACAGGCATGGATAAAGTACGGCCCGTGGGGTTTGCAATCTGGCTTTTCAAGTCTTGTGTATGTACCTTTGCTGCCCGTTAAAGGCCAAAACCTTGTACATAATGGCTTTTATATGTCATTTGCATTAGTACAAATAAACGCTCCATCCATCTGTTCCTCAGCTGACCCGCCTGTCAAAGTTCAGAACTCTGTGTGGCGCGCCACTCAAAAAGTTTGCCCACGCCTGCCATAGAGGGAACCATAAGGGTGATTAATGTGTGAATTATTGTGTGAAGTCTCTTTGTATTCACAATATAAATGCTGACTTCAAGTTAGGGTTAGGGTTTCTTCTTCTATCTGTTCTCTATTCTTTTCCTTGTCCTTTTTTCCCTATTTTGTTACATTTCTTCTTTGTAGGACCACACACTGACAGACTGACAAAAAAAAAGAAGTTGCAAACTAAAACTAAAAAAACAAAAAACGAAGTTGTTATTATTGGTAATAAAAAGTATTTAATATGAGTGTGTGTGTGTGTGTGTGTGTGTGTGTGCGTGCGTGCGTGCGTGCGTGCGTGCGTGTGTGTGTGTGTGTCTCAAGGTTCTGAAGCTGTCAGGTGGTTGATTTCAGAAAACACCAACTGCCCCACCATCCATAGCTGACCCCACAGGGTCCTTTAACTTCCAGGGACACATCATCACCTAGGAACTCAAATGCCTCACCAACAACCCTGAAGTATGCAGAGCAAGGTGTAGCTGACTCCCAATTTCAGCACAAGTGTTTAGGAAGCTGCAATCCAGATTTATATCCTGTCCTCATAGTTACTGAATGTTATATTATAATCTCATAATGTGTGTCTTATGTCTCTGTTGGGACCCATCACATTTCAAGATCATATTTTGTCATTTTTTTTACCTAATTACATACAGTTCATACAACTCTACACTAACTCTTTTTTTAAAGGGCATTATTTACCAACCCCAAATAGACTTTGGGCTCTGCAATCTCTAATTATTACTTGTAAACTTCATGTGCCATATGGTGCCATAATATGTAGAATTTCATACACTCCTCCCATTCTGGAGTCAACAGCAGTGGATGTCAATAATGTGATCTTTGACTGAACCTGAAAACTAAAAAGCGTTTACATAGATACAATAACTGAGATTATGGATCTCAGAGAAGCACAGACAAGCACCGATCCAAGTCTGAGGATATTTGTGAGATATCATTCAGTTGAATGTTAGCATTCCATGCCTTTAGTGTGAATTTGAAGCTCAGCCATAAATCAGGCTACAAGTTCCCTCAGCCTTCATTCATTTACTCATTCTTCCTCTTTTGAAGGGGCTATTGAGTTTGGTTCAGGGTCTTACTTAATAAAGAGAAAAAGTAAAAATTCCATTTTTTGAAATGTGACATTGTTGATAAAATCACACACATAAATTAACCAAGCAGCCTCCCACACATTTTTGTATGTGAGGTTGCCCATTTGAAGCTTAATGTAAAGAGTCCTTTCATTTTGGCCTTTTCCATAGACCTAGTTGATTGTTTTTCTTGTTAGATCTGTTACCACCAATGCAATTTTGTAAAAGTGAATTAAGGTTCTTGTTCCTGTGTGTAAGGATATAAAAGTCTAACCATAACGTAATAACCATTACTCAGGCCTTCATATAAACTTGCACTCCAATGTGTCCCTGCTAGCTGCAAAACACAATGTAAAATGTTGGCAGGAAAAAGAAATCCACTGAGACAGCCATGGATGAGGAGATGATAATAGGTTGGACATGCCTCTCCAAATCATTGGATGAAAATCAACTGAGCACCTGCTTGGCTTGAAAGACCATAACAAGACATTAACAGGAGGTGTGATGTTGGCTCTCACCAGTCTGATGCTAAGTTAGAGTAGGGCTGGTAACATAAACCCTTTACTTGTGGTCACTAAATGTATATGCCTACAAACTGAAAATTTTCTTTTTTGGTTTAAAATGAGAATATTATTTTTCTAATATTCTTCTCCTCTATTAGTTTGTATATCGCAAATGAACTTAAAACTTGATGGGTTTTGAATTACGGGCCAAAAAAAACATTTTTTCCTTTCTATTTTCTGTCCCTGAGACATTTTCAAGGCCCCAACACAAAATCAAGCCTCTTGATCTAAACTGCAGATCTATGTGTGAAACAGCTGTGTCAGGCCAGGTGCAGTCTGTTCAGAGATCCAGTCTGAGACACAATTTATTCCATGATTCCTGGCGGATAATTCGTAGCTCCCCATTGCCAGAAGAACACTCAAAGCGGATGGTTTGAAAAAAAAACTAAAAAAAACTAAAGAGGCCTTCACAGAGGTGGGGGATTGCATTTATAAAAGGTTATCACACCCAAGAACCTTTGTCAAATAAAAAGGAATAATAATAATGGCACTGCGGCGACCATTAATGATGTGAAAATCCTCCACTGTCACCTCCATTCAAATCAAGTTTCATAAAGGGTATTGTTAGCAACAACTGGACCAAAGAAGTCGACATACTATGAAAACAGTATTATAGCAGAAAATATGCAGGGAGACAAATCACCCCAGCACCACAGCTGTGAACCCAGTACATCAATCTGTTTGGAAGATGACATGGGTAATGAGAACCACTTGTCCCTGGACTCTATAAATTCCATCATGGTTTGGAGGTTTTTGGGTTAGTTCTCTGCTCATCCCTATGAAGCACTTGAAAAACATTAGTTGCACGTCATGATGAGAAATGCCAAATTTCCTGCCATTCCCAGATGTTCCTATGCAGATGTTCCTCAAGGATTCTTCCAAAGGTAAAGTTATTTTCTTGCAAAAGTTGCACTCATTTTGCTTTTACACACAAGCTTCAAAGTTGGCGTTAAAAAAATCGTAAAAGTCCTGTTCAAAGCATAACAAAAAAATTTGACAGCAGGTTTTGGCTTTGGAAGAATTTCATAAAAAAATTTTACATTGAAAATGTAACAGATGTTACATTTTCTAATGATTTCGTCTAAATAAAAAGATAAGAGTGATAAATATGCGTCTGAGTAGAATTGAAAATATTGTGCATTTTACATAAATAGATAACAAATGGATGCTGAATAAACTATTAGATGAAATAAAATTACTAAATCAAATAAACTATCATTAAATTCTAGTTTGTCGTCATCGCTGGACTGTGTCTTACCCTGCAGATGCATTTTACGCTGGGCGGTTGTTTGTGACTGATAAGTGAAGTGCCCCTGAATGCTGAGGTCAGACAAAGCTGATCAGAACATGATAGAAGACCTGGTCAACAATGAGAACAGACACAAGACACAGGGAACAAGCCTCTATCTCTGCCATACGTAGTGGAGCACTCAACAAACTGTTCCTTCTGGCGAGAGGCTCCTGATCCAAGGTCAGATAAAAACACCGTAACAGATCCTTTATTCTTAAGATGAATAGCATCCTTGAAGTTTATTTGGCATTGGAGAGAGTAAAAATTGGCTGCGGCGGGACTGATGTGAGCCCTGACACCAATTTGTGTCTTGAAATGCTATATTTATGCCAGAATATGCAGACTTGAAATATGTAAACTGATCTGTGTTTGTGTTCACAGTCAATTATTAATTGTGCGTGCCGCCGCTAGATGCTTGCAGGATTTTATTTTGCAGCTTACAACAACCAAAAACCAGTGAATGAAAAAAAAGGTGGTTTGTTTGTAAAATCTACTGTTTGTGAATCTGAAAACTACAAGTCTCACAGAACAGCAAGAAAATTAGAAGTCAAGGACATGGTTTTACTTTAGCTCTGAAACAGTAACAGCATTTCTAGGGGTTAGTGCTCATCAGTTTAAACAGTTGCAGAGCGTCACTGTCTTATATTGATCTCTGCATTGACATTTAAATTGGAGGAAGGTGCGGCAAGAACAAATGATTTGTCAAAAATGACATCATAGCTTGATTGGGTTTAGAAAACACACATTATTATTTACTATCTCAAATGTCTTTACCTGTCCATGATTCCTACGTTAGCTACTCTCTGCTTCAGGGACAGGAATGCTTTGGGTAAATGTTAGTGTACAAATGTTAATTTGCTGACATTGGAAGTTTATGCATTCTGTTCTCACATGCCATTCATGCCATGCACACAAATTTTAACAGGCAGATAGTTTACCGTATTTTTCCTTTTTTTAGTTTGTGGAAAGGCTAACAGTGAGGCTAAATTCAATATGCAGATTAGGTCGATAGGAAGATCAGTGTTTTTGCAGGTGCTTAAACTATGAATATTATTTCAGGCACCGAAAGTCTTGTGTAGTACGACTGCGTGATCTGAGTGACGGAATAATATTTTATTATTTTAATCAAACTTTTTTTTTTTTTCCTGCTTTGTACACCAATGGCAATGTATTAAGAACACTTATTTTGTTAATGGCATGCTACCTTATTGTTTTGTAGCTGTAGATTTTGGTCATCACCTCATAAAATTCAAAGCATCTTTTAAAAAGAACTGTAATTTACAAATACACGTAGTCCTTAATAAATTGATTTAAAACCTTAAGCATTAAACATTAAATTAAACAGGGTGACCAAACTACAATTTAGACGAAGTGTGAATTTCTTTTTACAATTTCACGTCAACTGACCTGAGAGTTGTTGACATTTTTGAATCCCAGTAAACAAGATTTTTATCTCATAACCTTGGAGAAATTTTGAAAATGATCAAGAATCTGCTCATCCACATGGATCCTTAGCAAAATGTATTGAATCCCACCGCATCACAAGATTGGCTTATCTACAAAATGTTATTAAAATCTGTTTTAATTTTTTAAGATACTTAAGTAACAGTTGATCAAACAAATATAGGCATCCCTTTACCTTCTGCAAGTCTTTTGAGTGGAGGTACACTGCATCTGGCCAGTGTTCCAGGATAATCTGAACGATTTACTGAACTGCAAAACTATCTAAGTAGGTCACTGTTGTTCAACCTGTCAAACATTTCTGTAGCATTTGATTGTAGGATGATTACATCCTTTTCTCGTTTGTTTCGAGGATTCAAGCACCTTCCTTCAATGTCCTTTGAGTGTTTTGTCAGCTACGATAAAGTCTGTCACACAGATACTTCAGCAACATTGAAACTGAGCTAATCAACACTTTTCAACAGTCCTTACAGATGTGCTCCTCTTCAATAGAAGCAAGATAGCTGTCAGATTAGTGGAATATGCCTCTTGAGAAATGTAAGTGCACTCCTCTCTCAACGCCTCTCAGCTCTGGGATAAACATTCAGTACAGGCAGCCACAGACTGGGTTACAGACGAGATCACAGACCTTTGAGCTTTAGGTTCTCTGTGATCGCTCTTAATGTTGGAAAACCTACTTAATTATTCCAAGTATGAACACGTTTTAATGTATTTTTTGTAGCAAATGAAATTTTCACAAAATTCACAGATAATTTATTGTATGGAAGACAGTAATACACACATAATTACATTCAAACACAAGACCTCTACAAAGATTAACAAGACCTCTACAAATAAATAAATGTCAGTATTATTAAAGGCAGGTAAAAACTGGAACTAGCTTGCCTCAGTCTGAAGATGGACAGTAGTTACACTATTAGCATGCACTGAAATCTGTATATAGTTATAAGCTTGGTTGCTTTAGAGCATTCCACTTGCCTGTCTCAGAAATTTGATTATGATATTATGACTTGTTTTATAGAAGTCAGACTTACTCATTCTCTCCTCACCCTGGAAGTGATATGATTTTCCTTATGTTGATGTGTTTTTCCAGACTTATTTTTGCTTCCATGGTTACGGCTGAGGTGGAGAAAGAGATGGGAATGGGAAAATAAAACCTTTTCTATGCTTGGTGGTAAGGAGTGTATGCATGTCAAAATGGTGACAACAAAGCCCAGTGAACTGTAACCTGACACTTGAATACATGTGAAGCCATTCTTTTCGATGGATAGCTATGTCTTTAGATCTTAGCTCCATGTCACTATGAGGCTGTCGAGTATTTTTATTGGGAGGACACTTTGATGAGTGGAGCCTGTGCTATTTCAGTCAAAATTTAAATATATCCACAAAGACTTCCATGTTCTAATTGGTAAATCCCAGTCACTTTGGGTCTCCTCTGACTTCCAGTGGCTCCAACAAGAGATGGATATTTTTGTTATTTATCACATTCTCATCCCCACCCATCATAGACTCATGTGTCACACATTGTGTGTCTCACTTATCTGCTGTGTGGTTTGGCCAACATTCAATCCCACTCTTCCTGTCACATGCATGTCATGAAATAAGGCTTTGGTTAAGTTTAGGCTTTACTTGGTTTGCTGTTTGACTACACACACAATACAAAGGTGGGTCTCCATCTCGTGTTACAATCTTCTTCCTCTTTTCCTTTCGGCTTTTCCCTTCAGGGGTCTCCACAATGAATCAGTTGCCTCCATCTAACTCTGTCTTCTGTATCCTTTTCTCTCACACCAACTACCTTCATGTCCTCTTTCACCACATCCATAAACCTCCTTTTTGGTCTTCCTCTAGGCCTCCTGCCTGGCAGTTCAAAACTCAGCATCCTTCTACCAATATATTCACTATCTGTCCTCTGGACATGTCCAAACCATCTCAGTCTGGCCTCTCTGACTTTATCTTAAAAAACTCTAACATGTGCTGTCCCTCCGATGTACTCATTCCTGATCTTAGCCATCCTGGTCGCTCCCAAAGAGAACTTCAGCATCTTGACCTCTGCTACCTCCAGCTCTGTCTTCTGTCTTTTCCTCAGTGACACTGTCTCTAGTCTGGACCAATGTAGCCGCAAGAGGGCCAAACACGCTGCATCTCCCAGTACTCCTATCTACTCTCCTCAGTCCTCTTAGTAGCTGTTTGGCTAAACTCTCGCCTACCACTACTTTGCAGTCACTGATCTCCTTCAGATTACACCGTCTACACAAGATGTAGTCTACCTGTGTGCTCCTACCTCCACTCTTATAGGTCACCCTATGTTCCTGCCTCTTCTGGAAAAAAGTATTCAGTAAAGCCGTTTCCATCCTTTTTGGAAAGTCAACTACCATCTGTCCTTCTGCATTCCTCTCCTGGATACCATCCCTGCCCATCACCTCCTCATCACCTCTGTTACCTGCACCAACATGTCCATTGAAGTCTGCACCAATGACAACTCTCTCACTTCTAGGTGTGCTCTGCGTCACTTCATCAAAGTCCAACCAGAATTTCTCCTTCTCCTCCAGCTCACATCCTACCTGTGGAGCGTACCCACTAACAACATTGAACATCACACCTTCAATTTCTAGCTTCAGACTCATCACTCTATCTGACACTCTTTTTACCTCCAGGACATTCCTAACAAACTCCTCCATCAACTAACTCCTACTTCATTTCTCTTCTTATCTAAACCATGATAGAACAACTTAAACCCTGCTCCTAAACTTCTAGCCTTGCTACCTTTCCACCTGGTCTCCTGGAGACACAGTATGTCTACCTTCCTCCTCTGCATCATGTCAACCAACTCTCTAGCTTTTCCTGTCCAAGTTCCAACATTCAAAGTCTCTGCTCTCAGTCCTATACTCTTAACGTTCCTCTTCTCTCTCTTCCTATGAACACACTCCTCTTCTCCTTCTTCGACCAACAGTAGTCCAATTTCCACCGGCACCCTGTAGGTCAACAGCACCAATGGTGGTTGTTGTTAACCCGGGCTTTGACCGATCTGGTATGGAAGTCATAGATTAGATTCGCAAGTTTGATTTGGCAAAATATTTACATTGGATGCCCTTCCTGACACAACCATCGTATTAATCTGGGCTTGGGATCAGCACAATAAGACACTGGCTTGTGCCCTCTTGCGACTACATTATCTCGTGTTATAAGCTACCTTGAAGAAAACAACGCATTATTTGAAAAAACGCCATTATTTGGAAAACAAAAACAACAACACAGTTCTTGTTTCAATGACATTTCAATGCAGAAGTCTTTGAATGGCATGTCATCAATATTCAATTCTACCAAAGGTGTAAAATATCTGAACTTCTAAAACATTTTGTTTTGAAGAAAGGTATCCAGAATAAATAGACATTTCTGTTCACAAGTTTTTGAATGGTAAACAGAAGAGGTGCTGAGTGGCTCCTGCTCCTCATATTGTCACCATCTGATTCTGAGGTGTTCTCCAAGCCTCATCAGGTGAGATCATTGAAGCGTCTCTCAGCATAGCAATGAGCGAGTGACAACAGGGTGCAAGAGATAAGAGCAGAGTGAAAGAAAGACCTCTGAATAGAAGTGGTTCCTCAGGGTGTGTGTGTGTGTGTGTGTGTGTGTGTGTGTGTGTGTGTGTGTGTGTGTGTGTGTGTGTGTGTGTGTGTGTGTAAATGATGAGTGAGAACCAGCCACAAGGGGGATCACGTCATCACATAGATAGTCACCATCGCCTAGCAACCTCAGCCCTCAGGCCCACTGACGGAAGTGTAAAATGATAGCTGGTCCTCTTAAAATGTGCTAATAATGGACCTTTTCAAGAAGGTAAAAACATGAAAAATATTGTCTTTATTCTTTAAATAATTTTGATAACATTTGGAATTTGTCTTGTTATGAATACATAATGCCTTATTGTGAATAAATTGCATTTACAAATTGTAGATGCAAATGCAGCTATTGAAAACTACTGAGGCTTTTTCCTAGACGAAATTTAATATTTTTAATTTATTGTTCAATTTATTTTTCATTTATTATTATTTATTTTGAATTTGTGACTAAAGTCGGAACAGAAGGACCACAGTAAGGTAGGGGACACTGAATATTTATGGTACTTTAAACGTTTATGACCCTCCCCATACTGATATTAAACCACCTTCTATCTGTATTACCTTTTCCCACACTCGACTGTTTAAAGCACTTTTGTGTCTCACGAAAGTCCGAGACTCACGGAACAGAGCACACTTCCGAATGCCATCAGCCAATAGAATGCGTGTACGGTATCACATGACTGCCTACCAAAAATCTGCAATGAGGTGAAGTCGCAAGCTTTGGAATGCGTGACTGCACACTGTATACACACACACACACACACACACACACAAACACACACACACACACACACACACACTGCGTGTGGTGCCTCTAAATTATGTTTAATGTGACCTATCTTTCATAAAGTGAGCCAGTTTCTAGCTGTCACTCTGGGTTCCAGCCGGCTGCATCCACACCCTGAGCTCATTTCACTGGTGTTACTAAATTATTGTCTTCCTGCTGGACGGCCCTGACGACGTGCGTCCATCCTGCAGGTGCATTTGGGCCTGAAATTGCTTTGTTTAAACTTGTCAGGTTTGATTGAAGACTTTAAAGATATTTTCACCTTTATCAGGTGGCTTTTTTTCTTTGTTTGTTTAGTCTTTACAAAAAGTTGAAGCTTTACAAACTGTAACACAAATTTTCTATTTAGAATAAACTTGTCAGTGATTAAATGTTTTTTGGTTTTCTTATTAATTAGTTTGAAGCTTCCAAGGTTATTTATTTACATTAATTTCTCTACTTCTACCCCATGTTAGTGTTTGAAAGGAACAATAATAAATATATACCGGTACTTTCATGAATATGTTCTGTAAAAATATACAGTATTTTTTAATGTGTGTTTGTCCCTTTTCTGTTAACATTTTCTGGATACTATTTTTAGTAGAAGCTTTATTTTGTTTTTTTCAAGTTTTATTTTATAATTACCACCAATGATATTTCAACACCATGCAGTTCACAGACCACAGCTTTCACTTTGTCTTCAGATGCATTCACATATTTCGTGGTTTCATCCCCTGTCAGTTCATATATTGTAACTGACATTTCATGCCCTCTCAGGTCTCAGGTATTCACCTTGTAATCAGAATAATCTTCAGCTCACAGGACCTTCAATATTGATACCTGGTTCATTTCTTCGATCCCAGTAGTTTCTTTAATATTTGAACATTACTTCTAATTAAACATTTAATTTCAACATTTATTTCTTCATTATTTTAAAGTGAAACAAATCTAAGAGTTATACTTAAAAAATATGGCTTGAGGTTTTGGCATTTATACCGGTGTCAAGATTTTTCTAAGGTGAAAGAATTTAAAGTATGGCCCCTCTAAAGCACATCTAATGCACAGATTATTGCTGGTTTGAATAGTCTTTTCTCCCCAATATGTTCGGAGGACAAAGGGCAACGATGCACATTCCTGAGAGCAGCAACGGAGAGGCATTCATTCAACTGTTTGTAATTGTTCACAGCTGTAAGCAGAGTCTGCTTCTTATTTGTCACACTCATGGGTCAACTTTGACCATATTTTTCACAATCATTCAAAAGAAATGGGACTGAAGCAGGAGAAAATTGCTTATTTACACTTACTGCAGTAGGTGATGCTGTGTGGCTACTAAATGTTCATCTTATGAGCTTGGTTATTGTAGGAAGTACGCACCATATATTGGATTTGGGGTCTATAAATAAGAACTTGTCAAGTGTTCCTGCAGGATTTTTCTTGTCATGTTGCACCATGAGGTTTCAGTGTCAGAAATGTGCCTTCAACATATTGATAGAAAATTTCTCACCAACCAAGCAACATGTCCTCCATTCTTTTTTCTCACCAAAAATTTGGATACACTCATATTAATATTATTACAAACATTATAACAAGCAGATATTTGTGCTCTGCTTGGTTAAGCTACAATGTTAAAAATAGGTGCCCTGACTGCTATAGTGTACCATAAGTGTGTTTGAACAGGTGCCAAAAACATTTAGCTCTGTGTACAATATGTGCCTGTGCTGTGAATGAATGCGAGTGTTTCTCCATTTGAGAACAGAGCTGCACCACAGTTGTATTTATTATTTTTAATCACAGTCTGGAACAAACCATGGATGCTTCTTAATGTTTTCTTCATTTTCTAAATCAACCGAGGCCACGAATTACCGAAGAATTGTTGCCGAATACATTGAGCATGATTCTTTTATGTCCTTCGCTTCAAAGCCACAATAGAACTCATGTTATGGAACTGACATCAGCTGGAGCAGAAAACCCTCAGTTGTCCTGTCCAAGCAAATTTCTGAGTCCAAGCCACAAAATTATAGTATCTAGGCTTGTGGGCAAGGGAATGTGAGGGACGGTTTTTCTTGTGGACCTTGGGTATGAATTCTACAACCACAGACCTAAGAGGTCCGTTCAGCCAGTAGAGAGCGCTAAAGCTCCTGGTGTCTCTTATTAACTCTGGGCTCTGTTACCCACAAAACTGTCGGTTGTCACCGGCTCAAAGAAGTGAAAATGCAACAATATCTGTGCAAAAGTCTGTTGCAGTTGGCTTCAGCATTTGTCTCATCTGCCATGACTTTTTTTCATCACTGAGGGGTGATAATGCTTCCAGCAGACAGTGATCCAAAGTCCAGACAAAGTGATGGTTGTGTGGTGTTTTCCTGCTTTGCTTTTGAGGTTTATCTTCTTCACATTAAGCCCTGAATTAAACCCAGATTTGTGACTGACTCGGCTTTGTTACGTTGAAGTTTCACTTTTTTTTAGAGTGTGATGTTTGCTCACTTATATGTGTGTTCATAGTTATGTACTGAGTTCACGAGTTCATGTGTGCTTGCTCTATGATGAGTTCTATGCTAATGCAGTTTTGCGGTTTCCAGTGATCCCCTCCTCTGCTGGTCTGAACTGAAACAGCTGTCTCGACCTCTTTTTCTCCAGCTGCCTCCAAATTGTTCAATCATTAAGCTATTATATGTTTACAACCAAAGCGCCAAGCAAGGCCACTATAGGTGCTGGAAATCCTGAGATGCTTTTTTGTAATAGTGGATCATTATCCTAGTTTCAAAACAGCATTTTTCAGTGGCTGTAATAATCTGTACAGTTGGTCACACTGTCTCAACTGGTCTGTAAAAGTATCAGGAAAATGTCACCCTGACAAGATGTAAGAAAATACCCCTGAAGGAATTTCAATCATGTTCATCTCCATGATGGTTTTTATGGGACGTATTTCTTTTAATGAGTTGAAGGTGTTTTGTTTTTTCTTTCAACACAACCTTAGAATATACAAGCTCACTCATTTTTATTCTTACTTTCAGGCCCTGAAGCTGCGGGACGGCACCCAGTCTGAGGAGTGAATCATGGACACATTGATCTTATTTGGACAGGCTTTTGTCTGGGACACATCCAAACCCAAACAGCCAGGGGTAGTACCACAACAGCGTGAAAGTAATTCCCTAGCAAACCAGACACACTCTGCATTGGTTAGAGACAGTGCAGACAGGGCAGTCCGCTTGTATCATTCCAAACAGCATTGTTTCTTTATTTACGCTCTCTTGCGTTTTTCTTTAAGGAGTGGTCGCACTGTTATTTAACATGCTCCATATATTCTGCTTCAGAATGAGCCAAAGAAGTGTTTTTCTGACAGAAAATATGGTCCAAAAATACATCTGGATTGTGTTACAATCCTCTAGGACATAGCTAGCTTGTTTATACCTAAACTACTGAGTAGATTTCAAGAATTTGCTGTCTGAATGTTCCTCATTAAGTCAAAATGAAGAATACTACTTCATGATATTGCACATCTTTATGAAGCACTTCATTTTACAATAGCTCTTGTCTTTCTATCACTTGAATCACTCTTGTCACTTAAATCTCAAGGTAATCAAACACCTTGTGAATCACTTCTATGTATCAGATTAACAGTATGTTTCCTGTTCTTTCCGATAAATTGCCTTGAATCTATATGAGGACCTGAATCCTCTTATATGAATTTCTTGCCCGTTTTAATTACAACAAACGTACTCCGTATATTTCCTTGACAGCAGTAGGCTGTATATTTTGTGTATGCCCACATTTTCTAATAGTGATATGGTACTATGGACAGTCAAACCAAACACAATGTTTTTGAATTTTTACATGGTGAAAATTGGAATAACATAAATTCCATACATCCAAACATCCATTGCATTTGGAGATGGGTTTAAGTGTATTATTAAAATAAAATAGGGGTGCAGACACCACAATGGTTGAGATGCACCCCATATATGGAGGCTTGAAACCTCACAATGTGGCCACAGGTTTGATTCCAGCCCTTTGCCCTTCATCTTTGCTTACTCCTCACTCTCACTCACATTTCCTGAAATAAGTGCAGAGCATGTTGTAGTTTATGATGTTATGTTGTGTGTAGATACGTCAGGCCTGGATATTTTCTTAGATGAAAGGTCCAGAGATCCTGTATACTTCCAAATATGGCACTATATATTGAGCAACAAATAAAAGGAAGTAACTTGTAAAAATGTGAATGCAGTTGAAGAATAATTTACTACAATTGCAGAAAACTTTTCTGACTAAAAGCATTGCTCTAATATATACATATAAAAGACTCATGACTGATATTTGGGAATTAGAACCAAATACGATAATTGAAGATAAAGAATGGGAAGATTTATGTCCCGATTGTCATAAGGGAATAAAGAGTTATGGAAAGAATATTATTGGAAACTAACAATTAAATACTTCAGTACGCCTCTTAACATCTCTATACCTCAAGGGCTCCCCGTTAGCTTTTTGTTGGAGGAACTGTGGAAGGATAGGGGATCACACACATGTGTTTGGACTGTCCAAAAGAACTGGACAAGATATGAAAAACATGCTGGGGGTCGCTGTTGCACCGGATCCTAGGTTGTTGTTGGGAATTATCCCTGGGGAAATGTGAAGTGTGGATCAGGGCTACATATTGCAGATTCTTTCACTGATTACTAAAAAGGTGATGACTATGAACTGGAAGGAATCAAAACCCCAAATACCTCAATGGATGCAGAATCTAAAATTAATCTGCACAATGTAACGGATGACTGCAAGACTTCCAAAGAAAATAAATTTTTAATCAGAGGTGAAAATATGTCACAAAATACTTTGGTGTTGATTGAATAAGGAAAGCTGTAGTAGAACCTGCCACAAAAAGTGATCTATATTCACATGCAGCGTTCCCTCTAAACAGCGCGCCTGCGCAATAGCGCACTACCTGCACAGTCTGAGTGCACAAGAAATTCTATGCTGCGCATAAATTAAAAATTTTAAAATAGATATACAGTATCAAGTGATAGTGATATCCCGTGTGTTGTTACTCTTGCGTGTTGCTGCCCTGAGTTGTTCTGCGTGTGTGTGAGTTGCATGTGTGAAATTCTAACTCAGTGAGTGACAGGTGTCCAGCCAATGATCCGACAAGGTTCACTGACACTATGCAGCCAATCAGAGCATTGACGGTCCTGCACGTGCACCCTACTATACACGCCGTGCAGGTTAACTAGCTAACTACTGGAAACGAGCAGGCAGCGACACATCCACTCACCAAGCCAAAGTTAAAAAAAATGTGGTTCTTTTAAGATGGACTGGCTGTCAGAGAACATGTGTAGCTGCAAACAGAAGAACAAGCTGTGAAACTGGGTGAGATTTTTTTTCTTAATGAGAAAGTTCAAAGCAAGAAGCAGACAAAGCCATTAACCGGGACAAAGTGTTAACACCACGTGAAAATTATGGGTTAAAAGTTAAGTTAGATTTGTGCATATTCTAATGACATTTATTAAGATTTTTTTTATTTATGGATATTAATCATTAAATGCTGTTACTACAAGATAATTTTGGGTAGTAGAAATGCTAATAAAAAAAAGTAGTAATTAGATATTTACAGGCAAAGAGTTAGAGGCATTTACACTGTATCACAAGCAACAGCACACATCATTGTGCAAAATTTTAATGCTTATTGCGAACAACATGTTATGTCTGAAAGGTGTATATGGCCTTGTTCAGATTAGTCACCTATATCTGATTTTTAGCGCATCCAGATTGATTTTGCATGTCTCATGTGTAGTCTGAACAGTCCCAATTGAATTATTGCAAGACGGATGGAACCACATTCTAGAGGTAGTTTCGTGTCGGATAGGGACAGAGGCATCTGCAGTCTGAAGAGCTCCAAACTCTTCGATCGGATACGGTGGACCGCGACGTCATATTTGGGACGCGAGAGGAAGGCACCAGAAGGAAGAGCGTTGCGCATTATGGGGCAATAAAACACGGAAGAAGAAATTGGCAATGTCTGGTGTGTGTGTGTGTGTTTTCTCCACCTCTACCAAACAGTGATATTTCCAATACGCTAAGGTAACAAAACTTTACATTCGTCATCCTTGTTGTTCCCGCTGTCGCAATTATGTAACCTCACAATTTACGCGCACTGAACAATGACTCCGCCCCAATGTCGTTGCGACCGCAACCCGTCAGATCGGCCCTGTCCCTGTCTCAACAGAGCCAGATTGCATTTGGACACTTACTAAAAACAGTGTGAACAGTCATCCCCACAGATCAGATATGGAAAGAAATCTGATATGCCTGCAGTCTGGACGAGGCCTATGTGTCATTTCTTTCAGAGCAGGACCCTAAGCCAGGTCACAACTGGACCTCACCTATAGGCCAAAGCAGCTCTCTTCCCATGGCCAAAGCAGGACCCTCACATATAACATATCCGACATCTCATGGATAACAAGAGTTTTGTCTTTTTCATTTCAAGTGGGCCAAATCACTTATATTAAAAGTAAAAAAATTAAAATTGCTGCTGTAATTTGATTCTTTTAATAAGCCATGTATCTTGCTATGCTCCAAGGTTTTGAACAAATGTGATACTTTTGTGTGACCACAGCATGCACATCTGATGTTGCTCACAGTGGTCCTCAGTGTGCTCAGGAAGCTTATGTGTTTGCCCAGACACATGAAAAATTAGAGGGAAAATTGGTCACATGTCTGTTTTAAAATTCTAAAGTTTAAAAAGAAAAAGGTCCAGAATCTTTGACCTTATGAGGACCATAAATCTGCAATATAAGTAATGTAGACGTATCTTGAAAACAGATGCACATTTACAAACCATTATCTGTTTATTTTTTTTCTTTTTTGCAGGTGTTTCTTCTACTGTCACCTTGTAGACACACTTGTTTATTTTTTTGGAGCTTGCTTTTGGAAGTGTAAAGGGGAATCATATAGTTCTACAATTTTTAAGATTTACTTTTCCAAATCATTTCAAACCATCAGGTTAGACAGAGAAATGTAGCCGCAAGAGGACACAATGTAGCCACAAGAGGACACAAGCCAGTGTCTGATTGTTTTGGGCCCGAGCCTGGATAAATACAGAGGGCTGTGTCAGAAAGGGCATCCGGCGTAAAACTTTTGCCAAATCAAACATGCGAATCAAACCTATGACTTCCATACCGGATCGGTCGAGGCCCGGGTTAACAACAACCGCTATCGGTGCTGTTGACCTACAGGGTGCCGGTGGAAATTGGACTACTATTGGTCGAAGAAGGAGAGGAGGAAAGTGTGTTCATAGGAAGAGAGAGATGAGGAAACACCAAGAGTATAGGACTGAGAGTAGGGACGTTGAATGTTGGAACTATGACAGGAAAAGGTAGAGAGTTGGTTGACATGATGCAGAGGAGGAAGGGAGACATACAGTGTGTCCAGGAGACCAGGTGGACTGGTAGCAAGTAGAGGTAGCAAAGGCCAAACAAGGGGCTTATGATGACTTGTATGCTAGGTTGGACAGTAAAGAGGGAGAGACTGATCTATACAGGCTGGCAAGACATAGAGACAGAGATGGGAAGGACGTGCAGCAGGTTAGGGTGATTAAGGATAGGGATGGAAGTCTATTGACAGGTGCCAGTAGTGTGATGGGAAGATGGAAAGAGTACTTTGAAGAGTTGATGAACGTGGAAAATGAGAGAGAATAAAGACTAGAAGAGGTGACTGTTTTGGACCAGGACGTAGCAAAGATTAGTCAGGATGAAGTGAGGAGGGCATTGAAGAGGATGAAGAGTGGAAAGGCAGTCGATCCTGATGATATACTTGTGGAGGTTTGGAAGTGTCTAGGAGCGGTGGCTGTAGAGTTTCTGACTGGGTTGTTCAACAGGATCTTAGATGGTGAGAAGATACCTGAGGAATGGAGGAGAAGTGTGCTGGTGCCCATTTTTAAGAAAAATGAGAGGGAAATGTGCAAGGGAGATGTGCAGAGTTGTGGCAAACTACAGAGAAATAAAGCTGATGAGCCATACAATGAAGTTATGGGAAAGAGTAGTGGAAGCTAGACTAAGGGCAGAAGTGAGCATTTGTGAGCAGCAGTATGGTTTCATGCCAAAAAAGAGTACTACAGATGCAGTATTTGCGTTGAGGATGCTGATAGAGAAGTAGAGAGAAGGCCAGACGGAGCTGCATTGTGTTTTTGTAGATCTGGAGAAAGCTTATGACAGGGTGCCCAGAGAGGAACTGTGATATTGTATGAGGAAGTCTGGAGTGGCAGAGAAGTATGTTAGAGCGGTGCAGGACATGTATGAGGACTGTAAGACAGTGGTGAGGTGTGCTGTAGGTGTGACAGAGGAGTTCAAGGTGGAGGTGGGACTGCATCAGGGAACAGCTCTGAGCCCCTTCTTGTTCGCTATGGTGATGGACAGGCTGACAGACGAGGTTAGACAGGAATCTCCATTGACTATGTTTGCAGATGACATTGTGATCTGCAGTGAGAGCAGGGAACAGGTGGAGGAGAAGCTAGAGAGGTGAAGGTTTGTCCTGGAAAGGAGAGGGATGAAGGTTAGCCGCAGTAAGACAGAGTAAATGTGTGAGGGACTCAAGTGGAAGAGTGAGGTTACAGGGAGAAGAGATCAAGAAGGTGGAGGATTTTAAGTACTTAGCGTCAACAGTCCAGAGCAATGGAGAGTGTGGAAAAGAGGTGAAGAAGTGTGTACAGGCAGGATGGAACGGGTGGAGAAAAGTGTCAGGTGTGATATGTGATAGTAGAGTTTCAGCTAAAATGAAGGGAAAGGTGTACAAAACTGTGGTGAAACCAGGGATGTTGTTTGGTCTAGAGACAGTGTCACTGAAGAAAAGACAGGAGACAGAGCTGGAGGTAGCAGAGATGAAGATGCTGAGGTTCTCTTTGGGAGTGACCCGGATAGATAGGATCAGGAATGAGTACATCAGAGGGACAGCACACGTTAGAGGTTTTGGAGACAAGTCAGAGAGGCCAGACTGAGATCGTTTGGACATGTCCAGAGGAGAGATAGTGAATATGTTGGCAGACGGACGCTAAGTAATGAACTGCCAGGCAGGAGGCCAAGAGGAAGACCAAAGAAGAAGTTTATGGATGTAGGGAAAAAGTACATGAAGGTAGTTGGTGTGAGAGAAGAGGATGCAGAAGACGGGGTTAGATGGAGGCAACTGATATGCTGTGGCGACCCCTAAAGGGAAAAGCCGAAAGAAAGGAAGAAGAAAGAGAATTCATAACGAGAAAAAGTTTTGCGAGAAGATTTAAATGAGGCTGAAAATTAGGCCTCCCTTCCCTGTTCCACAAGTTTCTGTGGTTCTGTCTGGATTGTCGACAGGCAACCAGTGGTCTCCGAGAACACATAAGCCCATTGAAGATCAATAAATCTTTTCTATAATGTGGGGCAATGTCATGAAAAACTTTTAAAGTGATGAATACATTTTTATTTGGCTAGAACAGCAGCTCATATTTCTTGGTGCCTGTTAAATCATGTGCAGCAGCATTCTGGTAAAAAGGAGCTCCACTGATAACGGTGTGTAACACCAAGACAGTCCACTATCAGTTATGAACAAAAAAAGTCAAACCTGACATTGGCCTAATATACCTCACTGCTTTTCAAACATTTTCTGCACTTGTTAAACCCCTGATACAGGACAGCTCTGCAGTTATCACAAGTGGAAACCAGTCTGAGCTCATTAATGAAAAAGACTCACATCCATCATGTGAAGTGTCAGAGACCACTTAACCACACTGCAATAAAGAAGAGTTGTGATCTCTATGTATGTGCGGTGCATAAACTACCTTACTAGAATGACTGTGTGATCCAGTCTTTGCTCACAGGTTGGCATAGCATTTCTGCTCTCATGAGGGATCTTTCATTTTGCTTAGAGACTAGTGCAGAGACTTATTACTTATTAGCAGAAACAAAATTTGTTTGATTTATTTACCAGTGGTCCCCATTTTTTTTTGTGCCACAGACGGGTGTAACATCAGGTAATATTTTCACGGACCGGCTCTTAAGGTTTGGCAGATAAATACAATAAAATAAAATGGTACGACCACCATAAAAATTGTTTTTTTCTAAACATAATTCAATTGGGTCAAAGTTAGTTTTTTGTTTGTTTTTCTAGCTTGGGTGTTTCGATTCAGCTGTACTGTATTCTGTGTCACCGATCGGAGTGACCCTTTTAAAAAGGTAGTCATGTGACTGAGGCAAGCATCGTGATAAGCGTTAAGAGTGACTCATAGTCACATGTGAACAAGACAATCTGGTAATTTTCCAAAACAAAACATCATTCAGAATCAGGCAATAAATATAAAAGAAATAGTGAATTTTGATTTCTTTCTGTGTGGCCCAGTACCAGCACTGATCTAGACTATTTGACATGTCTGATTGCAAGCATGAGTCCATCAGCGCAGCATTAAACACTCTATTCATTCATCTATTTTATGAACTAAAGTGCAAATAAAGAAATGCCACATATGAAATGAAATGTTTATCGGTTTGAGACATATTATTCAGCTTACCAGAAATGCTTGGGTTAAAGGTTTCTGAGATGGATTACTAATGATAAAGTCTTAATTTCACAGTGTGATAAATATGATTAACTGGCGCTTTGGCAGTATTTCTCCCTGGAGGGCAGGATGAAATTTTACTCTCATTTCAGTGTTGCAGCCCTCCCATGAAGCAATTAGTCATCTTGCATGGCGAGAATACTAAGTTGTTAGAGCAACAGGTATTAAACGATGGGATGTATAGTTACGGAGGATACCTGAAGTGAAGATAAGTCAAAAATGAAGGTAATAAAAATGCTCCAATTTGAGACTTAAGACTTTTGGCATCAGCAGCTCTGCATAATTTAGGAAATGAGAGCAGAGGTGAACAGACAGAGAGAGCAGCTGCACTGTGGCTGCTTCCAGCAACTGTCCTCTGGGTGACTGGGCTACAGTCACATAGTTCAAAAGATATTTTCACTTCTGATTAATACAAGCAAATACAAAAAAAAGATTTGATAGCAAACAAAGCACATTAGATGATTAGAAGGCAGCCTGTTAATTATTGATAGGCTAGTTGTTTCCCTTTGTTTCTGCTACGATGTAATTGTGAAGCATGAGGAGTGGACCTAAAAGCAGAGTAGAGGCCAAAGAAAGGTGTAACAATAATTTTATTGTAGACATGATAGGAATATTGTAAAGGGTGAAATTCAGAAAGCACAGGAAGAACAAAACTCCAGGGTCCAGAATCGGAAGTTCTCAAATGGGACATAAAGGTAGGGCTGGACGCTGGAGAGCAGGCAACAGCGACGAGGAGGCATATGTGAGCTGCATCACACTGATCTCGCACAGAAACAGAGGTAGTACCAGAATAAGAGGAGCGTTGATTACTGAATGATGTCAGGTGTGGAGGTAGATTGCGTGCCGTCTCTCAACTGCACAGCCGCGGTCATCTTTCAACAGAAAGCATAGAACATCTCCACAGGGAAAGCCTAGTCCTTCCAAAATAAGAGTCAATCACCACGGTTTCCACTCATTATGCTAAGATAAACTGAGAAAACAAGTAAGTCACACCTTTGTTACATCAATAAAGATTGATGACAAAAATGAACAGGACTTGAAATTGGACAAAGAGTGCAGTAATGTTAACACAGCCAGTGCCACTGCCTGCATTTGGCAGCTGCTTTTGGGTTTGACATGTGTGTGGTATTTATGACTCCTTTCAGGCTATTGACAATCCATATTGACTGGATTTCTTGAATCTCTGACAGGGGGAGTTATCAGGTTTTTCCAACTTTTTTTCTCTCCTTTTTACCCCTCTAGCTTTCAAGCTTGTGCTCAACTGGGTGCCAAAATGTGGCTGTGCAGCTGTACTGGATATGGAGTATGGTGGGAAAGAAGAGGGCCTCTGTGTGTGGCAGAGGATTACTCTTGGTTTAATTTGTGTGTTGTGAATTAATGGATCTCTTGAGTGTGGTTGACGCCCTTTATATCACTCACAAACTACCAGCACAGCTCTAGATGATATCCCAGGAGCATTTGTTCACCTACTAAGCTGTGCAGAGACATTAGATGCAGAGTAGTCTGATGAAATCCTCTCAAGCAGCGTACTTAAGTTGCAACTTCTGCTCTAACTGATTGGACTGGAAATGGTCTCATTGCTCACAGGTAAGCTTTATTCAAAGTAACCCAGAATCATCAAACATCCAGCATCAATATCCCTCTCATCTGTCTGAAAAATGCTATTCTGGGATCTTTCTATCTCTTTTTTGTCACAAGCGATCATCTACAAGCTTTTTCTTCGAGAGAAAATAAATTATCTTTGCCCACGGTATAGAGTCAGGAGAATAAATAGCTCTGTGTGTGTATGACTGTGTGTTTTAAAATGGCATTGTTTCCAAATTGAATGAATATTGGCTTCAGGCTTGCTGTGACATTACAACCACACTCTGCCCTGAACAGAAATACGGGTTCCCTTCAGAAAGCCACTGTGGTCAAGTAGCACATGTCTTATTTTAAAGTGGTGAGCGGTGTCCCTCGGTGGAGAGTGAGAAATCAATCATGCTTTCAGCTCTGTACTTACAGGTTTGCTATACTGAAGGAACAGCTCCGTGTGAACACCAGATAGCAATTTGGCAGCGAGGCAGCTCCACGCTTAGATATTGATTTCCAGCTTTGTGTTGCTGGAAGGAAAAGAAGAAGAAGTGTTGCTGGATGTGGTGGTTGTTGTTTTTTTTAAATATTTTTTCTCTATGCTTCAGTCTCTGCTAGAGACAGCAACACAGTGACAGGTTACCACAATGGGACGTACATAGAGGAACTAGAAAGTGGTGTGAGATTGGGAGTGTGTTTAAAATCAGCTAAATCACAGAGAACAAATGTTACGTGATCTGGGCCTCAGTTATCCAATATATTAATCTGAAGAGGTGTTGAAAAAAAGTAAGGTATCATTGCATTCATCAGTGCTTGGAAGGACAACTCAAAGCCTTCTTGTGTGATTAAATCAAATATAGGTAAGGCTGGCAGCCTTAGTTTTCTAACAATGGCAAAAAAGCAGAGGAAATATTGATGGAATTATTATTTTTATCCTTTAAAAAAAAGTAGATGGAAAATTTCAAACAGATAACAACTGCAAAATAAACTAGAACCAAGGCAGTCACAGACTTCAACATCCCGTGACACCCCTGCATTCCAAATTTTACCCTGACCTACTTGCATAGGTCAAAGATCATAGCTAGTGCTCTGACCTACTTTCATAGATCAAAGCTACTGCTTTGATCTATGGTCTTGGAGGCCTTCTCCCTCGTCTTTCTATCTTATCTGGTTCCTGAGTATAAAAAAGTTGAAATTTGACCTTGATCTAGTTTTCTCAAGGTCAAGGTCATCATCTCATTTTCATCCCGTTTGCCGCCCGAGTAATGTTTTTTGTTTCATCTTTCTATGTGCAATGGTTGCGAAAACATTTGGTCGACTAACTAACGGACGGAACAACAAACGGATAAACGGACAAACACATGAACGCTGACAATTGCATTACATCACCGCTTTGAATAGGGATGTAATAATTGAGAGGAACAGGATTTATGCAGTGAAAATGCGGTCAAAAGCAAGTGCCAAGAATCACAGCAGTGCCAAATGATCTTCTCAGCTTAGGTCTGATGTATTTATGCTGAGTCTGTCCTTGAATATGAACCTGTTTAATGGTTATAGAGGTTGGCGAGACTCTCATGGAGCTCAGACTTGAATCATCTTATAAGTGCTAATTTGACATTTATGCTTTGATGCTGTCAAAGTACATAAGCTACAGGCTAAATATAGCCCCACTGCGCTTTCGTGTATTACATAAACAGGTAAGACTTCTAACCATCTGGACAAAAAGAATAATTGAACAAAAGGTTTTTACATTGTATTACATTTTGCACCGTTATTTCAGAATCATAACAGATGATAGATCACCTGAGTAGAAAATACAGTGTTTAAGGGAGACTATGTCAAAAGAAAGACACAAATGCATTCAGCCAGCCTGCCATAGACTTTTTCTCCTTATACTGAAATAATACAGGAAAAATGTTGGCAAGAAAATTTATTTGCTGAACAAAGTAAGAAAATATTTGTTAATCATACTGGAAAATTGTTGATTGTTGATTGAATGCAACTGACAGTCATTGCATCTGAATCAAATCCCATTGTTACAAAAAAAAGGTACTAATATGTTTTTCCTGGGAATACCCCTAAGGCTTACTAATACTTTATTCTTTGTTATTCAATGTTAGTTTATTATTCAATCATACCTTATTTTTCAATCTTATTGGATCAGTATTATGTGAGGATCAATATGCTCATTATTATCATGTCTTCTTCTTCTTCTTCTTTTCCTTTTGGCTTTTCCCTTCAGGGGTCGCCACAGCGAATCAACCGCCTCCATCTAACCCTGTCTTCTGCATCCTCTTCTCTCACACCAACTACCTTCATGTCCTCTTTCACTACATCCATAAACCTCCTCTTTGGTCTTCCTCTAGGCCTCCTGCCTGGCAGTTCAAAACTCAGCATCCTTCTACCAATATATTCACTATCTCTCCTCTGGACATGTCCAAACCATCTCAGTCTGGCCTCTCTGACTTTATCTCCAAAACCTCTAACATGTGCTGTCCCTCTGATGTACTCATTCCTGATCCTATCCTTCCTGGTCACTCCCAGAGAGAACCTCAGCATCTTCATCTCTGCTACCTCCAGCTCTGCCTCCTGTCTTTTCCTCAGTGACACTGTCTCTAGACCAAACAACATCACTGGTCTCACCACAGTTTTGTACACCTTTCCTTTCATTTTAGCTGAAACTCTTCTATCACACATCACACCTGACACTTTTCTCCACCCATTCCATCCTGCCTGGACACGCTTCTTCACCTCTTTTCCCCACTCTCCATTGCTCTGGACTGTTGACCCCAAGTACTTAAAATCCTCCACCTTCTTGATCTCTTCTCCCTGTAACCTCACTCTTCCACTTGGGTCCCTCTCATTCCCACACATGTACTCTGTCTTACTGCGGCTAACCTTCATCCCTCTCCTTTCCAGGACAAACCTCCACCTCTCTAGCTTCTCCTCCACCTCTTCCCTACTCTCACTGCAGATCACAATGTCATCTGCAAACATCATAGTCCATGGAGATTCCTGTCTAACCTCGTCTGTCAGCCTGTCCATCACCATAGCGAACAAGAAGGGGCTCAGAGCTGATCCCTGATGCAGTCCCACCTCCACCTTGAACTCCTCTGTCACACCTACAGCACACCTCACCACTGTCTTACAGTCCTCATACATGTCCTGCACCGCTCTAACATACTTCTCTGCCACTCCAGACTTCCTCATACAATACCACAGTTCCTCTCTGGGCACCCTGTCATAAGCTTTCTCCAGATCTACAAAAACACAATGCAGCTCCCTCTGGCCTTCTCTGTACTTCTCTATCAACATCCTCAAAGCAAATACTGCATCTGTAGTACTCTTTTTTGGCATGAAACCATACTGCTGCTCACAAATGCTCACTTCTGCCCTTAGTCTAGCTTCCACTACTCTTTCCCATAACTTCATTGTATGGCTCATCAGCTTTATTCCTCTGTAGTTGCCACAACTCTGCACATCTCCCTTGTTCTTAAAAATGGGCACCAGCACACTTCTCCTCCACTCCTCAGGCATCTTCTCACTATCTAAGATCCTGTTGAACAACCCAGTCAGAAACTCTACTGCCACCTCTCCTAGACACTTCCAAACCTCTACAGGTATATCATCAGGACCGACTGCCTTTCCACTCTTCATCCTCTTCAGTGCTCTCCTCACTTCATCCTGGCTAATCTTTGCTACATCCTGGTCCACAACAGTCACCTCTTCTAGTCTTTGTTCTCTCTCATTTTCCACGTTCATCAACTCCTCAAAGTACTCTTTCCATCTTCCCATCACACTGCTGGCACCTGTCAATAGACTTCCATCCCTATCCTTAATCACCCTAATCTGCTGCACGTCCTTCCCATCTCTATCTCTCTGTCTTGCCAGCCTGTATAGATCAGTCTCTCCCTCCTTACTGTCCAATCTAGCATACAAGTCATCATAAGCTTCTTGTTTGGCCTTTGCTACCTCTACCTTCACCTTACGCTGTATCTCCCTGTACTCCTGTCTACTCTCCTCAGTCCTCTCAGTGTCCCACTTCTTCTTAGCTAACCTCTTTCTTTGTATACACTCCTGTACCTCCTCATTCCACCACCAAGTCTCCTTATCTACTTTCCTTCCAGATGACACACCAAATACTCTCCTACCTGTCTCCCTGATCACATTAGCTGTAGTTGTCCAGTCATCTGGAAGCACCTCCTGACCACCCAGAGCCTGTCTTAACTCCTTCCTAAAGGTCATGCAACACTCTTCCTTTTTTAGCTTCCACCATTTCGTCTTCTGCTCTGTCTTTGTCCTCTTCATCTTCCTCACCACCAGAGTCATCCTACACACCACCATTCTATGCTGTTTGGCTACACTCTCGCCTACCACTACTTTGCAGTCACTGATCTCCTTCAGGTTACATCGTCTACACAAGATGTAGTCTACCTGTGTGCTCCTACCACCACTCTTATAGGTCACCCTATGTTCCTGCCTCTTCTGGAAGAAAGTATTCACTACAGCCATTTCCATCCTTTTTGCAAAGTCAACTACCATCTGTCCTTCTGCGTTCCTCTCCTGGATACCAAACCTGCCCATCACTTCCTCATCACCTCTGTTACCTGCACCAACATGTCCATTGAAGTCTGCACCGATGACAACTCTCTCACTTCTAGGTATGCTCTGCATCACTTCATCAAAGTCCAACCAGAATTTCTCCTTCTCCTCCAGCTCACATCCTACCTGTGGGGCATACCCACTAACAACATTGAACATCACACCTTCTATTTCTAGCTTCAGACTCATCACTCTATCCGACACTCTTTTTACCTCCAGGACATTCCTAACAAACTCCTCCTTCAAGATAACTCCTACTCCATTTCTCTTTCTATCTACACCATGATAGAACAACTTGAACCCTGCTCCTAAACTTCTAGCCTTGCTACCTTTCCACCTGGTCTCCTGGACACACAGTATGTCTACCTTCCTCCTCTGCATCATGTCGACCAACTCTCTACCTTTTCCTGTCATAGTTCCAACATTCAACGTCCCTACTCTTAGTCCTATACTCTTGGCGCTCCTCTTCTGTTTCTTCGTGCGAACGCACTTTCCTCCTCTCCTTCTTCGACCAACAGTAATCCAATTTCCACCGGCGCCCTGTAGATCAACAGCGCCGATGGCGGTCGTTGTTAACCCGGGCCTCGACCGATCCGGTATGGAAGTCATATGTTTGATTCGCATCTTTGATTTGGCAAAAGTTTTACGCCGGATGCCCTTCCTGACGCAACCCTCTGTATTTATCCGGGCTTGGGACCGGCACAATAAGACACTGGCTTGTGCCCTCTTGCGGCTACATTCATTATTATCATGTCGTTGGTACAAATTTGGTACAAACACAGCGGTACACAGAAATACACTTATAATATCAGTTTATGTTCCTGTCCATTGCTTTGTGCTTCAAGTTTCTTCAAACCAGAATTAGAATTCTGTGATAATAGTTGCTTCACTACTTGACTATATATATTTTAGACTGCCTTTGAGCCCTTTCTCACATCTATAGCCAAGCAACATCGACATGTATTTTATACACCAAATACGCCCAGTTTGGAGCATTACATACAAGCACTCTTAATTCTAGAGTTATTTCATGTGTTTATTCAAGTGATGACTTATTTCTTACTTACATCTCCATGATTTACTTACTTTGCAATTTCATTAAAATTTTTGCCTCACAGCAAGAAAGTTTGAATCCCAACCAGAGGGCTTTGCATGTTCCTGTATCTCTGTGCATTTCCTGTGGATTGGCATTTTATCTTCCAATGTATCTTCCTATGTATTTGATTGCTTTGTGGTGAACTGGTGATCCTTTGGCCCAATATCCATTGGGATTGACTCCAGGTTCCCGGCAACCATATGAAGGATAAGGGGATTTGTAGACGATGGACAACGTTTTCAGTAAATACATTGCTGTCGTCATCCTTTATTGTAGGCAGTTTTTATCAGCTGCACAGCTGTGGGCTTTTACACATATTGTATGCATATGTTGATACTAACGTTATCTCCCAGCTATGACTGTTTCCTCCTGCTCTACTGCCTTACATATGGAGTTGATACAAATCAATAAGAAAAGCATATACCAAATCTTACAGAACTAGCAATAAAAAAACTAGCCATATCATATAGAAAACAGAGATAAAATTACCATTGAAGCCCTAAACACATTGAAAATAACTTTGGGAGCATCACAATGGAAATTAATGGCTGGCAGCGGTCATTTAGCCAACAAAACCATGACCTTGAAATCAGGGGGGAGCTGTATATTCTGAGCTGCCGACAATTTGTCTATCCAATTTCTCTGCAATTCCTGCAGTCCATCACTGTCATCAACTCACTATTGATCAGAGACTGATGCATCTCATGTTCACAGATAGTTGTCTCCTACTATATCCTGATCATCTTTGCACAGTGATGTGTGACATCAAAACTGAAAGATAAAGCAAGATCTTCAAGTGTGATTTCCAGTAACAATGATAACATTATTAGTGTTATATTGAACACAATCTGAGATTCAAACATTTCTGTGTATAAGTATTTGTGTGAAGGAGGGACAAATTCTTCATATTCAACTTTTTGAGTGAAGACGATTAAATGACCAATGGAGACTTTTCTTCTGGGTGTCCTGCTCCCAAGTAGGATGGTCAGGGGTTTGTGGAACTTGTCTAATGATCCGATAATTGTGCTACAAATCTACTCACAGCTAAGAACCAGGATTATCCATTCATCCATCCATTTTCTACCGCTTCATCCGCCGCAGCGGGTCACGGGGAGCTGGAGCCTATCCCAGCTGGCATAGGGCGTGAGGCGGGGGAGACTACGGTCACGATGCCAGTGCACCGCGGAGCCACACGCAAAGACAGACAACCATACACACACACGCTCACTCCTACGGGCAATTTGGAACCGGCCAATCAACCTGAAGAGCATGCTTTTGGAAGTGGGAGGAAGCCGGAGAACCCGCAGAGAACCCACGCAGACACGGGGAGAACATGCAAACTCCGCACAGAGCGGGACTCAAACCAGGACCCGCCTTGACAGCGCTACCCACTGTGCCACCCTGCCCCCCCAACCGGGATTATAAATGTATGTATTTTTATGTATGTATTTATGTAAATGCAGTCGTTGAAAAGAGTATTTAAAGATGTCTCAACTTCCCCCTCTCAGGAATTCAACGTTAATATTTAAGGTGAAAGTTGTGATAGTAATGGTAACCCAGACCCCATTCAATAAAATGAAAAGCAAGCTTTCTGTTTAACCCAACCTGAAGCACTTCACTGTACAAACAGCAGCTGGAAATGACTCTGAATCACACCCAGAAATGAGAGCATGTGAACAAAATGCCTCATACGAAGAGTATAAAATCATCCTGCAAATATCTAAGGATTGCTGGGCAGCGTGAAAGAAGCATCCTTCTCATTTGAATAAGCCAACAACTCAAGAGAATTTAGATTTCAGGTTCAGCAGACACGAGGAGGCCGTCGCAGGAGACTCCCACCGGCATGTTAGCTTTCTGCTGATTGACTCAGCGGGCTATTATTATCACAAGGAGAATGAGCCGTAAATGTACTCACTCCCTCTTGTGTTTATTTTCAGGTTACATCGTGGCTGGAGAATGTCATTTCAATGCCACATTTGTTTTTTCTCAAACTAAGAGGGGTTATTACCACACCATTTACAGCATGACAGACTTTATTTAGTATCCCCATTAAAACAATCACAAAACCTTTTTGTTGGTATAGAGAGTGAAAAACTCTCCAAAGCTGTGGCTGTATTGTGTGTGTACCAGCCTCCCCATTTTGTTATCTACACCTCACAGGATGTGAGAGTACACATTGGTTTTTATTATGTTTGTCTTCAGGGTACAGGTAGAGCAAGATACCATAACTCTCAATAATGTCGGGAGCAGGGTACGGTTGAGAAGCTAAAGAGGTTTCAAGCTGAAGAAAATCCACAAATGGTTTCACACATCAAAGAGCTTAAAAAACTGTTTTCTCTGCCCAGCTCCAAAGGGAGTAAATACAAGATCACCTCTCTTAAAGCAGGTGGCATGTAAGGAATACAACCTCTGGCTCTTCTGAGGATTATCTGCTTATCCAGTTTCACATATTTATGTGACATTATGTGTCCACAATGATGAAGAAATAAACAACTCACAATTGTGTTTGTATTTAACTCCTCTATGAAGGTAATTCGTCAGCAGTTTCACTGATGGATTGAACAAAAGCTTCAGAGGATTTTGATTTGTTCACATAATACTATAATAATACTCTGATTCAAATTGTGTGATCCTTGAGGCATTTTTTGCACTGTAGACATGAAGAAACTTAGTTTAGCAAAACACATTAAGGGGAGGTGAGGAATGTGGCCGTCTGTAATTCGCAGGGTGCATGTGTGTATATATATATATGTGTATATATACTGTATATGTGTGTGTATATATATATATATATTAGTACAGACCAAAAGTTTGGACACACCTTCCCATTCAGTGAGTTTCCTTTCTTTTCATGACTATTGACATTGTAGATTCACACTGAAGTCATCAAAACTATGAATTAACACATGTGGAAAATATGTACTTAACAAAAAAGTGTAAAACAACTGAAAATACGCCTTATATTCTAGTTTCTTCTAAGTAGCCACCTTTTGCTCTGATTACTGCTTTGCACACACTCTGCATTCTCTTGATGAGCTTCAAGAGGTAGTCACCTGAAATTGTTTTCACTTCACAGGTGTGCCCCGTCAGGTTTAATAAGTGGGATTTCTTTTCTTATAAATGGGGTTGGGACCATCAGTTGTGTTGTGCAGAAGTCAGGTGGATACACAGCGGATAGTCCTACTGAAAAGACAATTAGAATTTGTATTATGGCAAGAAAAAAGCAGCTAAGTAAAGAAAAACGAGTGGCCATCATTACTTCAAGAAATGAAGGTCAGTCAGTCTGAAACATTGGGAAAACTTTGAAAGTGTCCCCAAGTGCAGTCGCAAAAACCATCAAGCGTTACAAAGAAAGTGGCTCACATGAGGACCGCCCAAGGAAAGGAAGACCAAGAGTCACCTCTGCTACGGAGGATAAGTTCATCCGAGTCACCAGCATCAGAAATCGCAGGTTAACAGCAGCTCAGATTAGAGACCAGATCAATGCCACAGAGAGTTCTAGCAGCAGACACGTCTCTAGAACAACTGTTAAGAGGAGACTGTGTGAATCAGGCCTTCATGGTAGAATAGCTGCTAAGAAACCACTGCTAAGGACAGGCAACAAGCAGAAGAGACTTGTTTGGACTAAAGAACACAAGGAATGGACATTAGACCAGACCATTAGATCTGTGCTTTGGTCTGATGAGTCCAAATTTGAGATCTTTGGTTCCAACCACTGTGTCTTTGTGCGACGCAGAAAAGGTGAACGGATGGACTCTACATGCCTGGTTCCCACCGTGAAGCATGGAGGAGGAGGTGTGATGGTGTGGGGGTGCTTTGCTGGTGACACTGTTGGGGATTTGTTCAAAATTGAGGGCTACCACAGCATCTTGCAGCGGCATGCTATTCCATCCGGTTTGCGTTTAGTTAGACCATCATTTATTTTTTCAACAGGGCAATGACCCCAAACACAACTCCAGGCTGTTTAAGAGCTATTTGACCAAGAAGGAGAGTGATGGGGTGCTGCGCCAGATGACCTGGCCTCCACAGTCACCGGACCTGAACCCAATCGAGATGGTTTGGGGTGAGCTGGACTGCAGAGTGAAGGCAAAAGGGCCAACAAGTGCTAAGCATCTCTGGTAACTCCTTCAGGACTGTTGGAAGACCATTTCTGGTGACTACCTCTTGAAGCTCATCAAGAGAATGCCAAGAGTGTGCGAAGCAGTAATCAAAGCAAAAGGTGGCTACTTTGAAGAACCTAGAATATAAGACATATTTTCAGTTGTTTCACACTTTTTTGTTAAGTATATAATTCCACATGTATTAATTCATAGTTTTGATGCCTTCAGTGTGAATCTACAATTTTCATAATCATGAAAATAAAGAAAACTCTTTGAATGAGAAGGTGTGTCCAAACTTTTGGTTTCGAAACATGGTGAATAAAGGGGTTACCAGGAAATACAGCAAGCACTCCATACCTGAAGCACTCGAAATTGCCAAACAGAAACTAAAAGCTCTGGCTACCCGACTGAAGAGATACACCAAGGAGATAGAGGCTAGGAGAATAAACAAGACCTTCTCCACTCATCCAGCAAAGGTGTACTCTCAGTGTCAGGGAAATAACAGCAGCCAGTCAGACCCACCAAGAGTTGAGGTGGAGAAATACTGGAAGGGCATATGGGAAAGAGAAGCATCACACAACACCGATGCCCAGTGGCTAGTGGACCTGAGGATTGACCACAGCTGCCTCCCAGAACAAGAACCAGTTACCATCTGGATGGCAGACATCCAAGAAAGAGTGTCAAAGATGAAGAATTGGTCAGCACTGGACCCCGATTTGATCCATACATACTGGCTAAAGAAGCTGACAGCACTCCATGAGCGTCTAGCAGCACAGATGAACCAGCTGCTAAGGGATGGGACGCAGCCAGAGTGGTTGACTGAAGGCAGGACAGTCCTGATCATGAAAGACCCACAGAAGGAATCTACCCCATCCAACTACCGGCCAATAACCTGTCTCTGCACAACATGGAAGCTCCTGTCAGGCATCATGGCAGCTATGATGAGTCGGCACATGGATCAATATATGAGCAGGGCACAGAAAGGAGTTGGTAGTAACACCAGGGGAGCCAAGCACCAGCTACTGGTGGACAGAGCAGTACACAGAGACTGTAAGAACTGGCAGACAAACTTGTGCACCGCATGGATAGACTACCAGAAAGCCTACGATTCAATGCCACACACGTGGATACTGGAATGTCTGGAACTGTATAAGATCAACAGGACACTAAGAGCCTTCATCAAGAACTCAATGGGAATGTGGAAGACAACCCTGGAGACTAACTCCAAGCCAATTGCCCAAGTTAACATCAAGTGCGGCATATACCAAGGGGATGCACATTGATGCACTGCTGTTCTGCATAGGCCTGAACCCCTCCGTCACATCATCACAAAGAGTGGCTACGGATACCGATTCCGAAGCGGGACAACAATCAGCCATCTCCTCTACATGGATGACATCAAACTGTATGCCAGGAATGAGCGAGAAATTGACTCACTGATCCACACCACCAGGATCTACAGCGACCACATAGGGATGTCATTCGGATTAGACAAATACGGCCGAATGGTATCAAGAAGAGGCAAAATGATCAGAACTGAAGGGGTTGACCTACCAGATGGCAGGATAGAAGACATCAAGGACAGCTAGAAATACCTTGGAATCCCACAGCCTAATGGCAATCATGAGGAGGCCGCAAGGAAGTCATCGACATCCAAATACCTCCACAGAGTAAGGCAAGTCCTAAGAAGTCAGCTGAATGGCAAGAACAAGGTCCGTGCCATCAACATGTACAGTATGCGCTGCCAGTCATCAGATACCCTGCTGGGATCATAAACTGGCCAAAGGAGGAGATAGAAGCCACAGATATTAAGACTAGAAAGCTCTTCACCATGCATGGAGGGTTTCACCCCAAGTCCAGCACCCTGAGGCTGTACACTAAGCGGAAAGAGGGAGGCCGAGGACTAGTGAGCATTAGGGCCACTGTCCAGGATGAAACATCGAAAATCCAAGAATACATCAGGAAGATGGCCCCAACAGATAAACTGCTCAGTGAATGCCTTAGACAGCAGAAACCTGAGGAGGAAAAGGAGGAGGAGGAGACAACATGGAGGGACAAGCCCCTACACAGCATGTACCACCGTCAGATAGAGGAAGTGGCTGATATCAAGAAGACCTACCAATGGCTGGATAAAGCTGGACTGACAGAAAGCACAGAGGCACTGATCATGGCAGCACAAGAACAGGCCCTAAGTACAAGAGCAATAGAGGCCAATATCTACCACAGTAGAGCTGACCTAAGGTGCAGGCTATGTAAAGAAGCCCCAGAGACAGTCCAGCATGGGGTTGCAGGGTGTAAGATGCTCGCCAGCTCAGCATACATGGAAAGGCACAACCAAGTAGCTATGATAGTGTACAGGCTAAGATCTTGTGGGACTTCAGCTAACCAACCGGACATAGTTGTGGTGGACAAAGAGCAGAAGAGAGCAGTGGTGATAGATGTGGCGATTCCAGCTGACGCCAACATCAGGAAGAAGGAACACAAAAAGATTGAGAAGTATCAAGGGTTGAAAGAACAGCTGGAACATATGTTGAAGATCAAGGTTAATGTGGTCCCCGTGGTAGTAGGAGCACTTGGGGCAGTGACCCCCAAACTGGAAGAGTGGCTCCAGCTGATTCCTGGAACAACATTTGAAGCCTCAGTCCAGAAGAGCGCAGTCCTAGGAACAGCTAAGATATTGCGCAGAACCCTCCCAGGCCTCTGGTAGAGGACCCGAGCTTGAGGATGACACACAGATACCACTCTACAAGGTTGAAAGGGACTTTATATATATATATATATATATATATATATATATATATATATATATATATATATATATATATATATATATAGTATATATAGTATATATAGTATATATGGGTATACTTTAGATTCTGTAGTATATCAGTAAATGTATTGATATATTATCCATACATTAGCCACTCTGTTTCAGTCTGTTTCAGGGTGTTTTGATACCAAATTTTCACTGACACCTTGTGTGGGAGATGAAGAGTGCTGTTAGGTTCATTTATTATTACTATTTTTATTATTATTATTATTATAAACTGTTAATTTGTTTAACGTGCGACCAAATGAATTGCAAAAATGAAAGGAAAATAGAGAATTTCATCCCTTTGCAGAACAGTTTAAGCCTCTATCAGTTTACATTAACTAATGTGTACAGTCAAGCTCACTTACTGAATGACAATGTTTTCGTCATTTGCTTCAGAGGCTCCTATCAAAAGGGCTCAACCTGACGAGATCAAAGTGTGGCCTTATGGTTTCACCCTTTGGTACTTTTTGATTGGATGAGTGAATTTTTAAAGGTCTTGTGACAAGCACATTGCCTTTGAAGGGGACTGGTATTGTTACGGTCTCATATTGTACAATGATGTACAGAGAATACCGTCCCTAGTAGTCATGGTTTAACTGGCTGAGAGAAGCCCATATAAAATATGATTCCAAGAAGTGCAATATTTGTTCTCATAGTTTCAATCATCCCCTGGAGTCCTATAATGGTGCACTATAATCATAATGAACAGGATCTTTATGAGCCCCAAAAAGCTGCTGCTGATAAAAACTTATTAGGCTTCTTTTTCATGTCCCAGAGGAAAGATTGATTGCACTGAGAGCCTTTTAATATAAATGTACTATCTCCAAACAGTGATATGAAATCTCATCTTGAAAAATACTGCTCTAACACTTTGTAAGTGGAAACGTGATCAAAAGCAATCCAAGACGGCAGTGCATTTTAAATCTTCCTGCAATACAGAATAATTTCCACAGTATTATCCATCTGCATTGAAAAAACAAAATTATTGTTTTTGTCACAGTGTCATCACATCCTCTATTTTAGCTCCTTTGATACCTTTATGGAGATCTGTTGGTCAGGAAAAATTTACTGTACTGTATTCTCATACTATCAGCTGGTCTTATTTATCCTATTGGACAATGCTCATATTGCTTTTTAAATATTGTTATTGTACTTCTAGACCTTCATTATTTCATCAGCCTCTTCAAGTTCATGAACCTCAGGAGACTCATCAACCTTAACCTTAAATTACAATCTCCCTGATTATGACTTTCTCACCAGCAATTTATTCTATATCTCTGCTACGGTAAACAATTATCCCCCAGAGCTCAACACTCACTCTAATAAAGCTTAGTATGATCACATGTACTATAGTTTTATATTGCTCATGTGAAGTGAATAATAAAAATGTCACCACAAGGTTCATTTAGCAGAACATCGATTGACAGGTGGTCATAAAACTGCAGTGCTGTATGAAAGTATTGGATCTGGTCCTCATTTCTTCTGTTTTTGTTTTTATCAGACTAAACTGTGTTGGTCATTAAATGTATAATATAAAATAACGGCAATCAAATACATGCAAAACGCTGGTTTTAAATGCTAAATTTATTTAATCGTGCAAAAATGTTATATAATACCCTAATTCACCAGCATGAAAAGGTCTGCCCCCTCGGAAGAAAAATCCAAACTGCGTAAGTATCACGATTAGATACAAGTAGGCCTGATTACTTAAAAAAGTGTTGAATCATATCATCACTTAAATAGACCATTTTCAGAAATAGAACATTGGCTAGTAGGTCTCACCAGTAGCACACTGGCTAAATCAAATTCATTTCTAGAAGATGAGGAAGAGAGTGATTGAAATACATCAGTCCAGGCAGTTACAAAGCTATTTCTGTGACTCCCCAGTCCATAGCCAGACCCATTATCGACAAAATTTATTCAGGAAATCACAAAAGATCCAAAGAAAACATCCCAAGGACCTGCAGGCCTCTCTCACCTCAATTAAAGTCAGCATTCCTGGCACCACATTTTGAAAGAACATTAAATCTACAGTCCAGCATAGAGGTGATAGTGAAATGCAGTGGGGATACTTCAGAACCAGCTACCACCAGCTACCTGACAGACAGACCCCAGTATGTTCGTATGGGGCCTACCATCAGTGGTGACAGCACAAGACCAGGAGAGGCTGTCCTCTCTCCCCTCTGCTTCACCATCTACACCACAGATGTCCAGTACAATTCGGATACATGCCTCATGCAAAACCTCTCTGAAAAACTGTGATTGGGACATGTATCAGAGAGGGAGAGGAGGGGGAGTACAGGAGAGTGCTGATGAACTTTGTGGAGTGGTGTCACCAGAATGAGCTCCAGTCCAACATCTTCGAGACTAAGGAGATGGTTCTGGACTTATATTTTTTGCTCTTTTAGGTATTGTATGTTTAGTTTTCCTAGTTTGTATTATATGTCTGTTAGCTGTACATTTATATACTTAGTTGTCTACTTACATGTCTGATAATATGTGAATTTACATATCCTCAGCTGTGTATCTGTGTTTTGTATTTATCTTCTGTTAGTGTAATTGTTGTATTTTTTGTGTATTTATATGTTTGTCTGTATTAATTTGTTCCATCACTGCTGTGTTGTCTTGTGAATTGTGTGGCTATATAAAAGGAGATGGTCTACATGATTTCCTTCAGGATAAATAAAGTGTGTGTCTGTCTGTCCGTCTGTAATCAGATAATATGTGGATTTTAATGTTACCAAAAACATGATATTTTATAATTCAGGTTAACAACATATTTTTATATAAAAGGTATATATAAAATTCCATACTGTATTCATGGATTTTTCTAGTTACAGTAACAGTTTCAGACTCCCGTAAATCAATATAAAACACTTTCAAGCTGCTAACATTTTGGTGATATATCAGTGGAGTTGAAATTGATGAATAAACAGTTGCTATTTGTTTCACCCTTTTCCTTTAAGGCGTGTGAGTGAAGCAGCATCTAGGATTAACAAGGACAGGTTGAATTACAGCTTGAGTTTGGGGGGCAATTCAATAGGAAGTGAATCAATCTGAGGATTAATTGTTGCACCACATCCTGAGCAGCAGACACTTGATACAGCCAGAGGGAGTCTGCTATAATGGAAGTGAAATACAGACAACAACCCGCTATAACAGTTTCAACCCTTTAGAGATCTTGATACAAGTTTGATTTGTTACAAGACTAAGTATGATGGGTCAAGATTATTACGGGGTTTTTTTCCCTATAAGATATTTTAAATAGACAATATCAATACATTTATGGGATGCATTCAAACAAATTGTATATATTCCACTCCATGTTTAGTTTTATAGTTTTTTGGGTTTTTTTTTTTCAAGAATGTGGGTCGAGACTCAAGGATCTGTTATTCACGCATACAAAGTATTGTAAAAATGGATCCCCAGTGGCAAAAATATTTAAATAGTCAGTGATGGGCAAAATCACGTTTGACACATCATATCTCCCTCATGACAAATGTCCTGCAGAATTTTAATTTATCTCCCTTGTACCTCCCAAACTGATTTTTCCATGAATAAAATTGTTTAAGCATGCACTCTACAAACAGTGCAGTATTAATAAACATGTATATATGGCATTCTGTTCTTATTATATTCCCATATGAAATATTTTTCTGATGTTTATGCTTGAATGACTAGTTAAAAAATCAAGAGGGTTTGTAGATATTAGAGCAGTTTATAAAGAAAATGCAGCTTAACTTTATTGGTTACTTAAATTTCCTGATACACAAACGGGATCAGTCAGATTCTAATGTGAATTAATGTTGTAGGTTCTTCTGCACATTCAAAAAAGTCACACATACAGTCCACATCCATATATGGCAATAATTCAGCACAAAGGCCCCACCAAAAGAATTTTGAGCTCCATCAAAACTGCTCAAATTACTGATTGTAGAAGATTAATGATTTACATTTTCTGCTTAAATCTGCCTCAAAATTTGCTACGGAGCTGTTCCTGGAAGTAACTAAGCTTCTAAAATCCTGAGAGCACCCTCTCTCCCCACTGAAGCAATTTTTTCGACAATTGACCATACTCAAATCACATCAACACAATTTCATCTGAAATCCCTGAATTTTTGTCTCAACTTAATCCAAATGTTATCATATTCTACAGGGATTAGCACTGAGTGAAATATGGGGTGAAGGCTTTTTTAGGTGAATGATATGTGCATTTGGATTTAGCTAGATGATGTTTACATCACATGACATGAATACACAGAAGTTTGAACTACTGACCTTGGCAGAGGGACTCACTGAGTGTCCCTGTAGTTTTATTGAAAGTCTGTGTTGGTACTGTGTATATAGTATATTGGATGATATTATCTAACCCATACATTGTGACACATAGTGTCAGGCTGTAGTCTTGTCAAAGCATATTTTAAAAAGAAATATTGTCCTGCAGATTTTTGTCTCTGTAAAGATTCTTTGCAGGAAAGAACATTCTTCTTTCAGGAGGGGCTGCTACGATCTGAGGCAGGTGCACGTGGTCATTTGTCAGGTGTCTCAGCAAGTGCTCTTACGCATTGACTCATTGCGTCTGGGTTGGCTGGAAAGAAGATAGGCTCTTAAATAAATGGCTGCTGTCACACAAGAAGAGGCAGCCTTTAATGAGTCTGTCCACACAATTGGCACAGAGCATGTCAGGCTCCAAAGCAGCCCTGAATCAAAACCACAGTAAAAGACATGTTACACATTGTATTATGAACTGCACATATAAAATATCGATACAAACTCAGTTTATGCTTCACTAGAATCTGCAGAATTTTCATTTGTAGCATCACATTCATATACATGCAATTTGGGAAAACTCAAAATATACTTTTAATAATTTGTTGTAGCATTCTAGATGCAAAAAAACAATCAAATCAATTAAATGAAGTCAATATAAGCATAATACATTAAAATGAATATGTTTTGTTGTTTTATGAGTGGCCTGTCAATCATGACCACATCAAATTTAATTTTAAGGGTACTTGTTTCATTTTTATCTCATTTAATAAATAAAGAGATTTGAACAAAATACACACAAATTTAATACATTCATACTACAATATATTTATCATTTCCAAGATTGACAGCTACACTGAGCACTAAGATTGTGCAGATTAAAGTCTAGTCATGCTTTAATCTCACTCATTATTCTGTGCTGTCAAGGTGGATCCATGCATTGTCCAGATGTAACAAAGGATCCTCAGCAGTTCTAAATAATATAGTTGTCTTATCTTGAAGTCCTTCAGATTAAGATAAATGGGCAGTCTGAAAGTAATTAGGTACCCTACAGCCTATGCGTGTTTTTGAATATCACAGTGTGTACAAAATGTGCAATTTACTCCAGGTTCCTTTGTTCTTTGGAAAGTGAACTCATCTAAAGACAAAAGAAAAGATTCATTTGCAATATTGCATCCTCCCTTTTATTGATGTGAATAAAAAAGCCATTTCAGTATAACACCTGAGCTAGACAATGGGGCCAGCTGATTATAAGACAGAGTTAGTAAGACAAAGCCCCACACAGAGGCTGACAGAATATGCTCCACAGAGACATGGTTCTCTCTTTGAAGACTGAAAATGGATTTTTGTCAAAGGAGTATCAAAGCAGGATGCCTCTCAGAGATAAATATCTCCAGCTTTTTTTCTCTCCATGAGATAAGAACCCAAGCTGATGATCCTGCCCTGTTTTGAGACAGAATAAGGTTTGAATATCACCCAGTGCCCATTCTCACCAAAGGGATGTATTTGTATGCCTCTTAATCCTTTAAAATCATGCAAAAGATAAACTGATAGAAAACAGACAGAATCAAGTTTTCTCTGATTACACTATGGAAAAAGAGTTTAACTTGCTGGCCCTGATGATGAGATAGTCTACATGACCTTAAGAGGACAAAACAAGACATCTTGTGAAAAAGGAAGACTCAAGTCAAGAAGTACTGCAATTCACGGTACCGCCATGGGCGGCAGTGGGTCAGTGTTAGAGCGGGCGGTAGAGCGGGTCATCCAATGTTCCAAGATCGACCGTTCGATTCCCGCTCCCGCCCAAAAAAAAACACCAGGAATGTGAGCTGACAGTGGGAGGTGTCAGCTAGCCTCCCAAGCACTGCTGAGGCGCCCTTGAGCAAGGCACCCCCCTACAAATTGCTCATTTGGGTGCACCACGAAGGAGCTGCCCGCCACTCTACCTCCCCCTGCATGCGTACAGGCCCCCTGTGTGTATGCTTGTGTGTTCAGTGCCTGTACACACACACACACATATACTGTATATATACTGTATATATATATATATATATATATATATATATATATATATATATATATATATATATATATATATGCATGTTTAAACTAACTGGAGTGTGCCACTAACCTCATATATACATATATGTATGTATGTATGTATGTATATATATATACATATATATCATTAAGGAGGTGGAGATGTTCCTGTCTTCACAAGCCAACAGGCAGAGACGTGTACCACACTGAAATGACACAAGTATTTTCTCATTTTATTCTCCATTTTATTATTATTACTGTATACCTGTTTTTGTACCACTCTCTCTCTCTGTCTCTCTCTCTTTCATGTAATGTCTTTTTGAAGTGTGAGTTCCTGTTAGCGTGAATCTCTTGGATTTTATGTCAACATGACTATTTTGTAATATAGATTTTATGAATAAACATAATTTTAAAAATCAAATCTCTCTCTCTCTCTCTCTCTCTCTCTCTCTCTCTCTCTCTCACACACATTCTCTCTTTTTCTCAATTTCACATGTATATCTTTCACACATCTATCATTTTTGTCTTTTGGGGTTTAGTGGGCGTAATCAATTTTTCCAAGCTATAGAAATCTGCTTTTGTTGTTGCAGCTTTTTTCAAAAAGAGATGAAAAATAAATTGACTTTGTATGAGTCTGGTTCTGTGAACAGAGAAGTTTTATGATGTTACAAAATAACCCTTACAGCAAGCAATTACCAAAGCAATTTTGTCCAACTGATTCCAATTACCTTTGTCCGCAATCCAAAGAGCAGAAGTCACGGAGTGATTTGGATTGTATGTGCTATTGGTAATGATGTAGAAAGCACAGAATCCACTGATTATATTTCAGGAGGTGATGAGCAGTGGCAGATATTGTTTGATGTGTTGCTACATTGAATACTAGCCTGGAGTTGCCACTCAGTTTTGTTACTGTGAGGGACTGTGAAACAAGAGAAAAAATTAAATGTACTGTGGGTACATTTCATTTCAAGCAATACAAAAGTCTGTCTCTGAACTGATCATGATTGAGAGACACATACAGCTAAGATCCTTTGGGTCTGCCTTTAGTAAGTAAATAGATGCTTATGAGCATTTATCAAAACAATCCTTTTTCATGTCTTACGAAAAGAGGCCTAGTGAGGCAACATAAAATACAAACATAAAACATTTCTGCCTTTTCAATGTTCTTTGAGTTGTATGTTTTTGAGCCCCAGAAATTCTTATAAAAAAAATCAGAAATAAGAAAAATAGCAATATATCAGATTAATCAAAGATATGAACTTTGTTGTTGTGTTGTGAAAATTTTGCTGAAAATATTCAAAAGCATTTGAGATCAGTACAATAAGCGAAACAAAATGGGACAATCAATTCCTATAATGATAAGCAATGGTGATTGTTTAGCACATATGACTGAATTTTTGGTCAAACCTCAAAAAAGTTGGTGTGTTCAAATTTAAATGAATTGATCAAAAATGTAATCACTGCATCAAAATGTGTGATTATTTCCTTTTTAATGATTGCTCTCTTTTACTCTGAGGATAAAAGAAAGAAATAGAAGGAGACAGTGTTACAGATGACAGAGTCGTCTGTAACACGAGGCAGAGAGCTAGCAAAATTTTCACATAGTGGAGGCAGAAGCTATGAGACCAGTGTTTAAAACTGAACAAAGCGCTGATAACATTCACTCTAACACACTGTATATCTGCTCCATCAATCACACTTCGTTCAGGCTGTCCTTTTCCAGCTGAAAATGAAAATTATAACAAAGTTGATGAGATTTCAGAGGGGTGTTGACTGTTTATGTTCCAAACAAGGCTAGATCACTATGGTAACATATGAGCACACCTCACCAGGTCCAAAGGAGGTTCTGTTAAGAGGTCCTGATTAGAAGCACTTCAAAAGAGCAATTCCATTTCTCTAACTGCTTTCCTGACATTAAGCTCTATGAGCAATACAAGCTCCCAGCTAAGGAAATACGTTGTATCGTAAAACCTGTTTCACATTACACAACTACTTTCACCAAGTGAAGCATCAAAATTACGAAAAGGTAATCCACCTTGCTGCAACATAAATGTGTTTCGACGATGATGATAATAATAATGATGATGATGATACACTTTCCCCATTTCCATTAGGTAAAATTAGCAGTTCAAATGCTGCTATCCTTATAAGATGTCATTCAGTCTTCTAGTGCCGATGTAAAGAATGTGTCTTTCTAGAATGGCTCATCCCTTATATAATGTTACTGATTTGTGTGTCATTTGACATGTTCCAACAAATCATGACAAAATGCCTCAAATGAGTAAATTTATTGTCAATGCTGATGTCACCGGGTATTTCTCCTACACTTCCATGTGTCCAAAAGTGGTAACCATTCAGACATTTTGTTGTGCCCTCTCACATACATATGGCTCGTACCAGTGGACTGTTCCTGATGCAGTCCTAAAAGTCCAGCACAGTGTGGACGGTACTTCAAATACATTAAAAGAGATATATTGTTGTCGATGCCAGCACAGAAGAAAATAAATAAATAAATAAACAATGAAAACCACTCAATGTTTGAGTTGATCTACATTCACATTATCTGGGGAACATTTTATCACATGCTCAAATGATTTTTTTTCATCCATTGTGGGTGCTGGAGCCTATCCCAGCTGACTGGTATATCTCCAAACCATATCTCCAACTCAAATTGACTTCAGTAACTTCTTGAAAGTAACATAATTCAGATATTTTCTAATTAAAAATTATCAATCATTCCACTGACTGCTTCCCTGTAAGGAACTTTTTTTCATAAAAGCATTAGTTATGGGTTTTAGAATAATTGCCATATAAAATATCCCTGCCTTCACAGCATAATTCAGAAAACGCTCCATTTTTCAACCATTAGTTTTAAAGATTTTTGCATACATATTGTGCAAAGATGCTTTTTGGCATTTTTAACAAAATGTGAACATTAATTACTTCAGCAAAGTCACTGTCCTTAACGTGTTGTCAGGTTCAACACAGCATTCCCACAACAGTCAAATTTACCAGCCTCAATACTAAAGACTGAAACTGAATGATAGGGACTGAGGATTTTCTGTTAACATTTTCAGAGTCAGTCTACCTTTTTTACTGTGCTGATAATATGCTATTTCCCACTGTTGATGCAGACGACATTTATGTAATAATCATTTCATATATTAAATCAACTTCTAAGACGGCTGTGGGGGTAGCACTGGTTCAGCTATAAGGGATGCACACAATAGCAAGGTTAAGAGTTGCAACACTTTTCTTCAAGGCACTGCTCTCTGGTATTAATTAGGTCACAGTGAAGATGACAAGCGCCACTGAAAGTAGGTTGACTTCTTACTATAATGATATGGAGACAGATGAGTTATGGTTGAGACTCTGTGTATAATCCTCCACGCCTTGACTGACTGCAGTTTGAATTGGAAGACAATGGTGGGTAGTAATATATTCAAATCCCAGCCTCTTGTTGCTAATGTCTCCACTTTTCTTAGTGATACCTATTCAGACCTCTGTGTGATCAGCTGTCAGCAGAATACTCAAAGTACTTTCTTCTAACAATTTCAACAACCCCTTTCTTTAAACTGTTAGTCTCGTGTGACATAAACCCATAAAGCCATTTCCAGTGGGACAAACAGGTTGTGTATGTGTGGAAATATCCCCTTAATGCTCATGAAGTGTTCATGTAACCCATTTCTGTCTGTCAAATGTCTCACCAGAGACACAGGATCAGCTTCATTGCCATCTCAGTATCCCATCAATACAGTGAAATTAATACCACTTAAAGTATCTTTAGAGCAATCTTTCTTTTTCAGAGGTAATGAGATTACATGTATCTCTATTGACTTGGTGTTACACAGTATGTAAGCGATCTATTTTAATTGGATTAAGGCATGTTGTGTGTGTACCAGGGCTCTTAATGTGTCATCAACAGTGTGTTGGCTGACTTTTAACATCTGAACCTTAGGAACAAGAGCTAACGCTGCCTACCCACGAAAAGCTGAGCTTTGGGAGCTGCACAGAAGGAATAGACAACCAATTGAATCTTATGACACTAATTAACTTTCAAGTCTATGCAGAGTCATTTCATTAAAAATGCCATTTCCCTACATCATATCTCTTCTGCTATGTTTTAGCAATCAGTCTTTGCAAGATTGAGAACTAAATTGAGTTTGTGTGTAATACACCTCTGCCATCAGCGAATGTTAATTTGCTGCGAGGAAGCAAAACAACAGTGAAAAAACATTAAAGCTGCAGCATATACATATACAGCAGCAATAATGTAAACATTCGTTTCACTTCATAAAACTAACACTGCTTCAATATGCATAACAGATCATAGCTTTACTTTCAGTTTCATTGTTTAAAAACATTAAATTATAAATTAAATATTTTTAACATTGTGGGAGCATATGCTTATATATGTATTTACAGTATGGGCGGCATGGTGGCGCAGCAAGTAGCCCTGTCTGCATGGGTTCTCTCCAGGTTCTTTGGCTTCGTCCTACCTCCAAAAACATGCAAATTAGGTGAATTGATCATACCAAATTGGCTGAGTGTGTGCAGGCGTGGTCTGTTTACATGTGGCTCTGCGGAGCACTGGCATCACACCCGGAGTCTACCCTGCCTTACACACCCAGTCGTCTGGGATAGGCCCCAACATAACCCACAACAGCGGACAAAAGCGGGAATTGACAATGAATGAATGAATGAATGAACACACACACACACACACACACAGTCTTGTGATCCTCAGCAAAAGCTGTTATTCTGTGTAATTTTGAGCTGCTGGTCAGGGTGACTGCGTTCTGACCACTGGTCAAATATCTAAGTCTGAGGACTTAATTAAGCTCATAGGCTGAGGAGTTAGTCCCTCCTCTACCTCATCAGCCCATGTCTTTTTTCAATATGTCAATGTGAGGTAATGACTTACAGTTAACCAACTTAACAACATCACACCTCTGACAAAGTGAAATGAATGGAAGGCTCTTGATATTCAATATTTTTTTTTGTTTCAAAAGGGATTTCACAGTGTAAAATTTACTCAAAATATTGTCCATATATTTTGAAGACGCTGTCATCAGTTCACACTCAGCACCACCACTGTACTGAGCTCCCAAGCACTAGGAGAAAAGTGATAGCCGACAGTGTGAAGTAATCTACTCTATTGATCATGCTATCAAACAGTTCAGTCATCCACCCTTTAGTAAGAGGCGGGACGTGCACACAAAACCAGAAGTATGCACTGATAAGAAAAACAATACAAGAATTATTTTATTTACTTTTTTTAACATAACACTCCTCTGTATAGTGTGAATTTGAGACGGTCAGGCAGCATGCTTTTACCTGTAAGGGGAGGAGTGTGCTATGGGGATCGTTTACTAGCACTGGCGTCTACGGTTTAGGAGATCAGAGGGTGACTCCCGAGGGGGTGTTGATGCAGACTTGCACTTTGGTTTGAAGATCTGTATAACGTTGCTCCGTCATCCCCTCTTCCATCAAGTTCAGGGAAACAGAGACCGTTGTTACCCATAAGCCCATGTGTCATTGAATATTTATCATGTATCTGATTTGAGGGGGAGAGATTCCTGAGATGTGGCAGCTCCCCCTGAGGCCTGCAACTCAACACTCTGTAATAGAAGCCTGAAAATGTGGCTGTCATTTTCTGCCTCTGGGACATGGTTAATTAATTACATGTCGGCCTCTACACTTAACTCTCTGAGCAAATATCTCCATATTATTTCACAAGTTTCTCCCTGCTCTGCTAGTCTGGTGCATATAATGCTGTATTTATCTATAAGAATATGAAATAGAGTCCAAACCTTAGAGGCCACACACAGATGGTAGGACATTTTCTCTGACTGTCAGCCAGTGAACAGAAACTCTGTGATATTATTAATGTAAACATATTCATCAAATGATGGAGACTTTACGAAAACTGAAACCAAGGAGAAGTCTGAGACATAGGCGTATTCAAGATTTAGCTTAGTTATTTGGTTAACTTTCTGATTTGTTGCAGATGAGATAAATCATAGATTTATTTTTATCCATCAAAAATAGTAGTTTCCCATGTTTACCGTCAGATTGCCCTGTAGACCTAAAGTTGATATGTTGTGTGGAACCACAGGTAAATAACAGCTAAAAGCAGTTGACTAATTTAAACAATGAAAGAGATTTTTTTTTTCTTTAATATTATGGCCCAATCTCTGTGTTTATTAGCATGCTAACATGCTAACTAGACCCAAACAAAGCTAGACTTTGGCTGGTGGGTATGTACACATGTTATATTAGATTTTTGAAGAAATTTCTTGAGAAATTTGACACACACAAAAAGTAAACATTGAAATTAAACATTTTGTTCTAAATGTAAAAAAGGCAATCACACAATAACTGTAGAGGAGGAATCAGGAACTAGTGATAAAGATTCATCACCTGGGAACTATGAGTTTGCTAATCCACCATTTTCTACTTTAAAGGAAGGCTAAAAATATGTGCTTGCTGCTGGTGACAGATGCTGACGGGGGTCAACACAAAACTCTTTATTCCAGGATAGCGAATGTGCTGTGGTGGTTCAGTGAGGACCAAAGTGGTGGATTATTAGGTACATCGCTAATGTAGTTAAAAACAGCCACATAGTTTAATCAGACTAAAGAACAACACGCAATTTAAGTATGGGTGAAAACATATATGGACATAGAAGTGGAGCTATTCATCATCATTAAAAAAAGCATCTCAGTCATTGTTTACCATACCTCATAAAATGTGCAATACAAATGCAAATACATGACGTGTCTGATCAAATTAAAACGACAAACACGAAAGAACTCAAATGTTTTGACCGGTGTGTGAAAATACTAGAAAATGTATGCATTCATGTTCATTCTTTTACAGAACAATGAACACCAAATAACAATGTCTGCATTTTTCTGTTGTTCCTGTGGCTCACTCTGTGTTTGATGTACTTTCACTTTTCGCTGCTCTGTACATTCAGTTCGATGTGGAGGAGATCGATTTTCTGCAACAGGAGCATTAGTGATTCGTGAGCCAAGGGTATTAAACTCAAATCATTGTGTTCTATTGTTTGGCATGTCATATTGATTATCTCCTAGGTTTCACTGGGGAGAGTGAAATATTGTAGCCTCACCAGCCTAGCACACAAAGTATTGGAACCATTTGAAAGCAAATAGGCTAAGTTGAGCTAAGTAATGAAAGTATTTGTGTGGATTGATTCCTTTTAGAAAACATAAGTGGCAGAACCTGAAACACCATGTAATACCAGGTTTATAAGTGACGTAAGTAACTGCTCCATTAAATGGAAATGTAGTCACCCCATGCGCTGCTGGCCTGTGGTCAGGTTTACAGTTGGAGTAAAAAAAAACTGACAGCAGCATCGCTGTAACATGTTAACAAGAGCTACTTGTTGCAGTCAGAGGGTGACAGAACCTAAGAATAAAAACTGTTCAGTTATTGATCTGTTTGCTCAGATCCCTCATTATTTTTTATAGTACATGTTACAAGGCAGTCCCTTGTGGATGACATAGTCGGAGTAGGCTGACATGCGTCGGGCATGATAAGAATGCTGTTCAGCTGAAATCAATATGCTAATCCATGAGTTACGTTTGCTGTTCTCTGGTTTGAATTTGACACAGCAGGTACTGAGAGAAAATGTCCTTTTTCTCAGGGGTAATCAATCCCGCTGGGAACAAAGATTTTACCATTTGTCGATGCTTGCTTTGTCATATCTTTGATTGAACTTTGTCCAAAATTCCAATTGGCAGAAGTCATTTTAAGTTTCTTAGAGGTCACTTCCTTAAAATACTGAAATTTCAGGTTTCTCCCAACTCATCACCAATTCATTGTTTATGAATTTTAAATGTCAACCTCTCAATACTGTGCGGGTCTTCTGGGATAAAGAATAAGCAGAACAGCACAAAACATTATTTAACAGAAGCAAAGCTATGAACTTTACATAAAATGAATAGATAAGTTGTTTTCTTTCTATATTATCTGATGGGTTCTGTTTTTCTATCAGCATGACAAGAACTAAATCAACATCATTCAAAAACATTGTGCCTGTGACTAATTGGTTTTGAGTCAAGAAGTTTAAATTCATCAACCAAGTGCTGAACTTACAGATAAGCTGCACTGATATCTGACAGTTTACACACCCTCATCTTGGGTAGATCTGAGCTGATGTGGTCATTTGCCCTCAATTCAGATGATGTCACTAAGCCTTGTTTTGATGCCTGTTGGATTCTGCACTGAAGACTGAAACCTACCATTATCTTCTGTTCCCCGGCTGAGTTATTCATGTGGGTCTCCTGTTGTGTCTCCTGAATAAAAAGCCTGGCTGGCCAACCTCCCATTCTTTATGCACTGTAGGGTCTCTCACAAAGTTAATGATCATTTCGGGGCCAGTCAGCCATTTCCAAAACACATCCTTTGTACCCATCCTCCTTCAGTCTCACCCCTGCTGCCCCGCACCTTACTGCAAATGTCAAAGAATATTGATTTCGCTCAGAGTGATGAAGCTTAAGTGAGATAGCTGTCTTTGTAGTAATGCAAGACAGAAATATCCTATCCATCTTACATGATGTATCTTTGCCCTATCAATCTTACATGTGATTTCCTCCTGAAATTCTAACTAGCTTAAATTAATTATATCAAGGCCAACTCAAAAACCTTGATGGTGCTCTAATTGCAAAAATGCTGTCAGGGAGTGACCCCTCGCTCCCTTCACAAATGCTACTCCTCTGGTGAATGTGGAAGGAAGAAGATACCATCAAAATTTCTGATTGAAAGAAACCAAAAGTTTGACATTAGAAAAGTGATATTATGCACAAATGATGCACAAATGCAAGAATAATGTCAGATAAACTGATCAGTTGTCAACTTGAAACACGAAATGCACTGAGGTTTTACACTGAAACCACTGCATAGTGCCAAGTTCCCTGTGTCTTGCATGGCTGATGGCTAATTGTTTCTGCTGAAAACTCATTAGGAGTCAGTTGACTGGAAATCCTCACAGGAGAATCACTGCAGTCATCTGATAACCTCCACACTTCCATTCAGAGGAGTTTATTCAAAAGCCTCTCACACAGACAGCAACAACAAAAATCCTTGCTCCTGTATGTGTAATTAATATTAGTTCACCTGTAGGACATCACATACAAAATACACTGAAGAACAATGCAATATGGTCTGTGACATCCAGAGGGCATGAATGTGAGGTGCAAACAATGACTGATCCATTATCATTTTCCTCAAATGAATCGTGCAGGAATATTAAGTGTGGATTTAAAATTCAAAATCACACCCAGTCTTTGTATAACTCTCTGATGAATGTGAACACCTGAATGCATCATCAGTTTTATTTTGCAGTAATCACTCTGAGTTCAGGAGCAGTTTGCCCTCTCCTGTACTTATGCATGTCCTGGACATTTCTCTAGCCCTGCCTGCTCAGGGGACCACTTTTCTGTAATGCTAGATGCATCCGTTGCATTTTCATCCCTCATTATTTTACCCCTCAAAGACCTTTGCTGGAAACAGGATATGCTGCAACCTGAAAGAAAGGATTAACTCTTTGTTAAACACTGGAATTTATTCTTTAATTTTCTGTCTAGACAAACCTGTATAAATTCACTTGATGAAGGAAATACACTTTTAGATCAGAAAAACAGATGCACAGGAAAGTGGAAATAGAAAAAGAAATATTTCCCCCAAAGGTGGCAGTAAGATGTTCGTTCAAATAACATTTTTAACAGTTTCATCAAATTCTTCCAAGTAGTCCTGATTGAAAACTTCATTTACAACAAACATCATTGCATGTAAAAGGTTATATGAAGCCACAGATATTAATAACCTGACTGCAGTTCTCAATAAAGGGGCTCATTGTCAAGTCTTACATCATCATCATCATGGTTACCTTACTCTCATCCATCATTATAAAACACTGTAAATACGAGAATGCTCTGTAGTTCTTCTGTAGCTATACAAAATCCTGAACCTCCATATCAATATAAATTAATCCAGATGAAGGTGAAGCTCATAGAATGAAGGTCATAGAATCAAAGAGTTGATATTAGAGTATGTTCATTATTTTTCAACTTAAAAGTTTTATTCGGGCCTGGACAAAGGTATGCATTCTGCTGTTTGCAGCAGCATGCATTATTTGTTTGTTTCTGCTTCAAAACAGAGGCCATGGCTACACAGAATCAAGGTGTCTGGAATTTTGCATCCTAGTTTGAGGTAAATATCAAAAGACTAGGGCGGCACGGTGGCGCAGTGGGTAGCGCTGTCGTCGCGCCAGCAACGTGGGTCCGGGTTCACGTCCTGCTCTGTGCGGCGTTTGCATCCTCTTCCACCTCCAAAAACATGTGCTTCAGGTTAATTGGCTGGTCCCAAATTGACCATAGGTGTGGGTGTATGTGTGCATGCTTGTCTGCATCTCTGTGTGGCTCCACAGTGCACTGGCGTAGTGCCCGGAGTGTCCCCCGGCTCATACCCCAAGCCAGCTAGGATATGCTCCAGTAACCCGCGACAGTGGCTAAAGTGGTGGGTGGATGGATGGATGGATGGATGGATGGATGGATGGATGGATGGATGGATGGGTGGATGGATATCAACAGGTTGGCAAAATATATGTCCTGTTGCCACCACACAGCTATAGGACTATAGTTGACTATTTTCATGTTATTTTCTTATTTCTTATTTTCTCATCAGGCCAGGACTCTTATGCAGTCTGTGAGGTATTAGGCGTTGCTTGGATATAATTAAATACATTTGTCTGGGTGCACTATTGACATATAAATTTCAATTGCTAGTCCAGCAATTCTCTCTGTTCTTTACCGCCCGTTCAATGACTCGGATTGTCTGTCCCCAGAGGCTCTCACTCTCCTGCATTATGATTGATTGCTATTTCTATTTCATTTAGCAGTCAGGTTATGGAACAGGTAAATGAATTGTGGGAGTAGGCATCTATTCTATGACTGAAGTGTTGACTAAGGCATATAAATTATCTCAATTTGACTGACATTGAATACAGCAGTGTTATTTTAACTGATAGATCAGAATTGCCAGTGCAAGTCTGAAGCATCTTGGCTTGGTTTTACTCTGTCTCAGGTGACAGGTGAAATCACCCAGTAAAATAGGGAAATAAAAATTGATGTCTCCCTGTAAGGTAAATATTCATTTGTCATTTTTAATGATTTTATGGATGTGCAGAGAGCTTTTTATTTCTTTTAGGATAATTTAAGGAGAATGAAATGTCAAAGAGAATTAAATGTCAATGCTGCAAAGGGAAAATGTTAATTTGGAGTCAGAATATATTGCGTTAGGGTGTGTAAACAAATGGAGTTTAGGGACACATAGGAAATAGATTTGATTTAATCCAATGAGGTGCTCCTGTTGCATCTTTTTGCTGATCCAGATCTCAATTTTTTTTTTTCAATTTTCAGTGCAACCAACCATAAGAAGTATGTAGTATTGCCTATTTTTGAACAAAACATTCAACATTCAATTCAACAGGTTAGTTTTGTGAACTAATGCAAATAAGATACAAGTGAGATGGGAATACTTAACATTGAGTGAAAATAATGGTAAAATGCTGGTGTAGATTGATCATTCTATTTAGCGAGGTATAAAAAAAACTGCAGTCACCATTAACTCTCAGACATCGCTTGAGTATGATCAGACTGTAGTTGGATAACATTATTAGACATACTCTTTGCAGCCTGACTTACAAAATGCAAAGGGCATCAGTAACTCAGTCGACAGAGCATTGGCTTGAGAATCAGAGGGTGGTGGATTCAAGACCAACATGGGTCATTATGGAGTGTGGACTGGTAGGGGGACATTTGCCAGCTTCCTCGGTACTGCTGAAGCAGGGCACCAAATCCCTAAGTGAACAAATCACAGCCGCTTCTTCCACTTTGCGAGTCACAGGGGTTTGCTAGAGCCTATCCCTACTGGTTGTTGACGACAGGAGGGGTACACTCTGGACGTGTCGCTGGTGCATTACAGTCACTCCCGCACAGACTCACACCTACAGACAATTTACAACTTATCAAGTCACCAAAATGCATGTTTTTGGACGTGGGAGGAAACTGGAGAACCCGAAGAGAACCCACGCAAACATGGGGAGAGCATGCAAACTCCGCATAGAAAGGACTTTCACTGCTGTGAGGCGACAGCGCTAACCACTGCACCACCGTGCCGCCCCATTGAAAGATCAATGTGGGACACGTTTTTTGGCTTTTGCAAAATAATTACAGTATTTATGTTTTTACTTCAGAATAGGTGTACAAAACTGTGGTGAGACCAGCAATGTTGTTTGGTCTAGTGACAGTGTCACTGAGGAAAAGACAGGAGGCAGAGCTGGAGGTAGCAGAGATGAAGATGCTGAGGTTCTCTCTGGGAGTGACCAGGAAGGATAGGATCAGGAATGAGTACATCAGAGGGACAGCACATGTTAGAGGTTTTGGAGATAAAGTCAGAGAGGCCAGACTGAGATGGTTTGGACATGTCCAGAGGAGAGATAGTGAATATATTGGTAGAAGGATGCTGAGTTTTGAACTGCCAGGCAGGAGGCCTAGAGGAAGACCAAAGAGGAGGTTTATGGATGTAGTGAAAGAGGACATGAAGGTAGTTGGTGTGAGAGAAGAGGATGCAAAGGACAGGGTTAGATGGAGGCGGTTGATTCGCTGTGGCGACCCCTGAAGGGAAAAGCCAAAAAAGGAAAAGAAGATGTTTTTACTTCAGAATAAACTGAAAACAAGGAAAAAGTAACAGCGATATGTTACTGTGTAAGTAATTAAGTAGTCCTACTAACCACCTACAGCTGCTTACAGTCTGTACTTGGGCCCATTATTTTAAAGTGTATTTTGTGTAAATTGTAAGCCCTATTAGTGTGCATTAACCAAAAACTTTGTGTGTACATTAAACTCATTTCTCAAATGTGTGTATTTAATTTGAATCACATTCAAATCACATTACCATGTGAATGCCCAGTCTGTCACAAAAAATGCACAGCTATCCATTACTCACTCATCTGAACAAAAAAAAAAGTTGAATGGAATGGACCCAGAGCTCGCTGGGGATCACGTGTCCATCGTGGATGGATGGGTAGATGAACAGACAGTAGGACGGACAGACAGACAGACAGACAGAGGGTGATGAGAAGCTATTTGACTGCAGAGATTTAAACTACAAGGTTACTGAAGTCTTAGAGAGTTTTAGAAGCAGGAATGAAACCAAGATATGAGTACCTACTGTGTTACCATTCTTATGTGTTTATAAAAGAAATGTTTTGGTAAAAAAATTAAGATTAAAATTGTTTTAGCTGCTGGAGTGGATGCAGACTCATTTTACTTATGGAGCGTATACTCAGGTGCATCTCATTTTTCTCTAATCTAGTTGGTTCATTAAACTAATGAGGTCTGTTGATAAGCAATAAAGAACCTGGAGATATTCTGTTTTTGTGATTATGAGCCCTAAAACTCATAATCACAACCTGCATGTATTTTATGCGTTTCTCAAAAAATTCTCATTCTGTCTGTAATTTCCTGACTGTGGGGCTAATAAAGGAATATCTTATGTTATTATTTGATGAACAGGTTAAATCAAACTTTAAGTTAACAGATGATATTGATTAGTGGGATCATTCTGCTGTGTTGGTCAGTGCTGTGTTTTTTAATGAATTGACTTGTAATAATAAAAAATATAAAACATTACCATCCTTATTCTGTTCAGTCTCCATGTGATGTTATTGATTGATGGCACTGACTGACTGCAAAGTATCATCTGTGGAGCAAAGTTGGACGGTGTGACAAAGGTCAGTGCTGTCACTAGTGTCTGTAATTATTTAAGGGGACAAATTAGCATGTTGAAGTTCATCATGTTCAACTTTTTATTTCATTATTTTATTTCATCTTTTTTTCACATAAAAATTAATTATATTAGCAAGTGCTTGTGTGAAAAATCACATAATAGTAATAACAATCATAATAATTAGAATCATAATCATAGCCATAATCATAATAAACATAATAATAGTAACAAAGGTCAATGAAAATGCAAAGACAAAGGTTTTGGAGGATGCTAATGATCTCAATGTCAGGGACAGCAGTGCAGACAGAAGGTGTTTCTCCCTTTGTAACTAAATGAGAACACTTCTGTCATCTGCCCTGGATCGAGATAAAGTTGGCAGTTTGGACCGCTCTGGTTGGTTGGTGGGCTTAGTTCCAGCGGACACAGCGACAGCATACTAGTGTGCACTAATTATATTTGGCTACCATTCACACAACAGGATTATGGGACTTGTGGCCAGGGGGCCTTTATAATTGCCCCTTCAATACCAGTTGCCAGTTCAGCGTTGCAAAAGGTTAGGTTTAGTTTTGCTGTTCAGACACCATTTGGTCTCATAATCCCCAAAAACCTTGTGTCTGTGTTGTCCCCTCCCCCTCCGCACCTCTGAGGATTGAGAGCAATACAAATCAAGAGTTTTGTCTGTTATAGTCTGAATCTTAATTGTTGCTGCTTCCCTTCGGTTTTCAGTGGATGGAAAACAATGACATGCTGCAGCTGGTGTCAAGCATTACTTCAGTGGATGTGTTCTATGTTTATCTCTTCAGCAGAGTTAAGGGCAGGTCATTGTCTGCAGCTGGAAATATGCAACCCTGTTTGGTGCCGTAACAAAACAGATATATATTGTCTGGTCTGAGAACTAAAAGTGTATCTTTCACATTTTCACCTGTCCTTGAGCTTCATAAGGATTTAAACATTGCCGTAAACGTCTTTGGTATTTTTTCTTAATTGATGTGTTTCTCTTTTATTTAATTCCAGGTTTTGTTTTACAGTTGAATAGCTGATTATATAAAAGTAATTAGCTGCATTATGTGTAGAGATACAGGAATCATCCTCCTGAGGTGGAAATCCTTCCTTTGTTTTACTTCATTAGCGTCCAGTGTGTCTCTACACTTGCAGTTGTCAGTACTGAGGGCACACAGAGGGTGAATTCAATCGGATTTGAGGCAGAGATAGTCTGATAGTCTTGAGTGCTATCTTCTGTACATCTGCTGAATATCACGGAAGTATTTTTATGGTGCTATTCTTTGAAATTAATTAACAAAACTGGCTGAGTGAAATTTTGCTGATGTTTCTGTATCTTCTATGCGTTTTCTACTAACTTAAAACTATTCTGCACCAAATTTAAACATACAAGAAAACCTTGGTTTTCGAACGCTAGACATCAAACAAAAAGGAATTCGACCAAAAAATTCAGAATTTTTTTGTCTTAGAAGTCGAACAAAATTTGGAAGTCGAACGTGAAACGAACACCTTTTTGGGGCGACCGTGGCTCAGTGGTATCGCGGGTCGTCCAATGATTCAAGATCGGCGGTTCAATTCCCGCTCCCGCCGAGTCATTTGTCATTGTGTCCTTGGGAAAGACACTTTACCCTCCGTGCCTCCTGTGGGGCACTCGCTGGTGTGTGAATGTGTGTGATTGTTCCGCTGGTGGTCGGAGGGGCCGTAGGCGCAGATTGGCAGCCACGCCTCTGTCAGTCTGCCCCAGGGCATCTGAGGCTACACACGTAGTCTACCATCACAAAGTATGAATGAGGAGTGAATGAATAATGGATCCAATGTAAAGCGTCTTTGAGTGTCCAGAAAAGCACTATATAAGTGTAATCCATCATTAATTATTACTATTATTATTATTATTATTATTAATAATAATAATAATAATAATTCTTGCTACCAAGCTCGAGAAAAGGCCAGAAAAGTCGAGAGAAAATGTGACGGTAATGTGCTTTTTATTTTAGTTTACTGTTTTCAATAATTTTTCACTTAATTTGCGTTCCATTGCCTATGGAACGCATAGGCAATGCGTTCCATAGGTACCGTAAACAGAAGTTTACGATACCGTAAACTTCTGTCAATGTCTTATGTCTTATGTCAATGTTTTTTCTCTTTCTTTCTTTCTCGTGTTTGCTTCTTTCTTTTACATTTCTTTGATATGTTTCATTACTATACAATTTGATATATAAATGACAGTATGAAATAACATATTATGTTGAATGTAGTTTTCTAGCGTCTTGGAACGAATTGAGACCATTTACATTATTTGTAATGGGAAAAATGTATTCGGAATTCGAACAAATCGCTATTCGAGCAATCTTCCGTAATAAATTGTGGTCGGAAACCGAGGTTTGCCTGTACTTTTAAAGATGAACAATGCTTTATCTATTTAGGTCCTTAACATATACAAGCAGTCACCTAAAATAGAACTATATATATACTGCTCTCTCTCTCTCTCTCTCTGTATATATATATACACACACACACACACACACACACACACACACACACATACACACACACCTAGTCACCCTCCAGTCCTGGCTCATCCCACTCCTGTGTTTCCATCCCTAGCTCCTGATTGGAGCGGCGTGCTTCCCTTGGTGCGCTCGAATCCTTCGTCATCAATCAGAGTGGCAGCTGTCAAATACTCTGCAGCTGTTCAGAGGGGCGGCTGGTTCCATGTGGACATTTCGTCTTGCTCACTCATTACTGTGACATACTGTGAGTTGTGACCACAGCGTGGAAAACGGGCCTTGGCTGATTGTTATAGGCACTGCTATCTTGAGGCAGCAGAAAGCAACTGAGAATTGACCATCACATATAAAGTCAGTTTTTCTTTTATTTTTGTTACTATCTAAACTATGGATAGTAAAAAAAAGATGGATCTGAGTAAAGCACCATTTAAATTCTATAGGGTACATTACTCAGATGATAGTTTAGTTTGTTTTGGCTGTAACATAATTTAAATATACATGTTATACATCATACAATGAGCACAAAACAAAACAACAAACATTTCCTATGATTTAAAGACCAGCACATGTCTGCATGTTCCACTCCCCTCCTCCGCTCCATGCAGGTATACGACTTTTTATGTTTAGCAATTCAAGTTTTCCCAGATGTTAGGTCTATCCTGTGTTGTACTGAGGTCTGACTGCCTGCATGAAAAAATGATGAATCTATATAGCAGCTTTTGAGAAATTCTAGAATTTCTTGGAATTATTTACTGGAATTATTTAAAACTAAATACAACCCTCTTGTGTCTTAATTACCCCCATGAGGATTTTACAATATTTAGTTATATATAGAAGATATCTTCATATTTTAAATAAACAAATAATAAATAAATAAAATGCTTTAGTAGGTGTGGCTGTGAAAGGACTTTAATAAGACCATCTAACCATTCTATCAGACCCAAATTACTACCTCAGACAAATTCAATAGTTACACACCAGTACAAAGGATGCTGCCATAGTAGTAAGTGGTTTAAAAAAAAAACAGAAAGTGGTTTAAAGTGGTTTATAAACAGAAAGAAAGAAATGTCATGCTTGGTAGACTTATTGATCTGTGACACATTTGTGACTCTAATATCAAACCAAATTAAGAGAATCATGAGTTCATACGAATATAGCATTTGATGGAGTTTTTGAAAAAGCTAAGAGATCTTAACATTGCATGTGGTGAACTCACTGCTCACACATATGTCCCAGCTGGAATCATGGGACAGGTCAGTGTGTGTGCATTATTAGTTTCAAGTAATGTTTTACAGATGAACTGAAAGAAGGGGATTGTCTTTGGACTTGTCCTACATCTTGGACTTTAAACAAAGTTCTACAGACCATTGAAACAGCCACAACTGCTGTGAAGAACAGTACATAAGGATTAGGTGACAAATGTGTTGTTATGCATTCAGAATGGATAACTTAAAGTTTCAAATACTTGGTTAAAACCTTCTGTTTCTCCAATTGAGCAAATGTGAAATTGATCATATGTAGAGAAGATGGAGGAAAAATTAATCTTTGAACTGTTTACACGAAATCACCAGTCCAAAGCAGAAATGAACACTGAATGAGGGCTATCCTATTTATCAAAGTAGTGAGACAAAGGGTTGCTTTGGCTCATCTGATGAGGTTGTGGGCATAAAGTAGGCAGAGCCAGGAAGCTTTGGAAACATCTTTCTCGCACCTCTAGCAAAGGTGTTTGGCAAATGTCCTCCGGTCTCACTAAACTCGGCCCATGTCAGCAGTCAAAAAGCATTTGATCTGTCTGTTTGTCTTTCATTGATGACTTTGCCCTCTGTAAAACCCTTTATCTACCTTTGGATGGAGGGCATATACAAGATTTATATGGGCAAAATCATTTTTTTTAAGCGTCAGTGAGGAGCAAAACATGTATGTTGTTCATTGCTGAGTGCAGGCAGCATACCTCTGGAGGCCCTTAGCTTTTCAGATAAAGGAGGATGTGACTGACCCGGTGTGACCATTTGTTCTCCAGTTTGTTCTGCAGTTTCTATGGATACCTCTGGCTTGAAACAGTGCTGCTTCTGAAGCTGACTGAATTGCTTAACCGTGTGAGAAATGAAGATTAATCTGCACATCTGCAAGACAATCTGGGTCCTCAGTCACACTGGTAGCTGAAAGTCTCAGTCTTGGGCCAAAAGAAGAGAAGTTTTTGTTCAAACAAGAGAATTTCGATAAAGATTTGTCTCTTTAACCAATTCTCTTCACCTCAGATGTCATGGTATAAAAGGAAAATTGTTTTGAGCTTATTGGGATTATTTTATTTATTCAGGTTCCAGCCCATCGTTATCGCCCAAACTGCCACTTCACCTTCATTTCCTGCCTGGCCCCTGCTCAGGCTCTCCCTCATCTGACCTCTCACACACTGAACCCCATGAATGGACAATAGCACCCTTCAGTGGGGCCCCATGACCATAGCAAAAGCCTGCAGCTGGAGCACATAGCAAGGTTGCCCTGGCCCGAGGGTACGCTAACAGCTGAGAAAGATCACAGAATTGCCAAGGGGATTTTTGGAAATGCTTAAGGAAATCACAGATGTGAGAGATGAAAAGTGGCCTTGACGCAATGCAATGCAGAGGATCAACTGCTAGAGCTGTTTATTCGATGTCGTGGAGAGAAGCAGCCTTCAACAGGTGCTAAGGGGATGGATGGTGGATCTGGAGCTGGACTGCATGAGAATGAATCTCTGGACTACCCCGGGCTATTTTTCATCAAACAAAGGAAGCAGGGGATTAGGGCACTTGCTACAAAATCTGCTGGATTTCTTGCTGGATGTCAAAAATAATAAAAGAAGTTATGTTTGGGGATGAAACAATGAAAAACTAATTTAGTTTTCACTTGCCACATGACTTAGTATAATGGAAAAAAACAATTTCTCAGATATTTGTTGTGAAGGACATTTGATGCTACGTAACATTCATATTTACAGTAAACAACAAAAAACGAGCATTGCAGAAAAAGAACCTGCAACATGCGGTGGATTTCAGTGTTGAACATGTAATTGCAGCCACCATGGTTTGATTAAATGCTGAATTTTGATGGGAAATGAAATGTTGATTGTGATTAGACGCTAGTAGTGAGCATGGAACATCATCGTTAAGCCATGAGGAAGAAAATGTCATGTTAATATTAATTTGTCTATTTCATTTTTAAGTTAATGTTTAGCTGATAAATAGTCCAGCCTCATTTAAAGGGACAGTAAAGTCAAAATGAACCAGGTGTTTATTTGAAGTACATAATTAAACAAAAAGCTTAGTGGCATTTTTATCTTTTATGAGCAATGGGGACTTAGAAAAACAAAATTTTAAGTTATGGAACGCGCCATGACAGCGGAAGTGACACAATTGTAGACATCACGGTGAATCCATATCAGCGCCATTATATAAATATACAGCAAGCAACAACGTAACAAGCCGACAGTATCACATTTATTTATCAGGATATCAAATCATGTTATTATACCTGACAATTATCATCAGATACTGAGGACGAGTTCCCTGTGAACCCACCTGGGGGGGGGGGGGTAATTGTCCCGTATAATTACCATACGATGTATGCAGAGGATGGAGTTTCGATATTTAGCGACTCATCCCAGGTGTCTTCATCTGAATCAGATTCTGACAGAGATATCCAACTAGTTATAATGTCCCGTTTTGGTTTACCGTGTGTATGGAAAAGTTAATCGCGCTACCGATGCTAACATGCTAGCCCGTGAATAGGATTTTCCATATTATGTTAGCATTGAGCTAAATGCCATTCATTACTGTTGGACTGTGTTACTAATGACAACTCTAGTTTATATTAATATGTCTTGTATTTACGAATGTATAAGTATCAGGGCCTGACATGCTGTTTTTGTATGTTTTAGTTCAGTTTCACAGATCTTCTCAGTAAAATGACCTGTCTATCACTTTTGATATTATTTACTTTTCGCGAGTGCCATAATTGCGCGATAATCTGGTCATAAAAGCATTTACACAATATCTCCAGTAGTTCCAGACATGAATTAATTATCCACTAAACCTTGGGAATTCAGAATAAATGATATGGGTTGTACGAAAATGATCTTACCTTCAAATCTCTTTGGAAATCATCCGGGTTGAAGGGCTCACGGCAGATCCTCGGATCTTTGGTCATTTTGACCCTGTTTATCCTTGCTTTCCATTTCCTTCCAAGTTTTCCAGAAAGTGTTCTGAAGATAGATAGGTTCCTATCTTTGTGTCTGACTCTTGTGGTGTTGGAACAACCATTCACCTCACATGTAACCATGACTTTATCTGATTTATCGCTTCAGTGTTGTAATGGCTGCCCCGACTGATGAAGTGACGGATGTCGCCCATGACGTATGACCCGACGTGACCACTGGATACGGAAGCTGCTGCAGTGCAGATTTTAAGTTTTCCTGGCCACAGGGATGATGCCAGACATCAGGAATTTTTTTTTCCTTCTATTTTTTAGAATGATAAACAAAATACTGTATATGTCCCTTAAAAATGGACTCACTGATTGAGTATTGACCTTTACATTGATTGTGTAATGATGATCAATGTCTGTTAGAACTGTATCTTGTCTGTCCTGTCTTTAACATGCTATCATGTGTGTTTTAAAAAGTGCTGGTATGGTTTAGTTTCAGTGACTTATTCTTTCCCATGACCTCTAATTAGATAAGAAAATCTGTCACAAGTGAACACGAAATGTGTTCATGGGTGTGTATGTGTGTGTGTGTGTGTGTGTGTGTGTGTGTGTGTGTGTGTGTGTGTGTGTGTGTGCGTGCACGCGCGTGTGTGTGTGCGTGTGTGTACACACACATACAGTATGCTAATGAGATGAAAGGAAACAAAAGTCATTGTGGGAATAAATCCATCAGTCTTTGGACAAGCTAAGCATAATTAGAAGTTTGCCATCATTATCATTTCTGCAAGACTTTCTTCTCCTTCGGGCATATAATAATATTCTGTCCAAGAATCCATTTACTGCAACCAGCCTTGCTCCACTATGAAGTCGCCCAAATACTTTCCAGCGCCCCCGCTCTGCCCCGCCAAATTAGTTTTCATTAGCATAATGGTGTGTGTGTGTGTGTGTGTGTGTGTGTGTGTGTGTGTCTGTGTGTGTGTGTGTGTGTGTCTGTGTGTGTGTGTGTGTGTGTGTGTGTGTGTGTGTGTGTGTGTGTGTGTGTGTGTGTGTGTGTGTGTGTGTGTGTGTGTGTGTGTGTGTGTTGCTGCTTGGTGATTTCTTTTAATCAACCCTGAAGTCACTGGTAATTAGTAACAGACGACTAATGAATTCTGATAGACATTCTTGGCATTCTCTGTCTTATCATCAGCTTGTTTGGATTAAAGAGGAATCACATTGGCAGCTGTGACTGACGAACATAGTCTTACCGTGGGATTGAGTCAACTTAAAATAGGTTGATATTGACTTAAAATCAGCTGTCTAGCAATGTATTCAGCACATTTTGATTTTCACTCCTACTTCCTCTTGTCACTTAGCACAGGTGTTTTAGACCATTATATGTTCTGACATCAGCTTAATCTTTACCCATGGGAGAACAACTGTCCCCTGAGCCTGATGGAGAGAATTGTCTTTCCCTCCTTCTATTCTGTGTCTCAAAGCTGTATTTCTCCACAGGACATGTGGCAATTGTAGGTTTGAAAGGTGATAGGAGGAATAATATCCTGCAGTGTGCAGCCACAAAGTAAAAGACTCAATGGTTCTGCTGAGGAGGAAAAAAAAGTTGTTAAAATTCATAGGGCGAGAAAAAGAATCAACTGCAGAATATATTACAGAGCATCAACTGTTCCAAGGACAGAAAAAAGGTCAGCCTGCTCGTCTGGAACGCTGTCTAGCAGTCGATGGGACTGTGGGGACACGTCGAACAAGAAAAATTGAGGATTAAAGCTGAAGAATGGCAAGCTCCACATCCATATACCTAATCTGTGACAGCTTCCCTGCGTCCACATATGTATTTCCCCTGATGGTGTGCGTGGGCTGGTATTTGTGGTACAAGTCAGCCCATGCATAGCAGTCATTGACCCTCTTTTTTAAATTTACCTACCATAAATACCCCGGGGTTTTCACACAGTAACTCTGACCTTTGATAATGAAGACTCAATGATCATGTACTCTTTAGTCTGAGAGTTTGTCTCCAACTTAATCTGTCGTGAAGTTGCGACTGATGCAGTTCAAGGCTTAGAGAAGTTCAATACATTCATGTCATTTCAGCAGAAATTCACCAGGATTTGTCACAGCAGGATTGAGATTTATGCTGTTGTTTAATCGTGGATTGATGAGAACAATAGTTTCCCAGGAGACTAGACTGTTATGCTTTCAGCTCCTAGACAAACAACCTCCTAAACACCACTCTGTCAGTCTGTTTACTTTTGGTTCTACTGTTTCTTATAGGTACACAGATCAGTCATTCCTACATATATACAAAAAACAGACTGTGGAAATATCACTGATTTCTCCTTCTACCTCTCTTTAACACCTCGCTCCATATAACCACCTTTTTTCAAAGTTCCTTGAACAAGTTATGGAGGAATTAAATTTGCACAGAAAACCCCACCTAGCCCTCTCACTTCTTCCCAAAGGCTTAGAATTTCAACACAGGCCGAGAGGCTGATTGTGAGCCACGCCCTGCAGCTGTGCACCTGGGAACTGTTCCCATTCCAGCACGGCAGTGAACCCTCACACCTGTTCACACCTGAGGCTTGCTCTTCAGGACCACCACATCCTTCTGACTTTGCGTAATCCATCAACTTATGAGACTGACACAAGCAGTCAGCAGGTGGTTTAAAAACAAAAACTCTACAGGACGTTTTCTCTCTTGTTGGAGCAATCAGGCACATCACAGTCAGAGCCCTGGGAACAAAGCAAGAAGCCGCTCATGTCTGGTTTGGCTGTTTACATGAACTATTTTTTCTTAGCATTTTTGTGCAATCTCACCCATCCAGTTAAGATAGTGCTGAATAGCCCCTCACTTCCACTCTTCTGCTCTTTAGCCCTTTTAAATAGAGACTATGCAAATGCACTGCGTTAGCAGCACCAGCATCTAATGTAATACTTTACCTTCCCTTACATTGTGGTATATCATGTTCTCTACTTGGAGAGTAAGAAGTCTCTCCAATTTGCAGACAATTTTGTGTTTATTTGAGTTATCCACTGAATGCAATGAGCTGTCTTTTAGATCTCCTGGTTTTGGGTCAAACACTCGACACCATGACATAACGCCACACTCTCATCCTGACCTCACACTTCTCTTGCTGGCTTCCTTTTTTGACATTTGTTCAATGCTTTTACACCATCCACCAACAATACAAATATTTATTAGTATTGTCTATTTAGAATAGTACAGGACATGTCCGAGGACAGCAGAACAGCAGTGAGGTGTGCTGCAGGTGTGAAAGAGGTGTTCAAGGTGGAGGTGGGACTGCATCAGGGATTAGCTCTGAGCCCCTTCCTGTTTGCAGTGGTGATGGACAGGCTGACAGATGAAGTTAGACTGGAATCCCCATGGACTATGATGTTCAGAGATGACATTGTGATCTGCAGTGAAAGCTGGGAGCAGGTGGAGGAACATTTAGAAAGATGGCAGCATGCATTGGAGAGGAGAAGAATGAAGATTAGCCAAAGTAAAATAGAATATTTGTGCATTAATGAGAGGAGTGGAGAAGAAAGAGTGAGGCTACATGGAGGTAAAGGTGGGTGGAGGAAGGTGGAGGACTTTAAATAATTTGGGTCAACAGTCCAGAGCGACGATGAGTGTGGTCAGGAGGTGAAGAAATGGATCCAAGCAGGCTGAAAAGGATGGAGGAAAGTGTCAGGTGTTTGACAGAAGAATTTGAAAGAATGACGGACAAAGTTTGCAAGACAGTGGTGACACCATACATGATGCATGGATTAGAGTTAGTGCTGCTGGAAAGAAGACAGGGAGCCGAGTTGGTCTCTCTAGGAGAGACCAAGTTGCGTAGGCTCAAAAATGAGTTCATCAGAGGGACAACCAAGGTGAGATGTTTTAGAGACAAAGTTAGAGAGAGCAGACTTCAATGGTGTGGGCACGTCCAGAGGAGAGATTGTGAGTCTACTGGTAAAAGGGGGTTGAGGATGGAGCTACCAGTCAAGAGGACAAGAGAAAGACCAAAGAGAAAAGTGGATGGATGTAGTGAGGGACATGAGGGCAGTTGGTTTAGAGAGGAGGATACAGAATATAGGCTGACATGTAAAGGGATGGCACGCTGTGGTGACCTCTAATGGGACAAGCGGAAAGGAAATGAGGAAGGCTTGCACTGTGTGAACCTCACCATGAGCTAGTCTGTTGGGATTGAGCATTACGTATACAAATCAAACTGACTTGATATGATTAACACAACACATCAGACAGATAGATATACCCTGTGTTTCTGTATGTTTTGTCTTTTCTTAACCATCTGTCAGTGTGTGCAGAAATAGCACTGCGAGTTCACCCCTTCAAACAAATGCCTCAGGTCTGAGCGTGACCAGTTGCTGTACAGCGTTCTCCCTTATGTCTGCTGACAGGTATTGTTTTAGGCCATCCATTATGCTCTAACCTCAGCAAACTGAATGGATTTTGCAGTAAGATCACTTGCAACTGTTGTTCCTGACCATCATATGCAAAGAGGGGGGTTCTAAGTGTTTGAACGTTAGCCGTTGTCCTGATATGTCCTGAATTGTTCTGATAAGGGGAGATTGTCTTTCTACTCGCAACTGCAGGCATATTGGTATTCTTCTTACAATGTTAAATGATGTAAAGAAACTGTTAAGCAAGTTATCTACAAACTCTTTTTGCTTTGCACCCAATACAATTTGGCCTCACAGCTAATTGCTCATCTGAGCCAACTGTTTTCTGTAGAAAAAAATCTAATCTCTTTTGAAAAATGATGGTTTTGTTGGACTTTTTCTTGGTCTTAAGAAAATGGTTTGCACTGTAAAATTATAGAAATTGGCAGCACGGTGGCACAGTGGGTAGCGCTATTGCCGCACAGCAAGGCGGCTCCGGGTTCACATCCTGCTCTGTGCAGAGTTTGCAAGTTCTCCCCGTGTCTGCGTGAGTTCTCTCTGGGTTCTCCAGCTTCCTCACACCTCCAAAAACATGTGCTTGAGGTTAATTGGCCAGTCCCGAATTGCCCATAGGTGTGAGTGTGAGCGTGCATGGTTGTCTGTCTCTGTGTGGCTTCAGTTTTTCTTCAGACACAAATGGATAGAATCATATCAGGCAAATAGGTCACAGTACATCAGAGGACACAGTCATCAGTCAGCTGCCCTTTATTTATCCTACAGTGTGTCCTACAAAGACAACTGGGTCAAATGCTATTTTTGCCATTTTTCCCACACAAAAACATCCAAATGTATGCAAATGCCACTATATTTACATGATAGTTGTACTATACAAGTCGCCACTAATCTTACAAAGTTCTTAGGTGAAATTAGTTTAACAACATGGTTAAATCAATGTTGTTCACATCTAAACAGAACAGTGTGCATGATTTTCACCAAGACAAACAGTTCCTCTGTAGCACCAGGTGGGTTTTTATCACATTAAAGAGACAACAAGTTATATTGGAATACAATTATCTTGGATTTCTACTTGACCAAAATCTTTCTGCAAAATTTCAGGTGAAAAAGTTTTGTAACAGTTTTGCGAGTTTCAGACATGCTAGAACGTACATGTCAACAGAGGCAGCTAAGATGTACATGCATTCTATTTCCCTTTCAAATATCACGACTGTTTAACAACCTGGTCACAGTCTAGTGCTTCAAGCTTGAAACCATTACAGTCACTGTACAAACTAACAGTTTGTGACGTAGCTTGAAATTCAATACTGAATATTATGTTTCTCAAAAACCTGAACGGGTTAATGTAAAGTTACATTTTTCCTTTAGTGTAGTTTCACATTTGATCTAGAAGGATTTGAGGACAGAAGAAATAACTATTTCAGTTTCTAGTCATGGTTTTAGTAACTGACATTAATAAAACTCAGTAAGTCATATATATTGTCCCAAACCATCTGAATTATTCTCACTACTCAGACAAGTATTGGTAATGGATCACAGATGTTTAAATATGGACTTTTTTCTATTATATGCATTTTATACTGTGGTCATTGACTAGAACACGTTCTTATCTTTAAATTATAATTTATAATTTTTTTTAATACTGTTGCTTGGTAATTAGTTCTGAATTAATGATAATGCTTCATAAAAGTTTAATGGATTCTTTCAGGAAATTGTCAAGCTGGGTTGTTGAGAGACCATCTGTGAAAGGCACCTGTGGACAAAATGTCAGTGTGTATTTATAACATAGAATTTTAGAGCGCGTGTTTATGTATATTTAGACAGAGTGAATTAGCTTTCCATGCTGTTAGTGCTTTTCAGGTGAGGAGTAAATCTTTGTAGGAATCTCTGAATGGTATGAAACTGCATCACAATAACATTCATTAATTAATTATAAGCCTATAATAACACATGATTACTTTATGTGAAATACCATGAATCTGTGCTATTAGAGTTCCTTTTTTTTTTTTACAATTAAACTACATCACTAATATATATTTATTTTTTAGAATCATTAATTTTGTTACAATCTTGTTCCAAAGATTGAAGAATAAAACAGTATGCCTGAAAATATAATGCCAACAGCACTGAAATCTCTGAAAAAAGATTTTTGTTTGAACATTGGCCATGTTTCTCTGCTGGGAACGGATGTATTTCTACTACTGCTGGCACAAATCCCATTGAGGTACTTCCAAATGAAAGCTACCTTTCATTCTCTGCTCTGTCTCCAAGAAGAAGAATAAACTTTCTCTCTCTCCCTATTTGTATCTGACCAGTGCTCAGTACTAGTAAAGGCTGTCTCTGCTGAGAGTCCAATTAGAGGTCTGAGACCACCCTGGGGGCTTATTTTCTGCTCCCTGTTTTGGATACTCAGTTGCCAAGCACTGCCATGTGCAGTGAAATCATTAACTGCTCTCTGGCCCATCACTCCAAGACTCTAAATACTTTAATTCTCTGTGGTTGTCTCTCAATTGATTAATTGGCCATCCACAAATTACAGGGTTCTCCATCTGAGCAAGTATCCAGCGTATCAATACCAAGTCTACTTCACTTTTGTTGTTGGTGCAGCAGCTTACATCCAATTGGCAAAAACTTAGTTTTTAAGACTATTATTTGTTTGTCTCGCTAGACATTTTGTGCTTACACTACGTCCAGAAACTTAAATAGATGGTGTCACAACTTGAAATGTTTGTATTGTTGTCTGCTGGATGCTTGAATGTCTTTTTAAATCCAAACTGAGCTGAACCAGAGTCAAGGTAGTTTGTAATAGAACAAAGAAGGGCAGCTTTTCCCACACTTTCACCTCATCTGGCAAAAATAACATGGAACAGTCTACGAAGTGAGACGGTATAATTAATCAAGGCAAGAAAAGAAACTACCAAACAAATGTCAGTGAATAACCGAGGATGGTTATGTTGATCCATCAGTGCCTTAGAAGGAGTCAAATATGCTAGGCCTGTTAAAAATGGACCAAAATTTAGTTATGGTGGTCAGCAACAACAATGTATAGCACAAGACCACCCACATACACCCTATGACAGAATCATTGTATTATTTCAGCCAAACTCTTGACAACCAAAAGAGTCAGTCATTGGCAGATGTTTTCTCAGGTTAGAATTTTGGGATGAATGTAGAATGCCTTATTTTAAAGGAAACGAAAAGTTCATCACCAAACTATCACACGTACTGGTGGCCTTATGTGTGTAACTTAAGTGTTCACCTTCAATTTTGAAATGCCCATGTCAACTTGGTAGACAAGTACAAGACAGAAGGCCAGCTTTGTTGCTAAGGTTTGTTAACCTTATTTTTCGAATAAACTGACGTGTTCGCTAAAAGAAATGCTAAAAGCCAACATGAAAACCCCATATCCAATGAACACGGTGTCCCACTGTTACACAGAAACTTCTTCTCTAACCAATCTAATCTATGTGAAATAGCAACATGTACATGAGTGGGTCACTTTGTTTCAGGGTGTGTCAAACCTGACTGTAGAGTTTCAACAAACACAAATTGCAGATGATTGATGCAGTAATTATGATGAACATCAGAAACAACAGTAAACATTCAGATGATCACAGAACCACCAGGCATTAACATGAGCTGGTCATTGATTGTCATTTTATTTGATTCAGCAGCTTCAATTGTTGGAACAGTCAGCAATGCTGTCATGTCTATACAAATTAAGAAAGAATTGTATTAAAAAAATCAGAGGCGAATCAAGTAGATTTTAAAAGCCAAATAACTAACAATAGACTGGAGCAAGAAAACAGTGACAGCTCATCAATCACTTGAATAACAGGCTATATATCTCAGTAGCTTATGCCCACTACATAACTAGACTCAAGCTACAGTAAAACTAAGTGTGCTTTTGGCAGAGTGGCCGTTATCTTCTCTATAATGCATTGATAATGTTATCCTCTGAACAAAAACTTGTTTAAAATTAGGTTAGTCATTTAAATATCTCTTCTGGAGTGCACACTCACATTTCCAGCAGTAAACTGAGACTCCACTGATATCAGCGGATTTTAAATGGTACTGGTTAATCAGGCAAAACCAATTCATCAGTTGACCTCTAAGACAAATATATATGCATGCGTTTGTTTTCAGTGTTTAACTCATTTAGAATAGGGCTGTGTCCTAAGTGCAAAAGTACAATATGGCCTCAGTCAAAAAAGAGGGGCCAGTAGAAAAGCCATGGCCTTTGTTTGTCTACAAAGCTTCCCCTACACTATGGATTCATTGAACTGAGGTTCTTCAGAGGTTTTATATAAAGAGCATCTCTAATGCTGCTGCTGTGCACGACTCACCGCAAATACCAATATCACCCAGGAAACTAATTCTCTGGCAATGAGCTGTCATTACTGTTCAAGCAGGACTACAGGACGTGTCTGCTGCATTCACTGCCTTGTTGTTTAACTGTGTTCATATGTAAAACATGTGCTCTGTCTTCTTTCTTGTCTTTTTCTCTGCTTTCCTCTATCTCTATTTGTATGTCTTTTACACACACACACATACACACACAAAACACACTCAAGCAAACAGTGTCATGTGTCCATCAGTCCAAAATGTAAATGCAGCTAATATTCTTGGTTCCTCCTTGTTGAGGATGTCTGTATCATCCGTTCTGCTGTCCTGTCATCCACAGCAGAGAATAACCTCAGATTCTCCCAAATGGGGCACAACTTTTGCATAAATTGGGGATTTTAAGAAAATACAAGCAGCTTTGTCAAAACAACGGCAACTTGCACTTGCGTTGGTCCTATCTGAATATTACAGCGTCAACTGTGCCTCCAGCACTCCAGCATACTGTATAAACAGAGAGGCTGATTCTTAATTAACTGGCTGGAGTGTTAATTTTAAGTTGGATCAGATTTAGGTTTTTTTTAGTACACAAGGCTGTTATTTCAAATGTTGTAGAAATGCCCACTAGAAACATGTCGTCACTTTAAAATCCTTATATTCCTGTGGTTTTTACCCAGTCTGCACAGTGCATTTCAGATTCGGTTGGTGTTTCTCCAATGCTTATCAGGTGTGACAGCTCTTTGTCATGATGGTTTCATACTTTATAATGTCTTCAGTTTAATCTACCTCAGGACCCCACCCCCCATAAAAAGGATGAAAGGGGACATATCTGAAAAATACGTGAGAACAGATCGTGATATATCCGCGCCTCTTGTGAATGGCTTGATTACAATCTAGCAACAGCACATATCCGCACTTTCAGCCGGGACTTATGTTGTTATTCCTTCGCTTCACTGAGAAAACAGAAGAGGGCTTGGCGTAAACATCTCGAGAGGACTTTCTAACTCTGTGCGCGCAGGTGAGAAGTAGGAGCGCTGGCACTTGCTCCATAATGCACTTCTGCATGGAGAGCCCCACACACTGCAGCTATCTTTTCAACAGGTTCGGGGGGTCACTATTTTCCCACCATGGAAACTCTTATTCAGCTCATATAAGAGTGAAGCATTATGGTTCTGAATGAGAATCATAGCTTTCAAAGTGCATCCCTCTGGGTTTCTGTTCATACAGAGGGCCAGTGAATAAGAAATCAGCATCTCTATAAAACTCTTTTTTTGGCACACAGTCCTCTCACCCCCACCGCACATACGAACTCCATCTACCCCCACCTCCCCTCCCCACCGCTGCCATTCTGTGAAGTTAGGAATCCATAGGAGGTTTATTTGAAATGCAAGAGCAAGTGTGAGAACAGTGGGCTTGGGAAAAATCCCTTCCTGACCTGAATGGGGGTATTTGAAAAACCGGACATTTTTTTTCAGGAACTCCTTCACCAACAGGCTGCATCCGCTGTCAGATGAACAAAACACTGCTGGTACTCAGGAACAATGAAACTTCATTACTGGCTAATTTGATTGAGTCTCATTTAAAGTCTTTTCCCCTCTGTTGTTTCTGTTTTGTAATATCAGGAAATAACTGTAACAATTCTATTTAGTAAATTTGTCAGGAGCCTAAGAGTGTTTCTCAGGCACAGATCACATGCTTTATCCAAAGCTGGGGCTCTGCTTAGCTACTGGTATTCACAAATGAAAAGAAAAGTCAGTCACATAGTGACACCCAGCCGCTTCATTCAATTTACTCCCATTTGCACTTTCTGAAAACATCAAAGTTGGTCACTGTCAGAGAAGATTCACAGAAAAAGAGCTCTAGAAAGAAAAACATCCAGAAGTTTCTTTAAACTCAACATCAAATTGACTTTCATGAGGGCCAGTTTAAACTGTCACCGACATGAATAATGTATTGCATTCAAAGGTTATTGGGTTAATTTGTTCATCTAAAAACATAATGCGTGTGTGTGTGTGTGTGTGTGTGTGTGTGTGTGTGTGTGTGTGTGTGTGTGTGTGTGTGTGTGTGTGTGTGTGTGTGTGTGTGTGTGTGTGTGTGTAATGTATTTCATCATATGAATCTTTGATGCAATTTTATATGCATCTTCTTTGCATCTGATTTGCACATATTTTCACGAACAATTGAACCATTCAGCAACTATTGGCTGCTGCTGAACTCTATATTTCTGTTGCTCCTAAAAGAAGCTTTTACTGAGAGGACAGAAAATTAGTATTTTCTGCTGCAACTCCAATTAGTATTTCAGTATGGAATTAAAGCTAGGAAATGGGTCAAAGGATGATAATTAAAGAGACGTTACAGCATATTGACATAAATAAATAGATAATCCTAGGGAAAAAGTAATTCTTAATGTTGATGAATGCTTTGCGTTATATGGTGAATTTGAATAATAACTATCTTGGCTCACCAGATTCTCCAGTTTTTGTTCCATTTTGACCTGGACCCGACGTAATATAAATGAGTGGAGAGGATCTCAGTAACTCTCAGTAAGAAAATTCACTTCACAAATCTTCATTTTTCTTTGTGCCCAGACTTCTCTAGGTAAAAATGTTGAGTGTGAAATAGTTTTGAAAGGGATCTTTAAACGTGGTGGGTTTGGTTTACGTCCAAATGAGCCTTTAGTGCCTGGATGAAATGAATCACTGGATCCTAATTGATGTCTAATTGTGCTGAATATTACAGCTTTCTGGGAACAACAGTCCCTGGATATGAGGTTGATACAAATCCAATTGTGCAGAAACATTGCACATTTGTGTTTCTTTCAATCTGCTAATTTTTTATGTTACTGGAACGTCTGACATGATAAGCTATTGTGATTTAACCTTTGGAAATAAAATGTGACTTGTTTCTGCAGTGAAAATACAGTGCTTTATTTTTATGTCATCTACTATAGTATAAAGCTTAAAATATACCGTGCTTTGCAGGTGATTTTGCGTCCTTTTATTTTCTCTAAATGTCCAGTGAAAATTTTACAGTGTGATGTAATACCGACAATCAAGTCCCATACACATTGTATTATCCCTTAATATTTACTTTCTTGAAAATGTCTAAGAATTAGTTGGAATGAAAAGCTTTTTGGGAGGTCTATCACATTAATTAACACTGTGGGTGAGCCTGACAGCTGTGGTGGCAATAGACAGGCCAATCGCAGGTGTTGTGAGGGGCTCAGGGAGGAATGTGAGGGAGTGTTTGACAGAGGAGGCCATGTGCAGAAATAAGATGACAGGTGGTTGGTCGGATACAGAGCCAGGCTGCCAAAATGAGTTTGGCTTGGGAGTTCTACAGAAACATGACATTGTTAATGAAAACGACAGCTTCAAAAGGCTCCAGAACAGGAAAACCCAAGGTTTAGGCAGTTCACAAAAACACCTCACATTATGATAAATAGACAGCCATGAATGGATGAGTGGATAATATTTTTCAGTTGACTAAACCTAACGACTCTGCGATTTACAACACAAAGCAGAATTTATCTCTTCTCACAGATTCCCACATAGGCTCATTTCAGGGGCGATAATCATTCACACACTAATGTAGCATCAGTATGAGTATTAAACCCCAAATCTTTTCATAAGTGACCGACTGACCCATGATGCTCAGTTCTGTAGAGGTATGTTTACAGTGCAATTGTGTGTTGTATCGGCCAGATTGCATTGCAGTAGTCATTATTCTGTCCCTGTATGATATTTCTTCTGCAGAATGTTGTCTTGATTCCACAGTAAATTTACAGCCAGGTTTTACAGCATCTGTTTTTTGGGTGTCTGTTGAAATTCTAAATACCTCACAGCTTCCTGGAAATAAAAGCATACACCCCCAGGTGAAATACAAGACTGACACACACATGAGAACTGAAACATGGAAATAACAGTTTGTCTTTATCCAAGACTTTTGTAAATGTCAGAATAACGTAGAGTATTAGATCATTCTAGATAGAACCATCTTCCAGTTCATTCATCCAGTTCCATACATTATTAGATACACATTATAATATTTTAAAAATGACCACTGTAACTTATACATTATTACTAAACTGAAAATGATTACTAATATCTAAGGCGCTGTGTTTAATATTGTGGATGGAGATTCTTGAAAATTCTTCAATACTATTTTTATGAGCTGTAATTGTAATTATACTGTAATGTATTGACCTGTTGGTAATAACTCGACTACTTTCTACTTCTACTCCGCTATACTTTGAAGGCAGATATTATACTGTACTTTTAATTCCCCTACATTTTTCAGAACAGGTTAATTATGTAAAGAACATAATGAGCAAATATATATTGATAATTATTGTAGATTAAAGTGCCCACATTATATGAAGTAACTCAACTTATCCTCTTGTTTATGAGCAACATTAAAATGTTTTAAATTATAATATATGTTTTTTATAATATATGCTTCGTCAAAGCTAATAGTATTGGCTAATACTATTGTTCTTCAAAAAAAAAAATTAAGTTTAACACATTTATATGCAACAGACCTGGGGTCCACTTCAATATATTTCTTCTACAAGTCTAATAAATGCCATTAATTGTCCCATAAATATGGTGGAGAAAAACTATGACACAGACGTTTGAACAGTTGTCATGAAAGATAAAGAAATCCTAGAATAAGTAGATGCACGTTATCCATTTCCACTGTTGCTGCCCCTCTGATGTTCTTACTTGCAATAGCCTGTTATAAAAACTCAAATTCATGCTTTAAGAATGAAGGAATTTTCATCGCATATTCTAAGTTCACTTGGTTTTCTGAATCAAATGAACTGTTGTAGAAAGTACACAGTTGTCTAATGGGCATATTCTTTGGTGTAGGTAAGGATGTTTTCTCATCTGTGCAAGTAATATTTCAGTGTCACTCTCAATGCTCTCAGTATCAGATAAGATAATGCTGCTTCACAAGGAGCTGCACATGTTGGGACCTGTTTCTTTAAGCCTGCCATTCTGACACACACAAAGTGCTGCTCATCCAGGCTTTGTGTCAACGATTAAAAGAGCAGATACGCTGCAGCCACAGAGACACATTTTCAAAATTGCTACTTCCGTTTTCTCACACATTCAGAACAGTGTGTATATTCCTGAAAATATGGCACCGGACTTTTTTTTTAAAGATGGAGCAGGGACAGTATCAGCAGCAGCTTATGATGTGAGATTGTGCATGGAATTAGTGAGTTCAGAGAGTTATCAGCAAATACAGTAGACTGTCGGAAAATAATTTAATTATCCTGACAAGTTAAGGGTTATATTACTAACTCCCAGCACAGCACAAAGGACTTCCAGTTGTTTCAAACTGTTTTTGACCAAAGAACAGTGAGAACCATCAGGTTCAATTAGTGTTGCACTCGTATGTCACAGCCCTGAGGTTCAGAGTACTGGACTGGGAGCAGCAGGAAAGGATTAAAGGCAGCTGAAGCATGTTGAGCTAGTTAGAAATATACTTTAGAAATGCATTGCATTTGTTGATTAGACTAAACCTTTTATTATTTTAAGCAACAATTTATGGGTTTAGGAAATAAATGTTTCAACTTTGCATCCTTAGAACTTTGATTTGGTCACAGAATATATTGTTTAATCTCGCAGTGTTATGGAAGATGCTTGATTCTCCACTTCTATCAATCAACCTTTGATTTGTGAGAATAACTTGAAACTTAAATACTTATGAGTCCTAGAAAAAGAGCTACATCAAACGAAAGCAATGATTGACCAAGAATTAAGACAGAAATTGCCCCAGCATGCATAGCTGTCAGTGTAATGAATGATTTTTAATGTCTACGCCAAACAAACCTTCGTCTCTGCTGTATTTGCTTTGCTTTCAGTTGGCATTGATAAAAGCAACGATCCAGCTGCATGGATGTCATCTGCCTGGTAGATTGCTGCAAGGCCTGTCTCTGCTCATCTCTGGATTGCCCGGCTCCCTTTTCAAACACCCTCCATGCTTTCAAGTCTTTTCTGCCTGGTTTTATTTGGGCTGTCCGGTTCTAAATGTATTGACTTGGCCAACTTTTTTCTTCCCTTTTTTTGGTCAAAACAACGCTGATTTGTTTCTTTTCTGGCATCAATTTTTTGTTGTGTTGTGATAAAAGAATCACAGGTGCAAAGACAAGGACTTTGTGCAAATGTGTGCAAAAGGTATGTGAGGGCACATGTAAAGGAAAGACAGGGAGGCAGGAAGGGAACACAGAAAGAAATGATATAGCAAGAACAGAGTAATCGGCCCTGAGTGAACATAACTGTATTCAATCTGTGTGAGTCATAGGCAATGATTTTCAGGAATATAGGGTAGGTACCCTTTTTTTTTAGCAGTTTCCTACTAGGACTGCTTTAAACCTAATAATAAATGCAGGCAATACCATGCATCAATACTCAACAAGTATGGGCAGATTTTCTCACTCTGGGATCTCACTGAAATTGAAAATTTTATCAAAAAATGTCAATTTAAGTAATTTTAGATATGCTTCACAAGAGTTGCATTGGCAAAGACATTCTTTCCATTTTCATTATGTAGCAATCATAAAGCAAACGTGTTGGAGAATGCATCCCAAAGGAATGACTTTTTGGTAAAATCCCATTTGGCTTTGTACGTTTCTTATTCTCATTTATAGATTGTTTCAGTAACATCTCTATGCCCCAGATTCTAAATTCCATTTTATTCTCTGTTCTGTTGCATTCCTAGTTGTAGTCTTTTCCAAATGGGTTAAATTTGGATTTTAAATAAGAGACAATGAGTGTTTGACTGCTGATATCCTGGAATTCAGATACAGCTGGGATCAAGAGTGCAGATCACCTTACTATGAAACAGAGACTGATAGCAGCTGGAAAGCAAATGAGCATGTGTCAGCCATCTGGAAAAGTCACCTAAAAAACTATGCATCCTCTGTGCTCCGACAAAGGAGTCATTTTACTTTATGAAAAGTTCCACTTTTTCCACTGCATGAAGCAGAAAACTGCCTTTCTTTTTGAGTCATATACAGCAAATTAAGGCTTTAGCATTCCCTTAAGTGTCTTACAAATCAGCTCTCACATTTGACTCGTTTACATCATGTCTATTCACACATTTGATGTACAAAAAGTAAAATAGCTGTTTGGCATTGCACTTTAATTTTTCTGCTGTTCAAACAAGTGAGCTACTTTTGCTGCTAAAGCAAAAACCCTGAGCAAAATTTGGCAGTGAGTTTGATACATGCTGTTCAGGATGGACTCTACTGCAGACTGATCACATAACCCTGTGCAAAAGCCACAAACAGTAAATTTTAAATGGCTTAGATGAGGTGCCTGGGCTGCTGACATCTTGTGTGGCAACCATCTGGTTCAGTAAAGAAATGACTGAGGCTGGAAGCGCTCTCCATGTGAGGTAAGATAATAGAAGTTTGAATGAGGGGTTGTTCAAACACACCTGAGCAAAAAGAAAAGAAGGAAAGAATAAATATAAAATCAAATCAAGCATATTAGCCTCCTTCCATACAAGTGGCTACTTGATATTTGAAGTTGCCATTGTTGAACTGTGTTGATTACCAGTTACACTGTTAAACATTCATTCATTCATCTTCTACCGCTTCATCCGCTGTTGCGGGTCGCAGGGGGATGGAGCCTGTACCAGCTGACTTAGGGTGTGAGGCAGGGAAAACTCCAGGCTCGACGCCAGTGTACCGCAGAGCCACACACAGAGACACACTCCCTCCTACGGTCAATTTGTAACAGGCAATTAACCTGAAGCACATGTTTTTGGAGGTGGGAGGAAGCTGGAGAACCTGGAGAGAACCCATGCAGACACGGGGAGAACATGCAAACTCCACACAGATCAGGACTCGAACCCGGAACCGCCTTGCTGTGCAGCGACAGCGCTACCCACTGCGCCACTGTGCCGCGCCATTGTTAAACATGTTAGAAAAATAATGTAAGTAATGTTACTAGTAATCTATTGGTCTGCTTGGACCAACATTTATCGGTCCAAGCACAAAACATTCTTTCATTACACATCATCTGTTGCAGTAAACATTTATCATCATATGCTGTACAAAGTTACATCCAAAAATAAATAAATTTGAATTTGAGCTATTTTATCACTAATTTAGTAGTTACGGCATTTGAACTATAATTTTCTCCTGAACTACAACAGTTTAAAATTGTAATTAAAACAATGCATGCATTAAATTGTGCAGTAACATTAGGTGCCAAGTCACTCTCATACATTTGTACTTTAAATTTGCGTCAGAATAGTACCAACATTGTAGAATCAAGCCCTCCCTTTTAGACACAGTAAAACCAACCAACAAACTCTTCAGTAGAGCACAAAACTGCCTGCTAGACACATGCCGCAGATCAAGTAGATTATAAAAGATCGTATTTGAATTCTGTCCAGAAGAGCCTGGCTGTGACTTCAAACTCTACCCTTTACCGACTGCTTCCTTATGACCAAAAAAACTGTCCTTCAATCTGACTTGAAAAGGGTATTTCAGATATTAATACTATTTTGCAGATGTACGAGTATCTTGCTGGAAAAAAGAAAACATGCCAGCTGTAGCTGCACAAGTTGTAATTCCTACAGCAGTAAAACACTTGTAATAACCATCAATACATCATACGTGGCAAGACACACAAGAATCAAATGTATACTGGTAACATGGCTGTAAACTCTTCACTGAAGAGTGAAGCTGACTCTTACCACTAAATAACATTGAACATATTCAATTTGTCTCATTTCACAGGATATACACACAGAATTTGTGTGTGATTTTCACTTGTTAAAGCTCTATAATCATGTTAAGAGTACAAGCCGATACAACGAGACAGCTTTTGGGCATTCACATACACACTCTCAAGTCTGAGGAAGGGGAATCTTTCCTGGTCATAGGTATTGTACGAATACAGCATTAAAAGACACTTGTGTTAGAATATCGATAGAGGAATCAGATCGATAGAGGAATCAGAAATCCAAACTCAAGTCAGAATTAAAGGTTTATTACAAGTTTAAAACTTCCAACCCTTTAAAAGCCAGACTGTGTAACTTGGTGAGCCAAATTACAGCAGAAAATTTCCCCAGCAACCTAAACGTAACACATTCTTAGGTGTTACCTTGTATTTTGGTTTCCTTGCATTTCATTAGTGAGTGCATTGGTTTGCACGATGGCACTGCATGGCACCACAGGTTAAGCAGTACCACCTTGTGTCTGTTGCTTGCGGCTTCTTCCGCATGAACACTGTGGTCTCATTAAAACAAATAAGCCAGTGTTTTTTACTCTACTGTTATTTTATTGTACTGCTGCCAAGAGGGTCATGTTTTTGGTCCAGTTTGGCAGCAGGAGTATAGAAAAAACTTGATTTTCATGGAATTTGGTGAGCCAAGGAAGAACCTATTAAATTTGGCTCAGATGTGATCTAAGGGGTAGATGAGTGAATTATTTTATATTCTTTATATGAGCAGGATTCTTTTGAACCAAATCACTTTCTAGAAATTTTTTTCAGATAAATGAATCAGGAAATTACTGCTGAGTAATTGTCTGACTTAATGAAAAAAATCAAACAAAAATATTACCAAAAATTGACACTGCAAGGTCCCGCAACATCATACCCTCCAAGCAAAGGATGATATCAGCTTACATTTGGTGTTTTTACAACATTAGTTTATTTTTTTACAAAGCACCATGATACCTCTTCTGTTTGCCAAACACAGGCATGATATATAAAAATCACACAATGGTGGGATTAGGATTATTTTTTATTCTTATTCAGTCCATATAATGATTTTGGTTAGTAATGAAGCAAAGAATTGTATCTTTATAATGTTTTATGGTCTGTTATCCATGTTATTTTGGCTGGTGTTTATATATATTGGACTTTCAAACTGCAAATCAAAACTACCTATGGGTACAGATACATAACCTGAGCCTCAATCTGGATGTGGCATGTGCAACCATTGCTTTTTTTTATAGTGTTAATAAAGGTGGTTCAATCTCCATGTAAAAAAAGGGGAGAGATGGCATTTCATATTGACATTATATTTTCAGTTTATAGTCTGACTTCACACTCTGCCTGTTTTTGGCTGGTGACCAAAGCTCATTGACCAATGCCTGATGTCCAGCAATTTCTCCAACATAACAAAATAATAACACACAGGATTTGTGCCAACACTGCAGCACACTACTATTAGGTCATAACTGATTCTTGAGAGGTGATGCACATATTCTAACATAATCATTACTTCTATAATGCGTTTACAAATATATCCTAACCAGCAGTGGTGCACAGTCGCATATGACAAGTGTGCTGTACACTGATGCGGAAGTATGCTCTTTCCTAGTCTTTCTGGTTGTCAGAATGAAAAGAGCCCTAAGGCTGTGGAAACCAGTTAGACTTGAGCTGGTTGAGCTCATCAAGGTGTGGTTTGATATCCAGTGAGGACTGGAAGGTCATGTATTTTTCTCCTTAGCGAGAATGAAGTCTAATCTGTCACCAACTTAGGAATTGAAGTTTGTTCATGTTGCTGCTGCTAGTTTGTGGAAACCCTCACCACCAACAAAACCACACCAGCATGACCTCCTGTCCAACATAAAGAGTATTACTTTAAGTCTGCTCTGTTTTGTAACCATTTTATATGGCCAAGACATTTGATCATAAAATTAGGGGTTTTTGGTGGAACATAGAAAACAAACTTCCAAATTTGCAGCTCAGGTGTTCAAAGAGCTCTTTTTTCTGACATACAGGATCCTCTGACTTCCAGTAAAGTTGAATTTGTGGCTCAAGCCCCTAACAGAGTGTTGGATGTAATAACCATGTGTTCAGTGGATAGCCAGGCATCCAAACTGAAGTATACTTCAGTCTGAATGCCAAAAAGCAGCCAGTGCTACACGTGCTACATTTTAGCACACTCTTCCTATGTATTGATTTAAAGTGAACATTATCAGTGTGCTGTCACTGAGATTATTCTGATTTCCTTCAAGGCTGTTTTAGACGCCAAACCTTTTAGGTATTTACATGCTCCAACAGTACAGTAGATGTCTGTGATGCGTGATATCGCCTCATAAAAGCTAAATTACTGAGCGTAATATGTCATTTGTATATGTCTTCCTTGGTTGTGCTTTCATTGGCACAAATAAGAGATGTAGGCAATTCAAGGGCAAGTAGAGGCACAACAACTAAACAAGACTTTCTCAATATTAGTCATGAAAACAACATTCACCTCTCACCACAAAACGTAACACCGCTGCCACATGACAAGGTGAAGGTGTAAATCATTCGTAATGTATTTTCCTTTGCATTATAAAATGGTGGCACCTCATCACATCGTGAAACTGTCACATGAATCTAAATCTTGACTTTTTACACTATTTTGAAAAAAAGGCTTTTGTTCAAGAAGGAAGTGGAGAGCAACAGTTTTGGAGACATTCTACTATGAGGTTAAATATGCGGTGACTCCCACTCTAGCTTTAATTAAAGTTACTGGTGAAAGGACCAGCCTGCATGTTGAGACAGAAGAGATAAAGTCAATGTGCCCTGAAGGCAACTCTGACTCACTGATGTTATTTTGGCTCTGCGTTGGGATTTTTTTCCTGAGGGGAGCTCGGGTCTCCTCCTGTTTCACAAGTGTTCAGGAGAGCTGCGCTGTGTGGGGCACTTGCCATCAGTAAAAACATCAACAGCCTCCATCGTCATTCCACTGTTCAGCAAACACCTGACCAAACACATCACCACTCTGCTGCAGGACACCATGAGGACAGGGCCCCACTGCAGCGCTCCGAAATCTGTTTGACTCTCTGTTAATTAACCTCAATGCATATTAAGCACAAACCTCAAGCTACAGCATCTACATTACAAATCGTACCTTTAAAGCTTCTTCAGCACCAGTGCTGTTCTTTTTTTTTTTCTGGGGTCTGAACCAATTAACCTGCTTCTGCTGCAGCAGATGAGACAGAAATATTAGAGTATCATTTTACATACAATGATCAATAGCAGCATCATTTAGCCCAGGGGAAACAACCACTGTCTCAGAGTGATGGTTATGTCTGTTAAGTCGTTGTCCTGTTGATGTCTGTGGTCTCCTCTGTGACTCTGGACCTAAAGTACTCACTCTTTTACAGCCCATTAATGAACAACAGCATTATTCACAAAAATGGAGCAGACTACAAGCTGTAGGAGGATATGAATATGGATGACATATAGTGGTAGCATTGTTGCTGTGTTTAGTGACAATGCACCAAACGTTTCCAAATGTCTGAGCCTAGAAATAGTTCACATTTGGCCTGCTGGGGAGGTGCTTTCAAATTATTATTCTCGTTCAAACACCACTGAATTCAACTCTTCAACAGTTTGAGGGAGACTATAAATATTTCAGCATGAAAATGATCTTTCTATACTGCCCTAGAATTGCAACTGGTTCAGGATAAAATTATTTCTATTGGACTGAGTCTGCTTGGGTTTTATAGAGCAATTGACCCGTAATGATGGTTTAAAACTGAAATACGACTGTCAATTCATTTTATAACTTTGCACATTTGGATGAATGGCTCCAAGCATCCAATTACCATTCAATTTGCTTGAATTTAAGATAATTTCAGGAAAATTAAGTGGATCCAACTGGGAAAAGAGGCAAGTTTTGGGATTTTGAGGAACAGTGCTCCTGGTTGGAAAAATGAAGGTAAATGCTTTTAGGAATTTGTTTGACATTGTAACTTATTGGATTTCAGTGAAATGCATTTCATACAACCTGTCAAAGAAACAGCAAACACTGACTGCATCAGGTTCCTTGTGCAGCTTTAAGAATCAGCCTGATTCCTGTTTCTCATGATAAGTAGAGCATGAAAGCCCCAGACTGATTTTGGACTGCAGATAATTTGCTTGCACCTGCAAAAACTTGAGCTTTAAGCTGCAGCTATTGTGTCAAGATGGGACAAAAGGAAGGGCAGGATGTATCCCCTGCAGCTGTGCATACAGGACAACACTAGTAAAGTTCAACAACCAGGCAGAAATAGCCAAGACATAAAGGGAGCTGTGGAATTCAGACCAGCCGCTTATTTTCCAACACAGAGACACTGACAATATTCACCTAAATAGAAACACCCAGTTTGCCTGAGAACATTGGCATTTATACAGATCAAGGCATTTAGGTGACGGAAAAGTTCTCTTTCTGATGTGAAGATATTTAAAGACACACAGACTTGTAGTGTGTTGTATAAGATAGATACATTATTGTAGCCTGAATCCTACAAATTGGAGCAACGCATTCAAAGACGGCACAGGAAAACATATTATCTCTGCTAATTTAAAACTGATATCTTAAATATGGCTATAATAATTCATACAGAATGACTGTTATTTTAATTTGTGCATCAAAGTTGATGCACAAAACAAAAAATGCAACTGTTTTGTTTTTTTAACAAAAAAAGTCCTAATGCCAGAATCATTTATTATTGTCTTATTTCTATTTATGCGACTGATTAGTTGTGCTCACTCTAATTTAAATAGCCAGAAAGGCATTGCACACTATGTGGAAAAACACCTTATCTAATTTTGTTCTCAAACTGATAAGCCCTTATTTTTGGCACAGAAATTTCAGAAGGCGGAAATTAAAAACACAGCTGTTTTATTGAGATAAGCCTCGCTCTTGTTGCATGCATTTACGACATCTTGCATGCTAATGGAGTCACGGCTGTTCACCATCATGTGTTTTTTAAAGCCCATCAGGCGCAAAATTGTGATGATCATTCGGTCTAAAACGGTTATTGATTCACCAATGTTCGTCCTTAAAATTTGGCTTGATGTGTTCTGCTTAGTGGCAGAGCTAATTATTTCTCTAGCAGTCTGTTCACACTCTGTCTAGTTATATCCACGTCTGTAGTTAAGCAATGTGCATGATTCTTGCTGCATTGCATTCAGGTTGTAGGAGGAAAGAAAAACAGGGGGTGACAAAAGAAGAAATTTACTTTCCCTGCTTAAAATGAGATTCTGTAATGAGGGTTGGACATTCAAGCCCATTCCTCCCTGTGTATGAACAGGCCAATTTGCAAGCTTCCTGCATTCATATTGTTGCCGACTGTGAGAGTAATTCCAGACAGTGCCTGAGCCTCACATATCACCTCTTAATAGAGTTTTTTGAATTCATTCTCACACCTCGATAACAAAGACAGTGCTACTAGATAACCTCATACCCTCACCCCATCTTTTTGAATGTCAGTCATGTGCACACAACGTACATCTTTGTCAATGTATACCAAGGGACTCTCATTGTGTAGGATTTTTCCCATTTAACAGCTATTAGAGGAAGAGAAACCTGTCGGCAACAACAGAAGGTCATTTCAATGCTAAAAACTGATATGGTTTTTCAGTTCAAAACACTATGTCATCAGCACAATAGTCCACAGTGATGGGCAATCATAAACAGTATCTATCCTCCTGAGTCCCACATATAAATGGATATTATTTCACACCCGGCTCAGATCGGTGTGTGTCTAGTGGAAATGAAATGCTTGCATCATTTCAAAGAGCAGATATACGTGAGCGTTTGCTACAGTTATTAGCAGTCCTGTTGATAAATATCAAAGCAGCACATAAGATGTGTGTTAAGGCACACTTGTGTATGCATATGCAATATGAGAATATAGATTATACTGGCATGTCTTCTCTGTATTTTTTTAATTAAAATTGTTTTGCCTGATTAATCTGGGGAAATTGCCAAAAACAAATGAAGGCATAATTTTGAAGAGAATACAGATTGATTTCATTTCAAATATTATGACACATACGGCAGATGAACGATGCAAGTCACACATGTTTTTTCTTGATTAACATATTCAACATTTGGTCTCTATATAACTGAAAATCCCAATGTGACTTCATCCTGCATCTCTCCCTAAAGATTTTCACATTATCAGGGAAAGGGCAACCTCAAAACTGCGAAGACAGCACTGGGGATTAACTCTATTACAGGTTGAGGGAATTTTTAATCAGCTTCAAATGAGAAGACATTGTTTATTCCATGGTGTACAATTATAGAAAAAATAACCTAAACCTTTCAGGGGGCAAAATGAATGCAAGATGAAATGTCTGTGTCACTCGGCAGAATCTTAATCCAGTGAGAAAACCTCAAAAATTAGAGGCACTGTGATGAGCTCAATGCCTAGTTCTGAATAAAGCAATCACTGCCTGTTTTCCTGAATACATCCAAAAATACCATTCACTTCCAACGTGTAGTTGACATTTCTTTTAAAAGTGTGCACAATCATGTCAAGTCCTAGATGATAATGATTTTACCTGACATGAATTACCTTGATCAAGATGTAAAACTATGTTTGAGAACAAAAATAAACTAGAGCTGGGTCATCAGTGGGATGGATTTATGATTACCAGTATATGAAATCATGACACAGAACCTAGCAGATTGATCCTACAGTGGGGAAGGACAGCATGTGATAATAACCAGGAAGTAAAGTGTGGTTTTAATGACTCATCTGTGTTTGTTAAAGTTAAAGAATGTTGTTTTCAATTCACTGAGCGGAAGTTGGAGTGAATCGGTTCTCAAGACGTTACTGGATACAACCCTCACTATGTCACGAGGTTTTAAAAAATAAAGGTTTCTGCCAATGTCAAGTTTGTCTTCTTTTTTTATGTAAGCCTCAAAGGAATATTCTGCTCTCAGATTTTTCATGACTGTATCTCTGGCTTCTGTTTTGTTTCCTGGGACAGCTCTAACAGATTTGCATAAACAACACACGACTTAACATTTTTTTTCATTTGTGCTTGTAAAAGTTGCGACTGACTGTCACTAATGTATCCTGTAAATCAAGCAGAAACTGCGGTAGACAGAAAAAAAAGTGTTTTATTAATCCAGTAATATGCAAAGCAGACCTAGTGTGTTACCTCACCATATCTCAGCAAGGCAGTGTGTACGCCAGCTGTGTTTGAGTTTGGGCCGGCATCCGGCACCTCTAAAACCATTCTTTTCACACAGCGGTGTCACTCTTTCATCTACTTATGTTACATCAATGCAAAATATGCTGCCTCTCAGTGGCCATCTGGAGAGGCCAGGTCTGGACTGAGATGGTAAATGAGTGGATTACAGGGGTCAGTTTCTCTCTAGATGCACAAAGGGATGATGTAATGTGTCAGCTCTGGCCCGACGGCTGCATGCAAACAACATCTGCATCAGTGTGCTGAAATAAAAGGCTTGTTACGAAAGGTTTTCTCAGCTCTTCCTTTCAGCTGGGCTGCAGTATGCTTTAAGAACAGTGAACTGGTCACGATGCACTGCTGCTGCAGTTTGGAATTTTAAGTGTCCTACATGATGAAGTGAAACTGGAGCAGAGAGAGCATGTTATATCCTAAGCAGTGGAGGCTCGAAAGTCTACAGAGGACGGAAGGTGGGGGCTTGGAGAGGGGGTTGTGGTGGTATTTTCCTGCATGCAGTCTGATCCTAAAACACAGGTGCAGCCTCCATGCAGTCCTCCCTGCCTTTGAGCATACCCCACCCCCTCCTGCCCGCTGGAAAGTGTTTGTCCATCTGATCCTCCATTAAATCCCAATTATTATGGATTTGTCTTTTGGCAAACGGTGATTTGCTTAGATGAGGGGCTGTTAAAGGTTAACGGGGTAGATCTGACAGCAGGGGTATTGCCTGGAAACATCTCGGCTTAAGAAAACGGTGTGTGCTTGGAATAATTCAGGTTTATGCTTGTCTACTCAATGGTGCAGAAACATATCCAAATTCTGCAAAAAGATCATTCTGTATTCTTAAATCAGACAGAAAATAGGTCACTGCCTGTCATGAGAATGACATATGACAAAGCCTGGACTTAGTTTCACTTGCCTTCACAGAAAATAACACTGCACAACTCAATTCTGACTTGTTTTTTGATGCAGCTGCGACCTCATCAGAGGATTCCTGTCTCCCAGAGCGCCTGAGAGAAGTTGGAAAGAAGAGGGGGTTCACAGCTGAGATGTGGGGCTCCCAGCGACGTCATGCAGAGCCGATCATTGTCTCTCTCACACTTTCTAACGAGCCATTTCACAACATCCAGACAGCGGATCGGGCTGTGCGCAGCGGCGGCATCGGCTTTGCCCTGGGGGCTTTTTTCTCTCGACCATAACTAACAATTTGGATTCACCACGCGGATGAGGCCAATTACCGGACTTAGTCTATCTTAATTTATCATTTGTGATCGACCAGATAGTGAGTTAAGCAATGGCTGAAGAGATCGTAGTCTCCGCCGGCTGCGAAAAGTGGCAGTTCACATGAACGCCTAAGAAAAAGGCGCATAGATTGAACAGAGATCGGTGGACACCATGAGCACATCGGTGGATTTTTCACTCAGAAAGTCACTGAGTGCGTTTGATTTGGGATTACAGTAACGACACAGGACGAGTTGTTTGAAGGAGGAGATTTTAATTGGTAGTGTGCTTCCTCTCGCTCCTGTTCGCTGTCCTCCGGGTTCCTGCAGGACTCCAGAGTCGGGGAGATCTCATGCAGTCGCCAAGGTTGGTCTGTTTGTCAGTCAGGCTTATTTTAAATCCTAACTAACTGGGGGTCTTGTTAGGCTTCGCTTGTTGGGTTTTGAACTATTATTTTATGCTAAATATATCTGTTTTTGGTGAGAAAAGCTGTATTTCTTCAAAAATAAGAACTTACACGCAAGTTGAATCGTTGATCTAAACCCTTTTGACGAATATACAAACATATGCTGAACTGTTGTACTTAACTTATTATCAACAATCTAGAGGAGAAGCCTGGTGAAGCTATTTATATCTTCCCATCTTCACAGCAGTGCAACTGAACAAACACGCCTGCTGGCTGAAGATTTTCACCTCTTTAAACTCCTAATTGTATGACAGCTGTAATTAGAGCAATAACCGAGCTGTCCATAAAGCTCAGATTTAATGACAGGTTTTGGTTGTCCTCGTAATGCCATGTGCGTTTGTGTTATAATTTGAGGTTTCATATCAGAGCTCACAACAAGCGCCATCTGTTGGAAAAAAGCATCAATCCGCTGTGAGCTTCTCGTTAGAAATAAACGCGCTCAGTGGTGATACTCGGGCCTGTGTGGCATATAAAAATGTCAAACTGCGGTTGTTCCATGCATGACTGGTCTGACAGGTAGAGCTATGGGAAGTTTGAAGCAGAACACGCTAAAGTGTGATTGGACAACACTATGTTTTATTCTAATATACGCACTGTACCTGTTGAAGCACGTGGAGCACATGATCTGGCTAGATTTGTCTGTGGAGATATTTCCTGATTTAGACCAGTGCATGATTTTTATTGTATATGTTAAAAGTAACATTTTAAAATCATGAAATCTATCTGTGGATTTAAGACAAATATTAAAATGTAAGAATTTGCTGAATGAACTCTTGACCAGAAAAGGCTCTAGAGAGAACTCTTAACAGGTTGGTTAGATGTGGACTGAGTTGTGCTGAGAATTCTGTCTTTGTGATCAGAATCGGGGTTGCAGCAAAGGATTTTTTTTCACTATACAATTACCTGTAAATAAATTAGTAAAATTAAAGGTAACAAATTGCTGTTTTGTCCTTGAGTATGATAAAAATGGAAAAATACTGAAAGCTTTCTTTTTCCCATTTTCATCACTAAATGGTTAAATGAGACTAAGGAATAAACAGAACTTCCCTGTGTAAATAAGTGGTATGTCAACAGCAAACAGAATTTTGATAGATATACATAAAATAATGTTTCACCTTTATCTGCAAACTCATTGCAACAGGTGAAGATTGAGAAAATACAATATTTTTCATATTTGCTGGGACAGAAATACGAGCTGTCAACATAAGTCACATTGAAATATGTCTGCGTCGGAGCACTGATAGGGTGGAGGAACATGCCATCCCGGAGTTTGCCTCTGCTGAAAAAGCCGAAAATGTTCCATTGTTCATCAGAACATGTCAACAACTAGTTTATGCCTTTCAGCTGCAGGCATTCATTTCAGATGTGAATGACTTATATATTAGAGCTAGACATCAGTCTGCACAGGGCCACCCTTGTGGAAAACATGTATAGGCTCAGACTTTATTGTACATGGACCTATCGGTCATCCATGAGAGGACAGCAATCACAAAGACGTTCACTATTTCTATGGAAAAACACTGTATGAGCAACCTCAGCCTGAATACCCAACTATCTTACTGGGTTTGATTTAGTATAAAAGACATCAAAAGATAACATTTTTTATCTGTTCTACTGAAAGACAACCAAAAAAATAGGTGATATATTTAGAAGTGGGAATCATCTCTTGTTCTTCTTGTCAGTGATTAATTAAAGTGTTTTGACCATCATGCTAAAAATCCTACGTAGATGTATTTCAGAAAACAAGCATTCTCAAGATATTGGATTTATGAATCACAAATCAAATCATTCATTGTTGTCTCATTCAGCGTACATTTATTTGTTCATTTGTGAGGATGTTCATTGGATTTTATTGTAAAGACCTCAGTTATCGTTGGGCAGGTGCATCTACAGTAAGGTCAATGAGCTCTTAGTTTGTTTTATGCTGATCTGTCTCACACCTAAGGGTTTCAGTTTTAATTATTGCAATTTTGGTAATTTAATGACCTTAGGATGAGTTTATATCACAGTATTAACGGTATATTAAACAGAGTAGGGTTTTTAGACACTGCCCTAAATGTATTTGATTCCACCTTGTGATATTTTTTAATTGGTTATTTCTTTCTGTTAAATTTCCTTAAAGCTCTTTGGAATTCAGCTCCCTTCCTTTCCCATTTCCACAGTCACATCACTAACATTGTGTCTGACAGAGTCACTGATGGACCTAAAACTTTAAATAGATTACCCAATTTGTCAGTAAGCATTAAATAAACTGGCAATATTTTGATAGCTGTTTAAGACTTTTTTACAGGTCACTAGTTCCACTTTGTCAGAAATGAAAATTTGATGCTTTCTTTGTCATTTACCACAGCAAAGTAAATATTTTAAAGACAGTTAGTTGGATAAAGCAGTTCTGTGCTTTCAGCTTTTGGAAAATGTCTTGGCAGGTCTTCACTATGGTCAGATGTTTTATTGTCAAAATATGTAATCAAGAGAGCAATGAGCAGATCAGTTGAAAATAAAAAATAAACTTAGTTCATATTGAAATATTTTTCTTTTCTGTAATAATATTCTATTTTAACAAAATCTGTGAAGTTTCTCCAGATGTCTTGCATGTAGAAAGAACTACATTGAAAAGCATGTTTGACACTTTAAAATGAAAAGTGTTTGAAATACTGACACTAACTAAAATACTTCCATCAAACTGGATTTATTAATATCGAAGTAAATATGTTATATCAGATAGACTTGTCGATCAGCCACAGAAAATGAGAACCACAAGTGTCCCTTTCCTATCAGGCAGCAAAGAATTTGTAGAGCAACATTGCGCACCTGCAGAGACTATTGTTAATGTGCACGTTGCATTATCAAAGCTGAGAAAAAATATTGTGAGCCCTAAAAAAAAATCTATAAAAAGTATCTGCAGGCCGGCACCGTGGTGCAGTGGGTAGCGCTGTTGCCTCACAGCCAGAAGGTTCAGGGTTCAAGTCCCTTCTGTGAGGAGTTTGCATGTTCTCCCCATGTCTGTGTGGGTTCTCTATGGTTATCTGGCTTCCTCCCACCTCCAAAAACATGCAGCTTAGGTGAATTGATCATTCCAAAATTGCCCGTAGCTGTGAGTGTGTGTGGTTGTTTGTCTTTCGTGTGGCTCTGCAGTGCACCAGCATATAGCTCAGAGTGCCCCATGGCTCTCACCCATAATTCAGCTGGGATAAGCTCCAGCAATCCCTGTGACCCTCAAAAAGCAGAAGAAATGGACAAAAGGATGAATGAATGAATTCTACATTTTATGGATTTTTTTGTATTTCTGTGTCTCTTTCTATTATTTTTACCGGACAAGGCAGTGGAACCCTTGTGTAAACAAACAAGGTTGGCATATGTGTGAATAAAATGTTGAGATGCTATAAATTGTGGATTTCATGTTTTGTTTTGCAATTTATGGCTGGACCTTTTCATTAAATGAGAACATTTTCATTCTAGTGTGTCATTTGTGCACATCTTTTGAGGTTCTCAGTCAACCGGGTCGAGGTAAATCAAGAGCAAATCAGAATCAAATGGACTTGTTGTAAGTTCGTTTCATTAACTGACTGAACGTCTGTTCTGAACTGAGAGTTGAAACATCTTCATCCAACCTTAAGCAAGTCCAGTTGATTCCTCGTTTGTTCACACTGACATTCAGTCTGAACATGACACTTGGGGATGTCAGCTAATGGGAGAGAGTTTGTTTGATTGTTTGTCCTTGTCTCCCTCAATGTAGGTTGTACAGTATTCCAGACCACTGTAGGTGATTGAAAGACCAATAGTGACGAGAAGAGGAAAGTAGATCACTCACAAGTCTTATAAGATTGAACATGGAGCCCTAAACATGAATAGTGTGCCCTGCCCCCTGGGGGGAGTTGCACTGATTCCAGTTCTCGGGTTTTCCCTCCACGCTCAGGTTATTGTTGTGACCTTTCTCATGTGGCCTTGTCGACTCTGTGCAGACTGTGTATCACTATGTGGGTCGTCGTCTAACAAATCTGCTCAGTGAGATGTAATTCGAAACTTTGAGTGGGGGGTTTAAGGGCAGGACGTCTAGCCGTGATTGGTCGAGGGCGTCGCTCGCGCTCGGAGGCTGCACCTTGTCGACACGCCCCCTAAAGGAAGACAGACCGTCACGCTGCTTCCAGCCGTCCGTCACGCGCTGCTAGCTAGCAACGCTGTTCCGACTGCCCACGGAGCCCCACGCCGAGGAGGAAAAACCTCCCCAGTGACGAGAAGGGGCCACTTCACACCTGTTTTATGGACTTTTTCGTATGTTCCCAACAAGAAGTCGGCGACTCTAACCTGTTACTCTGTTTTAATACGGTTTGACCAGGGAGAGGAGTGAAGTGCGACCCCGAGCTGGATGGATGGTTATGGGGAAAAGAGGAAGACCCTCGGCGCTAGACGTGTGGAGAGTCCTCGCCGTGTTTCTGTCACTCTTCCCTGTTGGTAAGATTATTCTTTTTACGTTTTTCTAATTAGTTTTACAATCCGTACGTGATACGGTGAAGCAGACAGCGATGTTTAACTGTAAATTAGCTAACATGTCTAAGAGCGTTCACTCAACTCTTCTAACACTGTGGGCTGCCAGGTTGGGTCCACATATTTTAGTGATGCAGCAATGGAACAAAAGTTACTTTATCTAACAATGTGCACTTTGTGCTGGAATATTAATTATTGAGTTGGCGGCGATTCCATCCAACTCTCAACTAAAGTGGTAAAAGTCAACCAGATTTGACATTTCAATCGAAGTGCTTACTTTCAGACGGATGGAAATGTCTGTCTAATCTTATTTATGGTCTGAAAGTTGAAGCTTAGAAGAAATAATAGAGTCCGATATGACCAGTTTAAGCGTTAAATGTTGCAAGTGCGAAGAAAGCTAACCCGAATTGAGAGGGATTGTGGAGCCGCTGCAGACCTCAATCCTTGTTTCTTTTGGGGGATGGGTAATGCCTCAGTGTTCAACATGAGCTCCCCTCAGTTTTGTTCCAGTCTAACTTTGGATGCTGACTGGGCACAGAATTAAAATTTGAACTATTGTTAAAAATTGATAGACTTATTTTGGGGGAAAAAATTGTGATCTAAATACCCTGAAGCCACAATTTTGAAAACTTTTTGTCAGAAGTTTGTGTGACCAGAAGTAAATGAGCAGCACCGTGTTTTATTAATTTTCCACACGTTTACATTTAAACTAATTTTATCCCATTGATTTGACCATGGTGTTTGCTGAGGACCACTTTTTGCAGTGGGGGGCATCTTGTGCAACAACCCCCCCCCCTTTTGCTCGTTTGCCAAGGTCTTATCAGTTTCCATATAAAGTCATTGACCATCCAACAACAAGGAGATAATTCCCTGATAGTTGAGAACAAGATTAGTTTATTGCCGTCTATCAGATTGGTGGTAAATAGATGTGATGTGGGGGTTGGAAGGGGATGTAGTCCAACTTTCAGGAGGGATAACATTTTAAATGTGACTTCAGACCATTCAGATTGTATGGCTTTCTCTTCTCCAGACACTGAATCTAAAAATTCTCACAGCCTGTTCATAAAAATGATGTATTAGTTAACTGTGATATTGATTAAAACACAATATTAAAACAGCGCATCCTGAAACGTTTTTCAGAGGTCGCCAGTGTGGATCACAACTGTGGTCAAATCCTCATGAAGGGTGTTCATTAGCATGTTGGGTGGTATGTTTGCTTGTACATACAGTAAATATATAAAGTTACCTTGTTAAAATAAGAAAGTCATCTTGTGTCCAGGTTGACATGAGGAAAGACTCAGAAGAGTTTTTTTTCTAATGAGTTTTTATCCACTTTTTGATAATACAAGGTTACATGTCTTAAATATTTCAAAAGTTGCATAGATGTAGATGTCATTAATCATGTTTTTGCACCTACCATTTGGTGCCTTTTTGCATAGCATTTGAGTGTTTTTTTAAAATTTCCAGCCAATAAGTAATAGCAAAACGTATGCCTAGTATAAAAAATAGGAATTTATATTTTTACTTTGTGTAATTTGATGCACGATATATACTTATTAAACCGCAGCCTAACACAAATGGCTACATTAGTATTCAACATCAGTTGGAATTTTTTTTTTATTAATCATGTTTTGTGAATATGTGGTTTTAGACCATCAACAATAAGAAATATATAACAAGTTTATATCAAACTTTATTCATATCTTTAGCTTTCTTTGTGTCGTGTTTTTAATTTATGTGGTCGCTGCTGATTTATTTCATTTGTTCACACTGTATCTTGTTTTTCCCTGACAGTGAGTCTGCAGTGCAAGATCCTGAGGTGTAACTCTGAATTTTGGGCCTCCACTTCAAACTCTGGACCAGAGGAGGAATTCTGCACGGCACTGCGAGCATACAACACTTGTGTTCGCCGTACTGCACGTACCTGCAGGGGTGACTTGGCTTATCATTCTGCCCAACATGGCATAGAGGATCTAATGAGCCAATACAACTGCTCCAAAGATGGTCCCACATCCCAACCACGTATCCGTACACCACTTCCTCCTCCACCGCCGCCAATCCTCCCCGACAGCCAGGAACGTTCTGATGGTCCAGAAGTGTGCCATTACGAGCGCAGTCTTTCACGCAACACAGCACCACCTAATTACACACACTGTGGCTTCTTTGGAGACCCACATCTCCGGACCTTTAGTGATGACTTCCAAACGTGTAAGGTGCAGGGAGCCTGGCCCCTCATCCACAACAAATACCTGTCTGTCCAGGTGACCAACACTCCTGTTGTGCTAGATTCTTTGACCACTGCCACGAGCAAGGTATGCATGTTCACACTTCACACTAACAACCGTATCACATCCAGTTATTCTCAAATCATCAGAAAGGGTTGTGACTAAGTGTTGTTTTTGTTTGTTCATCCATCTGTTGAAAAATTGTTGAATGTTCATCATGACTTCTTCAGCTTTTTCAGCCATTTGTCCTGTAAACTATACATATCAACTTCACCAAAACGCATGAAACATGATAAGCACATAATAACTATTTATTTACAAAACAGTAAAACAGTATTCTCTACAGTATGCCAGGCTCAACAAAGAAAGATTATCAGGGGTTTGTGTCATATTTGGATGATGGTTAGTTCTAGGCTCTAGTACAATCAGTTGTCTAAAACACTGAACTATTTAGTTTATTGTCATGTTCCAAAAAAAGGAAAGCTATACATTCTCAGAGTTAAAAGATTTTAACCAGAAAAGTCAAATATTGTTCTAAATTTCATCAGTGGCTTTAGGCCACTGATGATTAATCAGTGATTAATCAGTGATGATTAATCAGTGGCCTAAAGCCTGGATGTATAAATTAGTCCAGTTGATTTACCAGTTAACTAATTATTTCCACTCTGCAGTCAACAGAAAAATAATTACAGTCAACCCTCGGTTTTCGAACATAATCCGTTCCAGAAGGCTGTTCGAAAAGCGAGTTGTTCGAAATCCGAAACTATTTTTCCCATTATAATTAATGTAAATAATTTTAATTCGTTCCAAGTCTAAAAAACAACTTTTTCTAAGTTTTTTTTTAAAACTATTTTACACCATAAACCACACTGTATACTGTTTACCATAAATAAAATAGGGTAGAAATAGACACTGTTTTATTTTAATAAAAGATATCCTATCGAACTTTGAACATGAATGCGCTACGGAGGAAGCATCCTGGGCATTCGAGTTCGCTCGGCTCCCGAGTGAGTCGCGTTCAGGTCTGCTCGGCTTCTTTTGGTTTGGTCGAGAGCCGAATTTTGGTCGAGTTCAGAGACGTAAAATTCTCGGATTTTCTGGTCGAAAACCAATTTGGTCGAGAACAGAAGCGTTCGAAAACCGAGGGTTGACTGTACGCTGCAACAGTAATAACAAAAGTGACTGGAAGGCCCAACAAGATACACAAACTGATGAAAAAGATTCAAAAAACTCCTGACAATTCCTTAAGTTAAAAACAATGGCTAAGAAATGAACACATTAGACGTTGCATCAGGGTAGTTTCTTTGTGTGAGCCTCTTCTCTCTTGTGGTGTAATTGTGAGAGCTGCTGTTCAGTTGCTTTCCTGTCAAGCTGGGGACTCTGGTGAATGTTTGGATGACTTCCATCGCAACAGATGAAGAAGCCAAACCCAGTTTGACTGAAAAAATCTCGATAAGCTTTATAAATGATGTTAGTTTTATAAGAGCAACACTGCGTCATATGTAACACAAGGCTCCATTTTCACTCTTCACAGTGGACAAATGATGTTCAGTCCCCACTGGACACATAAATTATACACTGTAGTTATTGCCTCGGATTGTTAGACATTTCTGTCATATCTGTATCAGCAGTGCATTGTTGTTTTGTTTAGTGGCATATTGGTTGGCTGAATGGCTGTCCCTAAAACAGATTTCATTAGAACTCAAGGTCAGTAACACAGAAGAGTATTTTTAGCGGGCAAAGTCACTTAAACTTGGTCCAAAAAAAAAGTTGAAGCCGTGGACCTCAGCCACTTTGCAAAGTTTTGTAATTGAAGTATTTAGACTGAGGTTTAACAAAACTTTGTCCTGAATCACATCGGTACAAAATGTAATCATCTGTAATCAGGGGTTTATAATTATACACCATAAAGTATTAGTGTAATTTTTAGTTTTTGAAGCAATAACATTTCTATGCTGCTGTACTTGAAAGCAAATGAGACAGCTTTTCTTGAGGTCTTTATCGTGGACAAAGGCAAAACAAGGCAGCAGCCGTTTCCACCTGTGTAAATAAGGCCTCTGGTTAAATATCTGCATTAGCAGAGCTCTGTCTTTGGGACACTGCCTTTGCTAGAGCAAATAAAAACTGTCTGGTTATTTCCATCTTCATTTTAGGGAGGTTATAATAGTGTTTTTTCTTTTTTGTTATAATAATAAGAAAAGACCTGCCACAGAAACAGAAGTTCTGTCCAATGCAGGCAGACGTCAGAGTCGCGAGCCTGTCCTGGTATCACTGCTCTGACAATGGCTCATTGGTGTCCCCATGAAACCAAGCTCCGCTGAGTCCTGACCAGTCTCACTTAATTAGCTGCAAAGTATATTGCTCTGTCCTGGCTCGGCGCCACTCCCTGGAGCATAGTTCTGGGGTTCACAGGCAGGTTTTTCAGCGCTATGAATGGATCGTCTTTGTGTCTGGAAACTGAGGCCTGATTTTACATGGCCGAGACTCATGTTTTTTGAGGGCGTTTACCTTGGCCTCCCCTATGTTGAGCCAGTGCTGAAATATGACACTAATGTTAGGTGGTGGGATGGATGGCATATATTGTACAAACTTGTTCTCAATGAGTAAGCATAAGCTCATCCCTTTTTGTATTTGAGTGTAACAGTGACTGCTGTTACCAAGGTTTCAGAATGTGACCAAAAAACTGATAACAGATTTGCATTTGTAAGAATGGCGTACATGATCATACAGGCTGAAACTTTTTCTTATGTCTTTCTGCAGCTGACAATCATCTTCAAGAATTTCCAGGAATGTGTAGAGCAGAAAATGTACCATGCCGAGACAGATGAGTTGCCAGCCGCGTTTGCAGATGGCTCCAAGAACGGAGGTGAACGGAATGGAGCCAACACACTACGTGTAGTGGAGAAGGTTCCTGGGCAACACGTGGAGATCCAGGCCAGGTACATCGGAACAACAATCGTGGTTCGGCAGGTAGGCCGCTACCTGACATTTGCCGTGCGAATGCCAGAGGAAGTGGCCAATTCTGTGGAGGAAGGTGACAACCAAGACTTGTACCTGTGTCTTAACGGCTGTCCTGTCAACCAGCGAATCGATTTCAGGAACTTCAGGGCTCGAACAGCTGAGGCCCAAGTTGCAGGCAGGACCCGGAGTGGCGTTGCAGCAGCAGGCTTTACCTACCAAACTGCTAAGGCCAGGTGCAAAGAGAGGCTCCCAGTGGAGGACTTGTACTTTCAGTCCTGTGTGTTTGATCTCCTCAATTCTGGAGACATTAACTTCACCATGGCAGCCTATTATGCTTTTGAGGATGTGAAAATGCTCCACTCAAACAGCAAGAGGTACCACATCTTTGAAAAGGATGCTTTTATGAGAAATGCAGCACAGAGGGGCAAGGATTTATTTTCAGTCTTCCTCACTGACCTCCTTGCTGTCCTACTGTGGATCGAGTGTTGCACAGGTCACCTATAGTCCTGTTACAGCAGTACCATCATGGTGTATCTCATTGAGTGTTTGCTGCCGTCTTCTGCACCGGGTCTGTGATCTGACTGGTGGCTTGCCAGTGAAACCATCCCAGCTTAGGGACTCATTTTAGTTGTATTGTCATGTTTTGACTTCAGTCTAATGACAAGGTGAGTTTCACCCTGCCCACACCTATCATCATATGTATTTAACTGGTTCATGGGACTGGTCTTTGAAGAGAGCAGCGATGAGAGACCAGCTACTCCAGAGCTCAGGATATCTACCTGGGATTAAATCCCACATTCTCACTGGGGCTGCATGCCTATGGGAAACTGGACAAGATGATCTTTTGCAGAAAGAAGAGTTTGCTGATCATCCCTCCCCGATTCCCTCATTGTTGCCAAGCCAGTGGAGCTCTCTGTTGCTCATGTCGCGAAGCGAGAGGACCTGACAGGGGCTTTTGTTAACCTAAGGCCAGAAGCAGCTCTATGTTTGATTAGTTTCCAGCTTTGGAAAAGCCTAAGCCTTTTTGGAGGAAGCACTCAGCCAAAAGGATGTCAGTGGAACGTCTCCAGTTGTCTGCTGTGGAGATTAATGGGTCATATTGTTCAGTTTGTGTGTGTGTGTGTGTGTGTGTGTGTGTGTGTGTGTGTGTGTGTGTGTGTGTGTGTGTGTGTACGAGTGTGTGTGCACTTTGGTACATAATATGTGTGCAGAATTCAGCATCTGTGGTTAATTTTGTGTTTTGTGGATGCAGGAGTTCCCAGAAATAACAATAACCATCCTCCATTGGACAAAATCTTTCCTACATCTTTAAGTTGCACCCAAAGTGTCAGAAATAAAAACAAGGTGCTCCAGTTTGTTGAAGTGGATTCTATCGGCCAAGTGGATGAAAATAGTAGATGAAAATAGCCGTTTCTTGTCGTTTTCAGTGTCATCCAGTCTTCAGACGGTGTATTTTTAGTCTGTAAAGTAAGTAGCTATAAAGAAAGCAAATGAACAACTTTAACTAAGGGCACTCAAGAGTGTTTACAGATTTTAGATCAAACTACAACACCTCTTTCATGGCAATTTGTGACTTTAGCTCTCCACTCTGTTCAGCAGTGGTGTAGATAATGTTAGTACTCACTGTAAAAATGTCACCTCTAGTTTGTTTAGCATTTTATAGACTACCAGTGTGCTGAAATGACTGTTGCTTAGTGCATAAATGATAAGCATATGTCTGTAGATGTGATTTTATGGCTTAAGTCATTGCCAAAGAACCCTTGTGCCAACATTTTTCCAACAACTGAAGTTTCTTCTTTCAGTCTCAAACATCTCGCATCAGAGGGATCCGTCATATATCATTTGTGTTTGTTGGTGACTTCATGGTTGTGCATAAATAATAACACGATAAATGCAGTTTTCGTTTTTGCACTTTCACCTTTGCTTTTCCCGTGTTTCATGATAGCACTCCTTGTTACAAGAGGTTTCCATTTCTCAGCTCTCTCAGCTGCAGTATCTGCTAATGTGTAAGACATACCCGTAGATGCGACGACTATTTGGGCAAAGTTTTACTTCATTTATCCTTTACACTGAAGTATTCAGCAGGCATTACTACTGCTGTTTGAAAAATGTACAGGTGCAACAAAAGATACCATACAAACAAAACTGTAATGTTGAGTCTTTGTTTATAGATGTCATTTGTATTGTGAATTTTGGAGCATATGGTTTTACACGTTGAATGTGAGATTGTACATAAGTTTTGTGACATGTTAAGTCTGAATTTGTACATTACCGGTTGTGTTTTGAATTAACTCATGTTTTTGTACATCAGATCTTTTGGTGAATGTGAACCTTTTTATTTGAAAAGGGATTTTTTTTCAAAAGCATGAACACCACAGAAGAACATCTTTGTACTAAAGACAGTATACTCGTGTCGTCTGTAGATATGTGATAAATGTTTACCTGACTATAGATCACATAAAAGATAACCTTAGCCTACGTCATTTTCAAAGGGCATTTAGTGATGTTTTCTGGGGTGTTCATGTTTTTTTAATTTAAGTAAAGCACTTTATGTTTTCGTTTTAATTTAGGCCTTATTTGGTTTGAAAATCTGTTTTAGAGATGTTTACTGGTTCAAAAGATTAGGGAAAAAAATCTGAATGGAAAATACCAGAAAGATCAAATTGTGTGTGTATATGTAAAGCAAATGTTGTGCCACATGCCAGCTGTTTATAATGTAAATTATTTATTGAATAAAAGAAAATGTCTTGTTAACAACGTGTCCTTATGCCTCATTTGCTGAAGTTCTGAAAGCCTTTGTTAAAATCAGGGCTTGAACTCAATTGGCAGTGTTTGACTGCCCCCTGCTGTAGGCAAGAAAAATAAAATGAGCAAAGTAGTTTTATTTAACACAGAAACATGTTTTAAGATAAAGACCACAGTCTATCAATCCAGTTTCTTTCTTAGACAGCTGACCTGGACAATAGCAGCCCCCTAAGTGAGTTGTCAAAATCAATTGAAAACTTCTATGAACACACACAGACCTAGTAACAGGACAAAAAAAGAAATGCAACTCATAATTGTCTGCGAGATGTGCCATAAAGTTCCTAACCAGTGACATTACTTTGTGTACACCCATGTATTAATGGTGTCCTGAGGGGATCTCTTCCCACACCTGGAACGGGGTGCGTAGCAGTTTGCTCAGAGCTGGACTGCGACAGTACTTGCAGGTATTGGCTGCACTGATACAACAACTCATAGGAGATGAGTTGGATTAATGTAGAGAGGAATGTGAGATCCAGTCAATGGTATCAATTAATCCTCTAGGAACCGTTGGACCATCTTTAGCTTTGAGTATATCACACATTAGCTGTGGCATTGTTTTGATAAGCTTCTGCAATGTCACAAGATTTATTTCCATCCAGCATTGCGTTAATTTTCCACCGAGATCTTGCAGTGATGATGGTAGAATCTGACTGCTGTGCAAAGCCTTCTCCAGCACATCCCCAAGATTCTCAATGGGGTTCAGGTTTGGAGTCTGTGTTGGCCAATCCATGTGTGAAGATGATGTCTGATGGTCCTCAAACCACTCTACAGTTTGAGCCAGATGAATCCTGGCATTTACACCTTGGAATACTGTATGCCCGTGTCATCAGGGAAGAAATCAATTGATGGAGTAATCTGGGGCCCATTTCACAAAGACAGGGTTAACAAACCCTGATTTAAACCTGTGGTTCTGGGCTGACTTACCCTGAACTTGGAAAACCAGGGATTTCGGTTTCACAAACGCTTCTCAGGGTTAGTTTCTTTAACCCAGAGTAAGTTTACCCGCAGTTTAGCAGGCTCGACAACTCTGAAGAAAATCCATCATCAATGGAGCCCCGATTCGACGATTCACCATGACGACGAACGAGACGCGCACCGCAACGCTTTACGGCAGTACAGATTTTAATTTATGCAAATGAAGACTTTGAGGACATTTTCAGAAGAAAGAGCAACAGCGGTGCAGATGCAAAGAAGAGGGAGATGGGGTGGGGGGAAAATTACTGCTCAAGTCAATGAGCAAATGTAAACGTAGTCCGTTGCACTCACAGTAAAATTACGTTGGTAAACGGCTTGAATAATAGTCTATTAATGTATTTTATTTAGGCACAATCCAGCGAGGGAGAAGCGCATATGTCAGCAGCTGAGAATGAAGTATAAAAACATTGTCCACACAGGTCAGACTTCTGTATCATCTCAGGGATCTTCTTCATCCTCATTATGTTCGATATTTTACAGTAAATATAAAAATATGGACGTTTGACTGTTCAGTTGTTTTATCGCCAGCATAATGCACTTTTCACGCTCATAAATGTGCTCTCATCTGTGTCAAGTTCTGTTAAATAAGGAAATATATTTACATGTCTTAATGTTATGTAAATAAAACAGTAAATTGGCATATGCACGTTACAAAAACAACTGAGAGGGATATTCACACCATTGCGTATACCTATATTATCTAAGAACTGAAATCAAGAGCTGACATGTAGCTCGTTTGCAGGGGTTCCCTGATACAGTAACATCCAAAACTGCTTTAGTTCTTACATCATTAGTGATGACATTGTACTGCTTATAACCTCTTTAAGGTATTCCAAGTTTTATTTTCTGTCTGTTTTAGTCATTTGATACACACTGGCGTTACCAATTGATAAATAGAAAAAAAAATAATTAACAAGAAATTGAAGAAAACAAAGGTGGTTTAAGATTTTATGTTACTGATTGTTCTCTTCCCATTGTTTCACATTCTGGTGGAATACAGAGTGTGACATTTATCCTCTACTGAAGTATTAACACCTTCTCATCCTTATTTAACAGAGCATGAATGGACAGTAGCAGAAGGGTCCCAACTGCACAGATTATCACAGTGAAATAGATGCTCAGTGACCACCAGCGGTTCATTCTGTGGAATTCAAATGCAACTATATGTTTTAATGTCCTCCTCATGTATTCCCATGTATCTGCTAAAGAAGTTTATAGAATTAATTTTCTAAAAAAAATACAGAATAGTATTAATAGTAATACTGGAACACAAGTTAGAGGTGGGTGATGGTCACGGGTGAATCATGTTAACTATTAGAATGATACAAATTGTAATGATACAAAAACTAACTTTGTATCTGTAAGAAATAAAGATGACCAAAGGAAATGTGTATTGTATGTTTTTATTGCCTGCTGTGATGGTGGTGATGGTGACTCTGAAATGATTCTGGTAGATGGTGTCTGTCACTGCTCTGCTGTCCTGGATAGCAGGAATCATCCTGAGGTGTTGTAGGCTCTCTCCTGTAATGTATAGTGGATTCATTAGAGTGGATTAAACAATGAAGACAAGTGGATTATTGTGCAAATCTTTAGGTTACTGACCACATTACAGTCGGCTTCTCAGGTAAGATTCATCATACATCTGTGAGTCAGGAACCGACCCAGAGCACTTTTACCTCCTCATCAGAAATGTAGTCTGTATAGCATCACACATGATCTGGACAGATGTTAGTTTATCTATGATTTAGTCTTTAACATGTTGAAACAGTGTTCAGTCTACATGTAACTTGATGGGAATGTGGGTACCATCTATGCAGACAATTACTTTGAGAAATACTAAAAGAAATATAAGTTACTGATCCAATTCTGATGTTGCAGCCCAATGTCATTAAGAGAATATATCAGATTTCTACCTCATTCACCTGCAATCCTGTGGAACTCCTCCTTGATGATTCTGACGGGTTTGTCTTCGGGGAAATAGAAAAACTGGGGTAAAAGTTTCAAGGCGAGACACAATGAGCATCTCCCACAAATACAGAAAAACTACCATTTGCAAATTAAAAATAAATAAAAAACTGACCAGAGTGTTACATACAGCGCTTCTGCAGATGTGAGGATAGATCAGGTCATGGATGCTTGTGTGCGTGTGTGTGTGTGTGTGTGTGTGTGTGTGTGTGTGTGTGTGTGTGTGTGTGTGTGTGTGTGTATGTGTGTGTGTGTGTGTGTCTGTGTGTGTGTGTCTGTGTATGATTCATTGGAACGTGAAACGGTACCGATAATAAAGAGAACTGTCTGGATATGACGGGACATCTGAACACGATACGAAAATATTTAATTATCTGTGACTAAATGCTGAACCTTCACAAACGGGATCCTCGTAAAACGGACATGCCATGTTTGCCTCTTAAATACGGAGTTATTTATAAAACCTTACGTCGGTCAAACTCTCCGTCCGACAAAACCAGGATAAAGCCGCGTGAGCGACTGTGAAAGGGAACGGAGTCAGAAGAAACTGTGGTTTAGTGAAATGAAACCTGCTCCAGACCAGTTTAGCTTCAGGGAGTCTGTTACTGTGGTTACAAACCCAGAGGTTCAGTTTATCTCTCTTCATGAAACTGGTCAGGGTTACTGCTCTCACTCTGGGTTAAGTTACCTCCCTTTGTGAAACCTAAAACCTTGGTTTTCCCTGATTTCAGGGTTAACTTACCCAAGTTTTCCACTAAACCTGCTTTGTGAAATAGGACCGTGTCATTCAGTACATTCAGGTAGTCAGCTGACTTCATTCTTTGAGCACATACAGTTGCTGAACCTGACGCGCCTGTCACTCTGGATCTGGGTAAATCTGGACTCAAATTCAAAAAACTTAATTAGTCCCCAAGGGGTAATTGTACACATAAAGCAGGATAGGTGAAAAACATACAGTGCAAACAGAAATAGTGTATACAGAAACGATAAACATAAATAATAATTAAATAATATCATAAATATAAATACAATGTTTATGTTACTTCAAAGCCTAGTGAGTTAGTTCAAAACCTAGTTAGTACAAAACCTAGTTAATTTAGAACCTAATTTGTTCAAAACCTAATTGGTTAGTTAATTAGCTAGTTAGTCAGTTAGTTCAGAAACTAGTTAGTTTAAAACCTAGTTAGTTATTTCAAAACCTAGTTCATTTAAAAACCTAGTTTGTTTAAAACACAATTCAAAACCTAGTTAGTTCAAAAACCTAGTTTTGTTCAAAATCTAGTGGGTTAGTTCAAAACCTAGTTAGTACAAAACCTAGTTAGTTTAGACCTATTTTGTTCAAAAGCTAATGGATTAGTTAGTTAGTCAGTTAGTTCAGAAACTAGTTTAAAACCTAGTTACACCTTCCATTCCTCCAGAGTTCAATCTTTATCCTCTCAAAAAAATTGAAGCCTTTGTCCCAGTTAGCCTAACTGATTAGTTGGTCGAAGAAGGAGAGGAGGAAAGTGTGTCTGTAGGGAGTGAGAGAAGAGGAACGCCAAGAGTATAGGACTGAGAGTAGGGACGTTGAATGTTGGAACTATGACAGGAAATGGTAGAGAATTGGTTGACATGATGCAGAGGAGGAAGGTAGACATACTGTGTGCCCAGGAGACCAGGTGGAAAGGTAGCAAGGCTAGAAGTTTAGGAGTAGGGTTCAAGTTGTTCTATCATGGTGTAGATAGGAAGAGAAATGGAGTATGAGTTATCTTGAAGGAGGAGCTTGTTAGGAATGTCCTGGAGGTAAAAAGAGTGTCCGATAGAGTGATGAATCTGAAGCTAGAAATTGAAGGTGTGATGTTCAATTTTGTTAGTGGGTATGCTCCACAGGTAGGATGTGAGCTGGAGGAGGAGAAATTCTGGTTGGACTTTGATGAAGTGATGCAGAGCATACCTAGAAGTGACAGAGTGCTCATTGGTGCAGACTTCAATGGACATGTTGGTGCAGGAAACAGGTGATGAGGAGGTGACGGGCAGGTTTGGTATCCAGGAGAGGAATGCAGAAGGACAGATGGTGGTTGACTTTGCAAAAAGGATGGAAATGGCTATAGTGAATACTTTCTTCCAGAAGAGGAAGGAACATAGGGTGACCTATAAGAGTGGAGGTAGGAGCACACAGGTAGACTACATCTTGTGTAGACGGTGTAATCTGAAGGAGATCAGTGACTGCAAAGTAGTGGGTAGCGCTGTCGCCTCACAACACGGCGGGTCCGGGTTCGAGTCCCGCTCTGTGCAGAGTCCTGCTCTGTGCAGAGTTCGCATGCTCTCCCTGTGTCTGTGTGGGTTCCCTCTGGGTTCTCCGGCTTCCTCCCACCTCCAAAAGCATGCGCTTCAGGTTGATTGGCCGGTCCCACATTGCCCGTAGGAGTGAGTGTGTGTGTGCATGGTTGTCTGTCTTTGTGTGTGGCTCCGCGGTGCACTGGTGTCGTGCCCAGAGTGTCCCCCGTTGATCTCAGAACATTGGACGACCCACTCTACCGCCCTCTTTTACCACTGAGCCACTGCCGTCCAATTAGTGATTAGTGGTTTTCTCAAGGCTACACAGCTGTTGTCTCAATTGCTTGAGTTTCTTTTGTGTGGAAATGCTCTTATGTACTCTACTTTCACTATTAAACATAGCCCTGAGTTCTACTGTTGTTTTTCTTTGGGATGATTTCGCCAAATGTTCAAGTGATCGCCAATCACAATCATTTAGGATTTTTTTCCAGCCACATTTCTTCCTTGAAGACGATGGGTCCCCACTACTTTTCCAGTTTTAAATAATGCGTTGGACAATTCTTAACCAAATTTTAGTAGTTTCTGCAATCTCCGTAGATGTTTGACCCTTCAACAGACTAACATGTTTTCTATGACCATGGGATGTATCTTATGGCATGGTTGTTTAAGAAATGGGAAAACTCATTGCACCAATTTGGGGTTCAATGACTTGTTGTCAACTGAAAGATTATCACCCTAACCCTAACCCTAACCTAACCCCAACCCTAACCCATAACCCTAACTCTAACCCCTAACCCCCAATCCTACCCTAACCCAAACCATAACCCTAACCCAATGAGTCAGGGTTAAGGTTCACCGTTACCCTAACCCTGACCATTTATCAATGGCATTTTAAGGTGACCTCACTCCCGGGCCCCATGTGCCAGTGCACCTCGTAGTTCCTATAAAGGTTCTATTTTTACTTCACTTAACCCAAACCCTAACCCTACTCTAACCCTACCCTAACTCTACCCTAACCCCTAACCCTAACCTTACTCTAACCCAGTTCTTAACCTGGGTTCGATCGAACCCTAGGGGTTCGGTGAGTCGGTCTCAGGGGTTCGGGGGAGATGGAGGGCAAGACAAAACACCCTGCACTGCTGAACATACACAAATCACTGTCCGTTTGACACAAAATGTCAATCCGTGATGACATGCCCCCTTAGCCATCAGTGACTGCAGGTGATCACGTGACGCTACATCGATTAGCCTACCTGTGCCACATGGGATTTTGCGCACTCGGGAGTCGATTTATGCCTGTCATGATGGTACGTTGGGCGGCACGGTGGCGCAGTGGGTAGCGCTGTCGCCTCACGACAGGGCGGTTCCAGATTCGAGTCCAGCTCTGTGCTGAGTTTGCATGCTCTTCCCATGTCTGCGTGGGTTCTCTCCGGGTTCACCGGCTTCCTCCCACCTCCAAAAACATGCGCTTCAGGTTGATGGGCCGGTCCTAAATTGTGTGTGTTTGTGTGTGCGTGCGCGCGCGTGCGTGCATGGTTGTCTGTCAGTGCTCCGCGGAGCACTGGCGTCGTGCCCGAAGTGTCCCCCGCCTCACGCCCTACGCCAGCTGGGATAGGCTCCAGCTCCCTGTGACCCGCTGTGGCGGATACAGCAGCAGCAAATGGATGGATGATGGTATGTCATCTGATTGCTTTCTTAATATTTTAATTCATAGTAGCTATGTTGAGCAAAAAAAAGTGGTCGGACAAATACAGTATGTGCAACGTGAACATACACATGAACTGTATAACGGAACGTGATGGGAGTCAGCATTCTGCATGATTTGCAATGTCAAGTTGAGCAACTCTAGTCTCGCACTGGCAAAAATAAAGGAACACTTCCTTAAACTGCATGGAAAACAAAAGAAACAGACTTTGCTGTGAAAATGACATGAGTAGCACTTTTTTACTAAAGAAGGGTTTGGTGAGTGAGCATATGAAACAGGCAGGGTTCGGTACCTCCAACAAGGTTAAGAAGCAATGCTCTAACCCTAATCCCCAACCCTAACCCCTAACACTAACCCTAACCTTAACCCCTAACCCTACCCTAACTTCTAACCCTACCCTAACTCCTAAACTTGACCCTAACCCTACCCTAACCTCTAACCCCTAAACCTAACCCCCTAACCCTAACACTAAACCCCAACCGTTAGGGTTAGTATCCCAGCTATTCCCAAACTTTCACACACTAACTCAATAGTGTTATACAAAATGAAATCATCCCGTTTCGGAGTGGATCAATGATTTTAATGTCGTTTCCTTCAGCAGAGTACCGTATAGGACCGAATATAAGACGACCCTAATTATAAGATGACCCCCACTTTTTCAGTCTTATTTCAATGCAAAAACACCGTCTTATATTAGGACTTTTTAATTATACATAAACCACTAGAAAAAACATCGAGGAAGAAAAAAACGGACAAACTTTCATTGTGTAACAAAGTTTATTACATATGTCCAAACATATGTACAGCACATTTATCTTAAGAGTGGTTTTGTCACAAATATAAATTATTTAGACTTTCATCAAGAACATATGTTACAGGAACTGTAGCTTTGCTTAAGTAGAAGAGAGATGTGCTGCTGGCTGTTCACGGTAACAGGTCAGTTAACAAGTACCACTCAAATCAATAACTCATTTCAATATCACATAATTACCAGAATACATGGTCCCTTCACCTGTTCTCACTGAATGAGTCATTCTGAGCAATGTCCTTAAAATTTAATACTACACATCCTGCCCGTGTCAGGCCCCACTACTGTTCATGATCTAGTATACAATATGAGAATACACACATAAATAAGGCACAAATAGAGAAGCATACAGGGGAAAAAAAATTAATCAAGGGCCAGCGCAAGACTGGATTTGGCACGGAAAATGTGTTACATAAAGTGATAGCACGGAGAAATGTCATCAGCATATTTCTGAGAAAACTTTTACAACCTAGCAGCAACGGTAGCACAGCTGTGAACAAGAGATATTGCCAAATTATAGATCAGGAATCAGAGTAGTATTTTCAGACACAAACTGAATACTTACATTAAGTAGGATGAACGATAGGTGACTTTCTGAGACGGCACAGGATAAAGGATATTTTTGAGTCATACTGCTTTGAATACTTGCTCAACATGATGTAATAAACACTGTGACAATGCTTCCAATCCATTCGGCCTACTCAGAGGAAAGTAGTTTAAGTGAACAAATCAAGAGGTGAATGATTTATATAGTCACATGATCACAGAAATTCATACGAGTTTTGCTAAAACCTGTCAGAACTGTCTGAGGTGTTTGAGGACAAATACTGGCTTCAGTGTTCATTTGAATCTCCACAGAGAATTAGGCCCCAACAGCACCACCATTTTACCTGACATGGTGACACTTTATGATTCAGCTCAGCTACATGATCAAGATCAACATGTTGAAGGTGCACATGAACACATTACACATTCTTATGTACTGAAATAGTGACATTAAAGAAAAACAAAAATGTTCGTGTCGTGTGTCCACTGGGAATAGTCCCATACATTTAGGATTCAAAAGGCCAAAACCTTCAGGCACTTTTAGGAGAGTCAGTCTTCAATTCATATATCCTAAATTCCTAGTATAATAGTCCATGGGACTAAGCATTGATCAGCATTACACTCAGTCTTGGACATAGTTGACTGATTGAGTCAATTCACATAAATAAAGATGCCTTCCCCCCATTGTGAAAATGCCGGGAGAAACAAACTGTCCTTCAGGATACAAATCAGTCACAACCAGTCACTGGGAGGAAAGAAGGTGCAGGTTTGGTTCCCTTTACAACTATAAGCTTATGATTGGCGAGTCGAGACTTGTCCATCAGCAGCGTAAGGGTTTAATGCAGAAACAAAAATCCACCCAGATTAGCTGCTTTGGCCAACACTGGTATACTTAATTTTTCCTGCTGTTCCAGTTTGAATCGACAGTGGCGTTCGGGTCGGTCGGCCGCTCCAGCGGGGAGCGGGAGTCCTGGGGAGACTTCTGAGCCTGTGGGGAGCGAGGGTCCAACAGCAGGGGTTTGTCAGGGTGGAAGGGCCGGCTGTAGTGGTCCGGTCCAGGTGGACCTCCAGACCTGTGCTCTGGCATCCTCCTGTAATCCTGAAGAGGGCCGTCTCTTCCCTGGTGGTAGCTCGGATGAAATTCATCACGTCTTCTTTTGGGGTCTGGATGCCTGAAATAAAATGTGTATTCATGACATGACAACTCTAAACGAAACATTTCTAAACTAAAACGAGTGATCAGGTTGGAGTAGCTCACCTGTCGTAATAGGGCCGGTGACCCCTGTGGTCCCGATCGTTGTTGTACTGATCGTACGGCCTTTTACGTGGGGAGTTGTTGTTGCGGTAACTGCCTGAGCTGCGGTACGGGTCTCCATGTAAACGCCGATCAACATAGTGATCCTTGTATCGATGGGAGTCATAAGGATGATGTCGGTCTCCCTGCCATGATTGGTTGCTGTTACCTGGGTAGATGTATTTACGATCCCTCTGCCAGTCTCCCCTATCTGGAATCAGACATATTCACAAAATGTTCCATTATTATGAACGAAGCTGCTTGTTAATTAAATGAGTGAACTCAATTAAATACATACACTCCAAGGATTAAAAAAACAAACCGCTGTGTGGATTTGCCAATTTCCTTGGATACTTCGTGTTTCAGTTACATGAAATAAGTAACTGAAACAGTTAAAACAAATTTCACAAATTTCTTAGAAATAAAAGGTTTTTTTTTTTATAATTCCTTTGAGTGCAGCTCAATCATTGGAGAAAAACAAAATTCTTTCTTTAATCAATACCACCACTCCTGGGTTTATAATGCAAATATAATCACATGGGGGATTACAGATAATGTAAATATAACACATACCATCGCTGCCAAAGTGTCTCTTATTCGACATGTATTGATCTCTATGGTGTCCACCATGGGAGCCTTGAGTCGAGTGAGATACACCTTTGGAGGAAGTCTGAGTACCAGTGGAGTCTCTGCTGGAACCAGACAGATCTGGCCTGAAACCTTTGATCCTCCCTGTAAGATCCTCTTTCTTTTTCTGCTCCTTCTGGAAATGTCACCAGATTTTTTTAAAAGTTGGTTAAAGATCATGTTTATTTCCTAACACTTGATAAACCACAGATTGGCTGGGAATAGAATACAACTTGCCTCCTCTTCATGTGACCGTTTCTTTTGTGCCATTTTGTAAAGCTTGTGAAGCTTCCTCGCTCCAAACTCTGTAAACTTGGACACAAATATCCAGAGGTTTCTGCAAAATAAGAGTATAAAACAAATGTTTACAAAGTGAAAGGGATCATCTTCATGATAAATTTCAAGACAACATCACTGCCTTACCTTCGCCATATTTTGACATGTTCAGGGTCATTGTACCCTTTAAGGCATTCTGTGATTCGGTCTCCGATCTTCAGCAAACATGTGCGAGTGTGCTGAAGCTGTTCCTGATCAGACAGACCCTCGTCTGGTTTATCCAGCTGCTTCAGGGCCCGTTTCACAGGCCTCATGCGCTCCTTACACTACAGATACCAACACATTCATGTTGTAATAAACTATTGACAACTAAAACATTTATATTTAAAAAAATCTACTAGCTTGCATGAAAAATAAGAAACCTACAATACTGAAGGTCTCCTGATCAAGTTCGTCGTCCTCCTTTCCTTCGATGGGGACGGGCTCCGAGCCGGCCGTGATGTGGACTGGGCCCTGAGTCTTTTTCCCTTTGGCACCTTTAGCCTTAAGAACAAAAATGTCACCCATGAGGACAATTAGCTCAAACTACATGACGGGGAAGGACAAATAGCCTGATGTCTTGCCATGTTTTTTTGGTATGCTGTACTTTGTTATTTCATGAAATATTAAATCCTATTTGGATAAATCATACATGGCTGTTAACACTTTGTTGTACCTTCTCTTTTCTAGTCTTGGTCCCCTTTTTGTCTTTGTCATCCTTCTCCTTTTTGGGAGTTCCCTGTTTTTCTTTGTTCTCTTTGTTATCCTTCTTCTTTTGTTTTTTCTTGGTGGGGGACTTCTCTGTTCCATCATCCTGCTCAAACATTGGAAAGCAAATCTTTGTAAGGTAGATACAGAGAGTAGCGAGAACATGAGAATCATGGCTTGTGTATTTGCTGCAGGCACGGGGAAGACTTAACAAAGAAGCAGGACCCTTCCCTTATGGAAAAGCATGTGTGTGCATATGTGACTGACCTTGACCTCGCCCTCCTCAGACGGGTTGTCCGACAGGCGAGGGGAGGCGATGTCGTTGCCCTGCTCATCCTTGCGAATTTTGCTGTCTTTCTTGACCCGAGGCTTCCGCTTCTTCACTTTGACCTGAACAGGAAGCGACTGGTGAGTTGTGCGCATCAGAGGTAGACTGATGAAGTGAAACGGTTTGAATTTGTTCCACTCTGGTGATGAAGCAGCGTACCTCCTCTCCTGCTTTGGACAGGTCTGTGGTGTCTTGCTCTTTTTTCAGCAGCTTGAGGAGATACTCAGCTCTCGCTTGCAACTGCTTGGCCTGTGGCTTCTTGCTTGGATCATCTGGGAGAATCTGTGTGAAGAGAAGTGAATGTTGGACTTCTCAAGGTGAATTTTTAGATTACTTTACACTTGCATGTCGATTCTGATCATTATTCTTCTTTACACAACATATTCTGTCTCAGTGATAAGAGTAGAAATGAGATATTTGCCTTATCAGCAAGTTTCAGGTCCGGATCTGTCTTGATCAGGTCCCAGTTTCCAAAGCCATGTTCATAAATGCCGAGTAAGAGCTGAACGTCGTCGTGCAGATCCCAGTCCACATCAAAGTGGGCTACCTTGACCCTGCAGGTCAGTTTGAACCTGTGGGACACAGAGACCAGTCATATATCAACCTCAACACAGATGCACTTCAAACAGGCACTGAGCACAGTCTGAGTTTCTACTGGCTGGTGGTGTCTGTCTTACTTATTTCTCTCAGACGGGTTTGCAGGCACTGCTTTGTGCAGAGGCTCAAACTCTTCCTCATGCTGGATGATGGACTTGGCATTTACTTGCACTCCTGAGATCTTGATGTTAATTCCTCGCCTTTTCCCAGGACCTTTGGCTGGAACAGGAACATGAACCAATTTTGTTACCAGGAACTTGCTTCAATTTTAAAGAATTCAACACATTCAAACAAACAATACCTTCAACTGGGTTCTCTTTCAGGTGTTCCTCATGCTCCTGCACTGCAGCCACACAACTAGTGTGAATTAGCTCACCGAGCCTCTTCAAGTCTGCTATGGACTTGTCAACGAGTTCAGAGTCTCTGGCGATGGCCTCCAACCTGGATTCAGACAAAGAGCCTGACTTAAGGAATCAAATGCAGACACACTCACCACTAATACCAGGTAATAACATGCTTACCTTTCAAGTGGTGACCCAAATTTCTTGTACGCCTTAATAAACCTGTTAATGACATTACAATTAATTTATTTTCATTTTGATGTGTAAAAAACAATACACACCCTCTCAGTACTTCACCTGCGAATCTCAGCATCAGTAAAACCCTCGACGTTGTTTTTGCGAGCTCGAGGTCTTCCTCTTTTCTTTGGTTTCTTGTCGTCATCACTATCGTCAGTTTCGCTGTCGGAACCTGAGGAGTGGTGCTTCAGCTTGGAGCCCACATCGCTATCGCTATCATTGGCCTGCGCCTGAAAGTACCAAAACAACACTTAAGGACTTGATTCAAGCATTAACAAATTTCTGGAAGACAATAAGGATTTCAAAATGTTTGAGATGTAACACATCTTCTAACAACGTGAACTGTTGAGAGCTGGAAATGTGCAAACAACCAGGTTTCCTCTCCTCTTACTCTTTTGTTAGAGCTCCTGCTCCTGGGAAGCATGAAGATGTCCTCCATCTCCCGCTGCTTCGCCTCCTCCTCAACTTTGCGACGTTGCTCTTCAGGGATGATATCGTCCCATTCCCTCATGGGCCTACCCTCAAACTCCGGAGCGCTCTCCTCCATGCTGGAGAAATTGGCCACCTTGAAGCAAAGGGGGGAAAAAAAATAAGTTAAAGGAAGTTTAAGGAAAAGTAAACCATCATTTTCAGAAGGATAGCTGTCTGCTTCATAAAATTGCAACAAAACCCAACGTGAATAACTTCCAGGTACCTTAAACTGAGACAGCAGTTCGTCTGTAGCGCTTGAGCCCAGATCACTTTCCCTCGTTTCAGCCAACCTCAGGATCTCATCAATATCCATCTCCTAAACAAAGAAATCCTGCTTTAACATTTGCAAATACGAAACAGGGCTGCACTTAAAGCAATCCAATGCTGTAATACCTGTGGTTCAGACTCTTCTCCTTCGGCCTCTTTGAAAAGCTCCTCTGCACCAAACTTGAGGATGGCGGTAAGCTCTTCTTTGTTGAAAGGGTTAGAACTGAAGACAAAAAAAGCAGCGACGTTATAATGAACGGTTCAAAAACAGCACAAAGCCTGAAGCTCATTTCTGACACTTTACTTTGTGTTTCTTGAGTTGCTGTCCAGCACAGTTCGCCCAGTGGTATCCATTCTCTGAATGACAAGATGGTCCAAAACCATCTTTTTCTTTGCCCTCTCAATGATGTCCTCCTCCACCGTTCCTTTGGTGACCAGACGGTAAATATTCACCTACGATGGGAACAAAGAGGCAGAATTTTCTTCATGACTGCGCACTTCCCTCACTAATTTTGAAAGACTGACGGTCACTAATCAGAACCGTGGATTACCTGTTTCTTCTGGCCAATCCTGTGAGCCCGTGCTTGTGCCTGCAGGTCGTTTTGAGGGTTCCAGTCAGAGTCGAAGATGACTACAGTGTCCGCTGAGGCTAAGTTGATGCCTAAACCTCCGGCTCTGGTGGATAACAGGAAACAGAAATCCTAGAAGACAGAGGATATCCTTAATACAGACCGCATCAAATCAAAACCTCAACGTTCTTAACATGACCTGCATTATAATCATGAAAACAAAACGGACAAATGGTCCTTATGAACCAACTCACATTTCTTTTAACCATATATATTTTTTTTACAATGTATCAAATTTGTCTTCCAACTAATTCTACTGTAAAATAATAAAATCTGTGTAGTTCAAAAGAAAAATAAGCAAAAACGTGCATTTGACAATAAAGCTTTGAAAAGTAATATTAATCTAAAAAGCCTTATTTATTATAGCTTCATATGAACCTGACTGCTTTATGTATTGTGCATCAGTTCATGGCATCAAGTCTCCGGTACACACCTCTGAGCCTTCAGCATTGAAATGGTCTAGCGCTTGCTTTCGGATTTCACCTTTTATAGAACCATCCAGGCGCTGAAAAGGAAAACATCAAAGCAAACATCAGGAATTATCTTTCAAAGATTTCCTAAGATCTGCTATAATCCTGTCATCAAAGGACATGCCATAGTCAATATGCTCAGACTGACCACACTGAGGTCTAAGTCAGCAACAACAACCTGAGACCAGTGACTTGCAGGAGTCAACAGAAAATAACTTGTTGGTATAAATAACCAGTTTAAAGCTCGAGCTTGGCGGCGTGTGTGTGCAGCAACAGCTGATATCCAGTCATGAGACTGAGCCGCTCCACGTTACCACCCCAAAACTCCCATCCTATTCAACAGCAACACAACGGTGATAAGGTCTGTCTATAAACTGCCAGTCAAGATGATGGCAATAGATATTTCAGAGCAGCTGTCATTTTTATCATTAGTTTAATGACCACCGACCCTGACAGGGAGAGAGCCCTGTGTGCTTTCGGGCAAGCAAGAGGCAGTCAAAACTCCATCCAGATGTTTTTTTGTTGCAATACACATTGCTGGCAGATTCCATGTCTCTGAACTATGAAAAAGAAATGAGCACAATGTACTTCTGAAGCACACTGACTTTAAAATAGACAAACTCACAGAATGATTACAGCACCGCTCAGAGGATCCAGTTTGTGCGCTGAGGTCTGGTTTTGTGCTGCAATGCAGAGCGCTGCTCTGAGGATGCGCAACACTTACTTGGAATGGGTATCGAAGCTTGGTGAGGTATTCAGCCAGCATGTCTAACATCCGCACCATCTGGGAGAAGATGAGGACTCGGTTGCCTCTTTCTCTGAGTCTGGTCAGCAGCTTGTCCAGCAGCACCAGCTTCCCGCTGCCTTTTATTAGACCCTGAATGTACAAAGAATTTGAATTTTGAAAAATTATAGAACAATTGTAGAAGTGCTGAGTGCCTCTGTTGGTACTGTCGTGTTTTTCTTCTTTGTTCCATCACAGATAGTTTCATTTGCAGGGCAGACATGTCCTGAGGTGCTGCTGGTGGCTAAAAAGGGTTCAGGAGTTGTAGTACCTGCAAGACTTCCTCTTGTGTTTCAGTTTCTCCATCTTCAGGCTGTTTAATGAGGAAACAGTGGTTGCAGCACTTTTTCAGCTCCATAACAATGTTCAGGAAGCCGGAGGAGCTGCCTCTAGTGCCTTTGGAAAGAGCTTTGTAATTCCTCGTTAAAATCCACCTTGAAATATTGAGGAACAAATTAAAGTCATGAGGAATACAGTGAGTACAGCAGAGAAGAGCAAAAAGGAAGTCGTAAAATAGAAAAAGTCCTACTTGTAGAATTGTTTCTGCTGCGCAGTCATGTCTACACGGAGGATCTGTTCCACTTTGGCAGGGAGAGATTTTTCTACATCCTTCTTGACACGCCGCAGGAGGAAGGGCTCGAGAACTTTATGGAGGCTCTGGTATCCATTATCCCTTCCTTTCCCGTGTTCATCCTCGAAATCCTCCCAGGAATCAAACCTGTAGTGAACAACAGAAAACAAAAAGTTATTCACGTCTGTCTGGGATTCAAACTGAAGGCAGCTGCTTTAGCTTAGTATCATGTGCAGCATCTACACCAGGACGTACTTGTCAGGCATGAGGAAGTGCAGCAGCGACCAGAGCTCTTTGAGGGAGTTCTGCAACGGGGTGCCAGTAATGAGGAGTCGGTGGTTGGACCTGAACTCCATTAATGTTTTGTACAGCAGGGAGTCGTCATTCTTGAGCCTGTGAGCTTCATCCACACCCAGGAAAGCCCAGTTGATGTTGCCGAGCACTCCCTGTAACAAACGTCGAGCCCTTGTAAACCAAAGTAGTCTGTTTTCTTCATGCTCAGGTAAGAGTAAAATACTAATTGGTAAACCTACCTTGTCTTTAAGTAAAATTTCATAAGTGGTTAACAGTGCGTTGAAACGAATTCTTTTCGTTTGATGGTTCACCCACTCATAGTCACGGATCTGTGAAACACAGGCAGAAATGTATGGTAAAAAAAAAAATTTTAAAAAGCAGGTTGCAAACCAAACAAAACCTCCACCTACTGTTTTCCGGCTCATGACGTCACCCAGATAGACCACCACGTTCATGTCTGGAGCCCAGGTGTCGAACTCCCTCTGCCAGGAGGTGAGCGTGGACAAAGGCACGACCAGTAGGAAGGGCCCATACAGCTGATGCTGGTGGAACAGGTAGGACAGGAAGGAGATGGTCTGGATGGTCTTTCCCAGCCCCATCTCATCAGCGAGGATAACGCTGTTGCACCTGAGGGCACAGAAGAAGACATGGATTGGTTTCACTCATCTTCAGTAATTTTCAAATGACGGCATCGTAACCAACATGATGTTCAATATTTGTTTTCCCCATACCTGCACCAGGAGTGAGCCAACCAGTTCAACCCATCCAGCTGATAATCCCTCAGCTCATGGTTCTCATCTCCGATATATGACGGCTGCTTCTTCAGAGCAACAAACCTTGGTCTTTGCTTTAACACCTAGAATAGCAGAAAAAATTAATTCGTAATTAAATGGACGAAAACTGTTGAAATATTTTTTCTTATCTACAAAGGACAGGGTACAAAGCTTCAGACCAAGTCGGGTCAAATCATTTGGACTTCAGGATATACAGTATATAAATTATTAATTTGAACTGAAGTGAGAAAGTGTTGAACTAAGAGCAGAGATTATCTGTTACATCTGTCCATGTCAGTGGTACCCAATCAGAAGGTCGCGGGACATTAGGTAACGGGCGGCACAGAACGTTTGACATTATTTTTTTTTATTGATTACCAGTCCAAAGATGTTTTATTTTGAAAAGTGACATCTGTGCGGAATGACGCACAGACGAACATATGTGTCTGTCCTGCTTGACAGGTCTTGGTCACGTGACAGGTTACCAGCCCCTTAATTAAGTGCCCACAACTGCCCCAGTGTTCTGGATTAAAGTCAAAGCAGATTATCCTGAGATCGCCCAAAAAGTAACAAAAACCCTGTTTCCATTTCCAATCTCCTGTCTTTGTGAAGCTGGATTTTCTGCAGTGACCATAAAGAAAACCAAACTGGAGTAGACCAGACATCCGGAACACACTGCAGGTGTCATTGTCTCCCGTGACCCCTAGATCAGCGGTCCCCAACCACTAATTCTCATTTTTGTAATTGCTATTATTTGTTTGACTTGTTCACCCTTCTATTGGAAATGATCAGAATTTCGCTTGCATTGAATGCACTAATTGTAAGTTGCTACATTTCAAAATAACCTTGTCAGTGCAGAGACTTAAGTTTTTAATATAATTATTTCTTACAATTATTTCATTTACAGAGATGTTGATTATCAATTTATGAAAAAAAGGTTGTTTATTGTCTGTTGATGTCTGCTTTTTACATAAAACTACTGCAGATGATTTATTATTAGACTAAAGCTGTCCTGGCGTCATTAACAATTATCGAGCAAATGGAAGGTCAGTCCGGGAAAATATTGTCTAAAATTAAACTGGTCCAAGGCGCAAAAAAGGTTGGGGACTGCTGTCTATGAGGATTCTTCAGCAAGAGCACGAGTATTGTTTTAAACGAGTTTTACTCGTATTGCGCTCATACTTGTCAAAAATGCTTTATCCATACCGATACTTGTCTAACACGAGTACCCGGCTCGACCCTATTTGGACTCTTACCTTGCAGTCTTTAGAGGGGACGGTTTTAGTGGAGTTTCGATTCATGAAGCTGTCGATGCAGTGCTGAAACTTCTTCCTGACCAGAGCTCCATCCTCCCAGCTGCACTCTGAATAGGGCAAACCCATCCACTTGCACAGGTACTCAGGCCCACTTGACGATGGCACCTTGTGACTATGAGCTGTTTAAAAAACACACAGATCATCTAAGGACTTATACCGGATGGAAATACATGTGACATTATTAGGCAGCAGATAGAAGAGAAGACTGATGATGACATGTCTGCGAAAGCACTTACAGGGGAAGTCAGAAGATCCTGGTGTCTTTCCAGTTCTTGTTGCTGGCAAAAAAAAAAAAGAATAATTTACAAATGCAACATAACATTGTGTATTTTATAATAGTGTCAGTAGCGCTGCCTGGATTCTTACCAATAACTCGCTCCACAAACTGAAACTGCTTGCTCAAGTCAGCAGTGAGTTCTTGTTGGCAGTTATGAAACTCGACATCCTCAGGGGACGCCTTCCTCAGCCTAGAAAAAAAATAAACACAGTACAAACAATGGAAATACTTCAAAAGATGTACATTTGTTAGTTAAATGATAATACAAAGACAAAGCTCTTCACCATGAATTGAGCTCGTCTTGTTTCTTCTTATAGTTGTCCATTTTCTTTAGTCCCTTGACCTTCTGCTGGATCAGTGACTCCATGCTTTCCCACGTGTTGTGGATGTAGGACCAGCCCTTCCACTTGATCAGATACTGTTCCTCCCCTTCACCATCGTCAAAATTTTCACTCGGGTCGCCGTTCTCCTCTACAGCATACACCGTAGTGGAAGCCCCAGTGGCTACAAGGATGAGACAAAAGCCTGTTAGTCTGGGCTGAGTGGGACACAAGTAAAAATACATTAAATAGAAATACATCACCTCCTTTTTTCCCTATTCTGGTGTCCATGACCCTCTCAATGGTTTCGCTGTCATCATCCTGCTGCTCCTCGCCTGCATCCCCCGTCATTTCTATTAGATCGTCAGAATCTGTTTCAAAGTCGTGTTGGTCCTCTTTGTAACTGGAACATCGGAGAACAGAACATTAGTAACGAGTGTCTTCACTAACATGCAAGGAGAAACAAACGTCTCTGGGTTCAGAAATGCACCTTTTGATCTTTGTAGCGCCCCTTCTTCGGGTCTGTCTCTTAGCAGTGTCTTCATCATCGTCATCCTCATCATCATCATCCTCCTCGTCTTCATCCTCTTCAGCCGAGGAGTCCTGTTTCCTGGACTTTCTTCCTTTTTGGGACAGCTGCTTTTTGACTGTCTTAGTCTGAGGTCTGTAAAACACACAAACCACTTATTTACAAAACCAACCTCCTGGATCAGCATCACAAATCATTTTTTTTAGCAGTGTGAATTTTTTGTCCCATTTAGTTGAGATGAATTTACTTTTTAAATATTTTCATTGAATTCTGCATTGAGACAGACAGAGCATCTGGCTGCAGCATGTGATGAAGTAAATAAAAAAAGGAAGGAATGAAATGAAATAGCAGCTCACACAGTATGGAATGAGATGACCAGTGGGTAGCTGACTGATAGTAAGGCCTCACTACACTCTTACCTTCTAGCAGGGAGACGTCTGGATCTAACTTTTTTCTCTTCCTGCTCACTGTCTGTAATGTCGGAAGATCTCTCCTCCTCCTCTTCATCAATTGAGTCATCTTTCCAGATATTTCTTACAACAAAGAAATGTCAAAAGTTCACCCTTTAGGCCCACCACTGCTATAACCAATTTAAATTTCATGAAATACCGGCCATAAGGGGTTTCTCAGAAAGTTCATAAGGAGTTAGTTGTTGATTCAACTACAGTAATCAGATTTTCTGTAAATGATCACCTGGCTGACTGAAACTGAGCCAATTTGGAGCCCACAGCCAGCTACAAAAATGCTTAAATGATAAAAAAAATCACAATGAGAAAACACACTGGCAATGCAATGACAAAAGCAGACATGGAGTGTTAAAAAAAAAAACTGAGTGAAGTACATCTCAACATGAGGGGCTTGAAAGAATTAAGTTGTATTGTAAGAACATTGAAAACATTACAATACTTTAAAAAATTAAATAACTTAACGGTCTTCATACATACTCTTTTTTCTTTGCCCGAGATGATTTCCTCTTGGGACTTTCACTCTCTGACTCACTGCTCCCCTGTGAACATTCAGACCAGCAGGTACACGTTTCAATACGTGGAAGATCCACTAGATGGCTGTGTTGGCCTGCTTATATGAGCCATTCCCAGTAGAGATCATTGATATATCTAGACCTACAGGCCTATCATCACTGTATTTTTAATCATTATTTAATCATTATTATTCATCTTCAGGCTACCATCTGCTTACCCCAGCTCCAATGTTTAAACGAGCTGGCTCTTGTCTACTGCGATTTGACCTCCTGACCCCATAAACATCAGGGTGTTCCTCCCACATCTGTAAAAAGAGACTGATTTTCATTCATTTTCTCCATTTTTGCACTTTTTCTTTTATTATTCTAACAAGTTTCCGTTTGAATCATACTCAGTATAAAACAATGAACACACTTCAGTTTTGGAACTGAAGTCAATTTGGTTCCAAAGAGGGCCATCTCCATTGTCTTGGTGTAGTTATATATTGGTTTAGATGCAAACACTATCCATATCGGGCTTCACTAAATAGCACTTGGCTTGCAGTGCTAGGAGAATCAAAAAAATAATTAGAAATAGTCGACAGTGTGCGTTTCCAGAAATCATGACCCGTGACCTTTTTGCATCACTGCTAATAAAAGAGTATGATATAGACAAGAGATCATCTAACACTGCAGCAAATCCAAACAGGATGGCATCGCTGTTGATACCTCAAGTTGTCCATAGCATCTGCACAACATCATGTTTCTTTCTGAACTGTGGTAGATCGGCAAGAAAAATTTTTTATATCTGTTTATTGAATAAGTGGGTCATGACTTCTTGAAAAGAATACTGATGTTGAGTTTTATCAATTTTATTTCTGATTTGAAGGTGAACAGCCCCTTAAACTTCAGTTTCAAACTACAATTTCCCTGCATGTCAAACATTTATAATCATATAAATTGCTTGGTTACACAAAAGTAAATCTATCTTCATTATGATAACAGGAATCCTTATAAGCAGCAAATTGACACAGATAACGTAGGTGTATCTCAGTTCAGTGACCTTTACCTTCTTCACATCTGCCAGTCGCTCCTTCTTTCTAACTGGCTTATCTTTAACTTCTGATGTGGTTTGCTGTGATTTGGATTCTGCAGATTCACTCTCTGACTCCGAATGACTCTCAGACTCTGAAGAGCTGTTAGACTCAGAGTTGTGTGACCTTCTCCTTTCGCTGCCATGATCGCTCTCTGACTGACTCCCCGACTCGGATGCAGAGTGGTTGGATTCTTCTGAAGCTGAATTGCTACAGGAACAAGAACAGATTCATTCTTTCAATACTGCAGTGCTTATGTGCACACTTCTCGGAAACATGATTAGAGCTGAAGCAAAATTGAAGAAATGAGCAAACTTGTGCTTTGTGTACATTTGTTTCAAGACATGGAGAACCTGTTAGAGCTTGACTGCATGAGTAGGACGTGACCATCAGCTGACATTGAATATTGATCTCATGGCATCATGCAGCATGATGCAGCATGTCCTTACAAGTCTTGTAAGAACTGCACTCTCTTTAGCACATTTAAATCCTCTTACAGGCACTAGGAAAAACCCAAGAGCAGCTTTCACCACTAAAATTAAGCTAATCCAAAGGGCTGAAATTCTTCCTGCTTGCCTACAGCATAGCAGTAATATAGTAGAGCCAAACACTGAAGTCAAGCTATTTTTATGGAGAAATAATCATAATTACAGGCAAAACAGTTTGGATGCACAAACACTTCAAATATTTTAATTCATTACAAGTGTAACAATTAGCCAAGAACATATATGACTGCCTGTTATATTGAAAATGAAAATAACTTGCAAGGAGTTTAGCAAATTTCTTTTATTACTTTTAACATTATTTCATCTGAACTTTTAGAAACTTGAAAACACAAACACAGAAAAGGGAACATTGTTAAGGAAATGCATAAAAGAAATATGTCTTTTTAAAAATAACTGTAATAAGTGTCCTTTACAGTTCCAAACTTCGGGTTGGTAGTAAATAGCCAAACATGACACATATTCGAATATAAAATGCCTCGCAAGAGACGCAAGAAGCTTTGGGTTTTTGGCAACACTTCAAAAACAAAATTTCTCAATGCGTACAATGATACAGCTAAAATCAAATGTGGTCATATTTTCCTTGAATAAATGCCATTAATAGACAAACTCAGTATAATTGACCTTTCCGTTTTGCCATGATGCAATACATTCTCTAAACATGTGGGGGCGCTACACTCACGCAAATTAAATCTCCGTGAATCACAGCCTTCCATGGAATACGACGGTCGAACAGTTTAAAAGATTACTCAGAATGTAAACTCAAGACATTATAGGCCGTTTCGATTTGATTACCTGAATTTGAAATTGACAGTGCTTCCATTTGACTTTCATACGTTCTTCTACTGATTCGGTATTTGCCTTTTATACAACAAAAATGCAACACTACAGGAACACAAATTACTTATTCAGACTAAATAATTAATATCCAACTTTATTAACGCAACTTTGATGTCAGATAACTCATCCTGTACCTTAGACCGTCCCAGTGTTTACAATGACGATTACCGGATATGCTCGACTATTTCCGCTTAGCACGAGGTCAAAAGTGGGTGGGACGTGGGAAAATCTCGAATTGTTATTGGCTTGCGCGTTGCTAGGTTGAATTCTAGCCTATAGGAACACGGTACACAAGACTTTGAAGGTCTGAACTCTTCCTGTTCCTCCTCCATGTAGTTCTGAGCTGAGTTTTAATAGAGATAAGTGAGCAAGCTGGCCACACAAAGCCAGGGCCATTTTGTGATTCAGTAGAGCATGCATGGGTTATTTTAGTCACAAGAATAACACAAAATCACCCATTCATTTTGATTTACTGTTACTCATTCTGTTTCTGTTGCATGTAATAAGAACTCATCTGTCATTGAAAAGTTTGGTCGTCATTAGCAGAGGACATTTTACTCACAGCTGAAAATACTAAAATGGCTGCCTGAGATCACACAGAAAAACTACAAATGTGATGTAACCTACATCATTGTACCTGCAGTAAAATGCTGAGGGTGAAAATCTGCATTAACCATCAAAAATCTTTTGTCTATATATTAATTTGTTCAGGAAGACGACAGCCGTCCTATTATTAAAGATGTAAACTGGTGTATTGCATTTATGCAATAAAAAACCACACTTATGTTTGAAAGAGCAGCCACTTGTTCTGTTTGTATATTTCTGCAATGTTCGAACATCATACAAATAACTTGCCATAAGTTTTTAAGCAAACTTTATTGTTTAAAGTAGAGTCGTTTTCCCACCCGTTTTCATATTGGAATATTCAGGTACCTGGAAATGATACACAAATGGCCCTTCACCATCATTATAGAATAATTATTTGTGAAAAGAAAATAAATTAGTCAATTCTTGACCAAAAACATTTGAATATAATTTGACAATACATACATGAAAGGTTTGAATAGAAAAGAATATCCTTTTTCAGGAGCATTTAAAAGCACATATTAAAAGATGCTTCAATCAACACAATCTCCAAAAGGTCCAAATGACTACAGAATGTGTGTTTTGACTTTACTTAAAGTTATTGAAAATCTGTATGATAATGAATGTAATGTCCTGCCAGAACAATGAAAGCAACCATTGATTCCATAATCTAATAATAAACAAACACCGTGTAAAGATAACCTTTAAGTTACAAATGTCCATTGCAGTTAGACCTCAAATAGGAAGTTAAGAAAAAAAAACTCCTGAAAATAAATGAAGTTTAAAGTTGAAGAGCTTATTACATAAACAGGTTAAGACTGGCATGACTGTCACAATTGGTAAGAACTAAATTTGATTTAAGATTGCCAATTGTAAGTCCAGGAAAAATTGCTCATAAGATATAAAAGCTTTTGGAAGAATGGGTTAAGTGAACATAAATGACTTAGCACATGAATACTTACAAGTCCTAAAACTCTATACCTAAGACAAAACTATTTGAACAGGCATACTTTTAAGATGATTTAAATATAAATGCACATTGTAATCATTGCATTCAGGTCAAAGATCTATTTTACAAATATGTCATACATAATAAAAGTCTGAATAAAGCACTGTTCAGAAGGAACAACAAATGCAAATACCGTTTGTACAATAAATAAAAACCCATCAACAGCATTGATAAAATGGTGCAATGCAGTACCAAGTAGTAAGACAAGGTCATATTACTTTGTAGTGATGAGACATCAAACATTTCAGACAATTCATATGCAACATAATACAGGACAATTAACTGTCGTCTATCACATTGTATGGGTAGTGGGCTGATTAACAGGCCTGAAACGTCATTATTGTTAAGAAATGGTACTAAAATCAGGGTGTGGCCATTAAACAATAGCAAGGTCATTCATGACAGTGGTGGACTTCAACCAAAATCACGTAGCAAACGTATTCACAGGTGATCAACCACGCTTGACAAGGTAAACAATCACGGCAGATATTAAAAAGTAAAGTAAAAGTATCGTACCTTGATGCATTACTTTGAGACGATCCTTCATCTTCTTTTTTTTTACTTTTATTCTTCATCATCGTATTATCCTTAAAATGTTTGCTAGGAATATCCTTGATCCTGGTATTTACTGTCAAAAAGTTGGAGGAAGCATGAACTATGATCGAAATCCCACAAGACTGTCTTTGATCAGGTGGCAGTTAAAGCCCAAGCGGTGCGACACGAGTTAAGAAAAAAGCATCAAATCGACAGATTTGAAGATAATTAATTACATCGCTAGTATAACTGTAGCGTAGAAAAATGACAGGTGCTCATACAGTAAGTTAAATAATCAACTTGTCTTTCAAAATCGTCCACGGATCAAGCCGCATGCAATTAATTTTAACTGCGTCATCACATGAAAGACTAAAAAAATAACACTTAATGATGACAAAAACAGTAAATTATCCACCACACAATGTAAACAGTCCAATTCAATGTGAAGAAAGGTGGTAACCTATAAATGAAACATTAGATCAATGTTCGTTCTTAGGCAGGGTTTTCGGACTCTAAAGATAATCTGTAAAAGTAATAATTTAAAAATAAATTACAAAAAAAAACAATCCTTGTTTCAAAAAGCTTGAAGGCCTAGAGGGTCTTCATCTGCTGTAAGAGCAAGAGCGACAGACGAGAGCAGCCCACTAAAAATGGAGGCGCGCCATGGCTGCCATAGCCCAGTATGGAAAACAACGACAAGCACTCTCACCACAGACGGCTCGTTCGGCTCGAAAAAATCAGCTGAAAAACTGACCAAAACGCATATATTCCCACTGAAACATCGATCGTACGACCAAAAATCTTAATATTTTATACGAATAGAGCGTTTTCAGTCGAAAAACAGGCATGAGAAACTGTCTGACGAAAGCCCATGGCTCCCTTCCCAAGGCTCAGCCGCCATCTAGAGCTCCTTCCTAGCTCTGAAAGCTTAGCCTTTGATTGACGTTATTTCCATTTACACCACACTCAGGTGATGTTGAAGTCCCACCCCTTTAATTAAGTTTAACATTTACGTTAATATACACTTGCATTTATATTGGGCCAAATGACACTAGATTCAATTTGAAACGTTTATGTAGTCTTCATCTAAGAAGAAATACTGAGACTGCAAAAATTTATATTTATTTTACATTGATTGCATCACTTCCTGCTCAGACAGGAAAGACAACCAGGAGCCATTTTAAAAACCCTTTGGAAACCATTTCTTTTCAAAGCAGAACCTCATACTACTTAAAAATATATCTGAGAAAAAATTATGTATTTAACCCGTTTATTAATGAATATTTATTAAATGAGCAAGAGTGCACATTCCATTTTTCTCAAGGATTGAAAGAATTTCCTTTATGCAGCCATAAACACCAACAAAGCATTACGTGAGTATCAAGAAACCATGTACCAAGTCTATAGTCATCTTCTCAATAAAATGGACACATCTTAATTGTAAGTGACAGTAAGTCAATGCAAACCTCCTTAATTTGCTGTATGGTTTAGTTGAAATATTATAACCAAATACTACTCTAATGGATACCAAAATATCACGCCAAAATATGCTTCTGTAATTTTGTAGTTAATGATCTAATGAAACAAAGGCAGTAAAATACGAGGACATTCACTTTATTTAAAAACAGCATTTAAATATCAAATGTACAATGGCGGATTTTGTAATTCCCAAAAAAAATAAATTCACATTGTCATTTTTCGAGATGTCCTCTATAGGTTCAGAAAGTTTTCCAGAGTCCGTTTTGTCAGAAAAAAATTCCAACCATTTAAGTCCAGTCAGAAAATGGTTTCATCTTGTCAAAATTTGGCTAACCGCCAAATCCCTTGCAATCTTCATGTTAAACAACGCTGTCCACTTCAGCAATATCCAGTAGAACGGTGTCTTGATAGGATAAAAAAAAGAAGGAAAAGTTGTAAGCCCACAACTGAAATGAGTTAAGATTCACTGTCCAGCAGTTAAAGACGGCATGCGAAACCTTAAAAAATGGAACATTCAACATTGTAGCCACATAGCTAGATTTCAACTGTATTCGCTAGCATTATGCAAGTACATGTTAATCTGAAATATGTGCATTTGTAACACACAATTGCTGAAATACTGCATTAAGTTGCTATTCTGAAGTTATAGATTGAATGTAACGAATGCAACTTTGGGGCGTACATGATCTAACATCGGGGTTTATTCTATTCACAATCATAGCCATGTGCTGTGATAATTGTGATGTAATTTTTTTTTAACCCCCAGGAAAAAAAATCAAGGCAGAAGCTGTCACACAGAAATTTTAAAATTAAGTCTAAGAAGTTTAACAAGCTATAGATCAAATGTAAGTTTTCAAATCTTTATGATAATGAATTAATGGAGTGCTTGGTCCAAGTTGAGTAAAATTTTCGGCGATGTGCAAACAAGTTAATCAAACAACCACCAGGGGTACAAAGACTATAGGGATAAATTGATTCACACAATGCATTATGCCTTTTTTGTGCAAGACAGAGCAAATGATGTTCAAAGTACATAACACTGACATATGGTCAAACAATACAATATGCTAATGAAGATTACTTGACTGAATTCATGAAGCAATACCCAGTCATCAAGCAAACACATTTTTGACCGAGAGGATAACAATTGCATCCAACACTTAACCATTCTTTCCTACATTGATGATATTCTTACACCTATGGTTAAAAAAAAAATCAATAATTTGCAGATATTTAGCCATAACATAAAACTAAGTGCAATATGGTGGAATATTTTCAATTGTGATAACAAAAACCTATTTGATGTGTTCATTAAATGGAGTCTTTTGACAATTTTTGTAATAAAGGTCACAAAATCAATTTCAACAAAAAGCCATAGTAAAAATACTATAAGTTATCAGCAATATTGAAAAGAACTGATAAAAATGCATCAGTTACCTTTACAAACTTTCCCTATGTATATGGTAAAATCTGACTTTCTATGGACAGTAAAAAATATTCCAGATAAATGTCGGCAATATACATTTGAAATCTGGTGTAGTATCCCCAACTTCTCCACAGTGAGTTTCAGGATCATAAATAAAGAAAATTCAGTTTTCTACCAATCAACTAATGAGCTCAGTATGGTTTTGAAAAATACCAAAATTATGGAAACTTACAGAGCTGTCTTCTTTTTCTTCCAATTTCATGAATCGTCAAACCAGCACAGAGCACCACTGTGAAAAAACAGGATGATGATCGGTGAATGATACCCATAGTAACACAGATCAGTTCTGCACAAGGCAAGGAAAGAAGCAACCAGTCAACATGGCGGTTTTAAACCATTTTGTTCAGGTGTTAAGATTTTTGGAAAATGATAATACTACTTAAACACATCATACTTTCAATGTAAGCAAGGATAAGAGAAATGAACAATTCACATTTAAGTTAATTATAACTTTCAATTATGTCATCTCCCCAAATAGTTATGAGGACATCTTCATTAAAGTGTTGTTTTTGGTGTAGAAACAATGCCAATGTTTTGATTGCCATCTGTGCACAGGTGATTTTTTTTAACTAGTCCAACACTGTTGGGTTGATATTTCCATGTGCTCTTATGCACTTCTGAATTGTGAATTGCACAAAAAACTTTTTAGTAGGTTATGAATCACTACTTCAACTCATCTACAAAATTATAAAAATTTACCAATTCATTTTTCATTTGCTGAGGCAATATGCTTCTTCATGCAAATAATCATTTCAGCTTAGGAAAGAAAGACTTTCCACCGCATCATGAAAGTCTATGAGCATGGTGACTGCCTACACATTTGGATATTTGAAGGATATTAATGCAGAAAAGGGGAAAAACCTTTATTATAGGTGTAAGTGAACAACCCGACCCTATATGCCTACAGAAATTGACTTTCTGGTTGATTTTGATCAGATACACGTTTTGTTTCTCCAGTAAACACCAAATTATCCTGCAGTGGAGAAACGGAGAAATGATGTCTGTGTAGGTTCTCAGTCATCCAGGTCATGGTTATCCAAAAGCTGTTGAGTCGATCCACTGGACGTTTAAGAAAGTTCTTGAAGACGTTTCGTCTCTCATCCAAGAGACTTCTTCAGTAACTGAAGAACAACTGAAGAAGTCTCTTGGATGAGAGACGAAACGTCTTCAAGAACTTTCTTAAACATCCAGTGGATCGACTCAACAGCTTTTGGAAAACGGAGAAACGAATACTTTTCTACATCAAGATGGTATAGATTACGAATTTATTTGGTTCACATTGTCAATAACCAAAGACTCCAATGTTTGAAAGATAAGTTTAATTTTGCTTTAATCATTTAACATGAGTGCTATAAGGGTTATATTTTACAGATGCATATTGAATCAGGTAGTTTATGATGACTGTTAGTCACATTGAGTTTATGTTGATGTATCCATAATGAGAAATTGTTACTGCTGATGTAACCGTTTATCTGAAATTGAGACTAGTATTCAAGTATTTTGAAACTGTTTTGCTTGTCCATTTTTTTCATATAAAAATAATTGTTTTTGAATTCTTATGACTGCATGTGACTTTATGGCTGCCAAATAGAAAACTACTAACCATACTAATTTATTTAGCAAAAACTGGAAAATCTAGAGAAATTGACATCACCCCAATTTTTTTTTTTTATGTATTTGAGCATTACCCTGTTGCCATCTGTAGGACACATTTACAACTGCATTCCTGTGCGACACTAGCGTAACAGCCCTCAGACCCTTTATATTAAGCTTTGAAAAATGTTACTGGTGTGCCAACATCACAAACTTTGCTAGAGGCAGTCAACAAATTGTAGGGAAAACACTATCATATGGAGAATGTACATTTAAGTAGAATAGGAGAATTATGGAAATTTGGATTTGGAATCATTCAATGCACAGTCATGTCTGAGTTTTTCTGAAATCTGTCGTCAGATTTAGGGTATCTGGATTCAAACATCAACATTTTCAGTTCAAACGAAGTTGTCCTGAGTCTTGAAGAATATAATCTGTGTATACCAAAAACACCATCCAAGACTTTTAAATGACATATTTAGCATAAATGTTTGCAATGTCAATCTGTTTCTTGGTGTTGCCTCTGACATGAATGTAATGTGGTGATTTAATTGTCAATTTGCTCCATCGTTTGGGAAATTGTAAAGACAGATTTTCAGAGAAAGTCACAGCTAACTTACCAAAACATGGTCAAGCATTATCATTCTGTTCTTTTAAAATAACAATTGCAATAAAATATATGAAGAATTCTGCTTAAATTATCAAACCTTATTATGAAATGTATCTTCAGTGTTTAAAATGCAAATACAATTGGGTGACAGGTAAGTCATGTAATAGATGGGTCCTTGTACTTCAATGTGTCAGCATTGCGATTAACAGTAAAATTATATCAATTTTATGGACCAGTTTACAGTCAAACCTCTCAAAATAAAATTTAAAGTATTTTAAGTATTAGTTGATACTTCATTATATTTCTATGACAGATTCATTTTTTAATCACTCAAACATATCTTTGGCATGTACACAAATACCTCATTGCCTCCTTGGAGATTTGTAGATGTAATGCAATACCGTTTAGTTAACACTATGGTAATGGACATTATATTTGACTTAACTACATATAAAACTACATTTAACTGTTTTAGACAATAACATGTATATAACATTCTAACAATGCACTCATTCTGTCACAATGGAGTTGTTCAATGCAATGTACAACTGATGAGACAATCTATCTTAAAATTGTACTTACAGATCCTTATTGTTGTTTGTATGACATGAATCCGTCAGCGGGTCAGTCACTGGTACATGTTGCAAATGTGTCAGCCCTTTAAAACAGAAGATGAAAGACTGAGAAAGAAAAATGTGACAAGAGCACCCCCTATTGGTTTCCATATGTAGCGATATTGAGGTCCTTTTTTGCTGAGATTGTGCGCTAGCTATGCAGCAAGGCAACTTCTTGATTCAGTTTGTTTCTTTACACTAATTTAAAGAAAAGCACCTAAAAGCCACTCCACTATGTGGTTTTATGTAGCACTCTACAATTCTGCTACTGAAAAGGATGCAAAACAGCAGTTTTACAAGGGCATCAAGCATCGCAATGAAAACATGGCTAACGCAGTCATCTGCTTGAATGGTAAAGGAGTCATACATTTTGCAATTGTTTTCATTTTAAGACACTGTCAGTTAATGTTCTTCTTATTCAACTTGTTTGCTAAGTGATATTAGCTTTCTTTAAATGTTGCAATTGTAAAAATTAACGATCATCATAATATCGCAAACCGCATTGCCATGTACAATGCCGGTACATTCCTTTGATACAAGTGTCGTATTGGCATCATAACTGTCCTTGCTATCAGTTCAGCGAAATTACAATCATAACTCATTGTGACTTCAAGGCGTAATAAAATCCCAACAGTCAAGGCTTGAATAGGCTGTGTAAGAATAGCTTAAGATGCAGCCAAGTCTGCGAGAAATATTTAAAAGCCTGGAATCAAAGACACATACCATTTTGTGTGGGTCACATGATCTTCCTTCTTCTTTCATGCAACTTGCCAGCATCAAGGAAACTACTGCAAAATACAAAACAAAATTTTTAATTACAATTTTAGAAAATTTTAACTCCATCAGAAACAGTGAGTTTTGCATTTGTTTGGCTACTTTTGTTTTAAGACGTTTTCAAGATATAAAAGAATTGCTTTCATTGTTTTTTTTCGACCGATCAAAGCGGATGGCCTTCCAAAAGATTATGGGTCCTGTCTGGAGTTTCTTCCTCAATGAGGAAGTTTTTCTCCTTCGCTGTCGCTAATGCTTGCTCTGGAGGGTTCTATTCGGTTTTTCTGTATGTTAAAGCGCTTTGAAATGTCTGTTGCCATGATTAAGTGCTTTATAAATAAAACTTGATTGAGTTGCTGAGCTCATTAACATATTAAGGAAACCGTAAATAAGTTGCATATTTTATAAGGAGTTCCAATGTGAAATTAATACTGAATTCAACCATGGCACGCCATTATAAGAGGCTTGGAATAGATATGTTATTATGTGCAAGGAGCTGCTAATGATATGGACTTATTATACAGTATGTTTAAAGAGAAAATTTCTAAATTGTGGAACATAGTTTATTTGTCTATACACAGCAATTTGTTCCTCCATGTGTGTGTAAATCAACCTTCACTGTGTGACAGTAATATTAACGTGAATTTATTTTACTTAAAAACACTTTTTATCTTCTATAAACTCACATACTTGATGTAAAGTGTTCTGATATGAAAAATATCTCTTTACATATCAAACAAGTGTAATGTGAGGTGAAAAAAATACAGCTTACATAAAAATTACTTCTCAATTCAGCACCTTAAAGGGTTAAAAGCCAACACCCTATTTTGTATTTCGAAGTATATCTCAGCTTTAACAAAATATGGTCCCCGAGTTAATCAAACAAATCTACTTTAGTGTATGTCTAGTGTGTACAAGGTCAAAATTCTGTTAAAATGTAATATTTTAAGCCTTTTTGAAAACTTGCCACAAATAAATTAAGAATCTTTAAAATAGAACGTTTAAAGCATCTCACACTTATTTAAATCTTGTTATAGACTGCATTTCAACAGTCACTCTCAATGTTATGTGGGAAATCATTTATTTTTAAACAAGTCCTTAATTTATAAATCGATGAAAAACATTAAAAAATATCTATACTGAAGAAAAACACAAAAAATACCCAACATTGTCAAGTTTACATTAGTCACCATCAAAACAATGTTAAAGGAATCAAGTATTTGCTTAATTTTGTTGTTTTTGTCGAGTAAATTCATACAAGGGCATATGCCCTTTCAAGGACAAAGCACATTTTAAATGCGTAGGTTGAAATAGCTCCTAATAGTTCGACAACAGATGTACTTGTCCAAATATTACCTATGTTAACTCAAAGCAGAAGTAGCAAACATGTAAATTCCATCAAGTTTAACACAATAAAATGCGAATGAACATACAAAAATCGTTATCTTTATTCTTCACTGACAACACACCATGGCCATTTTTACAACACTGCGTCGAACTGTCGTTCTTTCCACCATATTGCCATACGCTCCTTGCTCATATTTTACATCTATTTATTTCGAATTTCTGATAAGTTCTTACCCCTTGCCTGGGCAGTGTCTATCCGCCGACATTTGAACACGTTGGTGAAGCATTTTCAGGGGATTTTCGCCTTTTTGGTGGCTTTTTCGGCCGCATCGTCCCGCTCTTCTTGTACGGTGTCAATGCCCTGCTCCTCCGCTGAGAGTGTTCTCCTCTCCGCCTCCGTCTGAGCTGATATTCTTCAGCGGCTCTGCCCACTTTCCCTCAACGTAAGCCACACTCCACTTCCTCTCCAGCCCGACAGGGCTAATGCTAGCAGCTCGTTGGACCCGAATGTCGACATTTTGTTGAAATCAGTCAACACCAGTACATTTTAAATGGTCGTTTCAAGTTGTGGTAACAAAATATATTCATGTTGTATTGTACGTACAAGAATAACTACATAATGAGAAAGGAATCATTCAAATGATGCTAACATTTATGGTAAAGTACTTACAATAAACATCTGTTTTCTGAACTTTATGATGAACAAAAGAGATGTTATGACGTGACAGCAAGAGATAACTATTGGGAATTTATATAGTGCCGCAGCTGTGAAAATGGATCAAGTCCGTTCAAGCACTAAAAACAAAAAAAAATTTTCTCAACGCTTCTTGGTGATACATAGTCAATTGTTCTCATCAGTCCATCCAACCGATGTTTGAAATATTCTAGCATGTCGAGAAATAATAAAACGTCTTCATCATCCGGTTTGCCATTGATGAGATTTCCTTTACAGTTCTTGTATTGATGTAGGCTTCCTGGTTGCACATTTTTACAGTGATGGAGGCCATACATGTTGTTATTGTTTTACAGTATTTTGGTAGAGGGTACTCCAATGTACGCCTATAATTACGTCACCATGTGGAATTGGGAAAATAGTTTTGTTAAGGTACATCGGAGTAAGTGTCACTGAACATGAATGTAGCGTTACAAAAAATAGATGAATAGCATGATTCATTTGTTCGAATAATTATAAATGACCGTTGCTAGTTACCAAACTTGGCCAACTTCTCCTCCTCACTTGTGCCGTTCTTATTGGACAGTCTGTGGTATGCGTTCCACCCCCACGATTGACCAATGAGAAGCTTGACACGACCGCGCACGCTCTTTTCATTGGAAGATTTCTATAAAAAAACTGTTCGCCTAGCAACAGTGACGTCAAGGTAGAGTGTGTTAGGTACTTTACTGCTTTGTGTTCACTGATTGCTAGGACAGGTTTAAAAAGAGAACTGTTCTCCAAATATGTTGGCGACCGTGTTTGTGCATTGTCACCATGTTTACAAATAATAAGAATGTAGAAATAAGCTGTTTTAGTAATTTTTTTTATTGTCTACAGAAAAGAGGAAAGAAAGTTCCTTTAGTGATCACTCAGTGAGTGAATACATACAGGCCTCAGCGCACGGGCGCACAAACACACACACACACATACACAGGCCTATACAACATGCAATTAATGGAGAGATAGGCAACCATTAGCTGCACCCTAATGAAATGAAATGCACTTTAATAATCCCCTTGGGAAATTGTTATTTTTTTCACTCATGGTTAATCTATCTTGATGTGTGTGTGTGTGTGTGTGTGTGTGTAGGAAGCAAACACACACAGGGGGCTTGTAGGCATACAAAGTATATACACAATGTGGAAGCAGAGTGACAGGAAGCTATATCATGGTGTGCCCAATTGAGCAGCTTGTTCAAGGGTACATTGGAAATGCTCAGGGAGTGAGATGACACTGCCAGCTCACACTTCAGATGTTTTGCCTCACACGGCTCTTGAACCAGCGACTTCCGTTCCCCAGTCCAAGACTTGGTGGACTGAGCTACTGCCGCTCCAGTAGCTTGTGGGGTTCTGTACCTTGCTCAAGGGTGACTCGGCAGTGCTCAGGAGGTGAACTGGCACCTCTCCAGCTACCAGTTCACACTCCATACTGGTCTACACTGGTCTTCAGCTGATCCCCCTCCTTGTGCACTGCTGCCCCAAATAGCACCAGTCTGTCTAATTCAGCATTTCTCAAATAGTGGGGGGGTGCGTGTGACCATGGGGAACATGCTTTTTTTTGCCATACTAGAATAAAGTGTAATTGCACATCCCCTACAGCAGTGGTTCTTAACCTTGTTGGAGGTGCCGAACCTTGCTGGTTTCATATGCTCACTCACCGAACCCTTCTTTAGTAAAAAAACAACAATTTTCTTTTCAAATTTAAGACATAAGTATATGTTTTACTGGTGTATTTGATGAATTGTGCAGTAATGTCACCTTTTTCAAAGAACAAAACCAAGACAGTGCATGAATTCACATGAAATGACCTACCTGCAAATCAGTGTGACTTCTGCTGATGTTATTGAGAGACCAGTTCAGATATGCGTGGCTTCACCTTGGCAAGTGCTACTCTGATGTCATTTTCACAGCAAAGTCTGTTTCTGTTGTTTTCCATGCAGTTTAAGGAAGTGTTCCTTTACTTTTGCCAGTGTTAGACTAGAGTTGCTCAACTTGACATTGTAATTCATGGAGAACGCTGACTCCCATCACATTCCATTATACAGTACATGTAAATTCACTGTATTCACTTCGACCACTTTCTTTTTTTGCTCAACATAGTTACTATAAATTAAAATATTAGATTAGATTAGATTCAACTTTATTGTCATTACACATGTACAAGTACAATGTAACGAAATGCAGTTTTAAGTATTAAGAAAGCAATCAGATCACGTACCATCATGACAGGCATAAATTGACTACTGGGTGTGCAAAATCCCCCTGTAGCACAGGTAGGCTAATCGATGTAGTATCACGTGATCACCTGCAGCCAGTGATGGCGAAGGGGGGCGTGTCATCACGAATTGACACAATGTGTCAAACGTACACAGTGATTTGTGTATGTTCGGCAAAAACACCCGACACATCGTGTCACATCGTGTCCAATGGTGTCGTGTGTTTTGTCTTGACCCCGTCCATATCTGCCGAACACCTGAGACCGACTCACCGAACCCTAGGGTTCGATCGAACCCAGATTAAGAACCACTGCCCTACAGTAGTTGGCAATGGTGTTCTCACTGTCAGGTGTGCGCAGGGAGTATTAGCTCGAGGACCTACGGCCTTGTTCAGACTAGGCCGTAGACTATCCGAGTTTCGTGTCAGATAAGGACAGAGGCGTCTACAGTCTGAAGAGATCCAAACTCTCCGATCGGATACAGCGGGCCACAACGTCATATTCGCAAAGCGAGAGCAAGGCGCGAGAAGGAAGAGCGTCGCGGAGCGGTAAAACACGGAATAAGAAATTGACGATGTCTGGTCTGAGTGAGATTTTCTGCAGCTCTACCAGACATTGATACTGCCAACACACTAACGTAACAAAACTTCATATTCGTCGTCCTTGTTGTTGTTGCTGCCGTCGCAATTATATAACCTCACGAATTACGCGCACTGAACGACGATTCCACCCCGACGTCGGTGCTACGGCAACCTGTCAGATCTGCTGATAATGTGGCCCAGTCTGAACAGAGCCAGATGGCATTTGGACACTTGCTAAAAACAGTGTGAACAGTCATCCCTAACAATCAGATATGGAAGGAAATCTGATATGCTTGCAGTCTGAACGGGGCCTATGAAGAAGGGTCTGTGGCGCTGCGCTTCACTGTGACTACAGTGGGAGACGAGTAGAGACCGGTGTGTTTATTGTGTCTAATAAGGCTGGCAGCGGACAGACAGTGAGACACGATGGTTTTAAACTGCCTGATGGAAGAATAAACAAATTTCTCCGTACAATCATTGTTAACCAGCGGGTTTCCTCATTAACCTCCCTTCGTTTGGATCAAACAACGCTGTCCCTCACTGTCTCCCTTCCTCTGTGCTGTGTGTGTTTGGGGGGGGGGGGCGCACTGGTCTAATTTCATTTACCTGCTCACTGTGAAGCGCAACAAGAACTCTCACTAACCTGCAACAATGACCAACAGTGACACAAGACATGTCAGTCAGAATGGAAAGTTGGAAATGGAGCCTTCTTTTTTTTTTTTTTTTTTTCAAAAAAAGAAGTACACAACAGGGTGTACCTTAACCCCTCATAAGGCACTCACTGAAGATTTTGTGAAAAATTCATAAATTAAACCTTAAATTGTTATTAGAGAATATAAAACGTTATTTCTGTTGTCACAGTTGATGTCAAAACAGTTGACAATGTTCCTGTGTTTGCTTCTCACTTAGCAAGACAAATGCGTTAGTCACATTGTTCAACAAATAGATTGTGAGTCTGGTTTTAAAGCCACAATTGTATTTTCAGATGACTGTAGACTGTGGTATAACATTTTTATGTGTGTTTAGTAGTAGCTAAGCTGAAATTCAAACATTGAAATAAAACTGCATTGTAATCCATGTAACATGATTCCTGTACCACACACTGTGCTGTTTTCTCTGTGCAAGATCAGGCTGTCCTCTCACAATGGGAAACATTTTCTTCTTGTTGGTAACATTATTATCTTGTTGTGACAACTAATTCATAAATTACATAGAAAACAATACTGTAAATGACCAATTTCTACATATACAAAGTCATTACGGTTAAATTTTTTTTATACAAGTTGGTGCTCCTCAAAACAAGTTGGTGCTCTTCAAAACAAGTGCTGATAAGGATCAAATCTCTTCCTGATTTTGTGCTTGTGCCTTTGAGGAAAGTGAAGGCTCCATCATTATTTTGTGCTGCCATCTTGTGGGCTTTTATTAAATCAAATACAGCTACCCCAGCTTTTGGAACCATATTGGAGGGCCTGATCAGGAGTACAAAACATCTGCCAGAACCAGACAAGCAACATTAAGGGAGCTCTTGCAAACTTTTAGCTGTAAGAAGTTGTTCTAAATTTGTAAGTTGGATGTAGTGGTTTTAATCATAAGCTGAAGTATTTTTGTATTTTTTTTGTGTTTATCTCCCATTTCAAAAAGACTATGCAGATTTGAAACTCAAAGTCTTGTGATTGAGACACAGACAGAGACTTTGTGTTTCCTTTAAGTCAACAGATACGCTCAATATCACCGTCACTGATCACTTGACTCTTTATCACTGCATTTTGTGGTCAAGATTTTTCCAGGAATCTGGGCTTGTGAGCTAGAGGTCTCCTCTCCTTAGAAACTTAACTGTGTTTGCTATAATGCTACTTTCAGATGCAGTCGGAAATTGGACCCTGCTGGTCAACCCCAAAATTTGTAGAAGCGAGAATACTTAAAATGTTGGAGTGTATCGTGTTGCTATTTAATTTGCTCTTAATTTTTAACTGCATATCACTATTAAGAAAATTTAGGACTTTCTGTCATTAGGAAGTGTCTGCTACATGTCCATTCTTGCTTTTGCTGTGTGGATAGAAGGATATCTGATGTATTTCATCTTTTGTAAAACCATTGCCTAAAAAGAAAATGTTATGGATGGCATCCAAATGTTGTGGCACTAATTGAAGGTGTGGGCATGTCTTCCTAAAAAAATACTTTCAGATTGTTCACAATAGCCATGAAATTAGAATTCCATCCATCAATTTTCTTTACTTATCCTTTGAAGAGCCATGGGAGGGCATGAGCTATTCCCAAATGATATTGGTGGACAGGTGGAATACAGCCTGGACATCATCACTGGATTAGCACAGTGATACAACCTGCTTTATCTATGTAGCAGGTTGTATTTTATATACAAATATAATTAATTGGAAAAGTTAAAATTAATTAAGTTCCATAGCATAGGTCTCTCAATGACTGTTTAGGCATTCAGTATGTGACAACCTGAGGAAAGAAAAAAAAATTGTATAAATATATATATATATATATATATATATATATATATATATATATATTAGCGTGTGTGTGTGTGTGTGTGTGTGTGTGTGTGTGTGTGTGTGTGTAAAATAAGTATTGAACATGTCATCGTTTTTCTCAGTAAATATAAAGATGCTATTGACTTGAAATTTTCCCCAGATGTTGGTAATGACCCGTGCAACCTCCACAGGTAGAGAAGGAAAGAAATCACATCTTAGATGTCCGTGAATTACGTTATGTGCAATAAAATGTAAAGACACAGGGAAAAAGTATTGAACCCATGAAGAAATTGAGATATGCAAGTAGGCACAGGAGGATAAGACACCAGCTGAAATCTATCAGTAATCAGAAAGAAATCCAGTCTCTTGTTAGCTCGTTCACTTCCAACTGATGGCATATAAAAAGGTGTCTTGTGGCCATGGTGTCAAACAAGGACCATCAAATGATGGGTAAAAGCAAAGAGATCTTTGCAGTCTTATTGCTGCAAAACATAGATGTCATTGGCTACAAAAAGATTTCTAAAATTCTGAATCTTCAAGTGAGTGCTGTTGGGGCTATAAACTGTCAGTGAAAACAACATAATTTCACCATAAACTGGCTGTGATCAGGTGCTTCTTGAAAATTACTTACATAGGCTTTAAAAGAACTATCTGAGGAGTTGTCTATGAGCCTTGGACCACTTGTGGAGAGCTTCAGAAAGATGAATTAACAGGTTTCAAAGAAGAAATGCACTTAACAGCCAAAATTGAACACTGCACATCACCTCAAAAACACTACCATGCAACTGCAGTAGTAGTTTCTCAATACTTAATCAAATAATTAATTGCGTTCAATACTGCCCCTGTCATTCAATTTTAGTAAACATAACGTATTTTTTAGATATCTAAGGTGTGATTTCTTTGCACGTCAGTGTTGTATGGGTTTTACCGACATCTGGTGATTTCGGTAAAACCCATACAAAGTATATTGAGAAAAATGGTGGCGTGTTCAATACGTATTTTACCTACTGTATGTGTGCATATAGACTAATAAACGAATCAATGAGTAAAGCAATAAATATAGTTATTTAACATAGAAGGAAATAAGTAATACAGTATCAGCATATAATATTTACCACCTACGTTGAGGATTTGAGTAAACAGGTAGCAGGATAATTCGCCATATTTTACTCGTCTAAGTATTTACAAAATACTTAAAAATATTTAAGAAGTGCGACCCTGAAACAAATAATACTGTATCCACTTCCACTGAATCTATCAGTATCTTCTCTTTGGAGACTGAATGACTATCGGAAGTCCGAGGGTTCCCTGAAGGCAGCACGAGCCCACATAATGCTCCTCTTCAGCACTCGGAACAGCGGGCTAGCCTGCAGAGCCCTTCCGGAGGCGGATTATCCCCATCTCTACCAGAAGATATAATGTAATCAGGAAGGAATTGCCACACACTTGAAGGCACACGCGCATTGGAAGCAAATAACGACGTCAAAGTTCATTATTTCGAAAAAGACATGGATGTTTGCGTCTCACATTTTCATCTCTGTGTAAATAGCAATTCTGACATTGGCTTCGGATCCTGTAAAATGTGACTGCTGCGGTCGGATTTCATCTACTGTGGAGAAACTATTGAAAGAACACCTCGTTTGCATTTCACTCTTTCAATCCAGCAACATGCTGACGTTCAGGTTGGCTTTAACTTGTGTGATTGCGGCTCTTTGGCGGGTTAGCGGCGAACCACAAACTCTCTCTTCACCTGCGACGCACTTATTAAATGCAACATCTTCATCCATCATCAGCGGAGATGAATTGACGAATAATGGAACGGATGCTGCCGTAGGATCCAGGATTTCATCTATAATGACATATCTTCCAACTCTGAAAAACATTGTTTACTTCATCTTGGTGGTAACAGCTGCTCTCATCACATGCCTGGTCATCAAAATAGTCAGGTAGGCGCAGGTCTAAATTCTAATGCTGTAATAACCAGTGACATTATAACATATTTATATCACAGTACTTTTTAATGTGAGTGAGTGGTTGTGTCGGAATGCTGGACTAAAGGTATGCTCCTGTTAATGATTGCCATAAGGAATTGTGGTTTGGAGACACATGAGTAATCAACCTCTTTTTGTAGTTTTATCTTAAATGTCTCTGAATGCTGAATCTAAATCAGTCTATGTGTAATGGGAAGTTTTTTGTTGTTGTTTTTTTTTTATCTCAAGGCATTTCAAGTAATTTTACTTTCATAGTGTACACAGTGTTTTATGTTAGTCATACACAGGGGCTGCATTTTTATAATAAAATATCAGTTAACGGTCAAAATTGCCATCACATACCTCAGTGTAATCAAACAGACCATCTTTCAAATTACATAAAACAGCCATATAAACAGAAAATCACCCCATTTGAAAAGTTGTAGCCAAAGAATACCTTATATTTTGTTTGATAACGTACTTATCGATCATAAAGGTTTGTGGAATCTATGTTAATCTAATGATTTTTTTCTGCATAGTTGTATCTGAGGAAAAACAGCATACTGTTAGGAGTGTACTAACCATCTGGAGACTCCAGACAAAATGGTGGACTTTTATTTCTTGTCTCATTTTTGACACTGTCGTCACCACAGATCTGGAAGGCGAATCCGAAAAACACGGAAATATGATATTATAACGACACCTGCTGAACGTGTGGAAATGGCCCCTCTAAATGAAGAAAATGATGACGATGATGATTCAACCCTCTTTGACGTCAAATACAGGTTTGCTCTTTCTGCGACTTACCACTCAGAATCAATGCTGTTGATAGTGATTTTTAAAAAAAATGGAATCAGAAAATGTTTGTCTTCCCTCTCCACATCCAGAACAAGGCAGAAGGCCTTCTTGAATTAAGAAAGATCTGTGCATCGTGGGCTGCAATCTAATACAGATAATAGTCTTTTATTTCTTTAGGAATATATTCATACAGTAAGGAAATACTCCAGTGGTTCCTAAAGTTTGGATAAAAGGACTTAATACTACTTTGCAGTACTTAGTGCTTAGACTATAACCTTCCCAATTTCTCTACTCACTTCCCTTGTTTCCAGTGTAGTCATAAAAGGTTTGGAATTGATTTCCCTAAGTAAAGCACAGGTCTGTTCTGATCAAACTTGCAGGACGGCACCTGTTAGTTTGTGCTACAAAAGCAGTTTTACCACTTCTCTCTGCTCGTGGACATGATAAGATTTAAGTAGAAACGATGAGCTGCAGAAGCAAGACAGAACGTAGAAACAGTTTATGAAAGACTACATTCATAGAATACATTTACTTGTATTCCAACCATGGAAGAAACACTTTTCTAAAGAAACATTGTTTTTGTATGTGCAATGTTGACATTCGGTTTCACCCTTCCGTCCTTACTATTGTTCTTTAACACAGAACCACTTCCTCAATGGAAGATATGATGTCCTGTTTACCTGACATTCTTGAATTCCTAGTCAGACAGAATCCTGCTGGACGACATATTCCTTCCTGACCATGTTGACAGTAACTGTAGATGAATTTCTGTGAAGTAATTAGGTAGTAATTACTTTTTTTTCTTTACAGGTGAACTCAACAAGGACATGAAAATGTGAAAACGTCATTTTTGTCCGAGGCAGCCCGAGTGATTGTCCGTATTTCTGTGGAACCAAATCCTTCCAAATCTGCAATTTAATGTGCTGCTTGAGCATGGCTTTTTATATATATTGTTCTAGAACCATATCATATCATGGAACTGTTTGCTGCTAACGTGCCAAATTTGTTCTTATATCAGATCAGCAGAGTTCATGTTGAGAATTGTCCTCTGAAGTCAATCATTATTCACACTGGTAGTGACCTCCAGTCAGGTCGCCTTCTTTTGTTACTTCTTTTTTTGACATTTTGTGATTTGCATTTAATTTTTAAACTTGAGCCATGGTGTTCAGTTGAGGGCTTTATTATGACAACCTGCTTTCAAGCTACAAGTTACCAATATTTAATTCAGCAGAATTAACCGCAAGTGATTTGAGGAGTTACATTTTTTTACATAAATACTGGCTAGCCACTAAAGACATTGGATAAAGTGGATAAAAAGTTATCGTGCAAAAAGTTTTGTAAAATTTGCACTACTAAGAATTTACTAAGATACAGTAAATGTAATTTTCAACTACATTTTTCATACCAAATATATTTCTATTGACTAACAGTTTTATTGTGCGTATATACTGAAGACTTAATACTGTTGTGCTGTATTTTTTTTTTACAACGTTGTTTCAGACATTCCTATTTTGCTGCTATCTCATCTTAAGTTTTAAGTTTCAAGGCTCATATTTGACTAAAAGCTCAAAGTCAAATGTCATTTCAGATGTGTTTTGTCAGGAGTGTGTGGTATATATCCATTTTCTATCAGTATGAACACTGTAATCTGTCTTGATCAGGTGCGTTCAGTTATCTAATAACTGTGTGTAATCAAGTTAACAACAAAAAATACTTTAGTCTTTACAATGACATGAATAAATTGATGGAAACAGTCTTATTTTTGAAATCAAAACAGTTATATATGATTTCATTTTGAGTAACCAGATGCTATCTACAAAATTTGTATTCCTTTTTAGATAGTGAAAGATCAGTTTGGTGCTTTGTGACATCTCACAGAATAAATCCATTCATGGCTCAAATATTCCTGTTAAATCCAAACAGAAATTGACCTGAAATATTTTTTGTCAGAAGAACTTGTCAGAACTTGTACCAACAACTTTCTTCATTTGGATCTAATGTATTCAAATTAAAACTTCATAAATCAGTTGCACCATGCAACTCATTTTTATCTAACGTGATTCTGTCTTGCTCTTCAGAATACAATGTACTATTTAAAATGCGCGGTAATTTGCAGAGACGAACCATTTCAATTGGAAGCCCGGTGTATGCTTCTTTGATCAAAGGCAACAATTCACTTCTGACAATGGAAAAGTCTTTGACAGTTGTGTTCTATGTAGGTGTTTGCCAGGCATTGGCCATGTCCTCAAATGATTTGTCCCCTTAGATTAGCTTTTATGTACCATTAGAAATAATGACAACTGTAAGTGGTTTATTACATGTGTTTTATCAATGCAAATACATCACGTTTAGTGGAAAAGTCTCATTTAAAGTAACGGACACATAAAGCAGAGTTTAGAATACCTCTCTCAGCTGTTTCATGCTTGTCTCTTCCTGCAGCGTAAATGTAATTAGAGTAAACTGCTGTGTACACGTAGATTAGGTTTCTGCAGCAAAAGTGTGTGTGCGTGTGTGTGTGTGGGGGGGGGTTGAAGGTGACCTTTTATTTTAATCTGTGATGTAATTTGATTTTGCACAATGGCATACAGGTGCAGTTGATAAAGTTGCATTAGGACTTCTTGTTTGAACTATTCATTACTTTGTTTTAGGGGTGAAGAACTTTTGTGTCTTTTTTTGTGCAAAACAAGTTGTTGACATTTACCGAAGACTGAATAATTAGTTGTTGCTGATGTACGAGGAGGGTGTGTGAATCATGCTTTGGATCATTGTGATACAAATCAATTCACCATGTTTTTTTCATTTGGCTGTTTCACGTGTTTCCATCAGGCTCTGGGTCCGCTGTTCATTTCAGTGTTGTATCATATTGAACTTTAACATTCCATTGTATGTGCAGCAATCCAGATCAATTTTTGAGCCTCTGACAATTTGATTTCATATAAAATAACATCATCTTTTTTAGTTCACATCTCCCCATCTTCAAATCTCACCTTTCTCACAGTTGTGAGAAAAAATCTCACAGTTGTGTGGAAAAAGCTTGGTGACTTGAAGATGCTAATTCTGGACTTTTATTAGGACGGAATCTTTTGCTGCAAAATGTTCCTCTTGTAAACTGAATCAAAGTCATTGTGGTGGAAATTCAAAGCCTAGTTCATTACTCTAATCTCACAGTTAAACCAAAAATAGTAAAGGTTCAAACTGTTTTTTGAGATTTATTGAAAATGACGCTCTGACACAGATGTTATGTGTAGACACAACTATTTCCTTTTCCATTTGTTTTACAATACTGAAATAAATGTGTTCCATTGAAATGTTAATCAGAGATGCTTGAGGGTTTTATTCATTCTGGCCCTTTGTGTATTTTTTGTCAAAAAAAAAAATACATTCACTTTGTCATAATGCACAATTAAAGTGTACATGAGTCATAGGCTTAATATAATACAAGAAAAAAGAAACATACAAAAGTTGTTAGTATCAATAAAATTGAAACATGCAAACAACTGGACAATCAGTATACATTATAAGTAGTCAGGAAAATCTACGCAGCACAATCCCCATAGTTTGACAGTAGACACCACGTCAAAAGAATATTCTTTGTGGCAAATTCCTGATCTTAACTAACTTAATAAATTTAATTGTATTCGTTACAAAATGCTTCTATTTTGCTGCAGTCAGACAAGCGTTCACAAATAAACCTTTCATTGCTTCAGACTGCTGACGTCTGCGGCATGTTTACTCTTAAGTGGCAGCAGAGGCCTATATCCAACTCGCATCCTGTCAAAATAGTACTTTCATGAACAGATGACACGGACGTGCGTGAGGAGTTATTTGTTCGGCTACAAAGCTGCCAGTATCTCAAATATGTCTGTCAATTTTAATTAAGTGAGGCATGTTGTTGCAGAAAAATAAAAAGAAACATTTGATAAAACAAGCAGTATTAAAACAAGAACACACACGCAGGCACGCGCACACTCACACACATACACACAAAGAAAAAAAACAAAACAAAGATTGCAAAAGCATAATTCATAATTTGATTTGAAGAATGAATCTGATACCGATCTTAACTTATTGTAACAATATTTTAAGTAACATAATATTGATGCTGATATCTTCTTGGCATAATAGACCTTCAATAAAATGTACCATTTTTACATATTTTTTTTGCATTTTGGCACTTATTTATGGTCTTCAAGTTAGATAATCAATAACTGTATGTTTTCCCCAGCCTGGATAAATCAGGAACATTTTTGCTTCAGGGCATATCAATAATCCAATTTAAAAGTGTAAAGTTTACTGAATGTGTACAAAGTACTAGCAGCTTCAATCAAACTAAAGTTGAACACAAACCAAAATACAAAAGTGCTGTACATGTACATTATTTAAAGTGAATAAAGGCCTTTGAATCATCAGCTTCAACCTTACTGCACTGAAACTGTTGCTTTCTGGGGATAGAGATGAATTTAAAGCACATTATGTGGGCTCATTTCTCACATTTGGAAAAATATCACCTATACCTTCACTAAAAGTTGTTTTGTGACTACCACTGCACTCACACTTCTAGTGCAGAGTCAGGGCTCTTTAAGAGGAGTTTAAAATGTAAGTTTACCATTGGCGATGTCTGAGTAAACATTCTTAAATGAGCAGCTGCTACACTCCTTTAACCTCACAGACATTTGAGTACAATTCACAACATTTCCTCATATTCAGCTGTCCCTTCAGTTTACCTCATCTTATTCTGTGGTGGTTCAGGTTGACTAGAGTCTGATTTTGGTTTATGAATATTCTGTTTGATTCTGAACATTGTTTAAGGTGCTTTTTAAGACACTACAAAAGCATAAAATGTTCAGAAGAAAAAGTGTCACATTATCTGTTTCACAGAACCCCGATTTAAAGGGTGGCTCATATTAAAGAGTGTCTGTTGTCCAACATTTTTACTGGTTTCATCAAATTCCCTGATTATTAAGTGCTTCCATCTTGTGGCCCAACCAGTGACTCACAACACCATTAATCTCCCACCTGCTAATGCTGTTGACATGCAGTGTAAATGACTAAACATGCATAATGGAGCCCTATTTTACCCCAAACTGTGATGATTAAATAATGTCATCTGAGGATGAATGGAAAAAAAAAAACCCACAAATATGTGTTCTGAATCATTAATCGATTAAATGGTACCGTACTTGAATCTTGGATTTGGTGATAGCTTCAATGAGGATGTTTAAGGTAATTAAAGACAAACAGAACCAGCAGACACAAGCTATGTCAACATAAGCTGTTGGGTTACACCAGCTGCACAAAAGAGTATCATTGTTTGAAAGGTTGCCATAGAAATCTCATTTCAAGTTAAAACACGTGAGTGAAAGAAGTCACCAAAAGAGCTCAAAATAGAAAGTTTCCTCCAGTTCCTGGAATTGAAGTTTCACCAAATTGTGGTGACAAAATCAATGTTTGTACAATCAAGAAAAAATTGTTCCCATGATAATATCTTCATTCGCTCTGGAGCTCCTTCTGTGGTCTCTCAGCCTCACAGGTCCCAGTGTGTAGCCGGAGCGCCCCCTGTCTGTGCAATGTGCTCAGGGTCCTAAACTCCAAAGGCATGGTGTGAGGACTGGATCTGGATGTGTACTCGTACTTAAGAGAATCATAGTAGTGGTACTTGACCGGTTTTCCCCGCGGATCCAGTGGGAATGGCCAGAAGCCGTAAAGATGGATCTCCTCACAGAAGCGAGTAGCCATCGTGTACATGAGGAGACCAGTAGTTGGACGCTTGATGTGGACATTGTTGGTTAGCCAGTAACTGTGCACAAAGACATGGATGAGTTAAATTTCAGCACAGGACTAACACAGTACAAGACTGGAAACAGAGCAAAAAAAAAAAGACATGACATGATATATTTACTTTGTCACCAAACTGTTTCTCATAAGCTGTGATCTGAGATCAATAAGCAGCCTTTTGGTTTCTTCTTCTGTTCCTTTAATGGATGAAGTGATAAAACCCACTTCCTCTTTAGAAGCCATTTAGTCTAATAGTCAGAAAATCTTTAATTCATAATGAAGGACCCAGCTGTTTAATTGATGGTTAATTTAAATTAAAATAATTTTTTTCATGCATTCTTCTGGTCTAGTTCTTTCCACCTTTCATTATCTACCACTGCAAAATTGCTATGCTTGGGTTTTTCCCTCATGATTGGACAAAATATGTAACATGAAAATTCCATTTAAAATTTTGAGATTTTTCAATCTGTTTTTTTTTTTGCATTTCTTCTTCTTAACACAAGAAAGCGAGATTATTCCACATTTCACTTTAAAAAAAGTGTCTCTTGCCATTTCTTTGACACCAGAGCTGCCATCTGCACAACAACAACTTCTATTTGTCCATTCCCAAGGCAGATAGTCTTAACTTTTTGGAAGCTAAACTGTGAAAAATAGATTTGTCTCACCATATTGTCAAAGTTTCTTAATCCTATCTATTACCCCTTGAAGGGTGACTTAAAATAAATGTGTTGTCCTGTGTTTGCTGAGCACACATTCTTTTACTGCAGCAGACATTTAATAAAACATGGCACACACTGGTGCAACTCAACATAATTGCATTCTTCTTTCGGTGACCTAGGAGCTCTGACAGCAAGACGCTTCATGCTATACTCAGCAGCAGTTTTAGGAGCAGGTGGTCGGGGGTTTGTTTTAATTTTTGAACCACTAGCCCGTTTCTTCAGCCCCATGGATATCTCTGCCCCCTGCTGCTGTGCATTTGCTGTGGGAGTCTGTGTTGAGATGCAGAGGTTGTACCAGTTCATTTACCATGAAAGACAAACAGCAGAGTCCAGCCCAAAACTACAGCAGGTGGAAAGCATTTTAACCAGTAAACACGGTCTAAATAACAGTGAAATGGTCTGAAGTGATATGTGGTTCAGCTGATTCTCTGTCATCTGCCTCACCTGATGGGGATTTTGCTCTATGTGTCTATCATCTATCACACACCACTATAAGAAGGACAAAGTCAGGCAAGGACAAAGACAATTTCCAGCAAATGCGATGTGACTGATCTTATAGACTAATTATATTGCCTGAATGTATAGAGTGTTCAGTGGAGCATGCAAAATAGCATAAGTTGTGGCTGATGGTTTTATAGTATTGCAGGAATAATCTGGGGCAGAGTGTGTGAGGAAAGAGGCAAGGACATCTCAAGGCCTACTTTGTGTTTGGTGCTAATTAGAAAAAGGCAGCTTTCCTAAAAGCTAAATTAAAACGGTGAATATGATAAACATACCTGGTAAACTTCACAGTGTTTACTTAGTAATTGTGAACAAGAAAACATTAGAGTTTGGTTTAAAGCAACAGCCCAACCTCCAAAAGCTGTTAGGTAGGTTGTGAATTCCTAGTGTAATATTTCTGCGTGTGTGAAGATTAAACAAAAAAACATATTGAGATCTTTAGTAAAACTTTTGAGACAGCTGATTTTTCTAATCATTTTCAGAGTTAACGGCAACAAATTAATCAGCTCCTGCTTACTAAGGTGAATCTTCTCGACTATCTCTATAAATGCTTTTACCCGAATCAAATAAAAACAGACTTGTACAATAGAATCGAACACATCGGAGGTAAGAAGCAATCTCAGCAGCATGCTGACTGCCCTTGGCCTGCTCTGTTTAAAAATAGCCAGTCGGGCTGCAGGCTGGAGCTTGCCAACACCTTTATTATGCTGCTCACAGGTGTTCTTATTAGACGCAGCCCACCAGGAGCAGCGGGTGCGTTCCTGAGCCGCATCTCACCCTCTGACAGCGTGGAGCAGCCGCAGAGAGGGGAAGGCGGTGCGCACATCCACGGTGTGAAGCAATATGAGGCGCAGGGCCCACTCCACGCGCTCCTCTCCCCCCTTGGCCATGAAAGCTGGGATCCACAGCACGCTGCCGCTGAGGCTTTGAAGCCGCTGCAGGAAACGATCCCGCCACTCTTCACTGACGAGGTCCTGAAAAGCCCGTTGCACCACCGAGGGGTTCATGGTCACCAAGTTGGTCTTCCAGCCTACATCCTGATGGTATTCCTCAACCGGTGCCAGGTTACACCTTCAGGCAAACAGGGACAAAGTACTCAAATTCAAATGTGAAATATTTCTGGCGTATAAATATATTTTAACTACCCATTTCTTGACCCTTTTTTTCCTAAATCTTTTTTTTTTTGTTTTCACATTTTCTAACTGTTTACTGTAATATATCAGGATGGAAGGTCAAAGGGCAGAGAGATTGTTGCATGATGATCAGATTTGTTTTATTTTGGGCTGTGTTGATGAAGCTGATTTAACCTGACTGTAACACACGCATTGGCAAAGAGAGAGTGATTGTTTCTCATGGAGTGTGACACCAACACAGCTTGCGAACAGCTGTTTGTTTAAGGAGACAGGTCCATCACAGAGTCAACACTTCTGATTCTAACCCTTCATGGGTGCTGATGTTGATGATGCTGTAACATCCCACATATTTTCTCACCTCCCTCCCTCACAGAACACACAAGCCCAAACTAAATCAGAGAGGAAACTAACCATTCGGCCCTGGTGTGACTTATTCTTCAAGCTGGCAGCACCCTGATGGATTTCAAGTAACTGAATAGAAAGACAGCAGGTGAAGCCTGTTCCTACATTCGTCTTGTTAAATCTATGACTTTCACAGATGGGGTTACATTAAAGGCATAACCTGATTAAATCAAAGGGGAAACATACATGCTAAGGCTTCTATTCAGGACACTAGAATTATATTCATGTCTTCATATCCACCACCAGGGCATTCAGTACTTTGGACCAATGTACACTTTATAATGGTAGCAATCAAGCATAACCTTATTATCTCTACATTTTTAAATAGTAACGACACAGTTTTTCTTTTGAAAAATATTATTATATTGAAACGTACAGAGAAATGACCTCTGCCACGGAGCACTGAAGCTGTTCTGGCAGCTCATTGTCTGACACTTTTATTTGGCTTCTTCTTCTAATTTATCAGCCTTCTGTACAGGTCCTCAAGCTCGTCAAACCATTTTCCACACACAAATTACTACCAGGAGTAAAATAGAGTGGAAATACAAGTGAAAAGCCGCACAAAAGAAGAGGATGACATTTATTCATTGATGTTAACACTGGGCTCTCAATAAATGCCAGACAACACAAAAATCCTGTAATTATCATAATGAAGTGCCCTCTGTTTTCTGAAAATAATGGCAAGAAAACACTTGTGTGTGTGCTTGTGTTTAATAACATTGTATTCTCGTTCTTACCCAAATCACGTCTCCCAAACAATTATCCACTTTTTCAGTTACATTTCTGTTACATTTTCGTTTTCAGTTTGTAAGAAGAACTAAAGAAAAACTTCAATTCATCTGAATAATCGCAAATCCATAAATGTCCAGGTGCATGGTTACTGGAACAGGACGCAGTGTTCTTTTACACCTTAATAGTTGCTGTTGATACACTAGGACTGGAGTAGGGAACAGGCTCAGAGATTACATGCAAACAGAAAAAGTGTTAGATGTGCACCATCTGCTCACTATTATTCCATTGTATTACCATGACACTGAGCTGTAATCATCCAGAACTGGTAGCCCTGATGCCGTCAGCCTACTTTGTGGAAACCAAGCTCAGGGTACGGAACTATATTTAGCTGAGACATTATCTCCCTATCTCCTACATAAATGCCAGAGATTCTTCAGCTTCTCAAAATGCCACATTCCCTGTTGTCTGAATTTAGTCAACCATTACTGACAGGCCCAGGCTTTATTATCATGTTGCAGGAGAGTAGAAACTGTGACCTCTTCCTTGCTGGTGGAACATCGCAGCACTTACAAAAGACGAGACGCACACACAAAAGAATCAATTTCAGAATAAAGAAGGGGCATGCAAAGATTCAGCGGTACACTGAACTATCAATCAATCAGTTCAGTGAGGTGCAACCACAGACAGCTACTTCTTTCTCCATCTATACGACATCATTAAAGCTATTGATTTATGAGAGGATGTTACCCACATTAGGAACCTACACACTCCGTGTTTTGTGAGATTGTTCTGTACGCACAGCCCTAACCAGCATACTCATATAGTGCCTTCCATTGTAATAGACCTCTGGACAGATTTATATTGCTCCAGTGACAGGTAGGAATAGTGATGACAATCCCTCTCAGTCTCATCCAAACACAGACCGCAGCCAGCTGATAGCCTCGACAACAGAAACCTCCAGTCAATGAAAGACAAACCGCTGAGAGTGTTGGTGTTTCTCTGCAGGGCATTACCTCTGTCTTATGAATGTAAAAGCTTTTCACAGTGTATAATAGTGCATTTAATTGCTCTCTGTCCAGCAGTTCATTTTAAATTTTAAATAATTTAAAAAGCTTTGACAGCTTTTTGAAAAGTGAAATCAATAAACTATATTTCCAGCCATATGGGCATAGATTCTAAGTCGGAGTTAAAATTCGAGCAAGTCAATGAATTATATGAACCCAATCATGCTAATCTGTTTCTTTTACAATTCACATTAACTTTGATATCACTGAAATTGCTGATGCATTGAGGGTATTAAAGAAAAAAATTAAACCTGATAACAAAGTCGTAAAAGTCGATCTCAGGGCCACAGCTGCTGTTCAGCAAGATCCCAGAGTTCCCCACGATGGCACAACGCCTGTGATGTTGGTTCTTCATGGGGGACACAGTCGGGAGCAGGCGGTAAAGGTTCTCAGAGATATTTGTGGTGCTGTGGCGATCAAAAACATAGTGGATGATATCCCCTGGTTTCAGGGTGCCCTTCAGAATAGAAATATCTCTCTCCGGATCAAAAAATCTCAGAATGTTCTTTCTGCAAAAAAGAGAAAATGTACAGGAGTTAAAAGAGAGTCTGCTCGGTCAAGTGTGAAAATGTTGAGCTAATGGTGCAGAGTGAGGGTCTGCCTGATGAGGTTGGAGAGGGTCTTGTTGAAGGTCCAGTTGTTTGACGAGGGCTTGGCAGTGTTGCAGCTTGGACCAAGATTACATATATCTTTGCTCGACCTTGTTGAAATAGTCTGATCCACATGCACTGCAGTCTTTCTGAAAGTGAATAAAAATCAGTGCTATTGACACAATCTGTTCAAGTCCCCATTCAAACTGAAACAAAAGCTTGATAAAATACTAGCTTCAACACTCAAAAGATTAAACAAATCTATGATTAAATAACAAAACATATAATTATATGTTATAAAATATAAAAAAATATAAAAATATATAATGTGTATATAAACATATAATAATATAACATTCATGGAGGTCACTGTCGGCATAAAGAACACTGAATAGTTAAATTGCATATGAGCATGAATACATGTATATGGCAGGATTACGTTCCACTCTTTATGGAACACAGAGAAGCTTTCACTATAGTAACAGGAGCAGAAGAGTTCCTCCATCACTGTGTATATACAAAAAATGACTTGCCTTGCCTCATTCGTTGATTCTTTAGTTTAAGTGAAACTTGGAATCATTGAAATTCAGGCAAGTGTTTTTCTTTTTAAGTGCAGCATTTTTTTCTCTGAGAATTCTTCATCCTCATTCTTATGCCGGATGTTTTCATTATAACAGAGATACCACTAGATTGATGAGTATTTATAGAATCAGCCCTCTTGCTGTAAAAAGTAATGACACTCTCACAGCAAATGACTCACCGTGTTCAAGGCTGCAAAGGACTGAACTGACCAACCGAAATATAGAAGGGCTGACAAGCACTCGAGGATTAAAGCTACATATATATGCTTTAATATAGATGTGTGTGTGTGTGTGTGTGTGTGTGTGTGTGTGTGTGTGTGTGTGTGTGTGTGTGTGTATGTGTGTGTGTGATAATTGTATTTCAGACCTGTGAGGTTTAGGGATGAGCCAGTTCACCTTCTTAGACTGTCCATTACTTCTGGAAAAACAAACATATTGAATTATGAGTCTCACACTGCAGGCTCAAGCCTAGGTTTTTAATGGGCGAGTGATTTGAGTCCCTCTGTAATCATATCATATGTAATGCATCCAATGGATCTGAATACAGGCGAACTCTACCTCTGTCTTTTAAGACAGAATGAAGGTGAAAAGCACATCTAGGTATTTTTAGAGCAACCCACTGTGGGCCCATTTGCTGGTGTAATGAGGAGAAATGTGGCCTTAATGGAGCCCCATTATACTAAAAGGAATTTTCCTCACAGGGGTATTACGCCAACTAAGACACATTTAAATTAAACACACTGAATGTACATTGAGGTGGTAGAGTATCAGTCTAATTTGGAACTGATCTGATCTGATGAAATCCCGACAAGCTGGCTGCAGCTGTGTAAATGAAGCAGTTGCAGATTGAAACAGGAGAGAGATGCTCTGACAGACAGGCGGGACATTTGCACTGATTTTTACAGACCTATTGACTTCAAAAGTATAATTGCATTAGGCTGGCTTCATGGTTCTGGTTCCTCTCTCATAGTGAATCACCAACTGAAATGACCTCATTACAATGTGAGCCACAGCCACAAACACTCTTGCAGACATGGAAATGTGAAAAATCCAAAAGCTTCACAGACAAAAGTCTTCTTCTTCTTTCTTTTTTTTTTTTTGCTTCAGGAAACAGCATTCTGATGGTAATGAGGAGAGGAAGAGAAAGAGGAAGAATAGAGGAGAATAGAGGAGAATAGAGGAGAGGAGAGGAGAGGAGAGGAGAGGAGAGGAGAGGAGAGGAGAGGAGAGGAGAGGAGAATAGAGGAGAGGAGAGGAGAGGAGAGGATGTTGCACCTGGTTTTTATCTCGATGTTAAATTAAGAAAATCTTTCAGGTCAGATGTAAGTGGGGCATGTGTCTTTTTGAAGTGTGAAAATAGAATAAAAGAGGAAAGCCTCTTTTCTTTCTAATGTGCATCCCACCCAAACACACACTCCTCTCTCTCTGCCCCCCCCCCCCCCGCCACACACACACACACATACACACACACACACTTGTAGTCTAAACGTAAGCTATCCTATCCCGCATGCAAACTGCTGCAAGACAAATAGCCTGATCCTTGGAGACCGGTGCAGGCTGCTGTCGGAACAGCTGCGCCTGCTGCACCCAAACGTTACAAATGTGGAAATAAAACCGCACACTCGCACTCCAGATTAAACTCTAAACTTCAATTAATTTTCAATAAACTCATTTATTTGACTCGTTTACCAACATAGTCACTAACACACACTCGGATACTGTGAGAGGCAAAAAAAAAAAAAAAAAAGAAGCTGGAAATAAAGACAAACATAGTGGAGCACACGTACAGACGCAAAACACACCGTGCGTCGGTAAATTATGGCTGGCGACTTACGCAGTTTCTTCCTCCACTTGTGCAATATCTTCTAGAATCAAGACCACCAGCAGCACCGCCACAAAGCCGAACAACAGCGTGCGGACCGGATCCGGCATGGCTGGGGGGGTTGGGGGGCGGAGAGGAGAGGTGGTCCCTCCTTTCTCCAGACCCTCTGTTCGATTAACCTTCTTTTGTTTTCCACAAGTAGGAATCCAAAATCAGCTCAGTCATCTCTTCCATTGTTCCTGTCGTCGGACGCGAGCAGCGGTCCTTCCCCCCCCCCAACTCCACACCTCCGTTAGATGGTAATTGGTGTCCGTCTCCCGACGTTGCCGCCGTGGCCACGGTTCCCTCTATTCCTCAGTCAAACTTTGAAAGCGTGCACCCCCGGAGCCAGCCGTGGGAGCGGAGGGATGGAGGGCGCTTAAAGGCGCAGGGGCCCCCACCTCTTCCTCCACCACCTCCGGACTGCTCTGCTCAGGTGTTAGTCGTAGCTACACTGTGGAGAGGCGCAAAGCCGCAGTAGACAGGTAGGGGAGGTGAGCTGATAGATTGGTTTATTGCGTTTATGGGGGGGGGGGGGGGGTGAGAATGGATAATACAAAAACGGATGCGTAAAGTGTGATGTACTTATTTCCATTGCGTTCCTCCTTAATGAATTTACAATTAATTAGCGACACATAATAGAAATTCGTAATTTTAATAAGCACTAGAATTATAATGATTATAAACTATTTACAGCAAAATTCAAATTTCACATTGAAATAACTGGCAGTTGCTTAAAGGTCCCATATTATGCTTTTTAAAAAATTCAAGTCATTCAGCTGCCAGATCGCCAACTACACTATATATGATGTCTTGCCCCAAAGTGATCCGTGGTCCTCAATATCTTTGATTGAATATTGATAAAATCGCTTCTTCCCCCAAATACTGTGTTAATGGGTCGTGGCTCTCAACTCCCTATCTCCAACACCCCGCCCCTCAAAGAATTTAAATCACACAATGGGCCCGTTTTACAAAGCAGGTTTAGTGGAAAACCTGGGTAAGTTAACCCTGAAGTCAGGAAAAACCAGGGTTTTTGGTTTCACAAAGGGAGGTAACTTAACCCAGAGTTAGAGCAGTAACCCTGACCTGTTTCATGAAGCGAGGTAAACTGAACCTGGGTTTGTTACCGCAGTAACAGACTCTCTGAAGCTAACCTGGTCAGTAGCAGGTTTTATTCCACAAACCCAGGGTTTCCTCTGACTCCACCCCTTTCATTTTCTGGTTCTGTCGGACGGAGAGTTTTACTGACGTGAGGTTTTACAATAACTCCGTATTTTAGAGGTATTTTAGAGGCAAACATGGCTTGTCCGTTTGACGAGGAGTAGATGGAGTTTCAGCATTAATTTATAGAGAATTAAATGTTTTTGTATCGCCTTCAGATGTCCCGTCATAACCAGACAGTTCTCTTTATGATCGATACCAGTTCACGTCCCGATCCATCACACACACACACACACACACACACACACACACACACACACACACACACACACACACACACACACACACACACACACACACACACATCTGTAGCAGCGATGTATGTAGTGCTCCGGTCAGTTTTTATTTTTTATTTGAAAATGGTAGTTTATCTATAAAATGTGGGAGATGCTCAGTGCACCTCACCTTGAAACTTTTACCCCAGTTTTTCTATTTTGCTGGAAATAAACTCATCACAGTCATCACGGAGGAGTTCCACAGGATTGCAGGGGAATGCTGTAGAAATCTGATAGATGAATTTGAAATTATATTATCTTAATGACATTGTGCTACAACCTCAGAAATGGGTGAGACTACAACTTGTATATAAAATAGAGTTCAAGCACATTTCTAAATTCCTCCCCCACACCTCATGCACATGCAAGTGTGTTTACATGGTTGCTGTTGGTAGTGTTTTCTTAATTATTAATAATCTAAATGTTTAAATGAATTTACATTTCTAAATGTTTTGTCATTGCTCAAGCAATTTCATTTTTTCTCTTACACAAAATATCAAGAGCTGATATTAGAACTTGAAATGCATCAGACTACAAATCACTGCATCACTGTCCCCATTGCTTACCTGTTCTGATCTCTGATTGTATGAAAGCTCAGGTTTATCGTGAAACATGGTGGGATTGTTGGTGTTTCCAGCGGTTTTCTGCTAGATTTTTTTTGCTTCTCATCAAGCACCTAGATGTTAGACCCATTTCCCCTCAAAAAACTTTGAGTTCCCGAGCCACTTCTTAATTAAATAGTGACTAAGCACTAAGGGTGCTAACATTTTAATTATCTGTACCTTAAAAATGCCTGTGCACACAGGACATAATCACTCCGAAGGACCTTACTCAGTTCTCTTCATCCCATCAACATCCATAAGGAGTTCGAATCCTGCTGATCGGGCTTTATTTATGTAAAATATACTCACGTCTTCAACATTCATGTGATTATTACTATCAATTTGTGTACTGCACAATAACTGACCATATTTTTGTTTACATGGTCAGCTGATATTTAATTGAAAGTTAATCATTTATTAGACAAAGCATGTGCAAAATCTGTTTTCAGATTTCTCACATATATTAGGCTATTATTATTTTCATGCTCTTTGATAAAAGGTTAATTAGCATAGAGTGAGAAGAGCAGCTGGGCCTCGAGAATGTGCATAAAGACTGATAATAATAATTTATCATTGTGATAATAGCCGATAATTTGGAACACATTTATATTAGAAACCATATTGTAAAATCCTGCATGCATCTTTCTCGACTTCTACAGTTTGTGATATTGTTGTTCAGAAGCCAAGCACTAAAACTAAAATGTCAGCAGGCTGAACTCAGTCACTCCAGTAGATTAATAAGTACTGAAACATGCACAGTGTGCCCCTCACCCTTATTAGAAACCCATAAATTAAAGTTCTCCACCAAGGATTTATTGCTTCATTTTGTTGTGTTTTATTGCATAACAGTTTGTCTCACTAAAACACCCATCTGCCTAATTGATGCCCCTTCATGAGGAGGAACTCTGGATGTGCATCAGCTTCTACTTTAGAGTTGGCTGCCAGCTTGTTGTGACTGTAGGGACACATTCCCACAGATTTATAGTTCCATTTTTTTATGTGAAAAGTGAGTTGTGTATCAGAGAGCGATGTTAACCAACAGTGATAGTGTTCCCTTTGTTAGTCTACAAGAGAATCCATCTTTTTGAAGAGCAGCATTGTGCTATTCTTAGTCTACAACAACCTGATAAGCACACACACACACACGCACGCACGCACGCACGCACACACACACACACACACACACACACACAGGAGCTACACTTGCTCAATTTTCAAACCATTCAATGATAGTATGGATGGAATACTGTTTCAGGAGCACTTTCTTCTCTGACTGCTTTAGTGCAGAAGCCAAACATTCCCACTTTCAATAAAGTAATAATTTATTATTTATTACTGACATTAAATAATCATTTAATTCTGGTTTGATCAATGAAATGATGGTTCATTTCAGTATAAAGATAACAAAGAAATGCTGTTCTGATTTTGTGAGTCTTGTACAAAAAATAATTTTGATTCAGTTCATTACAACTGCACACTGATCACTAGTCACTATGGATTTATTTAAATGTCCAAGCAAGAAGCTTCTCTGATCAGACTTCAGATTCATATCATATAAAATGTGCACTGAAAACAACATGTCTGCTCTTTCCGTCCTAAAACATAGAGGGAAACGTATTGAACTATTTTATGGAGGTGATCTGCAGTTGCAAACACATGTCATTTCTTCATGTTGTTCAGTTAAATTGACAGCATCACTCACACACATCATGGCCTGATCATCAATTTAAGCCGGACAGCCTGATAAGGCGGTGCATACGTGTCCCACCCTATTACCAGAGACAACAGAGAGAGGCCAGACCTCTCCTGAGGCAACTCAGTTTTCCTGTTATGTCATTACACCTAAAAGCATCACTGCTCTGATAGATTAACTCTCATAATATGACTCTATGATCATGAAACATACCTCTACAATACTGTATTGGCCTGAATATAAAAATGACCCTGATTATAAGATGACCACCGCTTTTTCAAGACTTTCAAGTTTGAAAAAAGATTTTTTGAACACCAAATTTAATTTTCATACGGAAAATAATTACAGTACATCTGAAACAAATGATTATAACAATATATTCAATCACATTGCAATTGTTTGAAGACTGCCTCATTTATGACCATCATCTTGAAGTTTGCATCATAACTTCTCCTCAGCTGCCGGTTAACCTGGCCGATCTTTGACCCACTTTTCTCCAGATTTCAATGCAAAAAACACCGTGTTATATACAGGCCAATACGGTATGAGTCACATTGGTATCATCATTCAATAAAACAATGGTGGTTTCCTCCAAGATCCAGCTCAGTGACTTTTGAAGATGTCAAATTTTATATGAAACTGAAACAGCACAGTTTCAGCTACAAATAAATATTATTTGCGAGACTGTAGGATTGTTAGTTGTTGTCTCAAAGTCGTTGGACTTTGAGACAATTTTTCTGAGCTCTATAGATGTAAACATTCTGGATCTCCAGATCCTGAACAGTTTTGATGTATATTTTTTTGAAATAACATTGAGTTATTGTTTTTGTCAATTAGGCACTAACCATTGTTTCAACTTGGATATTATGTGATTTCCCTTTTTACACAAGGGGACAGAAGCCTTAAGATTATGATAATCTGGGTCACCATGAAACTCTGTATGAGTTGTTCCTTATGCTCTACCTCTCAAATTGAATTTCATCAATATCCCTTCATGACTGATTGAGTAATCCTGTCACAAACCAATACCTTGCCAGAGGTAAAAAAAAAAAAAAAAGCCTGCACAAATTAATATGCATCCACAATGTTCGGTTATTGAGTACAGTCACCCTTGATGTGGTACAGAAAAATCCTCTGTATATGGCTTTAGTTTTTGCTCAGTAATAATCATTGGCTTTTTTCTACTTTATATTTTTTCATCATATGAATTAATTTATTGAAGTTTATCCTGATGAATTTGAAAGGGAAAAATCTCTTTGGTCACATTGCACAGGGTAATTTCTACATTCAGAAAATGATCTACTATGCCAAACCTCTCAGATCAACTGAGACTCATCTGCTTACTGTCCAGGGACAAAACTAAACACAGAGAAGCTGCTTTCGTTTCTCCCATATAACTTTAATGAGTTCTGTTTTACTCTGACCTCTAATAAATTCACTTACTGCAGGTCTGTAAGCCACTAAAGCTGTACTGTAATATTCCCTGTATTGCATTTTAGCTTCATATTTTACAGTTCGATTTATTTAATGTTTTATATATTGCATTTTCTTTTTTACTAAAACCTTCCTTTCAGATGGTCTTGTTAGGGGTTGTGACAGCATGTCATCCTTTTTGCACTTTAGAAGAACCCTCATACAGTATTTGTTTGGCTAAGGTATTGACATTGGATGCCCTTTCTGCTGCAACCCAAAGATAATAAAGTATTGAGCAGCAATCTGAAAAGGCAATGAATATGAGGAAGTAATCTTCAATAACATTAAACTTTCACTTGATTTAGTATAAAATATGCAAATGATTTCATATCAGACATGAAGTTTTATGGAGTTAATTCTTCTTGGTTTTTCTATGAAGTGACCGAATGCTAAAATCTGAAGATTAGATGAGAAGCTGTAAATCTGCTGTTTGAACCAGAATATGAGAGCTCTTTTTGCTTGTGTCATCCAATAATTTCCTGACTGCTTCCTACTTCACACCTTACTGACTGAGCACTTATATAATGTATAGTATAATAATATTGAGTATATATGATGCAATGTGAATGAATGCCAGAAGGTAAAAGTCATGTGCTGCTGCTCTTGTGGCATTTATTAAAGTAAAAGAGGGTATTTGAATCTATGCGATATGCAGTTTACTATTAAGTTATTATTCAGTGAAAAATTTCATTATTTTTAGCTAGTATGTTTTGGTTCTTGTGAATCTTATAAACTGCTTACAAGATGATCTATTACAGTATTTAAAACCATGTGACAATTGTGACAGTCTTATTTGTATACTGTCATCCAAATCAAAAGAGGTACATGTAGGTCATTTATAGAAGAGTAAAACCAAATTAACCAAATTAAACACATTGATTAAAAGGCTGGACAACACTTTTTTCAAAAAAAGTTAATGTCTCGAACAAATAACGCATTGACACGATTGTGAACTATTTTCTGAAAAATAATTTATTTCCAGAGTAAAATAAATGATATGTTGCATACAAAAAGTGTAAGAAAAGGGACAATGTAAAACTAACTGCAGAGAGTTCCTTATTAGACCTTGCAGATTGCCTCCTCTAGTATTTGTGTTATTTGTCATCTGAACATTTCAGGTTTCATTCTCATATTTGCACACAAAAAGAAACTTGCTACCTTCATCTTTATGAATTGTCCCAAATCTTCTGTTGTATTAGACACACTGACGCACACACTGACACACACACTGACACACACACTGACACACACACACACACACGCACACCTCAGACAATTAGATCATATAGAATTTATACTTTATAACACAATATTCTGGGCCTAGTGAAACAAATATATTACTCATAATTTGTTTTACTTTAATGTGCACAAAACACAATGAAACATAACTCATGTATGATTTTCTTTGCTCTTACACTGGTGGAAAAAGTAAGAAGAAAACATATTCAACATTCTTATTGAATGACCCCTTATTAAGACGTATTAGGCTGAATAAACTCTGCAGGTGTAAAAGTAAACATGGAAATGATCTACAGTAAAAAAACAAACTCACAATCTGACAAAACACTCGTAAATAACATGGATGTATCAGATGTGAATTGCACAGTTGCACCCTTGAGACAAGACTTCACAGTCTAGTCAAGACTGCATCAAAAACAGAGCCTGTAATCCAGCAAGAGTACGAGAGACTGAACAGTGTACGACAACATGAAAACACCATCTTCTTTGTAGATATTAGACTTAGGTCAAGACAGCTGAAACATCATGTAGGCCGCTACAACAATCCAGTCCAGTGAATTTAAATAACATATTTGCAATGAAATAAAAGTTACTGAGTGATGGACTGCTTGTCTGTAAACTTGGCAACTTTTAACTTTGAAAAACTGGTGTATCCAAAGAAAATCTAGACAGACAGGTCACACAGTGCACTGACTGGCTGTGTGATTTTTTTTTTTTTACACAGATGCTTGGGATCGTGAAAGATCTAAAACATCATGGCAGCTATAGTTGAAGTGTCATCATGTCCACACTAATAATGGACTAGGACTGAGCCACACAGTGCTGCAGTGATCCTCTACCACCAAGTCAAGACAGGAATTCATCAGCAACACTAGACGACATCTTGCTGATACATAAACGACTACAACTGACCCTTTCTAATGTTTACACTGGAAGTAGAAGGCTGTGAGCAGCTGTGACTCCTGTGTCCTGAATGGGTCCTTAAATAGATTGCCTCATCAAAAAAATTCTAATTTATCCTCTCAACAGAACAAATTCATAAAATATTCTTTTGAGAATATCGACATTGTCCTTTTCTTGCATAATGAACTACAAAACCGACTCCATATTTTCACAAAACTCATGGTCCTCTAGGTTGTATATAAACTTTGTCCTGTCAACTAGTTTGGGGTCGTCTGTTAAGGAAGGGTAAAAGTCAGAGGGTGTCAAGTGACTCTCATCGCCCTTGATGTATTGCTTGTAGTTCCTTCGTAGGCAATACCATGTTGTGGTGTACAAGAGGAAGGCAACGCCCTTGAGGATGATGGCAAGGCTCACGTACAGGTGTCTGTAAGCCACATTGTCATACAGCAGACAAGCACCTTTGTCGCCACAGTCTGTACTCCAGAAAAGGCAAGTCGAGTCGATGCCAGCACCAAATATCAGAGGAGGAGGGATGAATCCTGCAAAACAGAAATACAGTACTGACTGAGACCACAATAACTTCACAGGCAAATTATTGTACGCGCATTCTGGTTCAGTTTTGGGTTCTCTCTATTTTTGCACACTTTCTTTAAAAGACACATTATGCTACACAACATTAACTGCTTCAGTGCGTAATTTGTCTCGTCATATTTAAAAGCGCTGCTCACCAGCTCAGATCATAACAGTGGAATTTTGGAGTGAAGTCACTCCTCGGGTAAATACTGACACCGGAAAGATTGTTTATTAATGAAACTAATGACAGAAGACTTCTAAAACCTCATCAGACTGACCAACTCTTGTATCTATTTCGTCATATCTGACTGTTACTGATACTGTGAGAGTGTGTTATGTCTTTTAATGTGTACCGTTATAGATACTACATATAATACAATAGAAAAATCAGTAACATACAATTTATCAGCTGTTTGACAGTTCAAATATCTCAAAACAGCAGATATTGTTTTCAAGGATATAAAACAAAAGCTAGTTTGACTGACTACTACATCAACAACAATTAAAAACTATTCAACCTGTTCATTCCCAACGTCTACAATGTAGCACCATTTTTTTTCTGCAAATGTGATGTACAGCAGGACACCTGTGTCTGACAGCATTCATGTTCTGGAATATTCTGGTTTATGTGCTCCGATTGCTTTCTTCAAATCCCAGTAGAGATCTTCTGTAGAATTCAATTCAAACGACTGTTGTAGCCACTATAGGGTGTGAACTTTGAATACAAAAAACTCTTGGTGGACTTTGAAGTCTGTTTGGGATCACTGTCCAACAAGGATGTCTGATGACATCCAAGCTTCAACTTCCTAACAGATGGCAAGACACTTTATTTTACAATTTCCTGATACTTGACAGAATCATTTTACTCTCCATGCTACAATTTTCCAGAGCCGCTCCATGCAATACAAAATGGTGTTCTTTTCTGCATATTCTCATTCTAACTCCTCAAACATACCACAGATCCATGGGCTGCACAAGTTTTGTACCTTATCTAAAAGGTTTGGAGCCTCTGCAGCTAAATTTCTTGTGTTTTGGGGTCAGCAGTGGTTCAACTAGGAGTTTGAGGCTTTATGTAAAGCTAGGCCTTGGGACGCTATTGCTAAAGTGAGTTGATGAAGGCTGGCTTCACTCTTAACTATGTGCAAAAGTGTATTTTCAAAAGGATGCTATTCAGCGGATTGAATAACTTTTAGAAGGCAGCAGTTGTTTTTATTAGAATTCCGTATTAAATTTGGGATGCCCATTGTAAATTCTGTTGTACAAACAGTTGATAAATATTAGATTTGTAGTAAAATAAACTTGGCAAATTAAACCTGAATCATTTTGCCTACAGCTGTGTGCGCTTCTGAGATGATGTTAAGCATGTTCATACGAGCTCTGGTAAAACTTCATACACTCAAAGTCTTATCAAACACAAATACAGTATATTTGTTGAATGTCCTTACCGAGTAGACGCAACAAAAGAAACAGCACTCCAAGCGCATATGATTTCAGTTCAGGGCTCACAGTTCTTCAAGAGAAGCAAAGAATAAATAATTATACTTATTTTCCTAGAGTATTTCATAGACTACTGCAGCTGTTTAAACTTAAGACTCACAAACACACCTGATTAGGATGATAACCGAGGGAGTCTGGGCCATGGCTCCGATCAGACTGCAAGCACAGATCACACACAGGAAGATGAGGAAGGCCTCCTGGCAGCCTGGCGTAGGACATTTCCCTGGAATTGCTGTGGCAGTAGAAATACAAGCGCATCCAGACAGGTTCTGCAAGAGAAAAAGAAAATTCAAGAACAAGCCAAACAAAAACAGGTAAATTAAATAACAGACAAATCAGTTTCCTCCCTTTTCACATTTGCAGGAAAGTATGGTGTCATCACAGCAGAAATAAATGATATATGCACTTCAAGAAATTAAATTATTCTTCTTTTACTGCTGAGGTGAGGCAGCGGTAATAGCAATGTTTTGCACTGCTGAGCTGAGAGAAATTCTGTGTGTGATTTGAATTTAAAAGACACAATCTGTAGTCGATATGTGATCTCCGAGTAGCCACAATAATATCTGATGACACAAATCTGAAACACTAGGTTTCCTTTGAACCTTCAAAGATACAGAACATTACAATTAAGTGAAAGTTTTGCATCATCTGCATTTAGCATTTCTGGCGTAGAGTTTGGCTTCCTTACTCCCTTTTCCTAAACTGTCCTAGGTAAACACCTGAGAGACACTTGACGTGGATTTAGTGCTTCCTGTTCTGGTACAGCCAGCAAAGCAGGCAGACAGGTAGGTGATGCCGTTGGAGCCACACACAGGACTGATAGAGGAGGTGAAGCAGTTACAATGACTGTTGCACTGAACTTCTGGTTTCTCCCCCGGCTGCAGAGTCCTGAACAGAAATGGAGAGAAAGAGCATACCTACTGTATCTGTATGAGCCACAAACAACAGATGAGCACTCTCAGCACTTTATCAGCCTTACTCTGGTCAAATTTTAACATCTCCATGGAAACTACAGTGGAAATTTTTAACCTCTTTTTTTGGCCAGATGTGTTCTGGTTATCAAATCAAGGAATAGGAAAACCCTAAACTCCATACTTCTACAGGACCACCAAACAGACAAATCCTCCTTTACTGCTGAAAATACAAGGAAGAAAAGCAAAGATGAAACCAGGTATCAAGTGTCAACTACTCAAATTATTTTTCTTTAACTCTGCAACCACTTAAAAAAGATTCCTTGGATTCAGATCAAGCTTACACTGCTTGACTGAACATCTTTCTGGGATGAAACGTGTGTACTGTTTATTACATCCCGCTTCAAAGCAGTGATGTATTGTAATTGTCAGTGTTTGTGTGTTTGTTCGTTCATCTGTCCATCCGTTTCTTTGTCCACCAAATATCTTCAGAACCGTTGCAGATAGAAAGATGAAACAAAAAGCACATTATTCGGGCAGCAAAGGGGATGAAAATGAGATGATGTCCTTGACCTTGAGAAAACTAGGTCAAGGTCAAATTTTAACTTTTGTACACTCAGGAACCAGATAAGATAGAAAGACAAGGGAGAAGGCCAGTGTAAGACCGTAGATCAAAACTAGTGCTTTGATCTATGACAGTAGGTCAGAGCATTGGCTTTGGTCTTTGACCTATGCAAGTAGGTCAGGGTAAAACTGAGTTCAGGAGTGTCGCAGGATGTTGCAGTCTGTGACTGCCTTGGTTCTTGTTTGATTTATTAGCTCTTCCTAAAAACAATGCTGCAGACATTTTTTTACAACTGAGTCGGTCAGAGCTGAAACAAAAGGAAGTTTGCTTTATTGATGAGCTTTATTGACCTATAAAAACTTGCCATTTGATCTCCGCATGTGATCTAATCTCAGAAAGAAGATACACTTGCCTGGAGGGTCCCTGATACTGTATTTGTATGCAATAACAGAAATGGAGATAACAGCTGACTGTGCAAAATGTGTACTTTTTTATTCCATACTTTGTCAAAGACCAACTCTTTGACAAAGAGCTTTATTTTTTCCCTGATGGCCATGGCTCAACTCTTCAGTGCAGAATATTGTGATAATATCGTGTTGAACAGAGTGCAAATCCCAGATGACCAATTTACTCCCATGTCATCTAAATCATCAAATAATAATTTACTGTAATTGTTGCAGTGTACTTGTTTGTCAACCTCCTAATCAATGATTTAACTAATTTGCAATAAAAACTATTTTTCTTAATGCAGAGATGTTACAAACATAATTTTACTCATGTGTCCATGAGGCTAATATATCTGAGTTACTTTTCATTTCTTTATTGTCACTTTCAAAAGTCATCATTAATATTAAAAAATGTAATTTTGCAGTTGTAGCAAAACATGCTACATTAAAGTATTGTCAATCATCAACACTGATCTAACAACACATGTTACTCATGAGAACAGCTAATATAAAAGGTGAATGAAATGAATTTTTATATATCACTGGGGAAGTTAAGTCTGTGAAATCTACTTCATTCTGCAGTCTGTGAGGAAAGCACGGTCACTATATGAATATAAACCCTTTTTATATTCGAGACTATGAAACCACAGGAAAGTTGGTGGAATAAAATGTGTCCCCAATAACCGGCAGTGATAAGAATTTTTATTTACAGACATAGACCCATGGTAGTTCACCTCCAGGAGAGTCCTCTAACCTTGGCAGCAGCTTTTCCCAGCTCAAATTTATTTATTAGAGGGACTGAGGCTTTATTAAGGCACACAAACATTAAAAATGTATTTTAACATTCTACAGTAATAGAACTAAAAGGTCCCAGAAGTGCAGAATATAATCACACTTTATTTATATTATTATTTGCTATAATTAATGATAGCTTTTTTATGTACATAAAGACGTGAATCACCTTTTCCCACACTCTTATAGACTGTGTAAAACACTTTTGTATTAAAGAAATGTGTTTAATACACGGAAGTGCGCTGCATTCCGTGAGTCTCGGAACGCACACACGGATGTTGTCAGCCAATAGCATGCGTGTATGGTATCATATGACTACCTACTAAAAATTCACAATGTCGTGAAGCTGTGCATCTTGAAGCGCAAATAGGAGAGGGATTACTGTACATTAATACAGTATATCATTAATATATAAATCTCACAACTCCTAAAATTGATCTTAGCAAGCCATATATTTACATTTTCTCTTACCCATTTTCATATGGGACTGTCACGCCTGCAACTGGACTGGTATCGCAGCCCAGGAACAAGAAGGACACGTAGCAGGCGGTGGAGACCAGGTTGACCAGCATGGCCATGCGGATGGCTCCCAGTGCTGACAAGTTCAATTTCTTCACCAGCAGACCACCCATGAAGATCCCCAGACATGCACATGGAATGGCTGTCATACCTTAAAAGGAAAATTTGCCAGAATGTGTTTATCACTCTGGTATACAAATGTGAATGTAGTGCATGAATGGAGCAAATACAAACCGAGCAGCTGGTTTGCAGAGGTGGTGGTGAAATTGAACTGCTGTTCCAGGTATTTCCCCAAAAAAGCTGCAAAGCCAGCCACAACTGCTATCTCCATACAGGCTGCCAGGATGATGCAAGTGAACACTGGGTTGGACAGGAGGTGCTTGGTCACCTTAGGGATAACTAGATGTAAGAAAAAATGTAAAAAGAGAGTAGCATGAATAACCTTGCATTTTTATAAGCACTATACATTTCTGAGGTGACACCACTGATTACATTACAGCAAAAAGAGTTCCCCGTCAATATTGACAACAGCAGTGATCCTCTTCCTCACGGACTGGACAAATTTATAGATTTCACCCCGAGGGCTGGCAAGCCACTCTTTGGTCAGGGCTTCACATACAAGCTGCTGTGCTCCCTAATTCATCCAAAGCCACAAGTTTTCAATTGACTTTAGTCTTGAGTTAATCATTGTTGAGAACTGTCGAATAATAAACTGTACAACTCCTCACTCTGACATTCAGTCAGTGAGGAGGAGGAGGAAAAGAAACTGGAAAGAAACACTGAATACTGTGTTTACCTGCATATATTTCTAGATTCCCTTATTTATTCTGTTATTTATTTCAATTTTTTTTTCTTTATTCTGATAATTTCTCTTGTGAGATTTTCTCTTGCACTTTCTAGAGTAGTGTAACTGCAAGAAAAGCAATTTACCCCTTGGGGAGCAATAAAATTCTGATTAAACAGTAATATAGAAAATCTAAATGTTTTTACATTCATAAAATGTACATATCCTTTGCATGACAACACTACAGTGTCATACAGGCTCCTGCACACTCACCCCTGAGTTGCTGACAGCAGGTGGGGCTGTTGGCAGCCTCGTGGTTGCGTGCAACTCCATTAATGGACTTTGGACCCTCATAGTCTGAATTCATAGAGGTAGGAAGCATAACCTGCTCACTGTCAACCCCCTCCTCCATTTCCTTGGTTGGCAGTGACTGAGGGAAGCCAAACATGAAGAGAGCTGAGCAGAAGAGTAAGGCACCACACAGGAGGAAGCCTGCCCACCAGGCTCCGATCCACCGAGGGTCATCTTGAGTGATGTTCAGCATATCTGTAGAGGGGCAAAGCATAATTCACTACATGCACTGAGAAACATTGCAAAAATCCTGGAAAATATATTCTACTCACTGGTGTCAATGAAGATGGCATCCACATAGAATTTAGTGCAGAGGGAGCCGAGGATGAAGCCACAAGCTGGACCAAACACCAGTGTAGAGAAGAGGATTCCTGCACAGAAACAAACATCAGTCTGAATGTTGGTTCCAATTGCATTCATATGATGCATTTCTACAGTTAAAATCAAGGCAAGAAACAAGATGGCTTGTTTAGTTAAAACAGCCAAGGATATTGTAAGTTATGTCATGCCTCAGGATCATGAGATGCTCTGGATAACACTATTAATGCCTTCTGGATGGAATTAAAAAAACATCTCGGACAAACAAGAATATACACAAAGAGACCTTTGTGCTGTGTGAAATCAATGTTGCCCTGCTGGGAAAATAGTCACAAATACAGAACAGTTGCAAAAATATTTCTAAAATGTGAAAAAAGTTCAACTGATTTTTGTAAAAAAAAATCCCCCCAAAACTCCCATCACACATTTTGAGAAACTGTCTTCCTTTGGTTCACCAACAATCCACTGCAAACAGTCATTTAGGCTTCGTTTCATCTTCTACTTCTTCTTTTTTTTTTTTTTACCTTTTCTTACTAGTGCAGTTTAAAGCAAAGCAGTAAAAGGGGAAACATTTCGATAACATGACATCAAATCAGCCAAGTGACGCTACAAGGAAACTGCAGCAGTGGTGCCAACACATTTTCCTTGTAATCACATGGTGTGGTCATGATATTCTTGCGGGGCATTACACTGAACACCTGACTACAGAAACCTCTTCTTCTGTCCCAATCTGTTCTTGTTGGCAGCTGGGGATAAAATGTGGAGCTTGGTCCAAAATCCTCATTAAAGCGGTGTCAGCAGGGTGAGAGCCTGTGACTCAGGCTAGAGACAGATAATGAAGACACAAAGCTCAATTTTGGGGACAAATTTCTCCCTGCCTGTACGTCTTGTGATCTGTGATATTATTAGACTGCAGTAGAGCTCGACTCTGGCGCACAGTGACAAACCAGATCTAAGTTTACCAAGTCTTACTACTGGCAAAGCTAGCTTCAAATGACCATCAAAACAGGATAAATCATCTCTGCTCTGCAGCACTAGCAACATCCCCTTTATTGGCTGCAGGTTGGCTTCCATGTCACAACATCTCCTGTATGAAACAGTTTGAATGCCAGGAGCAGCCACTTAATGAACAAGCATGGAAACTGTGACTAAGATCTGTACGTTTCTGCAAGTGCTGAGAGCAAATTCAGGGCTTGTTTCCTGCTTTGACCACCCACATAGGAAGGGAGTGAACCCGCCGACATGACTGCAGCCTCATTCACATTACAGTTTATTTTTCACATAAAGGAAATAGCTCATAGGTTTGTTAGGTGCGGCTCTCTACAAACTGAATCACAGTGAAACAAGAAGTATAACAAAAGAAAAAGGGGCTTCCATGATAAAATAAGAACACATTTATTTTCATTTTTGAACAAACAGATGCTAAAACAAGGAAACAAGGAGCCAGACCTTTACCTCTTTCTCACGCTGCTCATCTTTGACAATAAGAATGAAAACCAGACACTGAAAAAAAAAGGTACATTTGAAACTCGAAGTTTAAAACATTCAAGCTAAAACAACAGCATAACCTCCTCTTACTTGCACAGACAGGTATTCACAAAGGAAAGAGCAACCATTGCTAGGTAATAGTGAAACTGTGCAGCTAAAGAGCCTTTTGATGATGCAGGGCTGCAGTCACAAATTTGCCTGTGGTGTTGCAAATGAGGCCTCTGCACCCTCGTTTGAAATGTTTCCTTAGAAACCGACTGTTGTCTTCTCATAGCAACAACATCACAATTACTTTCACAATAGGAAACCACAAAAAGGAGATTCAGTTGATGAAATGGCAGGAGATGATGGCTCAGCTAACCTCAGCTAGTTTGCAACCAGTGAGGGGATAAATGTTTCCATCAAGATCCCTGCCTAGCTGTGGTTGGTTTAAGAAAGACTGTCTCCCTGGTGATAACATTGTGACACAGCGAGAGCTCCACATGTGGAAAAGAGCACTAATCTATGAGGTACCATGCCTGCTTATGACGCTGCTGCTTCTTCACAGGAAACAAGTGCAATTTTGAATGTGGTGAATATTCCACATGAAAAGCTAATTATATACTTTTTTGCTTTTTCAAAAGGTCACAGCAAGCAGAGAAAAAAAGGAAGGTCAGGATTCTTATGTATTGTACCACATACAATATTGCTTCAGTATATCCATCTTCATCTATCCCGCCAACAACCAGAGCTTATCGTAGGGTGAGGTACACAGCACAAAAACACTGATCTTTTTGGGAGCCGATATATCAAATAAGACCAAATCCGAAACTGAAGTCTCCAGTTTGCTATCAAGGGAATGTTCAATTTCTTGCTATATTTATTTTATAATATCAACAACAATCAGAGGATAAATGTTAGCTTGTCTGAGTTCCAAACTGGTACAAGGATGAGGAAATGGGAAACAGGGTACACCATCACCACAAATGATTGTTTGCAACCTGCTCAACACAAACGTCCCTTGTGTCTGACCGTACATAAAAATGCCTCAAAAAATGTAATTTGGGATCAATGTTGTTCCCAAGAGCTTGCATTGTGTAGTAACAGCCCAGATTTGACATTTGTAGAAACATGTGACCCGGCGATACAAAAAGACAGGTCGGCGGAATGATGTTTTGATGACAAAAGTGTGTAACCCACAACCCAGTTATTTAACGAGAGCTATTAGCCATTAGCAGCTAACTCAATGAAGATGAAAACGACACCACAGTGCGGATTCTGACACCCCCCTAACCTCTGAACCGGGGACAAGATTAACCAGCATGGAACACAGAGGGTAAATGATTATTTTTGGTGAGTTATTTGACAATGTTACATATTGGGCCTATGACGCTTTTGCTTGCAACATGCATGCTCTTACAAAACCCTTTTTGTTAATGGTATAGCAAATCTAGCCAAGAAAAAGTTGCGCACATTATCCCGACTAAAGGTTGTTCCTGCATTTAGTTTTTGTTTGAGGCAGACCAGATATTTCATGAAAATTGTATCAATGTTTTCATCTAATTTACAGCATGACTACTAACCATAGAGTAGCTAGCAACAACTTGGCTTAGCTTAACATAAAGATATTGGAAAAGGTAACAAGAAGCCCCGTCTTCTTCTTCTTATTCAAAAAAAAAAAAAATGTTTTGGGGGGTGGCAGTAGTACAGTTCATCAAGTCTTGTACTGGAGACCGGAAGTCATCGGTTCGAGACCCGTGTGGGCCAAAACATTTCGAATGTGAGCAGGCAGTGAAAGGTGTCAGCTCACCTCCAAACAACTGCCGAGGTGCCCTTGCGCAAGGCACCGCTTCCACTATGTATACAGTACATTGCATGCCTACAGGCCCCTAGTGTGCGTGTTTGTTTCAGGGGCCTGTACACACACCCACACACACACACACACACACACACATACACACACACACACATTATATATGCATACAATATATAATAAAATAAGTGAAAAGATCATTTCCCCAAGCGAATCATTAAAGTCTAGTAGACTTCGTCTTCATCATCTTCTTTTTTTCATATAGAAACGTGGGAGTAGGAACCATTACTTGATGGACAATGATTTCTTTGTTTTCAATTTTCCATTCCTTGCATGACAATGTCACTATGATGCAAGTTATAACACCTGACTACTCCTAAATAATTCATAGCAGCCATTTGCCACCACTTCCAGTCGGAGCTAAGCAAAAGAGCTGCAAAAGACTTCTCAGTTAACTCTTGACAAGAATGAGGATATTTTAACGTTCAAACTATTTACTTAAGACAAGTTCTTCTTTACACAGATGACAACATATGCAGCACACAACCATGATTTAAAAACTTATTTAGAAGGTCTTCCATGAACAAATTCTACCAGCATATACTGACATATTTGGTTACCTTCATTAAAACTTTCCGTTACCATCCATTTCAATCATATTTCGTATAATTAATCCTTGCCCTTGGTTCAGATACAAGAAAAGAATTGGTTGTCCAAAACAACCCATTTTCTCTTGGTCTCAACAAAGATAAGGACACTAAATCTCAATGATGGAAAATACAAGACCACATTTGTTGATAAATGCGCAGCTTCTTCAAATTGCCTATAAACCCAGTTTCCCTTCCAGCAGTCCTGTTATGAGATAAGGAGAAAAAAACGAATTTGTGCATGTTGTAGTTCACCCAAGCCTTTTAGTATCCTGTGAATTACACTCTCAGGAAAGCATGTCAGATGTAATTCAATAACAAAGCTCAGTTCTAGTAATTTTGTCTCCCTCTAATTTGTTTAGAGATGAATAAAAGAAGCCTGGGACCACGGCTATCCATGAGGCTTATGCTTTTCCAGATTTTAACAAGTGCATTCAGAGACCACAAATGTCCACAGAGGTGGAGCAGCCCCACCCTTCTCCCCACAGGTTACGTTCCTTTTTATGTGCAGCACCTGCATTTGCATTTCACCATGACCACACACACACACACACACACACACACACACACACACACACACACACACACACACACACACACACACACACACACACACACACACACACACACACACACACACACACACCTAGAACCTGGATATGTTCATAACTTTTGTTTTAGGGAAAACAGCTGTTCCAGAGAGTCAGCATTTACTGTTCCACTAAGTGGAATCTTACAAAAAATATGATCACCTGTCCCCATCCCCATCTCTGATAAAAGATTAATGTAAATTTTTTTGTAACTATGAGTCTAAGCACCCCTTTTGTTGCTTTGCTTTAAACTGCGCCAGTAAGAAAAGGGTTCTTGAAATTTAAAGAAGGCAAAAAACAAACTAACATCCGCCTCCTGGATCAACTCCAGAATTTAATAGGTTATTTCCTGCCACATCCTCCCACAATCTTTTGTGTAGTTAAATAGACAAATTAGTGGTTGGTATCTGACATGTCTCGTTTGTGCTTTGCATCACCAATATCACGCAATTTGACTCAATACTTTTATAGTGGAGAGTAGACTATATGACCTCTTACAGGAACATCTATCGTGGACACATTCATGGGGGTTAAGCCACAATACAACTCAAGATTAAGCTATAAGAGAAAAGAGGAAACCACACTCTTCAATGATAACTCAAACTGATGACAGATTTGACATTGTTTGACACAGATATAAAGATTCTCCACAATAATGGGTACTGCAAAAAGTTCAGTATGAATAAATCCCGACACACTGTGAGGTTGAACAGATGGGATCGTGGTAGTGGAAATATCGGATGCATTAGGCTGGCACTATCATCAGTTTATTTCTTGTGCTTACTGTACAAAAGGAATTCCTTCTCCTCCATTAATCCTCCTCAAGTTGGCTCAGTAATCCCCAGAGCCAAATAAGAGCAATATGGCTGGCCAAACAACAGCTTGTGCCACTTTCACAAGGGCCGGGCTGAAAGTGAGAGGGAGCTAAATGATTAATAAAGATAAAGCCAAGTGTCTCCTGCTCTGGGGCCGAAACATGAGTTTATGTTGGGAGGTCAGGTGGAAGACTTTGTTCGGAATAACTGTTTCATGCAGACTCAAGGTCCCAAGGTTACACAGACTATAAAGTTTAAAGGGCTTTCAAACAGGACAGTTTTCTTCCTTCCCTGTTGTACATCAGGTCATAGCACCCTATGTAGACGGGTGAAGACATAATTTAGATTGGAGGAACTCAAGTCTCAAGGAGGTCGCTGATGTCAAACTGAGCAGAGGCCATTTCCAGCTTGTCCAATGAAGTATTGCTCATAGTCAATTACACAAAAGATTCAGTCGACAGCTTTTCACTCACACACTGCAGCTAAAAAAACCATCCTCCTGCATTTTGGAAATACTTACCTCACTATGGTCAACTGGTTTATGAATACTGTATGTTAAATGCAATAAGAAATAATTCAAGCATTATGGCAGTGTTTCCTTTTACAAGGAGGTGACAGACCTTTGACAGACTGAATTTGTTGATGGGAGAGCAAACAGGTTGGCTGCTGATGTATTTATACTACCTGTATAACAGGAATGATGTTGCCGGGAGCATCCATTTATGTTCACTGAGGGAAAAAAAATATGAATTGAATGTAAAATTTAATTTTTAATTTATAAGCCACAAGTCAATGTCGTTTCCTTTTATGGTCGGCCAAATAGCTGTCAGCTCCTACAAGAAAACCAAATAAATAAAAAAAAAAAAAATACCAAAACTGTAAGAAAAAGCAGAAAGATTGTCAGACTTGGTTCTGAAGTTTCTCAAGGATGATAATCTGTGGGTTTATTTTAACAAGCCCAAATTTCATCATCTGCACGCAATCATGCTTCACGTCAGCATGTGTCGTTTTCTGATACCCGCTTCTCTTTTTTCACTGCATTTCCTATGAAAGTGAAATGCAGTGTCGCCTCTTACCTACGTCTATTGTCGATAGGTAAGAGGCACAGATATGATCTGTGGTTCTCACATTACTGCCTGTAAACACCTGCTTATAACAAAGTAGAGTGAGACTTTTTAACAGCTTGATATACTCTACATTTGTTATGCTATGAGCTTCATTCACAATGATTTATCTGTTTCAACAATGTGAATATTCGTCACAAACATCAAACATTGTCAAAGAAAAATAGTGGATGAAATAAAAAAGGAACTGATCATTCAGTTTCCCGTTTTGCCTCTATTCTACATTGGGGATTTTTTCATGTTCATGGCTGATTTCAATCTCAAGAGTCAATGTCTTCAGGCTCTCTGAGGGGAAATGACAAAACTCAGATGTTAAAAAAGCCTTACTGAAGCCTCACTTCCTCTTCTAACTTTGGACATTACTATAGACTCTGTTATACCGCAGAGTCTTTCTCAGTGACTCTGACATTTGGTTGGAACCTAAGCTGTGAAACCTGTGAACAACAAAGACAAACTTGTTGACAGGAAATGAGACAATTTAAATGAACTACTCACTTTAATGAGATTAAATACTTTAAATTCAGTACACATCCAATGTCACTGAAAAATCCAAGTATCAAACATACATGGAGTCCTCATTTTTAGCTGCTCCTTCCATCAGGATGAATAACCAGGCACAGGTCACAAGAACAACATCTCTAAAGTGAAGCCCATTTTAATGAATTAGAGTGGAGACTAAAGGCTAACAAACTGTCATTGATCCATAAGCAGGAACTACGGCATTAGGCAGCAGCTTTCACCCCAGGAAGTGGAGGCTCAGCCCACCTGAGTGGCTTTTAGTATCAACGTCAACAGCAGTTATCGCAGAAAACATCATTTACATTGATGGCAGGAACTGGGTATTTCATTATTCTCTAGAACAAAAGTTTGCACCATCAATAACACACTCTCTCTCTTTACACACATACATACTCACACATATTGTAGATAACATTATTTTTGCTTACCATTTTGACTTAGCTGATTTGAATATCAATGGAGATCATTGAAACTTTCTGTTGGTTGACTGATTTGTGATCAGCTCGCTCACAAAACAGCATGTTGACTTCTTGATCGGCTGTACCCGAAAGTAACCCTGTTAGCTCTGCCATGCCCTAAATAACAAGCCAAAGCTTAAAGGAGGCTCTCAACTGAAATTTAAATGCCATCACATCAGGATCATCCTGATTTAACTTCCGCTTGGATCAAAGCATCTGAAATCTGAAACCGCTCTCCACACACACCCAGCTCAGATCTGACATTAAAACCAGGATCTTTAGTCAGTTAACTTCCAATCAACATTGGATGAGAGGAGACATTTTCACTAGTGCCATATGGTGCTATATATATATATAAGTGAAGCTTAAGGATCCTTTTAAAACTATTAGGATCTTGACCCAAAAGATGAACAGTAGGTTTACTGCTGAGATTTGTCCAGCCGACACACCGACTTCTCACCCCCTCAACACCCTGTCACATTAAGCTGAGCTCAAGATCAATCTAAGCCTGTAAGAGGTCCCAGTCTGAAATAGGAGGTCAATGTCAGGCCTCACGGCCTCGTATCTGTAGGGTACTTTAACTTAGTCCTGATAAGAGTCTAGACTGCTGATAATAGGATTTAAAAAAAATATAATATAGATTTTTTTTCTCCTAATTTAATACAAAACACACCTTTGTCTCACAGATATCAACATCTCCACTGTCTCTGTTCCTAAAGCTTGCTGTGAGTGAAAATGAGTGAAAAGCACTAATCTTTAATGTGCCATGATATTTTTAAGATGTAGCAGAAAATCATTGTTAATTTTCAAAAAGTGAAAAAAATATGCTTATAAAGCTGAGTGGAAAATCAATTGAATTTTATCATGTAGCTGACACCCAGAAAATTAAGTAGCAATTATTTTGGTAATCAGCAAACATGCAAACAATTTCCTGGTCCCAGTTTCTCAAATGTTGAAAGTTGTTGCTTTTCTCAGGCCTCTAGTTTCACTACCATTGTTGCTGAAATGAAACAAGACATTTAAAAGATGCTACTTTATAGATAGCAAATTGTTACTATAAAGTAGCACAAAATATATTCCTTCCATTTGTCCTTTTAAATTTATTTTTTTTAGTTTTATCATCAACAGTCGGAGATAAAAAAATAATGTTAATGCTGATTTAAGATCTGCTGTGCTGCAGATGTCCTGTTGTATAATTCAGAGACAAAGCTGCCACAATCCATGACTCTTAGGATGACAATGTAGAGGAAAGCCACTTAAGTAAAACTCACTCAAGAGGGATGAAGGAACAAAAAAAAGGTTTTATCGAGTGAGATACACGGCTTAACTGGAACAGTGAAACCCTATCATAGAAACACAATAAATAAATAAACATCCGGCACATTATATACGACAGCAGGATAGAATGAAGCCAGAGTAAAAGAATAAGCTGTACAGTAATGTGCCTTCATATGGGTCTCCTAATGTGGAAGTACTATAAGTGAACACTTCATTCACTAAAGTAAATTTAAGTCAACAAATATATATTAGGGAATAAATGGTGTCTAAAAAGCATTTATTGCATCTTTCACAGATTATTAATATCTATCACTGTTAGATGCAGGAATGTATGGAGGTGGTTCTGCCACATAAATCATCTCATCCACAGCTGCTTATCTGCCTTGTGGGTCATGAGTATTGCTGGAGCCTATCCCAGCTGGCTACAGGCAAGAGGCGAGGTACAAGCAGGACATGTCGCCAGCGCATCATGAGGCCATACAATAGACAAACAAGCCCTCACACACACACACCTGTGGTCAATTCATCTAAAGTACATCTTTTTGGAGGTGGGAGGAAGCCAGAGAATCCAGGGAGAATCCATGCAGACATGGGGAGAACATACAAACTCTGCACAGGAAGAAATCGAACCCATAACCTTCTTACTGTAAGACAACAGCGCTCCCCAATTTAGTGCTGCTGTCCTGCCTCAACTTTATAGAGAATTAAACACTACACTCACAGCCCTAATTATCTATGTTGCTATACCTGAAGCTTAATATATCCTTAATTGCCTCTTTGTGTTCAAGTTATTGATCAAATGTGGATGACTCAAAAAGGCCATGTAGTTTCTGGCATGTAGTTTAATTTACACACGTGACCTGGACAACCCCAATTTTGCTGAACTTCATTTCAAAGTCCCTACAGAAATTTAAAGTTCCCTATGTGCTAAAAGATAGCAAGGTAGAAGGTGCTGGAATTATGGGGTGTTACAAAAATATGTGTATTGTAAGAAGCAAGAGATAAATATGTCAACATGAAAGCTGCAGGAAAGTGGAGAGGAGTCTTGGGGGAGATGTCAATCATACACACAACAGTGTACACAAGGAGCTGTGCTAATAAACACATCCTCAAATTAAATATACATAGAATGTAGTTTCTTGTGTGCATTTTTGTTGTGCACAGGCTGATATAATCGGGTTTTTCTTCAGCCTGTAGGTCAATGACATTAGGCTACTTTAACCCGACATAAAGTAATTTAATCCCTGAGTCCAATTAACCTTGTGTCATCACTCTAACTATTCCAGGAAGCAGTAAAAACCCTCATTAACCTAAATGGTGTCAGAATTAGTCAGCTCTAAGTGAGGATCATTTGTTTTAAATATCACAGTTTTAAATCCATGCTACAAAGGAAATGATTTTCATTGTAAGGTATCAAACACATTAATCCACCAACACTATGAATAAATGTTGACATGACATTTCTTGACTCCATTTTCAAATATTACAGTAATGCATGTTCAGACTGATGTTGAAATTAGAATGATAATTTCCGTACTATAAAAATTACAAACAGAACGGACATTCTTTAAAAGCAGGACAATGATATGATGCTGGACGCTTGAAAATCTTGACTAAACTGCAAATACAGGGTCAAAGGAAGGGAGAGGCAGACAGAAAAGACTACAACAGAAATAACATACAGTATGTTGGAGTTCATGTGAAAGAGCAAAGGCTTGTCCTTTTGCTTCTCTACAGTGGTCTGTTTGTAATCCTGTTTTAGATGTTTCCTTGGAGTAGAGATGGAACTACCCACAGTTCTTATTGTTGGACATTTGGGTGGTAGGATGAAGGCATGGATGAGAAAGGGCAGACGAGCAGAAGAGGTCTGTTGCTCTGGTGAAGAGTCACAGCTGCTCTATTGAAGACAAGACACACAGCAAGGTTCGGGAGTCTTTGACAGCAGCTGGTAACAGCTTCTTCAGCAGGTGGTGTGGTCTAATTATCGGGATAGAGATGCCAGCAGCCCATTTCCTGCCTTCTCCATGAACCATATGAAGAGCAGGCACATAACACCCTGTATGCCACCAGTATTAGCAGTGCTGCATCCTGAGGCAAAGAAGCCTCGTTGACGTGGGTGATAAACCGTACATGGAAGATGTGGTTGAAAACAGACTCACAATAGTGAGATGAGTTTTTTCATGATATGTATCATACATTAAACAAAATCACTAAATTCTGGGCATAGAAGATAGAATCTAAATATCTGAGGGCTGTTACCTGAAGGTTTGTACATGGAAATTGCAAATAAAATATAATTTAAAAAATTATTATAAGAATCTTGGCACATTTCAGTCAGGTATCCAGATCCTAGCAAACCAAAGTATTAGTCATAACAGCAGATTAGACTAAACACAAATAACGCAATCCAACCAGAGCCATCAATCAAAACCTCATAAATTAGACTTTCTTATCCCCACAGGGCAATTAATTTCTAGCGCACAATACATAGCTGACTACGCATCAACAACATGCAATGACAGCAACACAACAAAACAAAAGTAAAATAAATGTTTATTGGGATCTACCACGTAAGGCGGCTTTAACCTCAGAAATCAGGTTTTACCCAAAGCAAACCCTTCTGAGCTTTATGCTCTTTACCAGTGACCCAAAGGCATTAAAGTGAGGTGATGATCGAGTGTGTGTGTGATATGATGAGTGTGCTGTGGTTTTGATGCTGTCTGTGAGGTTCATTATGGGCACACCCATCATCATGGCAGCAATGTTAGTTATACGTTAGCGTGTTCCAGCTGGTAACACATAACATGCTTCAGAAACAGGTGGAACAGTGCAGTATGATGGGCTGGATGATGCTGTGACATAGCAGGATGTGGAGGTTGGGAGTGGAAGAGTCCTCTACGTCTGCAGATGAGTCATGAATTCTTTGGTGGCTCCTATTATATCATTTATATGTGGTTGTTTAGTGTCACTCAGGTTGTATTCTAGCAATGTGACTGTTGATTAGGAGGATTATCCTCATAACAATGGGTGTGACTGTGTTTTGATAATGACATTTATGGACCGTAAATTAAATATCCCAGGGTGTTTGTCTGCCAGGAGTACAATACTGGATTGATAATGTGAGTACTTGAGGTAGGTAGTGAAATGTGAACCTTGCAGTCATTGATGTAGCAAGTGAATGAGAGTGGGCTCAGCAGACATCCCTGTGATGCTAATTTCCAGAGGAAATTGTAATGATGTTGACCAGATGGGTGTGGGTGTTGAGGGTGGAGTATTCAAATTTTGCAGTTAATTGATAATTAGATTACTTTAGATTGCAATAAAAGCTGAGCTGAAGTCCATTAAAAAGATCCCAGCAAGGAGACATTGTGCCTGGCAGGACACAATGTCTTCTGTGCGCCCCTACGGGCCAACTGGACTGGGTCCAGTTATGTGGTGACAATTAGAGGCAGGTGTTGAGTAGCAACTTCCCCGGGTACTTAAATACCAAAGATGTGAGGGCAATGGAGCAGCAGTGGATGCATTTTGTGGGCAGGGTTTTTTTTTTTGTGTATGAGGATTGCCATAGAAGTCTTCAGAGGTTAGCTTGTGGCAGTCGAGTAGAATTCACAAGAGGACGCGTGACAAACTGGTGATGGCTCCGGGGCACAGGTGGCACCTTAACCGGGGTATCAACAGGCCCTGGGACCCTGTCTCATCAACACTGTTAAAACTGATGTTGCACTTCCTCCTCGGTGATAGTAACTGTTTCATCCAAATCTGATGTAGAGACAACTCTGAACCATTTCTTCATTCTACACAAGAATAAAATCAACCGAGATAAGACCAACTGTTCTCAAAATTAGCAGAAAACGGTTGATTTGAAGTATTTTCACACTGAGCAAATAAAGGTTGACTGGATCAAACAGTTCATTATAATTACTGATCAGCCGATTGATCAGAGTCCATTTAATTAGGTACTGTTATTCCTCACCCTCCATCATCAGTGATATGGGGATTAAGTGCTGAACATGCTTCTCAGTAATCCTGGGAGCAGGGAGAGCAACCACTTACACACCACTCAATCAATGAGGGTTGGAAGTGTGGCAATCTGTATTTGCTGAGCAACATCCTTGTGCAAAATCAGGACTTGTCATTCACTAAACTGCTCACTTCAGATTGACAAACGTGGCCAAATTTAAGCTGAGAGCTGACCCATGGCATGCTTCTCCATTTGTTTTTGTACACAGCAGAGGAAGGTCTGAGTAGCACAGTCCAAAATCGGCCTTACTTCCTGATGTGTGTCTCATCATGCTCCTCCCCATGGATGACAAAAAAAAAATCCCCTTTTTAATCAGCAGTGGCAAAGCATGACCCAGATTGCCTCGAGAACACTGCATGGAGGTCTGTTGAGGTTTACTGAGGCCATGGGGATTCATGTTGGAGGGAAAAGGTGCCACAAGCATGTTTAGGCAAAATACTTGTCACAACACAGAAGAAAAAGAAAGATTCTCAGGATAATTGCTTCAACATATGAGGATTGTAGAAATGGAATTACACTCATTTTTTTCATTTAACACAGCTCCACTTGATATACAGCTCTGACTCATTTCCTGCTTCAAAATGAACACTTCCATTTCCTTCATAGTCTGACGAATGAAACATTCAAGACCTTTAAAGAGGGTGAGATGCTCCAGCTGAGACCAAATGTATATTTTAAACTGGTCTTTACATTTATTTATTTTAGGTATATAACTAAATTCTTAGCCATCTTAATATCGACTGCTTTTAGATTTATAGTGTGCAGGCATTCATTTATGGAACAATGTTATGTAGAATGTGACAAAACATTCACCACCGCCATCATACTGTTACGATACACCATGCACTACGCCCTTAAACATATCAGGTTTACGGCTGGAGGTGAATCACTTCAGACAGATACACAAATACCAAGCCCAAGTGAAGGTAAGACACGGCCTTATACAGAGCAGGAGTCTTGGAATGCAACAACCAGCCTCACAACAGGTCAACACCCTTCTGAGACTTCTTTGACCTCATCAGATAGCTTTGCACACCCACCCCATCTGGTTTAAATCATAATTAGAAGTACACCACACATCCATTAGTGCTCCTCATCTGCGGACAGCTCCTGTCAGATGTATCATGATTAACAGTGGACAGTTCACTCTATGTGCAGCCAAGACCGGATGGGCAGGACTTAATGATCATCATTTTAAATGAAGAACATCAGATTCAATTCAGCAAGTCTCCTCTGCTTGAATACAGTGAAACTTGGGGTAGCCTCTAATCAGTCACAACGACTTCCGAATTATTAAAATGGGAACACTGTTAAGTCCAACTGCACTCAACATGTCAACTCAGTTCCTTTCTAAATCCTTTCCATGATACGGAATAGCCTTGAGACAGCAGCAACATGGTGTTGACTAGTTGGAGACAAGTTAACCTCATGTTTATTACCCCCTCCAGGCTCAAGCTGAGACGGTGAGATGCTGCCGTGTCCAGCCCGCCGCATGGCGTACAGAGAACATCCTGGGTCATTTAGCTCATAGCACCGGGGATGGCTGAGTGTCCTGTCACACATGGTGCACACAGTTCATTACACACCAGTAGAGGAACAGCGGCTAGCTGATGAATGCTAACCGGTGCACCGTTTATCATCTTGAGATAAAACAAACGGGTGTTGCTAGGCAAACTCAGCATGCAGCTTATGGCAGGGACGGAAAAACCCATTTAGAATCTAATCCTTCAAGATGACATTAACATGCGCTGAGTTTAAGTAGCTTATATAAACGCCCTACTGCAGCAACTGTTGGGAGTCGGGACATTTTAGCAGGAATGTTGACAAGTCCCCCGAGGATCCGACTGAAACCCTTGTCACTGGCTTCCACAGTTTTCCTAGCATATTTCAAACTGGATTCAGTTGAAGTGAATACACACTGATAAAATATAATCAATAAATTGCTTTGAATTAAAAACACACTTTATGGGGAGAGATAGCAGAGACCTGATCTAGGTAGAAGCATTATATTGTCTCAAGTGACAAAAATTACATTAGAAATGTGTCAAAGACCTTTTGCACCTAGGCCTCTGCAGGAATGAGCTGCTGTGCATCTTGGCTTGAGGATGTAAACTAAAATTGCAGTTTACAGGTTAAACACAGGATTTATTACCAGTAACACTGAAAAATAATGACATTTTTCATCTAACAGATGCTGACTTCAGCAGGTATTCAATGAGCCACAGCTGACTAACTAAAGTTTTGTTTGGCTACTCAAAATCTTTTCATGGACTATGGTCCAAATTGTATTTTTGATTTCGATGTGTTCATGAGTTGCAACACGGAAACAACATGGATGCTTTAAAAAACACTCTATAAACTTTGAAGCTTTAGAATACAATCTTGTTTTTTATCCCAAACTTCATGGGACATCAGGAATAATGCAAAGAAATAGGTTTTCTGAATAATCTATGTCACGCTTTGTATAGAACCATAAATTTTCAAATCACTTACTCCAGAATTGTCATTCAATGCATGATATGATAAAAAGCCAATAATCATTGATCAAACATTTACTTCTGTCAACCATGTCTTCATCTATGGCACGAAGTTTCCCAGTTGTGGTTTCCAATCGATGCAGCATTCGTATTACTCACGTGAAGCTTTCTGATGTTCACAATAATTTAGTTTGACAGTGTGTCAACAGATTCTCTGGCTGAGTAAATGAAACTGAAACCGGATATTCAAAATGCAAACATAGAAAGTGCATCATGAAATCAACACAAACCCCCCCCACAAAATATTGGTTATGTTAGATGAGCAGCTTGGGGCATAAAGTTCATCCTTGTCACAAAACTATATTAGCATCCAGCTAATTCTAGGATCTCACTACAGACGTTTTCCTCTATCCTGCATTGAAGGTTTAGCCAAACAGATAACAAGAATCCACACAACCCATCTTATCTCTCAAATCAAGATTCACCACAGGACTTCATTGAGATTCTTTTGCTAGAGGGAGCACTGAATGCACCAGGAAGCAGCTGTGTAACATATACAAAATGACTGAAGTAGTTCCTGAAGCTGTCGGCCTACTTTAAGGAGAAAAAAACAAGGCAACAGAGGAACCAGGAATCAATGTGTTGTGAACACGGTTGTCTATCAAAACTGGAAACAAGATTTTATTTGTCTGTTCAAAATATGTTTGGCCTATTCTCCCTTAGACTGACTGTGGCTTTAAATAACTATTACAACATGGTTTCTCAGAGTTCCTATCATGGTTTACACTCTATCACTGTCAGTAATATGAAAAATCCACTTTAACACTTTCTTCATCAATCTCATTTTATATTTCTTATATTTGTTATGCCACAAGCTGTGTCCACATCCACACCTGCAGGATTTTAAAAAAAGGTACGACACTGATAAATTAATTAATTTCATCCTTTCACCCTCCACCACATATGTACTTTACTATGCACTGTACATTACACTTTAATGAAGAGCTGTTTGAAAGGTTTTAAAACCTGGAGAGGTGGTGCTGATGCTGCACAACGTGTAACACCAACTCAAAAGCCTTCTTTGCATGTACAGTATATTTATGCAGCAGGGGTCCTGTGGGAAGAGCCAAAAGTAGCAGTGGATACTGAAAGGTCATGGAGCAGTGGGAACAGAGATCCTGTTGGCGTGATCTGTCCGATCACATTTATATTCTTTGGCCAGAGATGAGGGCCTGTGTCAAAACAAAGCAATCACATAAAATACATGTTTACATCTGTGCTTGGTTTTACAAAGTGTTGTCCATTGCATAAATGTGATTTCTAGACAACAATAAAATTTGTCCCTTTGATAAGATCATTCAGTTTGCAACTTTTTAACCTAACAGAGTTAAAACCACTTTGCTTCAGCGTTTCCACAGCAGCAGGCCCTGTCTGCTGCAGCACACGCCCCAAAAAGAGGCAGTCAGCGCCTCTGGAGGAGTTGCTTTTCACAGGCTTGTGTGGTATGCATGTGTGTCCCAGCCCACCTCATGGCTGGCTGGTTGGCATTCCTGCCTAACTCTGTAATTATGGCTCTTCTCCAGGCCTCTCAGCTCAGCCCTCCCTGTCTTATACTGTAGTCTTAAGGGCCTGACACTGTTAAAGGTACACACTTCACCGATCACACGGTTAGCTCTAATTCTAATTTTAACAGCAACACATTACTGGGTGACAACATAAATATAAGATCATGAGCTCAAATCACATTGACTCCGTAAAACCCATAAAACCCTCTTTCCCAATGAGTGTGTGAAGGCGGTTCCATGGTCAGACTGAATGAAAAACTGACGGCGTTAAAACAGAGCCCAGAAGGAGCAGATGAGGTTTTGCTTTACATGTCCTACGGCACATCTGTCTGCAGCTGCAGTGAGCTGTGTCAGGTTTCTGTAAAGGTGCTTTCCTCTCTAACAGCTTCCTCAAACCACTCCTTAATTCCACTTCAAATTTACTGCAATACTTGTTGGCAGAACTCATGGACATTAATCATTCACACTTATCTCACCTTGAATTAGATGAAATTGTGAAGCTGTGGAAATTATTCCTCGGTGTGTTTACAGCAAATTAAGAGTGACAGAAAAAACTGAAACCCTACAGATGTCCCGCAGCAGCCACAAGAAATTAGTATTACATTAAGTGTTTTGGAACAAACGTTTCTGGCACTGCTTAAACAATGTGAGTTTGTTGATGTAAACTAATGAATAATCCTTGTACATTAAGTGTCTGAAAGGAAATCTCACAGAATTTCGCACAATCTGCTCCATTCATGCAGCTGGGGGCACATGATATGCCTGCAGCAGAAGGATTAGGACGATCAGCTGAGTGAGACTCAATACCACATTGTTCCTCGCAGTTCACCGCTTGTTTTTCCTCTGACTCTCCTTGGAGCTTATCAGAGCAGGACAGAACCAAATCCCTTCTACCACACGCCTGCCAAACTTCAATCAAATGCAGTCCACTTCCCACCATGGACTGTTAGCATGCCGCAATGCTCGTGCCAAAACGTCAAAGCCTTCAGTGTACTTTATTGTTTCAAACAAAAGTCGAGGTCATTTTTTGGAAAAAATCCAGTCAATTTCTGGACAAATAACCACAACAAATGCAATTAGGAAAATCGGCTTTGGGCTTGACATTACAAAGCTCAGCAATACCTTTGTTTTCAGGTCACATCTGTATCTGAGTGACAAAAGGTGACCACACAGCATGCTGCTGCCTGAATGTGTCAGAAAAAGGCGAGTGTCAGCCTGAACTCATCCTCCATTCAAGCTGTCATTATCTCTGCCCAACAGAGATTACAAACACTGACACTATTCATCTACTCCATCAGAAGCAGATGCGTCAGTCTGGACAGAAAACAGGAACAACTGTTGGATTTGAGAATGTGTTAACTTCTGAGCCGTTATGATGAACAAATTTAAACAAATTCTTGAATCTGTCTGTTTAAAGACCTGTTAGTCATAGTTTGATATTCAGAAAAACCTTATCTTCTTGCAGTTCCCAAAGTCAAATATGAAAAAATGACACCACTTTGGAGGAGCCAGCAGCCACTTAGCTTAGCTTGGCATGAAGACTGTTACAGACAAAACTAGAACCAAGGCAGTCACAGACTGCAACATTCTGCTTCAGCAATATTACAAATATTAACCGTTTTTTTAACTGATTTTTTTCCCTTTTCCAGTACAGTATTTACTGTATATAAAGCTACTTATTCACAATGCAGATATTCCAGTGACCTTTCTCTCAACCAAATCTAGGCATGAAAGCAAAAGGTCAAACATTCTCTAACATCTGCTGGCTTTTTATTTCAGAGTGTACCCTAGGTTTATTAGCACTGTAACATATTTCAACAGATAGTTCTTCCAGCAAAATATCTAGCAGGGTTCACAGAAAAGCTACTGAGGTGGAAGTCTCTGCAAGGCTTAATGAGGAAGGCGCTGTACACCAAAATAGCAAAAATATACATAACCCAGCAAACACATATCCCTAAACAGCCATTGCGTATTCAGAACTTTGCAAAGAAAGCATTTTGAATCCACCTTTAAACCTCGAACAGCCACATCAGCAGCATCTTGCCTTTGAGAGAGGATTGAGCTAAGCAGACATTTAACCTGAATCTGGCCTCTTCACTGCTGAAAATGCTGCAGTGGAGATTAAAAAGCTCCAGTAGCTCCTAACCTGAATTCACATGACCAGGTCTGCATTTTGAACAAAGGGAGAAGGTGTGCAACAGAAAGCATGAATTTATACCGTATTGACTCAAACTATACAAACATTAAATTGAGGACAGCAAGCAAACATGTTCACGGTTGAATTTCTGCTGCACTAGTTTTCCCTGCCTCGGAAAATCAGTTTTGTGCAGCAATTACATTTTTAATTTCAATTTCAGCATGACAGTCATCTGCTTGGAGAGTGTCAAGCTCTTCCGAGGTAACAGAGCAGATACAATACCGATTTCACAATTTTGTTAATGCAGTTATATGAATATGACTCACCTATATAAAGCGAGGAGTCTTTCTTCTTCACGTGATCATCTATATAGGACAACCCCAAGGGCTGCACTGGTGTGGCTCCGATCCCTAACAGGACTTGGGCTCCAATCAAAAGCAGGTACATCATGTTGGTGTTGGCCTTCTTGGAACATACTGCATCCTCAGCCAGCTGAGCCTCCTTGCTGGTTGTGTTGGCACAAAAATCCCGACCCACGTCAGTCTCCCACTTTTGCACTATCTTGTACTGATTAGTCAGAAACTCAGGAAGAGCTGAGAGAAGAGCACCGAGTGCCATGACAATTCCTCCGCAGCCTATCAGACGGGGTCGATGTGCTTTGGCTCCAAAGTAGCTGACAAACAGGATCAGTGCCAGGTTGCCTATCTCAAAGCTGCTGGCTATCACTCCTACATCAGCACTTTGCAGGTTGAACCGTCGCTCCAAGGTGGTCAGCACACTCACCTGAAAGAAGAGACAGTGGGACACAAAAAAATACTAGGATCATGACAATGACCTGAAATGATGCTGAATGAAAAATGGATCATTAATTCAAAGACAAAATGAAACAAAAAACAAACAAAAAACAACATACAGAAAATGAATCTCATGTCACCAAGCAAAAGGAAAAACGACATCATATTTTACAATTAAGTGAAGGCTTGTATTTATATTTTATTACTTTTTTAAAAGAAAAATGAAGTCCTTAAGCTAGACTCAATCCACAACTGCACAGGTGCTAAAATATTCAGGGTTATTGCAATCAACACTGGTTGTGGTTGTATGTGGATCATACCTCAGCTCGCTGGGAATGTACAGTACAAATTCTGAAGAGGAATGACTGGATTCCACCCAATCCTGCTAGTAACTTTAACAATTAATTAATTAATTAGACGCAAGTGTTGTAGCCCAGGAAGTAGCAGTGATTAGAAAGGGTGAAGTTAAAATGGCATTAAAGAGGATGAAGAATGGGAAGCCAGTTGGTCTGGATGACATGGAAGCATCTAGAGAGGTGGCTGTGGAGTTTTTTTTCAGGTTGTTCAGCAGAATTTTAGCAGGTGAGAAGATGGCCGTGGAATGGAGGAAGAGTGGGCTCGCGCCCGTTTCTAAGAACAGAGTTGTGGGAACTATACAGGGAAAAAATTGATGAGTCACACAATCAGGTTGTGGCAACAAGAAATAAAGGCTAGACTCAGGACAGAAGTGAGTATTTTCAAGCAGCAATATGGTTTCATGCCGAGGAAGAGTACCACAGATGCATTATTTGCCTTGAGGATGTTGGTGGAGTACAGAGAAGGTCTACATTGTGTCTTTGTAGATCTAGTGAAATCTTATGGCAGGGTACCCAGAGAGGGACTGTGGTACTGCGTGAGAAAGTGTGGAGCAGCAAAGAAGTATGTTAGGATAGTTAGCAGAACATCAGTGAAGTGTGCTGCAGGTGTGAAAGAGGAGTTCAAGAAGGAGTTGGGACTGCATCAGGGATCAGCTCTGAGCCCCTTCCTGTTTTCAGTGGTGATGGACAGGATGACAGACGAGGTTAGACAGGAATCTCCATGGACCATGATATTCGCAGATGACATTGTGATCTACAGTGAAATCAGGGACCAGGTGGAGGAATATTTAGAAAGATGGCGGCACGCATTGGAGAGGAATGAAGATTCGCCAAAGTAAAACAATATTTGTGCATCAATGAGAATAGTGGAGAAGGAAGAGTGAGGCTACAGGGAGAAGAAATAGCAGAGCCGGCAAATTTTAAATACTTGTGGTCAACAGTTCAGAGCAACGGTGAGTGTGGTAATGAGTTGAAGAAATGGATCCAAGCAGGCTGGAAAGGGTGGAGGAAAGTGTCAGGTGTCTTATATTACAGAAGAGTCTCTGCTAGAATGAAGTCAAGAGGTGGTGAGGCCAGCCATGGTGTACGGATTAGAGACAGTGCTGCTGGAAAGAAGACAGGAAGCCAATCTGGAGGTGGAGGACATGAAGATGTTGAGGTTCTTTAAGAGTGACCGGTTTGGATAGGTTCACAAATGAGTTCATCAGAGGGACAGCCAAGGTGAGATGCTTTGGAGACAAAGTTAGAGAGACCATACTTGGATGGTTTGGTCATGTCCTGGAGAGATAGTGAGTATGAGAATGGAGCTATCAGGCAAGAGGACAAGAGGAAGACCAAAGAGAAGGTGGATGGACGTAGTGAGTGAAGACATGACGACAGTTGGTGTTAGAGAGGAGGATGCAGAAGACAGGCTGACATGGAAAAAGATGACATGCTGTGGTGACCTCTAATGAGACAAGCTGGAAGGAAAAGAAGAACATAAGACAAGATATGTTTACAAAAAGTCTACAATGTTTTGTAAAATCAAAGGTCAATTGACCTGATATCATTATAAAGAAGATAAATCTAGATACAGATTAGATATAAATGTGAATGTATTATTCTGGGATGTGTTCTTGGATAAATCATGCGCGTTTCATTGTCAGTCGTGTCATTTTACACAGTACCTTTCCCTTTCCATCGCAATACTCTAAATAAGAAGCTGCGCAGATGTTCCATGCCGTGGCTCCACCCTGGAAACAGGCCTGTTTCTGATTAGCCGCTCACTGCAGTCTTTACTTCCATGGCTTCAGAGAAAATGGCTCATCACAAGTTCCTCTCTCTCCCACCAGCTGTCATCCACACCAGCAAACCAGTTTGGTTACTCATAGTTTTCAGAGATTATATAATGTGACTGTTTACTTTGGCGCTGTAAGTGCTTTAACTTTGTTATTCACCATGTTAACCATGATACTTCACAGCAAATCTGTTGTGAGGCAGGGAAAATATGCAATTGCTTAAAATACGTAGATCCGTCTCTCCACCATGCGAACCACAGACGAAAAAATAGTTAACCATTTTAAGATATTTCTCAAGTTGTCCATTAAAGGGCATCGCATTTGTCCATTTCCCATCTGCTTGGGTTAAACAGATTTCATCCAGCCCAAAAAAAGCCTCCTGTTCACACAAACATCACATTCTGGAAAAAGTGACTTCACTCCAAGATGAACCAACTTGCGTTTGTCCTGTTTGATCATTTTCCATCAGTTGCTCATTTGTGATAATACACTGTGCAAACTCAATTTGGATTGGAAATGGGTGTATTTATAGAAGGTAAATGACCTTTGAGACTCCAGGAGGCTTAGTGTGTTACAAGGTTTGAGGTCACAGGGTTGCACTCCAAGCTGAACTCTAGTCATTCAACTCAAGAAAACTTTTGTGTGCAGAGAATTAGAGCTCCCCGCATTGTGGTGATACAGCAGAAGATACTTCCGTATTGCTTGAGGCATGGATCAAAATTATGTGGCCTTGGTAGGTTTAAGTATTTTGGTACCATTTGGGCTCGGTGTAGGTGTCTCACTCATATCATACAGTCATGATACTTGATAGATGGGTACAAATAAATCTCTCGCACATTTATTCTATCCTGGGTTGTGCACAAACCATGAAAATTGAATGTTTTTTGTGAATAAATTCTACAGTTTCTTTATAAGATCTGGTTATTTATTAGCTTTCTTATCAATGATGGAATGTGAGGAGAGAACAAAAGATTTTTTCTGCTGTTTCCTATGAAATAATTGTTCATAAGGTCCATCGTTTCTCTATGAAGGTTCTGCTGATGTAATAGTGACTGCTCAAAAGTAGTTTTGTCACACAGAATTACATGGGAATTTTGTTTTTAATTTGACATTAAGTATCATCATTAAATCATTAAACGTCATTATAATTATTAAATATAATAATAGCTTTCTCTGCCAGAAGAGTGTACAAATATTCCAAGTATAATATAATGTACTGAACACCAAAACATTATTGAAAAAGATATTCTGTTGTGTTAATCAGGTTTTCTTTCTGCTCAGGCAGTATTGTTCACTTTTGCCCAAAGTGACTAGCCTTTGTTTACTACAAAGTATGCATGTCTTTTGGTTGTTAATAATATAGATTTTTCATAATGTAGAGGATTTGGGGCTTTTTTTACAAGGCTGGAAAAGATTAAAATGATTTTAGATATTTTAAATAGGGAAAATTTGTTGGCATTACGAGTAGTTGGACTCATAACTCAAACAGGGAATGGCTTGAAGCCATATCTCAAGTTACTACTGTACTGAACTCTATTCTAAAATTCTTGTTTATGGACCAGATTTAACTTTATAAAATGAGTGGTTAGCAGATGCATTATCAACTGAGACAAGCTTTTCATTCTGTTTGCGTTCGCATTAGAGATGACAACAAGGTGCCCTCTCTGTCTTTTAGGAAGAAGAAATGACAGCAGGTCATTCTTGAAGCAACTCTGAACGCAACTGCAGTGACTCTCACTCCAGATCAAACCGTGGGGAGGATGATTGTTGGGAGCAGATCGCCTTTGGTGAAGTGAAGTGGATGGAAAACTTCACAATCATTCATGACATCTCTGCCGCTTCAGTGATTCTTTCTCACAAATGCAAACACATTAGAAGGACTGCATTTACAGCTGGCTGGCAACGCCCGACTGGGGTTTGAGCAAAATATTGTCTAATCCAGTCCTTAGAAATCATGCCAACCCCAAACAACCTGCTGACAGAATACTTTTAACTCTACACCCACAGCAACACCACAACAAGGTAAATCGGGTAAGCCTTCTTCATTTAAATCTCCTCCTATACTCTTATGAAAGGTCTAAATGAGTGTCGTGACAGATGACACAGTGGAAACTCTGGTGGAGTTGAGTCCATTTTAGCATGTTTGCCCAGTTCCACTCTGGCTTATAACCAACAACCCCTCTGCAGGATTAAGCCAAGAATATCATCTGCATACTATTCAGTAATCACAGGCAGATTTTTTCCAAACTGTGGAAATGTTGAATGTGTTGCATGGCAGAGAAACAAACCACGTCACACTACAAGACATCCAACAGAAAAAACATATTCTAGTGCAGGGAATCCCAACATCCACCTTGAGTCTGTGTTATCAGCCAAAAAGTGGGGTGTAAAGCAGTATGTGTTATGAGTGCCAGTGTTTACTTCATCACATTATAGTTTAACACACATATAAAAGTGCTGAAATGATGTTCATTATGGGACCACAGCAGCTATTAACTGATTTAGAAATGTTTCCATTCAGTTTTATGTGGTGTGACTCACTGAATGTTGTCTAAAGGCCTCCGAGGATCTACTGTAGAGACTTCCAATAGATGTGAATAATAGAACCACATCCTAGCTCAGTGTATGTGGCACATTTTATACTTTTTCATTTTCCATCCATCCATCCCATCCATTTTCTTAAAGACGAGACGTTTGTAATCATTTCGTCTTCAGTCACTTTTCCACCTGGCGGGCTACACATCCTTCTTAATTATGGGCAAGGATGGGTACACTCTGGAGTACTCTGACAAAGTTTACACATTTCAGTATCTTCAGTTTGAAGTATGCATGTGCTGAACAAATGTTTCACAGCATATTTTGAATAAAAAAAGTGAAATACTTTCTTTCATCAAACACTAAATGTTTGCAATCAAAAGCAGTTTCATCGCTCTTATATCATCATCCGAAATCAGGTTATCAGATAATGACTATAACTGTGCACTATTAAAGGAATAAGGCTGAAGCCGAGTACTGTAATTTCATATCTTTGTGTGATGTCAATGAATTGAATGAATGCATTATATACAAATAAAAAACTTAAAATATGAATATATAAATGTACTTGTTAACGTAAGACCTGTTACTGGTACTTAATTTGTACTTACGTCTATCCTTGTTAATGATTCAGTGCGAACGCAGTTTCACACATTTGCTCAGCTGAAAGAATTCACATCAGGCTCAAGCGCTGGTTGTCCACTGCAGCTCAAGTGCTACAATCTCGGCTTTGGTTTTGACGAAGGGAATATCACGATAACTGACTGAGCTTACTGTAGCTCTTCAGCTTCTACATGAGCATAAATCCAAAAGTTATCGTTAAGATTCTTTTTATATGATCTTAAGTCTACATATTAGGTCAGTGGCAATTAGAAGTGAAGAAATACTGATGCCTGAATGTAATTGGCTTCAGTTGAAACATATTAGAGTCTTCTCATTTCGAAAAGTTGTTAAACACACTTTCATTGACAAAGAATGCGTGCATCCCTGTAGCCTTATTACAGGATAAAATAAGCTTCAACAAGATCTACTCATCATCAGCTCTCACTTCTTCCACTCACTTGTGACTTTCTGATCTAAAGTTGTAAAGAGTATTTAAGCTTTCCTCATGTACAAAGAGTTCAAACCAGTAATTACACCATCAATAAATTATCTTGTCTTCAAGAAATGAAATAAAACGCATACCCTTCAAATCAAAATAGATAATCTTCATTCATTCAAGTCAATACAAATGAATCACTTCTCTGGTACAATATGTTTGATCATTTCAATTCTTTATGATGCTACAATGACAAATGATTGGATCATTTGTTCACATCTTTAGTTGTACACATAATAATACTTAGGCCAGTGGTTCTTAACCTTGTTGGAGATGCCGAACCCTGCCGGCTTCATATGCTAACTCACTGAACCCTTCTTTAGTAAAAAAGACATAAAATTTAAGACATAAGTATATGTTTTACTGGTGTATTTAATGAATTGTGCAGTAATGTCACCTTTCTCAAAGAACAAAACCAAGACAGTGCATGAACTCACATGAAATGACCTACCTGCAAATCAGTGTGACTTCTGCTGTTGTTATTGAGAGACCAGTTCAGATATGCGTGGCTTCACCTTGGCAAGTGCTACTCTTATGTCATTTTCACAGCAAAGTCTGTTTCTATTGTTTTCCACGCAGCTTAAGGAAGTGTTCCTTTATTTTTGCCAGTGCGAGACTAGAGTTGCTCAACTTGACATTGTAAATCATGCAGAACGCTGACTCCCATCACGTTCCGTTATACAGTACATGTAAATTCACGTTGCACATATTGCTTCGACCACTTTCTTTTTTTGCTCAACATAGTTACTATGAATTAAATTATTAAGAAAGCAATCAGATCACGTACCATCATGACAGGAAAACCCCTGAAACCGAATCACCGAACCTCTAGGGTTTGATTGAATCCAGGTTAAGAACCACTGACTTAGGCTTTGCGGCTATTTGCAGAATTGATTCATAGTTTTTGACATTCAGCAGAAGTTGGTGCTTTTGTTTATTTATTTTGCAAATCATACTCCACAGTGATCTGACCAGCTTTGTGTTTTAGAGGTTTGGTCAAACAATGAAGATGTATAAAGAGGTCACCTTGGTCATGGGAGCTCAGAAATTGGCATCTTCTTCACTACTTTGTGACATTTATGAAGCATATAGTTGGTCAAAATAGTCATTAGATTAATTAGTTGTGAAAATATAGAACTAGTTTTCTCTTTAATGCTCTCACCAATGAAATAAGGCCTTAAGGGTGCTGGAATCAGTTAACAGAAGCCTGATCAAATGCGAAGTGAACAAAGACAACTGAGAACAACACTAAATAAATGTTCTGTGTAACTGTAGCAAGCACTGTGGTATTTGCCTTTGTGTGCTCACTTGCAGCTAGGCTGCTAAATTAGGACGCCCTGCATGCTGATCACTGTCATGTACTGTAAGCAGCTCACAGACAGGCAGAGGACAATGATAGTTGAGTTTTGCCCCTTCACCCCCAGCAAACACTCTTAAGTCCCCTCATCCAATCACAGGTAGAGTTCTCTAATGTAGGTCAACACGTTCACCAGATTGTCACTGAACCAGGCCCCTAATGTCCTGTCCTTGGAAATTAAGCTCCATGTAAACTGGCTTGGTGTAGCGGACAGACAGAAAACAGACCAGAAATCCTCATGTGGTTGTGTGTGTAAATGATTCCTGACATCATCCGAGGCTCTGGGTTTTTGATTGTTCAAACTGTTTGAACAGGTGTCTGAAGCCACTGTGCCCTAAAATGCGGAACTGTATTACCCGTTTTATCAGACCCAGACAACTAAGTATATTAACATACCCTCTAAGCAACTCGGCTCTGCAGGGCCACGAAAAGGAAAAATAAGATGCCCCACTCCAGATATGGCCAAGGCTTTAGGGGGTTTGGCCTATTAATTACTAAGGATTCTGGGAGAATAAACATAGCTAAATTTGACACTAAATGTTCAGAGTGGTTGCCTGAGGCTGTGGCGCTCCACTGGGAGGCTTTGAGGAATATTTTGGGGCTCTTCTGGGAGCTGTGTCCCATAAAATCTATATTAGAGTTTCTGCATGAGGTTTGACTTTTAAAATTAGAAAAAAAAATAAGAAGAAACAGTTTTAGTACAAGCTGATCTGATATTGCTTTAAATGAGAAAACCAGTAAAAGTGAAAGGGCTAAAGAAGCCAATTAGACAGGAACAGGAAATTATAGAGTTTGAAGAGGTTCTCGACCTTGAATGAAATTTTAGGTAGAGTCAGTCAATAAATAAAAAAAGAAATAACCTCACATCACAACATTAATATTTTAAGGGTCACTCTTTCCGATACAGTTGATTCAAATTTGTGTGAAATCAAGGCAAAGCAGCAGAAAGGTTTTCTCACAACTACATCAAACTGCACTAAATGTGTCATGCAGCCTGTGCTTGAACTTAAGAACGCAGGACAGACGTTTCCTTGCACTGTCATTCTCTCTGCTGTCTGTCATTTATTCTACAACCGAGAAGCAGGACCTGAACACCAGCTTGACAGGGAGAAGGAAACAGGTTCTCAGTGTGAGTCTGCATGAGTCTGTTCCACTCACCAGGTATGCTCCGACAGTGCCCTGAGCCAACATGAGGGCGCATTCCGATATCAAGAATATCTTGATATTCGAGAAGCATGAGGATTTCTTGCGTGGGCCGTCTCCTTCCAGCATGTCCTCCCCGCTCCGGTCTAAGTTCCGGTCCTTCTTCACCTGCATCCTCTACTACTTTTACCGACACAGCACTGAGACACACCGACACACACAGGATGATGACCGCATGGGGACACTGATCAATTCAGCGTTTCGCTTTTTTTTCCCCTTGAACGTTACATTCGCCGTGCTTTTTATCTCCCTGTTTCGGTAATAAGGAGACTATCCTTGCATCTGGCACTCTACGGAACACACATCCAAACTCCAGCGGGGCTCTCCTGGTCGTCCACACCTAAGCATTGCCTCCCCGTCGACGCGCGTTAACGTGCGAACTCTTTCAACGCGTTAACGAAAGCGCAACTAAAAACCCGCGGAGACGCAAACGTCTGTCACGTCTCCTGCGTGCTCCTCGCAGGGGTTCTGTGGAGTTTCGGATCCAAGCAAGTGCTAGGTCCGTTATAGTCTTCGGACCGTCATGGTCCCTGACGCACAACGACTGCTCTCTGTCATTGCGCGTCCACCTCTACCCCCACTACTCTCCTCCTCTTTCGGCGCGGGGACGGGCGGCCCTAGAGGCGCTGCGCGGCGGTTCCACATGTCTCACCAACGCGCTTCTGACTTGAAAAGTCACTACGTTTGTCCTGTGGGACCCGGGTTGTAATCTTATAATCATATTTTTTAAAAAAAATCAATGTATGGGGCTCACTCGCTGCGGATTCTCGGGTGCTTCAACTCAGAGATTGTAGAGCTACAGGCGAGTTGTTTCCACAAGAGGTTATTTGGCAACTATTTTGGTAAAGGATTCCACAATGAAGGCATTCACCAATGTTGAGGTCAAACATTTTTTTCACAGGTGTAAGAATTTGCTGCTCTCTTTTGTTTTCTATCGTTATAAATGGAATAATAAATCTGAATATTTTACATTATTGACTGTGCAAAACAATGTTTTGTTAGTTTTCTACATTTCAAACTAGAAGACTTACATCCACCGAGGCCAAACAGTCCACTGTCAATTCTAACAACCTTTATATAAAATCAAAATCATAGCCTTTAGCCATAATTTAGCATAGAAATACATTTAAATCTGACGGATCAACTGTCGTTGATATCAGTTTCCAGGAACACTTGAGTTTTTTTTCCGTCAAAATCCATCAATCTTTCCATAAAAATGAAAGAAATCAATAAAAACAATTTCAGCTTGCAATGTTAAGGAAAAGCAAGTTGTTCTCATACTAAGCTAACTGACCACTGGCTTTGATCAAGTGTAGTGTATGTGTGTGATTTAATATTTATCGCACAGAAATGATAACTCCTGGCAACAAAGTAAATGGGTGTATTTTATTAAAACAGTCTTTTAAACAGTCTATAATAAAATAGTTGCGAACTATCCAGTTAGTGAACTAATTTTTGCAACTCTTGCTCCATAAGGATTTTGCCTTGTAGATGGGGGCATGATGTTTGTGGAGCATTTCTGCATTATTATTGGATTATCTTGTTGTCAGCATGTCTGGGATGAGGCATTGCTTAAGCAATGATGTAATGTAACCACATAATGTGATGATGGTGGCGTGAGACTAAATAGGATGATAAACAAGTGCAAAGGCTGCAGGGCTTTTCTGCGCAGAAGCAGCGTGAGGACGTGTAAAGGCCAAGATGAGTTGAGCATGCAATATATTTTTAAGACCATTATTTGACTTATTTGATCATCATTACTGTAGTTGAGATCAATTATTAATTGAGAATTATTTAAATCAAAATCCAAAATAGTCTCTGGATTGTAACTTCTTCACTGTAAGAGTATGTAGTGTGTTATGTGTTATCAAATACGTCTATGTAGATCTATGTGTGTTGGACTGGAATATCCTTTGATTCTGGAAAAGTACTAGTCATGGTTTTCAATGCTTATCCTCATATTCTTCAAGAAATGTTTTAGCAAATTAATCAAAATGATAAAAATAAACACCAGATCTCTAACTATGAAGACAGAAGACTCGAAACAAAGTTAGTCTCAGTTCCTTGATAAAATTACAGATGAACCGATCCACCATGAAAACTGTCGATCATTACATGACTGTACTGGTAATTTAAGGCAGCCTCCTCATACTCAAGATGAGTTATGGCGAGTGTTAAATTCAAATTGATCATCAAGTATGCTACTCTCTCACTCTCAAACCCCAGCAGCCCAACACAGAGATGCTTCCAAGTATCCCAACAACATGTTACTACCTACATTAAATCTGCTGGGAAACACAAGATGTAAACTGTCATGTTGACATTTTTACCATCATTTTAAATCAGACAACCTTTTCATAAAAATCCAGCGCTCCGTTGTGCAGCACACACACTGCTGCTTCTCAGCAGCAAGCTGTGTTTGCTCATGTTCAGAACATTTACTGAACATACTTATTATTCAGTCGCAACGACTCCATCACCTCATCCTGTTTTTTTCCTGAGTGATAAATCTCTCATCCTACAGTTCACAGCCGTCTTAGCCACCCCTTTGTCCAAACAGGCATTTCAGCTACACAGGAAAAACAGGAGAATAATTGTTCCAAAGTGAAGAATATTTCCCTCTGAATCAGTCACATTTTATCATGTTGGAATAAATGTATCACCTGATGCCAATAGAGTGGGAGTAATAATTCAGATTAAATTACACTAGAGTAGAACAGTAGGAGACCATACCCAATAATGTTACTCAAAGGTTCAAGTTTCTGCAAGAAGCAACAGACAGCAGGGACTAGGAGAGAGGAATAACAGCTTCAAATTTAGAGGATTTTTCCTTCATCTCACATCAGGAAAGCTTATTGTCACATTAGTGAACTTAATGTCTGTAAGGTGAAAGCATTGAGCAACACTCCCACTGAAACCATCGTCAGATGATACTCTTAGTTTAAATTTAGTAAATTATTAATTAATTATGCATTTAGTAGTTTTCATGATGTATCAAAACTGCTTTCTCAGTGCAACACCTGCACTAATTCCTCTAAATTAACATCTGGACATAACGTTAGCACACTGGCTAGCATTTGCAACACATGTGTTGCTCTGGACAGAGCTGTGTGGAGAAATTGTTCAAGTTACAGTCAGTAGACCAACATGGCACCATGATTCTCATGTTGCATTGTACTGTGACATTATTTAATTTATTTAATTGTTAAAACTACTAATGATTCTTTTGATAATGCAATAGAATGTATGTACAGTACTGTATTTTGTTTGTTTCTCTGTCTTTTCTCCAAGGATGTATGAGTGAAGCTTAAAGATGTCAAAAGTATGTGTGTTATGAGGGGCAACTGACCTTCAAATTGTTTTTAGACTGTGGTGAGTGAAAAATATAAATGATTTTGTATAATAATCTAATTCAGTCATTCTCAATTGGTCTAACCTCAGGACCCACATTTGTCCTTAGTTGCGAACCAAATTTTTTAAAGTTTAAATATAAACACAAATTTATAGTACTGTAATACACAATGTCTTCAGAAGTGGGAGTGAGTTTTTTAATTTGTGCATTGCCAGTTGATCATGTTTAGAATATCACATCTTATTGTTTTTGATGATCAAAGTCAAGCACAACAGTTATGCAGCCTAGGTGAATTTATGCTGCAAGAGTCAGACCTGTTGATTTTGATTAAACAATTGCTCTTCAATGGGTACATGCAGTTTAAAAGATGTAAACCTGGAAAAGTTGCATTAGTCATAATAGACCGATCAGTATCCCAGCCCTAATATTTTGGATTACCTTTTAAAGTAAAAAAAAATGAAAAGAGATTATCACATGTTTATTCAATCTGAATATCACCTCTGAATAAGATCACCCCAGCCATCGGTGGATCGAATCCCGCTCCCGCCATGATGCCACCAGGAGTGTGAGCTGACAGTGGGAGGTGTCAGCTCACCTCCCAGCCACTGCCGAGGCGCCCTTGAGCAAGGCGCCGTCCCCCCTACAAGCTGCTCAATTTGGGGCGCATTCGGAAGCTGCTGCCCATCACTCTGCCTCCCAATGTGTGTAGTTTGTTGTGTGTATTAACTGCATGCTTACAGGCCCCCTTGTGTGCAGTGTTCAGGGGGCCTGTATATACTGTTGAGACTAACACAGATTGTATATACTACCTGAGTGACATTGTAATTTCCCCTTGGGGATTAATAAAGTGTACTTCTTCTTCTTCATCTTACTTCAGGAGCATTATTAAAATCCACAAGACGACAGTGGATATCTGGTATGATGACTGAAGTTTTTCAAAAGGAGGCATCAAAGGGACAAAAGACGACCTCCAGTCAGTCAGTAATATTAACCAGCAGCAATGTGATTTGGATTTTGGGTGGACTTGAGTAGGATGCAATGTATAGAGCAGATAAATCCAGTAACCTGTAAATGTTCCACCAGTGTTACAGATGGTCTAAAGGCTGATAAAGACTCCCTCAGAGAGGAAAAATGGCCAATTACAAAAACCTGTGCTGCTAGGCCATTGCACTGATAAAAAAAAAAAGAAGTGATGAAGCAGTTGTTAAGAAGATGAAGCCGAACTTCCCCTAACAACAAAACATGGTTCAAGACCCAGTGAAGTCCTCTGAAATATTTACAAGATTCCTAGACATAGCAGCTATGGTACGTGCATCTGCCTTGACTTGAAACAGTCAGGATTTTTTTTTTTCTGTTCTGTGCTTGATCCAGTCATGCAGGATATTAAAATACTGGAGAGGGATGGAATTAGTGTCTCTTTGCATAATCACCCAGTATATGGAACTATGGTGAGTTACAGGTGACAACCTTGGTCTTCACTGGTTCTTTGGTTTTTGCTGAGTAAGTCAGAGTCAGATATTCTTGCTGCTTTTGTCTTCCTGAGAAATAGGAGTTTTTGACAGAATGTGATTAAGACAGTTACGCGAACTCGACACTCGAGGCATTATGTCGGTATTATGCACTATATCTTTGAGGGAGTGATGCAATATGAAATGAAACAGTTAATACTGCTGAAACAGTTAATGCGTGATGGACACCTCGACAATGTCAAAGGAAATAGATGGAACAATTAAGAGCTTTAACTATGGTTACGTAGATCAAAACAACAAACCACCTGCAATGAAGTAAGGACAGGTCTCTAGTGACTTGGGGTAAAATGCCATACAATCCTGGTGTTTACTTTGCAATCTAACAATTATCTAACAATTAACAATTATAAAGATAATCTAACAATTATCTTTATACCTACACCCGCACAGTGGCGGGTGTAGGTATCGCTGTCACCTCTTCAAGATCCATGCAGTTCTTTCTGTGTGGGGTTTGTGTGTTGGATGTTTGCATGTTCGCCTCGTGTCTGCATGGGTTCTCATCTGGTTCTCATCGGTAATTCGTCTGTCCTGCATTAAGGTCAGATCAGTTTCCGAATATAACAAAAATTATGCCAAAATGTCTGAGCTGTGATCATAAAAAAATGAGGGTGTGTGCACCTCTGTTTATATACAGTAGACTTGCAGGGACATGAGTCAGGTTGTAATGGCGGTGGGAGGAGATGGCTCGGACTGGTGCCAAGAATGTATGAATGGAAAGGCCTGTAGACTATTGTTCTAGCCTCTGAACAGCTGCTATTTATAGGACTTGGGTGGATCGTGGAAAAGAAGCCCAGCCTGTCTGCGTGGAGACTCTGGGCACTGGGCGGAGTCTGAGGAGCAACTGTGAGTACAACAAAACAGCTTTAGAGTGTTTTCCTGCTTAACCTTTTGAGAAAAACACACCTACAATCAATAACATCTCACAAAAACAATGGTTTCTTGTTACAAAAGGATGTGAAGCTATCATTTTTTGTTCAAACAGTCCCCTTTCTTACTTGCCTTCAGTCTGTAACACAGACAGCCACTATGACAGCAGAAAACAGTAAATGCATTTTAAAACTAGACGACACAAAAAACACACCTCTCCGTTAAGACTGCTCAGTTTCCCCACAATGTCATTGTCTGTAAAAGTACTCATCCTATGATAGTTTGGCCTTCAAAATGACTCATTGTTCATGAAAACAGCAGCACAGAATGCCTCAAGGGGCAAATATTTAAAAGACAACAGCATTATATGATTGGTTCTCACTGAAGATGGGTCACTGAAATGTAGCATAGACACGACCAGCTAATGTGAACAGCTGGTATCAAATGACAGAAGAAACAGCAAAATACTGCAACAGAACATTCCTGCAGGGTGTGTATGACAGGAAAGCATCAAGAACACACTTTAAATAATTGTGCAAGGGAATAGTACTCATGGCTGAACATTCACTTCACTTCTTTCATTTCACTATTATTGTTTTTCAGTAATGTTTGAAGATTCAACAGAAGATGTATCAAATTTAACTAAGTGAACACAGTTCAAGATACGATTTGGCATTTGTTGCAAGTCTGTTGACTTATTATTGTTTATCTCACAGTAGCATATTGCCATGAAATCCAGGGAAAAGTCTTGTCATGCACCATTGGCCAAACAATAAAGATTCTTTTAATACAATTCCTAATGCAGTTGATGATGATTGGCCACTTAACAGCGGGTTTGTTTAGTACATTACAAAAATTCACATTTAACCATCAAAATTAAGTTCCTCCTGGATCTCTTCAAGAAATTTAAATAGATCTGCAGACTTTGGGCAACTTCAAGGAAGAGGGTTGAGATGCTGTCAGTTGTAAATTTCTAAGTCACCAATCGCGTGCGCGGGCAAAATTGGCTCAGTAATATAATTAGTTTTAATTTCACTTCCGATTTACAATTGATACAATATTTTCATCAAGTAAAATAAATTTAAATAAACAATTTCACCAGGAGGAAAATACAGTGTGTCCTCCTTACTCGCGGTTAATGCGTTCCAGGAACCACACGGGAATAACGAATTCTGCGATATTGCGAGGAACTATTTATCATAGCATTTACAGTCATTTAAACGTTTATGAACCCTGCCCATACTGATATTAAACCACCTTCTATATTACCTTTTACCACACTCTTATCGACTGTTTAAAGCACTTTTGTGTCTCACGGAACGCAGCGCACTTCCGGATGCCGTCAGCCAATAGAATGCGCGTACACTATGCGCGAGGGATTACTGTAATTATTTTAGCTGTCAGCTGCATTTACTCCAATTCATCCAGGCCTCTTGTGAGTGACTTCTTTCTGGAATTCCAGTCAATTTCTGTACAACTGAATTAGTGATCAGTGAGTGATCAGTATGTAGAAAGGATATGATTTCACAATAGAACGAGACCTGCAGAGAGGTACCTGCTCAGCTGAGCATCACAAATTTGGCTAAATATCATCTGCAGTAAAAATAATATAAAAATGATTGATATGTGTTTTTAAAATACATCTCTCATCTCATTTGTCGTCTCATTTATCTTTGGTTCTATCTGGATAGCTCTGTTTTCCCTTAGAAAAACAGCTCCTGGAGGATATGGGTAGCAGACCGCGCAGAGGGACTGAAGTCTGTTTTTATTTTTAACTTAGCAATTGATTGATTATCTCCACCAAGGCAGTTCCTCTTTTTAATTTGACTTGTTTTTCAACAGAATGATGGAAAAACAACTTGACCAATTTTGGAAGGGTGTTGCATGGACCCACAGATGAACCATAAAATTTTTGAGTAAATCCAAATCACACTGCTGTGGGTTTGGATATACTCACACAATTTTTCAAAAATGTTTTTTTAAACTTTCAATGAGTATGTTTTAGTTTCAGACAGTGAGAAGGAAGGTGCGAAAGTGTGTTCACCACAGCAACGCAGTAAATTAGAGGAATGCAAATTTAATTTATGATTTTTTTTTTTTTTTATGGCAGCTTGATTCTAAAACGCAAATAAAATTGCCAGCACCTTTGTGCAACCCTTCATGAAAGAGCCATATAGCTGGACTTTGTGTGAATTCATACAAAGCAGTGAGCAGACAGTATGAAGTTACATCTTTATACACCTACTTATACCTGATCTTAATGTACATTTTCTGTAGTCTGATGTAACTTACATTGGTGAGCAGAAACATGTCCAACTCCATAAAACAACAATAAGACTAATATTATAAGCATTAGTTCCCATATCAACACTAAAGCCCAGGAGTCCTCTTTAATTCCATTAAGCCTTATCCACACTCAAACCTGTAGCTCCACTGCTGTATGACCAGCCAGGAAAACTCCCAAGTAAATTTACCAGATTTCAGCTCCTGAATATGCCACAATATTTTATGAAGATCATTAAATGACAGAAGACATGAAAAATCTTGCAACCTTAAAGTAAAAGTCCTTGTTCTGGGATCTGTGACAAATATGAGTCTAGCCTCAGACTTGTTCTCCCACCAAATCTCTATTTTGTAGTTTTTGCACAGTCCTAATAAGTAACAAATGATGCTGAATCTTCAGCTACACTGAACCATATTTCTAACATAATACTTGTACATATAGAAATTTTTCCAGACACTGGCAGATTATATGGAGGTGAACTGGCCTTGGTGGAGGTACTCTTTAGCAGTGCCCTTCTAGTTTGGCATCACATATTGAAATTACATTATGGGGTGACTGCGTATGCTTTATGAAGATGCTTGTTTGTGGCATGTGATAAACATTTTCTATCATGGTAATAAAATGTAATGTACAGGTAACAAGGTTCTTCAAGATTAATGAATCCGGTCAGTAGGTCATGGTAGATTTTTTTGCGTTGAATAACACCTCAACCGTTCCCATTGGGTTAAATATCTGGAACTCCCTACCAGCTATTCAGAACTCAAGAAGGCTCTTGAAACTTATATTCAAAATCTGGGCAGATTTTATTAACTTGATTCCTCTTGTTTCTAGTCTTAAGGTTGAACTAATTGTCCTCTGGCTGTGGCTAAAACACAGGACATGATCAGAGTGGTGATCATCTACTTCTCGACAGCACAAAGGGTGAATTTTCCAAATTGTCAACGTATGGAATATTTACTTATAATCAGTTGAATTTGGATTGTTCATTCCATTTCCATTCTTACCTCATATTAGACACTCTATTTCTAACTCAAGTAGCCTATGTTTTCTACTACATGATCAGGCAATGACAGTTTCCTCCTTTATCCGCTTCAGTGGAAAATAGCTAAAATTTCACCAAACACTTTTTTGATTGTGTTCTGTCTAAATATAGCGGGCTGCTGTCTGTTCTACATTTTAAACCATTTCATGCTGCCACTGTGCCATCTATTTTTACACTGTTATCAAAGGAGGGGGCAGCGAGTGGTTTTTAAATAGAGTAAAATTGTCTGAGCTACTGGGGGAGAGTGTTTTAAACATGGTGCATATAAATAAATCTGGTTTAGTTTCCTCCCCAGGGTAAGCAAAGGGCCTTATTTACAGATTCAGTGTTGCCTCATAAAGCTGCACAGTCTACTATTCATTCAGCTGTAATCCAACCAACCAGTCTGCAACTGATTCTAAATAAAACAAGGACATATTTGTTGATATCCCCATGAGGACATTTAAACACCAACCAGTCTGCTTCATGGGAATGAGAAAGACAGTTTGCAGTGTGACATGAACGTTGCAGTGTGTACGTGTTGGGTGATAGAAACAGAAAGTATCAGAAGTGAGCAGCTGGGACAACAGTGAAAGATTCTGAGTCACAAATGTTCGTTGGAAAGTCCAGTTTTGATAAATCAACCTTCATTTATCGTTGGTTAAACACTCTCAAATTGAGCGCACGGGTGTGATGTAGAGGTAAGATCTTGTGCCCGAACCTAAGTTCGGGCCTGACCCGACCTGAAATTCGGGTCGGGTCAGGCTCAGAAAGTCAACAGTTACTTTCGGGATGGGTCGGGCTTTAACACCGTCGGGCTTGAGTCGGGTCGGGCTGGATTTTTTTTGGACTTGGGTTGGGGCTTAAGATCCGGTCCGAACTTTTTAAATAAATATATATTTATATATTATGTATCTCAAACGATCTCTAGGTATTAAATTAAGGGATTCCCTTATAAAATAAATAATTTAGGTAAAACAGAGAACGCGATGTATGAGAAACATTCATCTACAGTACCTGCTCAGTTCCCTCCGTGCGTCAGCTGTATTTTCTCCTGTCACTTTAACTTTCCGATCGTATACGCGCTGAAAGTAGAGGTAAGATCTTAAGCCCGAATCCAAGCCCGAAATTCGGGCCAGTTCGGGCTCAAAATGTCAATAATTCCGTTCGGGTCGGGTCAGGCTTTAATACCGTTGGGCTCGGTTCGGGTCGGGCTTGATTTTTTAGGCCCGATCTTACCTCTAGTGTGATGTCATCTACCTGCCCAAACAGACCATCTGCAATGGGACTTGAATCTCTGAGGTTTCAAAACAAAAATATTTCTGGATCAAAAAATGCCACAGTTCAAGCCAATCTATTCTCATGTTACCTCAGGTGACCCGATAGGTCCAGGTTTTGCTTTGTCTCAGAACTCAGAAACAGAAAAAGGAGAAACAAGAATCAATCAAAAACCAGAAAATCCAAACGTGTGAATGTAGTGGTGCGTTTGACCGATGGGTACTGAGTAGGTGATTTGGAAAAACACTTTGTGAGGATCAGAGGCCTGTACCATAAAGCTTGATTAACCTAGCCGGGCTTCCTCTTACTTATCTGACTTCACTTACCGAGACATCCGCCCTCCGGATTTTCGGTACCATAAAGCCGGCTATCAACTCACTAATTCAATTCAGGCTTGTCCAGTCTAGATCTGTGCGCGCTCACATAAAAAGGGTGGAGGTTGCTGCATGCGACCAATCGCAAACATGCAACACACCGGCCCGAGCCGCATATTTCACAACGGAAGAGCGAACAATAATAATTAATAAATACAAGCAATACAAATCAATAATCCAGGCAAAAAGCAACACAAACGGCGCAAGGATGGCCGGCAAAAAATCGCCGACTGTGTCAATGCGGAAGTTAGTGCCATTATAATATTACTTCCCCACTATGATTGCACTTGTATATCTGATTACAGTAACATTTGTGTGTTCCATAAATGTATGTGTGTACAACATTTTTTGTTACGGCATGTGATTGTAGCCCCCACGACTTTATGAATAGCTCTACATACTGTGTTCTTCCCGAGGTTTTTGGCATCGCCAACAGAATACATAAAAGTACCTATGAATGAATTAATCAATCCATGATTTACCTAAACAAATAATTGATTTATGGCATTTTATCTGTGGCTTGCTTGTAACCCGTCCAACGAGGGATTTAAGGACATCATAATAATTACTAACATCAGAAGAAGTACACTTTATTAATCCCACCACGGGAAATTACAATGTCACTCAGATAGTATATACAATCTGTGTTAGTCTCAACAGTATATACAGGCCCCCTGAGCTTACAGGGGGGATGGCGCCTTGCTCAAGGGCGCCTCAGCAGTGGCTGGGAGGTGAGCTGACACCTCCCACTGTCAGCTGCACACTGTCTGCGGGACTGTCAGCGCGTGGTTGCGGTGCGTTACATTACTGACGTAAGGCTCCAGCAGCTGACAGATGTAATGGAACCCCTCTCCCCAAAACCTGCACCTTTCGTACAGTGATTGTTCAGGCAATTCGGACGAATTACAGCGATCTCTAAATACTCTCTCGCTCCTGAGCGCTCTTCGCACTAGCTGTGCACCAAGATCCACCGGGTTCTCATGAAAGGGACAGCCCATTTTCCAAGAGAACTGATTGGTCAGTAGGTGGGGCTGTCATACCTGCTGAGCTCTGATTGGTCAGTAGGTGGGGCTGTTATACTTACTGAGCTCTTATCCTGAACTTATCCTGCTCCGGAGCAGGTTAGGTGTTCAGCATAGGTTACCGCGAAAACGTAGCCCGATAGAAAATCAGCCACCTTTATGGTACCGAAAGGCCAGGGTTAAGCCTGAAGTTATCTCGCTAAGCTGTAATCCAGCTTTATGGTACAGGCCTCAGGTGTAGTCGATGATGATCAAGATAGGAGTAAGGTAGGAAGAGATGGAGAATGGGCCATTCAGGTGCAACCTGAGGTCACACAAACAAACATTGACACAGACAAGGACAGACACAGACAACACAGGAAGGAAGAAGGGACAACGGGAAACATGAAATACACCATATGCTTAAGAAGCTCATAGTGAACATACATCATTTAGCAGTTAAACAGTCACTATTTCCATCAGGAGCTGGTGAAGGCAACTGAGAAATAGAAAATGAGGAGAATATCATGTGCTGTAACACAATTAATAACACATTTAATACTATATTAGAATCATGTATGAAGGTCTCTCCTCTGCACCCATGTAACCAAAAGTTAAGGTCTGTAGATTTAAATTTGGATTAGGTGATGCGAGCTTTAGTGCAAGAAGAACATGTTCTGTCCTGTGACTTGTTTTCAAATGTGAGTTACCAAAATCCCACAATCCCTTAAATTAAAGGCTTCTTGCTATGGTTTAACTATAACTGGTAACTATGGAGGAAAAGATTTGTATTTGAAGGGGAAGCAAAGCTAAACTTTGTTTAAGATGGGGTTTTCAGAATCGACGGACATGGCAGCCAGTTTTAGGGGAAACAGTAACCATGCAATGCATTGCCAGATTTAGTCTTAAAGTGCAAAACAGTTCATAGTAAGAATGAAGCAGTTTTGTAGGTTTCATCTTTTCACTCAGCAGATTTAATAACTTCTTTTGAAGAGAGATATTTTAGTCACTGACATTTTGATTGCCAATCGTTGGCATGTGGTGAGCTGATAATTCATGTTCAAAAGCTGACTAATTGGGCACCACATCCAAAAGGCTCTCTGTCACTCGAGGCTGTCCACAGTTAAGATGATTTCACGCAACTGAAGCGATAATTTACTTGCAGAGTTTTTTCCTTATTTTCTATGCAGATCAGTCTTTCAGCAAACCAGTTAAAGCATTTCTATGTGAATTGTTACTGCCACACTTATTCTAAGAGTACTTTCAAAACATGCATTTTATCTAGTTGTTTAGGACAAAAATAGACTGGATTGAAAATATTTCTCTGTCCCTGTCTCTGTCTTTCTTTCCAGTCATTAAAATTTCATCGACTGCAGCAGCATTGTTACCGTCGTTTGCCTAGAAAACATTTACATAAAATAAATCTATGCAAATAAGCAGGAAGCTTCCCACTGCCACTCATTAACCTTCCTGCCCGTGCAGTTTGCTTCATCACAGAAGGAACCCTCTGATCCGGAGAGAATTTTCAGAGTACTGTAGTTTGTAAATGATAGCCTGTTAATTAGTAGTATTGATTCGGTTGTGACACCTTGAACTGGCTTTGTATCAGGTTGCTTAATGTCCCAACAGCTCTCTACTGACTCAAACTTTTGAGGGTTTAGTTCAGATTTTTTGTCACAGACTGTGTGGAAAAACCTACAAACGTAGGAGTGCTAAGCAATACAGTTGTAAAGAAGCCTGCCTAAAACTCTTTATAATTTTAAGTATACATTAATATTATTTTCACCTGCCATTAAAGGTGTATAACAATCACTGCTCCTTAAAATATGCAGACCCCTTTGTTGTGTATGTAGACTGAGGGAAGTAGATTGCAGGACAGACACGATCCGTAAGTTTCACAATGTATTTACTTTCCTTCTTCATGCATTCATCTCATTCAATACCGTAGTGCAATGCCACCGCTGGATGGGGAGTGTATTGCACGACACCACACCCTTTGACTAAACACTTTTAACATGGAGACCATGGGTGTGGGGCGGCACGGTGGCGCAGTGGGTAGCGCTGTCGCCTCACAACCCGGATTCGAGTCCCGCTCTGTGCGGAGCTCGCATGCTCTCCCCGTGTCTGCGTGGGTTCTCTCCGGGTTCTCCGGCTTCCTCCCACCCCCAAAAGCATGCGCTTTAGGTTGATTGGCCTGTCCCAAATTGACCGTAGGAGTGAATGTGTGTGAGTGGTTGTTTGTCTCTGTGTGGCTCCGCGGTACACTGGCGTCGTGCCCAGAGTGTCCCCCGACACACGCCCTGAGACTGCCGGGATAGGCACCGGCTCCCCTGCGACCCGAGTCAGCAGATTAAGCGGGTCACGATAATGACTGACTGACTGACCACGGGTGTACCTTCACTGTACCTTAGTTGGTTAAATTATGTCATTGTCCATCTATGGCATTTCTGCACAAACATGTCTAACACCAAAGTCATGCAATAACAACTACATAACATTGCTTTATATAAAATATAAACATTGCTTTATATTTTGCTCTTGAGAATTGTCGGTCAAAATCCTTTTGAGGTTTTGAAAACATTCAGTAGTTCCTGCTCTGGTGTGCAAACCAAGAGAAAACATGGGAGGGATGGAGAGGACATTATGTGAATTTCAAAAAGAGCCTCCAGGGACCATTACGAACCACTTACCATATTTATACCATGAAATATTCAAGCAGCACTTTTCCCAGTTAGCACACAACCATTATTGAAGTCAGATTCAACCAAACTAAACATAAAATGTGAACATATGGTAGTCTAACAAATTCCTCCGCAATGGGACAGCAACAAGGAAAAGATGTCTCCTAGTTGTGAAAAGTAGAATGACCTGTGTAAGAGCCATTAAAGCACTACTGTACTTTGTATGCCGGGATGAAGACTCAGATTTATATTTTGCTAGCAGATGCAATTTAAAAAATAGAATTCAACAGAATTTGTTTCATTTTCTTATTTTGACTTATATTTTCCACGTTCTGACCTATAGAGGTCTGTGTCCTTTACTATCCCCACCCATGATGGGGATCTTTATATAAAAAGTGGTGCACCCTTGTCTTTTTCCCTCATCCTGTAATTTTGGCGGCATGAGTCTGAAAGCTTCCTTCCTATCTGGGATATAACTTGCTAATGTCCTGTTCATCCTCTCCTCCAATCTTGCATCACAGCTGTCTGATGAAAGCCTCAGTTTATAAGTGGCTGTTGATGGATGCCTTCAGTTTTATTAGCTGCAAGCAGCTGATTAGTCTAAAAGTAATCATCCATTTGCTTTGGGCTCCTGATTTCTGTATTCTTTAGTGATACAATTTAAAATCTATTGGTTTTACGGAATGTGGACTAATAATTCACTTTCAGTCAAAACAATCCCAGATAGTGTACCTATTTAAATCTGTCCCTCTGTTCCTGTCTGTCTGTCTTGTCTTGTCTTGTCTTGTCTTCCTTCCTTCCTTCCTTCCTTCCTTCCTTCCTTCCTTCCTTCCTTCCTTCCTTCCTTCCTTCCTTCCTTCCTTCCTTCCTTCCTTCCTTCCTTCCTTCCTTCCTCCCTCCCTTCCTTCCTCCCTCCCTCCCTCAGGAGGTTGTTAGAGATTAAAACACAGAACAGTGATTTTTCCTTATTTCAAGTCACCAGAAGCACCACTCCAAGTGAAATTAATTTCTCTGTAATGTGTGTCATGTATACAGTATAAAATGTGTGTACCTTTAATGTATATAAATATATAACTGTTATCTGATACTTTTGATAGCTTTATATTGTAATCTGCATCAGCTGATCACAGAACCCCACGAGCACATGACACGCATTACCTTTTGCCTGCATGTGCTCTCTGAACTGGGAAAATCATCTGCTGCCTGTGAAAACATGTCTGCGAAGACAAGAAATACTGACTGGCAGCTTCAGAGAGTAAATACCTGTACATCAAAATCCAGCTAAGCCCGTAGAAATAAGGAACCCTAAATGTTAGAGTCCACTGCTTTCAGGTGATTGTCTTCTCACACCAGAGAGAAATATTCTCAGAGGTACTGAGCCATCATACAATCTAAGGCTCTGCACACTTTTAATATCTGAAATTAGACTTTCCTTTATATGCTTCCAATCAACTAGTCGATAAATTAAAGCTAACAGAACTAAAATGATCTGAGCATAATGTAATATAGTGTACATTTAATGTTTTTGCAACCTCCTCACGCAAGTCCAGATTTATTCTTCCCTATTGAAAGAACATTTCAGACAGAACTGTAACTCAGGATTACATTTGAATTAAAGCCAGCCATCTGAATATTTTGGAAATAAAGAGGATAGCTTCCCATTTATTTCCTTATTGCAGCCCTGAAAAGGGGAAAAGTGGAATTACCATACACAAAGAGTCGGTGTGAGTTAAGTCCCTAAGAAGATTTATTTGCATAGACACATCCAGCCGAAGCAGCTTCCTGTGAAACAGGTTTTGATGAAAGGACATTGTTAAAAGTGCATAACTTCTGTACATTTGAATGTTGCATTTACTGTTTTAATTTATTATGAAAATATGATTAACCGTGTAGCCAAAAAATGTTAACCTGAATACTTTTTTTTTAAGTTCTGTGATTAAAACACAGAATGAGTTATGGAACTTGGAAGATAACGATACTTTGCTTCATTAAATTTATGAAATTCCACTTTTATTCTCTGTTGCTGCATCAATTGCTGTACATTCACACTGGACCTGCGGTTTCACAAGGAAAGTCCAGATAGCTAAGCCGTATTTACAAACCTCTGATTGTAACACAGATGTGTCAGAGTCCACTTCAGCACCGAGACACATTTTAATTGTTAATCTGTTGCTGATATCCGATAAAAGTCACACAGGTGTGTTGTAATGCTAAAGCTCCTTGATGCTGACAGCTTTGTTAATGTGACAACTGGTTAGTTCACATTGTTAACAAGCATTATTGTCTTGATGATTAACATTTATTAGTTTGAACCAGGACTCACTTCTACATACCTCACAGTATTTTACATATCATGAACATTAATTGTGATTCATTTACTTGTAATAGGACCTATAGTACATGCACAGACATTATGAACATACCTGCATACATTATGGCCTAATGTATCTTTCAGGTGCAATGGCTCAGTTCTCATAATGATATGTACAGACATTTGAAAGCATTTTTTCTTTATTATTGTCTCTCTTAACACCAATAAATAAAGACAATTATTAACTAGAACTGATGCAATCACAGACTGCAACATCCCGCAACACCCCTGAATTCAAAATTTTACCCTGACCTACTTGCATAGGTCAAAGATCAAAGCTAGTGCTATGACCTACTGTCATAGATCAAAGCAGTAGCTTTGACCTACGGTCTCACTCACACTGGCCTTCTCCCATGTCTTTCTACTTTATGCGGTTCCTATTTTATGTGGTTCAACAAAAGTTGAAATTTGACCTTGATCTAGTTTTCTCAAGGTCAAGGACATCATCTCATTTTCATCCCCTTTGCTGCACGAGTAATATGCTTTTTGTTTAATCTTTCTATCTGCAACGGTTGTGAAGATATTTGGTGGAATAACGGACGGACGGACGAACACTGACAATCGCAATACATCACTGTTTTGAAGTGGGATGTACTGTAATTATCTTGTCACAGACACTTCACTCAGTGTCCAGTGTTAGTAGTATAGTGCCCCAATGTCACGGTTCGGCGTGGCAGTTCTGGTGTGTGGCAGGGAGAGGCCAAGCTTGTGGGTGGAGCCACGGCTCCACATCTGTTGGTCTTCTCCACACCTGAGACTCATCCACACACCCTTTCTGATTGTCACACCTAAACTTGTTTTGGTGCTAATGACCATAAGGCTTTTTAAGCCTGGCTGGATGAGAACTCGGTGCTGGTTCATTTTCTCAAGTTTGGTTCCTGGTAGTCTGTCCTGATTTTGTGATTTTGTTCTGTCTGGAGAATTTTTGAGTTTGTCATTAAATCATGGAGAAAAGATTAGCTTTTGGTGTTCTGCATTTGGGTCCATATTCCGCCTCCCGTGACACCAAACCCTCTTGGGATAAAAATCAAGGTTTCCACATATGAACAAACTGTATGACATACATAAACCTTAAATGTACTGTATATTAAATAATTGAATAACCATCTGCCTGTGGCTTCGAGCCTCCGTATAATTCTGTTTACATGAGATAAGAGAGGGGAATGATAACAGATGATAAGAAAGTTATTCCTGGCATGTTTTACTGGAGCTCGTATGAGTAGGAACTGCCGCTGAGGAAGTCATACTCTACTCATCTCACTACAGGGCCATAAATGTGAGAAAGAAGGAATTCAGAGTGAGGAATTGAGATTATACTTGAATTCATCTCGAGTTGTTTACATACAAAGACGAAGGTTTTAATTGAATTACAGTCTAAATCCACCATCAGCAAATTATCTTTGGGCCTGTTTCTGTTTCCCTTCAGCCAGCCTCTGGTCCGCCTGTCTCCTTTACTTTGAAAGAAGCGATCCTGAATGTCATCTGGTGTGGAAGGCATTTTCTGTAGTTTTACTCCACCTAGTGGTTTGTATAAATCTTACAGCAACATTCATGAAAACAGTAGAATCCTAAAATACTGTACTAGCAGTGGCGTTGTTAAATGTTAATGCAACTATAAAACAGTAGTGTAACTCTCATTAATATGGCTGAACAATATTTATTTGACCTCAATGCGAAAGACAGAGACACTTGGAAAGTACTTGAAAGTAACGTGTGTACAGTATGTGCAAGTAAAGTCTCACATTTTTATATTTTTTATTTTGTATAAGATAGTGATCCCCGGAGGGAAAACAAGACAGCACACAAACAAACGCATGCATATATATTTTAAATTTTAATTGAAAATATATATGCATACATATTTTTAATTTTATTAACCGTATTAATCCCCGAAGGGAAGTTAGAAGTCCATGTTTGCATGGACCGCTCTACCGCTGAGCCACTGCCGCCCCGAAAGTACATTTGTACTACAAGTAATAAAAGTAATAAAACTGTACTTTTAAAATGTGAATTTTACTTTCCAGTATTTTATTATGATGTCTTTGAACTATTCCTGCATTGATGTGTATACTTTTTTTTTTCTTGTAGGTGCTTCAGTCTGTAAATATACTCATTTTATGATAAAGGTGAACAAATAAAACCAATAATAACAGGTCGAGTCATATCCTGTCTTCCTCCCTCTGCAGCGGTCGGGCGCACAGACGCACCAGGCGACGCGCCATCGACTGTCTTTGGCGTGGGGTCGTGTGATCTCCCCACCCTCCGGGCCGTCCTGTGATAAGTGCGTGGAGCCGCCACCTGCAGCATTACAACAGCTGCCTCATCATCATGGAGAAGAACGCAGCTGTCTCGCTGAGGATGGACGCCAACGTCGTTGTCATGGGAAGAGAGAATGTCGGGAAATCAGGTAGGAAAGAGAAACACAAACGATCACGCTCACGTTTCTGCTGTTTAAAGTCCGTTCATCGTTTCAGCTCTGACGGTGCGCCTCCTGACGCGGAGATTCATCGGAGAATATGGAGACATTCGTAAGTGTCCGGAGACAGTCGTAACGCTGGCTTTGAGCCTCACTAACTTTCAGCAACTTGTCTGTTTTGCAGAATCGATCTACAGTCATAGTTTCGTGGTCGACGGGAGGGAAATCGCTCTCAGTATTTGGGATACATCTTATTCTGAGGTAAACGGACGTCTGACATGTGTTTTATTCTGCTGTCTACCACTCCATGAAAATACAGAAATAGAAATACGTATGAAAAATACTCCATTGCGAGTAAGAAGTTCTTATTCTCATGCAAGATTAAGTAGATTTCATTGATTATGATTGATATTGATACTATTACTTAGCTAATACTGTTTAATAAGTTCTAACGTGCATGTGGCATAGGACAGATAAACACTGAGTTTTTGTCTTTTTTGAAATATTTATCAGACAAAAAGGAATTTTCACTAGTGGTCTCAGATATCTCTCATGAAATAATCAAGAGATTGTAAACCTTTGTGGAAAGGACCTGATGCTTTTAAAGCAATAATTGTCTTACGAACAGCAATAATAATACAAATATAAGCCCATTCTATCTAACCGGAGTTGCTTGAATCAAAATAATTATCTTAGATCAGACAGATCTACCATGGGCAATAAGAACTGAGATGACAACCCTAGAAATAAATAAATAAATAAATAAATAAAATAAATAAAGTGAGTTAAATAAATGTTGGAGGATGACATGTTTTATAGTGAATTTCCCTGAAGTTCACTTAAGGCTCATCCAACAGTCTGACTGTAGTGGATAGACACATGAATTAATCTGTTTTGGGAAGTTGAGCTACAGTAATACTTTTTAAACCTCACAAATCAAAAATGAACAGATCACGTAGTGAGAGCTGTTACATTTAGTGTAGTAGATATACAACATTCCTGTCTGTGTAGAGTAGACACAGAAAATAACAAAAAATTGACCTATAGTAAGCATTGCTATACTTGAGTCAGTGTGTAATTTTGTTTTAGTACTTTTCATCTCTCACTATAGCTTATTAAATGTCTGACTTCCAGGATCGATCTATGGAGACGTCGCTCTTTGAGAAGAGAGTGCAGTGGGCAGATGGATATGTTCTTGTCTACAGCATCTGCGACAGGGCCAGTTTCAACACAGTCTGCAGACTCATTCAGATGATCAAGCTTGCTAAAGGTTACCTGAGCACAGACAAGGCTCCCATAGTGATCGTGGGCAACAAGAGGGACCTTCACCACAGGCGGATGGTGCTGAGCGAGGAGGGCTGGCTGCTGGCTCTCAAAACCGACTGCCATTTCTATGAGGTGTCTGCTGCAGAGAACTACCACAGTGCGCTCATGGTGTTTCATGGAGTGGTAGACAGGATGAAAGATGCCAAGTCAACCATAAAGAGGCCTTTGGGATTCAAGGGCATAGTAAAGAGCATGTCTGCAGTGTTCGCCAGGAGACGGACAGACTCCTTATAGTAAAACCGTGACAGAGGAGGAGTGACACATTCAACGTTATTGACTGAAGAGATAACACAGTGTGTGAGGTGTCAGATGTGGAAAAGGTGACAGTGAAGTCTCCTGCAGAAGACACTAAAGAGATGTTTCACTGAAATGTATGGCTTCAGCTTCAGGAAACAAGAACATAAAACAATATCACAAACGTTACAGATGTCTCCTGCACTTTTTTTCCCAGCTACATACAGCAAACCTTAACATACACAATACTCTGGTGTGCAATGAGCGACATAGACCAGCTTCAGGTTAGGAGGATTCTGTTCGAAGAATAAATGTGCCTTTATGTACATGAAGTGATAACCAAAATATCCCAGCATCAAAATAAATTTCACCAGTAATACTTTGTACTGCTTGAAAAAAGTGTGAAGAAAGTTCTTGAAAGTAAAATCTATTTGTGTTTATTAAGAATGGATTGTCTTTCTGGATTTTTTAGAACCATATTTAATGCAATTCTTATGAAATGCTTGTTTATTTCATGTTTTATGACTTACAACCAACTGCACAGTAGATGAATGTTCATTTTTCATATGCGTTGACTCTACATCTTTATGGCCTTTAATTTTCTGCAACGCTGTAATAATTGATCCTCCATGAGGAGATACTCATATGTATTGTTGATTAAGTGTCAGATTCTGATCAGTCAGACTTGCTCTGGCAGATCTCATGCTGACACTATGGACACCGTAATAGGCACCATAGTATTTGAAGACGCTGACCAGGAGTAGCCTCCAGATATGTGCAAGTATATAGAGTTTTTCTCTAAATATCTGCTGGGGTTAAATGGTTGTCGCCCTGGCTCCAGTCAGCCTGACAGCTAAAGATCAGAGACCATGATGAAAAAAATTCACTGAATTTATCCCTTTTAAGTTCTCTAATGGCTTGTACTCATGTCATATAGTCCATTAGGAGTGAGGAAGTGCTGATTGCTTAATTATCAGACATTGGATTGAAAGCACATCTTGCATATGCTAATGATATGAAATGCATCACGAACTTCAACATACAAAGTAAACATTCATATTTCACTTCCAGACTTAATCTTATTTTCCAATAAGGGTCAGTGAATTCTACTTGAGTCAGTAAGAAACTATCTCCCATTTTAGGTTTATCTAATTCACTGCTGTCCTGCTCCAGTAAACTTGGCCTGACCCCAAGATTAACTCCTCATTAGGACCGCTGTCCATCTCTGTGGCTATGAAAGCAGCAGCACGGGAGGGCAAATGGCAGGTAAGCTGCTGCCTGCCCCCCCTCTTCTCTATTCTTGTGTACGAGGAATCTAACAGGAACAAGGCACAGGTTAACAAAGAAGTCTGAGACAAAGGCAACCCAGCCTCTGGGGGACCCCGTCACAGTCTCTGACCCCTATGGGTCACTTCACACCAGGACCCCAGAAAACTAACAGTCTGAAAAAGATGTTCCATCACTTTGTGACACTTAATACAAAAAAGTAGCAAAGAAGTTACAAAGTTATACGACAGTTTACTGTATTGTGTTGGTAAGAAGATACAAAAAGGGCACATCTGAAGCCCCAAACAGCTTCAAATATCTTTTATTGGTATGATAAAGTGCTGGCCCGCTGTCATGAAAATCTATTATGCACACATATTACTGGCATCACATATTTAATGGTGTAGCATGCAGCAAGTGGCATTCAATAACTCATACAGCTTTCACACCGCATCTCTACTATCTCTTTCATTCACCAAAGAGCCACCTCTTGTACACCTGCCACAGTATTGAATGAATGAATGAATGAATGAATGAATGAATGAACGAATGAATGAATGAATGAATGAATGAATGAATGAATGAATGAATGAATGAATACAGGTGTAGGAAGTATTATGGAACATTGTATTCAGCATCACTATACAACTTCATTATTGTGCTGAATCATAATATGAAAGCTTTGTGGTAAATACAAGGATGACAACATCGCAGACAATTCTAATTAAATAAAGCTAACTAATAAAGTTGATTTCATTTAATTTATATAATTTTATTTAATTTCATTAAATGTTTTCTTCTTCTTTGGTCCATCATGGTGCCATCTCATCTCACACACATCAGTTCACACTAGTTAACCATCAAAGTTTCTAACATACACAAACAATATTCTGCATGTATCTTTTTGAAGAATTTATGATAAATGTACCCCATGAACTAAAAATATTCTACTCTTGAAATATATTTACAACAAACTGTGCCTTCAAACAGGCCACAGGGCAGAACACTGATCTTTACATCATAACCTTGTACACCGCTCTCATTGGTGACTGTGAGTTAATTTTTACTTCACAGTTTCAATCCATCAACATTAAACAGAAACTGTGATTTTACTGTTTTTACGTCTCCACCTTTCAAGATGTGTTTATTTATTTCACCACTTTGGTAAATTGAATCCCCAAAGTGCTGCAGCTGCTGTGATGATATTGTTGGAGCATCTGCTGGTGACACATTAAAATGTCTGTATTGTGACTCTCACTTTTAAATATGCAGTCACTTATTAACGAAACCACTGGACCTTGTCTGAAAATTTAAAGTCAGAATCACTTTACAGAGGAATGACCTGAGTAAACAAAGACAGCAACCCTCTAGAAAGCATACAACAAAACCTTTCAACATTACTCAGAAAATATGTATGGTAATAAAAGGAATTAAAACAAAAGAGTTTGTTTTAATGTAGAAGCCAGTCAGTTGCTTTTTTTGTCTGTGCTCTATAGTTGCATCATCAAAGACAGCTTATTATTCATGTTTCTGCTCTGCCTGCAGGACATCAGAGTCTTTCTGTTATTGGGCTGGAATGTAACAAAACTACATGGAAATTAAGTGTGCAGCCAATTTTATTTATTTATTTGCATTTAATATAAGCTGCACAAAAAGGTTTCTGTCTTTTCTATTTGAAGAGCCAAATTTGATATCTGAAAAAATACATAAGTATAGAGAACTGCATTGTAGATTTTGGGAAGAAATTATGACAGAAATTCCAAACAGTCTAAAACAATCATTAATATCATGTAGCTGCATGTACCAGTATCGAATCCCAGTTCCTGCTTGGCTGGGATTCTATTTTCATTCCACACAACCGATCAATGAGGTAAGACAACTTAATTTTCTTTTACCTTATTAAATACAAGCAAGCCTTATTTCATTACATTGTAATCAGCTTAAACAAAGGAGGTCGGCAGGTTCAGAGTGCTGGCAAACAACAAAATAAAACAAAGGGAAATGATGAGGTGTCAAAATGAATTCATTGTTCTAAACATGAACATAGTGCTGTGCAGAAGGCACACAGAATTAGCAAATGTGAAAAAGGCATTATTTGTCACATAACATTTAATACATATCTATTTTTTGATAATTTCATTGTATCACCTAATGTCAAGAAATTCCTGGGAAATCCACCCAAGGATCAATGACTTTTCTGTCCTTCATGTCTGAGTGAGTTACCTCCAAAAATGTGGTACTGTGAAAAACTGGTCCAGAAGAATGATTGTGAGATAAAACTAAATAGTTTCTGTTCATGAAGTTTTGAAGGCCTAGCAGTAATATTTCTGTTGAAATAGACATAACAATTATGAGTAGTCCAGCCACACCAATATTAGTGCATTTCCACTGTATGTCTCAATCTGTAGATAAAACCCCAAAAAATAAGTCTGTATCTAAACCACTGTTATGCCACTCTTGTAATATTAACTTCAAGTTTAACTCTTTTAATTCATCTAATTTTTTTCATTTTATAACACTGATTAAATAAAGGTCAAAATTTTCTCTTGAGATTTTACACAGCCTTATGATGTTGAATATCAAAGTGATTTTGCCAATCTATCTATCCATCAGTCCGTCCGTCCGTCCGTCCGTCCGTTCGTCCGTCCATCCATCCATCCATCCATCCATCCATCCATCCATCCATCCATCCATCCATCCATCCATCCATCCATCTACAGTATCTATCTTGTTTCATGGATAGGTTGATCAGCTGATCTTTAGGCTTGATTTGGCTTAGTTTAGCACATATCATTCAGCTAAAGAAAATTAAAAAATATTGAATAATAGAAATATTTTAATGTTGCATATTTGACATAACTGCGTTGAAAATATATTATGTGATTAGAAATTGATATAAAGAAGTTTTAATCAAATTATGGCAGCATAAAGGCCTCTAAGGGAAACTAAATCAGAACTTTGTAAAACAGCAAACAGCACGTTCCTAGCATCCTTTGATTCAACAAACTCTTATACCTTGTGGCATTAAGGGATTAGTCAATCTGGCAATGTGTTTCAATTTTATATTCACACAGGGGGTCTGGAATGTGTGGACTTTTAAACAACCTAAGGTGGTCAGTGATCCTTTTTGCTGAAACAGATCTAATAATAAATGTGTTAACTGTTCAACAATGTCAACCATCTCTTTGCTTATGCACTACTGCCTTTGCTAAGGCCCCCTGCTGAGCTGCAGGGACCCCCTGCACTGTTCCAGAGGGCCAAAGTTTTCCAAATAAGGTCCTGGCATGTTCACAAAGTAATCATAATTCACCTAGTGAACATTCAAGGTTCAGGTCAGCCCTTGACACTTTTTTAAGTTAGGATTTAAGCAACTGAAAAAAAATAAATCTGATTTTCATAGCACATCCATTTTTCTTTTTCGTTTATATTATTTTAAACTGTACCTAAAACTAACCAAGTTTTTTATGAACAGTTGCTAAGACCTCTTTTTATATATAATGAGTTTATGAGGTCAAATTCACTTAAAATGTACATGCATGTTAACATGTCTCTCTGTCTTCCTGTAAGTTTCCCCATGCTGCTTTTCTTGAGCTGTAGGACCATTCTTTGTGTTCTATGCTTAAAAATTTTCACTTTTTTAGAAAACACATTAGATAAAAAACAGTCCTTACATTATGACTGAAAGAAATGACTGCAGTTTAAAACATTCCACTTAACATTTGAATGCATCGTAAAGAAAATCATCCCACAGCCCAACAGGTAAGGCGCTCATTTGAGGCTTTAACTAGCTGATACTTCACTGACATGGTGGTTTTGTCTGCAGGGTACAGCCAGTAATACTCTGATTTAATGTAAAATCAATGACTCAGTTGGAAAAAAACCCAAATTGTGTCACGAGAGAGTTCACGTGGAGGGGAAGAACGAGAGATTCTGGAATGTGAACTGATTAATTAAATCAGGCAGGGATGTGAATGACTCATCACACTGTTATGGGTGTAGGGGGTTGGAAGGACATCAGTGGGCTGTAGACACTGTCTTATTGTCAGGCCCTCCTCCTCCTCCTCCTAGTAGCTCCTTCTCTCTCTCTCTCTCTGTGTGTGTGGGTGTGTCTGTCTGTCTGTCTATGTCTGTCTATCTGCGTATGCTGTGTTTAGTTACAGGTGTACAGGAGTTGGGCTGCAGCTACGATCAATCAACACTCAACTCTGCTATGAGAACCTGGATTCAATCTATTGTATATTCGCTGCTGGTTTGTAGACTGTGATAGTCAGCCTAAGCCAGCAGACTCTGACTGTTTTTGAGTGAAAGATTAGTAACTCTCTTCTCCTCAGTTCACAGCATTGCTCAGCCCATATCCAACCTGCCCCAGACTCAACATACATCCCTGAATCTCTGGACTCAACTCACCTTTCCTGCCTGCCTCACCACCAGCACCTGGTTTTGGAGCTCAAACCTGCATGTCCAACTTGCCTCCATCCTGGACCATCAAAAAAAGGATTGTTTCATCAAACTCCTTTTACATCCAGTGTCTGTCTTCACCTGGGTTCATTAACTAGCAAATAACTGCACTTTTTATACAGTACTTATTGAGTAAAGGTATAAAATGTTATGGGAGTTGATTACATGACTGGTGTAATCAATCACGTTAACAATTGATTTTTTAAAAAGTCTGAAAACTTGTATTTCAAATTACAAGTTCAAATTTATTCAACTTTAAAAATGTTTGACTAGAAAAGCACGAATCAAATCTCAAGCTAATTATTCATCTCAACGATGAGACATTTGTAACTATGTCAACTTATTGGACATGAGTTGTGAGTGATACTAGAGCCTATGAGTGAGAATTAGGATAAACCCTGGATGAGTTGTCAGGTCAGCACAGGGCCATAAAGAAGTTGCATGTTTCTAGAGGTGGGAGGAAGCTGGAGAACCCAGAACATACACAGAACAAGCAAATGCTGCACAGAAATGCCCCGGTCTGAATCAAACCCAGACCCTTCTTCCTGGGACACTCACTTTGCCACTGTGCTGCCAACTTAAGTTAATATGAACTGTACATATTTTACCTCTTGATGTGAAACATCCAAGCAACATCCCTATGAGTGTATTTGATCAGAAACAACCAGACCTTAAATTTTGATGAAAATGCTACTCATATGATTGGTCAAAGCAATAAAAATGTTATGACTTTGGCAGAAACCTTTAAAGGATGGCAAGATGCTGAATTAAAACAAGAAATTTCTTCAATTTTTGATTATTTACACTCTAAGTTTAATTCAAAATGAGCCAAGGTCCATTTATATATTATTTATATTATTATTTATATTATTATTTATATTTTTATTACTTTCTTTTCTGATACCATCACTGGAAGCTCTAAAGTCATTATGAATGTTACTGCTGTATTTAAATTCTAATTTAAATTTGTCAGCTTTAAAATTGGCTGTGGTTTAAAATGCAATAAAATCATGACAAAACTTAAAATTTGATTTTGATTGTTTGACGTGAAACATCTAGTGGTGGATAAGTAAGATGAGGCATCACATAGTTCAATAATTATCTTTGACAGACTCCTAAAAACTTCACATCGATTTCTACAACAAACACTAGAGGGCAGCAGTATCCAAATACAGTACCTGTAGAGTATAAATTCATTGAAATACTCAGTCCATGCTTTGTTGTTAATCTTGTCCTGACTTTTTCTGTCAAATATTCACTCAATTATAATTCCTAAGTAATTATATTATACTTATATGTCTAAACATGACTGATTCTATTGAATTTGTAATTGTGTATCGTCCACCTGGACCATATTCGTCTTTTTTGATAGAATTTTCTGAATTTCTATCTAATTTGGCTGCTACCAAAGATAAGGTTATAGTGATAGGATATTTCAATGTTCATTTCGACAGTATGAATGATAGTTTCTGCACTGGGTTCAAGGCTATAGTCCCACCCATAAACACCATCACACCCTTGATCTTATTCTTACCCAGGGTGTAGATATAGGGCACTTGAATATTTTCCCACAAAACGACTTCTTGTCAGATCACTCCCTAGTTACTTTTGACTTTGCCCTAATTAACAATAACCCACAGAATAAAACCATCTTGACTAGATCAATCACTGATTCAGTAATAACTAAATTAAAAAAAAATCCCCTCAGCCTTAGAGTCAGTATGCTCCCCTGACCCCTATTCCAGTACTAGCCAGAATATCGAATTTCTCACAGACAGTGTGGCTAACATCCTAAAAACAACTCTAGATGACATAGCCCCATTAAAAAGAAAAATTAGAAAGGTTTAACTTGTCAGTCCGCGACCTTAAATAACGCTCTCGCAGACCGGAGAGAATCTGGCGATTTACAAAAACTGACCTAGCTAATTCAACCTGGAAAGACAGCTTTATGTCATATAAGAAGGCTCTCGGTAAAAGTAGAAATACTTACTACTCTACATTAATAGAGGAAAATAAAAACAACCCTCGGTTTCTTTTCAGCACTGTAGCCACTCTGACTAAGAAGCACAACAGCATCGAGCCTACCATTCCTTTAAATCTGGAATGTGATGACTTTCTTAGGTTTTTCCAAAGCAAAATTACAAATCTTAGAGATGAGGTCCATTATGTACTGCCAAACACAAGTAAGATAGCAGAGGAACTGACTAATTCTGGCAATACCCTGGAGTGTTTTCAGCAAATGGAACTCTCCGATTTAAATTCCTTAATTTCCTCTACTAAACCCACCACCTGTCTACTAGACAAAATTCCAAGTACGCTCCTCAAAGAGGTTTTAGCATTAATAAAAAAACCTGTACTATCCATAATCAATCCTTAAAAATGGGTTATGAACCGAAATCTTTCAAAGTGGCTGTGATCAAGCCCCTCCTTAAGAAACCAAACCTAGATGCTGGCATCCGCTCAAATTACAGGCTGATCTCTAATCTGCCATTCTTATCTAAGATCCTAGAGAACGTAGTGGCCAAACAACTAAATGACTACCTGTTAGAGAACAATCTGTTGGAGGATTTTCAGTCAGGTTTTAGAACAAACTACAGTATGGAGACTGCACTGCTAAAAGTCACAAATGACCTTTTAACAGCGTCAGATGGAGGTCTTCTGTCTGTTCTAGTCTTATTAGACCTGAGTGCAGCATTTGATACTGTTGACCATAATATTCTTTTAAGGAGACTGAAGAGGAAGTTGGGATTAAAAAATCAGCACTAGACTGGTTTAGGTCATATCTATCCGACCGATTTCAGTTTGTCTATGTAAATAATAAATCTTCAGATCAAGGGACTGTCACCTGTGGAGTACCTCAGGGATCTGTTCGGGGACCAATTCTGTTTAATCTCTATATGTTACCATTGTAACATATAGGGAAACATAATATTAACATATAAGGAAACATAATATTAATTTTCATTGTTATGCTGATGATACTCAATTATATATATATCAATTAAAACAAATGAATCTGATCAGCTAATTAAATTGGAAACCTGCCTCAGGGATATTAAATCCTGGATGCTTCCCAATTTCTTAACATTAAACAGTAACAAAACTGAAGTTATTATTATTAGGCCGAAGCATCTTAGAGATGATTCCTCTAACATTGCAATTCACTTAGATAGCATTGCTCTATCCTCCACCAACGAAGTCAGGATCTTGGGAGTGATTTTTGATCAAGATCTGTCCTTTGATTCTCATATCAAGTCTGTATCCCGGACAGCCTTCTTTCACTTGCGAAATATTGCTAAAGTTAGAAATTTCTTATCCTTTAAAGACGCAGAGAAAATCATTCATGCCTTTGTTACTTCTAGATTGGATTACTGCAATTCCTTATTATCTGGCTGTTCTAGCTCCTGTATTAGGACTCTACAGTTAGTTCAGAATGCAACTGCCCGCTTACTGACTTGAACTGGGAGGAGAGAGCACATCTCTCCTGTCCTAGCGTCACTTCATTGGCTCCCGATTAATTATAGAATACCATTCAAAGTCCTCATGATCACATATAAGGCTCTCCACTGTAAGGCTCCGTCCTACATTGAAGATCTTATTGAAGTGTATCAACCCACCAGGACCCTTCAATCCGAGGATGCAGGATTTCTAGCAACCCGTCGGGTTTTTAAGAGTAGAACAGGAGGCAGAAGCTTCAGCTATCTGGCCCATCTACTTTGGAACAATCTCCCAGCTTCGGTGCGGGGGGCAGGTTCCCGTAGCTTATTTAAGAGTAGACTAAAAACCCTCCTCTTTGATAAAGCCTACAATTGAAATAACACTCACCCCACTAGATATGCTGCTGTAGGCCTAGGCTGCTGAGGATATTTTTCTCCGTCTCTCCCGTTAAAGGGAGATACTCTGGAGCTTCTGTCACTTCTTTCTTTATCTTTCTATGCTCCTAGAATTTATTATTACTGTCAAATCACACTCTTTGTCTGCACAATACTGCTGCTGTCTCTGTGCCTCTGTTCCACAGGTGGAGAACGTGGATGGAAGACAGGATATCAAAAGGCCTGCCCACAATTCAGCGACAGCGCACTATGGACATGAAACTCAATCTGGCCTATCTGCCTCTCTCTCTCTCTCTCTCTCTCTCTCTCTCTCTCTCTCTCTCTCTGTCTCTTTTCCTTGACCTATCTCTGTCCCCAGTGTATTTCTCTTTCCCAACCAACAAGTCAAGGCGGAAGACCGCTCTCCAGAGTCTGGGTCCTGCCCGGAGTTTCTTCCTCAATGAGGGAGTTTTTCCCTGCCACTGTCGCTTATTCTTGTTCTGGAGGGCATTGTTGGCTTTCTATCTGTAAAGCGCTTTGAAATGTCTTCAGATGTGATTAAGCACTGTATAAATAAAAGTTGATTGATTGACTGTTGGTTTAAAAAGAACTAGAGATCACAATTTGAGGAGTCCATCTCTAATACTCCATTGGTTCTAATTGTGACTATAGTGTTGTTGGCATGACGACATGTACAAAATGAGATTTGTGACAACAGTGCTTAGGAATTTGTTCTTGATTCACTTCCTGTGTTGGATTGTTGGTTCAGAACCAAAAATCAAACACAGGAAGAGTAAAATGTTTTGTGCAAAAAAAATCACAAAACATTTTACTCTTTATCTTTGTAAACATGCAAATTAAACTACACAGCAAGCAAATGTTCAATATTGACATATTAAGTTATGAATCCAAAATTAATTTTCTGAGTAAACTTTTAGTACAGTGGTAATAAGACAACAACTGTGTAGTAAAAGTTTTGATCATGTCATACATAGCACTAGATGTCAAGCTGTCAGAGGATTATAAATTTTCCCATCTTTTCTGTTTTTCTTTCCCTTGGGACTCCATAAGTGTGCGATATTGACCCAAGGCTCAAGGTGAATGGAAGTGGAGAAAACAGACTCACTATCACATCAATTTTCCAAGAGCAATTGAGATTACACTTTCATCAATTTTCATTCATTCATTCATTCATTCATTCATTCATTCATTCATTCATTCATTCATTCATTCATTCATTCATTCATTCACTCATATTTAAAACCGCTTTCACCGCTGTCGGATGCTGGAGCCTATCCCAGCCTGCTTATAGCGTGAGGCAGGGGAAATTCCGGGTGCAACGCCAGTCAACCACAGAGCCACACAGAGATGCAAACAAACACGCATGCACACACTCATACCTACAGACAATTTGGAATGGCCAATCAACCTGAAGCGCATGTTTTCGGAGGTGGGAGGAAGCCGGAGAACCTGGAGAGAACCCATGCAGACACGGGGAGAACATGCTAACTCCACGCAGAGTGGGACGCAAACCCGGAACGACCTTGCTGTGAAGTGACAGTGCTACCCACCGCATCACCGTGCCACCCGTGAAAATATTTAATGTATGAAGTGGTTGACAACATTTCGTAATGAGAGTGGTGTTTGTTGATTTTGGGGACGGGAATGATGTTGATTAAGGTGTGAAGTCTGTTGTAATGATATGTCTGAAAAACAAAAAAACCCTAAACAAATAAATGTTATGAAATAAATGCAGTTGTAAAATACGTTTTACAATAGGCCTGCTTCACTCTATACTTTGGTATAGATCTGCTCCTCAGCTGACCCATCTGTCAAATTTAGAAATCTGTGTGGCCCACCAGTCAAAAAGTTTGCCCACCCCTTGATTAGACTACTTTGCTGAGCCTTAGAAGCCTGTATTAAAGATCTATTAGGTCCAGAAAGCAAGATTAATGGGAGTACAAAAGAAACTGCATTTCCCAGGGAGCAACATCACAATTGGCTTATAAATTCCTCCACTCTGCCTTCTCTAATTAGATGCAACACACCTGCACTGCATTACAAGAGTCAGCTAACAAAACTGGTCTTTAGGCACACCACAGACGAGCTGCTGTCTCATCATTGCAACAACATACGCCGTCAAGACCCTCATCTCAGAGGACCATCTTTGAAAAGGGTGAAAGAATCCTCTCATCAGCTACCTCCAAAAGGTAAGAGACTATTTCTGGCCAGAATAGGTCAGTGTAACAGTTTTACTGTTTGTTGGCCTTATAAACACACCAGTCACCGCACACAATTATTGGCATCCCTTCTCTCTCTCTCTCTCTGAATTTGTTGTGCCTTTTTAAACCCATGTTTTAAGTACATGTTTTTTCATAACGCCTTGTTAACATGTGCATTTTAAAACTGGGCATGAATGGCACAGGTGACATGGAGAAAAGAGCCTGTATGTTTAATTTGATAAATGTTAAAAAGTTAGATTTTCTATTTGTTCAGGAAACACACAGTACTTACATTGTTTTGAGGACACCACCTCAATGGCCAGCGGTTGAATGATGACATGTAACTAAACACCTTGCTATACAATACATGTTAAAAAGATATTAATCAAACTTTATTTGTATAGAACTTAATAACATCAGCTGACATTTCAAAGTTTTTCAACTTCTTGATCATCAATAATTCTTAAAAAAGATGGCTTTTTCTGGGGGAAATGTTATCGTGAGCATGTTCAGGGTCACATCTGAGATGACGGATGATGGTTGGAATAGTTGTCAATAGATGTAATATGTTGTTACTACACTGGTAGGAAGAAGAAATGTCTAGTGATAGTAACTGAGAGACTCTGTGTGGCTGGGAAACTACACAAGACACTGTCACATCACATCCAGAGCCTTGCTGATCTGCGATGGAGCTGTTGAGCTGGTCACTTAATGTGATTGACGAGCTGGATCTGGTGAGTGCCCAACCTGGTCAGGACTCTAATGGCAGGCTACATGCTTGACAGCTGGGATATGTGGAGATATTTGTATCTGGCCCCGCTGGATGTGGAAGACGTTGAAGATGTGTATTTCTTTGCCAGCATGTCAATCAGGATGACAGCACTGGGGTTTGGAGTTTTCAAACTGCATTACATGCTGAGAACAGTGGCCATACAACAGATCAGAGTAAAGGAGGATTGTACCAACACTGTAGAGGCAATGTTCAAAATGCAAGCCACATTCAACAAAGCCTTGACTCGGAGAGGTAAATCCATGACTCGGACAAATGAAGGAATGACTTGGATGAGTGAAGCCATGACTCAGTTGAACAAAGCCATTACTGGGATGACAGAAGATGCCTCTAAAAAGCTGGAGGGGCTGGGAAAAAAAGTAAGGTGTATGGATGTTGGGACCCGGAATTGCAATGCTGACAACAGCAACAAAAAGTGAAGGCAGACAGAGTCCCACATCATCTCAGCTACTAAATGCAATTAATTCAATTTGGTATTAAAAACATAAATTTCTGCGCGCTTGCACCTCGACAGCATTTCTCAAGATAGTGGTGAAATTGGCCTTTTTGATGCCTGTCTGTTCAACATTCAAAGGTGAACAGAATAGTGGTGAGTGCAAGTAAGATGACTTTGTGGTGTGCGCCAACTAGGAATGTTGTTGGTGGAGCAACTGTGACACACATCCCTTAACACTACTAGAAATGAATAAAAATACATCCTTGACACACACTTTCTCTGGTCTTTTATTGTGGTGAAGCAAACACAACACTTACGGTTAAAACAGGCCACGCTGCTATAAAGCTCAATGAAGATTTGTGTGCAACAGATCATTATGATGGCCAAGGGTTGGAAGAAGAGACACACAAAGGTGAACCTGTTGCACAAGTTTCCCTGCCAATGCTGCACAAAATTGCAAGAGTTGGTGGACTGGGTGAAATTCTCTGGGACCGTGAAGGCAACATCGTGAAAAATAAACAACAATATTGTATAGTTGTGATACTGCAGACTTGCCTAACAAACTGTGGCTTTATATGTCAGTTATAAAGAAATAAAATAAATTCTTGTGATTTAAAAGTTTTGCATTTTTGTTTTTCCTTTTGAGCGATTCAGGAAAACTGGTGCTCTTGTATAATACATTTACACTAAATAGGGCACGTATATTTCATGCAGCACAGTTATACACAAAGTCAATGCAGCTACAGATATGAAACAAACCTTCAGAAACAAGGACTATCTGGGACCAGGAATTGCGGTGATGACAACAGGAACCAAGAGAAGGCAGACACGGAGTCCCACATTATCCAAGCTACTAAATGCAATTAGTTCGATTGGTATTAAGAACAAATTCATGTGGAAAAAACACCTGGCAATGGGCTATTAATGGTCACTAAACGAGAATTTATGTCACTCCAGGTACTGATGAAGATGCTTTGTTTTACAACAGGGAAATAACATGCCTGACACTTTTTGTTTACCACAAATGTGGTCAGAACTGACCGGTAGAGCGATGTGAAATAACTGACCATTAAGTGGAATTGGGGAGGAATGAGTTGATTGCCTCCGGTTTTGAAACTAGTGAGAAAATGCACATTGCAAACAAGCTGGCAGAGACTGCATGGGGTATAATCTTATTTGAACTACCATTTGTGTTGTAAAGGATTGAGTTTCAGAGAGACACTTTTATCAGTGTCCTTTGCACCACAACATGAAAGTGGCCAATGATCTCAGAGCCATGTGTACATATGCCTATAAAGCTGTTGCATTTCCATTCAAAGGCAAACCACGAGGTGGATCTTGCTCTGCTGTGTAACACATTCAGCATCGGACAATGCTGTGAGTCAAGTGTCTGAGAGGAGGATGCAGAGGTGCTGAAGTTATCCATCTTTTTGGAGCCATGGTTGGTATATAATCATTTTCATCTTTTTTCCCCAAAACACATTCCCAACTCCCACTTTTTATTTTATATATTATTAAAGATCAGTTGAAATATTTTTTTCCCTTCTGTCTTTAGAGTGAACAGCTAGTTCATGCACAACAAATAATAATTTCCCTAACACTCCTGAATGATGCTAAAGCTTGTGTTGAAAGTCATGACCATTGGTAAAAAACAGTTTCTATGACTACATTTTGTGCTTTTTTTGTAGAAGAGTAAATGGTCATGTATTTAATCCAGGAGTAGGCAAACTGTTTGACTGATGGGCCACACAGAGTTCTAAAATGTGACAGGTGGGCCAGCTGAGGAGCAGATGGATGGAATGTTTATTTGTACTAATGCAAACGACATGTAAAAACCATTATATAAAAGGTTTTGACTTTTATGTAATTTTTTTAACCGGCAACAAAGCACCTGTATTTATTTAATGAATTTAATTAAACAGTTTAAACAAGTTTACTGGGCCAGACCACAAAGCCAAACAGGACATAGATGGCCCGCAGGCTTAACATGCTTAACATAAACCATCACTAATTTCACTGATAAAAATAAATACATGAAGAAATGTCATATTGGCACATAATTTAAATAATTTTTTGTCCACTCTAGCTTGGCCGTGCATTGACTGGATGGACCCAGAAGGCCTTTCAGAGCAGTTCAAGTACTGCAGGTTCACAGGTGCAGGGCACAGTTGTGGAAGATCATGTTACAAAAACTAAAGAGCAAGACTGTCCTGTTTGCAGCTACAATGAATGGGACCCTCTTGAGGAGGTGATTGTGGGTCGTGCTGAAAACTGCCATGTACCTCCCTTCACTGTGGAAGTAAAAGTAAGTAATAGTGTTAAAATAGCTTGTAAAATTTGGACATTGTGTAATGTCCGTGCTTATTCCTATATACCAAGTGAAGTTTGCGTATACAGTAATATAGCTGTGAGACAGTAAATTTAATTTCATGTTGTCAGACTTTACACCTCTTAACAGGCCTGTGTATATGAGAAGTATTGGCCCTTCCATCAGAAATATGGAGGCCACTCTTTTCCTGAGGACCACTTGAAGAAAGCCGTTGCTGAAATTGAAGAACTGTGCAGTGTCCTGCATCACGAGGGAGTCACTGTGCGGAGGCCAGAACCCATCGACTGGTCACAGGTGTACACGACTCCAGACTTCACATCATCAGGTCAAAAAAAGACATAGCTGAGATATTACTCACTCATTAGACTTTTTTTCCAATCACATTGATATACAGTATGTGTTAGCAGATTAATAAGATAAAAAAACACACCATAAATACTTTCTGTTACTATTTTTACCAACATGACCACTCTTTCTCCTCCACCATCATTCAGAGGGAAATATTGTTTACTGATTTTTAGAGATATTCATTTTGCATCAATAGCTGCTAGCAAATTTTGCCTGAACATATAACATCAGTCCATGAAATAAGATGTATTTATTTATTTATTCAGTTTATTTTTCTTCTTTCCAGACATGTTATTACAACATATTTCACTTTCATCAGTGCTAACGGGTAGAAGCCTTTGGCTTGTAAGATTCCCATCCCCTAAATCATCAACAAAACATCTCTCTCATTAGAATATGTAATCAACAAACTCAGATAATTAAAAGTTTTCAACCAGCTCATATATTGAATTTTATCCACTTCCAAATATCAGCCTTTTACCCTAGAGTATAATCAAGTTTATATTCTTCCTAGGAACACAAGGTTTGTTAACATCATGGATAGTCAAAACTAGACGTTGACCTTGCCAGTGTTCTCCACAAGAATATAATGATCATATTAACCTCTTTCAGCAGACAGTGTTTATACAAGAATTAACCAGTTTGTTGCAGACACTTTAACAGTTTCACATGATATTATATTGTCAAAAGATATCAACATGCTCTTTAAAGTCAAAGTTAATGTTATCCCATGTTATCACAAATACATGTTGTTGTTTTTTTGTTTTATTTTAATTTTGTTGTTCATTTTTGTTCATGTATTGATATGATACAAGAAAAAAGGAACTGTAACTGTTGACATACTTGCCCCTCCCCCATTTAGACAGCTACGACGTTACTTAATAATGAACACTATTCACTTACATTGCTTGAAATTCTCTTCATTGAGTTGTACGGCTCAGGGTATCACTGGCTTCACCCCTGGAGTGTACCTTGCCTCATGAGCCCTGTCAGCTGGGATAGGCTCCAGCACCCCACGACCATGGAAGAAGCGCATTTGAAGATGAATGAATGAATGAGTAGTACGGCATCACACTCTCATAAGCTAATTGTCTTAGAACTCAAAGTGTATTGTTGAATCTGTTGTAGGCATGTATGCTGCCATGCCAAGAGACATCCTTCTTGTAGTGGGAAATGAGATTATTGAAGTTCCTATGGCCTGGAGGTCTCGTTTCTTTGAGTACCGAGCCTACAGGCCTCTGATCAAGGAGTACTTCAGAAAAGGTGCAAAATGGACCACTGCGCCAAAACCCACCATGTCCGATGACCTGTATGATCAGGTGAGCAGTTATCTTGCTAAATTAGTTTCAGATGCTTTTATCTGGTAAATAAAGATGTCACATATTAAATGGGATTATTAATCTTCATGTGAATTTCATAAACATGCAAAAAATCTTTGGCTCAACATCCTCATATTACTTTTTAGCTACAGTATATCGTTGTTATTTGTTGCACTGTGTGCCAAGATATTATACAGCATAGGAATGACTAACTGCTAGCATGAATATTGTTTTGTTGTGGTGTCATGCAGGATGTCATGTGTCATGCACCCCATTCAAACATTAGCAGACAGAAACAAGTTGGCTGCCCAGGGGAAGTTTGTGACCACAGAGCATGAGCCCTGCTTTGATGCTGCTGAATTCATGCGTGCTGGGATGGACATTTTTGTCCAGAGAAGTCAGGTGTAAAGGCTGTCAAACTTGTAGCTGTGTCTGCTCTGTGAGAGGCAAATTCTTTTGCCTAGAAAGTAAAACAACAAGGACTGTCACATCGCCTGGTATGGCGCAACCTGGGCCTCAACCTGGAGCCAGGCCTGGGGTTTGGGCTCATATTCGACCGCCTGATGGCCGAGTCTCTGCCCACAGGGCAATAACCTCCGGTGGACTCACCACCCGCCGAGGAAACCGTAGCGGAATGGTGCAGTGTGGACTGGGTGGTAAATGGTTTGTTAATGTATCAATTCCTAGTTTGGTTAGCTTCAACAATACACCCCCCCCCGGCCCGGACGGGTTCTAACCTGTACCTGGATGTTCACTTCTAGATAACCAACCTGGCCTTTTAAAGCCAATCACCCAATGGTTGGAGCCTAGTTGCAGTCCAATGATGATGCCTGTGTAGATCCCCACACTATAAAAATAGTTCAAATGTCCAATGATGTATCAATAATCCACTAATGATGTGTTAATAATCCACTAGTGTCAATAATTGTCTTTCCTGCACTTCACAGAACCAAACAAAAGATGAAGATCCACTCACGCACACACTCACACCTAAGGACAATTTGGAACCAAACAATTCATCAAAGGTGCATGTTTTTGGAGGTGGGAGAAAAACAGAGGACCCGGAGAAAACCCACTCAGACACTGGGAGAACAAAACTCTGCACAGAATAGGACTCAAACCTGCATAGAACTGTCTTTCTGGGAGGCAACAGCATTGCTTACTGCACAACTGTATAGCCCCACAGCCTTTTAGGTTAATTTTATTCAGTTGTCACTTTCCTCCATTAGGTTCATATATCGTATTTTAACTTTTATGCCATACAAGATCTTCTTTTTTTTTTTTTCAAAAAACATTGGCACTCTTCTATGGGGTGGACACCCTATATTTCTGTTTATTAGCATATCTCAAGGTGACCACCTGTAGTAGTACAACAATGGCAGTTTGTACAGAGTTGCATGTTACACATGGGCCCACAGTCAATTAAACAAATGCAGTTATGTACAGAGTTGTATGTTACACATGTACGCACAGTCAGCTCAACACCCCCCCCTTTCAGCCCATCTTGCACTTGTCATACTATGCTCTACTATGGCCATTTGTGGGTTGTGTCTGCATGCTTATCTTATACAGACGCTACTGGAGGGCCTTGAACCATCAGCTCAGGAGATTCTTCAACAACATATTTGGCAATATGAAAGGTTTGCTCTTACTATACATGGCTTATTGTAGTACCGTATTGGCCCGAATATAAGACGTTGTTTTTTGCACTGAAATAAGACTGAAAAAGTGGGGGTAATCTTATATTCGGGGTCTAGACATTATACCCATTCACAACGCTAGATAGCGCCAGATATCTTTAAAGCGAATGCTGAACTTAACTCCCGAGGCAAAAGCGAACCCCTGTCACGAAGAAGAAAAATAAAGAATAGCTGTAAGAAAGAAAATAAAAGAAGAGATGAACACAAAATGGAGAAAAGTGGGTCGAAGATCGGCCAGGTTAACCGGCAGCTGAGAAGTTATGATGCAAACTTCAAGATGATGGTGATAAATGAGGCACAGTCTTCAAACAATTGCAAAGTGGCTGTGAAATATGGTGTCACAGAGTGTAATGTACGGAGATGTACTGTAATTATTTTCTGTATAAAAACTAAATTTGGTGTTCAAAAAGTCTTTTTCAAACTTGAGTCTTGAAAAAGAGGGGGTTGTCTTATAATCAGGGTCGTCTTATATTCGGGCCAATACGGTATAAGGCCTTTAGTTCAGTGGATTTTCTACAACAGGAGATTCTAATGGCCCATGCTGGAAACAGATATCCATGAGTTTGTGGGGCCTGTCCTGCCAGCAGCCAACACAAGCCCTCCCATCAGGTTCCTGCCACCTTGCTGCAACCCCTGCCTGTGCCTCATCATTAGAATTTTAGTAAGAAGATCAGGTAATGCTTTCATTTTACCTATTTTATTCCCCTTAATATAAGCCGGCTCAAAGAAAGATGTGATTATACTTAAAATGGGCTTATCAGACTCACACAATCTTACATGATCTTCCCATACAAGTATCTTATTGAGCACACACTCCCTAAGGTAACTCATTCAGCCACATGATTTGTAGGGTACTTCTGTTCCAGCAAATACATTCTTCTAGTGTATACAGGATGTATACTACAAAATGAAAGAGTTCACCCACATTTCTTCAAACAAAGGCAGCCAACCAATGTTTACTTAGAGCTGTGCTTCATGTGCCTGAAAATGGTTTAGTAACATAATCAATATTAACCTGGATAACCGTACCAATGCTCCCAAACATTTGATAAGAAATAACTCCTAGAGGCCTGGAGTGTTACGGTTGCAGTTTAGACCCAAATACAGAACCCAAACGAAGAAGTCCACACTCATAGCTTTGTAAGCAAAATACAGGTAATCAGAGTAACAGGCAAATTCCGGGCCAAGAACAGGCCAAGAAACCCAAAGAGCAGGATGAGTCAATGACAATCCGGCTGCAAGCTGAGATCTGAGCAGAGTTTAAGTAGGGTGGAGCCTGGTTGGCGTGGGAGGTGGGTGGCTGCAGCAACAGAGGTGACAGGAATGAGTGGATGAATTCAGGACACAGAGGACAGGAGGGAAAACTCACACTAGGGCCATGACATAGAGTTAAATATTTTTAAATGTTACTAAAATATGATAATTATAACAGGGTCTTAACATAATTTTGATAACTCGTGTTTTAAGTATTCTCAAGCATAAATCTTTTGATAAAGACATCTGTGGGTAAGCTAAAATGTGAAATGAATTTTTAAAGCAAGTACTGCCCTCTGGGCCCTCTGGACAGAGCACACAAGTGTACTAGCTATTACCGCTGGCTATTTGTTTAACTAGAACATTGTGTGCAGTTTGTGTAAGGTTTTCCAATAGCAAAGTGATCGATACATGCATCAGTTGAGCCAATATAATTTTGTCAACATTATTTATTTCACCACATCATTATTTGTGGAGCACTGCAAACATAATAAAAAAAACAACAAAAATGAATAAACAGAAAAGAGGCCATTTGAGACGATCTGAATGCTACACATGCATCTTAACCTTAACTGTGAAACTAACTTTTCATTTGAAGGTAGAGATTTAGATTTATTAGGTATTCAAGGGAAAAATATTATTTAATGTAAACTTTACAGAAAATGAAAAATATGTGGTTATAATGGGAGTCAATGGGACTGAATTGGACACAAAGGAAAAGAGTGCTAAAATTAATAACCTCTATTCTATACATATTGCAGAGGGGACAATGGAATATAAAAACTAAAGAGTAAAAAAGAATCCTAACTCACACCTTAAAAACTGACCAAGATATCTAGGATTTTAAGAATTGAAAATCAGCAAAATGTACATTCTTCTGTGGCAGCAATCTTGGACTGCTGACCATTGAAAAAGTTTCCCCATGTGCCCTGAGTGATTATGGCTGCTGCTGGATCAGAAATCACAAGCATGCAGAAAAACAGTCAAACTTTTAATAATTATTAAATATAATATCCATTATCAATATTGGCACTGTTTTCTATCCTCACAAATAGCAAGTGGAACATATTTGTCACTGCCATCACTTATGTTAATGATAGACTATTCTCAAACTTTGAAAGTTTTATTTGTCATAAAACTTTCAAATTCTGTACTACTATCATTGAAATCCTTGTTGACAATAATTTTTTCAGCTACAAATCAACATGTATAACTTTATTGAATTCTTATTTTTTTGGTTGAAATCAGGGATTTTTTGTGAATGTACTTGTTTAAGCCAATCACACTTTGTTTTACAAGAGGTAAATACCATTCTTGTGGCTAGGATTTCACTATGCATACTTTTTGTTGATCACAGCTGTAGTCAGAACTCACCCGTAGAGCGATGTGAAATACTTGACCATCAAGTGGGACTGGGAGGACAGAGTTAATTGCCTCTGATTGTGAAACTCTAGTCAGAAAAAGGCTGACATAGACTGCATGGAGTAAAACTTTATTTGAACTACAATTTGTTGCTATAAGGGATCGGGTTTTAGAAAAAAAATTTTTATCAGTGCCCTTTGCACCACAACATGAGAGTGGCCTATGGTCTCAGAGCCATGTGTACATATGCCTATAAAGCTGTTGCATTTTCATTCAAAGGCAAACCACGAGGTGGATCCTGCTCTGCTGCGTAGCACATTCAGCATCGGACAATGCTGCGAATCAAGTGTCTGAGAGGAGGCTGCAGAGGGACTGGAACTATCCATCTTTTCGGGGCAATGGTTGGTATATAAATACTGGTAGCTGTTTTGTTTTTTCCCAAAAACACATTCCCAAGTCACACTTTTTATGTTCTATATTATTAAATATCAGTTTAAACATGTTTTTCCTTCTGTCTCCACAGTGAACAGTTTTCTCATGCATAGCAGATAATTTTTTTTAATGCTAAAACTTGTGTTAAAAGTCATGAGCATTTGTTAAAACAGTTTCTATGACTACATTTTGTGCTTTTTTGTAGAAGAGTAAATGGTCATGTATTTAACCCAGTATTGTGCAAACTTTTTGACTGATGGGTCACACAGAGTTCTAAAATCTGACAGGTGGGCCAGCTGAGGAGCAGATGGATGGAATGTTTATTTATACTAATGCAAATGACATGTAAAAACCATTATATAAGAGGTTTTGAATTTTATGTAATTTTTTTAACAGGCAGCATAACAATTACATTTATGTCATACATTTAATCACAGAGTTTAAAAAAGTTTGGTGGGTCGGATTACAAAGCTGAACAGACCGTACATGGCCCACGGGCCGTAGTTTGCCTATGCTTGATATAATCCATCATCATTAATTTCACTGACTTTTTGGTCCTTATGTAAAATTAAAAATACATGAAGAAATGTCATATTGGCACATAATTTAAATAAGTTTTTTGTCCACTCTAGCTTGGCCGTGCATTGACTGGATGGACCCAGAAGGCCTTTCAGAGCAGTTCGAGTACTGCAGGTTCACAGGTGCAGGGCAAACTTGTACAAGATCATGTTACAGAAACTAAAGAGCAAGACTGTCCTGTTTGCAGCTACAATGAATGGGACCCTCTTGAGGAGGTGATTGTGGGTCGTGCTGAAAACTCCCATGTGCCTCCCTTTACTGTGGAAGTGAAAGTAAGTAATTATGTTAAAATGACTTGTAAAATTTGCAAATTGTGTAATGTCCATGTTTCTTGCTATATACCAACCTATGTTTGGGTATGATATAGCTGTGAGACAGTAAAAATAATTTCATGTTGTCACACTTTAAACCTCTTAACAGGCTAGCATGTATGAGAACTGTTGGCCCTTCTATCAGAAATATGGAGGCCACTCTTTTCCTGAGGACCACTTGAAGAAAGCTGTTGCTGAAATTGAAGAACTGTGCAATGTCCTGCGTTACGAGGGAGTCACTGTGAGGAGGCCAGAACTCATCGACTGGTCACAGGTGTACACGACTCCAGACTTCACGTCGTCAGGTAAAAACAGACACAGCTGAGGTATTACTCATGACGTGCAGCCAGGAGAGGCAGGTGAGACACACCTTCACCTGCCATCATGAAAGAAAGAAATGAAAAATGGAAAAAATAAATTAAATGGTTATATTTATCCAGTGATGTGTATAATAAAGTTATTTTCTGTTTAACGTGACCAATTATAAGTTATTTTTACTCAAAACCGCTGAATTTTCACATACTGCTGAAATACTGAGAAGAGACCTGCGGTGAGGCTCCAGCCAGCCGAGCCTCACCATGGATTGATCAATGGCTCGACTAGCTGTGCTGGCATGCGATACAGTGAGACCGTAATGCTATCCCTCTATATGTCGCTATTAAAATGTTCAAACACGTTTGCTCCATGAACTAAATTTCCATAATTTAGCTAATGTATGTAATGTACAGTGTTTTTTGTCACAACTTCATGTGTGTAACGTCTTTCTTGAGTTCAGCGGTCCTGAAACCACTGGGAAAAGGCATGAAGTGAGGCACAAGGATTTCCGGCCTCATGGTAGGGTGCGCTGGTGATCCCAGGGATTTGGCCGAGGATTCCTCTTCCTCGGCCGTAGAAGAAGTGACAGTAAACTACAATCTATCAGAGAGCCAAGTGCAGCCATACATTTGTTTTCCGCTCGTCTTGCCTTACTACAAAAATGGAAGATTACATATCTCAACTCAAATTTTTTTAGATGCTTTTGTTCAGAAGGAGCCATGCATAGACTTCATTTATAAGTAGACGTAACATATAAACAAACATATAGGTAACAACAATGTTTTTTTTTTAAACAAATGTGCTAACTGTTACAGTTTGTATGTGTAAATGATTCTGCTCTGAGACTTTAAAAGTGACCTGTTGCTAATTAAATGGTGAATAAGCTAAATTGTAAGTTCATATTTTTGTAAATATAATTATGATGAATTCAGTGCTCATCAGCCATGAACCTCACCGCACGTCATTGTATTACTCGCTGGTTAGACTGTATTTTAACATCAAATCACATCAAAATATGTGTAAAATGTGTTTAAAGCAACTCAAAGTTGGCAGATTAATGAGATAAGAAACACACCATGAATACTTTTTATTACCATTTTACCCAATAACATGGCCACTCCTTCTTCTCCACCATCATTCAGAGGAAAATATTGTTTACTGTTTATTTAGAGATATTCATTAAATACCAATAGCTGCTTGCAAATTTTGCCTGAACATATAACATCAGTCCACGAAGATACATTTCTATTACAAGAAAAAAGGAACAGTAGCTGTTAACATACTTGCCTCTCCTCTCATTTAGACAACTACAACGTTACTTAATAACTTAAGCACTGGCATTGCGCCCAAAGTATACCCTGCCTCACGGCCCCAGTCGGCTGGGATAGGCTCCAGCACCCCGCGACCCGCTACAGTGAATGAAGCGGGTTTGAAGATGAATGAATGAATGAATGACTTGTACGGCATCGCACTCTCACAAGCTAATTGTATTAGAACTCAAAATGTATTGTTGAATCTGTTGTAGGCATGTATGCTGCCATGCCAAGAGACATCCTTCTTGTAGTGGGAAATGAGATTATTGAAGCTCCTATGGCCTGGAGGTCTCGTTTCTTTGAGTACCGAGCCTACAGGCCTCTGATCAAGGAGTACTTCAGAAAAGGTGCAAAATGGACCACTGCACCTAAACCCACCATGTCCGATGACCTGTATGATCAGGTGAGCAGTTATCTTGCTAAATTAGTTTCAGATACTTTTCAGAGAATCAGAGTCTTTATTTGTCATACTGATACACGTTTCCACAGTTGACAGCACGAAATATGTCTCTGAAGGTCCCAGTAAGCCCGGTCGATAAACAAGATAAATAAGTTAAGAAAAACTAGATAAAAAAGTTAAAAATGTAAGATAAAGAAGAAAAGAGAACAAAGAAAATTAAAATGTAAGATATAGAAGTTGAAGTTTAAAGTGTCTGGACAGCAGAATTTAGTTCACAACAACAACGCAGCAGCTCAAGTGTGTGGGTGCTCCATGTATTGCACTTGAAGAAGCACCATATTGCACTGAATCCCCATGTATCTGTGGTGACACATGGGGCGTTGTGAGGGTGACTACAGAGCACCACAGGAGTTCAGCTGTCTAACAGCCTCTGGAAAGAAGCTGTTCCTCAGCCTGGTGGTCCTGCTGCGGGTGGGTGGGGTCTGTCATGATGTGGGTGGCCTTCCTTCTACACCTACTCATGTAGTTTTCTGTGGTGGTAGATAGGCCACCCCCTACAGTCCTCTGTGCAGCCTTCACAACCCTCTGCAGCGCTTTCCTGTCTGCTGCAGAGCAGCTGCCGTGCCACACAGTGATGCCGGTGGTGAGGATGCTCTCCACCGCACCCTGTAGAAGGCCTTCAGGCCTTTTATCTTGTAAATAAAGATGTCACATATTAAATGGGATTATTAATCTTCATGTGAATTTCATAAACATGCAAAAAATCTTTGGCTCAACATCCTCATATTACTTTTGAGCTACAGTATATCGTTGTGTTATTTGTTGTACTGTGTGCCAAGATATTATACAGCATAGGAATGACTAACTGCTAGCATGAATATTTTTTTGTTTTGGTGTCATGCAGGATTACCCCATGCAAACATTAGCAGACAGACACAAGTTGGCTGCCCAAGGGAAGTTTGTGACCACAGAGCATGAGCCCTGCTTTGATGCTGCTGAATTCATGCGTGCTGGGATGGACATTTTTGTCCAGAGAAGTCAGGTGTGAAGGCTGTCAAACTTGTAGCTGTGTCTGCTTTGTGAGAGGCAAATTCTTCTTTCTTGCTACCTACCTACTGTACATCTTGACCTACCTACCTACCTTCCTACCTACCTACTGTACCTACCTCCCTACCTACTGGACCTACCTACCTACTAGGGATGAGTGAGTACAACACTATCTTTATCTGTTTAACCATCTAAATTATCTGTATCCGTATCTGTACTCAGAATGGGTGGGGATTAAATTAGTGCCTCATTTTAAGTCTGAAATATGGATTGATCAGAAGTTTCTATATTGTTTATTTTAAAACTATTTACAGAACAGCCTCAAAATTGAGATTCAAATCAATGTTTTTGATCTCAAAAGTAAGAACTATTTACAGAACAAGTTTTTTATGAACTCAGAACATGAATATTAAGTGTATGAATGACTATTTACAAAACAGCCTCAGAATTGGGATTCAATGCTTTTGATCACAATAGTAAAGGAACTATTTACAGAACAAGTTTTTTATTAACTCAAAACATGAAGTGCATTAATGAATACAACACATACAATAGGTAAACTTCCAAATCAAACTGCCAAATTTAACCTATGACTTCCATACTGGATCGGCCCAGGTTAACAACGACCGCCATCGGTGCTGTTCACCTACAGGGTGCCGGTGTAAATTGGACTACTGTTGGTCGAAGAAGAAGAGAAGGAAAGTATGTTCGTAGGAAGAGAGAAAAGAGGAATGCCAAGAGTATAGGACTGAGAGTAGGGATGTTGAATGTTGGAACTATGACAGAAAAGGTAGAGAGTTGGTTGACATGATGCAGAGGAGGAAGATAGACATACTGTGTGTCCAGGAGACCAGGTGGAAAGGTAGCAAGGCTAGAAGTTTAGGAGCAGGGTTCAAGCTGTTCTATCATGGTGTAGATTGGAAGAGAAATGGAGTAGGAGTTGTCTTGAAGGAGGAGCTTGTTAGGAATGTCCTGGAGGTAAAAAGATTGTCAGATAAAGTGATGAGTCTGAAGCTAGAAATCGAAGGTGTGATGTTCAATGTTGTTAGTGGGTATGCTCCCCAGGTAGGATGTGAGCTGGAGGAGAAGGAGAAATTCTGGTTGGAATTTGATGAAGTGATGCAGAGCATACCTATAAGTGAGAAAGACGTCATTGGTGCAGACTTCAATGGACATGTTGGTGCTGAGCTGATGAGGAGGTGATGGGCAGGTTTGGTATCCAGGAGAGGAATGCAGAAGGACAGATGGTGGTTGACTTTGCAAAAAGGATGGAAATGGCTATAGTGAATAATTTCTTCCAGAAGAGGCAGGAACATAGGGTGACTTATAAGAATGGAGGTGGGAGCACACAGGTAGACCATATCTTGTGTAAATGGTGTAATCTGAAGGAGATCAATGACTGCAAAGTAGTGGTAGGCTAGAGTGTAGCCAAACAGCATAGGATGGTGGTGTGTAGGATGACTCTGGTGGTGAGGAAGATGAAGAGGGCAAAGGCAGAGCATAAGGACTAAATGGTGAAAGCTGAAAAAGGAAGAGTGTTGCATGACTTTTGGGACAGAGTTAAGACACGATCTGGGTGGTCATGAGGTGCTTCCAGATGACTGGACAATTTCAGCTAATGTGATCAGGGAGACAGGTAGGAGAGTACTTGGTGTGTCATCTGGAAGGAAAGTAGATCAGGAGACTCATGGTGGAATAAGTAAGTACAGGAGTGTATACAGAGGAAGAGGTTAGCTAAGAAGAAGTGGGACACTGAGAGGACTGAGGAGAGTAGACAGGAGTACAAGGGAGATGCAGCGAAAGTTGAAGGTAGAGGTAGCAAAGGCCAAACAAGGGGCTTATGATGACTTGTATGCTAGGTTGGATAGTAAGGAGGGGGAGACTATAGGGTTGTTAAGACAGAGAGAAACAGATGGGAAGGACGTGCAGTGGGTTAGGGTGATTAAGGATAGGGATGGAAGTGTATTGACGGGTGCCAGTAGTGTGATGGGAAGATGGAAAGAGTACTTTGAAGAGTTGATGAATGAGGAAATGAGAGAGAACAAAGACTAGAAGAGGTGGCTGTTGTGGACCAGGAAGTAGCAAAGGATGAAGTCAGGATGAAGTGAGGAGGGCATTGAAGAAGATGAAGAGTGGAAAGGCAGTCGGTCCTGATGATATACCTGTGGAGGTTTGGAAGTGTCTAGGAGAGGTGGCTGTAGAGTTTCTGACTGGGTTGTTCAACAGGATCTTAGATAGTGAGAAGATGCCTGAGGAATGGAGGAGAATTGTGCTGACGCCCATTTTTAAGAACAAGGGAGATATGCAGAGTTGTGGCACGTACAGAGGAATAAAGCTGATGAGCCATACAATGAAGTAATGGGAAAGAGTAGTTGAAGCTAGACTAAGGGCAGAAGTGAGCATTGGTGAGCAGCAGTATGGTTTCTTGCCAATAAAGAGTACTAAAGATGCAGTATTTGCTTTGAGGATGTTGATAGAGAAGTACAGAGAAGGCCAGAGGAAGCTGCATTGTGTTTTTGTAGATCTGGAGAAAGCTTATGACAGGGTGCCCAGAGAGGAACTGTGGTATTGTATGAGGAAGTCTGGAGTGGCAGAGAAGTATGTTAGAGCGGTGCAGGACATGTGTGAGGACTGTAAGACAGTGGTGAAGTGTGCTGTAGGTGTGACAGAGGAGTTCAAGGGGGAGGTAGGACTGCATCAGGGATCAGCTCTGAGCCCCTTCTTGTTCGCTATGGTGATGGACAGGTTGACAGACGAGGTCAGACAGGAATCTCCATGGACTATGATGTTTGCAGATGACATAGTGATCTGTAGTGAGAGCAGGGAACAGGTGGAGGAGAAGCTAGAGAGGTGAAGGTTTGTCCTGGAAAGGAGAGGAATGAAGGTTAGCCGCAGTAAGACAGAGTACATGGGTGTGAATGAGAGGGACCCAAGTGGAAGAGTGAGTTTACAGGGAGACAAGATCAAGAAGGTGGAGGATTTTAAGTACTTAGGGTCAACAGTCCAGAGCAATGTAGAGTGTGGAAAAGAGGTGAAGAAGCGCATACAAGCAGAATGGAACGGGTGGAGAAAAGTGTCAGGTGTGATGTGTGATAGAGGAGTTTCAGCTAAAATGAAAGGAAAGGTGTACAAAATTGTGGTGAGACCAGCGATGTTGTTTCGTCTAGAGACAATGTCACTGAGCAAAAGACAGGAGACAGTGCTGGAGGTAGCAGAGATGACGATGCTAAGGTTCTCTTTGGGAGTGACCAGGATGGATAGGAACAGGAATGAGTACATCAGAGGGACAGCACATGTTAGAGGTTTTGGAGATAAAGTCAGAGAGGCCAGACTGAGATGGTTTGGACATGTCCAGAGGAGAGACAGTGAATATATTGGCAGAAGGATGCAGAGTTTTGATCTGCCAGGCAGGAGGCCTAGAGGACAACCAAAGAGGAGGTTTATGGATGTAGTGAAAGAAGACATGAAGGTAGTTGGTGTGAGAGAAGAGGATGCAGAAGACTGGGTTAGTTGGAGGCAACTGATTCGCTGTGGCGACCTCCGAAGGGAAAAGCCGAAAGGAAAAGAAGAAGAAAGTGTGCATGAACAAGAATTGTCATACTCGACACAACTTTCCAATTTTTTCTTTTTTTTAAAATAATTTTTATTATCAAACTGTTTTTTCAATGATATATTTATTTTTACCACTTAATGTTCTCGCCATTTTTTTTTCGGACAAAAAATGGAAAGTTTATTAAGGTGTGTGTGCGTGTGTTTGTGTGTGTATGTTTGTGCATGTATGTGTGACTGAGTGACTGTGTGAGAGGGAGAGAGCACGCATGTGTCTGTGTGCGTGTGTGTGTGCGCGCGCTATGTAACATTTATAATATCTATACAGAATAAAAATTATTAATTTCAACTGAAGTGAGAAGGTGTCAAACTAATAGCAAGCAGGTAAAAACAACAACAAAAAAAACCGACTAGAATGGAGGCGGTGACCGATGCGACACGAGCAGTTTTCAGCTCTGTCTGGTCAAATGCACCACGTACATGCAACAAAACAAAACAAGTTCACCAACTAACCTTAAATAGACCAAAATAGTGGCAACGTGAGCTACAGCAAAGCCACACACAGAGAGATCAGTCAATGTCTGTGTGTGTGCAAGAGTGGGGCAGCGACACTTTGGCTGCCGTGACATTTGATGTGGTTCTGTAGGGAAGCATGGGCGCTGTGTGTGTGACTGGCCAGTCAAAGAGCGTGAAGACAGTCAGTTCTGAGGATTTTCCTTCAGCTATGCCAGCTGGGATAGGCTCCAGCTCCCAGTGACCCGCGCAAGCAGATGAAGCGGTCAGGAAAATGAATGAATGAACGAGCATAAGTATTTTACACGTAGCATGCTTGTACCCGTCAAAAATGTGTTATCCGTACCAGATACTTGTCTGAAACGAGTACCCGACTGAAACCTTCTACCTACCTACCCACTGTAACTACCTACCTAACCTACCTGCCTGCCTACCTACGTACCTACCTACTTACCAAACTACCACTTACATACCAACCTACCTATCTACCTACCTACCTATTTTTTTGCATATTCTTTTTCAGGTTACAAATTACATGGGAATTGAGTGGATGCGTCGTCATTTGGCCCCAGACTATAAGGTTCACACAATCTCTTTCAGGGATCCAAATGCCATGCACATTGATGGAACTTTTAACATTATTGGACCAGGACTGGCACTGTTAAACCCTGAACGCCCCTGTGACCAGGTACTGCAGGCAGGAAAGGGTGCCTCATGTCTCCTTCTTGTGCAGTGTTTGTTTTAAAGAGTGTTCTACTATGACAACTGCTGTTTGACTTTTTCTTCAGATTGACATGTTCTACAAGGCTGGCTGGACTATTGTCAAACCTCCCACACCCATGATTCCTGATGGTGGGTAGTTACATTACGACTTCCCTTACACAACCACATGTATTTACTGAAAGAGATTTTTTTTAGACCATCCAATGTGGATGTCCTCCAAATGGCTGTCCATGAATGTCCTGATGTTGGATGAGAAGCGCGTTTTGGTGGAATCCAATGAAACCAGCCTTCAAAAGATGTTTGAGAGTCTTGGTAAGTTCCTGTATTCCATGTTTAAGATTTTTCAACAGATATTTTGAGCTAATCTGTAAGCAAATGGTTTTATATCAAGGGTAATTCCAGACAATAAGGCCTATATGCTTTGGAATGAGATTTAATATGATTTTGTTTCAGGTATTAAACCCATAAAAGTGAGCATTCTTCATGCTAATTCTCTGGGTGGCGGCTTCCACTGCTGGACAACTGATATACGCCGCCGTGGAACTCTACAGTCCTACTTTTAATAACCTTTACAGAAATAATTTGTTATTTAAGGGAAGGGGGAGGTAGTAGTTGACTTTCATTATCTTATTAATAATATAACTCTAAAAATGTTTATTCCACCCCAACACACAATTGCATATGACAGCACACTGGAGACTACGGACTGATAGAACATGAGAAGGAGCTTAGGACAGATGTTAAAGGAGGCCAGCGTCCTCAGGAAGTACATCCTGCTCTGCACCTTCTTGTATACACACTCCGAGTTGAGTGACCAGTCCAGTCTGCTGTCTAGCTGCAGTCCCAGGTACTTATAGTTATCTACCACCTCCACCTCACTGCCTTCAATGATCACTGACTGTGGAGAGGGGGGTGCCCACCAGAAATCCAGCACCATCTCCTTCGTCTTGGAGACGTTGAGCTGGAGCTGGTTCTGTTGGCACCACTGCACGAAGTCAGCCACCAAGGAGACTCCCTCTGCCGGAGGGAGTCTCCTTGGCCTCCCCAGGCAGAGTCTCACTTCCTGCTGGGCCTTCCTCATCTCCTTCTCGTTCTTGCTCCTGAACTCCCGCTTCTTCCTGTTCAGGACAGCCTTGACTTCCTTTGTTACCCATGGTTTGTTGTTGGGGTAACACCTGACTGTCCTGACAGGGGCCACTGTCCACACAAAAGTTCATGTAATCTGTAAAACACTGAGCTGCCCCCTCAATGTCCTCCCCATGTGAGCCCACGATGACATCCCAGTCGGTGTTCTGGAAGCAGTCCCTCAGCGTTTCCTTTGCTTCCGGGGACCGATAAACATAAATTTTGTCCACTCATTGTTAACCAGCGGTTTTCCTCATTAACCTCCCTTTGTTTGGAGCTATGCTGTCCTCACTGTCTCCCTTCCTCTGTGCTACCGTAGCGGTAATCTCAGAGTGGTAGCGACAGCGAGCTGTCTCACTTCCAGGTGTGCTGACAGAGCAGGTAAACAAACGATCTGATTGGCTGAACTGAGTGGCGCTACTGCTGTGTTAACAGGAGTAGCAGCGCCTGCCTTCTGTAGCCACAAATTTATTATGGAGTGGTCATGGGTCCGGACAGAACCGTCACGCGGTCCGGATTCGGACTGTGGTCCGCCATTTGGTGACCCCTGCCTTATGGTATATACTCATTAGCAACAAATTAATGCTACTTCTCAATAATACTGTAAATCTCAATATTGACTGCACTTCTGGCCTGGAAATGGTGAATTTGAATAGTTTACAACTTATATCTCTCAAACCGATAATTTTGAAGTACGATTTCAAACAAGTGCACAAGGAACCCTCATGAAACCTTCAGAAATCTTAATTTTATATTTTACATAATTTTGTTTTCACTTATGTTAATATACTAAGGTTATTTCATTGGTCATCAAACATATTTTGTTTACTGTGTGCTGTTGAAATGCTGATAATAATGCCATAATCTCCCTGCCATTACTTTAAATGTATTTACTTATACTGTACAAGAGTACTACATTCAAGATATTGTGTACCCTTTGCATGTTCTGTTTTTATAGTATTGCAAATCTGTGCCATTTGTAAAAGATAAGTCTTTTTTTTATAGCTTTACTGTGGTTGTGTGCAATATAATTAAATGCAATTAAACAGATCTGTCACTTATTGAATATTTGCTTTTGATTTTGCCCTGTGTATTGATACAGAAGAGGCTACTATGTCCCGGAAATACTCGGTTCATAAACCCACCTTTACTGAAGATACAAAAAAAGATCAATGAAGCATTTGCAATGTTTATTTTGGCTTTAGATGAAAAAGAAATCTGAACACATTAGTTAATGTTATTCAGAAAAGGCATTGCTGTGACCCTTTGAGCACATCGGTGTTTTATGAGACAGTTGAATAGATGCCAGTTTTGGAAGGCTCAATGACATGTGATAGTTTACACAGCTGGAAGTGAAAGTGTGTGTGTGTGTGTGTGTGTGTGTGTGTGTGTGTGTGTGTGTGTGTGTGTGTGTGTGTGTGTGTGTGTGTGTGTGTGTGTGAGAGAGAGAGAGAGAGAGAGAGAGAGAGAGAGAGAGAATCTGTGTCAACATGTAGGATATAATCAAAAATAATAAAGTGACATTTTTGCAATGCAATTTATTATATACTATAATAAATCACAAATTCCTTTGCTGGGCAGTGATTCCTCCTCAGTTCAAAACAAAAGAGAAGAAGATGTTTGATCCCTATAAACAGAAAAGGGATCATAAAACATGAATCATCACAATTCATGAATAACTGTTTCCTATGGTTGTTTTTCTGATCTTTCACTGTACTATCAAGATTTCAGACAAATTGCTCTCTTCCTCACTATTCATGAGCTCATCCTTACTCTTCTTTAATACAAAAGCAACCTCTGGTCTGTTTTCATAACCTCCTCAGTGAAAGAAACTGATTTCAACAGCAAAGTGGTAATCAGTCCTTTTAACTCTTCTCTTGACAAATGAGTGTTGCAGACAGGTTTTTTTTGTCCTATGAGATCCATTCAGTTTTTTGTCTAGCACGGTGGAGATGTGTGGAAGGGGGATGAGATGGAGACAGACAGACAGACAGACAACTTGTTGGGCGGTAAATTGATGTTCCCTATTATAACAGAGTGGATGGAAGGTCTGGACCACCTGGGGCTGGTGGCTCTAGCAATTAGTCATGCCTTTCCCTGCTCGACAGCCACAATACCTCAGTTGGAGCTAAACGGGGATGAAATCACATATTTCTGGTTCTCTGACCCTGATGGACAGTAACTCCTCCCTGGAGTACATTAGTCTAGTCGTATTCATTTTAAAAGCTAAAAGAAATGAAAGACACAAAAAAAAGCACCCACCCATTCCCCACACACATGTTTATTCATAAAAGTTGAAATACAAGATAGTTAAGTTGACAAAGAATCCAAAAGAGATACATGGAAACAGGAACTCACATTTCAAAAACAAGTATTTAATATGTAGGAACATAAGCAAAATATACGTGAATTGAAAAGTTCTTCACTCAACACGGAACATGAGACACCTTTGACACACCATAAGTTTGTCAAAGTGTCTAAATCATTCATAGCTCTGAAATAGTTAAAAATAATTCTCGGTTGACACATTCTTCTTAAAATGGCTTCCACACTGCAGTCAGATTAACCTTCAACCTTCTTCCTCCAGCTTAGATAAATTGCCATCTTTGCTTGGCCCAGAAGAAAGTTTAGAATCTGCCAATCCTTTTTTTGATTCTTCCTGTGTTTCAAACCAATAATGTAATACCTGTTTGTCAAAAGCAAGACCGAATGAGAGATAGATTCTCTCTTAAAAACAGGAACAGATTGTCGAGTTTCTGACAGTCTACAAAGCAGTGAAAGACAGTTTCTCTGCGGAACAGAACAGTTTTCTGACATATTTGGATTCAAACTCAAAATAAAACTGTTGATGGCCACAGTGCCGTATAAACTCCTCCATTGGAGATCCCCAACTTTCTTTGTTAAACTTGACTTGTAGAAAGACTCATGAAGGGCTCACAAAGAAGAAGAAGAAGAAGAAGATTTTTTTGATTTTTGCAAAAACACTTTAATCACACTCAAACATTTTACAATTTTACATTAGATGAAAGTGCTAAAGTGAGAAATACAATTTAAAAATCAGTGCATTATGTCAGGAAATTCGCAAAAATGAGTTGATCATCAACTAAAGTGCATAGGACATTTTTGTGACACCAGATGTTCCTAAAGTTATTTAGGTCTTTTGTCATTTTATAAAAAACTAATTCTAGTTTTAAGCGATATCTGATGTTACAACAAAAAACAGTAGCTGCTTCTTGAACAGTATTTTCAATTCTCCTCTTCCTGGTCACATAAATTGCGAGTTTTGCCTCTCCAGAGATAAAAATTTAAAAGCTGCCACTTTCTTTGTTTCGATTTCTTGTACCCAGCACCATAAATAAATTTCCTGATATTAAAATTTTCATTGAACAGATTAAAAATATTCGTTAAAAGAGTGAAGAGCACTGCAAGTCTTGTACACTCACTAAAAGCATGAAAGACTGTCTCACGAAGGGGACAGAAGGGACACTGGCTTGACACAGCAGGGTTAAAAACTGAGATAAAAGCATTGGAACCGATGGCACCGTGTAAAATTCTCCACTGGAGGTCGGCTGTTTTTTTCTTGAGGGGAGGTTTGTATAGTAGTCTCCACTGTGGGTCAGGTCCATTTCCCGTCATCCTGTTGGCCCAGTATTTAAGAAGAAGAAGAAGGTGATGATAGCTTGAATAGATAGGAATACATGAGGAGGAATTTAAAACATACAGTTACATATGAATTCCACAGAATGAACCGCTGGTGTTTACTAAGCGCCCATCGCACTGGGTCAAACTGTACAGTGAATGTTGAGGGACCCTTGTACTGCTGGCCAGCCATGCCTGTATTCTACCAAGATGTTAAGAAATGGGAAGAGAACTATCAGTAACATAAAAAACACATCACTTTTTTTTTCTTCAATTTCTTTTCAATTTCTTTTTCTTGTTGGTCAATTAGTAACTCCTGTGTGTATCATGTGACTAAAACAGACAAAAAATAAAACTTGGAATGCTGACAAACAGTCATAAGTAGTGCAATGCCACAGCTATTAATTTAAAATCTAAAGAAATGTTGGCTAATATGGCGCCTAAAACTGAGAAACATCACCTGACTGTGGTTCTGAAGCGGGATGCAAAGGCCAACAACTTCATCCGGAGGTGACTTGACCTTCCTCGATCCCTCTCTTCCACGGCACTGTTTGGGAGAAACCCCCTGCAGCTCCCATTGCAGTCCATCAGTCTGGGGTACAAAAAGGAGAAGGTGAGGCTCCACTTCGTACTGGGTTAGACCATCCTAAGCAGTTGACAAGGCAGTGGAGCAGCTGAAGCACCAAGAGATCGCTGGCTTCACACAGTCAGGCATATCTGGCCTAGGACGCCCACCGAGGACCCCTGCGGCCCCCCCACGACGGGCCGTTCAGGGTCTTGCGACACAGTGCTAAGGGCTTGACAGTTGACATCGGCGGTAGGCCTGAGACTGTGTCAGTCGATAGGGTTAAACCGGCTCACATGGATGTTTCCCGGCCATTGGAGTTGGCCCGGGCCCCGCGCCGAGGACGACCCCCGTTGCCCCGCCCGCCAACAGCCGCGCTCCCCGTCAGCCCTGCTGGGCCTGGCAGTTCTCCCTCCTCGACCCCTGTCTTTCGCACCCGCAGGGGTCGACCTGTGGTTCCCCCCCGAGAGGGGGATTTTGTCTATGGGTGAATTCTGGGGGGGCTTGTGTAGTGGGGTTACATAATTCACCCAGGTACTTTGGGTGTAGATTGTTTGTTCCTAGATGGACAGGTTAATGTGTTGCACTTTTTTTCTTACTCTGCCCAAATGTTCAGAAGTAAACCACTTGCTCCTTTCGATACTCCGCCTCTGACTCCAATTCTTCGGCACCACAAGTTGAAGCATTTATGTCTGGATCAATGTTTCCGTTACAAATTAAGAAAGTGATGTTGCAGTGTGCTTTGTCTGTTAGCTGAGGATGAATGCCATCAAACATTGGGCTGCGGTTAGTTGTGTGATTGTGTTACGTTGATGTTTTAAGTTGCAAGCCACTAGAGGGAGCCAGAGGCTTTGGAATAACTTTATTAAATGTGTAAAATTAAAGAGCCGTCACAGACCTGGAAGCTCCATTTCCTATGACATCATCAGAATGATCATGATCAGACAATCAATGTCAATCCTGTTTTATCTTTCTCTATCCATGCATCGATTCCTCTTGTCATCAACCTACCGTCACATTTTCCACCACGCTCCCTCTTTGTCATCACTTTGTCATTTTCTCTGCCTAATTTTTTGCCCCTCCCCCTTTTTTCCAAACCCCAGGTATGAGTTTTGCTAACATTTCTCTTTCTCTCTCACCTGTGAATATGCAAGGTTGCCTGCATATCCACAGGAATCTGTTATGTGAACAAGAAGCACAGAAGGTGATGTTAAACTAGAGGGATAGTTAAACATATGGCTGTTGCACTGTAAGCTACACCTCTTAGCATTGTGGAATGGCAGCATGCTGTGTGAATGCACACATTCAGTGTCAGTCCAGTGTGAACAAACCACAGAGGAAGAACTCATTAAAGACTACGTTTCATAGAATTCCATATGAAACCTAAGACCAAGAGCTGTTAATTAGAAGAACATGTTGCCATGACAACCCGACAGCCAGCAATAAAGTCCAGCAGCATGAGTTTTTAGTTGGATAAACTGCTTGATCACTCCAGATCTAATCTAAATCCCAGCTGGACCAGACCAGTGGAACAAATGAAAACAGGTTCCATGAAGCAGCCAATTCGACGAGCTCCTTGTGAAGCTGCCACTTAACTGCTTCTCCTGTTGCACTACCACTGTTAAGTAACTCCACCCGACAAAATCCCTCCCCCCATCCATCAGAAGCAAGATGTATCAAATTAATGTGTGGGAGTGGTAGGGAAACACTGAGATAAGAAAAGAAGGGATGAAACTAGGGTGAGGAAGAGGAGAGTAATACACTGTATTAATATTTTAGAAGGAAACCTGTGGATATCTGACTGTACCATGTGACCTGCACATGACTATCCTCCGGACTAGAGGACTCACTCACAAAAGACTTGTATTTGCTGGTCCTTTCAAATCAATCATCCTGAGAGAACCCACTGTGACACCAGTGTAACACAATGAATGTCCCTGTTCTATGTGGTCCACTTGATTAGTGTTATAACCCACATAATTTTCTTTTAAGGATAAATAGGTTAAAAAGGGGTAACCTGTAACCTCACTCTTCCACTTGGGTCCCTCTAATTCACACACATGTACTCTGTCTTACTGCGGCTAACCTTCATTCCTCTCCTTTCCAGGACAAACCTCCACCTCTCTAGCTTCTCCTCCACCTGTTCCCTGCTCTCACTGCAGATCACAATGTCATCTGCAAACATCATCGTCCATGGAGATTCCTGTCTAACCTCGTCTGTCAGCCTGTCCATCACCATAGTGAACGAGAATGGGGCTCAGAGCTGATCCCTGATGCAGTCCCACGTCCACCATGAACTCTTCTGTCACACCTACAGCACACCTCACCATTGTCTTATAGTCCTCATACATGTCCTGCACCGCTCTAACATACTTCTCTGCCACTCCAGACTTTCTCTTACAAAACCACACTTCCTCTCTGGGCACCCTGTCATAAGCTTTCTCCAGATCTACAACAACACAATGCAGCTTCCTCTGGCCTTCTCTGTACTTCTCTATCAACATCCTCAAAGCAAATACTGCATCTGTAGTCCTCTTTTTTGGCATGTCACCATACTGCTGCTCACCAATGCTCACTTCTGCCCTTAGTCTAGATTCCACTACTCTTTCCCATAACTTCATTGTATGGCTCATCAGCTTTATTCCTCTGTCAGAGAGGCCAGACTGAGATGGTTTGGACATGTCCAGAGGAGAGATAGTGAACATATTGGTAGAAAGATGCAGAGTTTTGAACTACCAGGCAGGAGGCCTAGGGGAAGACCAAAGAGGAGGTTTATGGATGTAGTGAAAGAGGATATGAAGGTAGTTGATGTGAGAGAAGAGGATGCAGAAGACAGGGTTAGATGGAGGCAATTGATTCGCTGTGGCGACCCCTGAAGGGCAAACCCGAAAGGAAAATAAGAAGAAAAGGAAGCTCTTGCCTCACCATGCCGAATAACAGAGTGAATTCCAGTTCTCCTTTTGAACTTCTCCAACCACTCACGTGATGCCTTAAACTCCTTAAACTTCCTTTTGTTTTAATAACGTGGCAATTGTAGATGCATTACGGCCATATTCTTTGGCGAGATCAACCAAACGCATGCCTTTTTCATACTTTTCTATTATCTCTTGCTTTGTTTGTTTGGCCAAAAAAAACTCTTTTCTTCGTCTTTTCTTTTCCTCTTTTCTCCATCACTTTCTTGGGGTCCATAATGAATACTCTAAAATTTAACATATTTACGTAAAACTATCAGAACACGTCATGGGTCGAGAGCCGAATGACAAGGACGCTGCATAGACACCTATCTAGCTACACACAGAGGTCCCTCTTAGCCAATGGGATGCCAGGATGCTAGGTAATAGCCAATGGCAGAGCAGCTATAAGAATGTTGCGTTCAGGAACCTTTGGGAGCTCCGAGTAGCAGCCCATACTGTATTTTTAGCTTTCGTAACTCGAAATTTCTTTCGTAACTAGAGGCAATATTTTCCTGTTGAGGCGTTTCGTAAGTAGAAAATTTCGTATGTAGTGTCACGGTTCAGTGTGGCTATGCTGTTGTGTGGCAGGGAGAGAGGCCAAACTCGTGGGTAGGCCAAACTCGTGGCTCCAGACCGGTTGGTCCTTTCCACACCTGAGGCGCTTCCTCTCACCAGTTACTGGCATGCACACCTGAACCTCATTGGTGTAATCTTCATCAGGCTTTTTAAGCCAAGATTTTTGTCAGAGCCCTTTGCGGGTTTGTTTCTAAAGGTTGGTTCTGATGTTCTGTAGTTCTGTTTTTGTTCCAGCCTTGTTTCTGCCTGCAGTTCTGTTTGCATCCTTGCCTGTGTTTGGAGTTTAAGTTTTTTTGATTTAACATGGATGAAAGCTGTGCCTATGGAGTCCTGCATTTGGGTCCTTATCCTGCCACACATGACATGTAGAGACATTCGTTAGTAGAGGTACCACTCAGTCAGCCCTCAACACCTGCCAACAGAGGTAGGCAAGAATGAACAACCCTACCTGAGGGTGCCTACCTGAGTGAGGAGATTCTGTGACTTGATAGTGAACCAAGCACAGGGCACATGCCATGCCAAAGAGCCTTGTGCCAAACAAAATAATAAGCAGCGAGCAAAAGGGCTGCCAGTGCCATGATGTCACGTTCTGTATCAAGGCTTTGAAGCGTGTGCCGAGTAGGCAATCATTAACTAAATACTAAATAAAACCATTAACAATGTGGTACAGGCAGGACTGAAACTCAAACCTGAGTCCATCAGTCACAGGACAGCCACACTAAACACCACTTCACAGCCAAACTAATGTTTTTTCTTTCCTTTCAGCCCTGACAGCCATAGTGGAGGCCAGGTACCAGGATATGAAGGAGAATTCCAAGGCCAGCATTGAGAAGGCAGCAGCTGTGAGTCTGACATCAGATAGGTCAACCTCTATCAACACCTCTCACTGTTACATGCCATTTGGTTGATGACTCCAGCATGTTGGGAGTGAAACATTTTCCCAGGGCACACACTGCACAAAAATATTTAACAAGTGGAAGGCTCACTCATGAGGGGGCTTCTGCAATGAAGCTATGGGTCAAACATGCATATGTCTTGCTCACACCCTTAACTTGGTGATAAAGAAGGCCCTTGACCAGACCCAGAGCAGTGCCACTGCGAAAGTAAGTTCTGTGGCTTAATTACAGTTTATTTAATGCTACTTTTGTTTATAGTTCTACTGCATTGAAAATTTAATCAATCCTTTTTTAATTATATTTTTTTAAGGAGAGGCTTGTTGCAGTGCAGGAACAATTGCGGAAGCCTCAACTAAAACTTGTCCAGGAGGTGGAAACAGCACTTACAATGTGCTGCACAGACTAAGTGAAGAGAGCCACTGTGTGCTGCTTTCACAAGTCTCACCAAAGACATCTCACTGATGTTATCAGGGGAATATTGCACAATTTCCGAATGTCTGATTGTCAGAGGACCACCTAATGATGAAACCACCGAGCTCTCTCGGGGAAAAAAAGGGTATCCGGCTCAAAAGTTGTACCTTTACTTACTATGGTGGATCATTGCCTTACTGAAGAAATGGAAAAACAATCATCCAATGGGTTTTCTCTGGCTGAGAAGCTGAGGATGCTCTTAAGAGAGAAGCTGAATAGGTACCAAATCCATGAGCATTTTGTGCCTTGCGACACTACTAGACCCAAGGTTTGGAAAAATAGGGTTTCTCAGCCCTGCAAGAGTGAGTGGAGCAGAAAAAAGACTGAAAGCAGAATGCATTCCATAATAAGGGCAACCACCACCTCCTTTTCCTCCTCAACATAGCCACCACCACAGCCACAACTGTTGAGGCTGTTTTCCAAGGCACTATTGTTATTCCATTTGATTTGCATTTACATGAACTGTTATACTCATAAAAAAATTCTTATGTCTAGTGAACAACCTGTGGCGCCGCCTGGATGAGTGTCAGGCAGACACAAACACAAAATGTGATAGCAGATACAAATATTGGGGTCAAACCCCATATGATGGGGCCAAATATTGATAGCCTGGAGTATCCCCTTCAATACTGGGAGAGACAGAAATATCCCCCCTTATGAGTTAGCAGTGGCATTCTTGTGTAGGCCTGCTTCATCTGTGCCCTGTGAGCAGGTGTTTCCCAAACCAGGTGAAATATTTAAAGAAAAAAAAAAAGAAATCATTTAAGACCTGCACAGTGGAGCAGCTGTTGTTTTTAAATATAAACCAATGATATGTCCCCTAAACAATTATCAATAGCCATACCTTAACGTTACAAAAGCCCAATCATTGTCCATACCTCGACCTCAACCCCGCTCATCTCACTGTAAACGATCATTTCCATTTTCATTATTTCTAAGAAATCATTTTTCATACTTCCAATTTGTATATTATACACACACACACACACACACACACACACACACACACACACACACACACACACACACACACACACACACACACACACACACACACACACTGTTTGTCTTCTATGGGACTGTTTGTCTTCTACGGTGACCAGCAGCATGGGGGCTGCTGGTCACAGGAGCTCCTTCTCATGTTCTATCAGTCCGTAGTCTCCAGTGTGCTGTCATACTCCATTGTGTGTTGGGGTGGCGGGGCCAGGAAAAGAGATATGGACTGTCGTAACAGACTCATCCGCAGAGCGGGCTCAGTGGTCGGGCTGAGCCTGGACTCTGTGGAGACAGTTCTGCAGAGCAGGACCATGTCTAAAGTCAGGGCTATCATAAATAACACCAGCCACCCCCTGCACACCACCTTCTCCCAGCAGAGAAGCACCTTCAGCGGCAGACTGCTGTCACACAGCGCCTCCACAGAGAGGCTGAGGTCCTCTTTCGTGCCCCGTGCCATCAGGGGGTACAATGACTACCTCAAGAGTGCAGGGGAGAGGTGGCGAGGTCTGCACGCGGTTGAATGATGGGGAGGAGATGTCAGCCTGTGCTGCAGTGTAGTAGGGCCAAGGTGTTGTGATGTTTTGATATTAGATAGTGACGCCTTATATTTTTGACCACTGTGAGATAGATATTAGATAGATATTAGATGTTGTGATATTAGATAGTTGTGATATTATATAGATAGATTTTGTGATATTAGATATTAGATGTTGTGATATTAGATAGTGATGCCTTACATTGTAAGAAGGGTGTACCTTACCCACCATGTGGGCCTCCTGCTAATTTTCACTTGCATTTTTTATTTTTATTTATGTTATTTTGTTTTAATTTTATAATTTTTATATTTTAGTGATACTTTTATATATGTCCTGTTAATGCTACATGTGTGTAGTGTATGTCTTGTGTTATGTCCTTTGGTGTCAGTGTTTTTTTTATCCAGTATTTATTCATTATGTAATGCCTGAGCAGTGGATATGTGCAATTTCCTCAGGGATTAATAAAGTATCTATTTATTTATTTAGTTTATTTTTTTCGGACATGTTAATATAGCAAACTTCACACCTTCATCACATTTACAACATCAACAACAACATCCGAAAAAAAAAAGGGCAGATGGATAGAAGCCAATAGGCTTGTAAAATTCCTGTCCCCCATCATCAACAAATATCTCTCTCATTAAAATATGTAATCAACAAACTCAGACATTAAAAGTTTTCAAACAGCTCATACATTGAATTTTGACAGATGTTCGTACCCTTATACACTTCCAGATATTAGCCTTTTACCCTAGAGTATAACCATGTTTACATTCTTCCTAGGAACACAAGGTTTGTTAACATCATGGATAGTCAAAGCAAGAAGTTGGCCTTGCCAAGAATATAATCATCATATTCGCCTCTTTCAACAGACAGTGTTCATACAAGAATTAACCAGTTTGTTGCAGACACTTTAACAATTTTACATGGTATTATATTGTCAAAAGATATCAATATGCTCTTTAAAGTCTCAAAGTTAATGTTATCCCATGTTATCACAAATACATGATTTGTTTTTTGTTTGTTTGGTTGTTATTGTATTGTTTTGTTCATTAGTCCATGTTTCTGACATCGATGATGTTGATTTTTTCAACTGTTCCATGTAATACTTGACGTGTCCAAAATTGTAGAGCTCCCAATATTGAAGTGACTCTTTTGTACTGATATTTACTGTAGTAACAATTCTTGTTTGTCTTTATTGCTCATATTTCACCAACTCCTCTGCACTCCTGATCACCATTGTTTTCATCTGGTCTGGAGAAAGCCCTTTTGTTTTGATGAAGATCCTGCAGTTTTTTGTTCAGGTGTTGTCGATCAGCCCAGTCTTCTTCAGTTGTCGAGCATTTTTAGCAATATCAGCATTCTTTTTAGTGAGATTCTCATTAATGTAGACATTTTTTCCTTTCAGTTTGAAGCCTTGTTTCAGAAGAGCAATTTTGTGTTTACGATAGTTGAATTCTATCAGCACTGCAGGTGGTCTCCTACCTCCAGACAGTAATGGGTAACATGTCTCAATCTGGTCTGTATCAATAGTTATCTCCAGATCCCTCAGTTGAGAACTCACTTGTTGCTCCAGAGATTCGATGTCAGCGCTATCCACAGCATTTCTGTAATTCCTTGGCTTAATTTTGATTCCAGTGATGATCACATCATTTATACGAATGCGTTGTTCCAAATCATCCATTCTTTGTTGTCCCTGTTCCAACACAATTCTTCAGTCTTTTTCCTCCATGTCTCTGCATTTTCTTCATTTTGACCTGCATTTCTTCCAAGGCGGTTTTAGCTTTTTTTCCAACTTTTTATCACTCCCTAGTCACTCCCTAGCTTATCAAAGTTGCTCTTTAACTCACTCTTTAATTCTTTCATAGAGACCATCTGGTCTTTAGTATCCTCTGATTTTCCTTTTCCTTTCGGCATTTTGCAGAGAATAAGTGAGAGTCAGTCTGGGTATGAGCTAGAGAGATGGCGACAACAGGAGACAGAAGAAAGACGTCTGCTCCCGTTGAGAGCAAGCAAACAAACAAGTAAGCAAGCAAGCAAGCATCCATCCATCCATCCATCCATCCATCCATCCATCCATCCATCCATCCATCCATCCATCCATCCATCCATCCATCCATCCATCCATCCATCCATCCATCCATCCATCCATCCATCCATCCATCATTTGAATCCGTGTTGACTAAGTTTTTCTCATTCAGCAATTAATCATCAACATGTATTGCTTTATTGAATTCTTATTTTATTGGTTGAAGATCAGGGATTTTTTGTGAATGTACTTGTTTAGGCCAATCACACTTTGTTTTACAAAAAGTAAATACCATTCTTGTAACTAGGATTTAACTATGCACTTTTTGTTGATCACAGCTGTAGTCAGAATTCACCCGTAGAGCGATGTGAAATACCTGACCAAGTGGGACTGGGAGGACAGAGTTAATTGCCTCTGGTTGTGAAACTCTAGTCGGAAAAAGGCTGGCAGAGACTTAAAACCTTATCTGGAGTACAATTTGTTGCTATAAGGGATCAGGTTTTGTGAAACATTCTTATCAGTGCCCTTTGCACCACAACATGCGAGTGGCCTATGGTCTTAGAGCCATGTGTACATATGCCTATAAAGCTGTTGCATTTTCATATAAAGGCAAACCACGAGGTGGATCCTGCTCTGCTGCATAACACATTCAGCATCGGACAATGCTGCGAATCAAGTGTCTGAGAGGAGGCTGCAGAGGGGCTGAAGCTATCCATCTTTTTGGGGCCATGGTTGGTATATTTATAGTTTTTTTGTTTTATCCCCAAAACACATTGCCAAGCAACATTTTTTATATTATACATTATCAAATTTAATTATTAATTTTTATTTTTTTCGATCAGTTTCATCAGTTTTATCAGTTTTTTTAATCCATTTAAATATTTTTTCCTTCTGTTTCCACAATTGGTTTTATTTTTTATTTTTTTATTTATTCATGTATTTATTTGTTTACTTGTTTATTTATTTATATTTTTTTATGGTTCATGTGGTTCATGGTTCGTGCAGAACATAGAATAATTTGGATAACACGCCTGAATAATGCTAAAGCTTGTGTTGAAAGTCATGAACATTTGAAAAAAATTTTCTATGACAATATTTTGTGCTTTTTTTGTAGAAGTAAGTGGTCATGTATAACCCAGTAGTGTGCAAACTTTTTGACTGATGGGTCACACAGAGTTCTAAATTTGACAGGTGGGCCAGCTGAGGAGAAGATGGATGGAATGTTTATTTGTACTAATGCAAATGACATGTAAAAACCATTATATAAGAGGTTTGGGCTTTAATATAATTTTTTTAATAGGCAGCATAAAATTAATCATAGCGTTTAAAAAAGTTGGTGGGCTGGATCACAAACCCTAATAGCCCGTAGTTTGCCTATGTTTGATATAATCCATCATCTCTAATTTCACTGACTTTTTGGTACTTATGTAAAATTGAAAAATAAAAACATGAAGAAATGGCATATTGGCACACAATTCAAAGATGTTTTTTTCCACTCTAGCTTGGCTGTGCATTGACTGGATGGACCCAGAAGGCCTTTCAGAGCAGTTTGAGTACTGCAGGTTCACGGGTACAGGGCAAAGTTGTAGAAGATCATGTTACAGAAACTAAAGAGCAAGACTGTCCTGTTTGCAGCTACAATGAATGGGACCCTCTTGAGGAGGTGATTGTGGGTCGTGCTGAAAACTCCCGTGTGCCTCCCTTCACTGTGGAAGTGAAAGTAAGTAATTATGTTAAAATGACTGTAGGAGCCATGAATGAATTTATAGGTATTTTGTATTATGAGATGATAAGATGGTTTAAATATTGTATTTGTTATTGTTTGTGATGTTGTTTTGTTATTTCATTGAGGGAATAAGTAGATTCAAATAGATGTTGATGTGAATGTCAATATAGGTTAAATGGGGCACCCCCTCACCTGTGTGGAGAAGAGAGAGAGGGTGAGTGGGGTTGCTGTATATTTGTCAGTCAGTCACTTTCTGGACCCGCTTAATCCGCTTAGGCAGGTCGCGGGGGAGCCGGTGGTCTGAGCCACCCTGAGCCTGGCAGTCTCAGGGTGTGAGGTGGGGGACACTCCGGGCACGACGCCAGTTTACTGCGGAGCCACATAGAGACAAACAATCACACACACACTCACTCCTACGGTCAATTTGGGACCGGCCAATCAACCTGAAGCGCATGCTTTTGGGGGTGGGAGGAAGCCGGAGAACCCAGAGAGAACCCACGCAGACACGGGGAGAGCATGTGAACTCCGCACAGAGCGGGACTCGAACCTGGACCCGCCGTGTTGTGGGTAGCGGTGGCGCAGCCGCCCGCTGTATTTTTGTTGACCGCAAAATGCAACGTGCAATGCAATGCTTTTATCGCTACGCTACCACTTTGTGATCACTTATATGAGGCTGTGAACAGTTTTTATGAGTTGATTATTGTTTTTTCGTAAATAGAGGATTAAACATATTTTTCTTAGTCATCGTAGTGATTTTTCTGGAAACGCTTCTGACAAAGGAAGGCCTTTCAGCGACTTATTGGTTTGAAGTCGCTACAATGACTTGTAAAATTTGTACAACATATAATGTCCATGCGGCAGCACGGTGGCACAGTGGTTGGCGCTGTTGCCTCACAACACGGCGGACCCGGGTTCGAGTCCCACTCTGTGCGGATTAGATTAGATATACTTTATTGATCTCAAACTGGGAAATTAACAGTTTAGGAATGTCTGTGAACAAACAACCAAACAAACATACATACAAACAAACATATACATAATAGCAACACTGAAAGAGAAACATGTATGATTCATATGTCTACTTTTGTTTTTGCATTCTGAGTAAAACTCAATGTAAAACTGAAAGTATTTTTAGCTTTGCCTAGTAAGGGAGTGCTTCTTTCCCATACAATATGTGTGCTGTTCCCCTCCAAAATAAATGCATTCTAAAAGTCCAAACAATGTATGTTTTTAATTATGTCTACCATCTGTTTTTGCTCTTTTGATTTAAGTCAAGGTTGCCACCGATCACTCCTCTGATAGCACAACAACTGGATAATCATTATCTGCACAGATATGGTAATTTGGTCAGGCAGAGATATTTATTGTCTAATTATATCAAGACAAGAGTGTTAGGAGACAGTTTTTGATAGTGCCTTGAGAGGACAAATTAGTTTATGCCTGATATCTTGGAGTCAGACGGACTGAACTCATTCAAAATATTTATATTGTGTAAACTTTATCACTTATTGTGTGCATGTGATTCTTAGCTGTGTAGCTTAAAAACATTGGAGGGAAGAAACAAAAATGATAGCACTACCATTCCTTATGTCGTATCCATTTACTGTATGTCTGCTGCAGTGGAGTGTACTCGTACCTTTTCATGGGCCCCTATTCATTTGGCTGTAGGAAAAAAATCTCAAGAGACTTGGACTGTACATACAGTGTAAGCTATCTAAATAACAAGGAGATGAACAGTAGTTTTGACTAAGTTTTGGTCTTGTGCACTATGAAATCTCTGACAAAGTAGTATTTCAAACATCTAAATTGGTTCATTCATGGCCATAGATAAGCAAACCTGATTTCACTATCAAACGTATTGGTCTTTAATGTTATATTGTCAACTTACACTATGTTTCAGTTCTCCTAAAGAATGCATGATGATTTATTTAATTAATAATTAGTAAGCTTGTTAGAAATTACAAACTCATGCGGGATCAATTAATATCTGTAAAGTTCCAAGCTACAGTAGTACCACCATGGAGTTCACATGCTCTCCCCGTGTTTGCGTGGGTTCTCTCCGGGTTCTCCGGCTTCCTCCCACCTCCAAAAGCATGCACTTCAGGTTGATTGGCCGGTCCCAAATTGTCCGTAGGAGTGAGTGTGTGTGTGAGTGATTGTTTGTCTCTGTGTGGCTCCGCGGTACACTGGCGTTGTGCCCGGAGTGTCCCCCGCCTCACGCCCTGAGACTGCCGGGATAGGCACCGGCTCCGCCACGACCTGCGTCAGCGGATTAAGCGGGTTGAGAAAATGAGAAATGAATAATGTCCATGCTTATTGCTATATACCAAGTAATGTTTGGGTATTCAGTAATGTAGCTGTGAGACAGTGAATTTAATTTCATGTTGTCACACTTTAAACCTCTTAACAGGCTAGCACGTATGAGAAGTATTGGCCCTTCTATCAGAAATATGGAGGCCACTCTTTTCCTGAGGACCACTTGAAGAAAGCCGTTGCTGAAATTGAAGAACTGTGCAACGTCCTGCGTCACGAGGGAGTCACTGTGAGGAGGCCAGAACTCATCGACCTGTCACAGGTGTACACGACTCCAGACTTCACCTCATCAGGTAAAAAAAGACATAGCTGAGATATTACTCACTCATTAGACTTTATTTCAACATCCAGTCATATCGATGATGTATGTGTAAAATGTGTTTAAAGCAGAATTTGGCAACTCAGATTTAGCAGATTAATAAAATAAGAAACACACCATGAATAGTTTTAGTTAAAATTTTACCCCTGACCACTATATTGTTTACAGCTTTTTATTTACAGATATTCTTTTCACACCAATAGCTGTTTGCAAATTTTGCCTGAAAATACAGAATAAGTTCATGACAAATGATACATTTCTATAACAAAAAAAAGGAACTGTAGCTGTTAACATACTTGCCCTAGCTCCATTTAAACAACTACAACGATATTTAATAATGAAGACTATTCACTTACATTGCTTGAAATTCTCTTTATTGAGTTGTACGGCATCACAATCTCATAATCTAATTGTACTAGAACCCAAAATGTATTGTTGAATCTGTTGTAGGCATGTATGCTGCCATGCCAAGAGACATCCTTCTTGTAGTGGGAAATGAGATTATTGAAGCTCCTATGGCCTGGAGGTCTCGCTTCTTTGAGTACCGAGCCTACAGGCCTCTGATCAAGGAGTACTTCAGAAAAGGTGCAAAATGGACCACTGCACCTAAACCCACCATGTCAGATGACTTGTATGATCAGGTGAGCAGTTATCTTGCTAAATTAGTTTCAGATACTTCTATTTGGTCAAGATGTCACATGTTAAATGAGATTATTATTCTTCACATAAATATGTGCAAATGTTCTTTGGTTCAACATCCTCATATTACCTTTAAGCTCTATCCTTTTGTTATTTGTTGCACTGTGTGCCATGTGTGACATTATATAGCAATGACTAACTGCTAGCATGAATATTGTTTTGTTGTGGTGTCATACAGGAGTACCCTATGCAAACATTAGCAGACAGAAACAAGTTGGCTGCCCAGGGGAAGTTTGTGACCACAGAGCATGAGCCCTGCTTTGATGCTGCTGAATTCATGCGTGCTGGGAGGGACATTTTTGTCCAGAGAAGTCAGGTGTGAAGGCTGTCAAACTTTTGGCTGCGTCTGCTTTGTGAGAGGCAAACTCTTCTTACTTGTTACCTACCTACCCACCTACATATACTGTATTTGTTGCAGGTTACAAATTACATGGGAATTGAGTGGATGCGTCGTCATTTGGCCCCACATTATAAGGTTCACACAATCTCTTTCAAGGACCCAAATGCCCTCCACATTGATGCAACTTTTAACATCATTGGACCAGGACTGGCACTGTTAAACCCTGAACGTCCCTGTGACCAGGTACTGCAGACAGGAAAGGGTGCCCCGTTTCTTTTTCTTGTGCAGTGTTTGTTTTAAAGAGTGCTCTGCTCTGGCAACTGCTGTGTGACTTTTTCTTCAGATTGACATGTTCTACAAGGCTGGTTGGACTATTGTTAAACCTCCCACACCCATGATTCCTGATGGTGGGTAGTTACATTACGACTTCCCTTACACAACCACATGTATTTACTGACAGAGAATCTCTTTTAGACCATCCAATGTGGATGTCCTCCAAGTGGCTGTCCATGAATGTTCTGATGTTAGATGAGAAGCGCGTTTTGGTGGAATCCAATGAAACCAGCCTTCAAAAGATGTTTGAGAGACTTGGTAAGTTGCTGTATTCTATGTTTAAGATTTGTCAGCAGATATTTTGAATTAATTTGTAAGGAAATGGTTCTATCTCAAGGGTAATTCCAGACAATAACGCCTATATGCTTTGGAATGAGATGTAAATGTCATTTTGTTTCAGGTATTACACCCATAAAAGTGAGCATTCGTCATGCTAATTCTCTGGGTGGCGGCTTCCACTGCTGGACAACCGATGTACGCCGCCGTGGAACTCTACAGTCCTACTTCTAATAACCTTGCCAGCAATAATTTTTTTTTTTCAGGGAAAGGGAAGGTGGCGGTTGGCTTTCCTTATGTTATTAGTGATATAACTGTCAAATCTTTATTCTTAAAAAAGTCATGTTTGTATTCACAGGTAGATGGGGAATTTGCAAAATTTCTTGCAAAGTATAAACATTAAAAATGTGGACATCACCTGCTGCCAGTAAAAAAAAAAGCTATTTTCAGTAAACTTGTGTAAAACAAATCAGTGATATTATAATTTCATCATGACAGGTGGCACCTGCCTGCACAAATTAACAGCTGTGTCAACTAACCTCACACTTTGGTGCATCACAATGCATGAAGACAAACAGCTTTTTTCACATATGGTATAAATGGTATAAACTCATTAGCAGCAAATTAACACTTCTTCTCATTAATAACCCTCAATATTAACTACATTTCTGGCCTGGAAATGGTGAATTTGAATAGCTTACAGCTTATGCATCTAGGAATTATAACAATTTTGAAATACAGTTTGGGAGGGTAAAATCATCAAACAAGTGAACAAGGAGGATGGAACCCTCATGACACATTCATGACTCTTAATTTTAGTCAAGCATTCATTTGCTATTACCCGCTTCATCCGTTGTTGCAGGTTGTGGTATACTGGCTTTTTTAAAAATGTTTTTTGCAAAGTCCAATCAGTCTTTTTTTTCTTTAGGCCTATAAGTGGCTTGCACCTTCTGTGTATACTTTCACACAGCCTTTTCTATTTGATGTACTTGGACAATGATACACTTACCTCCCAGAGAGTGTTGTGAAGGAGTTTCTGTTCACCATGAACAGGATTCTGTGATCCTCCACAGTTGTATTTAATGAAAGTCCAGGTCTTTTTGCATTGCTGAATTCACCTAATAGATTTTCCTGCTCCTAAATTTGTAGGTGTTTTTTTTTTTTTCTCACCTTAAGGAAGGCTTGTTTCAGTAAAACGGCATTTGGAAATATTTGGTTTATGAAGAAATTTGTTTGATTTGTTATTAAAAGCAGTTGATAAATTGTACAGTTATACCAATAAATCTAGTGCAGATGGATGCATGATCAATCAATTGATTAATTAAACTTTATTTATAAAATGCTTTTTGATAAGATGAGCGCATGAGACCTCAATAAACCTGTCTGTTTAAACTAAATGTATACATTTGTTGATAATTTTGGGAAAGTGCTTAATATTATCCTTTTGTCACCGGTAGCAACAGAGATTGACAGTGGTAAGCAGACCAGTAAGACAGTTGAGGAAGAGACAGTGAGACAGCACCATTTAGAGCACTGAGCCAGAGCAGCAGGATCAAAAGATGCTTATTGTGATTTAAGGATGAAAGAGACAGGTTGTAATCAGTTCAAGTGGCTCAGTATCAAAAGGATCAGTTTCACAAAAAAGAGTCTTCCATCCAATATATTTCCACAGCGTTGGATGCCTAGAATACTCACCTAGAAGAAATGCTGCTTTCTGTTTTACATGCAGTTTGGCAAAAATCTCAGACAGGAAGAATTTGTAAATGGTGGTGATAAAAATAAGAATCATGGTACTCAGTATATTTCATACAAGTTAAAGCATTGGATCTTCGTAGAAAGAAAAAAAATCCTTCCAATTAGCCTGCAAAATGCAGTACATTTCTTTGCTGACTGTAGAGTTTATAAAATGTCTGACAAATAAAAGCCGATTTACTGTGGTATCTTTGATGACAACCTGTGTCCTTCAACGCTAGAGAGTACATATAAATTAATAGAAATACATTCATAACATTAGTCTATTAAAACTTACATAAGTAACAAAGGATTCTAAAATTGAATATAGATTTGAAAGCTAAATAGCATTAAATAAAACTCTCTGTAAAGAAAAATTAAAATCCTTACATTTGAGAGCAGAAAGATTAGCTGAAAGAACGTTATAAAGATGCCATTTCTGTGCAAGTAACATAAGAAATCAAGATGCTAGAGAAATAATTAAGCTTTGAAGTATTGTATTTTTTAAATGAATAAGCACATGTTAACAATATTACAAGGTTTTACGAATGCTTTGAATTATAAAAGTCATAAATGAATCCTCAATGACCTCAATAAGAGTGTGTCAGGAAATCCATGTTCTGTGGAGAGAGGAGGGTACGTTATCTGATATTTTAGATCAAAATTTAGGTAAAATGATTAAGTGATAATTACGTGATAATTACTGGTAAATCTTATTTTATGAATGATGTGAGAAAGAAAAGTTGAAGAAAGATAAGAAGGAAAATGTTGGTAAAATGATTCAGTTTTGCAGTGATAATATTGATCTGGTATTGCCTTCAATTCAGAACTTTATACCAGTCTAATGTGTATATTTAATAATGCCAATTACTTGACTCATACAAACTAAAAGAGAGTAGATACAATATATTCGAATAGGAAAAAAAAAACATTCATATAGACAATAAAAATAAGAGAACTTACATGAGAAACAGAGGATCCTAAAAAAGAATGTAGATTTTGGAAGCTAAATAGCATTAAATAGGATTTAGTCAAACACATTAATTACATGTTTAACTTTGTCGTATCCCCATTTTGTGTCTACTTCCAACCTAATTACATAAAAACACACAGTTTATTTTCACCCATTGGTCACCAGGCATTGCCTCATCTGTTTAATTATCACTGCTGGTCTGAGTCCAGAAATTCTCTTAAGTTTTCTGTAACATCTACTGTGCTACACAAATGATGAGGGTTATGAAATGGTGAAATGAGTCATGCGTTACATACCAGAATGGTACACAATTCTGTGCCATGTGCGTATTTTTAAGCTTACTTCACGCAGTCATGGCAACCAAAAAAAAAAAAAAAAAATTGCAGACAAACATCTGCGCAGATCTTACTTATAACGCATTTTTCTCTAAGTCTGAGGTTGTCGGGGGGGGGGGGGGGGAGATGGTCGAGCCGTGAAAATAGATCCTGTGGTTTGGACCAATCAAATTAACCCAGCTGTCAATGTCAGAGAAAAAATTAACGGGAGAAAGCAACACCTTCAGGAACAGCAAGAGAAGCTGACAAGATGCTCCTCAGCGCTCAAGTCTGACAAGTCCGCGCCTGAGTGAAGGTAAGCTATTTTTATCTGCCTCGCAAATAGTCTCTTACCTCTCACTAGATATAATGACAATGAACTAATGAACCACTATTATTTTATGTGGCTTTTTTCTCTCATCTGTGGTAATTTTCCGATACGTGGTACTTTCCTGTTGCAATGACGCTGAACAAAGCAACCTCTGCGTTTGCATGCCGGAATAAATTCCTACAGTTTAAAAAATGTATCGAGGTTCTCTTAGCGGACAATATCAGCACCTTATGACATGCATAAAGCACATGTTTAATATAAATAAATAGAAAAAAAAATGTTTGTTTGTTTTTCTTTTCTTATTTTTATATTTAGAGTTCCGCTGGGATGTAAATGCAGAAGAAGGACGCTATCTAAGTGTGGTTGGGGTTCTTATTTGTGCCCCCCGTTAAATCAACTCTTCATTTTTTCATTATGTTCCACCAAATAACGGATCAGACAGTGAATAACAGCTGCCAGGGACCCGACCCGGTGTGCAATAACAGTACTGATGGAGACGCGCTCCAGCTGCCGACTTTCTCTACCGCGGCCAAAGTCAGGGTTATCATCACTTTCTCTCTGTGCGCCGTGTCTGCCGTGTCCAACTTGGTTGTGCTCTGGGCTGCCGGTAACGGCGGCAAACGCAAGTCCCACGTCAGGATCCTCATAATGAACCTGACGGTCGCGGACCTGCTGGTGACTTTCATCGTGATGCCCGTGGACGCGGTGTGGAACATCACGGTGCAGTGGCGGGCGGGAGATATCGCCTGCAGGCTACTGATGTTCTTGAAGCTGGTGGCGATGTATTCATGTGCTTTTATAACCGTGGTTATTAGTCTGGATAGACAATCTGCCATCCTGAACCCCCTGGGCATCACTGAGGCCAAAAGGAGAAGTAAAATCATGCTGACCGTGGCCTGGACGATGAGTGGAGTCCTCTCGCTCCCTCAGGTAGGAGAGAACATTTTCTGTGTTGTTCCACTCTGAGGCTTCACATATTACGCATGAGCTGCTGGTTATATCTCATTCAGACATTTCATCTACAGGAGAATATATTTCAGACAACATTTAAAGCCGTCCTCTGGAGTTTTCTCTGGTGACACAAATGTTTCCATTAAAACTATTTTGGGGGACGTTTACAATCTCAAGTCTAAGGACAGAATGCTGAAGTAGTCAGCTAGAATGTTATTGATTTGACTCGAACACGCGCCGGCTTAATTATCTGTCAAAGGAAACATAACAAAAAAAATTTCAGGTAATAAAGAGGAACAAATATTTCGTGACATGAAAAATGTTGTTTGCTCAGAGAATTTGCAGCAATGATTGCAATATAGTTTTTGTAGGACAAAATTAAAATCCTCAAACATGCACATGCTATTGATCCACTTTGTACATCAAAACACATACCTCCACTTATTTTATTCAAGGTAACAGTAGAAATAAAGTGATTAATGAGCTTGTGTTCTGTTAAAGAGAAGGTTTCAATTCTGTCATTTACAAATGATGGAAGCGTGACAACGCTATTTAACGTACTGAATGTAAAGTTCTGCAGCACACACAAGCACTAGATTACTGGTTATGAAACAACATTGCAAAATAATCTGCAACATGATACAAAGGCATTATTCATCCAACAGGCTCTCAAGAGGTCTGCAGCTATCACTAATGTTTTTCGATGGACCTTTCATGTAGCTGTTCACAGTGAGTCAATAAAGAGTTGGGGGGGAGGCTTTCTGTATTCACAGAGGTGGAAATGTGAACCTGGAAACATAAACTAATATAATCTAAAAATACAAACAGCACTTTACAAGAAAACTGCCACTGCTAGTAATAACAATGTGTTAAACTGATGAATCTTATAAACCCATACTCATAGTAAATTGTTCCCTAAAAGATTTTTAAAAAAAACCTGTGTCAAAACCAAGCCAGTGAATGGACAGCATGTTGTCAGTTTGTGAATACAGGTAATGGATTATACTTACATTGCACTTTTCTGAACATTCAAAGTAGTGTCATTACACATTCATACCTGGTGATGGTAAACTAAGTGTGTAGTCACAGTTGCCCTGGGGCAGACTGACAGAAATGTAGCAGGCAATCTGTGACAACACCAAGGTAAGGAGGTGAAGAGAATGAAGTGTCTTGCCCAAGGACACACTGACAAATCGATGGGAAAGCGGGATTTGAACTGTCAATCCTTCGATCACTGGACGACCTGGTCTACCACCTGAGCCACTGCTGCCCCAGGTAGACCTCAACCTCTCAGAACAAAAGTGGTTCTGAGAGGTTGTTCATAAAGCATAGCAGAAACAGTTACATAATAAGATTAAAATTACAAAATAAAAATCAAGTTTACGTCACTTTACTTTACATCTCTCCGCCACAAATATTGGAATTATATCACTACAAAACCATTAAACACTCATAGTATTATGTTACTGTACAATATGTAAGAATAAAAACATATTTAAATACATACATAAACAGTATTGTATTAATATAATGTAAGCTACCTTTAGAGGGAAGGAAGGGGAGGAAGGACAAGTCACTGATAATGAGAGTTGTCATTGGAGAGATTGTCACATTTCTTACCACGACCACTGGCATCATTTGCCTTGAATATGCTTTTTTATTCCAATGTCTGTCCGACAGAGAAATTGTGCTTTGTGGATTTTTTTAGTTGAAGACTCCTGCACACAAGCTTGAGTTCACTGAGAAACACGATGGGTGGGTGAGGATGGAAACTAATAATACAGAGACAGAGAGGATATTTTACTGTTCATGCTGTTCCGAATACAACTTGAAGCACACTCATTCTTAATCAAAGATGCTCTAGAGAACTTTTGTCACCAAATTAGTGTCAGATCAATGAGAACATAGAACACAGCTTCTTAAATAAACAGTATAATATTTTTATGCCAATATGTTTGACAGATATATTGATTACCAATGCAGCTCTGACTTTGAATGAAGCTAGTGCATTATGAGAAAGAAATAGCTTCTGTATAGTAAACTGTTTTGACCATATTACTGCAGCTGATGTTGTTGCATTTCTCTTGGAGTAGCTGAAGTGTAGAGATGCTTCTTTTGATGGAGAGTAACCAGCTGCTTAACATAGAACATATTCCAAGTAGCTCGCAAACACCAGCTGCGTGATTCTACAGGTGTTTAATGACCTGAAAGGCAGTAATGTGACACACAGCCAGGTGTAGACAAGAACCACATCATTACAGATGACGTGGATCATTACAGATGATCATTACAAAATTCCAAATATATCGAGGGACGCTTGAATGATTTTAATTTAGCTTAATAAGGAGACATTTTCTGTGTCTCATATATTAAGGCGTACGTGACCCACATCCACCACAGTGGTTACTCGTAGAGCAAGATCACATCATATCATAAAGCAGTGAAACACCCAGTCTTTAAAGAAAAAAGGGCATTTAAGGTATTTAGAATGTTCTTTTCAAACTGAAGACTTTATTTTCAAATCAGTGGTTAAAAAATGTAAGTTTCCCATTTTTAAAAAGGTACTTCATAATGACATGACATTTTAAAGATTTTATAATATACGTTTTTCCTCAGTGTCTCACCATCTGCTATTTTTTAGAATCAGAAAAGAAGGTTGTCAACCTAACAGTGAAATACTTGTTAAGATAATAAGGACTAGTCATCAAAATACAAACATGCATAACTGTGTTCACACTAGACCTTTCACCCCCCACTGTCGCTCAGTGCCACAGTGATTCGTGGCTCTGTCTCCGTTGCTCGCTGTGGCCCAATTCAATATTCGCTTCGATGACGTCATGTTTGTGTTTTCTATAGCCGTGATGGGCTATAATAATAGTATAGTGTGCAATTTTCTCTGTAAGAGTGGAAGAGTTATGCAGTATACAGCAGCCCCTTGGAAGTCATTGAGAAAAAAAGTAAATAAAATATGGGCATATTACGGACTGATGATGTGGTGCTGGGGTACTGCATATAAATCTATTTATACTCTGTGCTCAAATTAAGCTAAACACAAGAACAAATAATCAGAGTCCTGGATTGTATTAATTATAAATGAACAACAATGAGTCATGAATAAATTGCACTGACACCTTGGATTATAACTAATATGCTGGCTCCACCTTCAGCCTTTGTGCATAGTAATAAGTAATTGCAGCACCTGGATCTCTGCAGCCATCTGTGTTGGTAAAGTTCTACACCCTACAAAATCTAAGCTTTCCAGCTTCACCAATGCAGATGTGTACTTTATGTCTCTAGTCTCAACACAGCAATCCAGCAAAGAGATTCTCTCAAGGTCCAGGATGTTGCAATATGAAGGAGAGACAGTCATCAGGTCAACACAAAACTGGCATAATTATCTCTCTCCATCTGACACTATGACCTGAGAAAAACCCACTCTCTGTTCTGTCACAACTCACACCCAACTGTAAATCTGGAGAACGTGATACTACAGCTACTGCAAATGTGGCCTGATTTAGACTGTGTTATAGTTCATCTTTCTTCTTCAATACTTTGCAAGATTGAGTGTTAACAGAATAGGCAGAGAGAGGTGACAGAAGAAAAAGTTATTCATAAAAGTTGAAATGCTGAGAAACTTCATGAATTTACTGAATTTAAATTTTTAATCTGAACCACTCCAAACAAAATTTAATCTATTCCTTTTAAAATTACTGAGGCTGATCTAAATATCAATGTGGTCTTCATCATCATACTTCATACAAAAAATCCTGCTCATAAAGCAAACTTGTCTGTGCTTACTTGAGCTGATGTACTTTTATATTTTCAATGGCACAGCGGTTAACCTGGAAACAACATTTGTGAGTGTGATATCTGAGGATCTCAGACCAATTGCACACATTATTTGACAAAAAGAAATGACTGGGAGAAAAGCTGCTGATCCATGTATTTACTCTGTTCAGGGGTTTACAGACACATTCAAAATTCTATCCACAAAAAACATTCCGGCTATTACTTTTATTTTTTTGTCATGTATCTTTAAATATGTAGGATTACTTGTTACTTTTCATAATCTGAGCATTATGACTAAATGTAGAGTCACACAGTTAAGGAATCTTGTTTTCTTGATATTGTATTGCATGTAATATATAATGAAAAACGATTTGTTTGGATGGTGGTCCACCATTGAATTTTGGTTTTGGCCTTCTAAGAAAAAATGTATGAGCACCGTGGCCTTCTAAGAAAAAATGTATTTATACCGTGGTGTAAAACAATCCTTTTCTGGCCTTTACTTGCACAGATTGCTCCAGTTGTATTTCCCTGAGCAGCACAGGGATGGATGGCAAAAAATGTAGACATTGTCATGGAGACAAGCCGAACTGATGAACGCTGATTCGCTTTTGTATCTTTTGAAGTGTCTTTTATGACAAAAAAAACCCCCATCTTCAATACAGTCAAATGAAAAAGTCATATTACGGAAAGCCATCTATCAGGTTAATCTTATTGTCTTTTTATGTCAAGAGGCTTTTAAGACACATTGTTTCTTATTACACTTTAACCTTGAGTGAATTCTATTGTGAGTAATTATAAGTTGTTTGTCATGGACATGAAATTAAATTAAATGAAATACACTTTAATGATCCCTCTCGGGGAAATTATGTTCTCTCATGGTTTCAGTATGTAGTAGCCCTCCAAATGATCCAGGACGGATGGGATGATGAGCCAGTCGCGGTCATTTACTCAGATTCTAACATCTCAGACATGGAAGACCCAGCCTATTGTCCCCCCACTGAACACGGGAAGTCAGACACACACGAGTCCCCTTATGAGTCCTCTGAAGAGGCCGTGGATATTGTGCAGAACTGAAGGAGCCACAAGGACTCTCACCGGACAGTTACCGCCCAGACTGGCTACAACACACAGTTTCAAAGTATTCGGCCAGGACCTGTACCTGGGTTTAGGACTGTTTTCCCAGTAGATGCATGGAAGGGATTCATGTCTGATGATTTAATAGAAGAGGCGCTGACATGCACAAACAAGGAAGGAGAAAGAGTAGCCTCAGACATGGGGAAAGAGCGGAAAATGTAACAAAAGATGAGCTTGTGGCCTTCATTGAATTGACCATTCTTGCAGGAAGTGAGAAGAACTGGAATGTGCCAGTCCGTACACTTCTTGAGAGTCCTCTGCACAACCCTTTGTACAAGGCCACTATGTCAATTCGAAGATTTCAAGACATTCGCCTTTTCTTTTGCTTTGATAACAACTGGACCAGGGCCGGCCGACTGCAAACAGATCGCTTGACACCCTTCTGCCATATATGGTACCTGTTCCTGATCAACTGATTCATCCCCAGTGATTGTGTGACAGTGGATGAACAACTCGTGCCTTTCAGAGGGAAGACTCAGCTTCTGCAGTACATGCCGAGCAAGCTCACTAAGTACGGGCTTGCGCGTAGCCCATATGCAATTGATGGGATTGTGTACCTAGGGAGACAACCAGGGGAAAATGTCCAGAAGAATCTGGGGGAAAACATTGTCCATCAGTTGTGCAGTGGATTCAGACACACAGGTTGCAACATCACCACTGACAACTTCTTCACCAGTGTGCCTCTTGCAGAACATCTCCTGGAGAAGGGTCTGATTATTGTGGGAACTTTGCAACAGAGCAAGCCAGACATTTCTCCTATCATGAAGGCTTCCAAGTCCAGAGAGGTCCACAGCACCGAATTCGGATTCAATGGCAACATGACCATGATCAGCTATATAAGAAAGAAGGGAAAGGCTGTTCTCCTGCTTAGCCCAATGCATCACTGCAGGACGGTGGATGACAACAACCCAAAGAAAAAACCAGAAACAATCCTCTACAATCAGATGAAAGGAGGAGTGGATATAATGGATCAGGTGGCCCTGGATGCCTATACTGTACATTTTACATTTCTCAGGGCTCAGCACCCTGAAGTTTACACAGGCATCACCGATGGGCAAGGACACTTCCTCACAGAGCTCTCAACGGAGCTTGTGACACCTCACATGAAAAGTCGACTGAAAGGTACTCCGAACCTACCAACCTACATCACAACAGCAATGGAAAGGGTTGGAGTGACAAAGACTGCTGCGAACCGGCCACAGGGAACAGACACACATCTCCAGCGGAACAGGAAGAGATTCAAGTTGTGTCCCAGAAAGAAAGATCACAAAACCGCTGACCGCTGTGTCAAATGCAGTACCCCTGTGTGCAACAGTCACAGCCAGAAGCAAGTAGTTTGTGACAGATGCAGAAAGTAAGAGATCGTTTTTTTGTGTGAATGTGGGTGTGTGCACGAAAACTTCAAATTGTTAATTAAAAAATAAATCATGCAAATGGTTTCATGTCACAAACATGTTTTATTTGGAATTTGTGGAATATGAATGTATTACAACTTTTCATTTTGAAGCTGTTGAAGAAAAACAATCCCTGGGGTCATGTTTGACCTCACTGGTGGAAGAGAGGATAAATTGGTAAGATGTGCGTCCAAGGGTTAATACACTTCAAAAGTTAATTGTTAGACATCCTCACAAAAAAACAAAAACCATAATTTAATAACAACATTAAAAATGAAAACTGAATAAACAGATGTAAACTACTCCCAGATTGAGAGGTATCACAACAAGCAGTCCCCATTCTAGAAGCTTTTTTCTTCTAACACTTAACTGAAGCTTTTGAATAGTCATCCCAGTCCAGGTGCTCCTCTTGATCATTCCATGAACAATACCTGAGCAGGAGAGACGAGGAGAACCAACACAAAATATATGTCCATAACATCTTTACCCTTAAAATAATAAATGAAATTCATTGTTGCCAAATATGCTCTTGTTACAGGATGTCCCTGGCCCAGGAGACCGTTTTCCCACCCCCACGTACAGCCAGGTAGACAGTATACTGAATTATTCTCCTGGCTTCAGGGCCAAGCAATACACCAAAGCAAACAAAATTATTGCTCTCAGCTATGCTTTCCTAATTAAATGTAAAAAAAATAAATGAAAAACAACTTTGTCTGAGCCCCTGGCAACTACGCGAAATGCTTAAAAGCTGCTGAGGTACTCTGAATGTACCAAGCAAACATAACACATTACCATTTTAAATGTTCTTCAATCTCTCTTCAGCACACTTCCGCAATTCTAAAAAGTAATGCTAAAACGTTGCATGTCAAATAGTTCATAAATAGTTGCTAGCACAGTTGTGAGTGGTAGAGGTAAGAGGAGGAAGTGCTGGCTCCTGGAGCTTAAAACCACTGCAGTTCAGTTGAACAATCCCAAGGTAGAAAATTTCCTCAAGAAATTTTCTATCACCTGTTCTTTTCTTCACCACTCACACACATTCACCACCAAACGTCAATAAGTCATAAAGAGACATATTACAAGCATTTTAAATTTCCAGTATCAATCAATCAACTTTATTTGTAGACCGCTTTTTCTACAAGGACATGCAACACAAAGGGTTGTACAGAATTAAAAGTAATTAACACAATTAAAGAAAAACAATTACAAAAGAAAGCCCCTCCCTCCCACCCTCTATAAAACACACACACACACACACACACACACACACACACATACACACACACACACACACACACAGAGAGAAACACACACACAGTATGGAGACATGGTATGGCACTGGATGTTTATGCATAAGTGTTACAAGTGAGAGCAGCATGTAATGCCAGAACAGTTCCTGAGATTATTTTCCAGTGGGGTGTTGTAACCTTCTACTGGTCTACAAGGTCAGTTATTGCTAGGGGCAGAAAAAGATCTCATTCTACCCAGGTTTGTTTCTAACTTACCCAGATTTTTCATCCACCTTCTTGTTCAACAATAAAATCAGAAAAAATATTCTAATATGTGACCTGGTAGCAGTGTTTTCATCCTAAAAAGGTTGGATGAGAGGGTGTATGTGTGTGAGCAACCACAACACATGTATAATTCAACAGTGCACATTTACAGAAATTAAAAGTTGTTGACGCAGAAATATTAATGACTACAAAATGTTCTTGTTTTTCCATGCAGATGTTCATTTTTCACAATGTTACCATCACGGTCCCAGAGAATTTCACCCAGTGCACCACCCATGGCAGTTTTGTTCAGCATTGGCAGGAGACCCTGTACAACATGTTCACCTTTGTGTGCCTCTTCCTCTTACCCTTGGCCATCATGATCCTTTGTTACACACGAATCTTCATTGAGATATCCAGCCGCATGGCCCGGAGTAACTGTAAGTGTTGTTTGCTTCACTGCAGTCAAAGACCAGAGGAAGTGTGTGTGGAAAAAATGGTATTTTCCTCTTTTCTAGTGGTTTCAAGAGATGTGCATCTCCGTCGCTCCCACAACAACATTCCTAAAGCTCGGATGAGGACTCTTAAGATGAGCATCGTCATTGTGACATCTTTCATCATCTGCTGGACTCCATACTATCTCCTCGGCCTGTGGTATTGGTTATTTCCTGAAAGAATGGAAGAAACGGTTTCTCATTCACTCACCCATATGCTGTTCATCTTTGGCCTTTTCAATGCCTGTCTAGATCCCATCACTTACGGTCTATTCACCATTCATTTTAACCATAAATGCTGTCGAGGTGCAAGCGCACAAACTGAATTAGAAAACAACACTTGTCTTGTACACATGACTCTTCTATCATCTCAAAGGCAAATTTCCTCAGGTTCCCACAGAGAGGAGGTAGATAGCAACAACATTCAGATAAAACCAATTATCCCAGTAAGCAAAATGTAATTGCTCTGCTGTAAACCGATTTTGAGTCCAGTCATTCTCACACATTGCAGGTACTTCAGTGGATTTGCTTTGAGATGCTGAAGTGCAAAAAACATCTTGGTATCTCACTAAGCTTGTTTGTTGACATGCTCATATTCGATCAAGCTGGTGACCAGGTCACCTGCTTTAAGTTCATAAAGTGATTATAAATAGCTTGTTGTTCACACATTCCTATAATCTGTTGAATAACAGTTAGTTTAAAAAAGTTTGATAGCTTGATGTCCTACTGAACAACATACAAACATAAATGTGAATGCCGATACCGAATATAATTATAACTAATTTCTACCCTGATTAAATGGAAAATTCAAAGATTTTTTATTCAATTCCATTCAATTCAAAATACAGTACATTATTCATCCCCTCAGGGCAATCGAAGGCACATAAAGTAGGATTGGTGCACAAAAAAGAAATGCAGATTGCAAAGAGACAAAATGAGACTTAATACACAGAAAGCCAACATTAGCACTAAAATACACAATATTTGGATAACTGCTGTGTAGTGTAATGTTCATTTCAAAAGATGCCATCCTTTCTTGCCAAGAGGTTGTCTGCTTTCTTCCTTATTGATTGGAAACTGTTATAAATTATCTTTTGCTATTTGTATTAAGTATTAAGTAAACTGTGTATCATGAAAAAGTGACATGACATAAATATTATTGACCGTTGTGGCCTTTTAAGTGAATATCTTGGTAGGCGGCACAATCTATTGAATGTAACTGTACTGTATGTTGTTTGATTAACTGCTTAACAGATCAATTCTGTGTTTACTTTGTGGCACAAAAATGTTACTGCAGAAACAAAAATCAAGACATTTGCTTTTCTATTTGTATTTGTATTAAAATATTATGTAATTGTGTCACTTTCTCATCCCAGAAAAAGAGAATTAAAGTTAAATTTAATGTGAAACCCTAAAACATCTTAAGGTTGATGTTTCTTGTCTGTAAAATGTTTAAATGTATACTTTCATTGTCTTTATTTATGGAATAAAACCTTTTATTTGACTGCAGTGGATGATGCAGGAACAGTGATTGTACACAAGTGTCATGTGTGTTTATGTGAGGTAGGAATTGCTCAATCACTTAAATGAGAAAATCTATACGAATCCTGGAGGATGTTTTTTTCATTGTGCTGCTGCTTGGCTAGTATGTTTTACCTTTTTGTGTTTCACTACCAAAATGAAAACTTTAACTGAAAACTTGAACTGTTTGACCATTTTGTTTTATCTGAAAGTAGCTTCTTGGAAAAATATTTACTGGTATGAAAGTAGAATTTTTATTACTGCTTAGAATCCACAGATATCATTGATTATATAAGGGTGGTATGGTGGTGTAGTGGGTAGCACTATCGTCTCAATTGACACAGCTGGCGAGGATGAACACATCATTATTATGAAAAGGAACATGATTTATGTAAATCCAACAAACCCTCCTCAAAACACATTTCTAATAACACTATGAAATGAGCAATCATACACACAGAGCCCAAAACAAACTGAAATACACTTAGTCTAACATGCTGAACACACATGCTCAACAAGCTAAACTATGCTAATATCTTTCATGTCGAAAAAATTAAACTACCTGACAGATTCTTGAAAGAAACAAAATGAGCCTCCTGGCTGTTAAAGAAACAGGGTTTACATACACATCGCTTCCAACATCAAACATGCCATTAACCTGTTACTGACCTGTAAAGAACAGGGAAATTACACCACAGGGAAGGGTGAGATGTTTGTTGCACCCGCCTCCTCGCTGAACTGAAAAGGAGGGCTAGACATCTGCAGCGTCAACCATCACCCTTGTGGCGAGCCCAATAAAATTTTACGTCAATTTAACTGAAACGGTTCCCCTCTTACCATGACCATATAAATCTGAAACAATTTAGTCACATAATATGATCAAACATTCATGGGTGTCACAGTAGCAATCAGGCTTGAACAGCTCACCTCACATAGATAAATTGTGGAAAAGGGGAGGAATGTTAAAATAGCTTTGTCTACCAGAATGGTGAACTTCTTGGCGGCGGTGAACCAAAAACTGTCCAAAGGTAGATCAGCAAAGCTTAGTTGTAAACTACGTTTCTGTTTCTGTTCAATTTGTTCTTCCTGTAAGGTCAAGTCCTTTCCAACAACTGTGAAACGGGTGTTGTTTGGACCCAAATGCAGTACACAGGCGCACAGGAACAGTTGGTAATGACTTTTATTATTAGCAGGAAGATGAGCAGGATGCTCTGCGTTCTGGAGAGCCGGCTGCGCGTGCTGTGAGGCCGATGAGGAGTAAGCTGAAGAGAGGTCGTAGACAGGCGGGGGGGTTGTAGCCAGGTGAGCAGTCAGAGAAGACAGAGGCACCGTTGGGGAGCGGGCAGGAGAGGAGACGAGGCCAGGCGGAGGAGTCAAAACCAGACGAGCAGACAGATACCAGAGACGCTGAGGCAGAGCACGAGGTCAGGGACAGAAGGCAGGTGAGTTTACCGGGAGACAGACGAGGATTGCAGGTCAGGGACAGGCAGAGTCGACACCGGGAGATCAGACAGGGAATGAACGCTGGAAAGTCTCGCATGACGCTGAAGAACAATCTGGCAAGGAGTGAAGGTGCTGGAAAGACTATATGCAGGCCTGATTGCAGTGATCTGCAGCAGGTGAGCAGAGTGGGCTGGTGCAGTAGGCAGGTAGAGTGGAGCAGAGGGAGGGAGAGTGGAAATATACTGCAGCAGTGTGACAGGAGGGGGAGTGAGAGGCAGGAACTGTGACAAACTGATGCTGAACTTCATGGATCCCTAAGCGTGTCACGACATTCAGTGGAGGCTGAACAGAAATAAAATGTCAACTTCTCCTCAAGAATTTTCATGTTTACCTATTATCTCACACAATGCAGCAGCAGTGGTGACATCTTGCCATTTCTTAGTGAGTGGGAACATGTCAAGGTTGGTACATTCCACATGTTGTTGCTAGAGGTGCAACGGAATCCATTTATTTTTATCTCGTACACACGGACCAGTGCCGACTCAACTATGACTCCATCAGTTTTCACACTCATCTAGTTTTTCCCCACTTATACCCTCTAAGATTTCTGATTTCAGTTCAGTTCAAGTTTTTTCTGGCAATGCCTTGTTAATAGGAAGTTTTGTCTCACGGTGTTCCCATCCACAAAACGCATATTTGCAGCAGTTGTACAGGTCCATTAATTTTCAAGAACTCGTCAAATTGGAATGCAAATTTCTTACTTCTCACTGCTCCATATATTGTCTAAAACAACACTTTTGATTTCTGCAGACATGTATTCTATACATCTGTAATCTATATATCTTTGTGTTATTGTGATTTCTTTGACTGCTTCAGGGCCCAGCATCTCGTTTATAGTGGCTTTGCATGCAGGTGGCATTAATTACTCTGCCAAAGTGTGGGACTTTTGGCAATAAAACACAATGATCAGCTTTAATGAGACTTCTATGTCTATGTGTCCAAAGGATCACCTTCAACTCAACACTAGTGGGAGTTCCAACACTGTTTTAGCTATACGTATGTTCAGCAAGTTTAGCTTTGAGGGCTCTTTTATTCACCTTTATGGCATTTCCAATAATACTTGCCTGTTCCTCCAAATGTTCATGCAGACTAATAGTCTGCTTTCTTGTTTTAAAGTGATGGTTGTTTTGTTTGTAAATGTTGTTTAAGCTAGCTGGGGACCATAGCACTCTTACTTAGTTTTTCACCACACACCAAGCACAACGGGGTTAGTGTTGTTTCATTATGAAAGTAAATCCGAAGGAAAGATAGCTTTCACTGTATTGCCTCAAGCTCACCGTCTTTCCCTTTTTTTGACCATCAATCATATTCGGCTTTCATCTGGGATTACTCTTTTGTCGAGGGCCCAGTTCAGTGTTAGCATTTTTTATATGCGGTACTAATTCTCTAGTCAAGTTCTCTTGTGAAATGAACTACCAGCTGACAGCAACATGCTGACACCCAGTGGTGTGGAAAAGTATTACATTACCCTGCCAATCATTCATTCATTCATTTTCTCAACCCGCTTAATCCGCTTATGCAGGAGCCGGTGCCTATCCCGGCAGTCTCAGGGCGTGAGGCGGGGGACACTCCGGGCACGATGCCAGTGTACTGCGGAGCCACATAGAAACAATCACTCACGCACACACTCACTCCTACGGTCTATTTGGGACTGGCCAATCCCCTGCCAGTCAATAGAACGCAATTTTTTAGTCTAATTAAATGAATATGGTTGATTCCTTGCTGCACACCTGACTTTCTCTTATGGCACATAGGTGTGAACTGATCATACCTGTGGTTGGAATGGTTTCTTGCATTGGTTCCATTCATAGATTGCATAATTCTTTCTAAAAAAAAGTGTCAATGGTTTTTTTATGCTGGATCTCCTATATATTTTTGCCCTGCTGTCCCATGTGCCTTCCTGTCTGTATTGGAACAGGACTTTTGGTCCTGGCATGAGGACTCTGTTCATGGATGTGGTATCTTTGACTGCTTGTGGCATCTATCTGTGGAGGTGAGACTGCTCTTGGAACAATAGAGGGTTCCTAGATGGGAACTAGGAACCTATTTGTCTCCATAGGTTGCTATGGAGACAAATAATTATCCTCTAGTGTTGTGATCAATAGACCCCAGCCTCCTGCATTACTTCTTGATTGTAAACTATCAACCTACGTCATCTAAGTGTCACAATCTTTTTTGACTCAATAGAACAATTCAGAATACCTCTTCTGCTATTGTTTTAGCAACGTTTTCCTCTTGCAATATCATCTAATTATCTGCTTCCTTTGTTACAAACTTTCTTGCAGCATCTACTCTTTTAGCTACTTCATGGGACTCGCAGAGTGCCGGAACTCATACTAGTGTTGAGTTGAAGGTGATCCTTTGGACGCATAGACATAGCAGTCTCATTAATACTGATCATTGTGTTTTACTGTCTTGAGATCTTTTAGCATTTCATTGGCTACTTTGACATTGTCCTTTGGCACTTTATTCTGGGCTGAGGTCCACTGTCTTGGGGTTAATTCTTATATGTCTCCTATGTGGGAGTTTCATAATTTCATGTCATCACATCAAGGCCCTATGCAATCATGAGTATCAGGAACACTGTAGTTATGACCTTTAAAAACGTCTTTTCCATCCTACCTTATGACACCTTCAAAATTAAAGAACCTGCCTATATAATTCAATAAAATACAGAAAAATGAACCCAAATTCAAACAGTTATTTATAAAATGAAAATAACCTTATTTTTTTCTCTCATTTTTGTAGGTGTCAATGGCTAAGCTATATATAAATTTACAAGATACATGTTCCGGATTCAGTAGGATGTGAAGTGAACTGACTGAGCTAAACTATATTTGTCTTTAAATGAATCTAATTACTAAAAATACAAGAAGTTATTGCAGTGGCACCAGTGTCAGCATTATTGATGAGTGACTTATTTTTCAACAAATTGCCATCATTAAAAGAATTCATGTATATACTGAAAATTGAGTTTATTTCTCAACATTGTAGCAGCTGTTGGGGGAGACCAAAACAGGAGAGTTGTTAAATTGATCTCTTGGTGAGATTACTTTCCTCGCTCCAGTTCATCTTGAGCCTCAGGTCTTGAGTCGATACTGCTCCCATGTATAGTCCCAATGAAAGAAGCCGAAACAGAAAGGATGACCACATTTATGATGCACTGACAGTTTGATATGATTGATATTATTGAAACCTTAACAGGGTGATGATGTTGTTTTCTGTGCTACTGACAGCATAGCCTTCAATTCATATAGCTTAGGGTCATTGTGAAGGATCAGGTCATTATTAGGCCCCGTCCACATGATGACGGATTTTTTTGAAAATGCATCGAAAACAATTTGCGTCCACATGACAGTGTTTTCAAAAAAATCTCCGTCGACACGTAAACGCATCAGTGCGTTTATCGACACCTGTACAAGCAGAACAACTCTGAGAACTACAGGAGAGAGGACCGGGACATGCGGAAATTCACGGTGTTCCTCCTGGAGGAGAACCTCCATCACTGAGTTCTCCACCAGCAGGTAGCGCGACCCGGTCCGACCCAGAACTGGCGTCGGCGTCTTTGGCGAGGAAAATGAATGAATGAATGAATGAATAAATAAATACATATATAAACTTTATGACACATAAATAAACAGACGAACAAATATTTAAGTGCAAAGCATGTTTATCAACGCGTCTTTGACGTGGAGCTGTTATACATCAGAAAATAGCTGGTTTAGCTCCGTTTGTACATGTAGATTCGGGTCACATGCATGACGTCACTGCGGTTTTGGTCCCAGGGACACGCCCCCTGGATAAAAAAAGTTGCGGATACACCGAACACACGACAACGCAGACCCAGCGTTTTCAAGAAAATCCGCCTTGGCCAGCGTTTTCAAAAAGTTGCGTTTTCGTTCCGGATATCTGCATTGTCGTGTGGACGGAAGGCGTAAACGCAACAAAAAAGTTGCGAATGAAAGTTGGAATGAAAACACAACTTTTTGAAAACGCTAGCCAAGACGGATTTTCTTGAAAACGCTGGGTCTGCGTTGTGTTTATAAGTTGGACAGTGTCTGTATATTTTGAGGGTATTTTAAGACATTTTAAAGTTGATCAAGGTAGTGTCAGCCTGCTGTTTTATATTGTCAGTACATCACCATTCAATCAGTAGGCTACAGTAATCAGTGCATCGATCAGCAGTGTTTACCCATCAATCAGTGAGTCATTCTTCAGGATAGAAATCAGTTGTCCCAACACCAACCCACACATCATTTTCACACTGTCACATATCCTTTGATGTATTATTTCTTTGAACTGTGCAGAAACAGACAACAATGCTCTGTCCTTGGCTTACAAAGAAAGCAGCTGAGTTGAACTACTGAAAAATTATTATATTAATAGTTAAAGAGATAATGAGCAGCAGAATAAATGAACCATTCAACCATTTAAAATCCAGGCTGAAATGCTCTACATCACATAAGTTGTTCATCTACCTAAAACTGTTCCTGCTGTACTGAGAACTCCGGCTTTGTGCATAACACAGTGACAGGAATTAGTCATTGATCACATCATTGTGGACTCAGTGGACATCTGGGTCAGATTTTGACTGCAGCTATTTGCACAGTACAAATGAATAAAGCATTTTTGTTTCTTCCCTGTTGGATAGGGTTACTCCTAACATATTTATTAAAAACAATCTATTTCTTATGTGAAAGTTTACAGTTAGAATTTATAAAATATTTCTTTCTATTTCTTGCAGCTTTCAACCAGGTCAACCAGGTCTATATTTTTTCAGTATTTTCTTCAAATAAACAAAAACAATGTCTAAAAGTCAAAAAATACAGTACAGATGCCTAGATCTATAAATTATGCATGTATGTATAAATAAATGTACTTGTCTCAGAGTCTAATCAGTTTATGCCTACCAGTCACAATGAGCCCATGCAATTGGACAGAATGGGGGACACACTGATTAATTGCAACGTCTGTTTGTGATATCCTCACCAACTTCAGCATTGGTTTTGGGCCTACCCTGGTTAAAACTAGACAACCCAGATATTGATTGGTCCTCAGTGTCTGTAACTAATTGGAGCTATTCTGCCATTCACATTCCATAAATTCTGCTATCCGGACTACAAGCCCTTCCATCCCAGATCCACCCAAACTATGCTCCCTACATATCATGAAGTTGTTCGCAAAGACAAAGCTCTCTATCTCCACATTGAGATTATGTCTGTGCAATTGACCTAATTCCTTGTTCCACTCTACCCAGTAGTCAACTTTACAACCTCTCCAAGCCTGAGAAGGAGGCTATGGAGAGTTATATTTTAGACTCTCTGACTTCAGGCCTGATCCGTCCCTTCACCTGGCAACTACGTAGGTGGGGGTTTGTTATTTGTCAATAAGAAGGATAAGAGTCTTCGGCGATGTGTTAACTACATTGGTTGAAAGGACATCACTGTTAAAAAAACACTTTGCACACCCCCTCTCATGAAGGGCAGGCGCCCTGTGTTTCTGTTTATTTGGCTTATTTTCAGTAGTGGCCTTTTCTCGGCATTAAACAGGGCTTCATGCAGTATCTTCAGACGCTCACTCCCTGCATCACCTGGCCCCAACTTGCCCTGCACCTGCTCACCGCTGATTGGCTATAAGCTAGTGTCTGCATGGGTGTTTCTCTGCTACAGCCTGCATGAAGTGTCTCTGGTTATCTCATACAGGAGCTACCAGAAGGCCGTGAACCATCTCTACTCAGGGAATTTTCTACAACAAAATGAACAAAGCCTGCAGTAAATATATAGATATTAAATGTCCGACACTGTTTAAACAGAGGTGGGAGCACACAGAAGGTTGAAGACTGAAAATAAAATAATTTATTGAATTGGATGGATAGATGGATGGATGGATAGATGGATAGATTGATTGATTGATTGATTGATTGATTGATTGATTGATTGATTGATTGATTGATTGATTGATTGATTGATTGATTGATTGACTGACTGACTGACTGATTGATTGACTGATTGATTGATTGATTGATTTGGGGGAAATTGTAAATAATCATAGCTGAGACATAGATGCATATAATAAATACTGGATAAATTAACACCCAAGTGAAGAAACACTGACCGCACAGGACAGTACATAAAGGACATATACTACACTAGAAGTACAAAGTGTTATGGTTATGGTTCTCCTGTGCATGCTGTGTGGCTGTTTCTCTGCTTTCCCCTTTTGTTTTTCCTGTCCCTCCAGGACCTGCAGGACTAGTGTGTGGAGGAGGCGTGACACCAGCCCTGCAGGGTCGCAATCAGGGTCGCAATCAACCAGCTATAAAGCTGGTTCTGACTCTCATTACAGTGTCAGATGATTCAGTCTTGTTCGGTAGCACAATCCTGACACTTTGGATCTTCTTGAGTACCTTTCTTTGTCCCCAGCAAGCTGCAGAACTAATTCTTTTTTTTTTGTCGATTGTAGTTTGGTGCCTCATCGCCCTTTTTTTTTTTTGTGTGTGTGGCGGCGCACATAGGTGCAGCGACTCACAGCTCTTCCTTCTAGTGCTTCTTTTACTTTTACTTTATATCCTTTTCTCGCTTTTTGTGCACCATGGGTTACGCGAACATCCACTTCACCCACCAGAACCCTTTGCAAATCAGGAACCAGCACCATACACCCGCTACGAGTGACTATCATCACACGCACAACATCCCAGATGAGACTGCGAGGACACCAGGCTCTCCGTGGTTTGTTGTCAGGTCCCGGAGACAACGCAGACAGAGAAGGGAGAGAAAGTAGAAACAAGGCTGCAGGTCCGGCATTATGCTAAGGCTAAGGAAACAACCACACAAGCCACCTCTACCAAGCCTGTACCTCTCCAACGCCAGATCACTGGTGCATAAAACAGACGCCCTGCAACTACTACTCGCTGGAAATTCCTATGTTTGCGACTGCTGTGTGATGATTTTCACCGAAACCTGGCTCCACTCGGACATACCTGACGTTAGCATGCGGCTAGCAGGCCACACGTTGCTACGCAGGGATAGAACAAAGGACTCAGTTAAGAATAGAGGAGGGGGGCTCTGTATCTACTTGCATAACAACTGGTGCACCAATGGAACGGTGATAGACATGCACTGTTCCCCTGACTTGGAGTACATGTCTGTCAGATGCCAGCCTTTTTTCCTACCCAGAGAGCTAACTGGTGTTCTCATCACGGCTGTGTACATCCCACCTCACGCCAATGTAAACACGGTGCTCTCCCTCTTGCTAAACACATTAATGCACACCAGCGGGCTCGCACATTATTGCAGGAGACTTTAATAAGGCCAACCTGAAGACTACTTCCGAAATTCTACCAACATGTCAAGTGTGCCACCAGAGAGGGACAACACCCTAGATCATGTCTATTCCAATGTAAAGCATGCGTACAGAGCCACACCCCTCCCGGACCTGGGGCTATCAGACCATCTCTCCCTCCTGCTCTCCCCAGCCTACACCCCCCTCAGACACAGCGCCAGGCCCACTACAAAGACCATCACAACCTGGCTTGACAATGCACTCTCCAGGCTGCAGAGACTGACTGGGACCTGTTCGAGAACCAGGAGCTGGAGTCATTCACTGGTGCGGTACTGGATTACATCAAGTTCTGCATCGGGAATATGACTGAAGACAAAAACATCCCCGTCTTTCCAGACCAGAAACCCTGGATGACCAGCCAGGTTCACGCGCTCCTCAAAGCATGCGATGCTGCCTTCAGATCTGGTGACAAAGATCTTCATAGGTCTGCTCAAGAGCAAAAGAGAGCATAAAAAGGCCACTGCGGACCATAAATCAAAAATAATGAGCCACCTGTCCTGCAACAACATTCCAGGATATCAACAACTTCAGAGGATGCTCTTTAACATCAACAGAAGACCTGCGTCGCTGGCAGAGGACCTAAACCGCTTCTTTGCCCACTTTGAAGGTCCACAACACTACTCCTTAGCCCCCGTCCTGCCCCTTCCCCCACCCAGTCCCTGCACACTCACTGTCAACGAGCATGAGGTCAGATGGGTGCTCTTGGCAGTGAACCTCAAGAAGGCTGCTGGCCCGGATGGAGTTCCGGGCAGGGTGTTAAGAGCATGTGCCTCCCAGCTCACACTCATCTTCACCAGGATCTTTAACTTCTCCCTGGCCCAAGCTGTCATCCCGCCCTGTCTGAAATCTGCCACAATCATCCCAGTACCCAAGAAGACCCCAGCCACCACACTAAACGACTATCGCCCTGTAGCACTCACCCCGATAATCACCAAGTGTTTCAAGAACTTGGTCCTCCATCACATCAAGGACTTTCTCCCCTCTGGCTTCAACCCATACCAGTTTGCATATCGGGCAAACAGATCCACTGAGGACGCCATCGCCATAGCCCTCAATTCAGCGCTGTTACACATGGAGCGGCAGCAGAGCTATCTCTGTTTGCTGTTCGTGGATTATAGTTCTGTATTCAACACAATAATCCCGGACAGTCCCATCAACAAACTCGTCACCCTCAGTCTCCCCCTCTCTGACCCCAGACTGTGAGACTCGGCCCCGACCTCTCCACCACATGGACACTGAGCACCGGTTCCCCACAGGGCTGCGTGCTGAGCCCCCTACTGTACTGCCTCTACACCCACGACTACCGCCCGACCCACAACAACAACTTGATAGTCAAGTTTGCTGACGACACCACTGTGGTCGGTATCATCTCCAGAGGTGACGAGACCGCCTACAGAGAGGAGGTCTGGAAGTTGGTAGCCTGGTGTTCAGAGCATAGCCTGGCTTTGAAGACCAGCAAAGCCAAAGAGATCATCGTTGACTTCAGGAGGTTCAACACTGACCCAGCCCCGTTCTACATCAACGGTGAGTGTGTGGAGAGGATCCAAACCTTCCGGTTCCTTGGCGTCCTCATCTCCTCAGACGTCTCCTGGTCTGACAACACCACTGCTATCATTAAGAAAGCACAGCTACGACTCCAACTCCTTCTTAAAAAGTACAACCTGCACCCCTCCCTGCTGCTTGCCTTCTACCACTCATCCGTCCAAAGCCTGCTGACATACTGCATCACAGTATGGTACGGCAGCTGCACCACGGCGGACAGGAAGAGGCTCCAGAGCGTCGTGAAGAAGGCTGAGAAGATCATTGGCTGCTCTCTGCCCTCCCTGTCGAGATCTACTCCTCCCGCTGCCTCAGCAGAGAGAACAACTCAATCAAGGACAATTCCCACCCTGGTTCAGTCCTGTTTGACCTTCTGCCCTCAGGCAGACGATATATGTGAGAACAAACAGATTCCTGAACAGCTTTTTCCCGAAAGCCATCACATTCCTATCCTCAAACACGCACTGATAACCCCCCCCACACACACTCACAAACTGCAATTCCTCATTGGGGATAAGCAGTACGCCGTGCTGGGCATGGCGCTTCTTGTTATTTGATGTGTATACATTTTTGTAAATAATCAGAAGCGTAACCATTGTATATATTCGTACTTGTATTTTATTCTTTTTTACTATTTTTGTACTTTGTTAAATTATTGCACTGCAAGGAGTTGCCCAAAATCTCATTGTACTATGTACAGTCAGTCATTTTCATATTACCACTGCTATATCCGCCGCAGCGGGTCACGGGGAGCTGGAGCCTATCCAAGCGGCATGGGGCGTGAGGCGGGGGACACTCCAGTGCACCGTGGAGCGACACACAAAGACAACTCCTACAGGCAATTTGGGACCGGCCAATCAACCTGAAGTGCATGCTTTTGGAGGTGGGAGGAAGCCGGGGAACCCGGAGAGAACCCACACAGACACGGGGAGAGCATGCGAACACCGCACAGAGCGGGACTCGAACCCGGGTCCGCCGTGTTGTGATTCCTTAAGGCGAGGCGACAGCACTACCCACTGCGCCACCGTGCCTTCTCAAAAAATTAGCATATTGTGATAAAGTTCATTATTCATTATTGCATTCCATTCATTATTCCATAATGTAATGATAAAAATTTAACTTTCATATATTTTTGATTCATTGCACACTAACTGAAATATTTCAGGTCTTTTATTGTTCTCAGGTCTCAGGTCTTTTATTGTTTTAATACTGATGATTTTGGCATACAGCTCATGAAAACACAAAATTCCTATCTCAAAAAATTTGCATATCATGAACAGGTACCTTACATGAGCTATTAACCTAATCATCTGAATCAACAAATTAACTCTAAACACCTGCAAAAGATTCCTGAGGCTTTTAAAAACTCCCAGCCTGGTTCATTACTCAAAACCGCAATTATGGGTAAGACTGCCGAAGTGACTGCTGTCCAGAAGGCCATCATTGACACCCTCAAGCCAAAGGGTAAGACACAGAAAGAAATTTCTGAATGAATAGGCTGTTCCCAGAGTGCTGTATCAAGGCACCTCAATGAGAAGTCTGTGGGAAGGAAAAAATGTGGCAGAAAATGCTGCACAACCAGGAGAGGTGACCAGACCCTGAGAAAGATTGTGGAGAAGTGCCGATTCCAGACCTTGGGGTACCTGAGGAGGCAGTGGACTGAGTCTGGAGTAGAAACATCCACAGCCACCATGCACAGGCGTGTGCAGGAAATGGGATACAGGTGCCGCATTCCCCAAGTCAAGCCACTTTTGAACCAGAAACAGCGGCAGAAGTGGCTGACCTGGGCTACAGAGAAGGAGCACTGGACTGTTGCTCAGTGGTCAAAAGTACTTTTTTTGGATGAAAGCAAATTTTGCATGTCATTCGGAAATCAAGGTGCCAGAGTCTGGAGGAAGACAAGGGAGAAGGAAATGCCAAAATACCTGAACTCCAGTGTCAAGTACCCACAGTCAGTGATGTTCTGGGGAGCCATGTAAGCTGCTGGTGTTGGTCCAGTGTGTTTTATAAAGGGCAGGGTCAATGCAGCCAGCTATCAGGAGATTTTGGAGCACTTCATGCTTCCATCTGCTGAAAAGCTTTATGGAGATGAAGATTTCATTTTTCAGCACGACCTGGCACCTGCTCACAGTGCCAAAACCACTGGTAAATGGTTTACTGATCATGGTATTGCTGTGCTCAATTGGCCTGCCAACTCTCCTGACCTGAATCCCATAGAGAATCTGTGGGATATTGTGAAGAGGAAGTTGAGAGACACCAGACCCAACACTGTGGATGAGCTTAAGGCCGCTATGGAAGCATCCTGGGCCTCCATAATACCTCAGTAGTGCCACAGGCTGATTGCCTCCATGCCACGCCACATTGAAGCAGTCATTTCTGCAAAAGGATTCCAGACTAAGTATTGAGCGCATAACTGAACATAATTATTTGAAGGTTGACTTTTTTTGTATTAAAAACACTTTTTTTTATTGGATGATGAAATATGCTAATTTTTTGAGATAGGGATTTTTGGTTTTTCTTTACTTTTTTGCCAAAATCATCAATATTAGAACAATAAAAGGCTTGAACTATTTCAGTTGTGTGTAATGAATCTAAAATACATGAAAGTCTATTGTTTATCAGTACATTACAGAAAATAATGAACTTTATCACAATACGCTAATTTTTTGGAGAAGGACCTGTATAGCACCACATCCAAATAGGTCCCCATTCTGCAGCAATCCAAGCCAATCAGCACTACTCCATACACTCATTTCCCTCGTCTAGACTTCACCATAGTCATAAGAAACTTAAAAAAAACCAAAAATCTGAAAGTGGCAACACATATAGACAAAATCAGGGGTAAGTTATTCATTACTACACTTGTAATTTCTCTGTTCTAAACTTAATCCTCTATTCTTGCTCTGTAAAACAACTTAAAACTTTTTAATTCTGATATTTATAATTGAAAGAGACCTAAAACCCTTTTTCCCTGCTGAGGTCCTAAATGTTAGATACCTAAACATGCAGCTTGTGGTCTTTGCCAGACTGAATAAATCAATGTAGTCCACATTTTTGTTGAAATATGTTACGGCTGGAGCTTTGGCTGTATAGTTCTCAGTTTCATCTGTCATCACTCTCCCTGCCTACGCTTCTTCTGGCCCGGTGTTCTCAGTTGATCAGCTCCGATTTGTGCTTCGCTGGACTCCTGGCTCCACGCTCTGTTACGGGTAGTTCAAGTCTGGACCCCAAGGAGCAGAGACTGACACAAACATAAACAGTTTTGTTGCTCAGACAAAAACACAAGTGAGCAATGAAACCAAAACAGCAGAGCAAAAAATAACAAAAATCCACAACACTGAAAAGAGCATGTAGCTGAGAGAAAACTAGGAACACAAGCATCACGAAAACAGGACAAAATAACACCCTCTGACACCCTCTTAGGGAAAAGCCAGGTCTTTTAAGATAAGGCGGATGGGAACTGGTGTGCCTCGTCAGCTGCTAGGAGCCAGCCACACCCTCTGCCACAGCTTGACCTGTCAAGAGAAAATGAGCTTCACACAATAACAGACCTGTGGAACATACCAAACAAACAGAACCATGACACACTCCTGTGTATTTTCTTCACATCCTGCAAAATCCCGTAAAATCTTTCTTGCTTTCTGATTCTTTAGTTGTGCTAATTTTACTTAATTTGTAATTGCACACATGTGCTTGCATCATGCCTTTGCTCAGCCATCTAACTGCATTCTGTAAAGATGACTTGAAACAATGCTCAAGAAATAAAGATAGTCCAAATAAAGTCCTCCCTCCCAAGAGCAGAGCTCAGTCTCATTTATATGTTGATGGATACATGCTTATTATGGTGTCAGCTGCAAATCACTATAAGTGTTATGCTTTCTTTATTCAAATTTTTAGTTTTAAATTCCTTTGTAAATCGGTCATGGAAAGTTATACTTAAAACTTTGGCGACAAAAATCATTTTTCCTGCATAATATTGTTGGAGATTCTGAGTTAAACAACATCAAATCCTAAAGAGGCATTTATATGGGAAGAATACAAAAACAGAAGATAATCTTTTATTCGTCTCACAGAGGGTACTGAGGTGTTTCAGCAGCACAATGAATTAATACCAGATGAATGGAAAATATATGAATGTAATTAGACTCAAAATGAGAGACAAAAGCAGAAGGCATACACTGATGCAGTGTCCACAGTGTTGTGCCAAATAGTGGAATATTGCCAATAAACAAATTGACCATACAATTACGACCGCTTAAACATGCCAAGAACTCATGAAAAGAGTCATGATCTTGGATACAAATACAGACAACAGAACAATAACGTTGACAAACACAGAAGAGACAGTCTCTATTGGTTCTACCAAAAAAGGATTAGAGGAAATAAATGCGTCTAGAAGTCTTAATTTTTATTCAAACTTAGTTTTTCTGGCTTTATTTCTGGATGAGCTGCTATCAGCTCATCCATTTAGATGTTGCCAAGAAGAGTACATTGTGTCTCCAGGGCTATGAAGTAAGACAGCCTTCAAAGCTGGCTCACTACATTTCTCCCTGTCAGCTCCACTCTTGCTTTCCTGTGTTGCCTGTCTGGTTATATTTTCGAACATCTTCATATCCACCATCTTGAATGATTTAACTGACTTTGCTCACCACTGACTTATTTCATTCTCTTTTTGTAAGAAGGATGTTGCCCAACAAGTGGGCCTATCCTGTTCCTGCTGTCTATTCTTTTATACTCTGTGTTATGGCTGCCTGGAGACTGTTGTGGACCAAAATTGCAGGAGACAGGCGGATAAATGTACAAGGGGTTTATGACAAAAAACGTGCAAGAACAGTTGCAGGTAGCCTGGTGGTGGCAGGAGGCTGGGGCTCCGAGAAGAAATAGAAATAGAATACAATGGAAAGCTTTTATTGTCACTATACTGTAGATAGACATCCACTCACATTCACACCTACAGTCAGTTTAGCAGGGGTGGGCAGTCAGGGCAAGCAAGGCCTTCTCTGTTGGCCTGACATAACCAGAAATCATGATAATATTCATGATAAAAGTTAATTATATTCTAATGCCTTTTCCTTATATATATATATATATATATATATATATATATATATATATATATATATATATATATATATATATATATATATATATATATATATATATATATATAGTATATACACACACTGGGATATAATGGGATACATGTCTCAACAGTGGTCAGTGTTCTATTTTTAGGTTAGAGATGTTTTATCCAATCAGAATTCAACTAGCTTGTGTTGCTAGGTTGAATGAAATCTGCCCAGGACCTTTAGAATCTAGAATGCAGTTCTCTCTGCACTGTGAGTGAACGGGAACATGTACTTAATAGAAGGATGCAGTAGCCAATCAGATCACCAGTTGGCCTTCTAGGACCTGCTAGCTAGCCCACGCTAGACTGAAATGTGGATACTCACTCTGACAAGGCGGCGCTATGCAGACGCACATTTGAAGAGAAGATCTAGTGAGAATAGGGTCGGATCTCTGAAGGAGCTAACCTGTTCTAGCTAACCTGTTCAAGATAACCTGAACTAGCTAATCTGTTCCAGCTAACCTGAACTAGGTAACCTGAACTAGCTAACCTGTCCTTGCTAACCTGAACTAGATAACCTGTTCTAGCTAACCTGAACTAGGTAACCTGAACTAGCCAACCTGTTCTTGCTAACCTGAACTGGCTAACCTGTTCTAGCTAACCTGTTCTAGCTAACCTGGACTAGCTAACCTGAACTAGCTAACCTGTTCTAGCTAACCTGGACTGGCTAAAACAAAATTCTTGCTCTTTTGCAATGTGTGTAAGTAATGTGGCGCACTTTTGCTGCTGTGTGATTGTAGTGGAAATACACAAAGAGACTTGTTTTATTTAACGCTGTCACTGCCGGAAAATAGCCCATATTATACACGACTGAGGTGATGTAACATCTGGTAGTGTGTTAGTGTATTTCTGTATTTTTTTTCTCCAGCTGTGGTGTCATAATTGATGGTCATCTAAGTGTGTAAATGGCACAGCCGGTTTTGTTCTGTGATGTAGTTGTGTGATGTCTACAAAAGGTATGGCCAAGGGGTTCTTCTGTGCAAGTGACAATAAAAGGAGTAGGGCTGATGTCTCTCAAAAGTAACGGTTTATGTCCCATTTGAGAGAAGTTACAAACGCCTCAGTCCTCGAACGCTACATTGGTGGCAGCGGTGGGAGCCGCTTGCAGTATTATAGGATGTATCCAAGTTTGACTAGGTAAAACATCACTGAAGGCCTAGGCATGAAATGCACAGACCGCCACTGCAGTTTATAATGGTCAGTTCACCTAAATTGTTTTTGAAGGTGGGAGGAAGCCAGAGAGAACCCGCACAAGACAGCCCTAGAGAACACGCAAATTCTACACATAAAGGAATCAAACCAGGAACCTTCTTGCTCTGAGGCAACAGTGCTACCCACTGCCTCACCATGCCACCGGCATTCAGTCATATCAAAATTACTGACTTAAACAATGAGGTATATGCTAAAAAAAACAGGAAAAAAAACCTAATAGTTATGTATCTGACAATTTAATGTGACAAAGCATGAATGTCTCTTTTATTGGGTCTTGGCTGAACGAACAAACTCATCAGAAATACCTGATTAGATAAGGATAAATCAAAAAATTAAAAGAAGGCAGATTGTTTTGCAATTCTTTTCATTCATTCATGATATGCATTGATCTGTCTTTGTAATTGGGGCGGCAGTGGCTCAGTGGTAGAGTAGGTCATTCAATGTTCCCAAGATCGGCGGTTCGATTCCTGCTCCGCCCAGACACCCGGGTTGTGAGCTGACAGTGGGAGGTGTCAGCTCACCTCCCGAGCACTGCCGAGGCGCCTTTGAGCAAGGCGCCATCCCCCTTTACAAGTTGCTCATTTAGGGGTGCACCAAGAATGAGCTGCCCGCCACTCTACCTCCTCCTCACTGCATGTCTACAGGCCTCCTTGTGTGTGTGTATGTGTGTGTGTGTGTGTGTGTGTGTGTGTGTGTGTGTGTGTGTGTGTGTGTGTGTGTGTGTGTGTGTGTGTGTGTGTGTGTGTGTGTGTGTGTGCTACAGGGGCCTGTACAAACTAATATACATGCATTTGAATGATTAATTACTAGAGTGTGCTCTTAATATCCCTTCTGGGATGAGGACAGTATATGCAATAAAAAAAATAATTCATAGAGACAGATACAGACCAACATTTAGTCAAATAAGTGTTCTGTCAGCACCTTAGGTGTGAGCACTGACATGAAATAACCTGCACTGCATAAATTAAATTCCAACAAATGAGTCTCAGTGAGCTCCACGCAAATCAATGTTTTCAATAAAAAATGTCCAGTATTTTATGTGTACAAGATGTTTTATTTAATGCCACTTCAGTATACAATACATGTACCTTATTTAAATTTAAATTAAAATTTAAATTTAAATTTAAATTTAAATTTAAATTTAAATTTAAATTTAAATTTAAATTTAAATTTAAATTAATTTAATTTAATTTAATTTTATTTAAATTTAATTTAATTTAATTTGCATTTAAATTTAAAAAGACAGAAGTATTTTCTAAATGACCTTTTCAGAGACCTATGTGATACATTTTACTGAGCTGTGCCCCTCAGTATGGAGACAGAGTCAGTTGATACAATGTTTCTTTGCTGTAGTAGAAACCAAATGCTTTGATTTTGTAATTTCTATGACAGTTTTCAAAACATACTGAAAACACACACAGCCTTCCTATCACCTTTTTAAATGAATTCTTCAAAAATAGTTGGAACAACTGAAAAATCTCTCTAGGGTATCTTAAAAAGTAATAATAACAAAAATTCGCATTTTGACAGAACATAATTCAGAAAGCTGTAGCTGTAGGCTGGCAGATCAGATAAGGCCTGCAAGCACTTGCACGCAGCTCAGTTGAGATTTACTTTAAGTGTCTGTTGCTTGTGTGTCAAACAGAAATTCCTGGGGCTTACGTCTGAATTTCCTGGCTCATCCTCAACCCAAACATCTCTCTGTGTTCCTGCACCAATCTAATTTATTGCTTCTTTCAGATCTGCCCACAACTGTTCTTGCTGTTTCTCTTGAATAATAATCTTCTGCAGTACTAAAATGTATCACACAAATAAAGTGGGATGCACATATTGGTGTACCAGTGTGATTCCATAGACAGTAGATGCTACGTAACTCAAACTTTTAAAAACAGTCAGTTCAGTCCTCTGAAAATCCCCTGATAATACCGTAGCTCATTACGGTAGCATAAATACATGTAGTAAGTAGTTATAATGAGAACATTACGTGCAAAGCCCTGCTTAATATTTGAAAATAAAGTATATCTGGTCACACAGAAATACTTTCCTAGTTTGAATGCAACCATTGCAGTTGGCATTAAAATAGTTGTCAGTTACTTTTATTCATACATTTAAATCCTTTCCTTTCATAAACTTTTCATTTCTATTTGTACTGCAGTAATGCAACTTTCCCTCAAAAATGTCTTTTTATTATTTCGATTGCAAAAAGATAAGGAATGCTAATCACCTGTGAGTTATGCTTTTATGGACCATACAGCAGAATAATACACTCTTTGTACTTCTCTCTCATGGCGGAGTAAGGTCTGATAAAGATATGAAGGTAACCTCGAGAGATCATATTGCTTCAAAAACAGTATTGTCCGTGTTGAGGGTCACCTGCATTTAGTGTTGGGATTTGGAATTATTTATTTATTTATTGCTTCTAATGTGCAGAGAAGTTTGCAGATTCTTTTTAAAATATATTTAGTTTTGTGGTGGGATCCTTAAATTAGTTGTGACAGCACCTTAAGAAACATTTTTCTTGAATGTAAAAGCAGATCTTTGCCAAGTGCTTAACATCCATGAGCTTTGCTGGTAAATGTCTGAACCTTTTGAAGATGCTTCTTTCACAATAAATCGTAATTTTATTGCTGAACCTGTGGAAATTTAATTGAAACCCCCATAGGTAATAAAGAGAAGAGCACAAAGACACATTTCAAATGTTAAAACAGAAAAAAGGACCTGTTCTGAAAACGATCTTGTTTCTTTAGAATTTGAGGGTAGCGACAGATTTAAAAACAACGTGGGGTACTACTGCAACTCCATGCATTAGTACCCCACGTTGAAGGCAGATTGTAAACTCATTACATTAAACTTGTAATGAGTTTAAAACTGGTTTTTAAACTCATTACAAGATGGAGGACCTGTCTCCTATTTTCAACAGAAGACACACATCCATGCTTTCCAAATAGAATCTAAAATTTAGACTTTTTTAATGTCTCGTTCAGTATTTCACAATTTTTCCAGTCTTGTGTTGCCACCGCAACCTTTTTGAAAAATTTTGCTGCCGACATATAGAAAATCAAAGAATCGTTTACTGTCACATTCACACACAGGAGCTTTTGGAGTCTCCAAGGGCCTTTTCTGCATGTGTCTGGATTGAGGCAGGAGGCAGGAGTATGATGAGAGACCACAGGAACATGCAAATTCAGTTGAATTTTAACCCAGGAACTTCTTCCTGTACAGCAAAAGTGTGATCCACTGCAATGTCACAAAGACCCCAATCTTCACGTAATAAATCCAAATGACAAAAAATGTGACCCAAATTCTGACAAAATAACTCTTGGTGAATTTTCTTTATTGTTGTCTCATTGTCTCTGCAAATAAAATCAAATAAAAATGTGAACTTTATGTGGTTGTATTTATTTTATTACCGGTAATTGAAATATACTGGTGATATTGTCATCATAAAGGTTTAAGGTGTACATAGTAGCACACACAAATGGCTGTTCACAGAAGAGATCGGTCTGTCAGGGTTTGAAAGTTAATGTTCTTTAGTTATTAAATATCTTACTCATTTTATATTTCTTGTCTATAATTTTAATATACAGGTCTGTGAAGAATCTTTTACAAATAAACGTTTCACTTCAGTGTGAACCCTTACAAGCACTTATCATCTGAATACCCTTACATATGTAAATATAACCAAACTGGTACTTCATCTGTTATTCAGCTGATTTAATTTTGTAAATTAGGTATTACACCAAATGCATAGGCGGACAAACTTGAAATGTCATTCAAGGTCATACTCTGAACTTTGCTTCAAATACATTGGTCCATAAAATTTGAATAAGAATTGAAGGAATGAGAAAATGTGCATAAAAACGAGCCAGGCAAATTAGATTTCCTTAAGGTCATTTGTCCCTCCCCAGTCCACCTCTTTATTAGCATTACTTACATGGAAATAAGGATCCCAGTACAGATTGACCTTTTCAGCCTGACATTCAGACACACATAAAAATGGAAACGTCTATCCATCCATTCAATTTCTTGTAGATGAGACAATTGCAATCGTCTCATCGACAGCCACTTATCTACTTTGCAAGTCATGGGTCTTCTAGGGCTTATCTCAGCTGGCTACAGGTGAAAGGTGGATCAACGTGCGGCCCTTTCTTTCCATTTGACTGGGAGGCATGGGTGGACATTAGTAGTTATTGTGAAAGTGATCCATTTTTGAGGGGAATAAATTAGTGATGAATTCTGCCGAAAAAGCTGTTGTAATAATCACTTGGAATTCATCAGATCACACTTTTTCATTGTAAGGCCACATGATAGACAAACAAACACACATGTACACACTCCCATAGACAATTTTGTGTCACCAATTCACCTAAACTGGTCAGGTCAGATCTAGGATCAGCAACAGTATGTGTTCAAAGAATGAGATCTGCTGAATATACTGAATGACCAGGTTATTCCATCAATGGATTTTGTCTTCCCTGATGGCATGGACATATTCCAAGATGACAATGCCGGGATTCATTGGGCTGAAATCGTGAAAGAGTGGTACGGGGAGCCATCATTTTCACACATGGATTGGCCACCATGCAGTGGGTACCACTGTCGCCGCACAACACGGCGGGTTCGGGTTCGAGTCCCACTCTGTGCGGAGTTTGCATGTTCTCCCTGTGTCTGGTGGGTTCTCTCCGGGTTCTCCGGCTTCCTCCCACTTCCAAAAACATGCCCTTCAGGTTAATTGGCCAGTCCAAAATTCCCCGTAGGAGTGAGCATGTTTGTGCATGGTTGTCTGTCTTTGTGTGTGGCTCCGCGGCGCACTGGTGTTGTGCCAAGAGTGTCCCCCGCCTCACGCCCTATGCCAGCTGGGATAGGCTCCAGCTCCCCGTGACCCACTGCGGCGGATAAAGCGGAAGAAAATGGATGAATGGATAGATTGTTACGATGGCGCCGCGGATGGACGCTTCGGCACAGAGCTCTCTCTTGATTTACTTTATTTTGTGTTTTTTGTCAACCTTCAGGTCTGTTTCTGAGTGCTATCCCATCACCTACTCCTCAGAAGAACTGCTGGCCATCAGACAGTTCTTACCGGGTCATTTTATTCCGCAGTTTGAGTCAGATCCGAGCAATTTTGCAGAGACCTTGACCGGCGGAGCTGCGGCCCTTTATGGGCTGCGGACACGCAGACGTCGGGGTATCTGTGTAGGTTCTCAGTCATCCAGGTCATGGTTATCCAAAAGCTGTTGAGTTGATCCAAGTTGGGGTAAGAGAGCTGGCGTGCTGGTGAGACTCTGCCAGCAGGGATTCAGGACCCCGCTGCCATCAATACATCTGGCAAATCTCCGCTCATTTCCCAACAAACTGGACGAGCTGCACCTTCTCTGCGGGAAAAATATGGACTTTGCACGTTCCGCTGCCCTGTGTTTCACTGAAACTTGGATCAGTGGATCGATCTCCGACGGCGCTCTGCATCTGCCGGACTCCCAACTTCACAGAGCAGACCGCGTCAAGGAGCTGTCGGGGAAAACCAAGGGCGGTGGAATATGCTTCTACTTTAACAAAGGTTGGTGTAATGATGTCACAGTGCTCAGTAGATTCTGTGGACCGAACGTTGAGACATTTTTTATCAACTGCAAGCCCTTTTATTCTCCGCGCGAGTTCTCCTCCTTCGTGTTCATCGGTGTTTACATTCCACCGCAAGCTAATGTGGATGTCGCACTCCAAACATTAGCGGAACAAATCACGGACATTGAAAAAAAAACACCCGTACTCATTTTTAATTACCCTGGGGGACTTCAACAGAGCGAAATTAAACAACGAGCTCCCTAAATACAGACAGCATGTCACCTGTCCGATGAGGGACAACAACACGTTGGATCACTGCTACACTGTAACTAAGGATGCTTATCGCTCGGTCCCCCGCGCAGCTTTGGGACACTCTGATCACTGCCTCGTCCATCTCATCCCAGCCTACAGGCAGAGACTGAGAACATCTCGGCCTGTGGTGTAAACGGTGAAGAAATGGACCAACGAGGCAAAGCAGGAACTACAGGAATGTTTTGACTGCACCGATTGGAGTGTTTTTGAAGCTGCTACGGACAACCCATAGCAGCTTCAAAAACACTCCAATGATTACAAAACAGTAGTGTCAAAAACACTCCTGGATGATTACACAGACACTGTGACAGCCTACATTAGTTTCTGTGAGGACCTGTGTGTGCCAACCAAGACCTTCCGCACATACAGCAACAACAAGCCATTGTTCACAGCCAAGCTGAGACAACTGCGCTTGGCTAAGGAGGAGGCCTACAGATCTGGAGACAGGGCTCTGTACCGGCAGACCAGGAACACACTGACGAAGGAGATCAGAGTAGCTAAGAGGAGTTACCGTACTCTGGCAAGCTGGAAAAAAAACTTTTAAGCCAACAATCCCTCGTCGGTGTGGAGAGGTCTGCAGGACATCAGTGGCTACAGACATCCGTCCCCCCTTGCTGAGGTCAACAAGAACCTGGCTGACGACCTCAACAGATTCTACTGTAGGTTTGAATAGGACTTCATACCCACCACCCCCATTCCACTACCTGCAGCCCAGATCACACCACCATTCACACCTCCACTCCCCTCATCAAAGACTGTCTGAAACCCACCCCCTTCATACCCCCTGCCCGCCACAACCCCAACCCCCCTCCCCTTCACACTCCCATTCCCTTCACACCCCCAGCCCACCCCACCCCCAACCCCCCTCAATGTGACCATCCAGGAGGTGAGCCAGCAGTTCCACAGACAAAAGATCAGGAAGGCGCCAGGCCCTGATGGTGTCTCCCCCTCCTGCCTCAAGGTCTGTGCGGATCAGCTGGCTCCCCTTGCTGGACCCCCTGCAGTTTGCCTATCGGGCAAACAGGTCAGTGGATGATGCAGTCAACATGGGACTGCATTTCATCCTGGATCATCTCGACCACCCAGGAACATATGTACAGATCCTGTTCATAGACTTCAGCTCGGCGTTCAACACCATCATCCCTGAGCTGCTCTCCTCCAAACTTCACCAGCTCATAGTCCCCTCTGTCATGTGTCAGTGGATCACCAGCTTCCTGACAGACAGGACACAGCAGGTGAGGCTGGGGGCGATCACCTCAGACACTCGGACAGTCAGCACTGGTGCCCCTCAGGGTTGCGTCCTCTCTCCGCTGCTCTTCTCCCTCTACACCAACGACTGCACATCTTTGCACCCAGCCGTCAAACTCCTGAAGTTTGCAGACGACACAACTGTGATTGGACTCATCCAGGATGGTGATGAGTCTGCATACCGACAGGAGGTGAGACAGCTGGTGGACTGGTGTAGTCGTAACAACCTGGAGCTGAACACGCTCAAGAATGTGGAGATGACAGTGGAATTTTTGGAAGTTCCCCTCCCCTCTGCTCCCCCTCACCATCGCAGACAGCCCTGTGGACTCTGTGGAGAGCTTCAAGTTCCTGGGGACTACTGTTTCCCGGGACCTGAAGTGGACTCTCCACATCAGCTGCATCCTCAAGAAGGCCCAACAGAGGATGTAGTTTCTCAGGCAGCTGAGGAAGCACGGTGTGCCACAGGAGCTGTTGGTCCTGTTTTACACGGCAGTCAATGAATTGGTCCTGTGTTCCTCCATCACTGTCTGGTTCGGTGCTGCCACCCAAAGGGACAGGACAAGACTGCAAAGGACAATCAGGTCTGCTGAGAAGATCACTGGGACCACCCTGCCCTCCCTCCTACAGCTGTACTCCTCAAGAGTTAGGAGTCGGGCAGGGAAGATCATCTCAGACCCATCACACCCTGGACACAGACTATTTAAAAGTCTACCCTCTGGGTGGCGCTATAGAGCCCTCCTCTCATAACCCACCACATTAAAAGAACAGTTTCTTCCCCCAAGCCATAAGACACTTGAACTGCAAATGTTAAATTATTTGTCTTCCAGTCCTTGCAACCTGTTTACACATGCACTCTGCACTTGTACATTGTGCCCCCCCCCCACCTACTGCGTTTTGCGTCTTGTGTTTTGTATTTAGTATAGTTATTTATAGTATTTATAGTATTTATCTTAGTTAAATTTAATGTATGAATGTACAGTTTGAGACACCACCTGCCGGAAATAAATTCCTTGTCTGTTTTTTAACAAACGATAGCAATTAAAACTGATTCTGATTCTGGATTGGCCACCACAGAGTCCAGACCTGATCCCCATTGAGAATCTTTGGGATGTGCTGGACATGGCTTTGCCCAGCAGTCAGATCTCACTGGTGGTGGGCCGTCAGAGCCAGCAATGCTTTCTCCGCTGGTCCGACATAACCAGAACTCATGGTAATATTTATGATAAAAGTTAGTAATATCTTAATGCATTTTCCTTAAATAAATATATTTAAATATATGTATATATACACGTATATACATTATTATATATGCGTATGACATGGGCCAACACTGGGTCAGTGTTCCATTTTTAGGTTAGAGAGGTTTTAACCAATCAGAATTCAACTAGCCAGGTTAAATGAAATCTGCCCAGGTACTTCAGAATCTAGAATGCAGGTCTCCCTGCACTGTTAGTGAACGGGAACATATAGTTAATAGACAGATGCGATAGCCATATTTATTCATCATGGACATAGCCAATCAGATCACGAGTTGGCCTTCCGGCGCTTGCTAGCTAGCTCAAGTTCAAAGGCGGCGCTATGTAGACGCGCATTTGAAGAGAAGCTCTAGTGAGCAGAGGTAGTACAATCCTTTAACGAGTTTATTTGTTACTGGATTTGTTGCTGGAATTAAATTGCACAGATTAACTGCACAACCACTGGTTTTCGTCAGTGATATTGTACTTAGTTTGACTAAGAAGAATATCACTGAAGGCCTAGGTGTGAAATGCACTGGATCTCACCATTATCAATGCAAGATCTGGATGAAAAGTTAATTCATAAATCTTGTGACATTGTAGAAGGTTATCCAAACAATTTCACAGGGAATCAAAGCTAAAGGCAGTCGGAATCAAAGCTAAAGGCAGTCCAACAACAGATGAGAGGGTCTGACTTTTTTGTATCATGATCATGTCACCAAATTTTGATGATAAATTCTCAGCAGACCTTCACACATTGAACGTGAAAATGCTAAAGTAAAAGACAAAAAGAAAATTAACATTTTACTCTTCACAATTTATTATAGGAAAAGTGAAATTGGATATGGCTCTTGCAATCAATGTCATTTGGCAAATAATCACAAATGCAAGCAATGACCGTCATTTTAGTTTACCATTCTGCATCCAGTATTATTAAGTGGTTTATTTTCTCGTTTTGCGAGATGACGTCTACCTGAGTTACGATATGTGTAACAGATATGTTAATTGTTGTCCAAGCAACAACTCAGTAACTAAGTTAGAATAAAGAAAGTAAAGAGAATGAATGAGTGAATGAATGCATTGTAACGTTTATTTAAAAGCCTAATATGCTTTGTTAAAACAGTCATCTTTAGTGAAGATTACTTCGTTTTATTTTAGTAAACACTATTTATAACTAGTATTTTGCATGTAAAACCAAAATATACGTAAAGTACACACATTCACCACTGCAGTAAAAAACAAAATCAAAAAACGCACAAGTCCGTCAACAAAAGCGGTCCGACTGTCGGTCCGCTCGATCAGCTGTCCGTGGTGAAACAAGCACATTTTATTTAGCCTGCAAAACTAGAACTACCCGACTGGAAAATGTTGTGAACGTGGAACAAGTTTCGCAATTTAGAACTGCTCCTTCACTTTTATCGACACCACTAAATCTGACTTGTTTCGCTCTGTGGACGTCAAGCACGTCAATTATATAATCTGTCGGTATTAATCAGGGTATTAACCTTCTGGTTCATCTGTCAGCTAGGCTCAAACTTCAGGAGAACAACCTGTTCTTGTTCAACTCAACCATGGACGCGATTGTGAAGTTCACAAACCAAAGCCAAGGAAGGGACCGTATATTCAGGTAAGTGGATTGACGGTTTTTGTTGTAAAACCGCCAACGTTTTACCAGTGGAAATGTAACACCGAGTTTCATTGTAAAGTAGAGAAATAGGTGGACACTGCAAATAAATGACTTGACCGTGTCTTCTATTTCAGGACAACCCAATATGCATGTACACTTTCGATATATTTACTTCGAAAGAACTCCGAAAAAAATGACCTCGTGTCCAAACTTAAAAGTCTTGAAGCTACAATGAATTCTGGACGAAAATGTGAGTATGTCCTTCTTGTACACTATGAGGGAGGGTTCAGATCTGTACCGACAGCTGACAATTCCGGACTGTTCTTGAACTCACCAGCAAAGGACGCATGTCCGCTGCGTACCGCCTCATTTACACACCTGTATCGCCACCATGCTGTCACACAGAGCTGGAAAATGTGGGTCTCACCCCTGTTCTGATTTTAATAACGTTTATGTCCATGAATATTGATTATGAGAGCCTGTCGTCCCAGAGCTGGTGGGCTAAATAATTAGGTGTGTAGAAATAAGTTCAAAATAAGCGACTGAGTTCTTAAAAAAAGAGTCAAAAGAAACCATCATTAGAACCCTGTAACTTGGCTTTACTGTAGTTTCTATGTCTCTCTCTGGAAAGTATGCAGGTATATGTATTATTAAAAGTCATAATGCAAAATCTGTCTTTTATATGATTATTATGTACATATGTTACATATATTTTAGAGGTGCCTTTTTACATTTCTAGAACTATAAGTCAAGTCATTATTATATTGAGTTATTTATTTTGATATTGTGACTTATCAGATATGCAACATGAATTGCAATCAACACAGATAACAGTTTTGAATTAAATGGACTGATGGCAGTGATTCTGAGTACAGTATATCATTCTTCTTCAGTTTTTGGAATACTGCACATTTAAACAATGTTTTGCCCTTCACATCTAGTATGGACATTTGCAGACTGACAGTAGCTACAAGACACACGATCTTCATGGTTGGTCCACAATGGACACATGATCCTCTGTGAAAATGGTGATGCACCAAAACTACTGGTTTGGGGTCAGACAAATATCTCAGAGGGTTTGTCAGGGGGTCGTCCATGACACTATAGCTCATTGATGCTGCATAATAACCTCTGACTGGTTACAACATACAATGAACTGTGCAGAAAAGCACACCCAAAGTCTTCTCTATAAGGAAGACTTGGCAACACTGGCTAGTATTACTATATTGTTTTTTTTCCCCTCATCTCTTAATCTGCACATCATTTTAAACCATCATTTAATTGTTGAGTTGACATACTGTTAAAATGCTCTAAAACATGCTTATCACAGATTTCCAAAGCATTTTACTAATTTATTCAAATTGCCTCTTTTCTCCAAAATTCAAACCCTCTTCATTTACAACAATAATCTATAATTCCATTTATCAGATCATTCAGTTTCATCAGCTAAAACCAGCCATGTTTGAAATTTTGACTTGAAAAATAACTGAAATTAATCATTATTCAAAATAGGAAGCAACTGTCTTTCTGTTGGTGGCTCATTTTTTGGACTAATTTGTGGCACATACATACGACATGGGATGGTTCTGGGTTCTCAATTCACTGTAATGCCTAAAGATGTGCCCTGCTACTGTTTGTTGTTCGGACTTTTCTACCAGCAGGGGGTGGGGCAAAGCATTTCACACTGATACTAAAGGAGACCTTGTATTTTCAACTTTAAACAAAGAGCTAAACTAATTGTAATGAAATATATCTTAAATAAGCAAAACACAGCACCTATTAGTGAAACCTTTCAACCTGTTGTTTCATGATTGCCTGTGTATTTTCTTTTTTGCAGTTATGGTGACACTCCCATTATTATTCACACGTTCCGTTCCACGTAGTCTGTAGTTAATGATCTGAAATGTAGCAAAACCTGTTTTGTGTAAGTCACATCTGTTCACACTGCATTACAAACTGCACTGATGGTTATTTTCCCATTGTAAGGTGATGAAAACTTTATGCGAGTGGGTGTATCAATTGGCCTTGACAGCTTCCACATAGTGAATTTTGTCTGTAGCAATGGAGACATATAAGGGACAAAGGCTAAACTGCCTTGGTCGTCCCTGCATTATTTATTGTTCGTTTGGAGCAGCTGTCCTGCTTCTATGACCTTTCTGAGGATAATTATTCTGTATATTAAGATGAAATTTTAAATGAGACTTGATTGCATCCTGCTGCTGACATGTAACAGTTCTAATATATTTTTTCCTCCTTTTATGTTAGTACTCAGACTGGGAAACACAATAACTTCCATTGAGGCTGCTAAGCGAACCATGCAACTATCTGATCGAGTGCTGTGCCTGTGCCTAACCGTGGCCAACATCAACCGGGCCCTCTACTTTCTCTGTGATAATGTTGTGTGGGCCAGAAGTGTCAGTCTGATTAACAACATAGATAAAGAACGCTGGAGCCTAAACGCCTCTCGCTGCTACTTCCTTTCACTAGTTATGAATCTGACTAGAGACGTTTATGCAATCCTGCTGTTAATGGTGCAGAAAGGAAGAGACCGTCGCTTTAGACAGAAAATGGATCAGCATCTTCATAACAATCCTGAAGTAGCTGATGTTGTCATTCCACAGCTTGATACTTTTCTTTTTCTGCTGTTAGAAAGTCTAAGATCACATCCAGATGTTGCCTTGGATGTGCTAAAAAATACATGTGATCTTTTCATTCCCTTACACAAACTAGGTATATACCAGACACATGCAGGTGTGGTGGGATTCTGTGGTCTGATTTCCTCACTGATCGGGATTGTAACTCTTGTTCAGCCCAAGTTAAAAATAAAACCATGATAAGGAGAGCTGAGCTGAACAGAACCAGAGAGAAAACAAGTATAGTGAGATGTCATCCAAACAGCTGCAATTACAGGCTGAGTTCGATCGAGTTGCACTATGAGAGGTGCTGGCATAATTATTTTAGGATGAGCTAGAATGACTTCACTTTTCTCAGGTCAGCAATGACTGAAGAGTTCACAAGTTTTTGTAATGAAGAGATTTCATCATGTGTAAATTATTTTGATTAATGGGTTCATGGAAATGATGACATCATGCCCAACATATTTGAAATGTAAACAAAGTATACAAAACAGGAAGCATTTAAAGTTGACAAAAACCCTGTTTATAAGAGAACAAAAACAGTTTTCATAGCTATTTATATCGTTTGTCATTTAAGAGCCAAGGCAGAACTTTACATTCCTTCAATAATTCATGAATTACTCCATACATTTATCTCTAAAGGTACTTTAACAATAAGAGCTCATTATTGGTGCAAGGTTTTTCATTCATCTCTTTGACAAACAATTTAGCGATGTAAAAGTAATTTGTCAATTTGCTCCTGAATTCTTTCCGTTTTGTGAATAAAATGCTGCTAAGTGATTAACCTCGATTATACAAGTGATAAACAAACCGATTCTCAAAGACAAGTGTTTTTAAATTTCTCACCTTTTCTAAATCTTTTCTATTTAACACAGAATGAACAAAAAACCATGAAATATCATTTATGGCTAAATACTGTGTTAATTATAAGAATTTCATGTTTTTGTGTGCATATTTTCAATGTCAAAATAATCGGTATCCTCTGAGTAAGTTGTAGAGAACGTCTTACAGCTGCAGGTGCACAATATTGTAGATTATCATGTGTAATGGTTTCAACAAGTTCAGAAGATTAAATGTTTTCACTGTGGTTTCAAAAAGGTAATAAAACGCTACTCAATAACTGACATTACGTTAAAATATGTTTGTATTTAATGAATTTACTTCATTAGTCATTTATGGTGGTGAATAGAGAACAGTTGTGGTTGGTTTAAAAACAGCAATGTTGCCCTCTCAGGGAAATATGTTGATTTTCAAGGAACTTTATTTGTCAATTATAATGAGACAACAATACAGTTTTTATTTCTGAAAAGCTGTTTCCAAGAGGAAGATATTGTGATCAAGTATTCACCATTAAAAATTGCAAAAATATATTCCATTTCCCTTTCACCATACTGAGATTTGCTGTTAAGAAAATGAACTAACTATGCAAAGATAAAAGACAAACACATAAAAATCAATAAATAAAGAAAAGTTCTCCTAGCTGTAACAATTGCAGTCATTTCTAATTGGCAAAGTATTTGATTTCACATTTCTGCTGAGGCATTGTTTTTTCCAAGGAACAAACCAGTTAAAGGTACCAGTACATAATTTGTATAATGAGTGTGTTGGACAGGAAATGGAAATTAAAACATAATTCAAACCATTCTTTCAAAAATATATGCAAAATACTTAAACATGTGTTCAGCTGGTGACTTGGAAAACTTGACATGTTAAAATTTCCATGAGATAAATGTATTTTAAAATGATTTCATGACAGTGCTGAAGAACTTCATACATTTTACTTTGAAAAGTGGCAACAGCGTGAAATTACAGATGTGTAAATACTGCTAGTGTTGTAGGAAATGCAGAGTCAAAGTCAGCTTTTTGAATGAAAAGGCACCTTCAGTAGTTAACTCATGCAGATTACCCTTTAAAAGAAACTGTCACAGTAAGCATTGAAGCCATTTTAACAAGGATATGGTTGCTGAACAGCCCCATATGGTACACATGGTAGTTATTGTCATTCATATGATAATAAATGATATTTTCCACTAACAATGTCTCCTGTGATTTCAACAATTTAATATTTATTTTATGATTGGCTAAGGACATAGGCCAATGTTTTTATCCCACCATTATCAGTTCATTCATGAATTCTGTACCTTTCTGCAATGAAGGAAATTGTGAAACACAAATAATTATGTGCATCTGAGCAGATCTTGTGTTACACTGGACAGCACCCTGACCAGAACAGAGTTGTCACTGTAATCATCAGACAATGATCGCAAGTAGTGTGAATCTATTTGCAAAGATTATATTGACAAAAGAAACATGATGTCTGACATTAAGAGATCAAAATACTGCTAAAGAGAGAAAAAAGATAATTTCTGTAAGTGGCCTGGGGCTTTAAAAAGCCCATTACTCAGTGGTCAATACTAAAAAATATTCTTGATCCCATGTGCCAAGTCCCTTGGTCTGAATTCTTCACTATGATATAAAAAATTCACTTATTCAAAATGAGATGATAAATACTGTGTGAGTAAAAACACAATTTTTCTACAATAACTCTTTGACAGTGGTGCTTGATAAGACTGGGCAGTGAATTAAAGTCCTTTACAGTTCATGATTGGAAAGAAGAAAAAGCAAAATGTTTAAGATGTAGATAGTACAAAGAAACACAAAATATGTGTCCAGTAACTTTCCTTCAGATTAAAAGAAATAGTCTGAGAAGGATATAGCTGTGCAGCCTAAACCTAACAACATTACGTAACAGGGATACTGCCATACTGGCAAATGACTGAGTATATACTTTAAGGCAGAGATTATTATTACACTTACATTAATTCAAATATCCAGAGGACCCTGAAATCACTACTTTCTACTTCAGGCCACATCTAATTCAGGTGAAATAAAATGACAGGCTGTGGTTGTTGAGATTGTCCTCAATACAAATAATTCCAGAAAGTCCAACATGAGTCAAGAGGCCTGCTGCAGCCTCTAGAGCAGTGGTTCATAACCTGGTTTCAATTGAAGATTTGATGAAAAGACTACTCCTCCTTTTTCCTTTTACCTATCAATAAACCGATCCCCACAGCATTGTGCAAAGTTGCTAAGAAGGGTTCGGTGCATGCACACATGAAACTGGTGGGGTTCAGTTCCTCCAACAAGGATAAGAACCACTGCTCTAGAGCTCAGCCTGCTTCTGACACCTAACTGAATCAAAGTGGTTTGATTTGAGTAACTGACCCACAGTGACATTTCCCCCGCTTCACACACTCCAATTTGTTCAAGGCATCTCTATCACATCCCAGCAGAATATCATCAAAATGTAACACTCACTGAAGTGACTCATTCTCATTCAGTTAATCCCTCATCAAGAGTTGAAGCAAATTTAAAAAAAAAACAACAACTGAATGTCAATTTGAACAACTTGATGACTGAGAAAAATACCCTGCATGCTTTTTACAGCTGCATTTAAACTGATGTTCACAGAGCAACTTGTAGTAAATGTAGTCTTAATGTAAATGTAGCATGACTGCTATCTGACATCTGCATCAGTGAACAAACCTGTGATGACTTAAGAGACATTTGAGTTAACGATGAAAAGGCAGTTTGTGGTAGGCGCTGTGTGGGTGAAATTTGAACCAAATGTGCAGTTTCACTTATCTCTAAACTATCATAGTGCTAGGAGGAATGTTGTTGGCATTTTCCGATACTTCTTAGAAAAGGAAACCGATTTTTGGCAGAAAAGCAACTAAGTAAAAATCCTTATAATCACAGACTGGATCAGACTGTCTAGCATTTACCTCTGTAAATTATGCTTTACATTCATTCTGTGATCTTTTAACTGATGAGACGGAAATTAGTTTTTGAAGGTTTTAGTTCCATTGAAATAAAGGTTGTCTTTGTGGGTATTAAATTTTGTTTGCACTTGGTCTTAAAGTGAAATTTCATCTCCAAATCTAAAATACATATTTTCCACATTGCCTGTAGTGCTGTGTGGTTTTTTGCAGGTTTTGGAAAGTTTTGCTGAGTTATTGACATTCCAATAACCAATAATCATTGCTATGCTATCTGGTGAATATAATTAGAATACACTGGTGCTGGTTGTACTCAAAGAACTAAAACTTGAATTTAAAAAACTTGACAACAAAGTCTATTTTTAGAAGCCAGGGCAGTTTACTCAAGGTAATCCACACAACCCTGTGGCCAGTGTCATGTAGGATGAACTATCCCTTTAAGAGAGATACCTTGTGACCATATTAATATTAAGTGATCTTATCACTGTAACTGAGGTGATTGAATGGTTTATATCAAAATTGTCCTATCACAAATAAACACATTTTTCTGTTAAGTTTAAACTTTAGTAGCATTTGCTTTTTTTCTGTACCATAGGTTGAATACTTCTTTTTAAAATAAAATCATGTCTGTTATAACAAGATAGAGACTAGAGTTAAAATGCAATTAAGTAGAGAGGATCACATCTATTTTGCATTTCAGGAAAAAAAAGATTTGGCTGTCACTGTCATGTGACTGTTTTACAGCAGAACAACTCCAGCCATTACAGCGAGAATCATTGAAAACCATATTGTTAAAGGGCAACGTTTGATCACGAGTTGGTGGTCTCAGCCCACTTTTGAAATACAACCTCAATCCTCAGATACATCCACACTCTGAGGAATAAAGTGAAAAGTGTCTCAGCGACTGGCAGTCTTTGGGTCTATTAGGAGTCTTTTGGTCCAGTCATATTCCACCCGTCTGAAGGTAGAGGATGCTTAATACGGGAGTTCCTGTGTTCGATCAAAATCTACGATCAGGCCTTTGATATGCGACAGTTTCTGATGGAGGTAAACACATCGCTTCTTCTCTTCCCGATAACCAGGAAACTTCTGGAAAAAGAAAAAAATAAATAATGCACATCAATATCTAACAGCATAGGCCATATGCAAGGCCAGGAACATGAAAGATGACAATAGATTTGATTACAGATGATGTTAAACTATCCAATGACAGACAGATAGGGCATGCTCCATTAAATCTATGTGCGACACAAGAATTTCCGATGAACTCCTGAACTGTATCAATTGTTATGCCAGAATATTCATCTCAATAAAATACAACAGGAAAGGATGTTTAATCGTGAGTTAATTTACTATATTAACAAGACATAAATGTTGTATACTGGCATTGCTACACTTTTGTAAAAAAATTAAAATGAATGGGTTCATTTGAGCAGTTGATACATTAAAAAAATGTGGCTGAATTTACATAATTCTTACTTTCTTATATTTTTTGTACTTTTGTAGTATTTGGTCCTCCATAAGCTGAAAAAATACAAAAAGGAAAAGGGTTAGTATATTTGATCTATTCTTTGTTGTTTCATTCAAAAGAGAGCAGTTAAATGCTCCTGGTCAGGACCAGTACCTTGTACTCTTGTGTTCCTGGAGAGAGTGTGTTGATCTTTGAACCCAGCTGAACAAACATCTCTGTGATAGCCCCAATCCGGTCATGAAGCGCTCTGTATTCATCGTACTCTGCACAGAAGTCGTCCTTGTACTGTTGACGCTGCTCCAGTGCTGTTATGCTGCTGTACTTTCTGTAAAGGACAAAAAGAAGATAACAAAATGACTGAGTTGTTTGTTTTAGGGCAGACATAATCTCCCAATATGAAGTGGTTATTCCCTGATCTTTCCACTAGATGGCGCTGCACAACAGTGAAATGAGTTGCCTGCCAGGACCATGATGTGTTGACCAGATGTATAAATATAAGCCATAAGATCATTTGTTTTCAAAGTGATTCTCAGTGAAAGCTTTGTGACAGTTCATTTAGACATGTGTTTTACTCTCCTCTGTTTATGTGAATGCTTTGAAGCTTTACTTTTTGGATAAATTGGTTTGTTTTCTCAACAACAGTGGGTTAGACACCAAAACCTTAAGTCTTCAGTGACATATGACATCAGAATCTCCATATGTGGAACCACAGAGGCTGGGACAATTATTGGAATCTGAAATGTTTCCAAGTCTTAATTTATAAAGTTAAGCAGTGTCCATTTATCTTACATTAAATAGTCAGGAAGTTCCTCCACTGAGGTTCGATTGACAGGTGATTTTTCTTCCTCGTGGCCTGAAGATAGGAAAAATGCGCACGCACGCATGCACACACACACACACACACACACACACACACACACACACACACACACACACACACACACACACACACACAAAACAAAGAAATGTTAAAACTATCTACCAGTACAAATTCAATAAATTGCCACGTTAGGACTGATTGAATCCTCTGACTGCTTCTGATAAGAGATCTGATCCAAAGCAAGCAGTCACATCAGCAGCTCAGAGCAGGAGGCAACGCTGCCTGCTGATTCGCTTGACCATAGGTCACCCAGCTGTTCCACAGTCAATCATCAACAGACTAGAGCACAGAATGAGGACTGGAAGGCAGCGAAAGTTTTTCAGGTCCCAACAGCACTTACTGTTCTCTCGAATGAAAATGTATGAATTTCTCTTTGTGGGCTTCCAGCAGCAACTTAAGCTCAAACCTGAGGAATTTTTTTTCCTCTCTGCTAAACGAAAGCTTAAATTATTGTGGCTAGAACATGTAATTTAAAACCTTCACAATGGCAAAAAAAACCCATAAATTAAATACAACAAAATCTTTCAGACAAGGGAGACTACATATTTATCGCCATTTACCTTTGACATTTTCTTGGTTCTGTTTCAGGTCAGGACTGGTCTCGATCCAGTCTGGTTTTAAACGTTCTCTTTCTTTGTCTTTGTGCTTTTTGGATCTTTTCTTTTTATGTTGGCCATTGAGGAACTGTTGGTCAGCGCAGATGTCTGTGTGTGGCAGCTTAGAGCTGGGTGTAGTAGGAGCTGGTACTGTCCTCTCCACTTTTGGAGTTGTAGAAATCCCGCAAAGTTTGTGAGGTGAATAGAGACGATTTGGACTCCCCTGGAGATGATTGTTGGTCTTGTCAAACTCAAGTTTGACTTGCATGTTAGGATTTCCATGATTGGACGATGTATGAGCTTCACTGGTGCCAGAGTCACCACAGGAGGACGGCTGCAGAGGCAAACTCGAATCTAGTCTTTGTTTTTTGGGGGTGTGGCAATCTGTAGCATCTGAGGGTAATGGGCGTTTCTACAAGGGAAAAGAGAGCAAAATAATTGACCTGGATTGGGAATATTAAGAGTGCAAATAGAAGTTTCATGAAATTTGTCAAAGTGCCAGCAGTATGTGCAAAAATAGATATTTACTTAAAAGCTGTAGTTTGACACTAGGGGATGTAGTTATTTACTGAGAGCTAGAGGAATTAAATACTGTATGTAAAAATGATTACAGTATTCACAATTTCATGGAGGATTATGAACTAGAGAACTGCTTAGTCATGAGTTGTAATCGCACGCAGTTTTATTTGCTTTTTGATCGCTGTCAACTGATCCTCAGCAAGAAATACTGGAGAGAGCAACATATTAAGCTACTCTAACACTAACCAATGGAACATATTTACCATACTATACATGAGTTGTATCTATCTTCTCATCCATCTCTTGTTAATTAAATAAAAAACATTTTTTCACCTAATTGCTAAAATATTTTTAAATTCCAGGTATCATTAGAGTTAGATAGTCGCCACTCATATTTACACAAAGATACAAGGGCTGGAATTTACATGTATTCATGTTTTGTACTTTAGTACAACTTTGAGTTATTTGTATTTTCATTAATAATTTATCATTCGCAAATAAATTATGAGCTATATCATGCAAATAACATTGCTGATTGTACCTCATACTTTTGTATGCAGGAACTGAAGTAAAAATGAAATGCCTGAGTTTTACTTAGAAGACAGTATGTGACATTTATTTAACCACAACATCTGAGCACTTCTTCCGCCTCATATTCCCATCATGTTAGTCGGTAAAAAAGGACATCCTTTGGCTATTCTTAGTCTTATAAGAAAGAAAGGGAGTTAAGGAAAATAAAACTAATTAATTAAAAAAAGAAATACCACAAAGATATTCTTGGCAGGACTGAGTTGTGAAGAAGGGGAGTCCCCAGCGGTTTTGTGGAATGAATGGTTGGATTGGGGGCTCTTCAGGTGGTTGTTGTGAGGTGGCTGAAGTTTCCTGAAGAAAGAGTCAGAACATTGCATGTTCAAGAGGACAGCAAGGTGACTGGCCTTTAAAGCTAAACAGGAAGAAACACTAATGCAGATGGGGATTTCTCTAATCACTGCATTATGAAATTGTTTTATTATTTCAAATTTTTTGCATTATTGTTTGATGTGTTTTCTGTCTCTGTTCATGAGGCAGCCAGAAAGACTAAACACAATCCAGCAAGAAGAACAATAGCAGCAGATTTCACCTCCTGTGGAGCCAAACCCTCTTTGCTGTTAATCTGCTTCCTACAGTTCCTTCCTCAAGCAGACAAGTCACCCCCCACAAAACCCTCTTTATCATATGGTATGTGTGACTGTCATGTAGAATAATTTAACATATTTATATCACTGTTGGAATGACAGCAACAGGAAGAGTTAGAATGAGAAGAACTTACTTTAAATAATGAAATCTCAAGGGCAGGAATGTGAAGTTTTGTGTGTTTACAAGTTGTCAAACTCTAGTTTTATACTGTGTGGGCTGCAAGTTTACTGGTAGACAGAGGAAAAGTGAACAAACTGCTCATTCTGCAAAGCTCAGATTGGCTTTTCTAAGCTAATGCTATTTGGCAACATGGTGCAGTGAATATTTTCCTCTGCTTTGATGTGTCCATTAAGAGATTCAACAGCGCAGAGAGGTAGTCATCTAAAAGCTCCCCGATTTCACAATGATCACAGCAGACCTCTACATTACTTCAGTGGTCTTTCTGTATTCATGCCAACACTGTCAAAACGCATCCATCCCTCTGCCGTTACTGCATAATCTACCCGGCAAGTCTTCATAGGTCTAAAAAAAAAAAAAAGGAGAGTAACAGTATATCAACCGAGAGTTTGATGAAAATATGGGTATGACTCTCTATTCTATACAAGAATTACAGGAATTGTCGTGTTTACGGAGGAGACATTGTGAACCCTGCTGTCTCTCGTAGAGGTAGACCAAAACCATCAGGGCTGATGATAACAAAGTGAAGCAATGACGCATGAACAATAAACAATTGTCTGGATACCTGACTGAACTTCTGAATGAGCACCTGGATCAACATGTGACAAGAAAACCTAAAGCCATGTAGAGGTCTACACGGGACTGCTTCAACATTTCTGTTCCCAGAATCATAAAAAATAACCCACAATGCTTTTCAAACCTTTAGAAAATTATCCCCCTAAGAACGAATCCATTGTTGTCCAGGACTTTTCTGTTGATGGCTTGAAATCGCATTGTAACAACAAGTAACAACACATATTTAATGAATTTCTGTTAAAAATTCAGGTATAATGCACACTAGAACTAAATCTGATGATAGCTCAGCTTAGTCTAAACAAAAAAGAAAGTCAACAGCTATCCTCCCTCTGGTTACAAAAACATGCTTGCTGGACCTCTAAAATTTCATTAAAGAGTAATAAGTACAAAAAAATATATATACTGTGGATATCAGTGAACTTTAGGTGCTGTTATTGTTGTTTCTTTTACCCCATTTTCAGTCTTTATTATAATAATTGCTAATTATCTGCTAGTGGTAGCTTTAGTACATTTCCCAGATGTAAACAGTATATTTATTTCAAGTCCTCTCAAACAAGTGTTTTGTTGTACAGTATTCTATATTACAAACCTGATCAGCAGCCGGTGGATGAGTTGTTTCTCCTCCTCCAGGTATCCAGGCCAGTCTCTCTGAACTTGTCTGTAGAGCTCGTCCTTCAGAGAGTAGCTGTGGTCTTTAGGGTTCAGTTTACCAACCTGAAAAACAGAAGGTTCAGCTTTGGTCAACAAACAAACTAAAATGCCATAATTCTATGACATATTTAAAAAAAAGAGCTTTTCTTCCAATGGGCCTTTTACTGTTTACTGTTTCAAACCGTGCTCTTATCCTTAATTCTACTGAAACAATTTAAGCAAGCCAAATACTTTCAATTCAGAAAGTAGTCAGATCCCAGTTGGAGACACCCCACCCCTCTCGTGTCAAAACACAATCTTCTCTTCCCAAGATAATTAAAGCACAGCCCTAATTACAGCTACAAGTGGCAGCACAGTCTCCACTTGATGACTGCAGCGGGACACTCAAGCAGAGCGAACACAGGAGATATGTCTGAGATAAACTTACTGAAGACACCATTTCAGATTAGCTTTACAGCCGGCAGTCTGCTCATCGCTGTCATTAGCAAAATAAGTTGGGGGCTAATTTATTTTGATAGTTTCAACTAGTGACTTGGTGGTATTCATTTTAGCATTTTTCTATGTTCTTCTAGTTGTTGCGTCTGTATCATTACTCAACAATCTCACCTCATCTAGCACTGAGGTCAGGTCAGCCTTGTCCTTTAGACTGGCCCGTTCCCTCTCCAGCCACAGGAGCAGCTCAGGTTTCCGGTAGGGCTTTAAGGCCAATAAATGCAGGATACGTTCCCTCAGGGGTCGGTGTGCCACAGGATTGAGAGCCAGGCTCCTCTTGTTGCTGGGGGAGTGCTTGTTGCTGCTATCTGACCCTGATACCAGAGCCTGCTTCCTCTGTACCTTCACACATTTACCTGCAATCAAAGCAAACGGATGCTCATCAGTTTCAACAGGACATTTCTGATGATAAGGGAAAGTTTTTTATTTATTTATAATATCATAATTTTCACAGCAGAAATACAAAGCTACTTTTGGAATGACTATCTTAAGTAGTAAAGTGAACATATAATCAGTAACCCAGTCCTTAGAACAGTTATACACTCCTATACAGAGAAAAACTCATTCCTTTAGTCTTAATTCTGTTTCTCTGTTGTCATGTAATCTGCTTTGCACACGTAGCATTACGTACACACATTAACACCTTCAACTCAAAATGATATGCAGTCATGTACCTTTCTGTGTCAGTGTGCAGGAGCAGCGTTACTGTAATAGCAAAACAAGGGTTGACAGTCGTGTTCGCCTGCTGCTACATAAACAGTGGAGCAGAGAAACTAAAGCAACCGACACAGATAGGCCCTTTCTTCTAGTTGCAGCACTAATTCAGTTAGACTCATGCAGACTGTAATCTCATTACAACATTAAGCCATACTTTGGAGGTTTCTATAGGTTGAATCGTAACAGCACTTTCACAGAGACGTGCTAGAAGTATCATGTATAAGTATTCATGACTTATTGCAAAACATCAATACTGTAAATATTTCTGTGTTCTTAAGGCATTAATAAGTAATTAGTCAGTTTTTGAAATTTGCAGAATTTATAGCAATATTCTTCATAAAATTCAAATTATATTACTATGAATGCAAAATGCACAGGCAGTTTAATCATTGACCTTGAGTCGGGGTAAAGTTTTAGGAAAATATCCTGCCTGCACTGAAACAACCTGCACTGCCACATTTCAGGCAAGCAGAAACGAGACACTATGTTTCAGCAATGATAAATTAAAGGAGCCTCGGGGAAGTTTCAAAGCACTGCAAGGCAGTTTCTGACAGTGATGTCTCACTGACTGCTTTCCACTACTGTGGTTGTATATAGGAGCAACACACACATTTCAGTTGCAATTTGTCAGTGTCTCCTTCAACATAAATGAACTTTAAATCATACATTATGTAAATTGCAGACATTTTTCTGCAACCTGTAATTCTGAGCTGGTGTGCCATAAAACGAGTCACCACTAAACAACTGTGTTTCTGTGTGATCCACATCTCATTCTGTCTTCTTTCTCGTATCTACAAGAAAGGAACAATGAGTAATTATATGTTTCTAACCAGGATCACATACATGGACATGCTAAATATTTTGAAGAGGTCTCAGTACAGAACCAGCCCCAACAGCTGGTTTCCATAAAAATTGTCCTGTAGCACCGGTCTAAGCATGTGTCCATTCATAAAAAATAATGTACACCACTGAAATTGACATGGGGCTTGTAAATGTCATGAAGCCCAGTGGATATATAATTTCTAAACCAAAGGCATGACTGGTTTTATCAAAAATTAAGACTCAAGCACTGAGGTGGCAAATAAATACTAGTAATTGCAACATCCTTCCTTTAAGTTTAATATAAAAGATGTTTGATCAATTGGAATTTCATTAAATTCTAGTCAAAACTTTGTCAGTACGAGACTTGTTAACACATATTTCTGGAAAACTTAATCACATTAATGGTGCTGGCAGGCAGGCTGGCACAGTGCCTGAGCAATCTGGTCAGAATGAAAGGAAAATTACACGAAAGAGAGGCTTGCTTCTCACATGAATAATTACAAGCCAGCATTTTGATCAATTATGTGATAACTTCCATGCCATATGGCAGGGTGAAACGGTGAGAAGCGTTGGTTTAGAAGCTTCCTGGAACATGAAAACTCTCCAGGTATCTGTCCTTGATCCTTATGTGTTTTGAAGGCTGGAAGATAGAACAGAACCTATATACGACTATTAAGCAAAGCTCACTTGGCCCCGGCTTGATCTCTATTGCTGAACGGCTCCAGATGTCCTTCTCCACCTGAGACATGCGCTCTCGGGTTGTTTGGTAGGAGTCATCTGTGGCACAAACTGTGATCTTGTCCTGAATGCTGCCTTGACCCTCTAGTTGATCCCTGCCCTCCCTGTGTGAAGGAAAAGAGACCAAACTTAACTTTCTCTTAAAATTTCTCATTCGGATCAAAAGCACAAACTGAAAGGGTTTCACTCTTATTCAAACTGGTTCAAACTGTGACATTTGTCTGCATGTAATTTTCAGCCTAATGGTAAAATGCATTAGTTCTAAAGGCCAAAAGAGTTCCAGTTCTACACCCAATCTTTAACAACCCTGTTTGTCCCTTTAATGTCTGTTGTGGCAACATGCCTCAAGCACTTAAAGCCAATTTATGCACTATGGTGAAGACAGGCATGGATATGGACATAGACTTCTATTTGTCTTCTATATTCATTTCACACATATGTGGGACCTTGAAAGAGAATTTACTGTTATGAAGCAATACCATTATTTGTACTGTAGCCACAATACTAGAAAGATATGACAACGAAAGAGAAAAGGTGAAGCAAAGAAGCTTATTTTTTTCTTTTGCCACAATATATTTATTAGGTTCATTATCATAACCTCTTCTGGGCTGTCACTATAGTTGTTGTTCTCAAAACTTCACTGCCCTACTGCTGTCATATTAATGTTAGCACAACAATCATTACAAAAGAATGTAGGCACTAAGGCCCCGTCCCCGTTTTGTTGCGTTTACACCTTCCGACCACATGACAACGCAGATATCCGGAACGAAAAAGCAACTTTTTGAAAACGCTGGCCAAGGGGGATTTTTTTGAAAATGCTGAGTCTGCGTTGTCGTTCGGGCGCTGTATCTGCAACTTTTTTTATCTGGGGGGCGTGTCCCTGCGACCAAAACCGCTATGACGTCATGCATGTGACCCGAATCTACATGTCCAAACGGAGGTAAAACCGGCTATTTTCTGACGTATAACAGCTCCACGTCGAAGACGCATTGATAAACATGCTTTGCACTTAAATATTTGTTCGTCTGTTTCTTTATTTATGTGTCATAAAGTTTAGATATGTATTTAACTATTTATTCATTCATTCATTCATGTTCCTCGCCAAAGACGCCGACGACAGTTCAGGGTCAGACCGGGATGTGCTGTCTGCTGGTGGAGAACTCAGTGATGGAGGTTCTCCTCCAGGAAGAACACCGTGAATTTCTGCACGTCCCGGTCCTCTCTCCTGTCGTTCTCGGAGTTGTTCTGCTTATACACGTGTTGATAAACGCGCTGATGCGTTTACGTGTGGACGGAGATTTTTTTTAAAATGCTGTTGTGTGGACGTGAAGCATTTTCGATGCGTTTTCATAAAGTTGCGTTTTCAAAAAATTCCGGCATCGTGTGGACGGTGCCTAAGGGATTGGCCGTTTACGGGTAGACGTATCTGTTTACATATAGAAAAGCAGCATAAATGGGCCCTGAGTGTTATTATAGTTTTGTTTAAATGTATACAATGGTACTTGCCTGCTGTTGCCACAGAGTTGGTTGACTGTGTAAAAGTCTGTGCAACTTACCCAGAGACATACTGGTGAATGCAGTCAAAGCTGGATTGAGGCTTGTCTTTGCTGTCACTGGACAGGTAGAAGGAGAAGACTCTGAATCCATCAGGGGATTCAGGGGTCGGCACAGGGATCTTTATGTACTATCAATAAAAAAATAGGATATGACATATGGAAGAGTGAAAACAAAGTTCCTCACTTTCTTGAAGTCATGGTAACTTTAAAAGTTTTACAGTTCCACTTTGACTCAATGTGTTGTGTAGTAAGCATATTTTTTTAATCTCTTCCAGATATATCCAAATCAATTTAATATCAAAATGGAAAAATACTGTTTAAATTAAAACAAACTGCAGCATACATAATTAAAATGTATTTGGCTAATATGGTCTTGTTATTTTTCCCCACAGTCAATGTGACCAAAACAATTTTGGATTTGTATGTTCTCAATTATCCAGATCATGGTTATCCAAAGCTGTTTAAATCAATCCACAATCAGTTCTCAGAACTGAAGAAGCCTCTTGGGTTAGAGGTGGTGATTTATTATTTATTTAAGAAACTTTCTTCAAATCCAGTGGATTGATTTAAACAGCTTTGGATGACCAAAATAATCTCCCACTTCGGCCAATCCCAGTCCACATGGTAACTCCTAGGTCAGGTATGACGACCTACAGTATCACCAGGCATGGAAGAAGCCTGATTGACAAAACCTAACAGTGGGATAGCACATGGCTTTTAAACTGAGTGATAACCTCTGCTGCCACTGTCCCCACAATAAAAGACAACAGATTGGTCTGTGATTGGAGTCTAGTCATCAGAAACCTGTTACATAGAATGACCTAAAAACCCACTTCTACAATTCAACATAGAAAGTCATTAACCAACAGATAATATGACCTTTAAAACACATTTTCTAGTCACTCTCTTCCATTCTGCCTGCAGCTGAAAATGGACAGTTTAATACTCTTTTTCACTGGATGCCCTAGATTAAACAGAAACTTGATTAATAACCATCATGCATTGCAAGCACAAATAGCTTCTTGGTTGCCAATGAGTCGCAGTGGTTGCAACACCTCTAGTTTCTCCTCTGTTTTATTTAATTTTGCAGCAGACCTTGTAGTGCCACCACAACATTAAGCATACAGGTGCATTTGGGGTCAGATCTAAAATAACAAACAAAAAAAATGCTCCTAATAAGTTACTTCTAAGTCATGCCGTTTCCCTGGCAGATGTGGTAGCAGAACTATAACTGTCACAAATGTCCAGTCATGCAGCAAAGCCGTCAAGAGGGTTTTTTTTGCAGTTTAGAGCCAATGAACAGCTTCTCTCCTCTACACCCCTCCTCCTCTTCTAAAAGCCAACACTCGCCATTCACCCTACCCCCATCCTCTCCCAGCTTTCGCTCATGTGCACACACACCCACCCATGTCAAAACAAAATGCAAAGCAGCCCACAAGGCCACGGACACTCGAGGCACACTGCTGACCATTAATTCTGACCTATTTATGTCTGGCCATTCACTTAACGTGTTAAAGAAGATCCATACGTATGCCCATTTTGCTTTTAAGGTTATTAAGGGCTATTAAATAAACAAAGCATCAACAAAAGCAGGGACAAGAAAAGAGGCAAGCTACAACCTCATGACTGACAACTGTAAGAAGGCAGAAGTAGTGATTGCAATGACCAAGATAAAAAGCAACAGCTCCACAAGTGTGGCTATTGACATATAGAAAGGCAGAAGAACTTATTTAGATTTATTTTATTAAGAGACCTGCTGCATAAAATGCTGTTTTATAGCACGATTAGAATAACAATTTACACATTAGGAATAGTAATAGTGCCACCATGTCCTCTCTTTCAGCAGGATGAGCCCCTCCAGCCATGCTTTAGGTTTGCCTGTCAACCCCTTCCATGCCACTGTGCACACTTCACATTCTAATTCTAATCAATGTCACTTAGGTCAGACTGCTCGGAGGTCATTCCTGTTTTATTCACAGCTTCATAACCATATGTCATTTAACCCATAAGTTCCCAGTTCCTGACTGCAAGCAGTCAAGAAGTGTAGCTTGTGTGTCTAATGCCAGGGTCACAATCTTAAACCTGAAAGTGCAGCAAGAGAAAAAACAAAATGAAAAATATAAATAATAATAATGAAAATACATAGCATTTGGAAAACAAGATTTTGTTGTAATTTTCAGATAATATCTGTACAGTAAATACAAAGCTACTGCCACTTGTAAGCTGATCTTAGCACAAAAACCAGAGAGGAATAGTGAGCAGCAAAAGCACCTAATTACAATGTTATTGCTGAAGATCTGAAATGAGTTCCTGCCTTTTAGTGAAATATTTCGTGAAAGTGATCCTGTAAAATTTTGTTGACAGTCTGCCTTAAGTGTAACAGTAAAAAGAAAAAAGTCAATAAACTGAGTCAATAATAGAAGCTGCAAAGTCTTATTTGCTACCATTAGCTAACATCAACTCCAACAGCAAAAGTGAACGCTGGCTTACAAAAATTACCCATTACACCCTGTTAAAATAATTAATAAGGTGCTGCATTATGTTTATGCACACTTAAAATGGTGTGTTTTTCAGCAGCAGAGATGTTCTTATAGCAACATTAGTTGTGAAAGAGAATTATATTATTTCACACATGCACACATATCAATTGACAATTGCACAAAGCAATTCATAAGGGATCAATTAAACAGCCAAGAGCTGTAAAGACAACTGCAAGCAAGAAATGGGACAACATGGGACAATGGACAGCACCATCATATATAAATGTAACAGTAGCACAAAGCAACAAACAAAGTCTTTCTCTGCCGACTGCTGGAGGGGATAGAAACTCACAGGTAACACTGCTCTTAGAGTTCAGTTCTTCTCGTATAACTTGTATTGACTTTTGATAACAATTGGGTAGAAAGTGTCCTAACCAAGAATATACCCCTTTTTCTACCAAGACAGTCCCATATGTCTGCTTCAGTGCCTGACCTGAAACCAACTCCCTGTGTTTCCACAGCCGAAAGACCAACTCTCAGCCAGAAGAGCTGGTGCCAGGGTGAAAAGGAATCCTTGCTGGTGTACAGACAAGAATCAGTGACGTCAGAGGCTGGGGTGTTAAAACCAGAACCTCATGCCCATCACTTCTAAAAACAAAGATATCATAGCATATTGTAGAAAACAAACTGTAAAAACAACTGTAAAAACAGACAGTGCCTCCTTGCACAGTGGTCTTTGACAAAACAGCAAGAAATTAAATAAAAAAACCACTATGTGAAGCTCTAGTGCCTCTCGAGTCAGAGGAAAGCCAAATTGGTTGTTAGATAGCCAACTCTTTGCTGGGGACTAGAACCAGCACCTGGTCTAAAGAGGCTTTGCTGATTCACAATATACAGAAGCAGTCGGTTAGAGTGTGATCACGCACTGAACAACCAACCAGAGCGTCAATATCAACATCAACATACATTCTCCTAACTTGCCATTTTAGTTTGCTGTTAATGCCAATGTTTCTCTCTTAATCACGTCTGGTATTATACTGTATATCTGGACGACAGGTAACATTTTCACTGAATACTAACTACGCCAACAAACTCAAGCTTTGCTGTGGTCTCAAACACTAGGGGTTTATAGATGACTTTGAACAAACACTTCAGAAAGCACTAATGATCGCAGCTTGTTGGTTACAAGTTGCCTTTCTCATCATTATGTCTCTAATCCTGATGAAATTGACTCACTCTTGATGTGTTTAATCAGTGAAAAGGCTTGTGCCCAAAAGTTTTGGATCCTGAAGCTACTGTCAGTCAAGTAGTAGGTGAAGATTTACAAAGAGATGCTGAGTCAGAGACCTCTTATATAAAGGTTTACTTTGATCCCAAGGTTTGTGTGTGTGTGCGTGTGTGTGAGTGAGGTCAAATATCTAGATTTTGAAGGAGATGGACCTTGTGCAAGAGAGAAACTATTGACAGTGAAAAATCTGTATTGTCACATCTTGCAATCAACAACAAACAAAAATAGAAGCAAAGATGTTGGATGTGTGCCCCTGTCTTTGAATGTGAGCAGCTTGGTTAATGAGTCACAGTGAGCTAACACAGGAGGTTTTTTAAGTTTTCAAATTGGCAAACAAGGGTTCAGACAGCTGATAAGAGCCCACAGAAAACACTGCTCCAGTATTCCCTGGTTATTATATATGAGTTAATGTGAGTCATTCACAGTATATTCTAATTTTGTAGTCGTGTATTGATGTACAGTCCCAAAATCGTTAGATAGGGATAGATAGGTATCCACTTTATTAATCCCGAAGCAAAATTAAAAATTAAAACATAATTAAATGATTTGTCTGTTTATAATCTAAACACAAATTGAAGGAGTTCAAAGACAATTTCGTTAATGTTCAAACTTTCCAACTTTTTGTCATTTTCAAAACACATTATTGGGTTAATTTCAGGCTTATCGCTGTATTACGGTACTTTTCTTTAAACATTACCCAAACACTACAGCTTTTAGAGATTCTTGAAATTTTACAATGCTTGACACACACCTTCAGTTGCTCAACAGGACTCCATTGTCATACCAGGTGCTTCATAATGTGTCTCACATTTTCAGTGGGGAAAAGATGTGAGCTCTGGGAAGGATAGTTTGGTACCCTAACTATTATTCTGAACTTTCGCTGAATGTGGATTGGCTTTTCTTATTAACAAACCAACAAAGATATCATTTGGATGGTGGCATGTGTTCTCCTAAAACCTTTATACACCGTTTAGCATTTGCAGCACCATCACAGTTGTCCAAATTACCCATATCATGGGCCCTTACACCGCCAATACCATCACAGATGCAGGCAGCTGAACTTTGTGCTGGTAACAATCTGAATGGTCCTTTTCCTCTTTTGCCTCGAGGACATGATAACCATGAATACCAAAAACTATATGAAATGTGGACTCAGAACGAGGAACACTGATCACAAAGAACACTGTTCACTGTCAATCCATCAGATATCAGCTCAGACCCAGAGATGTCTATGGGTTTCTACATGTGACTGATCTATGCCTGGTACTTCACATTGTATGATCTCAACTTGTATTTGTAGATGCAACAACAAACTCTTTGCTGACAAAGGTTTTCTATAGTCTTCCAGAGCCCGTACAGTAACATGTTCATAAATACAGTATTTAATGCAGTACTGCCAGAGGGGTTGACGGTCACTGGCATTTAGATGCTGGTTTTCATCCTTGCCATTTATGTGCAGAGATTTTTCCAGATATTCAGAATAAGGGGTTTATGAGCATTCCAAAACTTTCTCAGTCCACATTTTGTAAATGGATTGGTGACACACACATTTCAGAATGATATATTTACAAAAAATTATGAAGTTGTTGAGGTACAACTGTAGGTACTAATCTCTTTTTTGCAAATGAACAAGGAGGGAGCAGAAAATTACTGCTTACAATTTTTTAAAATGAAAATAAATGATCAAAGTGCTTTTTTGGAATGGGTTGGTACCTTGCAGTAGCATGACATACTGCTTTATTTATTTATTTGCTTTATTTAAAGCACCGTTAAAAATGAAAGTCATGTTCGAGGACAATGTAATTAACAATGAATTCAAGTTATATTCATTTAAAGTTTAGTGAAGTTTATCTGCTTAATGTCATTTCACCTTACTTATTCCTTGTTACTCCTACTCATCTTTGTTTAGGTTAACGACATGACAACTCGTCCAGCTCATAACTAGTGAAGGTAGTAAATACCACATGCTAATAATATTGTTATTATGATTGTGTGAGTTTTGTTTGATTTATTAATAAGAGAAAAGCTTAATGGGGTATTATTGTCACCATTAGTGGGTCCTATTAACATGGGGCAACCACGTAGGACTAAAATGGCAATCGTTATCACCTTGTCAATGCAGCCCCCCATGAAGTGTACAGGCCGATACAATAATGTCCTCTGGGGCCACAGCCCATTCACATCTGCTACTGTGGGGTCTGTGTGTTTGGAGATGTCAAATTCCTTCGAGCAGTTATAAGTTGTGAACTGGAGTGGAACAAAAAAAAAATCAAAGCGGGGGGAGTAGTTGAACAAGGACAAAGGACCACATCCATGATGTCCTTGTAAGATTTCATCTACAGTATAAGTCCATGGCCATGTTTAAACAGCTTGTCATCTTTTATGGAGTTAAAGCCTTCTTAACCCTGCTATTTGGTTAGGAAAGGAAAAAATTGCTTCACTGGACAGATCTACACCCCCTCCAGTCTTGTGCTTTTGCAAGCCAAACATCTGCAGGGGAAGATGAGAGGATAGTCTCTCTCTGTCTTTCTTTTCTCTGCAGACGAAAGTGAGAAGGCGAGGATATGGCTCTGGTATTTGGCATGGCAACACAGAATTGGGAGCAAGCACATGGATATGTGATTTACATTGAAGTCTTTGCCTCCTGCCTGTCTGTCCTGACACTAGTAACCATTGTCTTCTCATCTGACTCTACTCAGCCATAGCAGCTCTAAGAGCAACCCATCTTTTGTTCTAGCATCTTCCCCCACAAAGCTGAGTGCAATGGGCTGTCGGCCCGCCTGGATTATTCATGAACAGCAGGGACGTATGGCTGTGTGTTGTTGGGGGGCTCACGGAGGACTTGGTGGTTTGAGCCTATGTGGAGGGGGTCTATGGTGGCGTACAGTGAAGACAGTGCATGAGAGATGGCCCTAAACAGTGTTCCTTCTGGAATGTGAAGAGTAACCCAGCAGAGAAGACAGGAATGGACCCTGGCTGGAGAAAGTATATCTAATCCCAATCCCCATTTATTTTAGGGTTATGTGTTATAGATACATCAAATAATAGATTGCACAGGTTCAGGAATTGGCCTTATGGTAAATAAAACCAAACATTTTACTGTCTGCCATGTATCCTGTCAAACACACTGTGGGGTCAGATTAATTAATCTTATCCACGATCCCAAAGCACCATTCAGTATGATATACAATTCCACTGTGACTCATTTGTGAAAAACGCATGACAAAACAATGAGATGTGATTTCTAATGGACTGAATGGTGCATGCAATAAGTTGGGTGGATATTGTGGTTCCTGTGCTTAGGGCTCTATTCATTGAGGGGGGTTGGTAGAGACAGGAAAGCTAAAGAAGGAGGGGTGGGGACTGACGGGAGTTAGACTGGGGATATGGGGATGGGCAACAGTCGAACATCCCCCAAGGAACTGCCTGTTATGCCAAGCAGAATCAGTCTTTTTCCAAGAAGCTGGAGCTAATCTGTCAACATCAACAAACACACTCCCCACCCCGACACCCCATCTCCCTATACTGTAGGTGCCTTCTGCTTAGTGCAAAGAGGGATGGAGATTTACATTCACAGTAGTTGATAAGGAAGTACTGTATTTCCAGTGTGTAGAAAAAGAACATAAACTACAGTCACACTGAGATTCTGTTTTTCTGTGCAAGGATTCTCCCATTATAATTTCACTAATTTGGATCTAGCAGTCTGGATTGTTAAGAAGAAAATTTCCCATGCATGTTTGTTATTAGACCACAGATGACCCAGTGACACCAGTTGTGTGTTTAGCTGTTACGATGGAGCAACTCCACAGAATCACTTGAGGCACTAAACTCCCATTACTGGACATTCTCTACATGCAAGCAGGTAGTCTATAATCTTTTAACAATCCACAGATTGTGTGTTGGAAAGTACATCAAAAACCTGATTAACCTGTGGGGAAACTCTTCCCAAAACCTTAACTCAAGAGATCCAAAGACAAAGCAAGTGAAATTTTTTGTATACCACAATACTGATAAGGATTATACAAGCATGTTAAGTAGGTGGAGTACAGTATTCAAGACTCCTTATACACAACACTGCATTGATCCTGTTGGCCAAATCCAATTGAGCAACATTTCAAATCCAAGAGGAATAAATAAAATGCCTGGTAGACTAAGACTCAGTGAGCTGAGCAGAAGATGAGCGAATTATTTCATTACAGTTGAATTAGTTACAATACAGAAATATTCAGTGGATGAATAATATCAATCAAAAGCTCTGAACAGAAAGATTCTGACAATTCTAAAATGTTCTGTAAATAGCAACCTACACCTGAATAAATATTCAAAGTTCCTGATCTGAACATATTTAGATGGTAACACAAGATTGAATTATTATACAATAATAAATTATCTCAAAAGATTCTAATATTCATGGCTGAAAAGGATTAGGAGAAAAGAAAAAAGGAAAATTTAACCTTAAGTTAACACTAACACTGGAACATTAATAAACGGTTTCTCAATGTGCTCTGGACATCTCCATCAAATACTGAGACCACACATCAGTTACACACATGTCAATTATTATATCATAATTTCATTTTGCTCAATATTTGACTATTTTAAAAAATTTTGCTTCTGATGCCAGTGGCAAAGACCCGTTGAGCTATTGAGCACCTGACGCTCCTGCAGCCAAACCTCTGTCATCAATCTAAGGTATCTCATAATCTGTTATGACTCACAGCAAAAGAATTTCCCTCTTCATTTAATCTCAATGCCAATGGTTTGTTGTTGCTCATAGTCAATCTTTCTTCTTGAGTTAGGTTAAATTGAGCACAACTCAACCAATCACACAACATTAAAGTTTAAACATACAGTCCTTATTCGCAGTGGCCTGTGCTTGTTATCCTTTCATAATTTCCAATTTCCCAGTGTGATTGTTTCATATTCTGGACTGGTGATCCCAGCTTAGCTTGGAAAATAAATAAATAGAGCAAATCCACAACAGAGCAAACAAATTTGTTTTCAATGCACTGTATTTGTAATTCCAGCCAAATGTTTTTAACTTTACCATAATTTACATTCCCAAATCAGTTTGGATCAGTAATTTCTGATCTTTTACAGCAGTCTTGTCAACATAAAAATACTTGAAAAGACTGCCACAGTCATCGTAGCATCCCTAAAGATCCCTTTTGTGAAGCCAGAGAACATAAAAATGACAGAGAAGCTAACTAAAAGGTCCTCTTATAACTGCAGGATCTCATGAGGCTTGTTCCTAAAATACACTGTGCGATCTAAAGCTACTAAAGCCAAATGCCTCTGCATAAACACAGTGGGCCTCAGAGAACACAGAGGCTTAACACATCTGGATGAATAGAGCGGCGTGTGCCCTTTCAGAAACACATGGGACAACTCTGCCTCTCTCTGCTATGCCACTGGGAGAGGGCGGCTCTCAGACCACATTCCTTTTATTGTTATTCTAATTAGCTTCCAGAAAAAAAGGGAGAGAAAAAAAATGACGTGCATGCACACATACACAGTCACATACTGCAAAAGCTTATTTGCAGTATGAGCAAGAGGTGAAGCAGAGCAGTGTGGTGGTGGAGGGGGATAGAATCAGAACAGCCATGTGTGAGATAGAGATCCTGATGCCTCCCAAGGTTTCATGCAAGGCATGGGGGGGAAATGGCAAAATAATCAGGAGGGCAGGCAGCAGGGAGCGCAGGGCAAGCTCAGCCTTCACACAGTTGTCATGAGAATATCTTCAAGAGCACCTCCGCTTTCCCCTCATCCCAACGTTGCTGCTTTTATGTGACAGCTGTGCACATAAATACAGACTGGACCATAAACAAAAACAATTACTCCATAAAATGCATTTCAGCATTTATGAAGTGAGGGGAAAATTTAACGGGTGTCACAGCAAAAAAAAAAAAAAAAAATCTAACAGTTACAGCAACAGCGTTACACTTAGGAAACTTGCATTCATTCATACAAAATAAACCAATTAACAATATGTCATGATGTAACGGGACGTATAGCGCTCGAAGCCATCCAGGAATTTAAAAACGAAGCACTTTCACAATGGATAAAACATATTTCCAAATCTATATGCACCCTGCCCAGTGGAACAAATAAATCAGAACTTGCACAAGTTTTATTTCTCACTAAATGGGTATAACTCATGCCAACAAGCAGGCGCCGTTGCCAGGCCTAAAGGAAAATAAGCACTAGGATGTGAAATTCCAAGCCATGGGAACCCAGACCAGGTCTGAACATATTCCTAAATCTCTGGTGATTATTTCAAAGTAAAAAAAATATTTCTTTTCAACCTTCTGCTTTAACAGAATGAGAAAAATGTCTTATCTCCTTTGTTGATTTCTTTATATTTGCACCACATATTCCCTTTTCTTAAATTTTGTTTCATTCCTTCAGACAGTAGATGGATCAAACTATATGCTTTACTTTTCTGCAAAAATACAGTTTTAATCATGTTTCTACCCTATTTGGATGAGTGAGAGCACAGATAGGACAGCTACGCAAGACAGAATTACAGTGCGCACTTTAAAGTCAAGCACCAGTTTAAGAGGAATTGCAGAGGTTGTCTCTTTCCTCATATGATTATAAACCTTGCAAGGAATTGACAATACCTATGGTTAAATTTTACAGGGTTAGAGAGGAACACAGGCAAAAATCTCAGTGTGCTATTTCTCAATTGGGAATCTGGCCCCTGATATTGCTGAACCCTGGGGTAATGCCAGGTTTGTGGCCCAAGTAGACAATGATCTGAAACAAGCAGTCATGGCTTCTGAGTTCAAGCTCTATCAACTGTCTCTGACAGCTGTCAGTGAACGCAAACCACCTCACATGACCTCAAGGCCTCGATGTTGCTTTAGAGAAAGGGATGTGCTCCAGTAAACGCTTTCCCAGGAAATAAAAAACATGGGAGATCATGGAACATCCAGCATGGAGAAATACATCATATTGTTATCCTGTCAGTCTGCTGTATGCCGAAGTGCCATGTTCACCAACATCCTCCCCCCACTAATAGCTTAATCTGGCCTCCCCCACCACCAATAGATGCAGCTACCTCATTAATGCCCAATTGTCCAGCACAGAAACTATTGTCAGAGGGGGAGGGAGCCCGTGCTTGAATTCTGCAAAGCAATTTGAATATATAATGTACAAACCATGATATAATCACCAAATCCTATTCAGTGGTTAAAAAACACTTAAACGGCTCTCACTATCATGTCTTTAGAAGGAGACTCTTACAGGCAGGTTAATCTGCTGCTCGTTTTACAGATGCCTCGTTACATGCTTACATGTTAGTTGTGTTTTGAACATTACACACCGCTTCCATAAAATTCCACTGCTCTTGAATCATTCCTGTGTTTCAAATCTTTCATGTCTACACAGAGACAACAGGCATGGAGACATAGGGGGCTCCCTGGGGTTTACCAATTCCCCAACCTCCTCCCCCCTCCCTGAACAAAGCCTCCCCAGTTGCAAGTCTGACCTAGTAACCTGGCAAACAGCCTGGGGGTACAGCACACCCTGTCTTAGGGCTTCCATGTGAGGACACAGGGCCAGCATTTATGTACATAGCAAAGTCACTTTCGTCAATGCAATCCGCTCTTGCAGGGATTAGAACAGCTCCTTTTAGATGGGGGGGGTGATTATGTGGTAAATGTGTAGTAGCCTAGCAGGCAGCACCAGGCGGGGTGCAGTAGTGGCCCAGCTAATCTGTCCAGATACAGGCATCTTTCTTTACAGACACTTTGCATGAATGTAGGCTCTCACTATCACCACCAGCTATTTTATTAGATTATGTACCATGTTGCTTTAAATACATATGAAGTCAAGAATAACTGACACGTCGTATTATAACTAAACTATATAACAGATTTTCCTCATGCTTTGGTTCTGATTCTTTCAAACAAGCCTATTCTCCATCTTTGATCCCTGGCTCACTGAGTTTCAATGTTTTAAGAAATGAAAGAGAGACAACAAAGCAAATCAACCGAAAAGACACTCAACATTTGGAAAGTCAAAAGGCCAACCTATTTTGCAAATGCATGCTGCTTACTGAATACATGAGGATCAAGAAAGATGTGCGAAGGGATTGTAACATGTGTCCTCCACAGCAAATCAGAACCAATTAGGGCATTTAATTTCTGAGGTATTAGAGAGTGTATGCAAAACATCTTACCCCCTGGCTCCCCTTGAAGCAAATCGCTGGCTGATTTGATATTGATGCCTGAGGAGAGGGAGAAACAGTAGTCAGGAATCGTGTTTATGTTTACTGTAATGGATGACTAATACACTAAAAGTAAATATAAATGACCATTGTTTCAACTTTCACGCATGGATTTCTCTCCATAATATAAGTCTGACATGAGCCAAAGCAGTGTTTGGAATAAAGGCTGAAAACAGATCCTGCAGAAAGACAGCATCCCATCTGAAAGCATGTACATTTATATGAAAGTGCTTTTATAAGCCCTTCATGCTGCGGTTTGTAACTCTGGACCTTTCAAAAACCACAGTTTACCTTAAATCAGAACAAATGTATTGTATCTTTTTCCTAACATATGAACAAAGAGCATATATCTGACTGTGTAGCAACACGATGCATGCTTAATAGTTGGAGACGACGACGTGTGAAGTGCAGCTGTGCTGGTGATTGACAGAACTCTTTATTTATTATTAATCGTGTTGTTACAGTTTCCTCCACAATCCATTAGCTTTAAATACTACATTTTGATTATATATATTTCTTGACATATCTACCTTTTTTTTCTTGCTGATGGTAATCAACAATTTGATTCATGGATCAAAAGAATATTAGTTGTCATCTGTTTTGATAATTGATCAATCATTTCAAGCAACACTGTTAAATGTACAAATTTCCTGCTTAAATTTTGAGTTTGCGAGTTTTGTAACATGCAAAAAATGTTTTAACAGCTTCCTCCTGTCAAAGTACGTGGACTTGTGTCCACTGTATTCATTACTAAAGACGATATATTTATTCATTGTGTGAATTAGCAGAATATGAATGAATCTTTACAGCGGGGTTCCTCTGAATGGCGTTTTGCAGTCATGACGGAGATGTACTTTTGGAATGCCTGTCTACTCTGTTTGTATGTTTGTTCATCGGCATGATTAACCTAAAACTACTCGACTATTTTCCATTCCTCCAGTTTGGAAGGCTGGGAAATGGGCCAGGAAAGAACTCATTATATTTTTGGTGTGGATCTAAGTAAAGACATGGACTTTTTTCCTTATTTTAAGAATAAACAGATAGGGTGTTTTAGATATTTTACCAAATCAAACATACAGAACAAAGATTCACCAGACTTTGTGCAGGGTTGTGGTTTGAGTCAGGCAAATGAAACATACTGTACATGTGAATGACTGTCTGGCAGGAGTGTCTTTCTAGGTCAAAACTGCAGACATAGAGAGAATTCCAAGTTTGCTAAAATATATTTCTAATTACCACACAACATATGCACTAGATATTTTTTTAAAGAACCTGGCTACCCGAAGGTTGTTTAATAGGTTTAAATGAATCTATATGACATTGATAAATGATTTACTCTTTGATAATTAATCTATTATGTACAATAAGAAACTTAATAAAACTGTTTACACAAACGGTGTCGCAATAAAATAATGAAATGAAAATAGAGCATTAACCTGAATGCATTTTAAGTAGTTTATCATGTAAGTCATTTTGTGGTATTGTAAGTATTCTGTAATATTTTATCAACAAAATAATTAGTAAATTCTTTTATATTTTGTAAGGACTATACAATTCAATGCATAGTAAAACTTTTTTTTTTTTTTTTTGGAACACACTCACTTATAACACAGACATAAGACCGTAAATCACATTCAAGTGGTACAAGATCTCCCACACCACTGGACTGAGGACTTTCCAGGGGGGGTCTAGTCCTTGACTTTTACAGTAACCTCTCCTGCCTGCTTTTGGTGTGGAGCTCTCAACCTGTGTGAGCTCTAGAGTTTATCCTGCTTCACGGACCAATGAGCTCCGGAGCTGGGCGGGATTCCAGGCGTGTAAAAGGCAAAAAAAACAAACAATTATGCACAAGAGCCTTATAACCACTTGCTGAGCCCAACACAGACTGTACAGCTGGATCTGCAAATGCAGGAGGAAAAACTCAACCAAACTTTCCCTCAACCGCACTCCAAACTGCGGGATTAACACTCATATCTGGAACTGCTCTGGGACAGAACAGAAAATAATGACCACACAAACAATAAAACACACTCCCCCTCAGAGGACATGCGTAATTTGCTTGATAGCTTCTTCATTAATTTGTTCCCGAGAGCGATACGCGCAAAAACAGATTTTTCTTCTTAACATTTAATGACTGACAATCATGGGTCGGCCGACAGTAAAAATAAAGAATTTTTAGATGTGATGAATACATATAAAAGCAGAGAAAACAACAGGCTTTTTCAAAGTTCAGGGCACGATTACAAATCTCTGGCATAAACTTTAGTGGCTTTTGGTTTTTCGGGAAATTACGCGCTGGTGAGCCAACAGACAAGCACAATTTAGAACAGCCAGAGTCGCTCCTTGTACACATTTCACTATGAGCTTGTTAGTGTTTTAATGACATCGCTTCATTCACCAAAATCGGATAAATATCCTGTTGTTTACGATAAACGGAGCATTTACTGCTTTTTACTTAACAGACTAGATTTATCTTCATTTGTCCAGGACAATAGAGCTCAGGACTTAATGCAACTTTACTTTATTGACATCTGAACAAATCCCAATTTGGATTTTTCAGTTTCCTGAGTTGGAACGCGATTTTAAAAAAATAATAAAAAAAATATAGATGGAAAAATACGTCGAAGCTCCGGAGTTCCAGCCGATAGGGCGTCTTACCTTCAGGTTCTGGTAGGCTTCGAGGGTCCGGATGGCGGTGTCAGTCAGTTTGACGTGATAAAGAGTTGGATTCGGAGTGTTTTTGTTGATTTGGCCACAGGAGAGTCCGTACCTATGCTCCTGTCTCAGCGCTGCCATTTCTACAACTAAACTCAATTGGTGACATTCTGCCTGTTACGTCACAGAGGGAGGGGGCGGAGCTAACAGACGAGCGCAGCGGCACGCATCACACGCTCACGCGCCTGCACGTACAAGCGCGAAGGAAGTACGGAAACAATTTTACTTTCGCTTTCTCAGACCCCTGTAGGTGGTTGGTTCCCTCAAAGCGTCCTGCGTGCACGTTTTTTTTTTGTTTTGTTATTTCTTTTTATTTTATTAAAATGTGGAAGAATTATATTCTTTTTATTATTCATATTCATGTGTGTACAATAGTAATTATCACATTCACCACAGAGGTTTGTTGTATCATTTACATTCTTCTGTCTGTTTTCAGAAGCATGTCTAGATATGTTTCCATGAAATCTTTTGAGTTTATCATTAAAAAACTATTTCACAGAGTACTTGTGATATTGAACGAACAGAAGGGCAAAATGTCAAAGAAGAAACTGTCAACTTTTGAGTAGATTCAGTCAAAACAACAGTCAAACTAATAGTGATAGCAAATTGATTCCAATTTCTAGGTGTATGGTTTCCTAGACAGTGGGTCATGTTATATGGGTGGAATTGTCATTTCAGACTTGTTTTTATGCACAATAACATAATGGGATAACAGTTTCAAAGGGCTCTTTTCCACCCTGAGTGTTTTGTAGTATTTAAAATAAAAATCAAATCAAGAATTAATTCTGAGCAAATACTCTGTGATTGTAGAACTCTTCACATTTCAGATTGTATGGCATGGGTGGTAAATATAGGACATTGCAAATTCTTTTTTCAACCATTTGTACTTCATTGAATACACAAGATACATACAGTACTCTTCATGCACAAGCACACAAAAGTAAGCTTAAAAATCCTCTTCAACCACAGCCGATATGTACAATCTAGGAAGTGAGAGACAAACAAGTTTAATTGATGGACACATTTTCTCATTGCATGCTCATGGAAAATGATCACTTTTCATATTATATCAAGCACCACAATAAAGTAAGTGTAATGCATTTTTTTAGGTAGTCTTTGCTTGACATGTTATCTGATCTCCTGCCTTATCACATGTTCTGATTGTCTGAAATGGTATCTACATTTTATTTACATCGCAGATTAGAGAAAAATGCTCTTTAACAGTTAATCAGCAATGCGAAAGAGTGAAGGGAGAGTCTTGACCAACAAACAGATATTTCCTTTTTCAGAGAACTGTATTTATACTCAAGTTACAGCTAGAAATATTTTTCATACTTTGTTGTCCTGCCAATTTTTTCCAGATTAATCAATCTTTTTTAAATACCTATCACGCATTCTAAGATGAAAGCAACATATGAAAAGAGATCCATTTTACTATCAAATGAACAACACATTTAAATATGAGAATCTGCAGGCAGATTCTGTACATTTTTGACATTTTTTTAGTATGACAAAAATTATTATCAAAATAGGTCTTGAATTTTTTGACTAATCATTTCAGCTATTTTTTACGATATTATTCTATGACATGTTGATGTGAAAACAATATTTTAACATTGTAGACCGTCAAGATAAGTTTTAAGTATATTTAGGAAGCCTATAAAAAGTTTTCACTCACTTGAAAGTTTCACTTTTTGTTGCATTTAGACATGAATTAATAGTCAACGTAATTTGATTTAACTTTTTTGAAATTGAAACAAAAAGTCTCCCTTCTTGTTAAAGTAAAAACATTTTCCAAACTAATGTTGATTAATTAATATATATATATATTAATATATAATATATATATTAATATATATTACACTATATATATATATATATATATATAGTGTAATATATATTATATATATATATATATATATATATATATATATATATATATATATAGTGTAATATATATATAGTGTAATATATATATAGTGTAAAATAAATGTTTGCACAAATACAGTATTCACCCCCTTTAATATGTCTGACAAAATTTTTGGGAGACAATTGTTTTAACTTTTTCAGAATCACATTTCCATTATATTTAAAAGTGAAAGCAATTGTTTCCCAACAGATATTAAATTAAGTTATGTTACACCCTCTACAGTATATTCTTATTCATAGATTGCATTAATGAAAATCGTTATGTGGCATGACAGTGAAGTCCTTAAGAAGCTCAGAGATGTTCTGGCAGATTAGGATTTTTTTTTCTACTAATCCTTTGGATTACCAGAGCACAAACCTGGTGGCTGGGAGAGCTTCGTTGTGGTGAACAAATTCTTTACACTGATCATTTTTTTCTTTATGTGCTCTCACTGCAACGCGTAGATTAAGACGGACCCAAGCTGGGAAGAAGAGAGGGAGATCAAGTGCAATAGAACAGCAAAAACTACATAGCTGTCAACAGAATGAAGTTTTTCGCCAAGCCGTAAATGAAGACAAGAATTAGGGATGCACTCGCGGTTGGATTTGACAAAACTGATTATGCATTACATTATGAGAGGTTTTTTTTGTTCTTTTTTAACAGCGTGCAAATGACTGGAGCTGTTTCACAGCACTACCATTAGCTTGCTTGGAGGATTTGCTGATCAAGGAGGATCATCTGTTTTGCAGACTAATGCAGACGGTTTCTATTGCTGTGTGTAAAGAAATGGAGACAGAGCCATGTTGTGAAGAGCACAAAGACTCGATAGTAAAGCCTACAAAGCCTGAGGTAAGGCAGGCCATTTCTGAGGCTTCTACCAGACACAGTCACATTGGGCACCCCTGTGAGTTTGCAGAGGAGGGCGATGAGCTGTTTGAGAGCGAGCAGACTGCAATGGAGAGCTGCTCAGATTTGAATAAAAACACTGAGATAAACCCCCCCTCTGATCCTGAGCAGGAAAGAGTAGGCAGAAAATCCAAGGAACAGAGGAAACTGAAAAAAACAAACAGCTGGAAGATGGTTCGATTCCAAGACCCTTCCATGGATGATGACGTGGTGGAGAGGGACAGCTTGGCAGAGAGTCTCTTTCCAAAATACGCAGAAAAGGAGTGGACTTCCTCCACGTTCCAGGAGCTGTTCATGGCAGAAGATTGGCAGAACATCACAGGTAAGACGTGGCATGTACAGGCCTTTTCACATCCCTTGATTATTATTTAATAAAAAAATGTGTGTGTGTTTCGGGCCTGTCCCCATAAATGTGATTACTAACAACTAGAGTGGGATAATTTCCCCTTTGGGGGACTAACAAAGGTTGATTGTTATTCTTAAAATAATATGAACTTTTACTTTGTATTTGTCTGAGGTCAAGCTTGATATACGGTTCTTCCTCCTCCTTTGCCAACAAATTGCACATCTACACGTGTACTCCAGCACTACCGTGTTTTCTTACTTCCTGCAGAGGATCAGCTGTTGAGGAAGAAGGTGCTGGAGGCCAGCGCCCCAAACACCATGCACCCCACATGGGGCCAGGAGGTTACTATGAAGATGCAGTGTGTCCTGGAGGACCGCACTGTGGTGGAAAAGGACAGCAAGCTTGTGTTTGTTATCGGCGAGGGAGATGTAAACCAGGTGAAGTGATTTTGATCCTGCTTTATATTTCTTCACTTGTCATTTGTGACAATACAGACTGGTAAAATTGGTAAACAAGTATAAAAATGTCGAAACTCGTCTTCAGCTGAGACCAATAAGAGTGTTATTGGTTTTATGGCTTACTAAGGTATGGGATCAGATAAAGGATGTCAATTTTGGGTCTGAAAATTGCTGGCTTGAGTTCCTTTTTGGCATACCCTCACAGTCCAAAAATGTGTTATTCAGGTGAATTGGTGCCCGCAACCCCTGTGACTCACTAAAGCGGAAGAAGCAGTAGAAAATTAATGAACGAATAAATGGTTGGTGCCACTATGCACCGGCTCTCTGATGAACTGGCATCTCTGTGACAGCTCTGGTAGACTCCAGCCCTCCCCCAACCCTGCAATGAATAAGAAGTTATATGCAATGGATGGAGGGATATTCATTCATTCATTTTCTCCGACCGCTTTATCAGCTTTCGCGGGTTGCGGGGAGCTGGAGCCTATCCCAGCGGACTGAGGGTGTGGGGCAGGGGACACTTTGGGCACGATGCCAGTGCACCGCAGAGCCACACAGAGACACAGACTAACACACACACACACGTTCATACCTAGAGTCAATTTGGGACCGGCCAATTAACCTGATGCGCATGTTTTTGGAGGTGGGAGGAAGCCGGAGAACCCAGAGAGAACCCACGCAGACATGGGGAGGACATGAAAACTCCACTCAGAGAGGGACTCGAACCAGGAACCGCCTTGTTGTGCAGCGACAGCGCTACCCACTGCACCACCGTGCCGCCCTATGGATGAATATTATCAATAATAATATTTTGTGAAGATGGTGACATAGCAAAAAAGATCTCTTCTCCAACCCCACCTTCTCTTCAGATTGGGATCACTTCTTGTTTAAGATTTACTGTATTTGACAATGATGCAAAACTACATGTATGAAAATATTAGTCCTCACATGGGTGATTAGTGTATTAAAGAGTAAGATACACAATACAAAGTTAAACAAGCTTTTCTATAATAATGTTTAAAGTTCAGTCAATAAATAGCATTTTGCTGTTGGTCTCTGTAGGCCCTGGAGGAGTGTGTCATATCCATGCAGACGGGTGAGATCACATTACTGCTGGCAGATTCGCAGTATGCTTATGGACCTCTGGGAAGGTAGGGATCTTCCAGTTGTTGTTCAGTATGACACTTTTGAATTAATTAGAAAAAGACACAAGATATGGCCATCTGAGGAGCATCTCAACAAGAGGCACACGATCTTCTACCTGTTGCTGTGTGGGGGTTTTCCAGTGGTAACGGGGTTAATGAACCCTAAACAGGAGCAGATGGCTTCCGCTTAACACCATTCAGAGGAAGCTTATCAATTGTGTGTTTTTAACCTCCCAACCTGTGGGAGGACACCACTCATGTTACGACCAATGGTTTATAACCGCCGCACCATTAAAGTCACAGTATACATGCAGAGGAGATTGGTTTATTTCTTACCAAAAGCTGTTGTTTATAGCTTTTATATTTACCTTTGAGAACACAATAATATGAGAACCAGAAAGTAAGGAACCAAAAATAGTTTTACTGACTTTGTACAATATTACAGTGCATCCCTAAAAATATTTTAAAATAAAAGTGTTGTGAGTTGAATGAGAGGAAAATGCATTGGTGAAACGTGTTTGTAGTACAATTTTATTTGTTTGCTGGTTGCTTATGTAGTAAATTGCTTATTTCTAGCTAACATAAGGTTTTAAGCAAATGTTAATATACTGTATAATTGTTACACAGTAACCATTAATTTCATCTTCAAAATAATATCTGCCCTATATTAAGTAATAACCAAGCACACACTCATTTAGATGAAATGTTATCAGGCAGTTTCAAACACTCAAAGTCAACTAAACCATAAAATTTTATTCATATAAAAGCTCAGTAAATCCACAGTGCCATGCTAGAGTAGAGCATAATGTAACATTAACAGAATTGTAGTGGATTAAACCAAACCAGAATTCAAATTTAGCAGAAGAGGTCCTGATGAACTAAATATATGTATGATTATAATGTGGCTTTATAGGCTGAAAGTAAAGCATTACAAATGAATGTTGTTGGCCAATAATCACATGTACTGAACTTTGTGTTGTGAAAGTGTGTTTTCTTTTCCCGTCTGTGCATATACAGTTCCATCCTCATCCATGTGTGAGGTCCTGTTTGTTTTATTGGAGGACTGTAAAGGAGATGATGGGACATGGGGCTTGTGAGGTTAGAGCACAGTCTCTGAGGTGTTGCCTGCTTTCTCTTACATTTGGAGCAAGATTCCAAAAAAAAAAGGAGTTGGCAGCATGAGTTTAGTTAATGATTGTTCGGTTACAGCTGATTACGATTGTGTGCTATGGATTTACTTTAGGAACACAATTACAGTTTCATGCCAGCTCTTTAAACATTATTCACTGACTGAGGTTGGTTGTTGTCCTGAATGTGATTTTCACCAGTTACAGAGCTTATGAGCCTTTGTCAGATAATGATTTGACACAAAAAGTTATTAAATTAGGAGCACACAAAATAAAGCAGCATGATGCAATTTCAAATAAATGCCACGATAAACAGGACAATGAAAAAATCTTCAGTCGATTAAAGGAAAAGTGTCTCTTGAAGAGCCCTGAGGGGAACAGCTCGACATAAAATCTGTTTTCCTACTTTCTGTTCTGAGAGTTAGATGAAAAGACAGATATCAACTCATAGCTGCATGAAAACTTATGAACTACAACCAGCAGCAGATTAGCCTAGCTTAGCATAAAACTTGGAAACAATACAAATCTACAAGCCCATTCAATAAATAACACACTATATCTTGTTTATTAAGTACCCAGCATTCCATTTTACAGTGTGTTACATGCCAGATTGTTTTAGGGCCGGACAAAGTTGCGAGAAATTCCAAATGAAGGGAGTTATTGGTCACAGCAAAGAAACAACCTACAGATAAATGGCCATAAAACAACAAATTATCAGTTTTACACTTTTACATTAATCACTCAGTTTTACTACCTTGGTTAGAGCTAGAAGTTCTGTTTCTCACCATTTTACAGTCTTGGTGCTCACTTAAGCTAGCTGTTTGCTGCATGCAGCCTCAAATTTAGTTTTTTGAAAAGAGAGCAGATAAGCTCGAACTTTTTTTCTTTCTTTTCAAACTAAAATCCTTCCTTATCCTTTCTAGCATGTCATTGTGAAAAAAAAAAGCATTTATTGAACCTTTATCAAAACTATTTAAAAAGCAAATAAGGTGAGGTAAATCAATATCAGAAGCTGGGACAGACATGATGTTTCAGAGTAGACCTGAAAAACTCACCATGTTTGTGCTGTAAAATCTCATTAACCTTTCTGTTCTGGCAGATTGATTGATTGAACTCTGTCAGTCTCCTGTTGCAATAGTACTACCAAGAGCACTTGACTGATTTATCAGCAGTGTGCAAAGCTGGTCGAACTGTGATTCAACACATTGGAGTGGTCTGTACCTCTGTGTGTAGGTGGTGGACTAGCTGCAGTGTGTGGTGTGATCAGAGCTCCAACTGCTGAAAAGGTGAAAAAGAGGATAATGAAACCAGGTCTGGAGCTTTCATCCGATGGACCACAGCACACAAGCCGGTCTGGACTGAGCCAGTCACTAAAACCTCTGAAAGCTGAGAACAGAACTCCATGCTCACTGTTGCATATACCAGTAATAAACGTCAAAGCTATTCCCCACAGATATGCTTTTTAGTTATGGGCTGGCTTATGGCAGGTCAGTATCCCACAGCAATGAAGCTCACATCTGTTAGTGTCTGGAGTACCACTATTTTAGCACATAGAAAGTAATTCTGCTCAACCCAAAAGTCTTTAACATTAAGTGTCAGCGGCACCTTACAAGACCTGCCATACAAAAACAAGGCATCAGAGCTGCATAAAAGCTATTTCGGGTTAAACCGCAATGTTGATATTTTTGGAGTAGGCTGAGTATACTGTTTTGAATGAGCTGACCTACTTTTTACTGTTATTACTTAGACAGAAAATAAAGATTGTTTCAAGGAAGAGTACATGTTGTGTGACAACATAATACACAGCATTTAGGGCTAAATTTGTCATTTGCCAGAGGGTGCGATGCCCAAGTTACCCAGTTTAGGAAAAAGCTTTGCTAATACTGTATTCTAACATATTTAATGTTTATTGTGTTCACCATAAGGCAGCATGGTGGCGCGGTCATTAGTAATGTTTCAATTTAGGTTCATTTATGTGTGTACTTTCAATGTTTTCACCGTGAAATTACAGTCACAATCCTCTCCTCTACAATAAAATTAATGGAGGAATGGATGGATGTTCACTAGCTTTCTTTAAAAGGGTAACATGTCAACATTTTCCAGATAACACAAAGTACAGCTGAAACAAATCGGAATTCCTGGTAGTTGTCGAAGCATTCGTTAACCCTTTTTCAAAACCTCTTCTTCCACTTTCACAGGTCACGGTGTCAAAGCACACAAAAAATTCAACATATTACTTTGTAGCAGTGCTAGAGACAAAATCTTAAATTTAGTGTGTGAGTGTAATAACCCAAATATCATGGCCACTGATCAAAATGTTGCTAATTATGCAAATCATACAGAGGCCTGAAGGATGCACTTGAAGGAAATCTTTGTTCACACTTGATAAAGTTTGGATGTGTGAAAGCGTTTCACAGAGGAACACCCAAACCTTAGCAGGAGGTAGAGCTGAAAAGGTTAAGATGGTTCAGGCAGAGAGGCGTGTTGACCAAGCATTTCATAGAGCTAACTAAGCATTGACCTAGAAATGTGATCAGTGGTATTAAGGCTGGTGATGAGGAAGGAAGGATACATGTAGTCATAGCAACCTTGTGTGTCAGTGTGTCAATTACAATGTGTGCACGCATACATGTTCTACTTGCAAAACAATTCCAATCATCCACTTTAATAAGATGCTGGCAAGAACTGGCTGCTCTACTTTTCTACTCACTCACCACTGGACAGGTACTGTGAGTCATTCGCTACAGAGCTGGATTAGTCTGTCAATTTATTCACACAAAGAATTTTCATTTTAACACTCCTGTGTCTCTTTGCTGGCACAGCAGACTGACTAGGAACTACACCCAGGCCTTCATGCTCTGGTGCAGGCTGGTTAGTACTGACTGCTGTAGTGTGCTCCAGATAAGATCAGGCTTAGGTGTCAGTTTGTCTGTCTGCAACAACCACTCAACCAATGTTGCTTAAGGTTTTGGATGAGTTTCAATTTTATCACAAGGCCTCATGAAAGACAAGTTTATATCCCTCATTTAATCTCCTTAGATGTTTACCTTTTTCCCAACAGACTTTTCTCCTATCAGTAAGGTATTTGTTGCAGCACAGCATTGCTCTGTGTGACATTTACTTCTTCTTTTAGCTGTCATAGGATATTTTCAAGCATAGTAAATGTCACCTGAAAAATACCTTGATTGAATTTTAGGTACATAGCCTAGATGATGATCTGACATATTTTCATGTTTTATTTTTATTTCTTGTACATTTATTGGAAAAGGTGACAAAACTGTGTAGTTGTAGCACTAGACTGGGGGCCCAAAGGCTGATGTGCATAAATGTCAAAAACACACCAAAGTAATGTTAATAAGAAAATACTAATGAACATATGGTTCCTGCAGACACCCTTCTGGGGTGTAAGTGGTTGTAAGGGACCGAATTGTACAGATATGTGTTTGTGCTGGTCACATACTGCAGTCTTGCAATAAAATACTAAATTAAAAAAAAAATCAGATACAAATATTATTAGCAAAGAGCACCAGAATTCAAATTTCTCAAGTAAAATTACGTTATTCTTATATTATTGGTTTCAATGTTTTATTAATTCATGCATTTCTTATCAGACTTCATTGGTCTTTATTACCTAAAAAAGGAAGACAGTTTTTTTTAAAGTTGGTTTTGTGTTTCACACTATGAAAATAAATATTACTGTACTGAGACAATCCACTACCTTGTGAAGTGCCATATCAAAGACACATCTGTACCTGCTGCCCTACCCTCACCTCTTATTTGTAACTCTCAGATGTTGGTGTCAAAATATACTATCTGTTCAGAGCACTGTCATGCTTCACTGACATTACCTCTGGTCCATGATGCCACCAGCTATGCTGTGTTGTATAAGCATGATATTGCGACAGAGTCTGGTTTCCAGATCGTGTCAGGCAGGTGGGGCACATGGGAGAAACACACGTGAGTTGACATTTCAGCTCCACGATCCACTTTCATACCCATGCAAGGCAGGTATTTAGGAAATTAGGGAGGTTTGGGGTTAGATTACTGGTGCAAGAGTCATTCACCCCATGTGTCTGTTCACAACACGCCTCTTTATCATATTATGTGCCGACAGCATTGTATTCATAGCTGCTTTCAATGTTCTTTGTCATTGCTCGAACACAGACGCTGTCTCTGGGAGTCTTTAAGTACCCAGACCACCCAGCCCACTCGTCAGTTCTGGCTGAGAGACTAACTTCTTATTATGGCTGTATGATTTTATATGCACATTTCAATGTACCAAAGAATGTAACTTTCCCATAACTTGAGCTCAGACAGAATGTTTTATTATGGACTTAGAGTTGCCAGGCAACTCATAAACCCACTTTACACATTTGGTCCTTGTAAGACCAGTAGAATGGAAGCAGATGGAAGAGTGGGGGCAAGCAGCTACATTAGTTGAGTGACACACCCATTCAGCATGTAACAGGTCTGCATCTCCATCCAGGGTTTTTCTTAAGAAATTTAGTTTTGAGGGCAACACTTGTAACTTTTCTTGCAACATTCTGATTCTACTCTAATTGATGCCTAGTATGTTTTCTTGATTTATTCTTCAGTGGTCTAGAAGATCTTTGAGCAACATCTGTATCAGCTTTGTGACGACAGGAAAATGTTTACTTCTTCTGCTCCAGACAATCCTCTGTTGTTTTCTTTTCTTTTTTCCATCAGCAAAAATGCAAAAATCTCCCTTTAAATCATATAGTCCTCACAACAACATTACATTGCTAGTATTACGATGATGTATTTGCAGAAATAAATGGTTGAAAAAACCCTGTGTAATAATATAACCTATAACATTTAAGGCTAAACGGTGAATGGGAACGCTCTTATTACTCAATTTAGAAAAAGCCCTGGAAAAGTCAACGTGTTGCCGTTTTGTTTTTATTTTTTTAACAGTGGCAGAAATCAGTTAACAGAATGGGATATGATTACCATAAAGCACCATGTATTGTTTCTGTTAGGGATGTCAGGTGCTGCCAGTGAACACAGAGGAAGAATCTCCAGCAGAGCAACGAGTGTCACTGGTGTGTGTGTGTGTGTGTGTGTGTGTGTGTGTGTGTGTGTGTGTGTGTGTGTGTGTGTGTGTGTGTGTGTGTGTGTGTGTGTGTGTGTGTGTGTGTGTGTGTGTGTTGTCATGGTGTGCTTGTTAGGGGGATGTCGAAGTACCATCACTGAGGACGTGGAGAGTGACTCATCTCACTGAGACGTCAGAGCTCCGTCATCAGTCGTCTGCAGCGGCCTATCACGGGCACACACACAACACACAGAGAGACACACACACTGAGCAATAAACTTTCAAAATATTCCTCTCAGTTGATGACTGGCACATTTCCACCAGCATCCTCCCTGTAAATTCAGACTCGGATGTGTGGTGATGAAGCTTCAGGGATTGACTCAATAGATCTTATTGGAAAAGGAATCTCATGTTTTGTGGCACTGGTGGATCAGCTGCACCACAGTATTGCTGTATATGTTGTGCAAAGAAAAGGTTTTCAATGTAAAAAAGACAAAATGATTAAAACCTAAAAATCCTCTCTGTATTTTGGGAGACTTATGCCATTGCCACTGACTCTGGTCCCATAAAGTCAAGCCTTTCTTCTCGTGGAACCATGGTTCTCTCACACAGGATTGATGTTCCAGGTCTCATGTCTCTACACAGGCATCAGACAAACTAAAGGAGCGTGTTAATGGCTCAGCAGCTACATTTGCATCACTTTGCAGACACAGGCGGCCTCTGTGACAACATGACTAATAACTCAGTTAGAGTTCAGTGTGCTGTTATTGATTTGCAGCCTGTGCAGGGAGAAAACGGGATCTAGATAACAGACACCCACACTGACTAAGCCGTCATATTTCTCACGGATCACAATATGACTCTATGGAGACAGAGAATAATTATGATGATGTTTTTGTTTCATCTACATACTCTGTTACTTCATTGGAGTCAAAATACAGTTGTAATTTATGTCCTTTTGAATGTCTCAGATACATCCCACATTAAAAAGCTGAAGGCCAGATGTAATTGCACGGAGCCACAAGAGTAATAAATGCTGCTTTAAAGTCACATCTCATTTAATCATCAGTCAGCGAGTGCAATAACTACCGCCTGTTTGTTGTGGGATCAAAATAGGAAAGTGATATTCAAAAGAAGGTGACATTTTCTTGGTGTGAGTTATCTGCTTTCAGCACAGACACATCTTACATCTCAGACTTAAAAGTGTAATTAATTTCTGATCAGTATCGCTTTATGACATTTATTCCGCTGGCAGAATGTCATAGCAATGAGAAGCCTGCGGTCCGAACCATTAATGTTTACAACTCTGTAAATACAGAGATACAAACAGCAACCCTGTTAAATGATAATTAAAGTTTCAAATATATTTTATATCCAATCACACTTTCTAGAAAAAATAAACATGTCTTTGATCCAAATCCAGATTATATTGCTGTTTTAAACAGGGAGCGCAAAACCTTTGTGTAATATTCAGATTCATACGTTCATTGAAGGAGACAGAATGAATGTTAAGGATGGCAGTAATAGGAGAGGAGGACTTTCATCTCTTAGAGGGAAGGATGTTTGGCTTCTTGCTCTGTTTTTGCTGTAATTGAGAAATCTTTGAAGTTCAGAAATGTAATCCATCCTCTGCAGAGATTTGGTCTTTATAAAGAGTAGACATTACAACTGTGCAAGAAAACACCAAGTTGTCATAGCTGTCAATTATAGAATCACAGTTAGCTCACTGATGGTCCACTGAAACTAAACCTCATTTCCTGAGGCTGTGTGAGAAATTGCCACTTGACCACACATTTACGCCTCAGAAATGCCTATTTGTTCAAAGTGAGTGATAAATGGATTGAGAGATCCATCCTGGTTATAAGATAGCTTTGATAACAATGACGCTAATTTACAAGATCGTGACCTGACGTGTCGTTGTAAGACAGATTGCTCACCCCACCCTAACAGTGACTCATATCTTTAGAGGAATAATTCACTTACATGCTGCTGCGCAGAAGAGGCCAAACCTGTGAGAGGTTTCAGATTACTGCATAAGGTTGAATCTTAAAATTGTCCTTCCTTCCTGTGAGTCAGATAAAGCTATAAAGCTTTGAATGTGTGTCATTTTTTCACCCACTCAGTAATTCACTGCAGAGGTAGAGCCTATCTGATTGAATTAATAAAAAATTGTGCTTGGATTCTTTTTTTTCTTTGTAACATGAAGACATCACATATGGTGCTGGAACACTGCTCTCTTCACAGACTTACCTGCACTCATTTAAATGTTTTTGCTCTGAACAGATATAGCTCAGCTGTGTTCTTGGAAGGAGGTTGATACCACACCTTAGGGCCAGGACTGGCATGTGACAGTGTGAACAGTTCATATCAGAACATAGCGTCACAGATTGGCATTAATGCTGCCATGAATAGATTAGATTGAATATTTTTCCAGTGAGCATTCTGCATTTACAAACTCAATTCCATAACAACTGCACATTTTTTCGATGGAGTTTGTCATTCTCACCCATGCAACAGACAAGTGATACATGTGAGTTTAATTATGTTTGCATCGTACTGAAAGCTAAGCAGAGGATTTAGCCTGATGATTAATAAAAGAGGAGTTAATCAATTTTGAAGTTGTAGTTACGGTTAAATATGTCTGAGAACACCTATCTGTCAATCATTTTGAGAGACTACATTGATGGAAACACATATTCAGGTGCATATCATTATTTTTCCTCACTTTGTTGAACGACTATAGGAGGAGTACAGCACAGTGTGCACAGGTTCAGGATCCCTTGAGCTAATTGTTTTACATACACATGTTCACAAATGGCTGAGTATCACCTGCTGGGGCCCAGACCACAAAAAAGCTCATGTCAATTTTGTCAAGTTATTTTCAGGAACTAATCCTTAAATTATATATCTTTTTGATTATGGAATCACATGAGATGTCCAGGTGTGTGACTGTAGGGCTGACCAACTGACTACTTTTGGATTGAACTGTTGGGACTATGTGCTCTACTGAGTAGCTTTCTAGTTGCTTCTGTCACTAGTGTTTAAAGGTTATAGGACATGAGGTCAATTGCCTGAAGCAAGTAGTAACTGACACACTTTGGATGCATTCAGGCACAGTATGTGGATTGCTTGTGTTGTGGCAACAATTAAAGTCCAGCACGTTATTACAGAGGAGTCTGGCCCTAAAGCATTAAAATTGCTAATCACCCACTGAATTTGTTGCCATGGTCATAAAAGCCTTGCGTCTACTGGTCACCCCAAAGCTACATCCACGTTTATAGTAGATAGTCTATAACAATAGAACTGTTGTATGCAAACATTTAAGTAGCTGCAACACAGCCTGAGCATGTATATCCGGAAACAAGACACCCAAAGTAAAACTATACATGTAAACTATGAGGCTTTACCTTCTGCTCTGTGTAAACACAGCATTAGCAATCATAAACGTAAACAATTTTGGATGTATTTGAAAATTCAACTTTAACAATATATCATGAGATGAGCTAATACTTTTATCCCTAGTTGTATTTCAGTTACACATTTGAATTAGGAAACAATAAAACAATTTATAATGAGAATAATCCTTATTTAATATTTACAGTCAAATAAAATCATGTATCCAAATTAATCTGTAAACAATCTGAAATGTTATGGCAACCACACTCCCCTACTATTACACTGTATAGTCATGCTGTGCGCTACAGATAGCCCATGGCTGAGATTGGATTCATTTTAACTGGCTGACAAAATCTGCTGTACATTATAAGAAGACTTTTGACGAGCTCAACAACCAGGATGCAGACACTGGCTGCCCTTGATCCCTGTGAGCACAGTTTCATTGGTTCATTGCTGGAGGAGGACATAAATACAACAAGGAGAGGAAAATGCCTGTTGAAAGGAACAGCTGAAAGGTGTCATGTAGACCTCTGATCATTAGCCGACACCAACAACTTAGTCCCCCCACATCTGACTGTAATAGGTGGCTGTTCTCTGCAAATTAACTAGTAAGGCAACAGGCAAGGAGAAACAGCTGTGAAGCCTCACCAGTGCCATGATTAAAGCTAAGCTCCTTTGCATGACAGCATTGTGTCCATCCAAGAGTCAAAACAGACAACGAACAACAGCAGCAGCCCCGTGTTTCATTCACTCTCAAAAATAAATAACCTCATAAATCCTCTTGGATTGAACACCAGATTTTATGGCATACTAATGTACTATCTGAGGTTGTAACCATAGCAACAAGTGTGAGGTACATCACTGGCCTTTCCAGCTTTTAAAACAGAGAAGATGACGTCAAACTGACCGCTGTTTTCCCTCTGAGGGAGTTTTTCCTTTCATTCAGAGTAACAAGGGGCCTGCTTCACAGATAACACGGTGAGTCAGCAGCACTATCATACACCTTAATGAGGAAGTTTACTAACCCGCAACACATGGATCACACTTATCTTCCCATGAGACGAGAGGGAAAAACTTGTCATTCTTATCGCTTCATTTGTATGAACGCAACAAGAATGGAAACATTCCCCCTTTAATCAGAACTGTTTATGGTCACAATACAAGACATACAACCATGTCGACTAAATGTCACACAGGAGAAAAAAAAAGCTGCTGGTTGATAAACAGTGAGTGTAAATGTAGATTATAAACTCATTTTATCTGTTTGTTGAAAGTTGTGACAGTTCACAGTGACATTCATACCCAACCTGTGTAGACAGCTTGACTGTGATAAAAAATTATATTTACATTATTGTCTCTTCTGGGTGTCACGGTGGCGCAGTGGGTAGCGCTGTCACTGCGCAGCAAGGTGGGTTCATGTCTCGCTCTGTGTGGAGTTAGCATGTTTTCCCCGTGTATGTGTGGGTTCTCTCTGGGTTCTCCGGCTTCCTCCCACCTCCAAAAATATGCGCTTCAAGTTTATTGGCTGGTCCCAGATTGACCGTAGGCGTGAGTGTGTGTGCGTGTTTGTCTGTGTGTATGTGTGGCTCTGCAGTGCATTGGCGTCGTGACTGGAGTGTCCCCTGCCTCACGCCCCTAGTTAGCTGGAATAGGTTCCAGCTCCCAGCCACCCGCCACAGCGGATGAAGCGGGTTTAGAAGATGAATGAATTCATGGATAATGCCTCCTGTTTGTGTCTACTCTGGTTGCAGACGTTTTTCATATTATCCCAGCATCATAAATGGGATGCTGGTGTTTCAGGTTGACTATTTCCCACAGTTGAAGAAACACACAAGTAAATCAAAGAGGTAGGAAACAGAATGGTTGCACAATCTCCCTGGGTCATATGTAGACAAAAATCCAGCTAGAAATTGGTAAAACTGGTAAGAGAGAGAGAGAGAAAGAGACAGAGAGAGAGAGAGAGATTTAATTTTTAACATCACGTTTATTCATAAAAACCAAATTACAAAATAATAACCTTGACACAAAATCTAAAAGATTCATGTAAAGAGGAAAGAGGATTTTCAATATTACTGTGCATTTTCTGAACAAAGAAACATCAAACCTTTTAACATTCATCAAACTAAAAAAAAAAACAGACCAAATTAAGAGAAAAAACAATTATCCATTCTCCACAATCACCTCTATACAATCATGTCTTTTACTTTTTTTCCTTACTTTTTTCAATCTATAAAACTCTTCGTCTGTAAAAACAGGTTCACCACTTCTTGTTTTATTTTTCATATATATATATATATATATATATATATATATATATATATATATTTTTTTTTTTTTTTTTTTTTTTTTTCATATATAGCTGACGCTATCCAGAAACATGTTGAGGCCAGGAAAAGATTTTTCTATTTTTGCCCTTGTACCTTTTGTGTCTTGCAGGATTTTTTTTTAAATCTTTTGCGAGTCATATTTTTCTGTTATGGCCTCTTTCAGAGAGAAAGAAAGATCTGAACTTTTCTGTAATTTTTGTTCGTGTTGTAGGACTCGTCTATGCAGTTGGAATCAGAAATCTTGGAGCTGTGCTGTACTTATTCCTGAGCACCATAAACATTAATTCCCACGGTGTGATATCACAGAAATCTATGCAGATACAACAACCAAACGCATTGTTTAAAACCAAAGCTCACATTAATGTGATGAGTGCTCGAGTCTGTTTGGTCAAGAGGAGAGGCTGACCAGATCCTGGTGCTCAGTTTTAGGACGTTGCCCTGGTTCAAGTTGCCAGTTCAGGTTTCACTGGGATCTGATGGAGGGATCTCACCCCATTGACCAACCTCTGCTTCCTGTTTGCACTAATAAGACCCTGGGGGCTCATTGGCTGAGCTTAACACAGCAGCACAGCAGTGTGGTGCTGATCACCAGTCACCCACATGACTCCGTAAACCTTACAGATCTGTCAGCACGCTGGATTGTCAGATTACACTCAGTCTGCTAGTCATGTTGCTGTACCGTAACATTTACGACATCAGCATACGATAATGATCACATCATTCCACTGGTTTGAAGATGTGAAACTTTACTGCAAAGTTCTGTTACTTACTGGTTCATATTAGCTGATGTGCTTCATGACAGTCTGCCTAAAAGATTTTCTGTTGATGTTCACCTGCATGTGAAGAGCAGCACTGTGGGAGAGACTATTGAATATAACATGCCATTTGCAGGTTTCATGCACCACATTTCATTTGTGCAGCTAGCAGCTGGTTCAGCTTTACCTGTATCTGATTTGTAAGACGTGACTCTTCATTTGTCATCTGATGCGTCCATCTCTGTGTGACTTGTGGGCATCAAGGTCGGGTTTCTTTTCTCTGAGGAAAATCAGTATCTAATGACCAAATGACACAAGAGGTTCTGCTATCGACCTGCTTACAAAGAAAACAGTGTTTTTCTCAGGTTCTGATGTCCATCAGCAATTTGGAAATGATTCAATATCCTGTACTTCATAAATATCCTTCTTTCCTATAATGAGACATCCAGTTAATCAGTTTAACCTGTACCTCAGTTGTCACTGATTCTGACATCTGATGTGTGTTTACACATATGCGATTTTCTGATATATGTAAGTAACAATTAAAAAATGAGAATTAAGCAAGTAAGCGCATGTGACACTTAAGTTAAACTTTGAAGTATTTGTATTTAACTTATTTGCTTTTTATCATAGTTAGTAGTACTGAGGGGCGGCACGGTGGCGCAGCAAGGTGGTTCCCGGTTCGAGTCCCGCTCTGTGTGGAGTTTGCATGTTCTCCCTGTGTCTCCGTCGGTTCTCTGTGGGTTTTCCGGCTTCTTCCCACCTCCAAAAACATGCACTTCAGATGCATTTCCTATTTTCAAACATTTTGGAGATTTAACACTCAATCAGCGGAAAATTCATTAAGTCGTTATAAGTTAAAGTCCTAAACAATTTATTAAATAAATAAATACGTACCACACAGTTTAGTGTTTATGTGTAATGTGTAGCATCAATATATTGACTGTTACATGATATTATATATCCAGGGTTCATTTAAAATAACTAAATTTATTATTGATTCTTCTTCCATTACTCTACTGAAAATAGTTTGCACACAGTTTAGTAGATTGTTATATAGACATTATTTATGATGTGTGACAAAGACAAACACTAAAATGATATTCAATATATTTTTTTAAAAAGAAAATAAATTTGAGTATTTCATTAGTAAATTAACAACAATTGGTTTCCTCACACTTTAATTTAGAGTTGATTTCAGACCATTTAGTATAGACCCAGGCACCAGAAGGGCACAGGAGGCCAGACATTGTGCATAGTATTGTTATTCATTGCAGTGTTATGCAACACGCAGCCCTGAAATATTGTGCAATAATTTCAGATAAGAGTATGCAAGGACAAGGAGAAGCAAAATGTCCATGCACTGTACAATCTGTTGAATGAATCATTGTGTCTCAGGATTTGTGTCTTAGACATGTGTGACATTAGCATTAAAGAAAGATCCGTACTGCTCAGATGTATGACTGATTCAAACGGACTCACATTACCCAATGGAACCTTCCCTGACCTGAACACAAAGCTGCAGCGCTTGTTTCCTTGTCAGCATATTTCCCATTTCACGTAGTTGATATAAAGAGTAGAGAGTAGAGTAGAGTAGGACTTTATTCATCCCTTCAGGAGGTTCCATCAGGGAAATTAATTCCTCTGTCACATTACACACAGCACAGTGAGTACACAGAAAGAAAAGACACACAGAAAGTAATGCACCAAATAAAAAGAGTAATAAATAAATAACCCACCAGATAGATAGAATATAAACAATAATAACCCAATAAATAAAGAGAATATACAAACATACATGGCCTAAGGAATAAAGGCCTAAGAAATAAGTAGACCATCCAGCTGCCATGCTTTATATTTCCTTCATATAATAATAAACCAACTTCCTCTCTGCTGTTGGTTGACCTGTTAAACAACTTTGATTCTCGTAAACTTTCAGTGGCATGTGAAAAGATGTCAACCGGACTAAATGCCTCTGTTAAAAATAGCCTTCAACACCTACAACACTTGCATCTACTTACTCATAGCCTTAAACAATAATGTGCCTGAGCACCACTTCCTGTGGACCTGAGTGTGGGGATCTGGCTCAGGTTTCTCAGGCCTCGGTTCAGCTGCTGGTTTCACTTGCGTGTTTTTCCTGCGACAGCGGACGTGGGCTCCTGAGAGGAGAGGTGAAAGGGTAATTGGATCCTACCTGCTGACGCAAATCTCCCAGCAGCTCACGATATGACTAATTCTGTTAGACAGACATTAATTGTGTCAGGGGGCACACGATGTTTGAATAAATCATGTCTTGACACCACTCCCTGTATCATTTTGCAGCTGACTGTCACTGGGTGGAGCTGGTTTAAAGCTGCACTACCGTCAGACCCTTGATTTGATGAACTCATGAAATCTGGATATTCTTTAAACTTGCAGTAAAAGCATATTACAGTATCATTATACTTTTAAAACTACATTAAAAGTATTTTTGAAACCTCTTGCCTGCTTGTGCTGTAATTGATAATAGTGGCCACTTTAAAATCAGCGTTTCTCAATACTTTCATGCTATCTCTGCAGGCACTCCCCCGTGTCTCTCTTTCTGTACATACCTATGGAATCAGGGCTTCCACACAGTGACTGATAACGGACCATTGTATGGCCAGAGGATGCTGGTGATTGAAAACCAAATTAACTTTTCTTCTGAGTGAGTCTTGAGTAAGCTGAAGCTGTTGGTGACTTGTGGGTTCATAATAGTTTTGAATTCCTCTTCTGCTTAAATGAGCCAGAGTGTATTTAGGATTAATTTAGAGTGGAACAAAATCATTCATTCATTTGCTTTACCAACTTGTCCTATGTATAATCAGACATTGGGCAGGAGGTAGGGTTCACCCTGGACGAGTCGCCAGGTTATCGCAACGCCATATGAAAGAAAAATTCACCTATATGGTATATTTTTGTGATGGGAGGAAACTGGAGAATCCAGAGAACCCACACAGACACTGCAAGAGAAAAAATGACTTAAGAACAAAAATAAGGTCACTTTATTTTTGTATGGATTGTGCAACCTTAGAATTTAGTATCATTCCAGTAATGCTGTACAAAGCTGCACATATGATAAACCAGCTCCAATCATTCCTAATTTCCAATAGGGATCTCCGTGAGCAAGAGATAGCTTTCACTGAATGAGGAATGAAGAATAAACTGATCACGCCAAGAATTGTTATCCATCTATACAGAAAACAACTTCCAGAAACTGAAATGACACAGAAACACAAACAGACAGAATGTACGGCAGTTGTTTTTTTTTTAACACATTTTTTCACATTTTAACACATTTTCAGACAGTGTGTTTGCAGGTGTCCTTTGAAACACAGCAAAAGACTGATTCCTCACCAGTGCCGTGGCATTAAAAAAGGTTTTCTTCAACTCAATCAACTAAACTAAAATCACTGGAAAATTCAACTCAAGTTATCATTATAGGAACTTCTTCAGTATTCTTTGTTTCTGACGAAACCACTGCAGTCACGCCTACACTATTACGCACAAACAGAAGCTCTGCAAATAAAACTGTTTGTATGTGTGCAAAAAACTTAATGAAATGTAGCGTAGCAATCAATTAAGTCCTCAGTGAGGTACAGTATTAACCATCTGTGAGGGTAAAATCATTTTGCCTCACATAATGTATCAGAACACAAAGACACATACTTGTAAAATAAATGCATGTAGTTGTACATGTGATCAGCAGCATGTTCAGTTAAGACCTCGGGATTTTCTGTGAAATGGAAGTGAATTTGTTTTTACAGTTAAGACGACAGAGAAAGGAGAGGAGCAGGGAGATCATACAGGATTAGGAGCAGCAGCAGAGGCTGAGAACAGAGCAGTACTTTGAGCCTGTACGTAACAGTGTTTGCTAGTTGTGACTGATAACGTCAAAGCTGGTGTGACTCTAACATAAAACTACCATGGTAAAATCTCAGCCGTTGACATTTACTATGCATTTACTGATGGTGTAGAGCCAGACAACTTTATAATCACAGATGAATCATTTACTTCATAAATATCAGAAAATAAAGAGAAAAGGAACACAGACTCTGGTGTCTTTGTAACAACTGGGGTGATTCAGCGGTAATAGGACATATTAATGGCAAAAAAAACCAAAACTATATATTTGCTATTAACAAGTTTGCAATACAGTAGACAGTTTCCATGTCTAAATCCAGTCAATTATTTTAGTTGTGAACTCTCGCGGTAGTTACATTTCATACATGTATTATAAAGCTTAAACTTATGAATGAGGCATTGACTTCAGTATTGAGTGACCACTGTTTTTGTTGTTGTTTAAAAAACAACAACAAAAACAAAAAACCCCTTCTGACCCAAAGTTTACTCCCTTTAGACACCCCTTTACTCTTTCACTCTTTGTCCTCTGATGATGAAGTTTGTGATTGGTTTGTTTTTCTTGTACACAGGGAGCCTGATATACCAGCCTGGGCTCCTCTACTCTACCAGCTCCAGCTGCTGGACTTCAGGGAGAAACCAGACCCATCGACTCTGCCCATCGCAGACCGCATCCGCGTCGGGAACCAGAAGCGAGAACGAGGAAACTTTCATTTCCAGAGAGAGGAATACTGCCTGGCTGCCCAAGCCTACTGCATCGCTCTGGGTGTGCTAACAACACACATCACAGGTACATCATCATCAACACCGTTATTCATTCAGAGAAAATATTTCCTTGCTGTAGCTTATTCTACAAATTTGTCAAAAGTGCTAATGCAGGTATTATGTTCTCAATAAAGGTAAAAAACAAAACAAAACATTAAACACAGCATCTCTCTCATCATAGCCCAGCATGTTATAACAGAGCAGTGATCCCTCCATCCAGCTTCACACTAATCACATTATCTCTATGCAGAGCAACATCTATCCGTACCAAGTGACATGATACATGTTTTACTTTATTCTTTTGCTTAATCAAAACTAATCAATTTTCATATTATTTTGCCTCTTTAATCACTTCAGTCATTCATGAGGCAGGATGAGCCTGTGAGGAAAATGTGATTGATCAAGTCAGTGAAGAGAAAAATCATGAACTGCTTCATAATATAGCAATAACGGTGGAGCAGCGAGTAAACTCAGTATGCCACTGAAAATGGAGTTTATCGGGGGCATCAAGATTATGTAATTAGACGTGAAGATGATGAGCAAAAAAAGAAAATGGTAACCAGTATTTTAACTCTTCTGGGGTTATTTTGGTCCAATTAGATGATTTTATAAATATGATTTATGACATGGAGTTTTGATATCATTCTAATTGATCGAACAATGAAGCACTCACCTACTAAAATATTGCACACTCAGTTTTTTGCAGATTTTCTACAAGACTTTCAGAGGTTTTAGTGTAAATGGGTATAAATAAATCAAACTGAGTTGGTTTAAAAGTATTTTATCATATGAATGCAGTGCTGAATGCTCTCTAATCAGAGAGAAAGGGAGAGAGAGAGAAGCAGCTGTTTCCATTAAAAAAAAGGGTAAGGGTTAGAAGAAGAAGAAGAAGAAGAAGAAGAAGAAGAAGAAGAAGAAGAAGAAGAAGAAGAAGAAGAAGAAGAAGAAGAAGAAGAAGAAGAAGAAGAAGAAGAAGAAGAAGAAGAAGAAGAAGAAGAAGAAGAAGACTTTTTTTTGACTTTTTCAAAAACACTTTAATCACATTCAAAACATTTTACAATTTTACATTAGATGAAAACACTAAAGAGCTTCAGGAACACTAAAAACCAATAAAGTAAGAGGAAATACAATCAAAAATCAGTGCATTATATCAGGAAGTTTGCAAAATTGAGTTGATCATCAATTAAGGTGCATAGGACATTTTTGTGACACCAGATGTTCCTAAAGTTATTTAGGTCTTTTGTCATTTTATAGAAACCAAATTCTAGTTTTAAGCGACATCTGATGTTACAGCAAAAAACAGTGGCTGCGTCTTGAACAGTATTGTTTTCAATTCTTCTCTTCCTGGTCACGTAAATTGCGAGTTTTGCTTCTCCAGAGATAAAGTTTAAAAGCTGCCACTTTCTCTGATTCGATTTATTGTACCCAGCACCGTAGACGAATTTCCTCACACTAAAATTTTCACTGAGCAGATTAAAAACATTCGTTAGAAGAGTGAAGAGCACTGCAAGTCTCCCACACTCACTAAAAGCATGAAAGACTGTCTCACGAAGGGGACAGAAGGGACACTGGCTGGACACCGCAGGGTTAAAAACAGAGATAAAAGCATTGGAACCGATGGCACCGTGTAAAATTCTCCACTGGAGGTCGGCTGTTTTTTTCTTGAGGGGAGGTTTGTATAGAAGTCTCCACTGTGGGTCAGGACCATTTCCCGTCATCCTGCTTGCCCAGGCAGTGGGCGCTCTGTTACATAGGTTTCTCTTGTTGATTACTTTGACACAGTATTTGTACAGTACTTTTTTGTTGGCCGTGTGCAGGCTGATTTGTCGTTCATCTCTGAGGAGGGGACCCTCCAGCTCCCCAAACAGGGGACTGATGTGGACCTCAGGGAAAGGATCTTTGCTGTCCGGCACAGTCCCTGTACTATAGTCCAGGAGGAGGCTTCTCTCCTTCCCGGAGAGTCTTTGCCTCCACAGTTGTAGCACCCTCTGAGCCACCCTGGTGGACTGGATGTTCAGCAGGGAGCTCACAGCCTGGGCATCCGCCAACGCTGGCCCGGTGTTGTCCGCCAGCTGCTGGAGGGTCAGGGTCCTGGTCCTGTAAAGCGCTGCAGACAGCCCAGGTGTGGCTCCACTGCAGACATCCAGCCTGGCTCCATGTACTAGTGGTTCCTTCAGTAACCAGAACAGAGAGTCAGAGCGTTTCCCTGGGCTTCTTTTAAAAAGGGCCCATGACTTAAAAACACTATGATAGAAAGGAGGCAAACCATTTAACTTTAGAAGCTTAGAATCCATTAAAAACAGTGCAGCATCCAGTCCCAAGTTACTCACACGTTTGAATATGCAGCTAGCTACCTCTCTCCACGTCAGATCCGCTGGTCCGGTAAGAAACCGCTGGATGAACTGTAATCTGAACGTGGCTGTTCTACTAGCCAGGTGGATGAGGCCTTGTCCTCCCTCCTCTCTTGATAAAAACAACACTCGAAGAAGAAGAAGAAGAAGAAGAAGAAGAAGAAGAAGAAGAAGAAGAAGAAGAAGAAGAAGAAGAAGAAGAAGAAGAAGAAGAAGAAGAAGAAGAAGAAGAAGAAGAAGAAGAAGAAGAAGAAGAAGAAGAAGAAGAAGAAGAAGAAGAAGAAGAAGAAGAAGAAGAAGAAGATGAAGATGAAGATGCTGTTTATTATCCCTTTAGGGAAATTACATTTTCCACTCCAGTCTATTCCAACACGCACATATGTATGTGGTACAGGCCCTGGGGCACACGTGGGTGGGGGGCCTGTATGGCATGTGGGTGGATGGTGGGGGGTGGGGCGGCGGGCAGCTCCTAGCTGGTGCTCCCTATGGGAGGCTTGTGGGGGACGGTGCCTTGCTCAGGGGTACCTCGGCGGTGCTCAGGAGGTGGAGAGACACTGCTCTGCTGTCTCTACTGCGCTCCAAATTTTTTTTGGTCCACGTGGGGTTTGAGCCGGCTATCCTCCGGTGCTCCTCTGGTCCCCTGCCCAGGGGACCAGTGGACTGAGCTACTGCCGCCCCCACCAGGGTTGGGTTAGGCCATCCATTTTCTGGATTACAAGGATATGTATAAAGAACCAGTTTGTTCATCAGGAGCCAGATATTTCCTCCCAGGAGTCAGTTAAGACAACCCAATCTCTAAATCTAAAAATATCCCAATGGAGATCCTAAACTAAACCAAAATCAGCACAAATATTTCTTTTTTATAAGGTAGATATTTGCTTTTAATTAATTAATTAATTAATTCACCATAGCAACTGAAATCTAAACCTGTTGACATTGCATATAGTCTGTTCTGTCGCCCCTAAAAGACAATAAAAGGTGTATGCTACTTTAACAGTCCTACGTTGTAAGAGATTTTTGACAGGTGTGACCAAGTTCAATCATAAATTAGAGACATGAAGTAATAAAACACTGGTTGGACACAGATGTAGTCCCTGACTGTTCGTAGGGACTAAAGAGGTGATGGAGGTGCTAAAAAGGGTATGAAGAGTGTGTCACATTCACTGCTGCTCCTTAGTCTGGTCACCTCTGTTTCCAGTTGGACATTCTGTTGGTTTTGTGTGTTTGTATTTTTATCACTAGTAAAGAAACTTAATATTAACAGCAGAGTAAATATGGGAGATTGTGTGATTGTGTCTGTACAGATGGTCAGAATGGCAGTGTGAAGGCAGAGGAAGAGGAGGTTCATGAGTACCGAGTGAAGTGTTTGAACAATCTGGCTGCCACTCAGCTCAAACTGGAGCGATACGCTGAAGCGCTTCAAACCAGCCGTGACGTCTTGGCCCTGGAGCCAAACAACGTCAAGGCCCTCTTCCGGATGGGGAAGGTAGGCGACCATCCTGTCATGTTAAACAACATCTGTAAATGTGAGGGGGCTTTAATTTGATCATTATCAATCCATAAATGATTATTGCAGGATAAGAGTTACTGGAAGGGAATGTATTTCGTTTATTATGGGATCTGATTTAATTAGGTTCGAGGAAAGCATTCGCTGCTACATCACCACTGTCTTTTCTCTGCCGGCTCTGATTTATGATCTTCTCATGCTGTTCTCACATCACAAGTTTTCTAATCTCTTCCAGCTCCTGTCAGACAAGGGTGACTATAAAGAGGCGATGGAGGTGCTAAAAAAGGCCTTGAAACTGGAGCCAACCACCAAGGTAAGATCATAAGGGTGAGCCCCCCATCATCTCAGTGCTTTTATTCCAAATGTCCCTGTGAATTCTTCACATGCGAAGGAAAGGTCATTCTAAAATTAGGCCATTACTATTACAGCCACTGAATCCACCAATCAATACAAATGAACAGCGGCTGACTCAACATTCAAAAATATTTATGTTTTAGTTTCTTTACTGAAGACATAGTCACACAGTCAATGAGCTAATAATTTAATTTTTACACAACTCATCTGTGTTACAATTACTCAAGCACAGAAGCTATACATTCCTAATCCATATAATTTTGTAAACCGACCAGCATCTGACAAAATAATGATCTAAAACATTTGAACTTAATGCCACATGTTTTTCCAATGTTACCCAACATGATAAATAAATACACGCACAAGAACCTCACATAAACAGAGTATGTTTAAAATGGAGATTTACCAAAACTACAGATGCCAATAGTTCTGTAAATGTCAAAAAGTTGATAATAACTATAGACTCACATTTGCTAATCATTATACAATTTATTAACTGAATGATGGAAATGCAAGGATAAGGTAACTTTAATGCAGTTATCATGAAGGGATCCCAATAGTTGCGATATTTTAATCAATACCACAAATATCAACCTCATGGTGATTCTAGTGTAAAGGCGGGGTGGAATTTGAGCCCAAAAAATGGACCAACAGGAGACAGCAGATGAGGATTACATTACCAAGTCTATACACTTTGTAATGTAAAGCTAGAGTCGTACAAAGAGCTGACTGAACAGCGGCAGCGATTTGGCAGACCGGGTGTGGCGGGGCTGCGTTCACATATAGTTGCCAGATTGCTGCAGGAGGAAGAGGTGGAGGAGGCTCCGTTTCCTCACACCTGAAGTCATTCAGCAAGCCACACCCACACACACAAACAGATGATGTAACAGCTAGATGGAAATACAAACAAAGTGTCATCCAACCAATAATTATTGAGCAATTTCTGTCTTTGTTGACTGACAGTACAATCCATAAAAGCTCAGTGTGAACATATCTAAAATTAAAACGTTGATTTACGCAACAGTCATAACCCTCTGCCAACAGCCAATAGCTGTACATCTGGTTCAGTACCACACTTATTCAGAAACATTTATTGCACATCAGACAAGAAATTATTGTTTGTGTACTTGACAACTTGTTTTTTTTATTGAGCACTTCATCACAAGGCAGAACCCCATGTGTTAAATATGAAAGTTAGAATCTAAAGCTGCTCACACAAGGTTACCAGTGAGCGACTCCTGCTTAAGGCCTGTTCTGTCTAGTTTGTTGGGTTTGTCTAATCTGCCAAATCCTCCACAGAGGCTTTGGGAAACTACACATCTGGCAGTCAACAGATGTGATTCAGTAAAATTACCACATGTGAGCTAAATATTGTCAGTCAATCAAAGAAAAGTGATGGTAAAAAGAAAAAGTCTTTGCTGCTTCATAATACAGTCCACACTGTAATTAAGATAACTGTTCTCTTTACTATAACAAAAGAAACTATTTTCTCTCACTGCATTGCTGTGATTGGTGAGAGTCAGTGAAGTGTGAGACCTACATTTCCATCAGTTGTTTACAGCTCACTTTCACCAGTATCACAGTGACCTATGGGGCACATCGCTCACTGTCTCAAATATACGTCTGGGCTTGTCTAAACAAAACCAGAGTACATACTGCTTTGGTAATTACACCCTCTGTCAGTGATGGATTAAATGCTTTGGAGAGAACTGATTTAGTTGTGTCCTGTATTTTGGGGATGAACATTAAAAAGCAACTGTAACTATAAACCACAAACATGGATGCATATAATGTTTCTTTTTCAATACAACTTGTATGACAACCTCTAACAGAGGCACATAGAAATATATGAAATTCTTTGTATGAACATTAAGAAACTAATTTAAAAGGCTGATTTTAAAAGCAACATTAAATCATACAAGTAATTTGTCTTTTTTGTTTTTGGCCTCTGTCTTTAGGTCCATTTTGCGAGTAAGACCACTGCTCCCACCTGCTGGACATTTTTAGAACTACACTTATTTTGATCAGGATAAAATTGGCATGTCCTTTAGCTATTAGATTTTAATTTCTCTTTGTATGGACAAAGAAGATTTATAAGATCTGTAATCTATAATCTGATAAGATCTATAGAGAACAGCTTTTAATGAATATGTATTCAGATATTTTCTGTGTTCTTTAGGTGATCCACGCTGAGTTGTCTAAACTTGTCAGAAGGCAATCAGGAGGCAAAGATATTAAAGAATGGAGAGCTAAACCAGCTGAGATGCTCGGAGACAGCATCACTCCTTTTATAATTCCTTCTCAGAAGAAACCATCTGTAAGTCGTGACATAAAAATTGTAAATATGGTTAATTCTGATAAGCAACAAACTGAATTCTTACCATTTTTCTTGTATTTTAGGGAATTTCCTGGAAGTTTATACTCGGAGCTTTAGTTGTGGCCTTGGGCAGCTTAGTGACATCAGTGGTTTTGACTGTGAGAAACTGACATCCTCTGCAAGAAGTGCTTTGAAAATCCTCAATCTCATCAGATGCATGCGCAGAGTTTGATCTTCAGTCTTTTTAAGTTATTCGAAAAGAACTTTCTACTGAGAAGATAAAAGAATGTGTGCAATGCCGCCACAATGAAGTGTGAAGTTAAATCTATAAATATGAGTTTGACACTGTAGTAGAACTGTGAAAGACATTTACCGTATTTATGAAACATCATCATCCAATAAATTCACAATACCAGCACTGATGTTACTGATGGATAAGAGTGAGGTATACTTAAAGTTTCAAATGTTTTATTTGGAAAAAAGGACTACGTTGCAGTTAGGTATACAAATGTTTTTCATATCACATTTAATAAAAGAAAACAAACTTTTCTCACCAAACTACAAAAAGAAAAGTCAATAAATGATAAGAGTTTCAACATTACATTTCTAAAAAACCTTTGATCGGTGCTCCAATAACTGAAGATTTCGAAAAGGGGAATGCAAAATTGCTTACATAAACAATGCTTGTAATGACGTCCTTAATAAAAATGTTTAAAATGTATACCTTCTCTATTTCTCTTTGAGTTTATAAGGACCATTGACTATGATAATGGGTATGAAAAAAGTGCATCAATTTAACATATTATTTATTCTGTCTGGCAAAGCATTAAAATATCATTTAGTATTTAGCATGAACCTTCACTGAATCACCAGTGTACCTACATAACTTTATTATCAAATATATACAAATCTTGAGAAAAAAATGCATGAAAACATTCTGTTAATGTTCCACAAGTTAAAATCTTTGATCCAAAAGTTGGCACTGATGAAACTGACTTAAAATTGTTAAAAACAAGTAAGGAAAATGTTGTTCATCACAAATCAAACAATGTCCTTCATGGTTCCGTCGTGACTATTGGTATCATCTGATGTCGTCTACAGTCCACAGCACGTGTTAAAAGTCTTTGCGTTGAATGGAGACAGTCTGACCGGAGGATCTGGCTGTCGACTCAGTTTAACATTTTTCTTTACTTCTCTGTGGAAAGTAAAAACAAGTGTTGTCATGGTTTGTGAAGTAAAACCTTCAAACTCAAACTGTCTGGCTTCCTACCTCGCTAGATGCAGCACAGCCTCAACAACATTGGTTCCCTCCTTGGCACTCGTTTCACAGAACAAGGCACCATATGCCTGCAAGCACAACATTGACATACCTGACTGCAGTCAGTTTATTTAGAAACGTGGGCGGACTGGGCATCTGGGTAAACACTTTTTTCATCAAGTGGATTGAAAATGTACAAACCTGTGCCAACCGTTCTCCGTGCAAACTGCTCACACAGCTTCCCTCCGGACGCTCCTCCCGCAGGTCGACCTTGTTTCCAATAACACACATGGGAATTTTTTCCTCTGCAGAATCCTGAATTAAAAACAGAGGACTCTGTAGAATATATGCCCACTTTGGGCAGCATTGTTCTCTGTCAACATTTTAATATTTTTGAAAGGCATTTCTACAGTTACCTGAATTTCATCCACCCACGCTCTGACGTTCAGGAAGCTGCTTTCTGAAGTGACATCATAGAGGAGCAGGACTCCATGAGCTTTGCGGAAATAGGACCTGGCAATACTACGAAACCTACAGTAAAACAAAAGATATCTCTTTGTTATTCTACTATATTCCATTCTTGAACTGGTATGAAGAGAACAAATTGGCATAGCTTTTCTTAAGGATACAGTGCAGTACCTCTCCTGCCCGGCTGTGTCCCATATCTGCAGGCTTGTCTTTTCTCCATCCACTAACATCCTCTTCATTTGGAAATCAACTCCTTAGTACCAAAACAGAAGAGTTAAATATCTGAAATCAAGCAAGTGTAGGTGTCTCATGACACGTGCTTTCTTTGACACTCACCCAGCGTTGTCTGAATGTCCCTTCTGAACTCGTTGAGCGTCAGACGCAACAGAAAACTCGACTTTCCAGCTCCTGCATCACCAGCTAAAACCAGGCGGTACATCGGAGTAGGTTCCTCTGTTTCATCTATGGTTGCTTCTAAAGGCTTCACAAATAGGATGATAAGAAAATAAACTACTCGGTTTCATGGGGAAACTTTCAATTATTATTTACTTAAAGCATCTTTTGCAAAATCTGCTCAATGGCAGATTTAACCAGCAGCTAGTAGCAATTAACATACTTAAAAAGTAAAGGAATCAAATAAAGATGTCCTCAAATTGAAGGATCAATTCAACTCTCTGGAACAAGGGAAGAAAATTCAATTCAGGTTATTTTAATTTGTATAGCGCCAGATGAAAATAAAAAGTTACCTCAAGGCAGGGAAAAGCCTGCTGTTATAGAATCGAACTTGTCCAACATAAACAGACATTTTTGAGACGGAGACAAGGAATAAACTTCATTTTAACAAGCAGAAACCTTGAGCACAACCAAAGAGTCATAGTAGGCGGCCATCTGCTTTGACTACATTTATATGGTATTTTGTTTTTTACAAAAGGCACCAATGTCATACTAGACACCTGTTCAGCACTGCTGTGTTCAACATTATACCTCTTTTGCATGCTAGGTGCATGTATGCTATCAAGAATGGCACACTTGAGTGGTGGAATGCCACTGGCAATTTGTTCTGGGAAATAAAGATGTGGCAATGAGAAAGGTCTTTGTTGTGGAACTAGTCTATGACGTCTGTGTAAAAGGGGTGGAAATCTCAGATGTCATGAGGTGATTAAAAGGAACACAAAACCTTTCAATTAATCTTATTCTTTTCTTCCATCCTATTCTTTGAAACTGGAAACTCCTCACAATAACAAACAGATCATTCTTGGATTAAAGCCCCTATCTTTATTTGGAATGAACAGGTTAAACAACTGCAGTTTAAATAATGCAATGCGACAAATAATAAAAGTGTTTTACCTTAATATAACAAATGCTACTTTAACTGACTGTTGTTGTCACAAAATTATTCATTCGCTTAATGACAAGCATTAATTTCTTTAATATTCCTAAGTTTATCAGCTCATTCAAATCCTAGCCAACATTTTATATAGGATTCAAGTCAGGAGACTGTGAAGGATTCTGGAATGGTCCAGCATTTCTTTTGTAACGGATATTTGATGAGCTTTGAGGTTTGTTTTTTAAAGTCCAAGCTCCACCTTCCTCATGGTAAGGCATGTTCTTCTGTGACTTTCTGGTATTTGATGGAAGCCACCATACGTGCCAAACTCACTTCCTGTGGGCCGCCACATCTTTCTTTATGTTCCCATGAGAGCTTATTTGTTGTAAATGAAATTGGAAAATAAGTTAAAGCATAATTTCACATAATGTTAATTCTGTGACCTGTGAAGTGATAAAATACCACCACTGTTTTGATTACAATGAAATATACAATAATGCCAGGTACGTGAAAAATAGATTTCACCCAAAAATGCTCAAAGAGAGGAAAATCAATGCAAAAAGAGGGCATTGTCAAGAAAAATGTCCTCTTTCTGCAGCTTTCCGAGCTTCAAGGTATGCATTGCTGAAGAAGCGCATGATAAAGGCATGCGAGTTGGTGTGTCCTAACCAGATACAGAATTTTTAAAAATGTAAGTTTGTCAATCTCACACTGAATAAAAGAACTAGCAGGAAAACTGACTACACAGCTTTTTTGGGAAAGTAAAGGGAGTTATTGAGCTGTCAGATCCAACCTGGTTTGGTGATTTTGTTGTTATGTGACATAACCAAACACTATTATTCCACAAAACTATTCCACCAGACTATTCCAAAAAGTTGGAATAGTCTTTCAACATTACGCAGAAACCCAGTCCACAAGGACTTGGCTTTGGCTCCAGTGTGGACCACAGTATGGAGTGTGAACTGGTAGCTCTGGCCTGTATGTCCATGTGTTTACCTAGTGTAAAATAATAATTTCCTCATTGCAGATTAACAATATTCATTAAAGTTTTTTTTTGCAACTGTGTGGCCTTAAGGGGACTGAATGTTTTTGAGAGGGAGTTAGCCATTGAAAGTACAGTGTTGTGTTCAACTTCCATATTATTTAAATGGTCTTGACTGGTTCTATTATTGCAAACAACCAATAAATTATTGCTCAATTTGCTTAAACAAAATAATTTGGATCTGGATCATTTTGACAATGTCACTCACAGCACCACATTACTAAACGCATTTAAACCTCATGCATTTTAGTTCACCTAAATCACATGAGGAGGTCATGACTACAAAGAACCATTTTACCTTTGTGGAAAATGCTGACAAGCGTCTTCTTATGGATGAAGCAATGGAGCTGGCCCTGCTGGGAGTCACTGACACCGCTGCTTCAGATTTCACCTCAGATATCTGTAAAAGAGGAAGCATGGACTTCAGGACGTCACAACTCAGAAACACATTAGCTTTATCTCACGTGACCTAACTGAACCTGTGTATTCTGACCTCCACATCAGACGGGACATAGGAGTAGCTGTGGTGCACAGTTTCTGCTGAGCTCTCACTGTCATCACTCTCATAATCGCTGCCCGTGCTCTCAGCTATGTCCATCACCAGAGAAACTCCACTGTCCAGGTACTTATCAGCCCAGGTGGCCACGTGAGAGAAGGTCATTTTACTTGCATCCGGCTCCAAGCTGCACCGACACACTCAAGCTGTAAGCTGTGACAATTTAATTCTGACTCACAGACTTGTGTGAGAGGCTTGAAGTACCTGCCGTTGTTGAGTGTGCTCTGACGGAGGGGTTTCATTCTTCGGGCTGGTATTTCATTTTGAGGCGACAGCTGTGAACATAAAATCAGGAGGAAACTTTTCTTTTATATTTGACACAATTCATCAGAGCCAGTTGGTATGTCGTCATAAAAAAAAAACACTTACTCTCCTTTTGGATGCACTGGCCAATGCAGAACGAAGCCCGTCATTGCTGTCATACAGCTTTTTGTTTGTTTCTCTGGTGATATGTTCAAGGAAGCAGAAGATAGGTTCAGATGCAAAAATTGACCTTCATACTGTATGACACGTTTGTTGTGCTGATGATTCAACCGGACCTGATTCTACTTGATTTGTCAAGGCTGGATAAGCCACAGTAAGGAAAGACCACAAAAAGTATTCAAAACTCATTTTCATTTATTCATTCAGTCTATTATTCTCCTTTGCAGCTAATTTACTATGCATTGTCCACTAAATACATTAAATCCTATTCTTATGTCCATCATTAAGAGGTTAGAAAAAAAGAAACATTTTAGAGATAAACGCATAGCCTTTGGATGCAAATTATTTATACAGTATTAATAATTCCCTGTAAAGACTAGTGGTCACATTCGGTCTGTGGATTATCTTCTGACATTGTTTATGAATATGCTGCAGAAGCAAACTGTGATTTTTGATTTATATGATACAACAAATCATGTACAGTACATGTTTGATGGAAGCAGAAGCCTTGCATCATTTCTACACCAAACAATTAAACACAGTCCAAATACAAAAACATGAGTGAATAGGAATTTGCAACGCACAAATTATGCAGTATAAACGATGTGAAGATGGGAAAGTTAATTGCGTCTTTACATGAGTTGAAATTTTTCAATTTGGCAAAGACATTTGTGCAACGTGGTGTCAAAGCCTATTAGCTTTGAGAATGTCCATAAATCACACCCTGGGCATCAGTGGACATCCATGCAGAAATGTCCATCATCATTTCTACCTATCAGCCTATCGTGGCTGCATATGGACACCCAGAGCCTTATAGTATAAGATCATGGTGTGATCGTGGTGTTCTATGACTTTCACAACAAATACCAGGTAGTAATTATATTTATTTAAGTTATGATTGAGAACAGAAGGAAAGGCAAAAAATAAACTTCTTCTTTTTCTCTCGTTTTGGTTTTGGTTTTTCATATTTGGTGTGAATCTCAAAGCCTGAATTAAAACTCAAACTATCTGCCTGGCGTGGGACTCACAGAGGTAAATAGGATATATAGGATGTTGTATTTTTTTTGTGAAATGAACCTGTGAAACATCTGACAGTTGTATTTATTAACTTTTCATATTTTCAGAAACAGTTGATTCATTACTTGTTTCATAAAAAGAATTATTACATTAAAAGACAGACTTACTGGAGAACTTGAATCTGACTGGAATATGACTGGTACTCCAAAAGCATCTTCTTCAAATCTACCGTTTCTCTGTAAAGATATGCAAACTACATTTGCTAAAAGTTGGATCATATTTTTCCCTGAAGTGTGTGAGCTGAAAAACTGGGCCTCACCTTTCATGCTGAACTTTCTGGTCTGAATACATGTTCTTCAGCTTGTCCAGCTCTGAGTGCAGAATGGAGATGTCTGTCTGTGCTTGCAGCAGACAGGTTCGCAGATGATCATTTTCCTTTGAGGAGGTTTAAGTGATGAACTGGAACAGTTGTACACAACACAGCATGTGACTTGTTCAACTTAAGCAACCCAGACTGACTTACCTGAGAGAGATCTCTGAGCTGTCTGTTCAGGCTGGCCACCTCTTCCTTTGACTGTTGGAATTCAGAGTCCTCTTGGCTCTTGATAAATGACATTTATACAAACATCTTGATAAAGCAGTGGCTTATTTTCATTAAAAATCACAAAGTGGTATCACTGCCTCTACATTATCACAGACATGTCTGTACGGCTGCTGTACGTTCACTGACACATGGCCAGGATGCTAGTTTTCTGATATTTATATTGTACCGTATTGAAGAGGATATTGGAATTGTAATCAATAACTTGCACCATGTAACCATAACTTAAGTCACTTGAAGTGAAGATCACTTAGCCTCTCTTTGACCTGCTGGGTGACGGCCTCCACTATCAGTATTAATCAAGTTCAGAGATGACCAATCACACTTCTAATAATCTTGTCATGCAATAAATGTATTCACAATAGGTATAATGCAAACTGTATTGTTTGAAGGCCCACTCTAGTTAACAATGTAGCTACTTGATGCACATACAGAAGCTCTGTTGCTACAGGATGCTGAAATTTCCTAATGCAAAAGTCCAACGCTTTAAAAGGAACAGGCCAATATTTCAGACATGTAACACTGGAGCAAAGTAATAGTTATCATTACTTTGTTAAGCTCTTGTCACAGGTGTCAACCGTAAAATCTGAAACACACGAAAACGTGTAAACACTTACACTGATTTCCAAGACACTTGCCATAACCATCCCCATAATCAACTTCCCTAAATCTAATCTTAACTTTTGATTTTGCAATTGTCTCTTTTTAGATGGGAATGTGGCTTTTGTCCAAAATCACACCAACCATTCACAAATAAGCGGTTTGAGTATCCTTTAAGTCACTTTTTCATGTAAAAGAGACCGTGGCCCACATTTTAATACATCATCTCTGATTAATCTTGAATTAACTGCATCCAAGAAGAACTCAGGTCAAAGTTGTCCTTTTGAGTAAATATTTCATTATTCATTTTACTTAACAGAGAAAATTCATCAATACATAGAGTTTGATCAACTATGAGTGAGTGTAACTCTGTCTCTAGTGGATATTGGAACAATATCAACGGCACCATCACAAAGTAGCTAAAAAAAAGAAGCTAAAATACAATACATTAATGCAGGATCTAACTAGAAATATGATTGATTCTGAAGAAATTTTCTGTCTGCAGCAGCACCATTGGACATTTCAAGATAATCTTAAAATAAGTTGCTTCAATCTACAAAAATGCAGGAAAGCTTTTTAAACCAGAGCTGCTTATGCAGGAAATTTTGTGTTGTACCTTGTTATGTAAGAAAACATCATGTCTTCTTCATACAGTTTGGTCACAATTGGAGAACAATGTAAAGCCACCTTGTGTGAGAACACCTACCTTTAACAGTCTTTCCACAGTTGCATGCAGGTCTGTCACCTTATTCTCATGCTTCCTCTGAACAACTGCCAACATTTCTTCCATTTTTTTTCTTTCCTACGAACATTTAAGCAGACAGGTCAGAGGTACAGACTGTTCAGGCCTTGAAGGGGGTCTTTCATCTGACTTACAGAGGCTCTTTGTGAATAAAACTGTCCTGCCTCCGTGTGCTGTACCACAAATATGCAGGTAGCTCACAACAGCCGGAAGAACCGATAGAACATTTAACTTTTTACTGTTTAATTCAGCAGCGAATCATTCTCCATAAGCAGAGCAGGTAACACTTACCACTTCTCTAACCCTCTCTTCTGTCCTGGCTAGCTGCTGCTGGATATCGTCCTCCAGTTCTGCCAGCTGACTGCTATTCATCTCCTCTACCCTGTTTGAAAAGAAAAGCACATTCAGGTACAGTTTGTGTTGCTGATTCAGAGCCAGTCCTCCAGCAGCAGTCCCACAGATGAATGCAGCAGGAAGAGAAAGTAGAGTCCATTCAGTTCTACGTCAGTTCTACCTGACTGCTTTCAAAAACACTAGTGGTGAATGCTCTGCTCTCATCAGACAACATGAACATGAACCAACCACAGGTGGGGGAGGGCCTGTTTTCAACTTGCTGGCGTAAACTGTATTAAACACCTGACTTATTTATTTTAATTATATGTAGATATATAGTTTAGTAGATTTATTATCGAACAAATGGCGAAATACCGGTGCAATAGATGAGTGTACCCAGTTAGTAAAAATTATTTTTAAAAATTCAGAGCAATAACATTTTAACGATTAAAATCTTTATACTTCCTTGAATGAGGAATGTCACCTTATTCATGCCGTGTGAACAATAGAAACAACGAAGACATACTGTGGCATTCAATTCCTGGAACTTTAGGATTACTTTACAGATTTCAAGGAAATGAATAAAAGACTCACATATTCCTTAAAACTCTCACATAACACCTAAAATATTTACAACCAGATTATCTTGAATAGCAGTTACCTCCTAACAATTACATGGGGATGACCCCACCATGGTTTTCAGGAAACAGGTCTCTTTGCAGGTAACGTTTTTATTATGCGTTAATGTTAAAACTACATTATTCTGGAAAACATTGCAGTTAAAAGAAAAAAACTTGGCATGTTGGCATGCTTCCACAAGGTGTTAAATAATATAAGTTTAATAAAATAATGTTCTGAAAAGCAAATTTGTCACCCAGGTCAAAATTGTGAAAACTGTGGAGTATCTCTCCATTTCCATCAGTACAGTAACTATACTGCCTGATGGGAGGAGGAGGAGTACCACACTTCAGTTTTATAAAAATCACTGATAAGATTGCTTATGGTGCCAATCCTAGAAACTAGACCTGGATGCTCTTGGCAAAACAAACACTGTGCTCTTCTTTCATATATAAAATGTGATATTAAAAATAGAAGAAATTTCATCAGATATACACAGTGTGTTGCAGAGTTCCAGAGATAATAATATTTCTCATCATTCAGGGTGCAATAAAGGTCTATACTCTTGTAAAAACAGCAAACAAGAAATAACAACAGCAGCAAAAAAAAACCCTTTGCTTTCTCTTGCACAACTCAGGCATCTCTCTACTTTCACTTTCAGGAATGAAATTCTGACACCAGCAAAGCTGGACAATCATTGGTGGACAGGTATGCAGATGAAGGAGAGTGAACACTTCATGTGACCCTAAATGGCTCCTTACAAATCCTAATGTTGCACTGTGTTCACTGTGGAGATGATGCTGTCAGTTGTGTTCAATGTTTCGATATTTATTCTGAATGCAGCTTGAAGTTCAGCACAAAGTGATATGTTAATCACTAAATTCTAGCGTTTTAATTGCATTTGCTTTACTTCTTTCCATTTCACAGTTCAGATGTGGGGAACAATAGAGGCCATCATAGCAAAGCACTGGCATTTGTCCTTACCGCTTTAAACCACTCTCCAGCCGTTCACATTCTAGTCTGTTGCTCAGGATTTGATTGACCAGAGAGTGGATGATTTCCTCATATTGCTGCAGCAGAGTGACATCTGAAGAGGAGTGAATGGCCTGGTAAAGATCAGCCAGCTGTTCCCTGAGGCTGGGAAGAGAATAGTTACTACCGACAACTGGAAAGCAGTCAGAGAGTAAATACCACCACCAACGACAGTCAGTCAACCTAGACAATACCATGTCAAATCCAAATCTTTGTTTTATTCATTTATATACTGTATATATATACACACACACACACACACACACACACACACATATATACATACAGTATATGTGTACATATACATACATGCATACATATAAATCTTATCTAGATAGATAGATAGATAGATAGATAGATAGATAGATAGATAGATAGATAGATAGATAGATAGATAGATAAAATGTAATCAACACTTCTTTGGCCCAAGGTCTATCTTGACGCAAGATTTAATCATATTCTGCTGGTTGCCTTTCTAGATATCGTGCAGACAACCAGACAAACCAAAATAAATGAGCACACATCCGAACCACTTGTCACTGATAGAGGCATCGAGCAGTTCAGGGTGTCCTCAAGTACCGAAAAAGTTTTAAAACTTGCCATTGGCAGGATAAAGTGGAAGATGTGCACTAAATTTCTTACTATCTCAACTTAATCAATGATATAGTCTTCTGCAAATATTTAAGGTAGGTCACACGTTTCAGATCTACCTTCAGGACATTCTTACTCACTGTTGACTGTTCTTGTTCAGCCTGATGTGTAGTTCACTGACCTGTCGGAAAGGAGATTTTCCGCATCTACTTCTCTAACGAGCTCTTCCCACCGACGGTTCTGGGACGACCCGGCTCCAAGAGACGCCGGGTCCAGAGTCTCTGAAACCTCCCGAAACCTGGAGGAGAACTTTTTATAGTCGATAGATCCGACTTTATCTATATCGAACCCGTCGAACAGAATCTGTATCTGGTTTTCAGGGACGTTGAGCTCTCTGCAGACAACGGTGAAGTCCTCGAACTCAATCTTACCGGACTTGTCCACATCACATGCCGAAAATAGTCTCCGGAGGCTGGGTCGCGCCATAGCTGACCGAATAAAACATGAAAAATATGATGTGAAATTTAACTCCCTTTTAGAACTAATTTCGGCTGCGTGTTATTCCAATAACATCTCAGGTGAAATGTCATGAATGTCTCACAAAGATACTCAAGAGCAGTCCATTGGTCCAGATTTCCAGGTAGGCGGGCAACATCCGATTTAAGAGACCAAAGAAGAGAAGTCCTGCTGCTCGCATCTAACAGCTGCTGAGGGTAGGACTGTTAGGTTAGACGCGTCAGTGCGTCAAGTAGGGCTACTTGAACGCACCACGAACTCAACTTCTTTTCTGTTTACCTTTAAGGTGTGTGGAGTTTATCAGACACTTCCCTTTGTTCAACTTAGTGACTCCACCCTGTGAGATTAAAACAGTTTTTAAAAAAGCCAAATATTGTGGAAGTAATTATGTAAGACAAATTTAAAATTGAGCAATGTTGTTTGTTTTTTGATTCTGTAAATAAGGATTTTGTTTTGTTTCATGTTGTTGTGTTCTTTTGAAACGTTTAATAAATTACTTGTACTATGGAACTCGTGTTTTTGACATTAGTTTTTAATGTTAGCAGGATTAATCATTCTGTGGATCTGGTTACAGATGTGTGTTCTGGGTCACCATGCTTCCACCATGTGAGATGGGGCCTACAGCTCTTGTCCTATCTGGAGGAAGTGAATGTTTTCAACAGTCATTCTGTCAAATATGTAAATGTAATATATTTTATTAATCCCTGTAGGGAAATTGTTGCCACACTCAAGATCACGCTGTTAGTTTAATCGCACGCATGTATAGTGTACAGGCCCGAAACACACACACACACACACACACACACACACACACACACACACACACACACACACACACACACACACGATGGGCGTGTAGTGGTGGTGGGCGCTCTAATGAGCAACTTATAAAGGGGACGTTGCCTTGCTCAGGGGCGCCTCGGCAGTGCTTGCTTTGGAGTGTGAGCTGACATCTCCCACTGTCAGCTCACACTCCGAGGTGACTGGGTGGGAGCAGGAATCAAACCGCCAATCCTGTGATCACTGGACAACCCGCTCTACCAACTGAGCCACTGCTGCCCTTATTTTATTTTCATAAACTAGCAAATATGAAAGTAGTGGTTATTCATATTGATTATATTTATAAACATCAGATAAAATCTCCTACTGTTTTAACAAACTTGGCATAGCTTCAGAAGTTACTGATCTTAATCTTGAAGTGACATTTTTCATTTTTTTCTTTAATAACTATCAAACTTATAACAACACCAATGTGAATCCACATTCTGTGGGTATTATGAGGGTGAAACAATGAGACTCTTATGGAGGTCATTATGTTCCAGTTTTCTGTATCAAAAACAAAAGCAAAAGCATGAACATCATAAATTTCTCAGGTGATGTAACTGGAATATTTGAACATTTTAGTCCGTCAGTGATCAGTGTGTCCTCAAAGTTAGGGTCAGGGTTAGGGTTAGGGTTAGGGTAAGCACTGATTACAACCAAATTCCTCATTGTAAAATATTGACTTCACCACCAGATATGATCTAGTCAGACATTAGTTGCAAATTTGTATTTACTATAAACACAACTGGATTTATGTATGTATACTGCATCTGGCTCTGCCTCAATAAAGCTAGAATAGAATGTACGACAGCTCAGTTATTCCACTATCACTGTACCTAAAGTCAATATCGTAATAGTCTGACCATCATAAAATAACTCCTGGAAAATAAAAGCCTGTTCCTATAATTTGTAATGTTATAGCTGTCTTGTGTTTGTGCTGGTTCTCTTTGACGTGTTCAAAGGCTCAAATTCAACATCAGAAGAGGTAAACTTCTAGAGTGGGCACTGCTGGTTGCCATTCCTCTAATCCTGGCAGTGGTTTTCATCAGTTGTGTTAATACATTTGTCATTTTGTCATTTGTTAAAATGACCAAAAAAAAAATCTTTTTTGATTATTTTTTTATTTGTCAGCCCTCAGGGTGACTTAAATGTGGGGGAAAACAGGAATGACATTCTGATTAAAGATATAATTCTGTTTTAAGGATCTCAGTACATCAATAAATTTTGAATATTATCTGACAGTTTTAGAAAAAAATTGACGTTAGCTGTAGGTTTGCATAATTATTTGCTAGCTTTAAGTGCTAAATGTTGCATTTGCTAGGACACATCTAGCAAAATGACTGTTCATGAAATTTACAGCAACTAGATGTCACATTAGAGCACTTGGGACATATCTTGCAATGTTTAAGAAAAAAAAAAAACTGGTGAAGAATATGCCTCTATACTCATATCTGTCTGAAAATGTATAAATGCTTATTTGGTCCAAAATCCAGTTTCGCACAACATTTATTGCTAATTCTTTCTGAAGTTTTTCTGAACGACCTGACTAACAGTTAATCCATTGTTGGAATGTTCATGGAGATAGGACTGATATGCTTGACAGCAGTGGTGGGCGGTTAGCGCCAGCAAGGCCTTCTCTGCTGTTCTAACATAACCAGAGATCATGATAATATTTATGATGAAAGTTAAATATATTTTAATGCATTTTCCTTAAATAATATTCAAATGTATGTATAAATATATAATTATACATTTGGATATAATATGACATAGGCCAACACCGCATGAGTGTTCTATTTTTAGATTAGAGGGGTTTTATCCAATCAGAATTCAGCTAGCTTGTGTTGCCAGTTTGAATAAAATCTGCCCAGGACCTTTAGAATCTAGAATGCAGGTCTCCCTGCACTGTGAGTGAATGGGAGCATTTAGTTAATAAACAGATGCGATAGCCAATCAGATCACCAGTTGGCGACACTAAGGCCTTCTAGCTGGCTTCACGTTCACTTGACATATATGTGTCCTGTGATTGGATACTCACTCTGAGAAGGTGGCGCCATGCAGAAGCACATTTGAAGAGAAGCTCTAGTGAGACGAGGGTCCTATCCCTGACGAAGCTAACCTGTTGTAGCTAACCTGAACAAGCTAACCTGCTGTAGCTAACCTGAACTACCTCACCTGTTCTAGCTCACCTGAGCTAGCAAACCTGTTCTAGCTAACCTGAACTAGTTAACCTGCTCTAGCTAGTGGAGTGTACTTGAGGAAAGGAAGGAGAATGGATTTTGTGTTTAAATAAGCTGTTTGAAGAGTTCTTTTGGTGAGTACAAGCATTTCATTTATCCAAGTTTTTATTTAATGTTCTTGTAATTCTTGTAATTTCGTTTATATCAAATCAATTATAATGAAATAAAATGGCAAATATGCTAAAAATGAAAAAAAATTCATGCTCTTCTGCAATGTGTGTAAATGATGTGGTGCACTTGCGCAGCTGTGTGATTGTAGTGGAAATACACAAAGAGACTTGTGTCCCTGCTGGGAAATAGCCTGCTTTATACATGATGATGCAACATCTAGTATTGTGTTAGTGTATGTCTGTATTTCGTTTCTATAGCTGTGGTGTCATAAATGATGGACATTTCAGTCGGTTTTGTTCTGTGACGTAGTATGGCCGCAAGTTCTTCTGTGCCAGTGACAAAAAGTGGACGCCAGTTTTTGCCCCATTTGAGAGAAGTTATAAACATGTCAGTCCTGAACACTACATTGGTGGCAGCGGTAGGAGTTGCTCACAGCATTATGGGATCTATTTATGCAAGTTTGACTAAGGATAGCATCACTGAAGGCCTAGGTATGAAATACACGGGCCGCCACTGCTTGATAGTTATTTGGATAGAATCTCCCTGTCAACCTGCCGCAACTAAGTTCAACAACTGCCTCATCAAACCATGCATTTCTTAGACCCAGTCCTAAAAACTAAAACAGTTGTAATTAAACTTCTCAAAATTCAACACTGGAACCGGGTGTTTTAGCCAACTATAACCCCATTTTGAACCTTCCATTTGTGTTCAGTAGCACCTGATAACAAACTTATCTCTGTGCTTATCTTATTCAGTGCAGCCTTAGACATATTTAATCATCAGATGCTGGAATATTCACTTGGCATTAGACGATCTACACTAAAATGGTTTATATCCTATTTATCTGATAGATCTCAGTTTGTAAATCTTCTGTGTACACAAATGTTAGGTACGGAGTTCTTCACTGTTTGGTGCTTGGACTTACTTTATTCACACTTTATATGGTTCCATTAGGTAATAATATTTGGAAAATATCCCTATGCAGATATACCTTTTAGTGCAGCCAGACAAAACCAGCCCCCCCCAAAAAAACAAAAAAACAAAACAAAAAACAGCCACTTCAAACCTGCATTAAGAACAATCAAACCTGGAAAACCGAGAACTTCCTATTAAATTAAAATAACATTGAATACATTTTTTCCCCAAAACATCTCAGAAATGTGTTTTTTTTAGTAATGTAGTCAACTTAATTGGTGACACCTTGCCCTTCAATTACCTCATAAAACAGATTTCAAGGACTGTATTCTTTCACCTTCGCATTACTGCAAAAATCAAGCCCCTTAACCCACAAAATGCAGAAAAGGTATTCCATTCCATGGTACTTCTAGACTGTTTTACTGATTAATTAGTGACCAGAGCTTTGAACCGGTTCATAAAACGAAAACCGGAAACTTTTGGTATTTTGGCAGGAACGAAAACAAAACCGAAAACTTTATATTTTTTAATGTTCCGGAACAGAATAGGAACAGAAAATAATTGTAAACTGGTTAATACCGTTTTTTTTTTCTCGTTCTTGAAAAAATATTTGACCTCATGTTTCACTTCCTGTCATTCACTGGACGTGGGATGAGAGCAGAGAGAAGTAGCGGCTATCAGCAACAGTTAAGAAAAGGGCAGTCTCCCAGTCCCAATTTAATCATAACAGGTAAACACTGCAGTATGTCAATCTTAAAGATGAATGATTTAGACATTAACTCACTGGCTGCAGTCATTTTCAGAGCAGTGTGTCCACGTACTGCCAGCGCTATGTAGCAATATTGAGCTATGGGAGAAGCACAATGAAGATCTGTTATTCAGCAATAAATGACATGGTGGAAGTTATTCTTGTCTTATTTCATGTAGTGTCTAAGAAGGAGGCATAAGCCTTAACTACAGTGATACAACTTGCATAAAGCAGATGTGTAGTGCTGTGGTACTGTTTACTGTAGGGTAGGGGCATATCTATAATTATAGTCTATGGTATATAAACTAATTGCTTTAGTTGCCAATTTAAAAGTCCTCAAGTTACCGTATTTTGGGCACCATTCGGCTCATTGTATAAAGAGGCGCAGTCTAAATTACGTAGTTTATTTCTGTACTTTAACCGGACACTCGGGGCATGCTAGCTACCGGAAGTAAAAAGGTGACTGTGGTTGAACTGTGTTGTACTACGTATTTAAATTTCAAAAAATACACCGACATTATTTTTTAAATATGTTTTTATTTATTTTTTGATAAATCTGTGCTAAATCCTTCAAAGTCCTCATCTTCGGTCTGCATTGAATAGCTCGGCAATTTTACTATCGCTAACCGTTACGTTTCCGGGTGACTGTCCGGTAATGATGCCGGCTTTTGGGAAACATCGGACAAAAGTCGAAGCTGATACTTTAGTCCAGGAATCCACAGTCCATGCACATATTGTGGTGTAACTCGTGGTGTAACTCGCTCGGCAGTGCCTCCAGTCCTGGTAAACGTGTGTTTACCATCTCATCCATCACTCCACGACGCACGCAGCTTAACTTTAAAGGCTCTGTTTACACCAATGTCCAGTAGTTGGAGTTCTTTCGTTAATCCTCCCGGGATGATGGCAAGCTCCGAATTCAGCCGCTTGACGTGTTTTTTTTACAGAAGCAGTGGTGTGGGGGGCCATGGAGTCACAGATCAAAAGAGATGGCGAAGCGTGAAAAAAACCACTTGGTCTCTTTACGTGTACCGGAACTGATAGACTGGAGTTTACATTTTGCGTCGTAAGCGTGTCTCTTCGCTGACGCCATTGTCGGGGGTCTTTAGCCAAACAAATGCGGTTATGCAGCATACCTGCGGTACAGTACTGGCATATGCCCTGTACCGGTACCTACCGGAGGTGTGCCGGACGTAGCCTCACGTCATGTTCTCCAATTGGTCAATCGCTGCCGGCGTACGTAGTGACGTATTACGTCCTATGTTGGTGGACAATGGCCAATCTGGCAGATTGCTGACTAAAGTCATACAAAAACATTTTTACAGATTTTGGAACTCAGTGTACACATAAGACGCTTAATGTTAAAAGGCGTAGCTTTGATTTTTGAGAAATTTTAAGGCTTTTAAGCGTGTCTTATGGTGCACAAAATACGGCACCTACATATTTATATTTACAAGGTATGTTATTAACCGGTTCAGGAACTTTATTTTTTTGTTCTAACCGGTTCAGGAATGTCAGTTTATGGGTGGAACGCAAAACCGGAAACGTTATAATTCAGTTTCTGTTCGGAACGAACTGATTGGCAAAAAATTATGGTTCAAAGCTCTGTTAGTGACAGGTTGTACCAACAAGTCTATTAAACAGCTTCAGTTGATCCAGAACATAGCAGCTTGTGTTCTAACTCCCTGTGCTAACATCTCTGCATTGGCTCCCTGTTAAAGCCCAAATGGAATTTAAAACCCTTTTTACTTTTAAACCACCATATCTTGAAGAGCTCATTGTTCCTTATTGCACCACTAGAACTATGTGGTCTGAAAGTACTGGATCTCTTGAGGTTCCAAAAATGTCCAAAAGCAGACTGAAGCTATAGGTTTGTAGTTAATCAATCCCGTAGCCATGCTGTCATAAACTGAGACTGCTGGGGGAACCTCCAATGACTCACTGAGCTCCTACCTCTCCTTCTGTTTATTCACATTCCATCAAAACGTGTCACTAACTTGTAGTTGTTTGCTCGCTCTCCTTTTGTTCTTCCTCCTTGGTCTACAAGAAAATTAATGGATGAATGGATTAATTAAACTGAAATACACAGCATAATGACTGGGTGTGTTTTGTGTAATAAAATGAGGATACATTAAGATAAAAAAAAATATTCATTTGATCTTTATTTGAAAAATTAAAATAAAGTGCTTTTTATGTACAATACAAAAAAGAAAGAAACAAAACAGTAGTGATGTATAATACAAAAAATACAGTTCACAATATTTTTACATTGGCAGCTGAATTTAAAAAACAATTTGTACATAAAAACTCTTTTTACTTGCAATACATGTTGACAACAGTCTGAGCAACTTGTACTGTCACAAATACAAGTCCAGACTACAGTGGTTTATTAAGAGAAAGCGGACGACAATACTTTCACTGTGGCATTATTAGTTTAGGCTTGTATTCAAATAAAAGCACATTTAGTACCTGCACCTATTTGACTAAATCACTGCCACTTTATATTTGTTCTGCACTTGACAAATTTAATGTTGTTCTGACGACAGCCACACCACCAGAAGCTGCCATTTGTTTTTTTAACAGTCAACACATGAGGCTCTTGCTCTACTTGATTGATTATTGATGAACAGTCTTGAAGTTCACACAAAGTCGTTGCAGTGCCTTTTACAAGAACTGTACTGTAATGTGTTACTATTATTTATAGTTCAATATTTTTAAATTGGCCAGTGGTTATTCATGTGCTACAGTTTAATAATAAATTTTCGTCCCTGACTGAATTTGAAGCCACCATAACAAACAGTAAAATAAAGAAAAAACACCTTGTGAGCACATGCTGTACACCGTTGACCTCATTTCTGGTCAGTCTGGTCTGTCACTCATACAGTGAAGCATTTAACTCTACAGCACTACTACCTGGTTAGTTCATTATCCCAAGAGGCATATCTCTTGATTATTGTTTCAGAAGGCATTATCCATTTCACCCAAGGCAGATTTTATTTAAATCCACAACCTGCAATATACTAAGGCTTTTCAACAACATGTGCAAATCCTATGCAGTCCAAGCTAAGCAGTTGGCCTTTCTTTCTTTTTTTTTTCCTTGGAGTTTTTAAAGTTGCTGGTCGTATTTCGACATTAGAGTCAAACTTATTGTCAGTCGTTACAAATGCTTTCAAAATACTCCAGTTACTCCTGAATGTGGTGGTTCATGTAGTATATAATGGGTTAGTTATGAATCAGAAGATGGCTGATCAAGATAATTAAAAAGCACAATGTCTGTTTTTCACGCTGATGAAAAAGAAATTATTGCCTTTGTAGTTGCCTTTAAAACCAATCAGAGGGCATATCAAACATAATGTGTTATTTAAAATCCAATTATAATTAGGGGCATTTAATTATCCTTCTCCCTCTGAGATTTGTGAGAAATATTGAAAACATTAAACGACTCATTACTTAAAATGTATTTCTGTAATATAAACATTAGACCATCGTTCTCCTCAAAATAAACCAAAATGGCAAAAATCACTTGCATACGTGGAGTGCAATATATCAGTGTAATGTGAGTGAGTGTGCTGGGGGTGTGTGTTTGCAGTGCCACTGATCATAAAGTATTTAACAGCGCCAACACCTTTGTGCTTACTCAGTCTCGAGGTGAGGTTTTCTTGGTGTTTACCCCACTTCACATTATTTGCTTTGCATAGGCTGCCTATCTCATGAAGAACAGCATGATAACACCTGGAATGAAATTTTTCCCTTTATTACATTTGGTGAGAGAAACCCCTGACTAATGTCAGCCTTTTTTTACGGACTAACAATATCAATACATAAAGAAAAACATATTATGTGCCTTCATTTATGATGACGTAATTGTTTTTGGTGTGTAGTGTTGGAGGTGGTATGAGTTCAGCATCACATCACTGAGGTGATTCCTTGCTTTTTTTTTTTTACTTTAAATTTTTTAAATTACAACTCTCTGAAGTCCTCCTCTGTCACTTCGAGCAAGTCTTTTAGTAATTCCTGCTGTCTCTGGATCGTTAGAGTCCTTCCCAGTATGTTTACTTGGCTGCAGAACAGAGCATAGCCTCAGTGAAAGGGAGTCTCTTAACCAGATGACAGAGTGAAAATAAAATGCAGAGCATTGTGTCAACCAGAAGTGAGACCTTGCGTATTGCCCTCTTTCAAGGCATCACCAATAGATTTTATGGACGGACTGTGTGGCAATGCGATGAGATTCAGTCACTAAACTGCTGTTGTGACACCACCTCTACACTTGTTACATTCTTGTGAGTCGCACGCGAAGACTCCAAAGTTTGAAGGAAAAATGGGATCCTTCGGTGTGCTTTGAATGCGCTCAAATAAATGGGAAGTAAGAGGAAAAAATGAAATGCACATGGACCACAGAGATGAGAAACAAAAAAAACAAAAGTGCAAAAATCTGTGAAATGAAATGCCTCCATGACGAGTCTGATGTTCCCTCTCAGGGTTATGCTCATCTCAAGTGCGCTCGTTCTTTTTAGTTTAAAATGAGTCTCTCTGTATTTTGTGACGCCAGTCTCACACTATAGAGTCTTTAATTACAGAACCCAGTCTGACTCGTGGTCGTGGACATGTGGGAGAAATCTCTACGTGGCTCTCTCTCAGGTTCAGAAGCCTCTTCTCTGCCTCGGAGAAGCTCTTGCTGTTGTCAGGTGATGAGCACTCGTGGGGTGGAGTGCTGCAGATGTAGTTGTCATTAAGGGTCTGGTAGCCCTTGTGATCTGACACAGATGCTGTGACTGTGTTGCCATTTAGCGGCAAGTTCTCAGCTGGTTTTACAACTATTCTGGGTTTCTTCTGTTGCATGCTAGGGCACTCTCCCTCCTTCAGCATGGATTTCATGTGGCTACGATTCCTGTAGACAACAAATAGAGAGAATACCACGAGGGAAAATGCCAGGAGTGCACACACCACTATCAGCTCGTTCCAGTAGGACTTAGTGTTGATCTGCGGTGAGCGGGCTTCTCCTGGCAGGATGATGAATTCCTCCTGGGAGATCTGTGGTGTATGTGAATGTCCTGTCAGGGTGGTGCTCTCCTGCCTGGCTTCGCCCCTCACACAGTAGTTTGCCAGCAGCTGTCTGAAGCCTTCCTCCACCGACCAGCACTCATAAGTTTCCTGCCTTTCAGCGTGAGCTACCACTACTAGCCCCCCCTCTGGGCTGGGGTAATGGAAATGACCTGTGTTCTCTCTGAACTCCCACCTTCTTTCTGCCAAATTGGAGCGCAGCTTGCAAGGCAGTATTTTAAATGTGTTGGCAGGGATAATGATCACCTGACATGAAGTCATTCCTGTGTAAAGGGAAGCAGAGACATAAATCAAATAAGTTATTACATGAAATAAGCCGTTGCAGAATTCAGAGCACAGTGTTTTGACGCAATTAGCATATTTGCAATCCAGACTCAAATAAAAAGACAGTGCTGCTCTGTAAATCTATGGCGGTGCAGAGAAGTAAACGTACGTGTTGGCTGAGGTCTAGCAAACCGCGGGCTTGACACTGTTTTGTTGCATATAGCTGTCGTGTCTGCTTCATCTATATCCTGCTGCCAGGTGCTGAAACACATAAATTCAATCAAAAAGTGAGATTTTGAAATGTATTTGTTTATTACAGAGGGAATACATACAACGCTGACATTACACCCACTGAGCGGCAGTGTTACTATGTGACATAAACACAAAAAACACATCTACAAGAGCTATTATGTGACTGGTGACACAAAAAGAATAGAATAAATTAATAAGAATTCTCAGCCACATTTTTATAGACTGCAGAAAGCTCAAGAAAAAACAAACAGATTGCTGTAAATTGTGCCAACACCTGCAATCCAGACAGTTAATCGAGGACCTGCTGTTTGTTGAGTAATCAACATAATGTATGTGACCAGCATATCCTCATATCTATCACATTTGTCAAGAAGCTTGTTAACGGTAACACCGAGATTCTCACTTCATACAGTTGTCCTAATGCGGTGGCACATCCCTACTGTCAATCTCAGAGGCCACCTCTCCAAGTTAACAACCAGAATAACTGCTGGTGTCCGTGTCACTATTTTAGTTAAACAAATTTTGAGGAATAACTGCGCATCATATCCTCTATTGAATGTATCTGAAAGATTTAGCTGCAAAGCCGTTCATAAATCATTGTGCAGGAGAGTGCTCACTTGCTCGGTGGAGTCTGTCTCACATCCACACACTGCCTCCCGTTCCAGGCGCAGTACGGATCCCTGGAGAGGATGCACTCCCCACAGCTCTGATAATTAGTACAGTTTGCTACTGGGACCTCCACCAGTTCAGAGAAAGAGGAAACGTAGAGTCGACCCTGTGGAAGAGTGACACCGAAGCAGGGACAGAAAGGAAGTGCCCCAAATACAGTTACTAGGTTAATTTCATCCAGACTCTAGCTTGGTTGACCTTGTTCTAAAAAAAAAAAACCCACGTAATTTCAGAATTCATTTGCCTGAAAGACGAGCCAGTCCTCAGAATGTGTCACAATTTTAGCTGTTTATCCCTTGAAACTGTTTTATGTTATTAGCTTATTGAACATGAAAATGCATTAGGCACAGGCTTGAGACAACTCGTGCAATCACTAACCTGCCAATAACTGTTTAAAAAGCATCTCATTAGTTCACACTGTGTGAAACATACTAGGCTTGTTTTCTCTCAGCAAACTGACCCACCTTTTCAGTGTCCAGCTCAATGTGCTGCACTGGTTGAGACCCACGGAAAAGCACCATCTCCTCAATAATGTGCATCTTGTTGTTGATATTAATGGCTTTGTGAAGTCTCCCATCATCTATTTCAAGACAGGACAACTGACATCAGATCAATCAGTAAAACGACATACTACAGACGAGTTGATGATTGTTTCTGTGTGATGATAGGAGTGCAGTTACGTACATGTGCCAATGAAGAGTACATTGTACTCCTTTTTTGCTGCCTGTACTCGATGGACAGCTATCTGTGTGTAGCGAACATTACGTTTGAGCAGGAGAGGCTGGCTGCGGATCACATTGTCCATCAGGAAGTGGTCTTTGATGAAATTCAGAACCTTGTCCGGCATGTGCAGTGAAGAGGAGATGCCTTGCTCCCTGGCAGCATTTGTGACACACTGTGAAAAAATCATTTTGAGGCGGTTACAGACTAGAAAATGACACCAAATGCAGCTGTGCAGCAACTCAGTTCTTCTGCCCAAATTTTGCTGTGAGTCATCTGTAATATGTCTGCCACGACACTAAAGTAATAGTAGTTTTATGAGCTCTATATTTATATTAGGACAGAACATGAGAAGTATTTGGGTCGTCTGTCAAGGTTGAAGACGATAATGATGAGGAGACATGGATGTGTAAAATTCATTTCATGTCATTTTTGTGGGTTCTCCAGGTGAGGGCAGCATGCTAAAGCTCACCACTCCAGGACGAGGCTCTGGGACCGGATGGTTGTATGTGTACCACTGTTGAGTCTCTCGATTGACTTCACGGTATCGACCATTAAATGCCTTTTCCACCTGATCCATAGTGAAGGAACACACAGCAGAGCTTCCTGAAGCGCCTTTGTACCTATCAGAGAAGAACAAGCATCAATAATAGGTCATTTATTTCACTCTAATCACCATCTATGTTATGTAACTACTTATCCCATGCATGGTCATTGGGTGCTAGGGCCTATCTCAGCTGACATGGGATGAGAGGTGTAAATTAAAGCGGATCCTCACCACTGAGATGTGAAGACGCCATAAAACAAAGTGCTCTTCCAGTCCTCTGGACGGGGCGTCAGCACAAACATGTCTTGGATTATGTTGAAGGGGAATCCATCATCAGGCAGAGAGCACAAGAGCTGAGCCTTCAGGAAGGTCGTCCACTTCTTCTGCAGTACCCTCTCTCCTCCCATGTCACCCTGCAGCACAAATGATGTGGGTGTTGAGCTGTTTAGTAAGTCATCAGCAGAGGGCGCAAGAACACAAGACTGACCCCCATCTAAAATGAGAGTGTTCACAATCTGGTGTGGAGATTAGTTGGGATGTGACTGGTATGTCAAAGACATGAAATAATTATATGTACCATATAGTGCAATGCCATTGTATACTTTACATGCCATAACAGACAGTACATATTATTTTATGTTAGAAATTGTCTGGACTACTGCTGTAACATTATCACAGCAAGTGATGTGTAGCACAGGACCACCTTAACATGCAGATCATTCATTCATTCATTTTCATGTACCGCCACTGTATCCACGGTAGCAGGAGGTAGCAGTAGCAGGAGCTGGAGCCTATCCCAGCTGACATAGGGCGTGAGGCGGGGGACACTCCGCCGAGCCACATACAAAGACATACAACCACGCACAAACACACTCACTCCTACGGTCAATTTGGGATCGGCCAATCAACCTGAAGCTCATGCTTTTGGAGGTGGGAGCAAGCCAGAGAACCCGGAGAGAACCGATGCGGACACTGGGAGAGCATGCAAACTCCACACAGAGAGGGACTCGAACCTGGAACCGCCATGTTGTGAGGCGACAGCGCTAACCACTGCGCCACCGTGCCGCCCAACATGCAGATCAATCTGATCAATATGATATACATATGTGCAGGAAAGCCACTACATCTTCAGTAATAGTTGTTAAGAGGACAAGTCTGTAACACATTATATTCCACAGGGAGTCACAGACCTTGAGAAGATGACTACAGTATTTTCTGCACTATAAGGTGCACTGGATTATAAGGCGCACCTTTAATGAATTGTTTATTTTATAATTTATTCCATTTATAAGGCGCACCGGATTGTAAGGCCCACATAATAAAAAAAATTAAAATAGATTTTAAAAAGTAGTGGCTGTAGTTGCGCTATCCGTCCACTAGATAGAACATTCATGACTGTGAGTACCTTTAATCAGGTGGGAGCGTTCCCTATTGTCAATCAAGGAAACCTGATCACTTGATCACTTTGCCATCTTAGAAAGAAGTCAATACGCATGTTAAAAACCAGACATGAAAAAAACCAGACTGATTAAATTCATTACGAGTGGACCACTCAGTTCGAACAGGGCGGATTATTTCCTGATCTGAAGTTCGAAGCAGATATTTAAGCTCCAACATTCGTCTTCGTTTATTAATTAAATACAGTTTCAATTGATCGGTAGTCCAGTCGGAGGTGAGGTGCAGCTATTTGCTGCCTGAACAATTTTTTAACCAGTTTTTAATGTCAGGCTGCTGGTTTACTGGCAAATACGACGCTGTTTTACTCATAGAACTGACTTTAAAGTCGGTGTCTCACCGTCATGAATCTCACAGCACGTCGCTACCAGACAGAATACACAGACAGGTATCAACTACATTTGCAAATCAATTTCAGCACACCAGACACGTTTGTCTAGCAGTGACTCAGCTCTTGAAATTTCAGAAAAGGCTGGAAGTTCAGCTTTGAGGGTCTTTCATTCACCTTTATGCCAGTTTCTCCATGTGTTTCCGCAAACTAATAGAATGGACCATCACTAGATTCCAGATTCCAGCACAATGGCATTTTTTAGACCAATTAAGTTTAAAGTGGGTTATTTCCGGCACCACAGTGGTTGGAAAATACTGAGATCAGTCAGTCATTCAAACTTTATTAATAAAGTTGTTGAAAATTCCCTGCTCCGCAGTGCACTGGCATCGTGCCCGGAGTGTCCCCCGCCTCACGCCCTATGCCAGCTGAGATAGGCTCCAGCTCCCTGTGACCTGCTACGACGGATGAAGCGGCAGAAAATGAATGAATGAAAATTCCCTATGTTTTGCTACGTTATCGTAGCCGGTCATCGGTGTTCTCCGCAGGCTGCTCTGCCATCAGACAGCAGGTCAATGAGGTCAGCTGGTCAGGTCAGCTGCTACTTCGGCGACGCCCCTTGACTACCGTTGTTAGGAGGCGTAGTACGGCCAGAATACCTTGTGAGGGTGCCCCTGGTGGCGTAGTGTGGCATGACTGCCGGCCAGACTGCCGGCTATTTTTCAGCGATCTTGTTTTTAACCAACACTAATATTAATATTAATCCATATATAAGGCGCATCGGATTACAAGGCGCACTACAGGATTATGAGAAAATTATAGACTTTTAGGTGCGCCTTATAGTGCAGAAAATACTGTACACAGATTTTACCAACAGAAGCCAAAGACCTTATTCTTGGGAGAACAGCTGGAATTTAAAAGGAGGATTTTTTCCAGCAGCTCTATCATCTGTTTACATTCAATTCAATTTCGTCAGGGGTAAAGATCAAGCCGGAAAAAAACACTCGGATAAAATAAGTCATTAAGAGAAGAGAAATACTCTAAACATTAAATCATGTAAAGCTTTAATTGAGACCACTATAGTGTTACATTGATCAGAGGAAATGGCAGCACTGAATGGGAGGGGAAATGACACATGACCAGTGCCGAACTTCTGAAGCAATTACTTCCTGTAGTAAGCCAGGCAGTTAATGAGCAGCATATGACATCCTCTGTCATCCCCCATCATCCCCCTGGCTGTACTAGATTTACAATTTCATTTGATTGTGTTTAAAGTGGCTTCTGAATGATTGAAACATATGCATCCTGATCATTAATTCCTTGTTCAAGTGGCTGCCCCAAAAACCATGAATTCGTTTGCAGCAATGTGTTTTCACTGGAAAACTTTACAGTCCTGCACTCAGGAACACACTCTGTTTATCATTCCATAGTTAGCCTCAATGACGTGGAACCTGTGCACTAAACACCAACAAAGAGGGGAACTGCAGATAACATAATCAGTCAAGCAAGGGTTAGGGTGGAATTTAAGCTCATGACTTATGGGGATAACTTGTTGGTTTTTTTTCCATAAAGAGACAGCATACAGTATATCCTACCGTATTTTAAAGCTTTAATTCAGTTGTCTGAGAAGTACAGTCCCTTGAAGTAGCACATGATCATTCACTCCTTCCAATAATGTGTACTACTACCATTTATGTATACAAAAATCATCATCAACATGAGTTAACATTTATATAATATTTTAAGTAATTTCATCAGTTGAAATACTGATGTGATAAGCCTTCAGATGGTGTCATCTTCTGATTCACATCTGACCTGTCTTTGGTACTGCCTACGTTGTTAAATCTGATGATGCAATGATGATGTGTTTTATACGACAGCAGGATGACTGTCAGACACACACCTGGAGATGGCAAGGACATAAAAAAAGACTGTTTGTGTGTTTAACAATGCTGAAAAAAGTGTGTAGCTACATCTTGGAAAATCTATCTATGTCAGTGTCGCAGAACAAGTTTGAAATACAGAAACATTCCAACAGCTTTAATCTGGCTCATTTTGTCTGAACATCAGACTGTCAGAGAATATTTTTCATCCTTCTTGGACTGCGATAACTGATTGCTTTCTCAGAAAAGCAGTAGTCTGATCTGCAGAACCATCTTGTGATGTTACGAAGTTTACAGAACTGAAACCCTAAATATTAACAAATGATGTGTGGTCTTGACTTTGGTTCAAAAGCCCCAGGTTTAAGTATTTCAGCATGGAGCTTATTCTAGAGTAATTTTGACCAATTTTGAATTAGCTACTGAGTCTTGTCTGAACACAAATATTTATTGAAACATGATGAGATAAGAATTGAGGGAGGAGAAGGTCTGGATAAAAGGAATCAAACAGAGGAAAACCTTCAAGAGGAATGTTTTTCTGTAATAAGAGAATCTGCGTCGCTTCCCAGAAAGATGGGCCACACTTCCCTTTCTTTTTCAGCTTTCAGGGGTTTATATTTATATTACATAGAACACAAACACAAATTAAATGCACAGCAGTGTAATAGATGCATTTAGTGGTGGTGATGTGTGTGTGTGTGTGTGTGTGTGTGTGTGTGTGTGTGTGTGTGTGTGTGTGTGTGTGTGTGTGTGTGTGTGTGTGTGTGTGTGTGTGTGTGTGTGTGTGTGTGTGCGTGTGTCTGTATGGGTGGGGGGAGGTGCTACAGGGGAAAAAAAGGGATAATCTGCCTTCATCTCTCACCTTACACACGCGAGCAATACGAGACACAATGGTGTTGTCAAAGAAATCAAACTCCTTTCCTGCTTCACTGAAGAAGAAGTAAATCTTATCATCATCGCCCACTGGGTTGCCCTTGGGCAGGCTCTCTTGAATGTAGGCAGAGCCAACAAAGGATGGGTCTGAAAGAAAACCAACGTAACACAGTATGAAATCCAGACACCCAGGGACAGATGTCAATGTTCCCTCTGACATCAGCACCAAATGGAACATTTTGTTGCATCAGGGACTTACAGGCAAATAATTTTCATCTACACAGCTTCTGATAGTGTCAAATTATAGCCACACACCGTATTAGTATTTGATATAAAATGAAAAATATAATTATAAAAAGCACTGCCTTCCGGCCCAAACTTGTACCTTGAAGCCAGTTAAGTGAGTTTTCTGTCTTAAGAGAAGTTCCTTGGCTTAGACTCTTGAAAATAATGGGTTCATTTCCTTGGAAATTACTGACTGTACCAGCATACAACTCTCCATCTGCAATGCAATAAAGAAATTCAACATAGTCAGTCTTAACTGAGAAGGAATGGACTTCTGTGTCTTATTCAATAACTAAACCCAGAGGTTGTGTGTCGTCATGCCCTTACCAGCTATGATGGCAGTGGATTTGTATTCAGGGTTAAAGGGGCAGCGGCTTCGTCCATCCTCTGTAACAACCTCACCTGTTCTACTCTTGATGAGGGAGAAGTCTGCAGTTTTCTGGAGAACATCAACAAACATTAAATGTCAAATGTGGCTTAGTTGCTAATGGAGATATAACCTGCTTTGACACTGCAGGGTCTGTCTGACCCACAAGGAAAAGGTCATCAGTCAGTATGAAGGTAAAGTGCAAGACAAAAGGCATCAGCCATTCTTGGGTGTGCGTGTGTGAGGATTGTTCTGTTTTAAAAGATTTGTTGTAAAAGACTGCAAACTGGGTCAAGTCTTGTATAATCTGATCCTATGCATTAAATATTTTTGATCCATTTCCCTTTGGCACAGGAGGTAATAAAATAATGCACATACAGTGTATTAAATCTAAGAGGACATGGGCCTCAGCCAGACTGTTAAGTGGGCTGAGAAGCAGAGAGAAGCAGACAACTGATTTTAGATGCTCTTCCTAAAAAATCTAATAAAAACAAGAACCAATGCAGTCACAGACTGCAACATCCAGCGACACCCCGGAATTAAAAATTCCACCCTGGCCTACTTGCACAGGTCAACGATCAAACCTAGTGCTCTGACCTATTGTCATTGATCAAAGCACTCTCTATGGCCTTACTCACACTGGCCTTCTTCCTCGTCTTTCTATCTTACCTGGTTTGAGACTGTACATAAGTTGAAATTTGACCTTGATCTACTTTTCTCAAGGTCAAGGTCATCATCTCACCTTCATCCCTTTTGCTGCCCAAGTAATGTGCTTTTTGTTTCATCCTTCTGTCTGCAACGGTTGCGAAGATATTTGGTGGACAAACGAACACACGGACGGACACATGAACGCTGACAATCACAATACATCATCGCTTTGAAGGAAGATATAAAGATGTCATGTATAAGGACTAATCATTTTGATTGATGCAATAACTGGCACTGCTTTTTAAACCTAGTCAGAGAAATAGCTCCAGTACGACAACAGATGTGACTTTTCATAACAACTTACAATGTAAGCACAGGTGGGACTGAAAGCATACGTCCCACAAACATACAGGTGAGTGCTGTTCATACGCAGAAGGATCTTTATGTAGTTGAAGCAATCCGTCTACATAGGAAAAGAAAAATAAAAGTTTAGTCAAGGTTTGAAAATTCCTTTTGATCTAATCCTGTATTATGAAATTAGATGAATAAAATCCAGTGAAATGATCTGAATAATGAAGTGTTTGTAAAGATAAATAAGGCTAATAGTTTTGTAATTATAGATTTTTCACCCAAACAAAAAAGATAATTTTCAAAACTTCACAGCAGTAAACCAAGACCAATTACAATATGAAGATAAAATCTACACAAGTGATAAAATACAGTAACTTTGAGATAATCTTTAATATAAAATTTAAACGGAGATTTTTCCTATTAACGTTCCCTCCTACCAAATGAGTAATCATTAATTCAGGCTTGTGTGTTTACATATAGTGGTGGTAGTGGAGTACATACAAAACAAAGAGTGAACAAAGGAAAAGTTGGTTTTAAAGGAAGGGGAAAATCCATTGTTAGAATGGAAAACTACAACTTGCCAGGAAATTTCCAAGGTTCTGCCCTGGCTCTGTTTCCTACATGCCAGATAACAATGGTCAACTTGACCAATGAAGCGGTCATATAAACATTATTTGCACCATCTACATTTAGTTAAGTGAGTATTAACATCATCAGTCAACTTGCCTGCAGATCTTTGCCTTTGAAACTGCACTCATCTCTCTTCTTCTCTGGAGTTTTCCATGTGAGCTGAAGGAGGAAGAGTCAGACTCATACTCTAGTTGTAATACAGTGAATTGGCTTTTAAGCACATTCAGTTTCATATTTATAACTATATTCATATTGTACTTATTATAGATGTTATTATAACAGGTTTCAGACAAATGCTTGGGTCTTACATTTCTTTGGAGTTTGACTGCACTGATATCAGTGAGGCTGAGAGCAAAGAGAATCTCCCGTGCACCAACGTAGAGAGCGTTGTCTTCTTTACTGAGGTGCAGAGTGGTAAAGTTGACGACTCCGCTGACTGAGAAACTCCGGGTCATTCTCTCATTTGCATCTGAACACAAACACAGACAGAGACATAGGGTGTCATGCATTTGTCATTCAATTATTTGACTATTAGATGAAGTGTATGCATACAGTATATTATGACTGATGAAAGCCATAATAAGCTACTGAAGACTAAAACAAACAAAAGAGAGTTGCATGAGTTATTGATGTTACAATACCTCGACTTAAATAACAAATCTTCCATGTGTTCAAAAACTTTTTGAGCATTTTTCGACTGTTTCTGACTTTTATTAGACATAACAGCTGGTGGAAAATGAGAACAGGGTGGACAACCAAGGTCCCAGCAGGACTCTAATTGAAGTTGTTAGTGTACAGTCAACATGCAGACCACCAGGATGCTCCAGCTGAATATAAATACCTGAGGTCATTTCAGGTTTTTTCACTACACACACTCTTATTGGACTTTGACTTTGTGAAGCAGCAACATCAGCTAAAGGAACTCTACAGCACAGTTAAGCCTCTAGGCCTTATACAGTATTCAGTACACCTGGAGAAAAATATTAACGAAAGGAAATCAATGTGTGTATGTGTTTGTGTGCAGCTGCAACTCCTAAATTATTGGCTGATGAGATAGCAAAAGATAACAACAAATAATTGAACAGGATACAACGATTCTTTATATTTCTACGACATCAAGTGAAAGATTCGCTCCAGTTCCACAGACACCTTCAGAATGAAGCCAAGGGTTAATCTACTCCCTTCATCGCTGCTTTAAAGGCCACATGTATCAGAGGTTTGCAGCAGCCTGGAGGCTTTCACTGTTGGCCCAGCTTGAACAACTTACCTTAATTGCATGCCAGTATAAACAGAGGCAGGGAGCTGATGGAAACTTAATGTGACTGAAGCTCTGATACAGGAGCTTTGGCCCAGTAATGAGGCAAATGAGGAAAAAACAAGAGACTTACTCGTCACTTATTAGGAAAACCAAGGCACTCAACAGATTTCACATTTTCTCTAGACCCTTGTATTGACTTGTAAATCAAATTTAAATCATAATGTCTTGTTGGAACAAAAATTCATCACATGACTGTGAATGAAACATAAAAAACTGAAATGTTTATGAACAATATTATAATAGAAAGAAGATTTTTAAAAACCTAGCATCAATATAACAGCCAAAGGGCCTTCACATATCTCTTATTATAACCTAGCATGGAGGTGGGAAGAGCTGAATATTTACAAATCTTAATTTATGAAGAAATAAAAAAGAAATCAGAACAAACTCCACCCCCCTCTCTGTTTTATGATTTCTTCCTTCCACAAAGTAAAAAGGACACAGTGCTAAGAAATTTTCAAGTAAACAACAACAAATTGACATATTGAGAGTTGGTTTTACTCTTGTAATTTGATCTAATGAGCCAATCTTCACTGTAGATTCACTTTCCAAACAGGCAGGCAGATTCTTAATGGGTGATGCTGGTGGGAATTATTACAATTATGGCACTTCCTTCCCTAAAAACGTAAGTAAGTAAGGTGTCATTATGTTGTATCAATAATAAACGCAATTTTACAATTGTACAATTTCCTCCGGTATTAATAAAGTTATATATATATATATATATATATATATATATATATATATATGTGTGTGTGTGTGTGTGTGTGTGTGTGTGTGTGTGTGTGTATATATATATATATATATATATATATATATGTATATATATATATATATATATATATATATATATATATATATATATATATATATATATATATATATATATATATATATATATATATATATATATATATATATATATATATATATATATATATATATGGGGTACCTACTCTGTAGTACATGTGACCTGGAATAATCTCACCTAAGGGTACCTCTTATTTCCCTTAAGAGGTAAAGGGGGTTGAGAGACTTCCTATCCCTTGGGGAAACAACATGTTAATAGCAGCTCATCTCCGCAGCAACAGAGCCACAGTGTAGTTAAATATGTCCGTAAAACCACAAGAGACTCTGCTCTCTGTACTGCACTCTCTCTTTTTCACTATCATTACAGGATAAATGGAGTGCCGCCTCATGCCACTACAATTTCCCTTTTTCCTCCCTGCAGAGCCTTGGGCGCGTTTAGCTGCGATTTACAGAGAGACAGACACAGTGGCCAAAGTCTGAACCAAAACAAAAGCTTTGAGGGATTGTGACAGAGGACGCTGGCTACATAATTTTTTCTTTGCAGTCAAATCACCAGTGTTATACTTAATGATCATGGCTGACAAAGAAAAACAATAAGGTGGGTATCATTAACAAAATCCACAAGGATTTGAAACCACACAAAGGTTTCCATTTATACCATAAGGAAAATATTACAGTAATCGTCTGTCAGACGTTGAATTGGTTTACAACTCTTTGTAGGGAGGTAGGTCATTGTTCAATGTCATGTTTTGGTATTATGTTTTTTATGAATAAAAGATCAGCTTAAACTTAGACTAGTCAGTCTTAAAATGGTGAAAAGATTAAATTGGCTGCAAGATGTTTAAGGCACCTTTAATCAATAACGTTTTTAGCATCTATCAGCTGACTGTGATTTCACAAATTTAGCTAAAAAGGTTTTTTAAAAAAATCAAGTTATTTCCCTTAAGAGTTGGATAAGACTAAAACCCCAAAAATGAGTGAACAGATTTAGAGAGACAAAACACTGAATACATATAAAAATAAATTTAATCATAGCCATACAACTCCAACCCACATTTCTATAGAATTTCTGTCCTAGCAATTAACAACTAAATGAATGGTATTTTTCTATATGAAGACAACAAAAATAATTTGAATGTTTCAGATAGTTTTGTTTGTTTTAAGGATGTGGCAGACATTAGTAGCAATACAAACCAAAACCCATAAAGCCCAGACAGAATAGTACTAAAGGTCGCCCACTGCGCAGACTGTTAATGAGTGTACCCTACATGAACCTGTCCTTCCTCACCTCCACATACACCACAGCCTCTATAGCTGTTCGCCTGTCTGAGGTTGATTCTTGAGGCTCAGTTCATGACTATGCAGCCCCAGAGATGGCAAGAAGGCAGAAGTCAAGGACAGGACAGTTCAGAGAAAGAACTGAAGCAAGAAGAAACAGTTTGTGTCTTCTGCAGCATCAGAGACAGTGTGTCAGAGAAGGCATTCAAGCAGTCCCAATGTGACTACAGGGTACAGTATAACATTTTCATTTTGTTAAGACATTTTGTCAGTTGCTTTGTTTCCTCTAATGGAGTCTCTGAGAGAATCATTGTTCTAAAGGATATAACATTTCATTGGATATGGTAATGGTAATAGTATTCCTAACTCATTTTTTTAATTTACCCTCTCTTGGATCAGCTCAATAGTTTTGTGTGTGCACTTTGTGCATTTTGAGATATTCTCCCTTACTTGATTACAAGCTAAGAGAATTTTACTGCTGTGGATAAAACTTTTTAACATATTAAAGGGACTGTTGAGTTTGTAAAATTCTTCCTTTCCATCCCTCTTGTCCCGTTAGGGTTCACCACAGAGTGTCATCCTTTTCCATGTCAGCCTGTCTTCTGCATCTTTCTCTCTAACACCAACTGCCCTCATGTCGTTCATCACTACATCCATCCGCCTTCTCTTTGGTTTTTCTCTTGCCATTTTGACCTAATATCCAATATTGTAATATTTCCTGATGATGTTCTCCCTAACCCTGACTTGTTAACATAATAACAACGTCAAATAAAATGCCTTAACTGATAAAGTTATAATTTGTTAACCAAAAGTTAAAAAAAACTATAAAAATTATTAGCAGAGATTATTACACTTTTCGGCTAACTTTATTTTGTGCCAAATTTCCTCCATCAGAGGCTTCTGTTGAAGGCCAAGAATAAAGGAGAGAGGTAGTGGTATGCAATCAACAGGCTCTGGGGGCACTTAAGGGCCAAGGCATCTGCAGCAACTGAAGGGATGTGCCTCCCTAGACAGCAGTGATCTGGAATAACTCCCAAGAAACATATCAGGGTCTGTATTTCCTATGTTGAATCGATCTCTACCATCACTGCTGGATGGAGTTTCAAAACCTGGTCTTCAACTGCCTTCTTCAGGCCAGGCAGGAGGGTCCTGACACTCAACAGTACCTATACAGTGCTACACGGATACTGCAGAAGATACTGTACCATGCAAGGTACCATCTGCTATTTCAAAAGAACAGGTTTGCTGGAAAACCGAAGAAAAATTCCGTCATGCACTCTGTGCCCTACTTTGACCACTCTGTGTAGCACACTTCTTCCCCAGTGCACCAGTTTTCACAGTGAAGCTGCTACCTAGTGGATAAACCTCACAATTCATGGGAGGCATGCTGAGATCCTACTTATGAAATGAATGACAGCATCCCTGGAGGAGCGACAGGCCAGCTCTCATCTGCTTGTGGCAGCGGATATAGAACTCTATCTAGTAAGTAGATTGCTTGTCTTTGTCTCTTCTAATCATGACATTCAACCTGATAATCTGGAAATCATAGTGATGACGCACTCCAATGTTTTGTATACACTCTATGTGCATGCCCGTGTAGCTCATGTGTCTTGAAAATTATCCACATCCTCTGTCAGCTGGGGATGATCATCATACATGTAGTTCATGTTTACATCTTTCACAATAAAATGCGACAGACAAAATACAACACTAAATTAAGCTTGACTTTGCTCTCACTACTTGATGGTGGAACACATTTCACAGGTTGAGTAAGGGTAAAATGAAAGCTCTACAATTCTATATCTCACTCTATGACCAGATCTCTGGTTAAGAGAAAACAGCAGATTCTAGTTCAGAGCAATTTATATTTGACCATTTATAAAACTGCATAAAAACCCATTCCTTCAATCTCTGGTAGTTGCAGGCAAAACAAGATCATTGTCATTATTATGTAATTAAATGTAATTTTAGCAAATGAGGCTGCTAAATGGATTGGCTAGACTGACTTACTAATCTATTTAGAGCCAAAATTAATTATATTGAGCTGGTTATAAAGGAATCCTTCTACATATTTTTAATTGATTGCCTGATGGGTCTAAAAAAAGTAGAAGGATAATTAAAGTTTGGAACATCCCCTCTAGAGTGGAGCTGTGGAGTAATTTGTCCTTTCATGACAAATATGTAAATGCCTTCTTCTGTGGGGTAACTAAAACAGGCTGATTCAATCAGTGCCCTTTCTAATGAGGGTGCTGCCTTTATCAGCTCTCACAGCTGCGTGTAAGGGAGACCAGATGATTACATATCTCATTAAAAGCACTGTTGGTTGCTTACCTTCTGCCTGAGTAAAAGTAACTTGTTGCATGGACATATACTGCATAAAGTAAATAACTCTTCATGCAACTAGAGCAAAGTGAGTATATATAAACATAAGAGCCAAATAATGACTGGAAATTATATATATGCTCTGCGATGAGCTGGTGTCTCATCTGGGGTGAACCCCACCAGCTGAGATAGGCTCCAGCAGGCCCATGACTCACAAGGCTGCAGATAGGACAACTGCAATTGTCTTGTCTAAAAGAGAATAGATGGATGCATGATATACATAGTTTTATCTTACTTTGCTGGTAGACTTCTTGGTAAAAATGACCGCTTCTCCTTACTGATATTAAGCATTGAGCTTGATGGCACAAGAGAAAATTACATTGGGGAAGTAAAGGAGCTCTGAAACAGAACTAAAAGGAAGTAGGTAACCTCTTTTTTCTCTCCATCTACATGCTGCTTTTGTTCAAGGACTTGGTTCAGGCTTGAGCAGACAAATCCATTTGCTATGAGAAGTGATTATGTCCAGAAATGTAAGGAAAAAAACCCATGTGAGTCTGACTGGGTTGGTGTCAGAGCATTGCTATAATTCCCACTAGTGACGCATTTTGTGGTGACAGCGAGACAGAAAACAGGTCATGCTGCTGTGCTACCTTAGTTATTCTATGCAATGGTAAAGGGTTGCTGTAGTTGTGAGGGAGAGGGAACCAGGTTAGCTGACTGACAGAAGGAGAAACCTCTGATCTGTATTAAGACAATGCATAATTCACCAGTGGATTTATTAGACAAGCTGGCTATTTGGCTTGGTAACTTGGTGGCAGTTTTGAGAGCAGTATCTTAATGTCTAGAAAGTTACTGTAAATGTTGTGAGGTCTGTAAATTGCAAGGAAATTGTAAAGTGTAGTAATAAAGAACTTTTACTGGGCAGTCGCACAGCAGGGACAATCAACAGCAAGTTTTGGTTCATTTTATTATGGGGATAGAGGTTAATAATGAGGTTATATCTTAAAAAAAAGATACATTAAAAAATCAATGTACTTGGACTTGATTTTGGTTAAAAAAAAAAAAAAAAGCCTTCACCTCAGCTCTGAATGAATTGTTTCTCATGGAAAAGGTTGACAGGACAATCTGTTGCTCAGGGACCAACACAGCCTAGCCCCAGGTTAACCACAATAATATAAACCACGTGCTGGTTCTTCAAGAACTCACCGTGACCTCTTTCTCAGATCTGGGCTAGAGCATGAAGAACAAAGAGACCCTACATGAGGTCGTGACACGGCTCTAATCGTACAGCAGCACTCCTGACCTGCCTGACTCCATGCTGTGTATTGACAACAGGGGCAGACACTGTTGTGGTATCCTCATAAAACCTTGAAAATTAAAGTGTGAAGAAATGTTTTTTACAGGGTGTATGGCTCCTGCTGAACTTGATTTATATCCCACCACCTGGAGGATTGAGCTCACATAACAGCAGTATCAGAATCAATGATCAGTCTTAACCTGGTGGATTGAGATCAATCAAAAAGATTGACATTTTTGCTGTGAACAAACATTCACAGAAGTACAACCTGAGGATTTCTGATATTATGTTACTCTACCTGGACCTTGGGCATGAGAAATGACCCCTTTATCCAGTATGTTCTCATGGTCAAGCACAGCAGCCTCCTCTGTTGGGAGGGGCTTTGAAGGCAGCGTCACAGCCAAGAATGGAGGGAGAGGAAGGAGCCAGGATTTGTATTATCAGCAATCACATCTTTTCTCTTTTACTTTATTATTTGTATACTTTGGTTCTAATAGGAAGTAATAAATTCATTGGGACTGGAACTGCTGAATATTTTAATTACTAAATGATTGCATTCTGTTTTCTTTGGTAAGCGCTTATTTTGTTTTAAAGACCAATGAAATGTTCCTTGTGACGTCTTTGCCACCATTATGAAGGTTTGCAGCTCACTTTGTTCAAAATTATAAGCATTCAACTTTGTTCACTCAATAAAATTTATTTAAATAAAATAACACATTTTGTCCATTGTAGGCTTTCATAAAAGAAGTTTGAAGTCAAAATTTCTTTCTGAATGACTGTGATATAAAAATGTGTGTCAAATGTACAATGCAAAACAACCCTCATGTGTCTGTTTCCTTGTTCTTGTAGTTTGTGATTTGACCATGCTATTGTTCAGACAACAACTAATTCATAACATAAATAATTGACAAACAGTTACCATGACTTCACACATTAGTGTCACATCATTGAACAATTGAAGTGAAGTGTGTTGAAGCATCCATGCCATAAAGGGCTTCTATTTAGCTCTGATACAGCATTGAAGAACGGTTATCTCACTTGCCACTGCTGTCATTTTTAATTACATGACACATGTTTATTCAGCTCCAACAGACATTGTAGTTTTAAATAATTTAAAATGTGTCCCACCTATGTGTTTTTGGGAGAGGTCCCTAAATAAAACTGCAGCACAACTGTCTGCATGCATGTAGATGTACGTAAAGGTGCAAATATCAACATCAGAAGACCAGCAATGGAAACGACTTATGGCGTGCCTTTAAATAGTACTCCAATACCCACTGAGCCACTCAGTATTGTCTGCATTAACAAAAGCAGAGAGAACAGCAGATGCAGGATCTATTCCCTGTACCAATGATTCGTCCTGATAGGCACATAATGAGAACCAGACAAGTGTTCACACCATAGTACATACAAATCCCCATTCATTATTTATGGCAGATTACCCTCTTCATTAAGACTGAGGCAGGGACAATGGACAGACAGGGCAAGGCAGGAGAGGAGGGGAAGTCAGTCTACAAAAATGTTACCGGATGGGAGGCAAGGCGACTTTAGGCTGCCTACGCTGGCGAGGTTACAACATGTAACCCATCAAACTAACTGACATCCAGATAAGACAGAGAGGACCAGAAACCATATCAGGACAAGGCAGTTTCTTCTGTGTAAAGCTGAGGTCCCTGAGGCTTGCAGCGCTGTATTCTGTTTTGATACACTAAACACAATGTGACAGACCCCTTCAGCAGAAGGCTGGAAAATATCAGTATACTAGAACCAGCATTACCAAAGTAAGACAAATTCTGTCACCAGGCCAGCTAACCTTCATCGGCAGGATGAAGCTTGTTTTTTCTCCTATGTCTAAAGCCTAAAATCTGGTTGTTTAAACAGATACCATCGGTGAGGAAAGCTTTTTATACACTTTTACATCCTCAGACCCCTTGTGAGACCATATGCTGGTGTGGTGTGCCCTGGGTTCCTCCTAATGCATGACAATGCTAGACCTTATGTGGCTGGAGTGTACCATTCCATTCATTCAGATCTACAACGTGTTACTTTAGTGCTCCCTTTATTTTTTTGAGCAGTGTATATAATTTATCACACTTTAGGCAACAGCCAGTGATGATATTTTAAGTCACTGCACCTGAGCCACATTTAAGCAAACTTACTTGTTATTGTCTCATATTTAGATTGTAACTACCTCTGTTGTTAGTTACAGCAACAAACAAGTAGATGACTAAGGATAACTCTAGTTATCTTCAGTGGTGCTAACAAAATAGACACGGAAAAACTTTGCTCAGCCTTTGCCATACTGAAATCATGGCATACATCTATACTTGTCTTTGGTTTTGTATGTTTTAAATAAGAGTTTAACAGCAGCTACACACCCTAAAAGCAAATCTTTCCATCACAACAGGGTGTAGTGCGAACGCACCTTTTCACTGAATGATTGATGGCGTGTGTTGTTGTGAAATGCTCCACCAGGGACGAGCTGTGGGCTTTGTCGAGGCTTTCAGGTGAGAAAGATTACTTGATGGTATAGTGGTCCTGCATGGCGGAGTGTGCAGGCTCAGACAGGCATGTTGGCGAAACCTATCTGAAAGTTTCCTGATTTAGATTTAGCTTAATCCTGGAAAAGTTATCCTTTTCTATAATAGATTGCTAGAGGGATCTATGAACAAAATCTTCCCTGGCGTTCTGAGTCTAATGATGCCTCACTCACTAACTGTAGTTCAATCACCAAAAGCCATCATTGATCTTATAAGCCATCATTTCGTGTAATTTTCCATGGAAATGCTGATGCATATTAAATGCTTAGATTCAACTTGTCATCTCAATTGCACGGGGGGATCTTTTGAATAATTACATGCAGGATAATGGTGATAAAATCAGTACTTGGCACTAAAGGCCACAGCACTTTCCTCAAGGAGAGCAAAGCAAATTATGTTGCATAAAAGGTTAGTTGACAACATTATTTTGAATGATGGTTATGCTGCAATTCTATCTCAATGATATGTTATTGGGCCAGTTAAGAAATTACATAAGAGCAATAGGACTTGGCCTCTACTTCACAGCACAATAGGACTGTTCATTTTTTAATTACATCTGACCTGTAGGTACTCGACTGAATCCCCCTGATCAGGCAGCTATTGACAGTGAGGATTTATATGGACCTGTCTAAATCCTTTTAGTTGTTAAAAAGGACACATATAAAATGCATTGATTTTTTTCAATGGATGGACTTAATGAACAGGAACACCACGGGGAATTATGTAATCATTCCTGAAGGATGGCACAGGCTAAAATGAAGGTATGCTATCTTATAATCAAGAACATCTAAATGCTGAAATAGTTGAAAAGAAATCAGTTATTTCTGCTGTTTCTGCTCATAATGGTTCACAGAAATGTTACCTATACAATTGTGTAAAGCTGCTGCAAGAGCAGCAGCTTTGCTCTTTAACTGTTGTGATGCTGTTATTGTGCTGTACTGCTGTTGTATTAAGAGTAGGGCTGTCAGTTTAACGCATTAATTAACGCAACCATTTTAAATTTGGCCCATTGAGGGACCCGTAGGCTGCAGTGACATCACTTCGTACCTGCGCCACTAGTCAAAAGCAGGGTGACTGACAACAGAGATGGACGCGACACAGGAGAGTGAGGCAAGCCCACTCGGACCTTTGGGCGGAAAGTTTATTTATGAAAAGAACAGAGACGGGACTATCAACAAAAACGCAGTGATTTGTACCTTTTGTAAAAGAGAATTTTCATATCACCAAAGCACCTCCAGCCTAACATTTAAATGCAAAACATGTCAAGGACACAGAGTTGAACGTTAGCTTACCCTTTTAAAGGAAAAGCCTGTTGGCATGTTGCTATTTATTTATTTATTTATTTATTTATTTATTTATTTATTTATTTATTTTTGCCTTATTTAGAGGCATGTTATGCTATTCATTTTGAATTGCTGTATTGAGTCAGCTTTAGCATTCATTTTGATTGAGTAGAGTATAACTTTATTTATCCTTTAAGGAGGTTCCATCAGGGAAATTAATTAATTAATTAATTCGTTCATTGAGAGTCTGCTTATGTGTTTATATTTTGAGACTCAGCCTTATTTTATTTCTGAATTTTATTTATTTTATTTACAGTAACTGTATTTGTATTGCATTTTTGAGAAATTCACTTGGCCTACAATTGGTTTGCTGATGTGCTTGGCTTTTTTTCTTTTGAATTTCATTTATAAAGCACACTTAACCACTAAAAATGTGGATTTCAAATCTTCTCTTCTTGATGTATTCTATTAATTAGTCATGCACTACAATTTTGTAATGTCCTGGAATTCAAATTCTTTATTTGGGGGCCTTTAGCAGGTATGAGATTAAAAAGTGAATAATTAGATTAATTAATTACAAATCCTGTAATTAATTAGATTAATTTTCTTAATCGCCTGACAGCACTAATTAAAATCTGTCACTGCTGTCAACTTGGATAACCGGACACCCCTAAATTGAATCACTCTGAAAACAGAATAGTTTGCTATTGCGATGAAAATCTTTTTTTGCAGTCATGAAATTGATAAAACTTACTGTAGGAGAAGGTGAGGCGTGGAGTGACATCATTTTCTGTGACACCCATATGAAAGTAACCAACAAGGAGGACGGTGTAGGCTGGGAGACAGAGCCAAGCCATTCTCATTGTCCACATGCCTCCTTGGGACCACGAGTCAACTTGCAGTATTTGCCTTTCAGGTTTTCTGGGAAGTCATCAAGAGTGTCTTTTTTAAAATGATAATTTTCTCTTCTTCCCTCTTTTTGAAGCTCCTTAAACAGAGGGACTGTTGTTGTATTTTCCAAGCTCTCTTCTGGCCTGCAGAAGATAATGATGGTTTGGAATGATGATGTGTGTCTTCAGAGCAAGACAGTGAGCCTCTACCACCATGTGCACAGTTCACTGCAGAGTCGGAGCTGGGATCTGTAAAGATGAAGAAAATTTAGATTATTAATTTGTTTGTCCAATTTTAGGTTATTCCTTTTTGATCTGGAATGACACTGAAACATGCCCCAGGACAACAGGCCCCACCTGTGGGGCTTACATTGACTTCATCACTCCTCTTTTTAGAGAGAAAAGCTGAGCAAGTGATATCACTGTAGCCATGATTAACAGATTGCTGTATGAATGAGCTTTGCTTCCAGAGCACAATACTCAAATCAGGTCAATTTGATAGTGTCAGCTACTGACAAACAACCTCACACTCCTTTACCGCCTCTTCAAATCCATACTTTTTGCTCCTGGTCTGAACAGAAAAGAAAAGCTTCTTGGAAACCTGTACTAAACCTTAAAAAGCAAAAAAAAAAAAAAAGGCATGTCACCCAGTTACTACAGGAATTGGAGGGGTTTAAGCCAACAGTCTTTCTTGGTTATACTTGAACAATGGATTAGTAATAGATTTAGAAATTTTATGTGTTCAAAGCCAATGGAGCTTGGTTGCTGAATGAACTAAAATGAATGCAGATTGTTAGATTAGAAATAAATTTAGCAAACCCAACAACTGTCCTTAAGAGAGGATCAAAACAAAGTTAAGACACAAGTATTATACCAATCATGTAGCAATGGGCCGATTTGAGTGATGCTGTTTCATTGAGACATAAAGAGAAATTCAATACATACAGCTCAGTTACAACTGCAAACACTTCATCACAACTGTTCCTGATTAATAAATTCAACCAACAGGTGGGGGGGGTTTACAGAATTGCAGAGTTATGATGAAGACTTGTGAGGTGATGTACAGTTGCTGCTGGTGATCTATTAACTGGAGCAAGGAGAGGCTGTTCAGATGCAAAAAACTATGTGTAAGCTCTACAATCACAACAGGGTTTCATAATACTTTGTGTGGATATCAAAATCTCAAAGTGGACTTGTCTAAATTATCAAAGATTGTAAAGAAATGCAAAGAGCATAACGGGCAGTGGCAGACTGCTAGTTTAAAATTGTTTTCAACGTGATGCTAAAGCATTGTGATTGTTACCTTTTCAGTTATTTTAAGCATGATGCACTGATAATGCAACATCAACTTCATTAGACCTCTAAAATGATAGATGGACGTTTAAAGAGTTGACCCTTGATGTATTCAAAAAGAGAACAATCAAGGTTTTAAGAGGCATTTAGATTTGAAGTTTCAATGTTCCCTGCCTGCGTCCTACGTCAGTGGACCGTACCATATAACAAGGAGATGGAGCAATACCAGGAGGTAACCCATAGGCATCATTAACTTACTTTATTAAGGATGATTCAAAGTTAGTTGCGCACTAACCAAAAACAGTGAAGCTGATCTTAATTCTGGGTTTGTGACAGACAGAGAGAGATGGGCTTGCATGCATCAAGCTGAGTCTGACTGAGATATGTAGAGAGAGAGAGCTCAACTCAGCGTGAGCAAGAGAACAAGGGCTCCTCTGACAGCACAGGAATCTATATGCAACTCTGCACTTCACTGCTCACTCCTGCATGATGCATAAACTGAATCATCCCTTTCACTCCCTACACAGATGTGATAGTGTGCTCTAGCTATGGACACCGCTCTCGTGTATCTGTCTCTGATCTCCTCTTAAATCTTTCGAGAGGTTTTTTTCTCAATGCCCCTCCAGCATCATAACAGCCTTATCGATTTGATGTTGTAATTGCATACATCAATTTTGCTCCACAGATTATAAGACAAGACACATGTTTAGTTTTAATAGAGGGAGGGATAATTAACTCTGCAGATCTTCAACCAAGTCAAAACTGTTTGTCTGTGTTCAGCTCTAATAGAAAAATAACACATTACAGTATGATGATTATACTGTATATGCATTCAAAGAGTCTCAGTTAAGAGAAACAGGTTCAACTCAATTAGATCTAAACGTATTAATTATGTCACTAACAGAAAATTTGTCAGCAGTACTGTTATAACAAAGAACACAATTTTTAAACTGAAATGCAGTTTATTCCCTTTGAAAAGTTTGCTCGCTTACTTGCTTGCTTGCTTTTGATTGATTGATTGATTGATTGATTGATAGATTGATTGATTGATTCGTTAATTACATTAGTCTGATAGCTGTTCCAATGCATTGTTGCAAAAATGCTAATCTAATACTATATTTAGAAGTGTAAAAGGCACACAGTTACATAATGCATAAGCATTTACCCAACAGGCCATTGTTCAACTGAGTCATACAAATAGTGTTGGTGGGAGTGAAATCACAAAATAAACCAGTAAGCAGGTCTACTGGGCATTGCAGTTGAGGTCTACATTGTAAAAGAAATGATTAATTAAGATTTGTGAATAAAGTTCCGATAAATAGGTCAACATGAAACTGAAAGGTTAGACTGTAAAGTGAAATTCTCAATGTAAACTGCCAATGTCATAAACTGCCATGTGCATGTCACATTGTAGAATTAAACCTTTGTATATTATACTGTTCATACAGTCAAATATGTTCATACTTCCCTGTAAGTAAAGAAAGAAGAATTCAGGTTTACACAATGGGGAGATTCCCAGCACTGTCTATGAGCAATTTACAGCAATAAAGCTGCTGGCATGCAGAAAACTGTCATTATGTATCAGTCAATGACTGATACATAATAAAACTGGTAATATTATAGTGCTTACGTATATAGGTAAAACAGGTGGCACCACCATTAACGTTTGCCATCTGAGTGAAGTACTTGGGGTCAAGGCTGCCTAGATTCCACACACAGTCTGTTGACTGGAAAAGTGTTGACTGAAAAATATGACCTCTTGGCATGCCTCTCATCTCCAGAAGCCACCTTTGGACACACATGGAAATACTTGCCACCTACACCAAACCTTGGGACAAGCCAGGCCACGTGCTTCCATATGTTGCTTCAACCTGTGATCAGCACTTCCCCTCACATACCCTTGATACCTCCTCACCCCCAAAGGATTCACAGATGTGTGAAGAACCAGATGCAAGATGTTCAGGCCATCACCTATCAGGAGAGGATTTAATGACTGAACAAGCCTGCACATATGGACAGGTTGGCTGAGTCACCTAGTGAGATGTGTAGGAGTACAGTCGTCACAGTTCTGCACCAGTCCTACTGCCTCTTGAGTTATTTCACAGCCAATTATCCAGACATACAAATACCCATTTGTATGTAAGATAATGAAGCACTTCCATCAAAAAGCTTGAGCAACAGGCCACAGGGGTTACATGAAAATCACAATCACATGAATCCAAAGGTAATCTCTCATTAAAGATGTGGCAGCTTTGTTACCCAACAACTTACAAAGGCAGAACAGCCTGTGCGACAACCTTTGCACCTGGCGTTTATCTCTGTCTAAAAAGTTATTATTTGTTTTTGGTTATGCATCTTCGTGTGATTGACCCCTGAGGAAGTTCAAAGTCAACAATAAACTGCACAACATGTGTTTAAGATCGATTTGGTCTGCGCAGATGGAGCTGCAGTCAACGTTGGCAGTTGACTGCATTGGGTTTGTTTCTACATTGCATAAGATTGTGGCGACTGGGGACTATCAAATGTCATCTGATCACATAGTCCTGTGATTCTAGGCTTTTACTCATTTGTTTATTTGCCCAATTTGAAGGGGGCACAAAATGATTCGAACAATTAAAGGAATGGGGTGAGCATTACCTTTGGTATATTTGGGAAATTTCACAATATTAGATGGTACGCATGGAGGCAAGAGACTCTTGAAATATTGAGGATATTCCAATCAAAGGGTAATGACAAGCAGTATTGATAGCAACCTAAAACATGTCTAAAACATGATGAACACTAAGCAACATCCTCAGGTGCTTCTTTGAGAACCATTTTCTTGGTACTGCTGCTGAACACAGGTATCACATACTACCTTATCACTTGTCAGCATTGAGCGTTTGGTGATACAGACATTAAATTTGTAAGAAGCAACAGTGTTTGTTACATTTAGCCAGCGGGTGTCACTCTAACAAGTACAGCCAATAACAACTTTGGAAAGACTTGCACAAACTTAGTGTAGTGATGGATTCATTAATAGCAGGTGCAGGTCCAGTCCAGTTCCCCAGTGAGTAGAAATTCATAGCTCTGTATTTCTGATTAAGTGTGTGTGTGGAGGCCACAAAAAATATCCCCTTTCCTGCATGACCCATTTCAAGTCCAATCCCCAGACCTAACTAAGAGTAATTAATGGCTCATTCATCCCTGAGTGAACCATACAGCAGTTAATTATGACCATATGCTTTTCTAAAGACTTTTAATTGCCTTATTAAAATCTTATTAAACTACTGACCAGAGATAAGGGACATTTTGAACTTAAGGTTCAGTGTTAAAATTCATCAAGCTTGCTTCTCCTTTGGGATTTGTGACACATGGTCAGAGGTTAGGAATTTTATCTCAAGCACAGACTTCTAAAAACATCTGAACATTTGAAGCTATCAGGCACTAAGTATATATTGATAGATTATGGTTAATATATGGCTGTGAAAGTGGATGAACATATTTCATCACCTCAATCTTTGAAACCTTTACAAGTGCCTAAATCAACCCAGTTTCAGAAGTAAAAATATTTGAAATGATATTCCATTTCATTCTTTTTCCCCTCTGTGTAAATTTCCATAGCAGATGTAGAGCCAGCAGAGCCAGCTGGCTGATGAAATGCAAAGTAGCAGAGCACGGCCCGTTATCACTATCAAGGCCAGAGTGGGTGAAAGAGAACAGCAGGAGGTTTCACAAAAAGACAGAAAAGGGCATTGATAGTCAGGAAAGTCAAGGGCAAAAGACAAAAAATGAAAGGGTGAGGCACATTTTCCTCCCTGAAGTTGATAACAAGATTTACAGTCATGCCATCAAAGGCAAACATATTCACTGGCAGTAGAATGAAGATGGAAATCACCTGACATTAACTGAACTTACCAGAGTGTGAGGGTCATTTACTTGCCTTGGCTTTGTGTCATTTCACTCCTGGTACTTGAGCCCAAGTCACAAACATCAGACAATGCAATGTGGATCAAACACATTTACAAGAAATGAGCAGAACCCTCCTTTTTCTCTTACGCCAAATCTCTACTCCTCTGTTCTCAACAATCCAGAGTAAACTGATCCGTTGTACAGAAGCAGACAATCCGGCTCAACTTGCTGAAAGGGCCTTTTTCTTTTCTCTAGACTGTTTTAATGTTGTCACTCTTTACTTAAGGAAAAGAGCAACAACATCAAATGAATTGAACCTAGAACTAAACTACATTATATTCTATATATGGAGGAGAGTCACTGCAGGTTGGAGAAGCTGCTTGCACCATATTGTTTCTTCTGTTGTTCAGAAATATCTGTTATAAACATTGTCCCGTAAGTCTGAAAGTTCCTATTTTCCAGTTGCACTCAATCTAAGTTTGTTTTAGAATGCACTTTCTCTGATTCCCTTCCAACCACATGTGAAAGAAATTCTGAGGGTTGATAAATCTGCAAATCTATGCAGGTCGAATCTTTCACACTCACAGCAGCTGGGAGAAAAATAAAATCACCTCCATGAGGTCAACAGTGTTTCTCAGCACTCAACACAGTAAAGCTCATTAACAAGCCTAAAAGCATGAAATGTAATCTCTGTCGTTTTAGGCCTAAACAAGTCCAAACAATAACAAAATATAGAGTTGGATGATGTCAAAGTTGCGTGGGTTAATGGGAGCTGTTCTCTTCTTAAATATACACTTTTTCTGTTGAACATATATGGAAAAATATGTCTACAAGTCAGCAGAGGAAAACAGAGTGGCTAGCTGTAGCTCTCTGACCTCGATAGCAACCAGACGTGGGAAAGATATGATGCCCGGCAGCCAACGTGTGGCCAAATCACAACAAACACCATTACCTACAATAAAATGTAATATCACGATAATGTATTTGAAGAGTACACAAACCAGTAAGCAAAAAGTACACAACCAATCAAAATATAAAGCGCAGGTCTCATCATTTTTTAGACGTTTTGATTTTGAAGCATTAAATGCTTTTCATAATTCAAATCTTGTGTATTTGAGCTACCCCTGTGGACCCACCACCCGCAGGGCCGATCGATGGGGTCGGGTGCGCTGCCATATGGCTGGCAGTGACGACAGGGGGTCATGATGGACCAGACCTGGGCGGCAGAAGCTGGCTATGGGGACGTGGAATGTCACCTCACTGGCGGGAAAGGAGCCGGAGCTTGTGTTGGAGGTGGAGCGTTACCAGTTGGATCTGGTGGGGCTTACCTCCACACATAGCCTCGGTTTTGTATACAAACTTCTGGATAGGGGTTGGACCTTGTTTTACTCCGGAACTGCATCAGGCGTGAGGCGCAGGGCGGGTGTGGGGATACTCACAAGCCCCCATCTGAGCGTCGCTGTGTTGGAGTTTACCCCGGTGGATGAGAGGGTCGCCTCCCTGCTTCTTAAGGCTGTGGGAGGGACAACTCTGACTGTTATTTGTGTGTGCGCACCAAATATCAGCTCAGAGTATTCGGCCTTTTTGGGGTCCCTAAATGGGGTCCTTGATGGGATCCCTGTAGGGGACTCCATTGTTCCCCTGGGGGACTTCAATGCACACTTCGGCAATGATGGACACACTTGGAGGTGCGTGATTGGAAGGAATGGCCTCCCTGATCTAAACCCGAGAGGTGTTGTGTTGTTGGACTTCTGTGCTAGTCACGGATAAATAACACCATGTTCGAACACAAGGATGCTCATAAGTGTACCTGGTACCAGTGCACCCTGGGTCGGAGGTCAATAAACGATCTTGTGATCGTATCATCTGACGTTCGACCGTGTGTTTTGGACACTCGGGTGAAGAGAGGGGCAGAGCTGTCAACTGATCACCACCTGGTGGTGAGTTGGGTCCGTTGGCGGAGGAAACCTCTGGATAGACCTGGTAAGCCAAACGAGTAGTGCTGGTGAACTGGGAACGTCTGGAGGAGGACTCTGTCCGCAAGGCCTTCAATTCACACCTCCGAAGGAGCTCCTCGTGCATCCCTGTGGAGACTGGGGTCATCGAACCTGAATGGTCGATGTTCAAAGCTTCCATTGCTGAAGCTGCAGCTGAGAGCTGTGGTCTAAAGGTCTTGGGTGCCTCAAGGGGCGGCAACCTGTGGTGGGCCTGTGGTCAGGGAAGCCGTCCGAGTGAAGAAGGAGGCCTTCAGGGGCAGTATGGGAGTATGCCCATCCAGTCTACATGTGTTTTGTGGACTTGGAGAAGGCGTACGATCAGGTCCCCAGGGATACACTGTGGGAGGTACTGTGGGAGTATGGGGTGAGGGGGCCTCTCCTCAGGGCCATCCAATCCCTGTACGCCCAAAGTGAGAGCTGCGTTCGGGTTCTCAGCAGTAAATCGGACTTGTTCCGAGTGACTGTTGGCCTTCGCCAGGGCTGCGCTTCATCACCGATTCTGTTTGTGATTTTCATGGACAGGATATCGAGGCATAGTCGTGGTGAGGAGGGGTTATAGTATGGTGGGCTGAGGATTGCATCGCTGCTTTTTGCAGATGATGTGGTCCTGTTTGCTTCATCGGCCAGTGACCTGCAGCGCTCACTGGTCCGGTTTGCAGCCGAGTGTGAAGCGGTGGGGATGAGGATCAGCACCTCCAAATCTGAGGCCATGGTCCTCAACAGGAAACAGGTGGACTGCCTTCTCCGAGTGGGGAATGAGGTCCTTCCAGAAGTGTAGGAGTTTAAGTATCTTGGGGTCCTGTTCACGAGTGAGGGAACAATGGAGTGGGAGATTGGACGGAGAATTGGGGCAACAGGAGCGGTATTGCAGTCGCTTTACCACACTGTTGTCACAAAGAGGAAGCTAAGCTAAGAGGCGAAGCTCTCCATCTACCGTTCAATCGTCGTTCCTACCCTCACCTATGGTCATGAGCATTGGGTCATGACCGAAAGAACGAGATCGCGGATACAAGTGGCGGAAATGGGCTTTCTCAGGAGGATAGCTGGCGTCTCCCTTAGAGATAGGGTGAGAAACACAGCTGTTCGCGAGGGGCTCAGAGTAGAGTTGCTGCTCCTTCGCATGGAAAGGAGTCAGCTAAGGTGGTTTGGGCATCTGGTGCGGATGCCTCTGGGGCGCCTCCCTAGGGAGGTGTTTCTGGCACATCCAGCTGGGAGGAGACATCGGGACAGACCCAGGACCAGGTGGAGGGATTATATCTCAACATTGGCCTGGGAACGCCTTGGGATCCCCCAGTCAGAGCTGGTGGATGTGGCCGGGGAAAGGGAGATTTGGGGCTCCTTGTTGAAGCTGCTGCCCCCACGACCTGATTCCGGATAAGCGGTGGAAAATGGACGGATGGATGGATGGATGGATGGATGGATGGATGGATGGATGGATGGATGGATGGATGGATGGATGGATGGATCTATTCGAGCTGTAATTTTACAATCAAAGTTATATTTCTGGGGCCGTTCATATTTAAGAGTTCTGAAAACTGAACTAGATTTGACAATATAGTATAAATTATTTTGGTCATTGTTCTTTTTTAAGGGGATAAACACTTCTAGAATGGGAAACAGGTTGCCAACTTCATCCTGTCCTTGAATGACAAATAACTTTTCACATAATGAGGTTACACTTCATTTGAATAGTCTGATCCTTTTTAATCATCAGATATTCAAGCATTGGTATTCTAACCCCAGTAAAGGCTCTAACCCATCCAAAGTTACACACCATGTACTGATCATGCAATATATAGAATGGGTATCCTGTGACCATTATCATTTTAACAAGGGTTTTAGTGTCATTTGCAAAACACCACAGCCACAGCAATGCAGCCAGTGGGGACCATTTAATGAAATTATTAAAAAGCACTTTTTGAGGAATTGATGTTGTGTATTTTCATGAGGGGTCCTGGCATCTGGAAGGTGAGGAGCATCAGAGCCATGGCAAGTCAGAGGTCAGAGCTGTTGGAATGCTACCTCCTGATTCAAACTGCCTTAACTTGTTTTTCATGTAACTCTTTGTGAAGTGAAATACTGACCATGATAAAGCAGGTGGTGATAACACATCAGCTCCCCGAGAGGCTTAATCTCATCTGCTCTTGTTTACCTTCAGTAACTTGATATGCTTTGACCGATAAGTGTACGATACACAGCTTCTATATGCTGAGGCAGTTGTTTACATCACAGTTAATAACTACTCAACAAAAATATAAACGCAACACTTTTGTTTTTGCTCCCATTTTTCATGAGATGGACTTAAAGATCTAGAATTCATTCCAGATACACAATATTACCATGTCTCCATGTCTGTGATAGTGAGCACTTCTGCTTTGCTGAGATAATCCATCCCACCTCACAGGTGTGCCACATCAAGATGCTGATCTGACATCATGATTAGTGCACAGGTGTACCTTATACTGCCCACAATAAAAGGCCACCCTGAAATGTGCAGGGGTTTTTTTGCTTTATTGGGGGTCTGGGGACTCAGAACCAGTCAGTATCTGGTGTGACCACCATTTGCGTCATGCAGTGCAACACATCTTCTTCGCATAGAGTTTAACAGATTGTCAATTGTGGCCTGTGGAATGTTGGTCCATTCCTCTTCAATGGCTGTGCGAAGTTGCTGGATATTAGTGGGAACTGGTACACGCTGTCGTATACGCTAATCAAGCACATCCCAAACATGCTCAATGGGTGACATGTCCAGTGAGTATACTGGCCATGAAAGAACTGGGACATTTTCAGCTTCCAAGAATTGTGTATAGATCCTTGCAACATGGGGCCGTGCATTATCTTGCTGAAACATGAGGTGATGTTCATGGATTTATGGCACAACAATGGGCCTCAGGATCTCATCACGGTGTCTCTGTGCATTCAAAATGCCATCAATAAAATGCACCTGTGTTCTTCGTCCAGAACAGATGCCTGCCCATACCATAATCCTACCACCACCATGGGCCACTCGATCCACAACATTGACATCAGCAAAGCGTTCACCCACACGATGCCACACACGCAGTCTGCCATCTGCCCTGAACAATGTAGACCAAGATTCATCCATGAAGAGAACACCACATTCGCCCACTCAAGTCGGTTACGGCGACGATCTGGAGTCAGGTTAAGATAGCGACGAGCATGCAGTTGAGCTTCCCTGAGACGGTTTCTGACAGTTTGTGCAGAAATTGTTTAGTTATGCAAACCAATTGTTTCAGCATCTGTCTGAGTGGCTGGTCTCAGACGATCTTGGAGGTGAACCTGCTGGAAGTGGAGGTCCTGGGCTGGTGTGGTTACACGTGGTCTGCGGTTGTGAGGCTGGTTGGATGTGCTGCCATATTCTCTGAAACGCCTTTGGAGACGGCTTATGGTGGAGAAATGAACATTCAATGCACAATCAACAGATCTTGTTGACATTCCTGCTGTCAGCATGCCAATTGCACGCGCCCTCAATGCTTGTGGCATCTTGCTGTGAGACAAAACTGCACATTTCAGAGTGGCCTTTTATTGTGGGCAGTATAAGGTAGACCTGTGCACTAATCATGATGTCAGATCAGCATCTTGATGTGGCACACCTGTGAGGTGGGATGGATTATCTCAGCAGAGCAGAAGTGCTCACTATCACACATTTAGACAGATTTGTGAACAATGTTTGAGAGAAATGGTAATATTGTGTATCTGGAATGAATTATAGATCTTCAAGTCCATCTCATGAAAAATGGGAGCAAAAACAAAAGTGTTGCGTTTATATTTTTGTTGAGTGTATTTAAAGATGATTTTTATTATGTAATTACAATGCACTTAAATTAGATCTAAAATACACAATACTTTTCTTTAGCAGGACTTCTACAATAATTTTGATTGATTAGCAGAAACAAATTACAAATTAGTCACCAGATAAATCTGTGAGTGAGGATCTTACTATAATAATAATAATAATAATAATAATAATAATAACAATAATAATAATAATAATAATAATAATAATAATAAATAATTAATGAAAAATTAGTGACTGCTGGGGATGAAGCTCAGTGGTAGAGTTCATGCATCGCATGTATGAGACCCCGGGTCCAATCCCCAGAATCTGCAACTCTACAGAGGCACAAGCCAGTGTCAACAACTGTAGGCCGTTCCTAGGCTCAGATAAATGCAGAGGGTTGCCAAACAGATATGAGCGTTCATCTAAAATGGAGAAGGATGCCACGCTTTGGTGACCCCAAATGGGACAAATTGAAAAAAAGTTGGTTAATTAATAGTAACCAAAAAACTGAATGTTTTCCTGAAAAAGCAAGTGGGATACATTATACAATATTATTACAACCAATTTCTTTCTATCTGCAACGGTTACGAAGATATTTGGCGGACTAACGGATGGACGGACGGACGGATGGACGAACACTGATGTATTCAGTATTATTTGGCACCCATTCATATTCATAAACCATTCATTCAACAACAAGTTACTAAAATATTTAACCTCTTTAAACTTGATTATTTTCATTAGGATCCATGAAAGGCTGTGAACAAAGCGCTGCGGCTGTTGTCCCTTGATGTCCACACCAAGAAGCTGCACGCATTCCAGTAGCTTAGCGGCTGAGACAGAAGCTCAGGCTATAGGCCACTGGGTAAAGCGCTGGACCCATCCATCACTGTGTGAGAACGATAAAAGGCTCAGAGTGTCCACTTCTACACACACTCATCAACGACACAAACCACAGTCTGCCTTAAACACAGCTTAAAGGTTTCAAGGGTGTTTGAAGCACATCGTAACCAGCTTAAGTCTTGATACTCGATGTTTCGTGGACCACGGTGTTGCATCATTATGATTGTGCTTCTTTGATAAATAATAAATGAGCTAAACATGTTTATTTAATCATAAAATACTTTCATGTTTTCCTCCATCCATCCATCCATCTTCCACCGCTTATCCGTAGTCGGGTCGCGGGGGCAGCAGCTTCAACAGGGAGCCCCAAACTTCCCTTTCATGTTTTCCTGCGCAATAGAAACTTATATATATTAAGAGGGATTGTGCAATTCTAAATTGTAATCACCTAGCATTCTATCAAATCTAAGTCTGCGCTAATAATTAAACGTGTAATGTTCCATTAAGATATGCTGGGCAGCAGAAGACTATGAGGGGTGATGTATATGAAGCTGATTCACTTTAGTATAACATAAAACTGCTTAAACCTTTGAAGCGAATTTTGCAATAAGAACAAATGAAGCACAACAACTGAACAACAGTAGTAGTTATTCAAGAAAAATATTCAGCACAACAATATATGTCTCTAGAGCATAAACACAGGCACCAATCAATGGCAGGATACAGAATAAGGTGTTCATCCAAGCACACACTCCAAATATGCCTGACAAATATGTCAGGCATATTTGATGCTGTGCAGGTTAAAGGCTACGCTGAGCTCTTAGATTCTGAGAATATTATAGAAGAGAACACGAACCAGTAAAACTTTTTGACTAGAAGTGTAATTGCTAAGACCCCTTCTCCCAGGATTACCAAGAAAAATGAGCTATTGGATTGTCCATAAAGATATTCCCCATGCAATTTTCCATTCAGAGATGGATGTGCTAACTTCACATTACTCTGGAGTGAGCCATAAAAGAAACACATATTATGAAAGTATGAATATTTGTAGTACAGGATTTAGGAAATAAAGACATTTTAAGCTTTATTTTGGATCAAAGACGTTTTTAGCACTGTGGGGATTACATAACTAACTATAATATCTCAGCTGAGGAGGCCGCGATGAACATTAATATCCGGGCCAGTCATGAGCATAAGCTTCTCATCCATGATATATGCTATGTACTGTAAACAGAAATAGTAATAAAATGAATAGGACTGAGAATGAAATGGATGCAGTGAACAATGTGTACATTATTTTGAGGATAGGTGATGATTTATGGGAGAAAGAATTACTATTTGAAAGGTACTCTTTCAGTATTTTGAAAAGTTATCCCGGTATTGTCAGGTGAATGCAACAGAAGTTTTGATGAAAATGAAATGACCAACTGTCTGACCCTCTGGTATTAGAGTGCAGTCAGTGAGATACAGCATATACAATGTCATGCTGAGGAAACAGGTAAAGTAGACAATTAGCTTTTAAGTGCCTGTGGTTGTTCCAGATCAACTGATTCACATCTCCAGTAACCACCGTTCGTTAGCAATCCTCCTAAATGTTAAAATCAAGCACAAGTCAAGTCCTCCTTATTTGACCTCCTAATTGTACAGACAGACCCCACATTGACATATCTTTGTGGGAGCAGACTCACCCCTTTATGCTGATTCTGAGAGAGGGGCTGCCCCCCACATGCTGTGACCTCACTTAGTTAAGATCAATAGTGAGCTGCACATTCCTCACTCCACATTTTGAGGAGTCACTTAGGCCCTGGTATCCCAGTCATCCACACCATCTCACGAATCCTTTAACACACTGATATTTGGGGTAAATTCCAATCATTAACATGCAACATCCTAGACAACCAGATTTGACCCCTGGGGGCAGCGTATGGTAAACCATACGAGGGAGATGAACTCATGTCACTCAAGAGTCTCACCCCTATGGGTCACTCTATTGCTCATCAGGCTGTATTTGCCAGGCTAGCCTTGCTACTTTAGATTTCATTTAACATAATTCCTTTTTGCTTGTGCCCTCCTCCCATGTTCCCTTTCAGCCACACTGTACACAGGCTGAGCAGGAGAATTATGGGGCCCACATTGATCCTAAGGCTGAGATGATTTAATGGCTGAGTGACTGTTCTATTTAACCAGACAAGCATAATAAGTGGATTAACAGCCTATCAGATGACAGGGTTCAGTGTGCTTGGCTGCAGGTATACGGGCAGATATCCTTCCTCACATGATTTGTTAATCAGTTTGCAGATGCTATAAATTAGTTCATTCACGGCAGGTAAAATCAAAGCAGCTTAGACTAACAACCGAAAGAAGTATCACAATTATTCTACTTTTAAATTGACTTCATATTTTCCAACTTTACAAGTTAAGAAAGAAAAAAATGCTGGTCAACACTTGAAGCTTATGTACTTCTCAGATGCAATCAGAATCCTGACATGTCTGTACAACACATAGACCCCCACAGCAGGGTGCATGTAGGTGGGTGCTGATGTCATGGAAAGATTTGGGTAAAATGAGCCGTTACTGGAGAACGTGATCAGAGTAGGTGAAACGCCTTCCACCATGACCTGCTTTCACAACATACACGTAAGGTCTGGTAGCAATACATGCAGTGGGTACATTATGATTTTTTCAGTTAGTAGTGAACTATCTTTTTCTTACTTTCATTTGCAGTTTAGGTTCATGCATGTCTGTATAAATAAAGTGAAAAACATTCACGTCATATTACTAAATATCCCTAAGTATCTCAATTCCAACAAGCCCATAAGGCTGCAGTGTGGCTCATGTCACAGCAAGTGGTTAATCATAAAATAAAATTTACGATCAGTGATTTGACATGCCGTACAAACCGAGACAGAAGAAGAGTCTGCAGCCAGGAGACCGTATGTCAGTCAGGACTTCGCTGTCAGTAGGGACAGACCAGATAACGCATTCCGTGTCGTTGGAAAGCCGTCACCTGAACCAGTCACCAATTGATCACAGCAGAAGTTAAATTGAACTTGAAAAAAAAAAAACACTAACAGCGTTAGTTCCTGTGAGCTGAAACTACACCTGCATTCTGAGCAGCTTCATCTCCTCCAGATGTCTCGAGGCCTCCGTCAACTCTCAGCCAGCGCATCTATAACTGTCTCCTCGACTGCCCGGACTTTGGTGGCTAAGTGCCAGAAGGAAAGAGGAGATGTAGGGGGGTATCTGAGCCCTTCAGCCATGCATCTAGCGCGGAACTTGCAGAAAGAGGCCATAAGATGCTTGCCGTGTCTTAATATATCACATCTTCAATACGATCTGATGAATTATTCAGATGCTGCTATCTACTGTGCCTCTCACCTAAAACATCTGCCCTGCCAGCCTGTCTGCCAGGTCTGGCTTACACTGTGTCCTGCCACAGGAAGCTTTTAGTCTACTCCTGTCCTGTGGCCTCAGTTACATTTAACAGCCTTCCTCTATCTCCAGTTCAATCTGTTGGACTGAAGGCAAAATACATGGAGGAAAACAGATTATGTTACCATATCAAAGATCAGCAAGTAAAACAATTTTTTTCTATAACTGCAATTCTCTGGGTTGTCAATGATGCACCGTACTTGACACAAAACAGCTTGTATAGAGTGTGTTGTCCATCTGAAGGCAAACATTTTTTAGCAGTTAGAAATGCCAAAACTGTAAGACATGTCTGCTATCATACAGAGAAGAGATGAAGAAGGAAAATGCCAAACACTTGGATAATTAAAGTCAGATTTGGCCTGCATTGCCAAAAAAGTCATATATAAATATTCCTGCTCTGGGATCCATCAACAAATGGGATACCGAGCACAAAACACAAAGCAGAGGGCGTTACGTTATATATTTTGAGAACATTAAAAATGAGAAGTGAGTTCCCAAAGGATAAAAGATGCACACTCAACTGCCCTTGCACTTTTTATGGATCTAGAAAAACATGAAATGACTCAATGCGGGCATCGCTCCTCCTCCCTGAGATCCCATCTGCTCATTTCCCATAAAAACATCTCAGCAAGGATGTCTGCCCCCCTCCCAACCAGTGCCACTTGTGACTTACATCACAGAATAACTTTGTTAGTCACTCAGCAGACTGAAAATTGTTTCAATCTCAATTGTCTCTTCAACCTACGTCTTCATAAAGAATGGCGCGGTGCATTAGTATCAGAAGTAAGCGCAGGTTGTTTACTGTGAAGCAATTAGACTCCTGTGATCAGAGACTTACAGCAGAAATGTCTGAAAGGGTCAGTAGCACCATTAGCAGAGAAAAGGCATAACCTGGAATGCTCAAAGATATCAAATCTCAGCAGTGGGGGAGGGATGGCTGTTAAACAAGGTTTGGTTAGAGGTTGATTCTATTAATCAAGCCTGCTTTAAGACTCTTGTCAGCAGTACATGAAAATATCTAACCACCAACAACATCTTGGTGCACGTGATTCCTTCTTGCAGGCATGATACTGGAGTGTGAAGTTGATTAAGCTCTTCAGACTAAAGCAGAACTTTATTACTACATGTAATAAGCAAGAGGCAGGCACACGTGATTGACAACCGTGTAGTTCTCACATGCCACCATGGTTTCTGGTGTTCAGTCATAAAAAGGTGGCGTCCCACAGAGTGTGTGACGTCCGGTATCATTGTGTGACGTGTTGAAGTGAAGTGATTCATGCAGTTTAGACCTGAGTGTATCTGAACCTCAGACCAAGCTCAGCAATCTGGCCATGCGCCATATTCACAGTAACTTCCCACATCGTGGCCCAGTGCTGGACTGGGAATAAACAGAGGAGCCCGCTGTGCTTCCAGAATGCATGCTTGCAGAGTTCCCATCAGTGAGTACACAGTAACAGGACTCCCTGAAGGCATGTATTTAACCTTTAGGTTACAAGTGGTTGGCCACCACACCCCCAACCCCCACCCTCGCCTTAGCTATTAACCCTTTTCTCTCTTAATTCAATCACCAATAACATAATAAAGATAACTCTGATTATAAGACCTGAAGATCATGTTAAATGTTAATGAATCTTTGATTGTGTTCACTGCTCTTCACAAAGTCAATAATTAAATTTGAAAATCAACTTTCAACCATCAACAATTGAATAAAATCTGATATGTCAACATCTGCAGTTCTGAAGCGACTGATGAGGGTCATGTTGTATGATTATTAATTCTAGTGCATGGCCTTGTGGTCAATGTCATTCTGACCATCTCAAATCTTTCTAAGTATTTACAGCACGTTTGTTGTGGCTCTGCAGGGAAAATATCTATTGTCTCAGGAACAGCTTGAAATATTATGGCTAAAACGTACAGTATCTTGAATTTCCTAGAAATGACATGATCATAATGGCAATTTATCTCAGAGATAATCATTGGTTCCATTGTGTTTGGGTGCAAACATTTCCTCTTTTAAAGTTGTGCTATTAACTTGATACAGTATTAAAATTTGTGACAGCAAACCATATGGAGAGGGAAACATCATGTTAGAGTAAATAATGAAGAAAACATTATTTTTCTCTCTCTCACACACACACACACACACACACGTCTTTAGTATATAAACAGATGAAGGAGATGGATCATAGTGGCCTAATGCTGAAATTGCCCTTGGGATATGCTGACAAAATGGAAACATGTGCAAATGGGACCAGCATGGGGGATAAGTTATCATAGAACAATGTGATATAGCCAGATTTATTTTGTCTGCACTGTAGTTATTTACTTCTTATTTTCCTATCCTACTGATAATAATGTGCAACAGTTTGCTCACTGCTTTAAGCAGACTTTCAACTCAGGTTTAATTTTATCCTTTCCACAAACTTGTCGAGAAGCACTACATGAAACATATTTTCATTCCACTCAGCAGTTTCACATGCCTTCTCTAAAAGCAGCTGTCGCTGTGTCATGAACTGTACTTTTGCAAAGATGCATGGATTTGAGATATTTATATATGCCTAACCAATGAGCCAAAGCTTTTCTGACAGCATAGTACAGGCGGTTCATTGTCGAGACCGGCAGCATCTAAAATGCAACCACCAGTTGTTTTCTTTGTGGATCAACCCAAAAGAAAACAGCAAGCCAAGGTCAGCACAGAGAGGCTTTTCTCCTGTAGCAGACAGTTGAATCTGCATATATGAGGCTAGGAAACATAAAGTCTCTCTGTCACTAACAAGATAGCGTGCTTGAATATATTCCACCCTCTTGTGGAATAATTGCCCATCCTCTAACCACTCGTGAAAGCTCCTGTTTGTTCCAGCTCTGGTGAGAGTTAATTCTTCATTGGAAGACATCTGTCTGTAGGTGTCTTTCCAGCCACATGTTCCGAAGCGCAATTTCCATTTCAAATAAATAAATAAATGAAGATCTCAAAATAGCACGTAACTTTACAGAGGGCAGAAAGGTTGTTTTTGTAAAGCAAAATTTTAGACATTCCAGTGGAAACAGATTTCATGAACCACAACAAAAACAAAGCCTGTCCATCTGTATCTCTGTCCGCTAAAGAGACGAGTGACAGTGGAAGACAGAAACATGTGATCTGTACCGAAGAATGAGAAGTCACTTCCCAAAATATATTTAAAGGTAACCCTTATAGTCCTGTTAGAAAGTACATGTTCTGCAAGGGTTCCAAAAGAAAGGAAAACACTTAAACAATCCTATTAGAACTATTGAATACCAAAACAAATGTCTTTGCTCACTACAACTTTTCGCAGATGAACAAAAACAGAAAGTTATTAGATGACTACAAAAATGTCAAGTCAGTTGAAAAAGTTTGACCCGATGTATCCCCACAAATTTAAATAATATTTACATAACTACAATGAACAGACACACATATCAATTCACATTTGTTTTTGCAAATTATCACAAAATTCAGTTAAATTAAAGCCGACGATAAAGCCAGGGGATAATTTGACTTATCTGAAAGTGTGGTTTGGAGGGAATGAACCATGTTCAGCTTCACGTGCTAGCCTGTGGAGCCCAATAACTCTGCTTTCATGTAACTACAGCTACGGACATTGGAAGACTGAGGGATGCCAGTTGCAAGAGACACGTTTCAATAAGCAGTTTCACGTCACAAAATAGCTCTTTGCAAGCTCAAAAACAAACTGTGACTGTTTTCTATTAAAATGAAAAATACTCTACGTGTCCAGTCAAAATGGAAATCTCGTGGGGATTGCACAGATGGAGGAACTCCAAACAAGGGTAACATAAACACTTGAAACTTTTAGCACATAAACATTGATAATGACTTTTGTCCAGTCTAGCAGTGACTATTCTGGACACATATCATCCAGCAGATTGGATAATTATTGTTTTTCCGATGGAGAATAACGGCTGAATGTCTGCTCATCTTTGGAACCATATTAAACACAAACTGTTAAAATGCAAGTGTAGTTTAATATGTTATGTGTTTAAGCATAACCGAGAATGATCTTTAAATGTAGAATGAACAAGCAAAATTTAAAAAAAAGCAGAGCTCACAAAGTAACTTGTCTTCTCTTGTTGCTTCAGAAAACATTTTGCTTTGTAAATGACACAGGAGAGCTTTTCAAATAAAAGGTATTCTGCAGCACAAAAGTAAGCAATAGGAGTAAATTATAATCTTGGGTTTGACCTCCTCATTGACTTTTGACAAATCCGTTATCCATTTTCTTTTTCTAGACCCACACAGCCAACAATTTGGCATTAGTCAGGACTGTGCTGGCAGCAGCGTGTGGGTGAGATATTTGAATTTCACACAATAGCACCTGATGCTTCTGTCTCATATCCGCCAGCATCGCACCATGAGCATCCCGCCAGTGTCACAACACAGAAACAGTTTGACCATGCTGTCTCAACAGTCACAGCCAGGCAGAAGGCACTTAAGACAGTGTTGATATTTTCGTTCTAGTTCTTGCCCATCAGCTTTTCCACGTTTTTTCTGCACTGGCTGCCACATTCCCTGCCTCCTATCTGTGGAAAAAAAAAAAGGCCCTGTTCCCAGTCACAGGGTCCTGATGAGTCAGAGCCAGCCACAGTTTTTTCACACACAAGCAAGCGAGTATTAAAATATGCACACACCCATGTAAAGGGCTGTTTCTAAAGAAAATAAATCCGATACCAACATCTCCTAATGGGAGGGTAGCTCCCACACACACAAACACACACACACACACACAAGATGCAGTCAGACTGGATCTTTTAATGACCCCCCTAGCCCTGCTATCACCTTGCAATAAAGGGCTACTGGAGGGGGTTGGAGAGCCGTAGTGTGTCAGCTCACACCCACTTGCCCCTCTTAAGAAAGAACCTGACAGCAGCACCCCCCCATAAACTTAGTCATAAAAAGTTTATTATTCTGTCACACGGAAATGACACGTCATCCTGGCAGCATTTCAACAGGTAACCAGAACTGCAGCGTACTCACATCAATGTTTCATGAAGCCACGGTCCACGCAGTTAATGAACACAAGGGTTTTCTCTATAGCAGCGGTGCCTTAGCTGTTCTACCGTCAGCTGAGAAACAAATAATATGTCCTTCAAATCCTGGAGACGATTTGCTTTAGATGGCAGAGACAGAGCGATCAGACGTAAATGTACAGAAACAACAGGGTTTACGGCTCCAGCAGATGACAGCCTGTGTGCGTGCGGGTCCACACTCTCCCTCTCTCTGGCACAGTGTCTACTACAGCCTGGCTCCGAGCACTGCACACACTGGAGCTCCTCCCAACACACACCGTCAGGGGGGAGGGAGAGGAGATGGAGGAGGAAGGAGGCGCACATGAACATGATCTTGACACACTTGACTGAAACCATTACAGAGCAGGTTTTCATATTACTCACGTTTTTAGGAGTGAAGCTATTACTGTATGGTAGAGAATATGTTGCCAGATGAAATAATGGCAGTGTAAGTGCTCTTATATGGTCTTATATGACTGTTTTAACAGTGTGAATGTGGTAAAGATGATTTAGCTAGAGGCAAACAATGAGGATTTTCGGGCTTCATGTTTTCTTTAGAATATCTGATATAATAAAAGAAAAAAAAATGTAAATGTCCTGAGGCTTTGGTGCAATTCCACAGGTTGACCATTTGTCGGGTCAGTGATTATGTTTGGTAGTTTGAGTTTCTACATGACATTGAAAAAGTTTGAAAAATATTACAATAGAAATGAAGTATTGTTATGTCCTCCAATAACACTCTGAGGTTGAATATTTTAAATTCATAGTTCAATGAGTTCCCTATAAAGGGTTAATACTATTTTAAACGGAATTTGGAGCAACTTTAACCAGTGACAGCACCGCAGGCTGCTTAAAAGAGCCGCAAAGTAGTTCAAAAATAATACAAGACTGGCAAGGGCAACATTTTCAGGCCACGTACTGAGTGAACAGCAGAGGAGTATCAGGAGGGCTTTTGAATGGATTGTGAACGAGACATTTCTCTAAGTTTTACAAACAATGTATTCTATTAAAAATGTTTTTGAATCTACATTAATTTAATACATGTTTAATATGTAATATAATGACATTATATAGCCTACAAGAGATATGCAGATAAATGTTTTAATATACAGTAAAGCATGTTAAAATGAAGTGTTACCAAATAACTTCACATACATTTTCCAAAAATAATTCTAGGGTAAATAGAGAGAAGCGTAAGAGGGGTGCTGAGACGGGGGCGCCTGTGTCTGAAATAGCAGGTGCTAATTATACACTTTAGGCAACTGCTAAGGAGGGAGACATGATGCCAAGTTTGAAGGGTTGGGATTGTGAATGTCAGCTCAGTGTTTCTCTGCACAGTCAAGAATCTGAGACGTCTCTATGCCACAGCAAGGATATCTTATTTACAGACTCCAAGCTTTCCACTACTATTTTGGACCGATAAGACACCTTTTTACTGATTTGGGCCATCTGTCACTGCTATGTAGATGATGTTTTGTCATTAGTCTGTAATACTTGGAGGACACCTCATGCAGAATGTTAAATGACTCAGAGCAGTCAGACAGGCCTTTTGTGACCATGTTTAACAAATCCAACTGGGCCACATGAAAATGCTAGTTTGATCACATCACCTCAGGGCGTTTAACACATGTGGCAGGACATCCAATGGTGGGTCATTCAATATAAGCTAATAACTCTAGAAGAATCATGTTGCTGTAGTAAGTCACCATACATCTCATATTTTGGCGAGAGAAACATTGACAGCATCCCTGATGATTAACCCTGCTGTTATCTCTCCTGTGATTAGGGCTTAAACTGACATTATCACATGACAGTATTTCCCATTTTTTGGACTGTAATGTGCACTTATCTCTGTGCTAGTCAATATGTTGAAACTCAGTAATTTTATAATTCATAAAAAGAAAATGACAGATAAAAAAACATTACGCCTACATCACTTCCCCTTTACTGAAACTACACATTATTACAGTAATACAAAAGGAACCTGCAGATTTTAAGATAAAGCTGTGTCAATGGGAAGGAAATGCAACAACATTGGATGCTCAGATAAATCCCTTGCCAATATTTATTGCCATAGGCAGCAACGGTAGGACACAACACAATTTTTAAGTCTCACATAGAGCAAAAACTGCACAGGTGGAAAAGTTCTACTTAAGCAATTACAGATTTATTCTCAGAGAGCTTTAGGACAACATTAAATATCACATTTATTTTTCACTTGCTCTATCAGAGAATTTATCTTCTCAGTTCAAGTGTCGTGTTAAGTCCTCAGGGTATTGGATGTTATGCATAGATCTTCCTATTGTGTGAGAGGGAAGACCTGCCTTCATTTTTCTCTCACATACAGCCCAAGCAAATCGGTTTTATTTTGTTTTATGGCAGATGGCAAACCACCAGTTTAGTGAAAGATTTGTGACCTTTGTTTCTTTTAATCTGTTTTACAACTATATGTCAAACATATCTTATGCCACCAACTTTCAGAACAATACTTTTGGGTAGAAATGCGGAAATGACTAACTGTTTTCACGCTTTGGCATGTTTTCTGCTCTCACTGTGTAAAAACAAAAATGCATTACACATCACAGCGTGAGCATTTAACGGATTTTTGGTAGTTGCGTAATCATAACAGGGGACTGGGCAAGATTTAGCTAAAGCTCTACCAACTGAAAATAAAATCCAGGCAAACAAACTTGAGTTGTAATGCAAACAGGTATTCAAAGCCTCACCTTTTCCTCACATTTGACCTCATTGATAGTATTGACTGTTAACTCCAAAAACAGAGTATTCCCTCTTCGTAGGGTTGAAATCATACAGCTGAATCCTTTGACACCGTCACACTGACAGGTAAATAAACACTTTTTCTTCCTGTAAATCCAATTTTTGCAATTGATTATTCACTTCCTCCTTTGAGAACACATTTACTGTTAGTTGGTGAGTCATAAAATGAGATTGGGTCTTACGTATAAATTTTTACCAATACTTAAGCCTGACCTACTTAATATCTTTGTACATTCTGTAATATCCCCTAATGTTTAATTCAAAGTAATGCAGGCTTGAACAATAGTGAGCTGCGGACCATGAATTTGTAATGACTAAACCACAGGCAGGTCACAGTTTGTTATTATGGGAATAAAAAAATGTGTTCAAAAAATGACAAACTTACAAGTTTTTTCTTTTGTCCTTATTGTTCAGATATTGTTTGATGTTTTATGATCTAAATAACTTACTAATAAGCAAGATATGTGTGTCTATGACAAAAATAAAAAAATATCAAAAACTACTAAATAATGAATACGGATGAGGTTTTTTTTTTATTCTGTTAGGTTCACTCTATGGCACATGTGTGAAACTCAAGGCCCAGGGACCAAATGTGGCCTGCCACATCATTTTATGTGACCCGCGAGTGCGTAAAGGGTCAGAGTGTCTAAAAATAAATAGGTCACAAGTGTGCTTTGACAAAAACTACATTTCCCACAATGCAGTACTTCAGCCCATTTTAACTTTGACAAAAACGTTTCGGACAAAGTTAATGTCCTAACTTGTGTTTGATGTTATTTTTCTTTATTCACTTGTATAGTTTGATCCTTTCTTAATGGAGTTTTGTGGGTTTCATAACCTGACAAATTAAAAGGATTCATGTTATAACGGCTGTAAGCTGTAACTTGAATAAGGAATAAATTCAGAGTTATAAGGAGTAGTTACATTTATTTCACATTACTTTGAGTTACATTAGTTATATTTATAAGTTACATCTGGCCCTTTGAGGACAGCCGTTATACTGATGTGACCCTCGGTGAAAATGAGTTTGACACCCCTGCTGTATGGTATTCCATCCTTCCAAGTCTTTATTTTATTTTATTCTTATTTGTGTTATTTCAAATGCTTTGGTCTTCATTTGAATTGTACCACTATTGTTATCGGGACAGTTTGTCTATGGAAATGTTCTATTTTCTGTGAATAAGTGTTTAACAGCTTCTAAACCTGAATGAACTGTCTATAAAAGTACGAGCTGAAGAGGAACAGTGTGACCCACAACTGAGGTGAACGAGTCACTCTGGCATTGAGGACGACTGGTTCATTATATTGGCAGTGTCTGATGTGCTGCACCTTTAACATGATGAATCACCCTCTTCTTAGAAGGTCTGTTGTAGTTGAGATGTTAAGGGTTTTCATCCTTGCGCTTTGACTGTTTCGGGAAAACAATGAGGCAGTGATACCCGACATGACACAAACATTACTCCACCACTTCTGACACTGTAGTTTTCCAGTAGAGAGGGATTGTGGGATGAGTGCCCTCTGGCAGGGTGGTGATGCCAATGAACAGTCGCTGGTGTGTGAATGTGAGCTCTGCAGTCATGTGACTCAGCCCTGGTCCTTTCATTAGGCTGTTGCATATGTGATCATTCTCTTTATGTCACCGTCTTATACATTACTCACTAGCCTGAAACCACTATTACCAGTCACATGTTGTCTACATCACTACAGTGTACCTCAGAGTTACCACACCTTGAACACTGTCAGGTGTAATGTGAGGCTGTTTTACCCTGAATCCCTTTAAACTATTTGCGGGATTAACGATTTGTCAAACCAGAGCCAATGGCACAAGTCCAGAGTAAGGAGGCCTGCTTTAAATTCAACAGACAGAAAAAGAGGAACAGCACGGCTGCTCCTCAGGTGGCCCTCCGCATCGGTGGCAGCAGCTCAACATGCCTGTATATTCTACCCGAGCTCCCCATCCCCCTCTCACATACACATCCCGACTGCCACATACAGTAATAACCATGTCCTCTTCTGCGCAGCAGAGGGGGAATTTAATCAAGCAATTTCTATCTCTTCTCGCGGCAAGAAATTAAATTCATTGGTCCAACGTTGTCTTTATGATGTCTCAAAGCTCATATCATTGAGTAAACCATCAATGTGGCCTCACATATTGTGAGACAATATACTCTACGCACTGTACGCTCTCAGCCTTAACAAAATGTATTCTGTGTGTAATGTGGTAGATATTCTTAGCTGTAAATCAGTAAATCAGTAATAGATCAGTGGGGGCATTCCTATTGTTGCCTTACTATGAAATCATCTATATGTCAAACCTTTAACAGCTCAAAGTTTGAGTTGAAGATTTGAGGTTTCTGACAATTCATTCTAATAAATAAGAATAAGTAGTGAGAGACTCCCTGAATAAACCAAAATAAACCAGCAGCAACTTTGATAATTCATGAATCATTGAGGTTGAAACTTGATTACGCCTTGTCAAACATGACAAATGGAAAATGTGTGAGATTTGGTCAGTTCAATTCAGCAGAATAATGAGTATGCAGAACACTGTATACCAACAACAAAATTCACAAGTGCATTCAGCATACCATATCACTGTTTTGCAGTTAGTAAGAATGATCAGAGGGCAGATTAATTTCATTACCAACCAAGCAATACATTTATATTAAATAGAAATGAGCAAGCATTATGTAGATGACACCAGAATACAAGTTGGTGTGAAAATGGTTCAGATCTGACAGCACATTTAACCGTACTAAGTGGTTAAAATCAAACACAGTCTCACCCAATTATAAGTAGCTAAAACAATCTGGTAGTGTCGCCTTACTTTAAGATAATAATGACAGAGGTGAAAGCGTAAGCCGTCCACTAATAACATAAATTATCTGACTGGATAGACCATTTTTCAGCAAAAGGAGATGAATAATGGCCTCGAGGGTAATATGCTATGTGTTGGTGAAGACCAATTACATTTATTGTAAACATGACCCCTATCCCCATGGGGATATCATTAAATTATCCTGAATGTTTCTCTAAACTGTAACAAGAATATATCCTCAACCCAAAGGCTAACAAGATTGTGATATTCTGTATGTGTTAGTTCATAGAGCTGACTACGACGGAAAAACGAAATATTACACGATGCAGTGTGTAATGAGGGGAATGACTTTATAAGTCAATGGCAAAAGATGAAAATGTAATGAACTGACTGAAGACTCAAACACAGGAAGATTCCTGAGGGTGAATTAGTCAGTTCTTCTACATGTGGGGCAGACAAGGCATCAATTATTAACATCCGAGTGCAAGAGTTAAGCTTAAACAACTTCTGACGATCACCTTTTGTACACTTGAAGCCACTGTGGTCCTGTGAGAGAACCACATAACTCGTTCAAAGACGACGACGAAGAATAAAACGCATTAGGCTAAGCATCTACATAATGCACCGTCAATTTCTGAGGCAGACTAAAATCTGCATGCAGATAACGCCCACCGCATCATTCACCCTAGCTTGCATGACTGTGATTGTACACGCCCAGTTTTTGTAGACAAATCAAAGTGACACATATGTTACACGGAAGTGTGACTAAGAACACTTTTAAATCAAAAAGTACAACAAAACCCATAATCTTTTCCAATTAATATCCACATAACTGAACAAAAAAAAAGGATTTCTGTACTCTCTTTTCAAATATGGAAAGGAGATAAGAAATCACTTCATATTATAGGTTAATTTTAGTTTTGTACAACAAACCTTGAAACACCTCTAATCCAGCACGGAGATCAGTCTCATCTTTTCCATGGAAACCATCCTACAGTACATGCACACACTGATAGCAAATTGCCATGGTATCCAGCACTGTGGAGACGAGAAGCTTTCAATTGTCTTCGCAGCTAACTGGACACTCAGTCAACCTTCTGTCTATCACTCCCTCTTTAACTCTTTCCTCCTCTGTGCTCCCTTTCCCTGTCTTTTTAATTTAAATGGATTGCTTTTGTCGTGAGCCAGAAGGTTTACCTCTTATCAGCGGAGAACGAGGTCTTGCAGTGTTGATGAGGAGCGGTTTTTTGGTCGAGTGGTGACAGGAAAAAAAGAGCTCTGCAGGGATCCCGAGAGATGCTCAGAGATGCAGCTGAACCAGCGCCGCACGCACGCATCCACGCATCCACCACCACTACCACCAGTACTGAGAGCAGCAGCGTCAGTGGCAGATCGGAAGGGGAGGGGAGAAATATTAAAAAAAAGCAGGAGAGGGGGGTTGCTCTATCAGCAGCAGGAACATTACATCATAGACTACCTCAGTGGAAGGGTGGGAGAGGAGTGGACAGAGGAAGGGAGGTGCTCTCTCTGTCACTGCTGAGCTCTTTGCGGTGCTTGCACAAGTCCACATTCAATATTTATGATCTGGAGCTGTAAAACACCCTCAGTAGGTTGAGCCAGACATAGGAAATAATTAGATCAAGTGTGCTTAATTGTGTACTGTCAGTGGGGTTTGATGTGTGTGTGTGTGTGTGTGTGTGTGTGTGTGTGTGTGTGTGTGTGTGTGTGCGTGCGTGTGTGTGTGTGTGTGTGTTTGTATGTGTGTGTCCAAACAATGTTGATTCTTCAGTAATTCCATTGCGTGACCAGAGCTTCTCCTCCAGTGCTCAAAAAGTACGCTGATATTCATCCTCTGAGAAAAGGTCGTCTGATTCCTTGCAGCAGTGAACGGAGAGGAGCTGTTGTTAGGATTTAACATCTGCTCATACTGCTTATATTTAAACTTGACTGACACCACAAATTTGTCAAAGTGTGCTCTGCGACTATGCTTTGAGCACATCTGGCAGGCAGAGTCCAGCCATAATGAGGCGGCTATAATGGCTGTCTTTCCCCCGACATACAGCTGTTAACCGCCTACATGTGGATGTACCACAGAACATCACAACGCATGACCACATTCACAGCAATGGTACTTCAGAAATATGCTATCTAAGTGTCTCCTAACAGTAAAAAGTGTCCACATCACCCTCAGTTATTTGCATGAATTTGAAATGAAAAATGTTTCTGAACAGCAGAAAATAGCTTTAATTTTTAAGCAAGCAGTAAATAGGAGGTTTGATCATTGGTTGATTCCCCAGTGTGGTGTAATGAAATGAAGTGAAAAACACTATTAAATTTATCCTTGTTTCATTTAATGTTAGGTCAAATTAATATTTTGTAAATCGTTCATTGTTTGCTCTAACAATTTTCAATCAGAAAACATTGAAAATTCCCCACCGTGAAACATTTTTATTTTCATCCAACAGTTATTTTGTCAGGTTTGAAAGAGTTTACTTTGCCTATTTCTCACAGCTTTGAATTTTCTGGCTCATTGTTATGGCTTTAGATTGTGCATTTATTCTACCCTGTGTGATCTCATCAGTCCTTATTAGAGCTGTTTTCAGGGTAAGCTCTAACGATCCCACAAAGTTCTACCATCTGGACACCAAACATAAAGACAAAGCACAAACTGAATGAGTAGGAGACAATCTGAGGATCTGTCCAAATGTCAGTGATATATCCAGTTTTTCACGACATGTAGACAGAACGATGAAAACCGTCTGCTCGACACGCAGGTCATTGTTCTCTAAATCACTCAAAAAAGGTCTTTTATATTAATTTCACATAAGCAGACAGTTTTCCTACACAGCTGGTATGTGTTACTGTTCAAAAAGCTGACTATGCACAGGCAGTCACTGGCAAATTCAAAATCACACTGCTATATTGAAATACGGCCTTTAAATTTTGGATAACTTCACTGCGGCTCAGAAGGGTTCTGTTGAATGTCGATCACAGACTATAAAATAGATCTGAAAAATAAAATTCCAAGGATGTGTCTATTGCTGTGAGTATGGGAGCTAGTTACCTACAAAAAAACCCAGCATCGTTTAAAATCTCACCAATTTAGTGATTCCTCTTCTAATTGTTCTGTAAATAAGGGAACAGACAGACTAGTGTGAGGGTAGACATTTGCCGCATGTTGTGACATGAGGGTTTCCAGTTTAGACTGCAGCAAAGATGACACAGCATCAAGTTTGACAAGACAATGAGAGACCGCAGAGACCTTTAATTTAAGGCCTGAGGGCCAGCTGAGGGATGAAGCCACGGGCGACTCTCATCTGCCATCTGTAATCTGTATTCCATCTACATCATGTTCCACACACAAAGAAAACTATGGAAAAGTTGCAGGACTGGCATTAAATGTGCATATACTGAAAAATAAACAATAATAATAATAATTAAACAAGTTTTTTTTATCACAGACAAAGCTTTTTTAGCACACAAAACAAAACTCAAGCAAAGATCCACTGTTATAATAGCCAAATATAATTTTCATAAAAAGTTGCCTTATCATCTCAGTCACAAAGAACCCGAGAAGAGATGGAAATTAAGGAGAACTGTTGTGGGACTAATAGTGTGACAGTGAAAGCAAAATAAAATCACTCCAATTGCTCCTTTGTTTGTCTTTGTCATTTCACGGTGGAGCTCCAACATTCCCCACATGCCAAGTACTGTAGGTCGGCTGGAATGCAGACTGTACTCGGACAAGGCTCTGTGATTTCCAGTGTGCGTGACACTATTCAGTGAATGAAGTCTGAAAAAAGAGGGCATCACAGAATGTAAACAGCACTCCACATAGACCTGACCTTTGCCACCACAAATTCATTGAACCCCCTCCTGACCGCAGGGGACAACAGCAACGGAATATTATTGCTGCTGCACACAGAGTATCTTTCTCCTTCCCAAATGAACGGCCTCTATCCTAACAGGCTCACTATTGAAACAGATTTATTGCAATAAAAGGAAAAACAATACAATGACATTATTGAGAAAAAAGAGAGGGACATTAACAAGAGGCAGTCATTCACTGGAGGAACACAAAACACTGTATGAGGTCAACAAATGTAGAAAATGAATATCAGCATTTGAAATAAACAGATTGAAAATTATGGTAAAACAATCATGATGTAGAGGTCAAAAACAGTTTGATATGCAACACCTTGAGTGAGTTTGAAAATACAAACTATTATTTAAGAAACTAATTACTATTAAAAATGAATGACTCAAAAATCTTTTGTTAAACACATAAAATATATAATTATGTATGTATATGCTGTAAAAATCATAATTACATTATGATCTAATTTAAGCAAATTTCCCCCGCAGGCTGAATTATCAATGAATTATTCAAATTTCACACATGCAGGACGAATTGGTCAACTGTGATACGTGGTGTTGATTGATCACACTTGGAGCATCATCCTCATTCTTAGGTCCCCCCCCCTCTTTTAGGTCCCTGGAGAGGATGCCTGAAATTAAAGCAGCCAGCAGTGATTGGCTGTCCACCCCCCCCACCCCCCTACGTACCTACTGAGCAGTGGCAGGAGCAATCAACCATCATGACATAGAGCCTCATAGTGCCGCGTTACATGCAGCAGAGGAGGTAGGAGTGACATCAGTATTAGTCCAGCGTTGCTGAGGATCAAACGACTATTACTCATGCAGGATATTTCAGTGCCACTAATGATGAGAAGGTCAATGCAATGCACAACCAGCCAGAACCAGTCAGTGCCCTCCACAATCTGTGCATTTCACTGGTAAAAGCTTTTAATGTCCCTGTTAATTGCAAGTTTAAATGTATACCTGACAAAAAGTAAATAAAAACAATTATTGTTGCTAATAATAATAATAATAATAATAATAATAATATGTAGTTAATAGCAGTTGTTCTAGATCATGTATATATTATTGATTATGTACTTATATAATTACAATCTGTCTACAGATCCCTACAGGTGCTTTCATGTTGTTGCCCTTTTCTCTTTCCCTCTTTTCTCTTTTTCAACCCATCCTGTCTTGGGTTCTGGATCTACTTGAGCTTTCTGCCAGTTTTTTCTTTCTTTTCTTTTTTTTTCACAATTGTTTCCAAGTGCTTGCTCAGAGTGGTCCAGGCCTGCTATATTTGGAAAGAGCCAATACCAACTAAAGTTGCTATTAATTCCACGCAGTCCAATAGTAATAAATGCCGGTTAGCTCAATGCTAATATAATATGGACAATCCGACTGACGGGCTAGCGCGTTAGCCTTTTTAGCGCGATACCTTCCAGAAGGTATTCTAAAGAACGACAGGTCCTTGTCTTGGCGTCTTTTCGCTGTTCTGTTGACACAACCGTTCACCGCGCAGGTAACCATGATACTTTTGGTGTTAATCGCGTCTAGAATTGCGTTGTTTCTTATGGCTACCAAGCTATTTTGGTCAACAATGACGTATGACGCCCACGTGCCCACTGAATGCGGAAGCTGCTGCGGCGCAGATTTTAAGCTTTTTTGAGCAAACGGATGATGCTACACACATTAAAAAAATTTTTCTTCTATTTTTCATAATGATGAATAACATATGTCACTTAAAATTAACTTTACAGTCCCTTTAACATGTGTTTGAGTAAAACAAACTAAAGACAAACTAAAGATAGTATTCTACAAACAGGAATATTTTCCCTTGTTACACAACCAAAGAGCTGCAGTTAATGACAGACGCCAACAGTTTTTTCATCTCCAAATACGGGTTTCTTGCTAGTTCTCTTATTTCTGAGGCGACAGAGACAGAATGACGCACTGTCACGTGACTCCTCGGAGGCATGATTATCTGCAGGTGGAACAAGGCGTGGTAAGTTTAATTAAGGTGTGGAGAGTTGTTGTTTGAATAGTGATGACTATTAAATGTGGAGTATTTACTTTGACATATAATTTAATTTACACCCATTTGTCGATGAATGGAACTGGAAGTATTCATGACATTAGTTCAAGCTTACATGACTGAAGGTTATGTAGGTTGCTGCAGGTTAGGATTCTGGGCTCTTCTGTTAAGGAACTCCCTCACCTGGTACTTTGTTTACTGACTCACTGTAGTATCATGTTCTACGTCACTACGACAACGTGACGATTATGTTCGCCTCTCCATTCATACCTCACTCCCATCCCCCTAAGAAATAATCTACTTGACACCACAATCTGTTGACAAAGCAAGCATAATACAATAAGCATTGTTAGACTGAGCTGAAAATAACAAAAAAGTAGGCAGACCCCTTTGGTAAGGTGAAAGTAGACCAGTCATTCTTTCAGCAAGAGAGATATTTAAATGATTTATAAAGCAGTGAAAATGAGTGAAGTATGAAGTGAATCATTTTATATTGCAACAGATATAACAAATATTAAAAATACCACAAAGGAAACATACATTAAGTATGCTTCACTCCACTAAATATAAACGATTTGTAGACAAACTGTTGACAAATAAAGAAAGTAAAGGGACGAAATAACCAGAGTTATTCCTTCCTGTTCTTTTAAAAGGTGTTATAGAGGGAGAAAATCAAAATATCAAAATGTTTCATGTCTGGACATTCAGTTTTTTTTTGGAGAAAAATGTGCATCTCCTCTCTGGATGAAGTTTTTTCCACAAACTACTCCCACGTAAAAATAAAGCCTATCTTGCCCCACAGCACTCAGTGCTGCCTCCTCCACAAACCAAACATTATTCTGGTTATTTGCCTCAATCTAGGATGAGCAACAGTAATTTGAAGGCTCTGCTTAAAAAACAGGTATGTCAGGCACACGTAACTGTAAGCACAACTGTTTTTTGTGAGTGTCTGTCTGTGTAATGACAGGGTTTGATTCCAATAAAGCAAATCAGTTGTCTCAGTTTAAAGCTGGAGATCACAGGGCCTGTATTTGCGATCAGCACCTCAGACGGTTCATGTCTTTACAATCCCGTAGACAAGTTGCAGCATGTTTATCACATCTATGTGTAAATGTGAGCCGTATCATTATAATCAAAAGCAGCCCTTTATTACAGACAGAGAAGGAAAGTGCAAAGTGACATTTCCTAATGCATCTCTAAAGCAGGTTAGCTTACGACACAATTATATTTCAGAGGTCAAATTTATATGCTATTAAATACAGGCTATGCTATGGCATGTTATTTAATTTACCAATGTGTAAAGTTAAACAATTAAATTACATTTAAACTGTTGTTGTATATACTTTTTAGTACAATGAAATGTTATAATAAGCATGGTGCATCCACAGTCTAACTTTTATATATAAATATGTAACACCAAGGATTCATTTAAGAATGAAGTCAAACACCCAGGAAGTAGAGGGTAAAGTATTCATGAGACAATGTCTGCTATAATAATAGTATATAACCAGCAAAGAGCTGCAGGCCTGTACAGAGGGCTTCAATAAGTTAATGATTGGTTCCATCATCAGCCTACTATGAGTCATTTCATTAAATATTTAGAATACAATGCACACTAACAGGGGTGTATGGCTCAGTCATATTAGGTAGCTTAGGGGGAAGTGGTATTTAGAGAGAAATATGGGCACATTGAATGTCACAAGATTCTGAAGTGATGTCCTAGAATAAATCACAGAAATTACATGTAAAAATAACTCTACAATAACATTTTCAGGCATTAATTTAAATTAAACAAAGATGAAAGACAAAGTGAATATAACGGCTGCATGTGAACATCCAGTATAAAATCTGTTAAAATCTGTTTCAGCATTATGATTGATTATGTGTCGTTACGTTGAAGACATGTGATGACACCAACCTAAAAATAAAGAATGTGACATTTTATTGCCATTGTATAATATTTCATTTTGTATCAGAATATACTTGTTTTGAAGTTTGTGAGACAATGAAATAGCTAACGTTATTAGATGGCCGATCGCCATTATTTCTAAATAGAGACAGCATGAGTTGAATTTCCTGTCTTTAAAATAGGAACAATGGAAGACTTCCATGAATATTTTTAATCGGGAATATTGACTTGTACATACACAGAAGCAAATGTGTAATGGGGGTGCTGAGTGAGTTTGTATTGATTATTTTAAAGAAAGAGTCTCAGTGAAACACATCTTTCACTTTTGAGGTCTTCAGAGTGCTTTGGATTTAGGAAACTTTTTCTTTTGGAAAAAGAAGAAACAGGTTGAAATACAAACAAAAAATAAAACTATAATATTCATACTGGGGTGTCTGTAAGTAAAGCAGTAAATATTACAAAATACCAATAAAGTCTTGTAGTTACCATTTTTAAGAAAGGTCGTTCAAATGATGGGAACTGTTGACCTGTCAGTATTTTAAGCCTCAATAATCGAGATTGTTAAATAAACAGAAATTGCATACATTCTTTTTATACCTCGGACAAATCTCACTTCATTCCCTGTAATTTTGGATTTTTTTCATATATCCAACAGAAATGAGCACCTGCTCCTTCTGTGAAAGGATCAAATTGAAACGAGTCAGTGAGAGCGCTGTAGATGCTGTCTTATATTTGAGAAGCCTTTGATACAGTAAAGCTTTAGTAAATGTTCTCCTCTCGAAACTGTCTCTAAAGTCTTTTCTGTTCTCTCTAACTACAAAGAAATATTAAGTCGACAGGGTGCTGCAGTGCCAAAATGCTACAGGAATGATAGTATATTTTTTTAGTGAGTTCAAATCCATGTGATGTTAGTAATTCCATGCTAAGTTGACAAAAAAGCGATATTTTCCTCCTTAGTAGGGACCATAAGCAGGTATGATCCTGATGCATTATAAGAGTCACTGATTTTATTTTATGTTTACAATAACTATTGCAAGTTCCTGTGTCTACATGACAAGGACAGAAGTGCTGTGAAAATAGCTCCAAACAACCTGACAGTCATTCTGAAGGGTAACAGATTTAGAAACTACACTCTATTCCAGCACTGCCTTCATTCATGAGTTTAGAGCTAAATGAATTAAGGTACTAAACACTAATCAAATGACTCCCTCTTCAAGAAAAACAAACAAACAGCGGCTTATATTTCATATATATGTTTTTATTTTGTGAGCTTTGATATCACAGTTCACTTTTTGGAAGAAGCATACAAACTAATGGTCAGAATTTAGGGTTAAGCCAGAAATATGAATTATACCCTGCATACAAACCTTAAATCTATTCCAGGCCTAATAATACACTGACCGTAATACAGAGGGCACCATCGATACAGCAGCAGATCGGGCCTCCATTTCTGAGCCTCGCCCAGAAACACTCTCAGGTCATTCCTCTCTGCAGGCCTCTAAACTTAGCTCAGCCCAGAAACAGACTAGATCAGAGGATGAGAGCCTGCTGGTGGGTCATGTGGCAATCCCTCAAAGGGTGCAAAGATATGTGACAACTGTTCACATTCTTAGACTACACCACAGATTGCATGGAACCACAACAACAGTTTAACCCCCCCCCCAAGCATGAGAGGTACCCAAGAACTCTAGAGGACAGGAAACAAGCAGAGGATAGTCTTTCACTGAAACAGAAGATATTAAAAATGACATCAGTGAACAGTTGGACAACTTGTCTCAGGAATCTTTCAGGCCTGAATTTGGATTGCTCTGTGAAGGTGAACTATACATACGTCCATATCCAACTTAGTCAGGGTGAAATAGTCAAGGCCAGAGGCTGCAGAGGGTAATTACCTTCAGTCATTCTGTTGGTTCTAAATTAATTTTGACTTTGTGCTGATAAAAACTATGTTAATGCAGATAAAATATATTGTTCAACCATGGTCTTGACTCCCTTCATGAGAGGTAATGGACTTTCTTATACAAACTCCCAATTTAACTCTTGGCAACACAAGCTCCACTGACACTGCTTTGTCCTTTACTACCTTTAAAACCAAGTCATTCTTGTTTGCCCCACAAGGAGCTGCAGGGTGGCACTAGAATATAGTCCAGTATATATTTTTTACAGCTTTCCAGACTAGCATAGAAACCTGGTGGTCAATAACAGTGGGTGTGATAGTTACAAATTTTCCAGCAGTTGAATCAGTGACTGGGGAGTGACATTGATCCGCCATCAAACATCAAGCCACAGGGAGATCTATTGATGTTGATGTGTATACAACAGAACTGATGGATCTGCCGTAAAATGGAAAGAGTATTTTGTGGTACGATACTAGATGAGCAGACATGAAACTGAGACAAAGAGGACAGATATTTGGAAAACTCTCAATGAAGACTATAATATAAGTAAATATTCTTTATTTTGCATTATGGAGATGGGATAACAAAGTGATTTGCAAATGACAACGTTCAGTGCTTTCCTGTATTTTAGAGAAATGTCAGTAGGATGTTTACAAGTTAACCTTTAACTTTTACTGTTAGGTGTCAGTAAAAGTAAGTACACAAAAGAGTAGTTTATTCATAAATTAATTCCTATTTTCTTTATTGGATGGACACCAGTGAGGCATCATCCTCTGCGTTAAATTGCAATGTCTTTGAGATTTAAATGTGGTTTCCAGTCAAACTTTCAAGGATTAGATCAAGGAAATCAACTCCACCATGACTACCAACATTGTGCTGCTTACCCACAAGACTCTTTAGTATATGAGTAAAGAAGCCCAAAACCATGTAATCAGAGCTGTAATTTCATCAGTACAAATGAGACAAGTCTCAATCGGTGTGGCGACAGAAAACGGACTATTTACTTTGTACCTGTATCTATATCAAGACAGATCTGCAAAAAGTCCTACATTGTTTAGGTTTTACGCACTGGGGTTTTTAAAATAGATGCTCTGATTGACAAACATCTGTGACAAATGGGTTTGTGGTGGAGAGCTGAGAGGCTGCAGACAGGAACATCATACATCTCGTACAAATATGCAGAGATACACTTTCACTCCACTGAGAGAAAACAAATCAATGAGTACTGTCCTGGCATACATGGAGAGTAAAAACCTGAAAAAAATCAATTAAATATACTGTTCAACACATAATGTCTATGTGTCTTATATAGTACAGAAAACTTCGCACTCCAACAGACACAACAACTGTACAAAGTAACATGCTAAGCTGGAAATAGCCCAGTGCTTTGGAGTTTTAAAAAGCTTCATTAGATGAATGCCGCAGAATGCAGAAGAGAGAGAGGCTGCTCGTGCTCACTGTGATCTCACCAGGTCGATCGTGTTTGGGACCATCTGTCACTGAAGGCCTTTGTGATATCAGCTCCTCCTGTGTGTTGTACCTTCTGTGCTTACTAGAATCACTCCATGATAACATTGTTGACCACCCAACTTTAAACTGGCATCAGACACAAGACACAAGAGTTTTTCAAATCAATTCTGGATTGTGGGGCCTAAGCGATAGCTCTTCACTTGACTTTAAATTGACGTGGGAATCGATTATGAATTATGATTTTTTTCATCTTTGGGTCATCTCTTCCGTAAAGTGTGCAATGTATGTCATGCATGGATCCAACTGCATCATCCAGTGGGGTTAAATAACATCACTGGTGCCTTTACTAGAAAAGAAAAGCTAAGACATAAAACCAACTCTGTTTGTTCTATTGTCTCTTCTCTTCTAGTCCTAAATTAAAGAACAGCTCTCCAAACATCTTCTCTGTTGGGTGGAGAAGCCACAACATTTGCAGCACAGCAAAGACAAATCCAATTGCAAAGCTTTAAAAAGTCACAGTGTGTGTCAAGTGAAAATGAGACTACAATAGTATTTATCTTGTCATCCTTGGGGTAACTTGATATTACAATGAAAATACAAGAAAGGTCTCATGAAATAAATACATTAATTAAATAGTAAACAGGGAGATTTACAGCCTTCCAGCTAGCACAATTAAGCCTATGAGACCCTTGTTGGTAGCCAGTAGTAATCAGTATCATCCAAGCAGGAACCTCAATTTTACTGTATTTAAAACACTTACTTAAAATATTTTACATTTTTCATTTAAAACAGTTAAAATATTTTTATCTGGCCATCTTAAATCGATCAAATAGGAAGTTTACAAAAAACTGCAGCATTGTTGTCATCCTGTCCAAAAATATGATTCAACTGTTGTGTGTACAGAAGAGTTACAGACTCGATGCTCAGTAAACAGTGATGAAATTACAAAACAGGCTCCAATGAGTTGGTCAAACATGTAGGTGAACCACGGCTTCAGAACAACTTGTGTTGAAACTCAAATATCAAAGCTCCAACCACTGCAAGTGTTTCACTGTGAGGTGTATTCACTCTGATGGCCTTTTATTCTCGTGTCCTGAGGCTACAGCTGAAATAACCACAGTTAGCTTTGAAACAGTGGATGAAAAACAATGACTATTGAGAGAAAAAGGGATTTCACCAAGGATGATAAAAGCTGACACTGATATATTCTGAAGGAACTGAATACCTTATCAAAGCAGAGAATTAGGCCTGCAGCACAACATCACACACGGCACTGAGGCCTATTGACTATCAGATACCTGGAGGGGCCTTGTGATGGAGTTTCAGTCAGACTCACAGAATAAAGTCAAACTATGGCGCAGGTTGAGTTCCACAAAGCTGTGGTTGAGTTCGAGGAGTTTTTGCTCAGAATAAAGCAACCAGAAATATGGCATAAAAAACAGGTTAAAAGGTTAACTTAATGCTTTTTTTGCTATAGAATTCCCTGTGTGATTGTGCACATAAATTTATAACAACCAACACAGCCATTGTCTTTTAAATACATAAATCAACTAAGGCAACTTATAGATATAATTCCTTTCACTGTAAGGTAAACCTAACTATGAGTAAGAAGTGCTGCAGCTTCTTTCATTCTGTTTTGTGTTAAACCATACTGCATATGAAAGGGACACATCCACTCTTTTTGACTGATTTGGTTGCTTGATTGATCCATGTCTCTGACAAATTTTGACAGGGTAAAAAAAAAATCTTTAAAATCATGAAGTAGGATTATGGATTCACCCAGTTGCTTTCTAAATGAGGCATTAGAATCATTAAATAACACGGTTCGACACAGCTGGCTGTTTAGAATAACACCAATTCATTATAAGTAGGCATCAGACAGATGATTAATCGTCAATCTGTCAGAATTCTTGCACAATTCAAATTATTTGGAGCTCACCAGGATTATTTTGCATAATCTTTGGAATTAATTCCCTTCTGTTGTGTATAACAGTATCTATGAGGTGAGAAAAGGCTCATATATGTTTTTTGATGTGACTACATCACATTCTGATGAGAATTTCTCTCTGTCAGATTCAGTTTCATAGACTACCTTTATTCTTATTCTTGTTGTTGATGCTTCTTTTGCAGTGCTTGTGTAAAAAAATTATATCTGAATTGTTACCCTCAATGAAAGCATACAAGATTTTAAGCCTACAGGAGTGCTGTAGTTTATTATTTATTCTTTTCAGGTCATAGTTTGACTTGCCAATACAATGCATGTGATTCCGTTTGGAACTGTATATATAACTATTCTACAATATAATAATCACTGGAAACACATATGTAAAATGAAATGCTTGTGGTGGTCCTCAGAGCACAGAAGCATGAATGCATATAAAGTGATAGCATCAGATTTTGCATCAGCGTTCCACACACATGTGCATACACACACACAAGCCTAATCAAAGAGCCCTTCTTGAGGCTTTGCATAGCAAACAGGTGCTGGATTAAATCAGAAGGTTAGAGAAAAAAGCTCTGTGTCTCCTCCTTGGCTTTCCACCACGGAAACCAAGTCAAACCCCGAAACGTTAAAACCTCTCCTCATTTAAAATGCAACAAGAGTTAAAAGGTAAATGTCAATGTCAAAGAAATTAATCAAACTTCTGTCAACTACATTTGCAAAAACCCATTTATCATCATATATTATCAATACATCCTTATGCTGAGACCATTTAATCAGGTAAAGACTAAACACGCTAAGTAATTAGAATAAAACTGAGTAGTGCACCTACGTCAGCCAGGGCCTTTAATCCACTGGCATTTTGTGAAAAATAAAACACTTAGTGCTATAACCCTGATTTACTGCAAAGTCTGCCCCCTTCGAAGCTTATTTAAATATCACTAATCCAGAGTTTTATGTGGATCCCTGCTAAGTTTCACACACACATTGATACCAAGCACTTAAACCAAATCACCTGATTTCTACCGCCAAGATTCAGAAATTTATGAAGGATGAAAAACGTTCTCTCGCAATGATGAAGAATGTACAGTGGAAAAATAAACCACCCAAACCACTGCTTTATTTAACAGGGATCCAAACTGAAATCCTTCTATTCAGTTTCCTGGTAATCTAAATATCTAAATATAAGTAACATTAGAACCTTCAGAAAAAAAAATTCTGAGCATCTTTTGGAATTAATTGAAATCTATCCAGTTAATAGTCATTAAGTCTTTAGTAAATGTTTCTTTATTATCACAGTTTAATATATTTTGGAGGAGAACTTGTATGTTTAATTTTCCAATTAATTTATGTAATAAAGTGATCATTAAAACAATCCGAAACAATGGAAGATCTAATTATCCTTTGTGGATTAGTGGTTGGGATCCAATCCAGCAGAGATGAAGACTGATAATCCACTCTAGTTGGTTCTTTAATTAAGTGGATGAGGTTTACGCTACCAAATGAATGTCTCTCGTTGGAGGAGAAACGATCCAACCAATTATTACTGAAGTCAAGGAGGAAAACCACTTCATTACTCCTCTCGAGAGAATTAATTGTTGGCAAGTTACACTTTGCAGGGTGAGCCAAAAATGCTTGGAATATTTACTTATATGTTTGATATTGTGAAGAATAATGTTCATAAATGAAATATTCAAAATTAGTTTAGTTGTGATTTATTTAGATTTTAGTATGTGGCAGCAACACAAACATCCTACTCTAAAGCCTCCGTATCCGTGTTGAAATAAATATATAACACTGGGCTTATAAAGGAGAAATTGGACAACTTTTTCACAGCTGTTTCAATCATGTCTTGTGTTGTTAAACTATTCAAAATTTTATATCTTAAATGTGAGAAAATAAAATATTGATGATTTTCCTGAAGCCGAGACAGTCCAAAGTCAGAAAGATATTTCCAGCCAACGTCCCAACATCTAAAGATATTCATTTTACTATTTACAGTCAACATGCATGAAATCCTCACATTTGAGATGCTGGAGTCAGCAAACATTTGCTATTTTCACTTGTAAAAACTATGTATGAAATAAAGACTCATCATAATAGCAACCAACTGATTCATTATTTAGTTCAAATTGTAAAATGGTTTCAGAAAAAAAAATCTTTGTGCATCATTATCAACTAAATTATTGTGGTGCAGGTGGTTCCACTCGCACTAGTACCCCCACATGCGTACTTTAAAGTCCCCAAGGCAGGGATCGCAAATACGGCATCAATCTTGAAGGGGTTGGCTGTTCTGAGTACAAAAGCAGTGAATCAACAACAAAGTCAGAGCCAGGACAGGTCTGCACCTGTACAGTTGGGTGCTTAAGGCCATGACATCACGTACAGCACATGTGTCAAACTCAAGGCCCGGGGGCCAAATGTGGCCCGCCACATCATTTTATGTGGCCTGCAAGAGCATATGTCAGAGTCGCTAAAAATAAATAGGACAAAAGTGTGCTTTGACCAAAACTACATTTCCCACAATGCAGTAATTGAGCCCATTTTAACTTTGACAAACATTTTTTGGACGAAGTTAATGTCTTGTGTTTGATGTTATTTTTCTTTATTCATTGGATAGTTTGATCCTTGATTGATGGAGTTCTGTGGGTTTAATAACATGACAAATTAAATGGATTTACATGATAACAGAGCAACAAATAAATACAAGCAAACCTTGGTTTTCGAATGCTTTAGACATTGAACAAATCGGAATTCGACCAAAAAATTCGGAATTATTTTGTCTTAGGAGTCAAACAAAATTTGGAAGTCGAACGCGAAACGAACGCCTTTTTGGGGCGACTGTGGCTCGCACTTTACCCTCCTTGCCTCCAGTGGGGCACTCGCTGGTGTGTGAATGTGTGTGATTATTCCGCTGGTGGTCGGAGGGGCCATAGGCGCAGATTGGCAGCCACGCCTCCATCAGTCTGCCCCAGGGCAGCTGTGGCTACACGCGTAGTCTACCATCACCAAGTATGAATGAGGAGTGAATGAATAAGGGATCCAATGAAAGCGTCTTTGAGTGTCCAGAATAGCGCTATATACATCTAATCCATTATTATTATTATTATTATTTCTCGCCACCAAGCGCGAGAAAAGTCGAGAGAAAACGTGACGGTAATGTGCTTTTTAGTTCAATCAACTGTATTCAATAATTTTTCACTTAATTTGCGTTCCATTGCCTATGGTATGAGTTACGATACCGTAAACTTCTGTCCAAAAGACGACGGTAACTCGTACCTGGCTAACCTGATTACATCGATGTTCTTTTTTCTTTCCTTCTTTTCTCGTGTTTGCTTCTTTCTTTTACATTTCTTTGATATTGTAGCGTGTCTTGGAGAATGGTGCCCGAGGACTTCCCAGCATGCCGTGCGGGTGTAGTGGAGGGGGTCTGGGAACCGTTATTATGGCCAGTTCTGGAGCTGTCTGGTTATGTGTGTACTGTGTTGTGGTGGGACGTTTATTTGCTTGATGTGTTAACTGTTGTCGATGTTGTTGACTAGCGGTTGTGAGACACCATGACTGTTATGTACTTCTGTTTTCATGAGACTCCACTGTGAATGTGATTAACATTTTGAGTAAACAGTAAATGGCCTTCATTGATCAGATTTCCTGCTTCAGATTTTGTCATTTAATGTTTAATCTCATCCACGTTACAATATGTTTCATTACTATACAATTTGATATATAAATGACATTATGAAATAACATATTAGGTTGAAAAAAGGTAATTTTCTTGTGTCTTGGAACGGATTAAGACCATTTACATTATTTGTAATGGGAAAAATGTATTTGGAATTCGAACAAATCGGTATTGAACAGCCTTCCGGAACGCATTGTGGTCGGAAACGAGGTTTGCCTGTATATTTTTTTCTGTGCAACTGTAATGTTTGTAAGTTGAATAGAAATAAATTCAGAGTCATTTCACGTTAAGGAGTACAGTAGTTACATTTACGTTGCATTTCATTGAGTTACATTTAGTTACATTTATTAGTTACATCTGGCCCTTTGAGGGCAGCTGTTATGCTGATATGGCCCTCGGTGAAAATGAGTTTGACACCCCTGAGGTAGAGTAAAATAATCCACAAACACCTCTGTAGTGAGCAAAATCAGCCATAGGGTGAATAATCCACAATGGGGATTCAATCATCCTATTTTAATATAAAAACAGTTATGAAGCTGCTTATAGAGTCTCACCTTTTTAACTTCTCACCGCAGCATATTTTCAATAAATGTTGCCTGTTTCCTGATTGTCTAGGCTTTTCCATCAAAGTTCTAACACTTTCATGCAGAGCCACATCTTGCCAGAACAATGAATTGTCCTTGTCAATCCTACTGCATATGTTCAGAGTCAGTCTCAGCAGCATCTCCTGTATGCCAAAGCCTCCCTAAACACATCAATCATGAGGTGAGACAGGGGTTATCTCTGACTCTATCTGCAGCTAAAGAAAATTTAGATTCTTGGTTTCAGGATAAAATGATTAAGACATGCCTAGGCTTTACCTTCATCATTATAATAATGGATTACAGTAAACCACAGTCACTCAAATTTAGTTGCCTTCGCCAGTGAGTGACATTAATGATACCTTCAAGGCATGGACGCAAAAGGCCATAATCCCTAAAGGGGACTGTATTACATAAAAGTAAGCTATACACAGGGGAATGAACTGACAATTGGAAATCCAAGCTTCATGAAGATAGAATCTGCTGCAACCACTTTGTTTGATTTGTAAAGAGGTTGCTTTTACTGTGTCCGAGCCATGCAAGATATAATCTATCACTACGCCCACGTCTGAGAGACTACAGTGAATAATGCCATGTGATGAAGTATACTGTGTTCCCCCCTTGTGGCCTCCTCAATGTGTTTCTGCCAACACCTTTCCAAACCTTTCCCTTCTTTATTTTGTTTCGTGTGGGGTTTTTTTTCTGTTTGTTGTTGTTGTTGTTTTTGTATTTTATCATATCCTGCTATGATCGATTTTATTGCATGAGAAAATATTTCAGATCCAAGTTTGCAGATCAAATAACATATTTACACAGAAGTATCCCTCGCACAGGCTAAGGGGACATGTCGGAAAATCTGAGATAAGACAACTAAATATTTTTTGTTCACAGAAACAGACACTCAGTTCAAATGAAGATTTCTTTTCTCATTTAATAGCAGTGAACTGAGGCCTTTGGCTTCTGAACCATCGGTCAGAAAGATGTGGAAGAAGGTGCTCTGATCTACGGGCTGGATCAGGCTAAATCCTTAATCATCTTGTTGAGAAAATAGCATCAGTTTATTAGTCATAACACTTTTATATTTAATGTTATGATTTAAATTCTCAAATGCTGGGTAGTTTGAAGGTTTATGAAGCTGTCAATTCCATATACCACATCTAATATTAGTTTCCAGCAATAGGAATTGCACCATTTACCATCATTTAATTGTTCTATGGAGATAAAATTACAAAGGAGGGAAGATGAATATTCTGTCTTCCATGCGCAGACACACAGAAACTCACAGGTTCATGCGTCAAGGGTGTGTGAAATCCTGACAGACACGAAACAATAGCAATGTTGGAGGGTTAATGGACTTTCCCATCCTCGTAGACAAGTCGAGAAGTATTATATCCAGTATCGAATGTGTCTGTGTGTGAGGGAGGAACCATGTCCTTGAAATAACATTAACTGATTACAGTGGAGGAGGGGTTTCGGGGGATATCATAAAGTTCTATGCCTCCTTGCTGACCTCCCCACTGGCAGGTGGCAGAGTTGAGCATAACGTGTTGAGAATAATCAAGAAGCTAATTTAGGAAGCAGCAGAGTTGTGTGCAAGGTGTGAGCTGACATGAGAACACATTGTCTCAAGCTGAAGATGTTCCCAATTGACGTACAAACTCGCAATCATCCTAACCTGCATGAATTACATCCCAAATATATCTGTCAGAATGACAGATTTTCTAGAATCTGTATATTCCAGAAAAAGAGGTCACTGTTGAAAAGCCCAGAAGATGGTGGCAGAAGGAAATAAAGGAGGATAATACTAGTTAAGTAAAACAACAGAATTATTGCAATGTTGCAATGTTTTCCTACCTCAATCTAGAATATTATGTAATAAAGCTGGTCAAAAGATGCTTGTTTGTTCTGTTGTGGGGTTTTTTGATTTGTTTTTGTATTTTATGTTTTGTTGAAATTACATCTTTAAATTTTATCTGTCTGTCTGTCCGTCCGTCCGTCCGTCCGTCCGTCCGTCCGTCCGTCCGTCCGTCCATCCATCCATCCATCCATCCATCCATCCATCCATCTATCCATCTATCCATCTATCTATCTATCTATCTATCTATCTATCTATCTATCTATCTATCTATCTATCTATCTATCTATCTATCTATCTGCAGAAGGGAACCAGGCATTTTTTTAAATTAAACCCTACTGCCACCTACTGGACGACATTTGGAAGTGCATGCTAAGTATGTTTTCACTGCACACTGAAAGCTCAGGTCTGGCGCCCTCAACGGAGCCGTCATGAGTACATGTTTTATATCCAGCTGTAATCATGTTGTCCTACCAGTTGTGGAGAAATTACCAATTACTGTAAGTCACAGACTAATTACAGATGTTTATTTCTTTATACAAGAGATTGAAAATTAGTTTAAATAGTGTATAATATCCTGGTTTAGATACAATACATACAACTGAAATATTTTAGCCAACATCAAAGCAATATAAAAGCAAAAAGGAAGCAATAAGGTATTTTGCTTGAAATTGTTTTAATATTTGCCATATGTGTCTATGTTTTGTCTTTCTTTGATACAGTGTGAATAAAGCACAAAAAATGTAAAATCTACAGGATAGCAATTCAATTTTTGTGAAAGCAAATGTTTAATGAACTAGATTAGATGAAAATATTTTACAGTTCTTAAAATCTTGTTCAGAACATAACGTAATAACCCTGTCCTCATGATCATTTCAGAGCCTGTGTGTTTTATCCTGAGGGGGAAGTGCCTCCAGCCCTTCAAAGCACCACTCTTCCTCCTCACCATTACAACAGTGGGGATGACTAAATCCATAAAAGGATGGGTAAATATTGACAGGATCTCATCATAAACAAGATAAGACTTTCTTATTTTGTAGAAACATATGTTTTAATCTCATTTGATTTACAACAAATGAGAAAATTCATGTATTTGAGAGCAATTCTTTTAAATATTGAATTGCTCTTACAGCCTGTGATATTCAATTAACAAGAGTGTGTTATGAATTTCTATTCACTGAGAGCATACATTTTTTTTTAAATCCTGCAGTCCCCTATATTTTGCGATTCTCTGCATGTGCAAGAGGCAAAGAGTAGGAATAGGGGATCTGAGCCATTTTGATCAATCCCACACTCAGCGGGAACGAGTTGGCAGCTCTGTCATGTTCAACCAATGGCAGAAAACTTTGTCTTTCTCTTTCTTTATATGAATCCTCCGGGAACCGCACCTCTCTGAGGAAGGAATGGTAAAGAAGACTAGCGCCAGAATTCATCCACAATACACAATGTATGGTCAGTACTAAATTACCAGTGAAAAGTGAATCAAAGCGGGGTTGAGGCTGGGTATTTAGATGAAGAATTCAAAAGGTTTTATGAAATGCAAAACAATCTCAAACAGGGCAAGAAAAAGCAGTAATGCTGAGTTGAGTTCAGGGCATACTGCATTAATGTGCCTAAAGATTTGTGGATATTTAAGTAGAAACAAATTTAAATATCTCTGTATAATGTGTTACAAAATTACTAGGAGATGAAAATGTAAATTTTGTGTTTCTGCATGCTGTGCACATTCACACTCTGAGAGCACTGAAACTAGCACTGCTGTGGGACAGGTACATGTAAAATACAAAGTGTTAACTAATAAAACCAGGACCTTGTTCTTCACACATGAATAAATTTACCAACCAATTATTTACGAGATTTCTATGTCCTTCAATTCTAGATTGACACTGATCTGGAGCCACAGTCAGAAGAAGAGATGTCAGTATCTGTATTAACCCTTCAAGGGGGATCTCAAGATGCAACTGAAATAGATGTTTGGATGAAAAAGAAGAGTCAAACTAAATGAAATTTAAATATTATTTTCACAATAATGTTAAATGAACTGCAAAAGATGTAATCAGATGCCTACAGGTAAAAGAACAAAAAACACAATTTATATTGTAGTTTCGAAAGCATTTTGTTATTTTTTGTTGATTATTTATTTTACAGATGTGTGCAACGAGAAAGTAAATTATTTACTCAGCTCCATTTTGTGGAAGTTTGCCATACAGTTTAATTTCTATTATATTAATAATTATATATTAGTAATATATATTTATTATTATTGATCAGCTATTAGAGCTCTTGATGATTTCTAAAATAATTCACATCCATACTATGTTTGAGTTAGGACATTAATTTGAAAAAAAAAAAGTAAAGCTCAAAAAGTCATATTTGTATAGTCAAGTCACCTATGTCAGTCAGTGTGTTAATGTGTTCATTAACATAATCAGCACCAGACAATCAGCCAATCTCATCATTTAATTATTATGGTCAATGTGTGACATTAGATTAGTGACAGTTTGACATATGGAGTCCGGCCTGTGAATTTGTCAAGAGAATTAAATTGTTTTGAAGATGAAAATGAATTAGAGCATATCATGATATTATAATCATAGCATTGTAATAGACTGGAGAGTCTCATGGGCTTGTATGTTTGTACAGGTAGACTAATAAGGGTCTGTTCACATTCAACACTTTCCTCATCACAGACTGCTTGATAAGGTTCTGTAAAATCTGATCGCATCATTATGCATCTACAGACAGGCTTACAGACTCCTTCCTCCTCGCCAATTATATTTCCCTGCTTATTATGGTAGCCTTCAGCCGTGCGTGTTACTGACAGCTGCAAGTGTAACTGTGCATCACATAGTGCGTAGCTACATCACATACAAATAAAGCAGGAACATAATCATAATAGATTGCACTGCAATAGAAGGAATGGTTGAAAACTTTCATTGTGCTCAAACCTTAAAAGAAACAAGTTAAAAGAAGACGAACAGCAACAAGTAAACAGGAACTGTAGTGCATTCTACTACAACTCACCACACAAACTGCATGTAATCTTTTTACCTGTATAGTTTTCTCTTGACTATACACACACACACACACACGCATACAAACACACACGCACATACACATGTTGATGCAGACAAAATCATCTGTTGGATGGTGATGGGTTTTCAAGGAGATAACACAATTATAAATGCTATAAAACAAATAGGAAAGCAATATTCTAGCAGTACATTACACAGCATCACCTTACAGTTGTCTATTTCTGCCCTGTACAGTCTGGAAAGCCTACAATTAGTCTCCTAATGCAGTCATGAATCATTTCCAACACGCAATCTACACATGAGGAAAGTAGTTTTTAAAAGCTGAACGTGTTTTCCTGAAGTGTCTTTTCTTTTTCATTTTATGAAAAGGAAAACACGAATGAGGCAGTGATTCTATTGATCTGTAACTCATGATTAATGATGAATTCAGACAGTAAATTCTCAAAATACTGTAAAATGTGATAATGTTTTTCTACCCAAAAATTATCTCAGAGGTCATGGTTTGCTTAGAATGAAAATTATAAGCAACTTAAGACATGATTCGTTCTTCATAACCACTTAGAAGATTTTGGTTTAAGTGGTGTGTTGGTGGTATTTTTTTAACCAGGGTCAGTGTTCACATTCAGTGCTGTCATTTATTCAGACAGTTCAGATGAGAAACCATAACAGAGAAAGCGGGCAGAGGAGAGCAATCACTGCACAAGACAGTTCTCATGGGATACAGTTCTCTGCCAGCATGAGGACACCGTACCAAAAGCTTTCTCTTGCCTGTTTTCTGCTGCTGCCTGTGGTTCCTGAGACTAATATCTGTATTATGCATACTAGACTCCCCCGCATCATCCAAAGACATGTCTCAATCTGCGTTCATACTAAGATTCATCAGAACTCCTGTCTTTTTCAAGCCCTACAAGAGGAGTCTCCCGTTCCACTTGGTCTGTGGCTACCACTCCTGTATCCTGTCTGTGGTCATCACTGATATGCAGAAATCTATTCCTCAGCTCTGTTCTGATGGACCAGGTACACAGCATCCTTTTAAACATCCATCCTCTTAATCAAAATAGTTTAACATGCGCAGATGATAGGAAATGAGACGAGACACATCATTGACGTGGAAAGAGAAGTTTTCATCTGGAGGTGGGCTGTCATGGTCAGTGCCATAAATAAGAATTCCACCAATGTTACACTTCAAAGCTTGTTTACAGGTGTTTGAGAGTACCACTGCTTACATGTGTAGAATGAAAGCAAAAAAATTGAGGGGTGGGGGGGCTCCAGTGGAAGTTCAACAAAATTTTCCATGTTGATTGGAGCTGAAGATGGCGAGTTTGAAAATGAATACATCTGGGTATGAGGGAACCGACTGGACCTCCGTACCCCATTCCTAATCCCTGTTTGAGATGAAAGTCTGGATTAGCAGCCCAAGGCTACATAGGATTCTTGCATAATTTTCTGCTTATGTAAAGCATAAATGTTGAAATGTTGGAACACGCAGACATTCAATGGAAAACATCATACCTTTATGGTCTGTTCTTTTTAAACAGTCCATTGCGAGTTAGACAATGAAGTGCAATCTTAAATGGGTGCCATGCTATTTATCTCCAAGGTTATCAGGGCACACATACATACATTTACAAAGGTCTCCTGAATTTGTTCCTTGTCTTCTGAACTTGTCATGTGATGTAGGACTCAAATACCTGTGCATGTAAAAACCCTAGCACAAGACAGTGCGCCTCAGTCCCAGTTAGAAACTTCCACCCACAGAGCATTGTAAAACCTTGTTGTCCAATGAAAGAAACACAATGGCTAAAGAAAGTGTTTCCCTGTCAACCAATATCTGGATTCTGGACAGCAAAATCTGAATCCCTCTAAATTAACTTGCACGCTCATGATGGGATGCCCAAAAGTAGTCTCTAAAGGTTTCAGGTATGATTCATTTTGGTGCTTTTAAATGTTTGTTATGTTCCCCATGTCTTGTCTTTTTGTTCTGCTTCCTGTTTCCATTCTGCTGAGTTCCCCTCTCTGAGCTTCCTCCTGAGCGTATGGAACCAAAAGATGTGTCCAACAAAACCCTAGGGGTGTCACAATACTTCCTCTCTCCACTAACCAATGTAATTGCTGACCTCAGGCCTAAAGGGCTTAGTCTTTGGTTATGTGCTTGTGCACACAGCCAAGGTTAATTTAATCTTTAATCAGCCAGCAGCCTGTTGCTGCAGGAAGATTCAGATATTACTGAGTTTGGTCCCCTAAATGTACTTTCCTTTCTTCTGTCGTTTAAACATGGTCTTCAGTGTTCCAGCCTGGTATCTAGCCCCAATCCACTAAGTTCAACTTTCCTCTTAAAAGTTAGATATAGGCGACATTGCAGGAACAAGACCAGGAACTCTCTTCATTCAATGTTTCACACTTAAGCAAAAGGTTGATCCATTATGTGATTCTCTGACATGAAGCTGGAGAAGAAGGACCTCAAGTCTAGTTATCTGACTCCAGGGTCCTCTGCCTTGGAGGACTGGTCTATTTCAATCCATGGGGGGATTTTTAAGCCTAGTTTTTCCATTTCATTGTCTTTGTTTCAACTTGAATAATATTTTTCTCCATTTGTGTCTTTTCTTTCTCTGTCTTAACTGACCTTTATTCCCCATTGCTGTTCTTGTCTTGCTGTTCTGTCAATGTTTTGTATTTTTTCTTATAATAAATGAAAAAATAATCTGAGAAGTACCTAGTAATGAAGAATGTAAAATGAACATAGTGAAGTATGAAATGTAGCTGTTGTTAATTATCATTAAAAAGAATAAGACTCTAAATTGTACTAGATTATAAACAAACAGAACAGAACAGAAAAAGTTGAATTCCATTGTACATAGGCACTTTGCACTCAACAACATTTCCCCCTGTGGAAACCTTTAGGTTAGGCCATTGATCTAATTTGGGTTACCAACACTGACTCTATAATAATAATCAGCACAGCAGAGAATGTACTTCCTGTGTCAGCTCAGGAATCAGACCCTGTCTCAAGAGATGCTGAAGTTCGATGCTACAACAAACTAGTTTGTTCTCTGTTCACTTCTCACTGTCTGGCATGGGTCAGCCACCAAACACGTCATGAAGAGACTACAACAGACCGTCAGAACTGCAGAGAAGAACAATCTATTACCAACCTGAACTAAAATATATCTAGATTAAGGAAAAGGGCAGGAAATACAATATCTCTGAAGACCAATCATCACACCCGAGGCACAAACTTTTCTGCCATTCGGTTGGAGCTACAGAGCAATGGAAGCCAAAACAAAAAGACACAAGTACAGTTTCTTTCTATCACTTGATGTGAAAGAAAATGTGAGAGTGAGATTTACAATTAATGCAGGTGTCTACAAAAGTATTCAATATTTCAGGATGCCCTCTCGTCTGCTCATCAGTGTACGATCAGGAACTACGTGAGGCAGACACAAACTTCTGCCAAACCCAACATAACCTTGATAATGTTTATGTTCCTCCTGATCAAGAAAAAGATCCATGTTGATCCATGTTGTAGAATCAACAGGGATGAGCTAAGGCTCTGAGTTAATTCTGTCAGTCGAGAACGATTCACTTGACAAATGCAGCTGTCCGTCACTTATTTGTCACAAAAAACCCTTACCTCACAAATTCAGAAAAATAATCCTATTTGTAATATAAATATGCAGCAGGCAATCTCACTCCACTCACCAAGGGAAATGTACTGTATTCTGCCTTCAAAGATATGTGCTGTGTCTGCTGCAGCTCAACATCTGACAGAATCATATGGTCCAGAGAAGCATCGACCACATCTAGCTGCTGCAATACAGATGTATTCTAGATACACACACATTTTAAAATACTTGTTAATATGAACGAAGAAAACCGAGAATAAAGATACTTCATTGCCTTACTACAGGTATATATAGGGAATATTGTTTTTATATTCTAATGAAGAGAAAAGGGATACCATTCAGAGGATTTCACTACAAATGATGTGTAACAAATCATTCGGTCCGCTAAAAGTAACAATTATTCAAGTTCGTATTAGAACACACTGGCTGCCCTTAGAAAACAGTAAATGGCAATTAACGTAAATAAATTATCTTAGTGTATGGTCAGTATTTACATTCTTCCCATTGCAAACATGTCCTCAATATGTTCATCACGAACATAAGTCATGACATCCTGTTGCTTATTTAAAATTAGTAGTGTTTAAATATGTTAGAGACGAGGCTAAAACAAATGTACACAAATAATGTGAACTGGAGAGAAGAAAATTAAAGGAATAAAGAAGATAACAGGAAAATGACTGTATATTAATCAAAATCCAAAAATTACGTTTAAAAAAAAAAAATCACAGAACCAGCTACTTCCAGTTCATGTTCTCCGTTTTTAAACGCTCCTGCTGTCAATCTTGGGAATGATACCGTAAGAAGAAAGCAGCCTCAGATCTGATGCAGCTGATTCTTATAGCATCAAATACTACAAGGCAGTTTGTTGTACTCACAGACCCCAAATATTGAATTTGAAAGTGACAGAAACAGGTTGGATGGCTAGTTTCTCCTTATATTTGTTCTATCTTATTATACTGTACAGTCTTAGCCTGGAAGCAGATGTGGTGTGAGAGCAGATCATGAGGTTAGGATTCGGTCCAGTCAGCAATGAGGCATGCTGGTTTTATAATCACCAGAATCATTCAGACAATATGAAGAACCTCCGCAGCTCATATTAACATTCTGAGCAGTGTACATGCATTCCATCAATTAATGTGTTATCAGATTAACCTTTATGTTGTGTTTACATTTTACCCAATGCTCATAGGCCTGTTTGAGCCACAATATGATTGGGCATTTAAAGTGTTTATCACATACACTTTTCAAAACATTCGGTAACAAAAAAATTGACAGAACATTTGCTTAATGTTTGTCATTAACCTCTGCTAGATTACATTTTCTAATGACCGACAATGACATTTTTGTTTCTTTGATACATCCACATAGTGGTGGAGTATGTCAGGGTTCTCTTGAAGAAAAATAAATGAAACATCAGTTGATTTTTATTGCATTGAAATAAAAGGCAATTGCAAAACATATGTAAACATTCCATTTTATGGCAATGATGAATAAACCCATTGAACATGTTCATACCAATCTACAGTACACTACAATTCAGACACAGAGTGGCAGCAGAAATTGGTGCTGTTTTGGAATCTGTGTTTTTGTGTATGCTTTTAAAGAGGTTTGTACGTATGTGTGTGCGTGCGTGCGTGTGTGCTTGTGTGTGTGAGAGATAGAGAGAGACAGAAAGAGAGAGAGAGTCTGTGATGTGGTGATTTTGAAAAGACAAGACATAAGAATGGTGTTGAATAAGAGTCTGGAGGAGGGGCTGCAGGAGACAGTGATTAAAGTAAGCTTGAGACATTTGACAGTAATGTCTATAAAATGGAAGAGAGGGTCATCTTCGTTCCATGAAACATTGCGCTCTAAAGAAACACACACAGAGGCAGAAGATTCAGGTTGGAGCATGACAGAACGAACATTCACAAAAAGGGTTTTCTTTCATTTTTACCCTGTTTTCTTGTGTTAATATGTTGTTGGAGCGTAAGTCAGAAATTTGATTGACTTCCTGCAACTGTCACATATGTAATATTAATGCACAGTATGAACTTAATCATTTTGTAGGTTCTTCACCAGGTCTGAGCCGAGACCAATGAGTTTCAGGTTGAAAAAAATCTTTCATTAAATTTTTTTGATTAGATGCTGAAAACAGATCCTACAGACATGAATACCACACAGGGATAAGCTGTACCTGCTGTCTATTGCTGTTGGCCTGTAACAATCTTAACACAGAGCTTACTTATCAATCTTTAAAATCATTTTTGGCATGCAAATCCATCAATCTGCCCTCTTTGTGTGTTTGCATTCTCTGTCAGGGACATTTTTGAAATGAAGAGTATAACTGTGTCAGTATATTCTAATAATAATAATTTAAAAAATTATTTGTAAAACATGTTCAGTCAAACTGTTATACATTAAATCAAAAACATTATACTGTATAATAAAATAAAAAGAATACAATCATAGGAATATAAATAGAAATAATGAGCAACCTAGAAAGACTTTTTTCACATTCCATCTGCCTCCATCAGTACATTTATACTAACCTTAAATGGATCAGTTCAAATAAATTAACATGCAGCAATGATATTCACCTGGCTTGTGTAAAGCACTTTGAGGGATCAGTCAAACTGAAAAGTGGCTACATTGCATGAATATCGTCTGTTTACCAACTTAATAATACAGTTACGTTATTCCATCATCATTTAACATGGATATCTACACTGTAGACTTAAATACGGCTTACATTCTGTAAATACTTGTAATTTATGAACAGAACTGTGACCTGCACGTTGTTGTACAGTGCTGAACACTATATTCTTGTTGTGTACTGTATTCTAATTATAAGGTTATATTGTTTGTAAAGAGATTACAAACTCACCACAGATTACAAGTTCTGCAGAATGTAGCATCCTATATATATAATTAAAATATCATTTCATGTGAACAAAAAACACAAATGCTCTCACAACTGTCTTATGTTGTATCAGATAGTCCAGAATGGACCGTGTCCACAGTGACTGTGTGAAAACACCATGAAAATGATCTTCATCCTCATGCATTTATGATGAAGCTGGATTTCAGATGTAGTCTGTGTCTGCGGCATGCAGAAGGTGCAGAGAGATTTTGCCAGCCATTACATGATTTTTTATATTGGGTAGAAAAGTTAATATTGTTTGTCACCTGCATCTTTGCTAGAGTAGAGCTGGAAGGTTGGTGTTTTCAATTACAGATTATATTGCTGATAGCTGGTATCAGATTTCTGATCGTGCCACTGGACATTGTTAACCTCCTGCAGGTCACCTAATCTGAGAACCGAGCCCTGTTCCTACCACAGTCAGAAGGAACTGGCTCGATCAAGTTAACTAATCAGTCAGAGAATACGTAAAATGGATTAAAAATGCTTTTTCAGATTTAAGCTTTTAGAAAGTGATCACCCTACTTGAGGTGAAGCAATAATAGTGAATATTATATATGCTTTTGTTTCACCTCAGTTATAATTACTGTACCAAATAGTTAGTGATCTTACCACCAAAATACTCTCACTGCATAAGTCAGAAACTGGAAATGTACTGTTTTGATTACTGGAGTGACACAAATGGTCATGAAAAGTGAAGCTTTATATATTATTCCATACAGACATACCACCAGGATGCACAGACTGTCTTGGGGTCGTTTTTGACTCGCCTATCAGTTACACAACACACAAAAACGTGAATACACACAAACACAAAGAGAATTTGAGAATATGTATGCTAGCGACTGACTGTAAAGCACAAACCATGTGCTGCACTCCTACATCTGTACATGCACATAGGCATGAATACTGACCTACATGTGCTAGGTAGAGGTGTTTGATAAACGTTCATCACATTCTTTATTATATTTCTCCTTCATTATTCTACTCTCCTTCATTGTAGTTTAAAAAAAATTGCATTTTTTAAAATTTCTCGTCTTCCATGAATATGAATGTATCACCATGTTACCTGTTGTGTATTTCTGTCATGTGCCTGGGACTTTTGAAAGGAATGAAACACTAAAAGGAATTTATCCTGTATGTCTGTCATTAACACCACATGCTAATTTCTAATTTGTCAGATCGACTGAGTTTATCAATATATAGTATGCATGTGGAACAATGCTCTCTGAGCAATACAGTGGAATTATGGAAATCCTGGAATAAATGTGAGATAATAATAATAATAATAATAATAATAATAATAATAATAATAATAAATTGTAGAAGTATATGTATGTAACTATAGGTGTCAAATGTAACGCAGGGAGGTCAGATTGTCATCAGTCTTAAAGTTCTCTTCTCTGCTTCACATAACATATGATTTTGAAGTAGTCAAAGCAATTTTTACAATCGTCACCTTATTCTGTATTCTCACGAGTACAATTTTGTGCAAATATTGAGCTCGGTCAGTATTTGCACATTCTGTAATTATGGATTTCTGATCGCCAAAAAATAACCCTCTTCCTTGCCAAAGTGTTGCTCTCCTCATATTCTTCTTAGCATTTATTTTCACTCAAACGTTGCTGTTTTTCAATGCTTTCAGTGTTTTTTTCTTCTCTGCTTTTTTCTCCCTGCTTTATATTCCTTTTGCTCTATCTTTTTCTGTCTCCCCTCCTTCTATCTGTCCTTCTGTTTCTCTCCTTCGTTTTTTTTCTCTTTGGCTGCTTTTCATTCTATTTTCTTTCATTGTTTTTCTTTTCTTTTCTCGCCTAGGGACCCCATTTTTTCTTCTCTTACTCTATTCAGGTTTTCTTTATTCTCCTTTCTGAATAGTTGTGGTACTTTAAGGGGAAGGGGAAGGCGAGGGAGAGGAGAGGGGAGGGAGGTTAGTTTCAGTCAAAGCTGCAGAACAAAACTTCCTCCCACACCACATGCAGTGTCTTTTGGAATGAGTTTGTCACTGACTTGAAGACACGCTCCCCCTCCTATGTATACCACCATGGATGACATCGCTACAGTGAACTGGTATTTGGCCAGCAGACATACACATCACTATTGTGATGATCATCCTCTTCTTTATCAAAGGGGCATGTCGGGAGTCTGTGTTGCTGTCTCTGTTTGTGGTTAAGTGGTGTTCGTCACCATGCAATAGTATTGCATGGTGACACATGATGTGATGGTGCATGAAAACAACCACAGCTTTGTGTGAATATGATTATCTTCCAACTGAGGTACGTAGAGGGAGGCATTTGTGCTTCACAAGAACATCTTCATAACTGCAGAGAAATGACAGGATACCTTACAGGAGGCAGCCCCACGTCGAGGAGCACTACCTCTTCTATGACTTTGGTCTCAGTGGGACTCCTCTCAGATAAGCGTGAGCGCAGACCACTCGTGAATCAAAAATAATAAATTACAAGCCCCAGTTTTGTGAATCTGTTGACACACACCCTCTGTCGATGAAGAAAACTGGAAAATAACATGTGTTTGGGGGGAAACATTCCACCGCCCATAAAAGACAAAACCACAGCAGCCAGTTAATCTTCAGATATCATGACAGAAATTATTCTTCTTTCTTTATGACAGTAAAAGGCTGGAACCTCCTGCACCTATGGTTTCCATCTCACAGTCACACACTCACATTCTGCCCAAGACAATTTAATGCATGACTCAATGGCATTGAAAATGGGTTGGATAAATTGAAAATGATTAAAAATGCAGAATTGACAGGGAAACCAATAAAACTTTCTCTCCATAAGTAAGAACCAAAAAAAAAAAAAAACCCAGCATGATGGAATGGCAGGCTTGAAGGGGAGAGAAAGGTGAAAGACAGATGAAAGTGAAGAGAGATAAAAGCCGGAGTGAGGAGGGTGTGGGATAAAGCAGGAGGAAGGGAGGCAGAGATGAAAGCAAAATGAGAAAGATAAGAACAGAGTGAGAGAGACAGAGAGGGAAACGGAGGAAGAGATAGATAGTGTACAGAGCAGAGAGAGAGGTAACCATGGAAACAGGAGGAAGGTACAAAAGAAGAGATAGACAAAAGGGTTTGATTTAAAAGAATGAAACTTGGACGAAGGAAAAGTAATTCCGACTGAAATTTGTTACCAGGAGGTGGAGGAATAATACAAAGGAGTGACGGCCATGGAGGGACAGTGTCTCTTATAGCCACTTTGAATGTGGTCGCCTCAAACCAGCATATAAGGTCCTCCAGAGACCTCTAGTGTTAATAAGCTTCTGTGGTTCATTGTGGGCCTCACCTTGAGTAAATCTACGGCCATTTTCACTATATGGGACAGTCGCACCACCGTTAGAACTGTGCATTTCCTTTATGTACATTTGTCCGTTGAGCCAAGATTTCAGCACAGACAGAGAGGATGCGGTGAGACTGTACAGTGCATTTTATAATCATACTTTTCCATGAATCACATAGCAGGAAGAGACTTCAGAGCGACTAAAATAGGATAAAGTACCTTGGTAAAATTCCTCTCCCACCTTACTGCAATGAAAAACTGCATTCCTGATAAGACGATATGAGTTCTCAGTGGTCCTACATTGTGTTTGCTGACTTATTGAATGAACTTGAGGTGCATGTTGAAATCTGTTCTGTTGACTATCCTTTCCCACTGAGTCAATGCAATGCACCCATATATTAGGATTCATATTTGTATATATCTATATAGTTACAGACAGACAGAGGGGTTTTATTCTGTGGTTTTTGAGTCTCTTGTGGCTATCCCTCTTTCTCCCTTCCCCCTCTCTGTTTTTCTCTCCTCTCTGTCTTTCTCTTTCGTCCTCTGTCTCTGTTTCTCTCACTCACTACCCTCCCTCCCCCCCTCCCTCTTTCTCTTGATCTCTCTCTCCTCCTCTCTATTGCTCTCCCATGCCCCCCTCTTTTTCTCACTCTCTTATGCTCTGTCTCTCTCCCTTCTCTTTCTCTTTCCTTCCATAGCTCTCTGTCTCACTCCCTCGCCCCCCTCTCTGTTCCTTTTATATCCTCCTTGCTGAATGCTCTTCTCCTCTCCTCCCTCAACTCTGTCTTTTCTCCTTTATATTCAGTCTTTTTTTTTTCAAGCTCTCCCCACACTCCTTTCTCCAGTGTTGTCTCCAAGCAGAGCTATTTCATTGCTAATATTCTGTCTTTCCATTTAGTACCCCTACAACAAAATACAGACTAATCTTTTATTTAGGGTTTGGTTTTTTTTTTTGCTCTGGCCATCTTTGCATCCTGTCTTGCAGTTCGCATAAGAATCATTTGTGTGGTAAATTCAATGTTAATGTAAAGTGCAAAAAAAGGGGTAAAATAAGCAAACATGGAAAGCATTGGTCATGAAAGAGAAAATTTGAATATACTGCGGATTCTTGTTGGTTTATTTGCTCAAGTCGCAAGTGATTCACTTATATTCAACCTTGTCTAATCACATGAGCCTGATATTTAAAGTTGCTCCCCTTCACAGCAGTAAGTGAGACAATACTGATAAGACGGAGGCTTTGTGTTTTCTTTTTTTTTTTTTTTTTTGCAGTTTGTCTTCTCCTGTCTGTGTCCAGTCTGTTCTTCCTGACCTTAATGGAAGAAGCTGGAGGCGTGCAGCTAGGGTGTGGTTGCTTTTACACAGTTTTGTTATATTCCATCTGCATTGCTTCAATTCAAGCTGTGTGATTGTCTGTTCCTTACTTATAAAAAAAAAAACCTGCTGTGTTTTTTTTTTTTTTTTTCTGAAAGCTTAATCACAGCAGCTAATCATCCTTCAGAGTTACTATTATATCAGCATGCCAAGCAGAGGTGAGACTGATCCAGCATTGGAAATTACAGAAGGTGTGTGGGCTCACTGCTCCAGACACGAGTCAGAGAGTGATGGCCGACTGAAACGTCAACATCAATCCAATCACTAAAAGTTCAAAAAAAGAGAGCAGGCTGATTAATCTCTTCTCTTCCTAGCTTTGTGATCACAAATTAAATCCTCACCTGAACACTGTGGCTAGAATGACCCCACGCACAAATAAATACGACAGTGAGCTCATGGTGAATTACAGCCATCAAAAAGCATTGCGTCTCACAGTCGGAGAAACTCAGGATGCATGCAGCCTGTTAGCCGGGCTGGATGGAGAAGCAACACTGAGTATGTGAGCTTACTGGGCATAGATAAAGAGACGACAGATAATGCACCGCTCAGTTTCTCAACTGTATCGTCATTAGCTTGTCTGTTCACATTTGTTTTAACTAAAAGAAATTGGGGAGTTGTCATCAATGGGCCGTCTGCAACCTTATGATTCATTGAGTTTTCTCAGGACTGAAACAGACAGCTGATACCAAGTCCCCCCGACCCTACTCTCTGACTTGTTCTCTTCCTCTTGCTGAAAGAAAGTTATAACTTTGACCTATATCACGGAGAGGATGTGACACTGCACCACATGGCCATCGTCCTATAGATAAATAACACAGGACCTCGCCGGGGTTTTGAAAACGGGCAAGAGTTTGGTAGAAATACAGAAAGTCACACAGACACCAGTGTCAGTAGTGTGTTGTTTCAGGTCTGTGGGGAACTGAAAGCATGTTGATGTGTTTGTGTATACTCGTCTCCTGATCTCAGACATCATACAAATGTGTGCACAGAAAATGCACATTTGAAATCCCAATTGAGGGGTTGGTACACTTAAAACACGGAAATGGCTTCTTCCCTTATTCATTCTCTGAATCATGTGCACATAGGAACCTGTATAATTTAAAAAGTGAATGAAATGTCATGCTTATTATTTGCTGCAGCCTTCTTCACTATTAGTTTTCAATACACTCTCAATACACTCAGAAATGTACCCAAAAGTAAATGGACAGGCAAGCATGTTTTGCTATTATGAAGATTCAGACCTGGAAAGGAGCCAGAGTATTTCTTCCTCAAACTTTTGTTGTCTGTGTCTTTTTCATTTTCCCCATAGGCTAGTTCTGTGTTGTTTTATGTACGTGTCCCTTGTTGTTTCTTCCATGTGGTTTCTTTGTCTTTCAGCCTCTTATCTCTTTGTTTCTTCCCTTGCTCTCCTTCTATTTTCTCTCCCATTCTCTCCCTCGACTTCCTGCTATCTCTCCCCCTCACTCACACCCTCACTCAATCTCTTTCTCTTTCCGTGGCCCCCCCCTCTCCCCTCCCTGCCTCCCTCGCTCTCACTCTCATTCCCTATCTCTCCCTCCCTCCCCCCTCCACTCCCCTTTCTCTCTATCTTTCTCATTCTCGCAGCACTCCCAGCCGCTGATGATTGATCAAGGTTTTCAAGGTTTGCCCTTTCCTGTTATTTAGTAGGAAATGTTTATGCACAGTCGTCAGCTCTACAGTCACAATTGGCATGTGTCCACACAGTGTTTGTCACGCTCGCCTGCACCTACACATACATCTTTTAAATGCACTTTTTTTTCCCTCCTCACCTTTTTCCATGTGTTTACTAGTAAAAAGTAATGTAAGCGCTGCTATAATAGAATACCTGTCTAATTATCAGGATCATCTTCAGAGCCGACTACTTAAGCACACAACCTATACTTATCCCACAGGTACGCTCTGCCACAACGCTCCTCAGCACAACCTAAAAGAAATCTGGAAGTTCAATAGTTAATGTCTTCCCTTGCTGTTTTTCCTTTTTCTTCATTCTCTCCGTCTTTCTATCTCCTTTCCCCTCTCCATTCCTTTTGCCCCCCCCCTCCCTCCACCACCACCTCTTACACCCCCCCCACACTCTTTTCTCTTGCTGATGGACTCCTCTTTTTTATTTTCACACTACACCATCCCCCTTTTTTCTTCTTTTCTTTTTTCTGCCTCCTTCTCTCCTCCAACACCCCCCCACCCACACACACATGCACTCTTCTCTTTCACTGCATTTTCTTTCAAACCTCCTTCTATCTCTCTTCACATCCCCACTACACTCCCTCTCTGCCACTCCCCCTCCCCTCTGTCTTTTCTCTCTCTTTTATTCTTTCTTTTTCTTTCTTTTGCAACATCCTTTCTTATGCCTTGCCCCCCCCCTTTCCTTCTTCCTCCTTTTTGCTGCATTCTCTTCTTCCCTCCCCCACACCGGCTCTCTTTCCTCTCTCCTTTTTTCATTCTGCCTCCCCCCCTTCCTCCACTTAGCTTCACTCCCCCTCCCTATGCTTCTTTCTTCCTTATTCTTTCTCCCCCTCATCTGTCTCCCTCCCTCTCTTCTAACTGCTTTTCTCTCATTTCTTTCTCTTTTCTTTTGTCACTCTTTTTTATTCTGAATTTTCTCAGACAGTATACTTCAGTCTGTCTCAATAGTTAATTAGTTTGAATCTAGAAAAAGAGCAGAAAACTCTACAAGCTCTGGAAAGTTAAAATTTTAGTATTTCACAGACATTGTCTGTCTGGCTGTTTTGCCACTGACAGATGATCCTCTACCCGAAGTGTGTTATGTGTTCTGAAAGAGTGATAAAAAAGCAAATTAAGAAAATTTATGTTTATATGTACATATATGTATGTATGTATGTATGTATGTATGTATGTATGTATGTATGTGTGTGTGTGTGTGTGTGTGTATATATATATATATATATATATATATATATATATATATATATATATATATATATATATATATATATATATATATATACTATAAGTATGTAAGTGTGTGTGCATAAGTGTGTGTGTCTGTATCTTATATATGCTGTATATAGACACACAGACACAAAATTTGTATACAACAACTGATTTTATAATAGTTTGTGCATATACGCACAAAAAAAGTCACAAAAGGGAAATGCATAGTGTAAAGCGTGATGAAGAGAAGATAGAGCTTGTGTCTCTGTGTACCTTAAAGACAAATGTGTTTTGAAGGGTCATGCTGAATTGTACGTAGTGAGAAAGGGGAGATAAGATGTGTGTGTGTGTGTGTGTGTGTGTGTGTGTGTGTGTGTGTGTGTGTGTGTGTGTGTGTGTGTGTGTGTGTTTGTAGGCAAAAAGAGGAGAGAAAGAGAAGTGAGATGGGAAGGAGAGGGTGGGAGGAAGAGAAAGAAACGGGGTGATGCTGTGTGTGTGTGTGTGTGTGTGTGTGTGTGTGTGTGTGTGTGTGTGTGTGTGTGTGTGTGTGTGTGTGTGTGTGTGTGTGTGTGTGTGTGTGTGTGTGTGTGTGTTGTGGGGTGGTGGTGAGGGGCAGGCACAGTCAGTTCTGATAACAGCAACAGTAGGAGGAGGATGAGCCGTGGGACCGCCCCACTCTCCCACAGATATAAATAGGAGGTGGATTTTTTTACTCCACTCATTTCTCCTGAAGGATGAGATCCCTGAAACACCTCAAACATCACTCCAGGAACAATGTGGTGAGTTTGTAACGTGAAGATGGGGGAAAGAAGTGTTGTAGCTTAAGGTTAAGGGGGTTGGTGAGGACTTGTTGTGTAGTTTTTTGGCGAGATATTTACTCTCACGTCTGTGTGAGTGTGAGGGGAAGTGAGATGACTTTTCACATTCACATAAGCGCCGCAGTGGGATCATCTTTTTAGAGACAAGAGTTGTTACTATCTCTGCTGCACGCTTTGTGCTCCTGCTCTAATTGTTTGTCTGTAGGTGTGTTTCAGATGCAACTTTAAATGTGAAAGTACGGACTCTGGCAATTACTACCCTGCCTTCTCTTTCTCCTTGTCATTTGTCTTTTTCTCTTTCATTTTGGCAGCCTTTCATTTTGCTGTGCTTTTCCTCCTCACTCCTGCTTCCCCCCTCCTTCCCTCCCTCCTTACCCTCTTTCACTCACTCACTCACTCACTCACTCACTCACTCACTCACTCACTCACTCACTCACTCACTCACTCTGTCTTTCTGTCTCTTTCCACCCCCCACCCCCCCACCCCCCACACACACTCCCCCTCCCTCTCCTTTTCCTTTCTCTCTTCCCACCTCTCACATGCTCACTCAATCTCTCCTTCCCCTTCCCTCCCCTCCCTCTCCTCCCCTCTTTCTTTATCTTTCAGCCCCTCCATCTCATTTCTGTCTCCGTCTCCCTCCCTCCCTCCACTCCTCCCCCGCCCACAGCTCTTTCTCTTTCTCTCCATACCTCCCTCCCTCTCTTTTCTCTCACTCACACATGCTTTCAAATACACACCCTGTCTCTTTCCTTTTCTTTCTCACAAACACAGTCTGTCTCTGTCTGACTACTTTAAAAGCAGTAATTATAAATGACGTGGTTATCAGGGCATCCAGGTCTACTCCCTTCTTCCAATACACTCACACACACACACACACACCTTTATTCCTTCATTACCTTCTCTTCCTTCATTCTCCCCATCCTCTCCTTTCTTTTTTTCCTAGTATTGTATCAGGTAAGGAAGCTACTCTTGCCAGCCAGTGTAGTCTGGGAAGAAAGCTGGAGTCAGAGCTTCTCTCTTAACATTTCTGTAAACGCCAGGTTCTCACATAGAAATAACGTGAAACCAGTGCCTTATAATAATACTCACTTCTCCTTTGCTGTAGAGCCAGTTTTAGTTGCACCACAATTTCTTCCCCACAGTTTCACAGTTCCACTTTTACAGGTGGTGGGGTAAACATGTGCATGTAGGTCTGAAACACTTTCGAAACATACAATTTTGTCAGCACATCTTGTGCATCAGCACGGAATACACAATGAGCTCAAAGCTCAGTCAAATTTATGTTATGGATATGAGACTGCCTTGCAGCATAGTATATCATCTTGTTAAGGAAGCCCAGTGTTGCAGGCATTATGAAGTCAACTATACGGTGACAGTGGAGCTGAGACATTTTGCTCCCCCAAGAATGGGACAGATAGCTTCACTGATGAGCTGCTTCGGTCAGTCAGGCTGCTGCGGGACCTCACAGGAAGTACTGAGGACAGTCCACGGAAGTCAGCTTCCTGGCTGAACCTGCATCCCTTGTTGTGCTCTTTATTATTCTAAGGCATGTCAAGGAAGGAAGCGGGGTACAAATAGAGATCTGCCTTATCTCTTCGATCAAATGTTCAGCGTATTCAAAGGAAAGAAATGCGGCAGACAGAAAGTAACCCTTTAAAAGCATCTTATTACTCTACTGCAGTTCAGGGAAAATAAGGTCTTGTCTCAGTTGTAAGAATGAAAATCTAGATCTTCAAAACTATTGTGTTTTAGTTTCAGTATCAGCTTGTAATGAAACCATTTGCTTGTGTTTAGAAAAAGGTTACCATCATTAGGCTACAATGATGAAATGAGATAACTTTGTGAAAGGCATAATTTGTAATTAATGAGAAGAAAACATACACAGGCACGTTATTTCTTCTAGTTAATCATTTCAAACCTTTTTTATGTCTTTTTCCAGGAGGAAGAGAGTAGCCGCTTGGTGCGGACCTACCCCAAGATGACTGACGGATACGTGGATGTGGGCACACAGACAGAGCCTGTTGTGGTGCTATCTCTAGCTCAGGCAGCCGTTCTTGGCCTCATCTCCCAGAATGAAATATTTGGGGCGACTATTGCTCCTAATGGCTTTTACACAGGGGAACCCTGTGAGTGTCACCCTCCTCCACCTGACGCAATGGAGTACGAGTATGCTGACCAGCTAATAGGAGCAAATGGGGACTACCTGGCCGAACCTGCTGGGGAATCGGAACCCCAGCCCCACTGCAGTGAGAGAAGAAGGCCCGGGCCACGAGGGAGGACCAAAAGGCTGAGGGCTGAGGAAGAAGTAGAGAGTCACACAAGAAAAGTATCAAGTCCACAGGCTCAGGTTAAGGGGGAACAGATGGAGTGTGACATCCGTCCGTCTTGCATTCACATGGACAGGAGGCAAAGTCATGGAAAGTCAGAAGATTCGGTGGCCCGACAAAGCTCCCTTAAAGAGAAGCGGATCTGTGGGAACTGTCCCACATGTGTGAGGGATACAGGCAGGCAACAACCAGAAGGACTGCGAGAGCAGAAACCGGAAGAACACACTGCTAGAGATAGAGAGAGGAAGGAAGAAGAGTTGGTGGTGGAGGAAGAAGAAGAGGAAGAAGCGCTAAATCTCAAGACCACCGGAGACAACAGCAGTCCTCAAGACAACCGCTATTATGAGTCCAACGAAGTGTCGTATGAGTCCGCTGACATGGCGTTGCCTGGCGAGTATGAGGAAAACAACCAGGCAATGCTGTGGTCAGACCCGGAGGGCCTAGCCAGACGAATGCAGATCGACCGGCTGGACATCAACGTTCAGATTGACGAGTCTTACTGCGTTGATGTAGGGGAGGGTCTGAAACGCTGGAAGTGCCGCATGTGTGAGAAGTCATACACGTCCAAATATAACCTTGTAACTCATATTCTAGGCCATAATGGAATTAAGCCCCATGAATGTTTGCACTGTGGAAAGCTCTTCAAGCAGCCCAGCCACCTCCAGACTCACCTACTCACTCACCAGGGAACCAGACCTCACAAGTGTACCGTTTGTGAAAAGGCCTTCACGCAGACCAGCCACCTGAAGAGGCACATGCTACAGCATTCAGACGTCAAGCCTTACAGCTGCCGTTTCTGTGGCCGAGGCTTTGCTTACCCGAGCGAGCTGAGGACCCACGAGAACAAACACGAGAATGGTCAATGCCACGTCTGCACCCAGTGTGGTCTGGAGTTTCCAACCTATGCGCACCTGAAGCGCCACCTGACCAGCCATCAGGGCCCGACTACTTACCAGTGCACAGAGTGCCATAAGTCCTTCGCTTACCGAAGCCAGTTACAAAACCACTTGATGAAACACCAGAACGTACGGCCCTACGTTTGTCCTGAATGCGGTATGGAGTTTGTCCAGATCCACCACCTCCGACAGCACGCCCTCACTCATAAGGTACTGGCAGCGCACACCCTTGCAACCAAGGTACTGAAACCCACTGACCAACGTCACACAGTCAAATATCCATACTATGAACTCATGCAACTACACAGCACTAGGGTTAAATCTCACAGTTAGGGGGGAAGAGAGGCATTTTTGCTTCACTCATCCTGGTTTTCATATATGAATTTCTTAGCAAAGAATAAAATACATTGCACACTTGCAACAGAGCCTGTTCACCAAAACTAGTTTCTTTGTAAACATAGTCTGCAAAGCCCTTGAGTTCTTTTGTGTGACTCAACCCCCCCTTTCATTTGCATGTGTTTTGTGTTGAGTGTCTTTTGCAAAGCTGCTTCCCTTTGTGTCTGATGAATGACTCTGGTCTTTCTCTCCATTTATTCTATAGGGAGTAAACATTTCTCTTAATGACTTCTGTGCTTGTTAAACATTAAAATGAAAGTTGGATCCAAGATAAAGTTGATTATTTCCACTGTTGGAGTTTTTCCATTCTGTCTTTCAACACTTTGGAACTAATGTAGTCTACATGAGTTTGGATTAAAAAAAAAGAATTCCTGAATTCAGCCACTCACACACTAACTCCATATGGGTTCTCCTTGTTACCGGTACTCATTATCTGTTTGCCTTTAAACCTCATATCTATCCTATTTCAAGGCCCAAATACCTTTTGTGTCCTCAGGGTATGAAAGAATTCAAGTGTGATGTCTGCGCCAGAGAGTTCACGTTGTCTGCCAACCTAAAGAGACACATGTTGATCCATGCCAGTGTGAGGCCCTTCCAGTGCCACGTCTGCTTCAAGACATTTGTCCAGAAGCAGACTCTTAAAACACACATGATTGTCCACCTGCCAGTCAAGCCTTTCAAGTGCAAGGTCAGTGAGAAAAATTTAGTTCCACTTTTAAGACAAATTGGGTAGCGTGATGATGGAGCAGGGAAGGATTCTGACTTTTGTCCTCTTGTTTGTCAAGGTGTGCGGAAAGTCATTCAACAGAATGTACAACCTTCTCGGTCACATGCACCTCCACGCCGGCAGTAAGCCCTTCAAGTGTCCTTACTGCACAAGTAAATTCAACCTGAAGGGCAACCTCAGCCGACACATGAAAGTTAAACACGGCATCATGGACACCACGGTAGATGGACAAGGTGAGGTTCTCCAACAGTTACTATTAACTATCTGCTCTAAAAGAGATGAATCCTGTGATGACATCTGATGTTGTTGATGAGCTGCGTGTGACAAATTTTCTCGTGGGACTGTTTGGTGGACTTCATGTCAAATTAATGTCACTCAGTCTGTCCCTAATGCACTTTGACTCGGCATGTAGTGTAATCTAGTGGCCAAGTGTTATGATGTTTCCTTGTCACTCCTTCCCTGTATGTTTGGTAAATATAGCAGTGCCTGGATAAGACATGCCTGTCTCTATCAGTACAGACTAAAACTGAGACGAGAGGAGAAGCAATTTACTGTCTGCCCTCAATGAAGCCATGTGTTTTTAGCAAGAGTTCTGGACATCTGTTATGGAGGATGGAGCTGGATCATATTTATGTCTGTGCTTCTTTCTTCAGAACCCCCCCAGGACACAGAAGGCCACGAGGACTATGAAGAGGAGAGCTTTGAATTCAGCGAGCGAGAGAACCGGGCGAACAACAACAACACACCAGACATTCCCAAACTATCTCAAATGGAGTATTACAGCACCTATGGGAAGGGCGCAGGGCGATTCAGCACCACATGAATTATTAAAATGACCCCAAATAGAAAATTATTGCGAAATTTTATTTTTTTGTGTGTTTTCGGGGGGATTTTCTGTTTATTTGTTGGTTTTGCTGTGAAAGGCATTAGGGATTTTTATTTTTCTTAAGAGGGTGAGAAGGAACCCAGCAAACTGCACATTTGTATGCACTGGAGATGCTTGGAAAGCTACAAAATTTGGAACTGTACAATCTTCATCTTATTACATAGTTTACATCTTTAAAACACAGCACATCTACTGAATAAAGACATTATATGAGAAAAATGGACTGTGTGAAACCCACAGCCATTGAGAAAAAAAAAAGAAGCTATACAGCACGTTAATGTCTTCAGCTGCTTAAGTACATGAAAATCATCTGAGCCTAATTTGAAAAAGCACATTTTCAGCTAAAGGCATAAAAGTGGTGATGTTGCACTTCATGTCACACAATTTTGTCCTGTCAGTCCACTGGGGTAAACTAATGTGAATGGTGAAACATGGGAACTAGTGTTGTTGCTTATGTCACTTGCCAAAGTTCATCAATTTTCAGAGGTTAATGATTCACTTTTATAGTATGATAAGATGAAACTGAGGAATGCAAAATGTCAAACTGCTATCTCAGTATTGTTGTATATTGTTGTACAGAATGTACCAGTCTTGTATGTTTGCTGGTACTGTGATCAGTGTACTGCACTGAGAATTGCCAATGTTTTCAACATTAACAAGCATCACCCACTATTCATATCCAGTCTATGAATGTAATTATTTCTTGTGGAATGTTTTCAGACACTAATGAAAAGGAAATAAAAAAACTTGATATAATGGAAGGAACCCCTTCACCAAAGAACTGGTTCAAATCTTACAGCCGTGGGCACTTTAGGTTCGGCTGTTTGATGAGCTGGGACATTGGATTTCTTGGGGTTCAGTTGCACACCTCATGAAATTACATTCGGGTTTCTCTCCCACCTATCTGTAGATTGCTTTAAAAGATTATGACAGAACAGACTGTGGTATGGCATCTCTTTTTTAACAATCCTCAGTTTTCCCCTTTCCAGATATCCCACGAGACAAGACTGCAGCATTTTTTTTTTCAAATCCAACTGCAATCATTTTGCAGTCATGTTTTTTTTTTTTAAGGATGAATATCAACAAGAACTGTCCCCCCCAAAAAAACTTGGGACAGAAATATTAAGTGCCCCAGTGTGTCTGCAAAAGCGTGCCATCCATCATGCTGTTCGCTGGTCTCGAGTGATGAACGACAACCTCCCAACATGTGACAGGGCCACGCACCTTGTGGAAAATGATTTGGGAAATGCTCAATATATTCAGTTTCCCAGTGCTTAGCTTTTCAAACTTGTAACCTGCAAACAAGGTAGCCATTCGCAATGTTGATATAATGCATCTAAAATAAAGACGCTCAATTTTGTGAGTTTTTCCAGCTTGTGTTCATTCCATCACTATTTCAGTGATGATTCAGGGGGGGGGAGATGTTCAGCTTTCATTGATTTCTGTATTAGACATTAGTGTCAAGATAATGTGGATAGAGATGTATGTACAATGTTGCGTACCAGACAATACTGTAAAATAATAAATTTATTTACCTTTAAGATGTGGGGATGGTTTTTGATTTTAAACAACAAAGACAACAATAGTGGGTCAAACATGATATTTATTCACAAATGTGTCTGACACAAACTTCAGTCCTGCCCAAGGCAAACACAGCATTGAATACAGTACTTCATATTACAAAAATAAAACCTTGAGAAGAATGGAACAAAGAGTTAGGGAGCCATCAGGTGATTGCTTCAGGTGGATGGACGGCTGGTAACCATTCAATAAGATAAAATAACACTAAATAATCCTACCGACAGTACATTGTTGACCTTTTAAGTTAAAATTGAGGTACAAAATCTGCTGAATGATAATTGCCATCTCCAGGCTAACTTTGTTTTAAATTCTTCACTTGCCGAGGGCTTTATCCAGATTTGTCTTGATGGCATCCAGAAAGTCTGTAGTATTGACAAAGTGCTCATTCAGCTTGACACTGAAAAGGCAAAACGAGAGAGAATGTGATTAAATTCAATGCCACGGAAATACGACCACAAAGCTATAGCAATACAATCAGTAACCTTAAGTAATGTTAATGGTTCACAAGTGTCATTTGTCATCAATGGTATGACCTAAAATTAACATGAGGTGAATAACTCACAAATCTTATGACGAGTGACGGTTATCAATTGTTGTTCCCCTATATTTCTTAAATAGCAATGCATCATAGATGAAAGGGGCTAGCAGGTGAGCCATAGCAGCCAGCAGCTATGTATTACATACATCATTCATGTGGAGAAACAAGCTGGTGGACTAAGCAGAACAAATCTCCAACCACGGCTGGACAAGCCTCAGAGAAAGGGTTTACGAAATGTACATGTTTTGGCTGCACCTGGATCAATATGTCTGCCTCACTATATGTGAATTTGTTTGTTAGAAATAAAAAAGGTAGATTAATCGCAGAAGAAGAAAGAAGAAGAAAAGACATTCTACATTCTTTAATTGTAACCCTCTGAGGAAGAACCCTTCAGAAGCCCCCCCCCCCCCCACACACACACACACTGAACATGCGATCATGCAGTACATCCAAAACATTAATCTTTATCCCCATTTAGACATCTAGTGTATATGTGATTTTCAAATAAAAATACAATTCAAAATGAAGATAAGAGGGCTGTAACGCACGACACTGACATTCCTTTTGTATAGTTTCAAAACTCTGGAGACAAAATTTCTACCAAGAGCCCAATCTATCATCCATAAAACTCCATAAAACCAAAGCATTTACAAAGGTGAACTTACTTGGAAAGGCCATGAATGCAGCCTGCAAGGTCCTTGGTCATTGTACCGCTTTCAACAGTCTCGACACATACCCTCTCCAGAATCTGGGAGAACCTGCATCGAAACAAAAACACTTCAGAAAAGGCATATCACACCGTAGAGTTAGAATGTTTCAGGCTAATTCACACATCTCTTACTTTATAAGGTCAGGGTTGCCATCAAGTTTGCCGCGATGCTCCAGGCCTCTGGTCCAGGCAAAAATGCTGGCGATGGGGTTGGTGCTCGTTGACCTCCCCTGAAAGTCGAGTTGAGGATTGTTACGCAGTTCACCCATGAATGTAAAGCATGGTTTAGTGACCAGTTTTTGGATTACTGCTCATTCTCAACTTTCACCACTTGGTGGCAGTACAACTCAACAGATTCATGATTCATGGTTCACTGAACTGCTTTCAATACAGATGGATGAAAATCATGCCTAACCTTTTGGTGCTCACGGTAGTGCCTGGTTACAGTGCCATGAGCAGCCTCAGCCTCAATAGTTTTGCCATCAGGACAGATAAGAACAGATGTCATCAATCCCAGAGAGCCAAAACCTGAAAAAGGAAAAACAAATGATTAAAAACCCAACAAGCAACCCAAACACTTTGCAACAACATTTCCCAGGTAACGACTATCCAGAGGCATTCTACATCTCTCACCTTGTGCAAGGATATCAGATTGAACATCTCCATCATAGTTCTTGCAAGCCCACACAAAAGCTCCGGAAGACTTGAGGACTTGGGCGACCATATCGTCAATAAGCCTGTGCTCGTACCAGATCTTCAGTTTGTCGAACTCGGGCTTGTAGTGTCTGAGTGATTAACGGACATAATTAAAATAAATCCATATATTCCTCTGTTCTACAACATTCAAATAAATTTTTTTTTAGTTATTTCTGTAATATTGTAACACGTCTAACAGCGTCATTTTGTAAAAAATAAATACATTTATTTTAATCTAGCAGTTTCACCGTTATATTTCCTAATGAGATTGGAAAAATGCACTATTAGTGTTCAAATTAAATATGTCCATGTATGCATAAAAAACGGAAAATCAAATCTAACAAAACACTCACTTTTCAAAGATGTCCTGAAAGATGTCCTTGAATCTACCATCATAGGCTTTCAGAATGGTGTTCTTGGTGCTCATGTAAAGTGGCCACTTCTTGCTAATAGCATACTGGAAGCAACTGTGTGCAAAGCCTGTAATAGACTATTGGAAAGGAAAACACAGACTGTTCACAACTGGTAGCACACAGTTTACTAGCTACTATTTGACAAGTTGAAAGTCATCTGCTGTGACCTTTCATGTTGTTAAACAAACAGACAAGCAGCAGAGCTGGTTGACAAGTGGTTTCTTCCCCGTAACGACTGTTACAGCAATTTTAGAGGAAGCTGGATAGAGTTTAAGAGCACTAGGTATGTTTTAAGTTATAAAAATCATAGTTTAGGCATTGCAATATAAAAACACAAGGTTAGAACTATCAATGTGCATCATTGTCACTACTGTTATGATTTTATAGACTGGAGTTTAGAAATTTTAACATGTCGGGTTAATTGATAATCTTTTTACAATCGCGTTTAATCTGATCTTGTGATGCGTCTTCAAACAACAGCATTCATCTTATGGTGCAATTCATTGCAAGTCTTCTAACTTCCAGGTTAGCACAATGCTTGCTGCAAATGCCTGCAGCAGCTTACTTAATGGATTAGCACACACTTAAAGACAGACAGGACGAGCAGGCTTATTGCAGGCTCACAGACACATCCTGTAAAGCCAAACTGACTGAATGGAAATGGCAACTATAAAGTTGTTACAGCACATGACAAACATGGCTTGAAATGAAAATGGACCTAAAAGAATTTTTATGCTCACATAGTGTGTTGCAGGATTGTTGTAAAATTATGTGTGTTTAGGTCAATACTCGGCCTAGACTATTCTTAATTGAGTTTCCAACTAAAATAAACATTCAAAAGCGCTTTCCATGTATGACGTTTTAGAAATTAAAAGCGTAATATTTTCTGAAGAACTACTGTTGGTAGGAGTCACTGGAATTTATTTAGCCTCTAGTATTTATTCCTCACTGTTTAGCGAGAAGACACAGACAGCCAAAGCAGTATGCAAGGTAATATTTTTCATGAAGTAACTTCATAACAAAAATGTAGGCTCTTTATCTTAAATAAAACATTCTTACCTCATCTGTGTTGTACATGCCCATTCCACATCCACCAGCAGGGAAGTCATAAACCTCCCATTCCTTGCCTGCACTTCCATCAGAGGGTGAAAAAATGATCTTGAATTTGCCGGGCTGGTCCACAACAAAGTCTGTGGCTCTGTACTGTACAAGGAACACAACAACTTGAAGGATTCTGATACTACTGGGAACATTAGTGAGCTGCAATTTTTCCGTCCTTTACTTGGATGTCACTGACCTGATCACCGAAAGCGTGTCTGCCAATGGTGATGGGCTGCGTCCAACCTGGAACAAGCCGAGGAATGTTCTTGCAGATGATTGGCTCACGGAAGACTGTGCCACCCAGGATATTCCTGATGGTTCCGTTTGGGCTCTTCCACATCTTCTTCAGTTTAAACTCTAAACATAAAACATCACATGACAGTATTTTCCGCACAAAAAGGCGCACCTAAAAGCTTTTAGTTTTCTCAAAAACCAACAATGCACCTTATAATCTAGTGCGTCTTACATATGGAAAAAGGTTTAAAATAGACCATTCATTGAAGATGCGCATTATAGTCCAGAAATTACTGTAACTCACGTTTAAACACTCATTGCTACAGCATTGCATTAATATATCACCAACTAAGCCTGCACTAATATATTTAGACAAAAATATGTTGTGCAGCGCCCCCCCCACTTAATTCCTTTGCAGTTTGAAATGTATAATGTTCATGGATACAAGGCTCGCTCCATACCTTCCACTCTGGCTTCGTCAGGTGTAATGGTGGCACATTTAACTGCGACGTTGTACTTCTTTGTCGCCAGGGCGGAGTCAATGGTGACCTGGTCATCAGTCTGGTCACGGTACGGAAGACCCAGGTCGTAATACTTCAGCTCAACATCCACATTGGACAGGATGAGCTAGAGGATGCAAAAATTAACATGTAAATTAGCACATACTTCTGTTTAGACCATTCTTTCTAACCAGAAGCAATAAAACATCAGACAACATCCCCATACACACATCACCATCCCGGCGCGTCCACGTGTCGGTCTGATCTAAAAATAGCCAGGTCAGACAAGGTGGGCACATGCTCCTCTGGGACTCACACCAGTGTTAGTGCGTTTATTTCCCCCTCCTCCTACCCCTCCACCCCCGGACACCATCATCACCTTCTCTTTGATGAACTCCCAGATGATCCTGGTCATCTCATCTCCGTCCATCTCCACCACCGGTTGGGCCACTTTGATGCGCTTGTCGGCATCTGTCGATCATAAATATAAAAAAGTTCAAGTCTAAATTTTTGGTCACGTGTGCTTTTACTGCTCCTCAGCTCCTGAGCAAAAGGTCATGAAAACAAGAAAATACACAAAGTGGAAAAAAGACAGATCCTTATTTTATGGGAAAGACAAATGGTCGAGTTTCCTGTCTGTGTTACTAGAACCAACAATAAATCATCAATTTCCTTCTTTAATTTATTACTGTAATTGTGAAGGCAAGTGGGTGTCATGAAGTAAGTAATAAAAATTGTAATTTAAAATATCTTCCTCATTAATAACAGTGATGTTCTGTTTACTGTCTTGTGCATGAGAATGAATGAACTGGAATTTTTGTTTGTGAAAAAAAAAGAAAAAAAAAGCCATAGAATACCTCGACAATTTCCTATATCATAAATGAAAGGAGAGGATACTGCAAGATACTGAATAAGATACCCTTCTTCTTATCCTTTCAGGTTTTCCCTTCAGGGGTCGTCACAGCGAATCATACCCCATACGCTCTATTTCTAAACAAATCCTCAATAAATCTTACAGATGAATTAATTTTATTTTTTTTTAAATTGGCAAATTTTTTTTTTTTATTTCAAAAACTTGTGATGTGGATGTTTACACTTCTTTGCTAGCTGCGTGTGCATTTCATTTTTATTTTCTACACTCCTGCTGAAGATTGTCAAACAGTGGAATAGACTAATCCAAGAATCTGGATTTAAACATTTTGCTTCCTTTGCCATGGCTGTGATGGAGAAAAAACAGGATCAAATGATAGCGACTATAAATTCCACAGGCTACCTTTACAACCCTACTGACACAACCACATCGGGAACCAACAATTCAACCTTATCTCTAAAGTGACTTTTATTGGTTGTATTCTCTGAATCATGATATCAACTCAAGGAAAAATGTTAAATGTTATTCCTGAATGAAATTCTCAAAACTTGTATTATTTCTTGTTAACAAACGTAACCACCCTTCATGTTAAAACAAAAACTGACTCAAAGAATACTTTATTATTGCGTCAACAATGACTTCAGATAGCAATCTTTCCAGCTGGGTCACTGTTTAGCCTTTCGACAGATACCTACTCTCATTCTGCTCAGTGAGTCCTGCCAGCAGGACCACTTCCTTTAATAGAAAACAGAAGTACTGGAGGAGGTGCAGAGGATCAAGTGACAATTTCCCAGCCAAGTTCATTCTCCCTCACTGTTACCAAAACCCTTCCCAGTATAATGCTGGTAAAGAAATCCAGAGGAATGCATAAATAAGACACTTTTTCTTTCCACTAATATTGTGAAGGACATTTGTTAGGACTGTGAGGTCTTGGCAGCACCTGTTTAAACACCCTGCGCTCCATTTCCATGAGCATGATATGAGTCCTGCCAGAGTTACACAGTGACCCAGAGGCACCGAAAATAACCTTGTAGCAATGACAGATGACACATTTATGTTACCCAGTAGCATTAATCAGACAAAACTAAGCATATCCTCAGTGTTACTTCATGTCAAGAGTTCTCCTTCATTGCGGATCAATTAGTCTTTTATGATCCACAGGTTGTCTCCAACATTGTTGTAATCTGTCTGACCATTACTCGCTGATCACCGCTCTAGCTGTTGTTGGAGGCTGTATGGATCATGTAAAGAAAAATGCAGTCTCATTCTCTGAGATGAATGAATGTTGCTCCATAGTAGAAAATGGATGCAAAAACAGCTCCAGTACCTTCCTTTAACGGTCTATCCCCCAGATCAGCTTGTACTTAGTCCTGCTGTAACGGTATAGGGGGAGGGGAGCTGCTGAGTAGGTTATGTAACTTCTGTTTCAGTAAACTATAGCTGGTGAAGGGCAAGCTGAAACAGTCATGTGGGCCGGCCTGCCACATCATTCATACATGCATCTGAGGAGAAGTCTGCAATTTTCCATCCCTTAACAGAAGATTCAGACAAAAATAGCCAATAGCAGCTCTGGTCTGAAACACCAAGTAAAAATAGTGGAATTGGGAAAATGAAGAAAACAGTTTAAGCATGATATATTCACATAATTATACTGCTCAGATCCCTCAGCGTGTGTTTTCATATTTCAAACAGACACAACCGTTTTGGCTAAAGGTAGACTTAAACCGGTAAGCCGGAGTAAAAGCATGACAAAAACTTCAATGCAGTTTTACAGAACCATCTGCAGCCATATTAAAACTAATCTATGAACCAAACGGAAGTTTAACACTGAAACCTGTATTACTGTACACACGAGCAATCAATGACACCCAGACAATGTGTGTATTGACTAAATGACCCAGTAACATTTGTCTATGTGTGTGTCCTCTGGAGTTCAACACCAGAGAGGTGTCCTTCAGTATTTACACTACATTCACCAGGTAAACCACGTGACTCAAACCAAACTAGAGACAGGACAGCTCAGGTTTATAAGATCAGTTATAGTTGAAGAGTTATGTCAACTAAATTAGCCACTTATTTTTTGTAAAAAAAAAAAAAAAAAAAAAAAAAAAAGCACCTTATAAACAGCCTGTTATCACATTTTATGAGCGCTGTGAAAGTTAAGTAATTGCTGTGTAACAACCGCGTCTGCATTCCCTTTTAAACAGCTCGCCGATCCTCTGGGGCATCGAACAGAATGTGATAACAATACATTTACGATCGATTGATTGATTCTGCCGGCCTGACCGGTTCCTGCTGGGCTGCAAACAGTCCTCAAAGACACGTAAGTAACTTTAGACTACCGGGATCAAATGACGGAGGGTCGGACACAATGAGGGCCAGGCGCCCTTCAGATGACCTACCGCTCCAAACAATGACTGGTGGTTCCAGTCTGGGTTACTAAAGGACATCCAAATCCAACACACACACACACACACACACACACACACACACACACACACACAGCTGCAAAATCCAGCTGGATTAAATTTGGGATGTCTGCAGAGACCACGTGACCACACTGCGACCCTCAATGTGAAGTGAACCTCTTTTTGGTTTCTCTTTCACTGGTTTAAGTGAAAGTGTAATTTGTAAATGCAAAAATAACATTCATAAACAGCAAGCATGCCACAGCAGGAGTCCTGAGCGGTGGATGTACTGCAGATGAGTCGGATCGACCCGCATCGGGGACACAATGCGGGGCAGACGGAGCCGCGGCAGCCATTGCTCTCCGGAGCCGAGGCTCGTAATCAGCGAGTTGACCTCCGGAAAGTTTTCCAAGTCATTATCACACTAATAATACATTGGCTCCTGAGCAGTTTATCAGTTTTTTTAAATGGTGCCAAATCATTTAATCTCAGGTGTATTTTGACCCCAGTCGGGGACAATGAGACTTCCTCACTCGCAGCTGAACGAGCCGCTTCATTCATTCGTCGCCAATTTTCCACTTAATCCATTAATTTGGGGTACAGAAGGTCGTAAACTTGACCGATCGAGATTGGTTTTAATGGTAGCGAATTTAAACCAATGCCTCATTCATTTGGGTGAGCGTCCATCTTCACATTCTTATCAACTGCCCCTCAAACTTTGAATGGGGAGGACAATAGAGATACCCCCAGAGGCCTCCGCCTCTGCCGGCGTTTACCTCCTGCTTCTGCCTCACTAATGTTCACTCCATCCATAAATCACCACCAGGGACGCTCGGATGCGTCTGGGTGTTCCGTGATCGATCGATTACACCATTCAGACCGACACCAGTCGGAGCATCAGCCGGATAGCGGCTGACGCGTCTCGGCTAGCCCGGCTAGCCGCCGGCTCAGACGGATCCACGGAGCTGCAGCTACCGCTGCACGGCTCCACGAAGCGGATGAAAACAAAAGCGAAATCACGCACATTTAAAACGAGTTATTTCAAATCAAAAACCAAGATCGAGCAGTGGTGCTGAGGATGCCACCGGTTGTCTCTCTCTTCACTCACAGTTTCTCTGAGGAACAGCCTGGCAGTTTGCAGCCGGAGCGAGAACCGCGGGGGTTCTGGACAAGGCAGCGGCAGACCTGGAAAGAGAGCTGAGGACTTTCAGATATCCAGACATGTCTCCTGGCCAGAATCTCTCTGCGGTTCACACACGACGAAGCTTGCGGCAAAGGGGCTAAACGTCGCTGGGATCGGTGGGATATAGTGAGCCACAGTACCGCCTTTCTTCCCCTCCCCGAAAGGACACGCTGACGTGACGTCAGAGCCGCTCAGGTCCAGAAGAGGAGGCTGAGGGCCGGGCGGGGGTCACACATAAGCGGGTAATCCTGAAGGGCTTTCTGTACTGAACAGAAGCCAGCAGCCACTATTCAAGATAGTCCACACTAAAACTGCAAGTTGAAGTATTCTTATTAAAGTAGCATTCATGTCATGTGGTGTTCCACTTCCATAAGGTTCTGGGACTTAAAAGGAATCAATTAAAAGTGCATAGTCATCAACCAACAAATAAATAAACATTTGGCAGAAGGATCTAGATGGGTGCTTGGTAGAAAGTTTGGTGGAAAGGCAGGATTTTTTTCATTTCATTTACATTTGAGAGATCCAATGGTTGTCAAACTTTTATTCAGCTTCTCAGGGAATTATTGCAGTGTTGGTATCTAGAAGTGTGTGCCGTTTTTGTGTTGCAAATAAAATATATCTAAAAAAAGTAATACTGGAAAATCAGGAACTACCAGGATTAAATGTTTTGCTGTTGCAGACCCATGAATTATAGTTAAAAGGCCAACAAGAACCAAGGCAGTCACAGACTGCAACATCCCGCGACACCCCTGAATTCAAAATTTTACCCAGTACTTGCATAGGTCAAAGGCAAAAGCTAGTGCTCTGACCTACTGTCATAGATCAAAGCACTAGCTTTGATCTACGGTCTTACACTGGCCTACTCCCTCGTCTTTCTATCTTATCCATTTCCTGTGTGTACAAAAGTTGAAATTTGACCTTGACGTAGTTTTCTCGAGGTCAAGGTCATCATCTCATTTTCATCCCCTTTGCTGCCCGAGTAATGTGCTTTTTGTTTCATCTTTCTGTCTGCAATGGTTGCGAAGATATTTGGTGGACTAACAGACAAACGGATGGACTACAAACGCTGACAGTTACAATACTTCACCGCTTTGAAGCGGGATGTAAGAATCTGATTTTGGATCAGAATTTTAACTTAATTAAAGGACATTATTGGGTCTTGGTGGAGGAATGCTTTTCCCAATCCCTTGGAATATCACAGACAATTCTGGAAAATATTATAAATATCAATGTCTTTAAAAAAAAAGTGGAAAATCAAAACCTGTGTTTGTCGTTAAAATTTGAATGGGGCACATTTTGGCCCAAGACCCATCCCACAATGTTTCATGGAAATCTGTCCAGTAGTTTATTGAAGAATTCTGTTGTCTGTGTGTCATCCATGATTAAGATCAACTGGATAATTTATAACCATACAGAGGTACAGCAGATATCGCTGATTAAATGCAAATGAATATTACTCAATGGAAAGTAGCCCTATTGATGAGCGTTACTGATTTAATAAAGGATTTAATGTCCACTATTTTCACAACATAAACGAAATTGGTCAAAAACAAAATTGGTAATATTACTCTTAGAAAAACTGTTGAAATGCAGCGTACAACACAGAAAACAGAAACACAAATATAAATCAATTATCCCAACATGATAACACAACATGTTGTCAATTGATAGTAGAATATAATGATTACAATGTGTCAAAAAACTAGAAACTCACTATTTTAAAATGCAAATATTTCAGTATGGTAATTTTACATGTGTCTATACACAAAATGTCCTGTGTGCTAAAACATACTGTAAAAAAAATCAGACGTCTGAACAATGTGCAACATTGACAGATCTCTAAACAAATGTATGTGGAACATGCTTATATTAAGAAAAGATAGAATATCTTACATATGGTGACAGGAAGTAAACAAATCTAAAGGCTACACACAGGCAGACATTTAGAACTTATTGAGATCCTATGTCGTTGGTAAGACAGCACATTCACATTCCAAAGGTTTTCAGCAGAGGGCCCTCTAATTTTAGCATTGGCAGGCTGCTATACTAGAAGAAAGACTGTGAAGTGTGCAGAACAGTCACATGACACGCTCAGTGGTGAGAAAAAGACGACCAGGTCACCTCTGAGGAAAGACAGTTGAAAAAATAGGGTAGGCAATGACAAGGATGGGACATTTATCCATGTATTGAGTTTTTGAGAAATAGTATTCTGAACATTTTTTTTTTTTTTTTACTAGATTTGTATATGCAAGTGCAATAAGATTCCTAATGTAATCATGTCTGTCTGAAAAGGACAGACAAAGACAGTTATACAATCCTCTTACTCTCTTCGGTGACCTTTGAACGCCTGGTATGTAAACAGTGTCTTCAAGATGTTCATCTTCAGAGACACTCAGTAAGTCTCTCAGATGTCCCTTTGTAAACGCCAAGGTCAAATACCCAAAATGTGGCACTCTCCTAGACTCACCTTGTTAAACTACCCCGTTGTGTTGTAAAGGAACATTAGATTCGTACACTTAGTTTTACTTTTTTTATATGAGGATGTAATATTATTACTATCATCTTAGTGCTGCTACTGTGTTTCCTCTTTTGTCAGCTAGTACAGTATCATATATAAATTGTTATAATATATATAATATATATATAATATAATATATACGTATATGTGTATATGTACATTTATATGATATATACACACATATATATATACATATATACACATATATACACACAATTTGATGTTATATTAATAAAGAAATAAAGTTTAGGGTCTAAAGTAGTTTCGACTCCGTCGATTGGAACTGAAAATGCCTTGTAATCCTACAGCGACCTCTGCTGGAGAATTCGAAGGCATTTATAGTCAGATTTTTGGTGTGTTCAGTGAGAGGCAACAGAATGTTTATAAGACCTAAAAAAGCACTTCACTATTTTCTATTATGTTTAATTTTGAAACCAAAAATCCGTACAACAGAAACAGGAGGTTAAATAATATCCGCTTTACCCTACACATAATATAGTGTGTATTTCCAACAGTGTCAGTCAAACCATTGTCACAATCAGGTGACAATAGTAGCTCATGCATAGCGCTCTAAAATCGTCTAAAATCGATTTTAGACGTCTCTAAAATCGTTGGAGGCTGTAATTTCTAATCAACTTTCATTAGAGTACAGCAATGAGGCCCACTGGTTCCTTATCCAGCGTAAACAGTCTTGTCACTGTGGGATGTGACCAGAGGACGTCCACTTCTATGGCTTTCTGTGAATCTTCCAATATCTCTATGTCTGTTTCAACCTGTTGATGACACTGTGACCCTCTGGGCTTAGAGTGTCCACTCCCATCTGAGAACATCCTGTTTGAAGCCTATCAATAGCAAGGTATCGTTGATCAACTGTTAGGTGCTGTCTTGGTCTCATAATTACAAAATGAAAACATGATTTGGAGGACTGTTTAAATACCAATTATGATTGATCCAAGAAATTTATTGGTCAATTTATGGATCAAACACCTGTTGTGAATTTTGCTGTTAAACATCTCGATAGATCTTGTGCAAAAGTTACTTAAACATTGAAGAGTTGGACATATGCATGCAGTATGCCATGTATTTCTGTAATTTTTGTAAACATCTTTCCAAGAAATCGAAGACACATAATTGTACAAGAATATATGAGGTCAGGGTTATTAGCAGTAAGTGCTAATACTGACATCAATGCATTATTTTGGCCTGTACCATCCAAACAAATGAGAAAGAATGGTACAGGAGGGGAAACACAGATCAAGCGCAGACTTAAATGTCGAAATAAAACACGTGTTGCTCCTGAATATATGTTGTTGTTTCATTATTCTTGACTGGTTCGCTACGAACTACAAATTCATACGAGTAACCAATAGGATTGCTCTATTTTTCGACACGTGATGGTAAGCGGAACTTCCGGGTTAAAGGGCTCCATGAAGTATTTTGTACGGAAGGTGTTATTCGATCGGAAGTGCCTGGTAGTTTCTTAGGGTTTGTCCAGTTTATGCAGTCATAAACAGTACAAAAATTGCCATTGCCATGCAGGTCGTAACAACGATAAGATCATTTGTCTCCGAATATCCCAAAACTATCGCAGTCGTCACATTAACAGGTAATTTATGGCTTAGTTATTATTTTGTTAAACGGAGAAAACCATCGTAGTAATACACCGAGCTGCATGATTTGTACTGTATTTCTGTATTTGTTAAGAAAAAAACTGCACTTTCTCCAGTCTGTTTTACATGTAGTCATGTTAATGTTGTTTTACTGCATCTTTGATGACCACTGGATTACTGTATAGGTAAATTTGATTGTAGATCTAAGACTTAGAACATTAGTCAACCGTAATAAGGCAACTAAAATAACAGGATCCTAAAATACAGTATCTACAGTATAGATTTGAAAGATAAATAATGTTAAAGGTGCCATAGTAGTGTTAGTAGTAATAGAACTATATAAGTAATAGTAATAAATAGGATTGAGAAAAAAGACAGTTTTGACAGATTTAATGTTTAATTTTGTCTGTCTGCTTCCATCCTATTTATATTAATACGACAGTGGTTCTTATCCACCCATCGTGGTTTTTGACTTGCTTGAATAATTTTAATTTCTTTTTGTAATGTCTACAGTGCAATACAAACGATAAGTATGATAAAATTATGAAATGAGCAACATTTTATGTGTTTTATGAGTGTTTTTGAAACAATTCTCCACATTGTGCCTTTTTAGACTTTTTAACCTGATGTGTATCATCAAAGTTATTGTTTTCCTGTTAATATATGTATAAAAAATACTTGCCTGTAACGCATGCTTAAACTTAAACATGTGATTTGACCTGAGACATAGCAGATCAATACCAGGGCTTTTGTCCCTGTAAAATGGGTCTCGCGTTGCCGCAGCATTGTTGGCCCATCCATCCGTCCATCCATCTTCCACCACTTATCCAGAGTCGGGTTGCGGGGGCAGCAGCTTCAGCAGGGAACCCCAAACTTCCCTTTCCATGGCCCCATCCACCAGCTCTAACTGGGGGATCCCAAGGTGTTCCCAGGCCAGTATTAAGATATAATCCCTCCACTTGGTCCTGGGTCTGCCCCGAGGTCTCCTACCAGCTGGACGTGCCAGGAACATCTCCCTACGGAGGCGCCCCAGAGGCATCTGCACCAGATGCCCAAACCACCTCAGCTGACTCCTTTCCACTCCTTTCTAGGAGCAGCAGCTCTACTCTGAGCCCCTTGTGAATAGCAGTATTTTTCACCCCATGTCTAAGTGAGACACCAGCTATCCGCCAGAGAAAGGCCATTTCCGCTGCTTGTATCTTCAATTTCGTTCTTTTCGGTCATGACCCATCGCTCATGACTATAGGTGAAGGTAGGAACAAAGATTGAACGATAGATAGAGAGCTTTGCCTCTTGGCTTAGCTGCCTCTTTGTGGCAGCAGTGCAGTAAAGCGACTGCAATACCACTCATACTGCCGCAATTCTGCGTCCAATCTCACATTCCATTGTTCCCTCACTCATGAACAAGATCCCAAGATACTTAAACTCCTTCACTTGTTGAAGGACCTAACCTCTTCGAGGTCCACAGCCTTAGGGAGGCGACCCTCTTCCACTGGGGTAAACTCCAACACAGCGGCGCTCAGCCTGCAGCTTGTGAGTATCCCCACACCCGCCCTGCGCCTCACGCCTGACGCAACTCCAACCTCTTGTCCAACCCCTATCCAGGATTTTGGTCTCAGAACCGAGGCTGTGCATGGAGGAAAGCCCCACCAGATCTAACTGGTAATGCTCCACCTCCAACACGAGCTCCGGCTCCTTCCCCACCAGTGAGGTGACACTTTCTGCTGCCCGGGTCTGGTCCGTCGTGACCCCCTGTCGTCAGTACCACCCATATGGCAGCGCACCCGACCCCCATCAATTTGCCCAGCAGGTTGTGGGTCCACAGGGGTGGGAAAATTCCATGTTGCCTTTTCGGGGATGAGCTCGGCCGGGCCCCGTGGCAGACCTGGCCAGCAGGCGCTCGCTGACGGGCCCTCCGTCCAGGCCTGGCTCCAGACGTGGGCCCTGGGATTCCTCCGGGCAGGGTCACAATTATTTTTGACAGCACTGAATAGCCTTTAATATGGATGGAAAGAGTGTTATTTATTTAATTATTTATTTATTTATTTTATATACTTTAGTAGTTGGTTATGTTCACTTTAGCACTTAGCCAAAACAACACTACTCTAGGTTCACCACAACAGTATAGAACATGTCGAGCATCTTTTGTGACTTAGGAAAGACATGAATTACAGTAATTAAGTTTTAAGTCAAACACATTTAATAGAGGAAATCCCATATTTGGGTGCTTTCAATTTTACTTAAGGTACAGATGTTTTTGTTTTCTGTGTGTAAATGCTTGTTTCTCCTGAGGTAAATTTCAGAAGAAGGTGGAAAACTTGAATAAGTTTATAAATATAATATATATATATATCATATTCATCTATATTATATATATTATATAAGTATTGTATAATATAAATAAATTATATTATCTATAAATTATATACTTATTATATAAGTATACAGTGCGCCCTCATTCCTCGCAGTTAATGCGTTCCAGGAACCATGCACGATTAGCAAATACCACGATTGAGCAATGAACTATTTATCTTATTATGTACGGTAATTAAAACGTTTATGTACCCTCCCCATACTGATATTAAACCGCCTTCTATCTGTATTACCTTTTCCCACACACTTATCGACTGTTTAAAGCACTTTTGTGTCACACGTAAGTCCGAGACTCAAGGAACGTAGAACACTTCCGGATGCCGTCAGCCAATAGAATGCGCGTAGGGTATCACGTGACTGCCTACCAAAAATCCACGATGAGGTAAAGTCGCGAGCGTTGATGCGTGAATATGTGAGGGCGCACTGTATTTAATAAGTATACTGTATATATTAAAAAAAAAACCTGTGGTCTCCCATTATACTTAAAAATAGCTCATTTTTCCATCTTGGAGAAATGAATGATATGAGATCTTCAAATTTTCAGAGATCATCAACTGACATTTTTTTGTTATCATCCCAGTTACATAGAAAAATACAAAAACTTCTGATTCTAATGACTGTTTTTGCTTGATTGAAGTCATGAATGGATTCAATAGGTGCCACTAATTTGAATTTTAAAGCTTCAGATAATGACGTTTTAGTTTGATAATGTGCATCCAATAATACTTTGGTATATGATCCTCTAATTCATCCATGCCAGGATGAGAAGTACGGGACATTATTCTAACTGTGTGGACATTCTTACAGGAGTGGGACTTTTTAGTTTGAAAAAGTGGATGGCAGGTCGGGCTTGTGACAGCAAAACCCGATTGGATGGAAAAACTGTCTTGATAACCGGTGCCAACACTGGAATTGGCAAGGAAACTGCTGTGGACCTGGCTCGAAGAGGTTAGTGACTGTGATATTGCTCTTTATTTCAGACTTTGAACAGTCTGATTTTATTTTGAAACACACAGATTTGCTTCTGTGTTATAGGTGCGAGAGTCATTTTGGCCTGTAGAGACATGAACAGAGCTAATAAAGCTGCAGAGGAAGTCAGGATGAGGAGCGGAAATGACACAGTTATCGTCAGAAAGCTGGACTTGGCATCTCTGCAATCAGTGCATCAACTAGCTAAAGATGTGCTAGCAAGTGAAGAGAGACTGGATGTTCTCATCAATAATGCAGGTAGGTGTATAAATGACTTCTGATTTGTCTGATATATTCCAACATAATTGAGACAGTGCTCAATAAATGAGCATTCTGGCTTTTAGGTGTTATGTGCTGTCCAAAATGGCAAACTGAAGATGGCTTTGAAATGCAGTTTGGTGTGAATCACTTGGGTCACTTCCTGCTAACAAACTGCCTGCTGGATCTCCTGAAGAAGTCATCGCCGAGCCGCATCGTGAACGTCTCTAGTTTAGCTCACGAAAGAGGTATAGTTTTTCCCTTTTCCTTTTTGACATCAAAAGATTAGATTTTGTTGTATTTTTCTCAAAAATTCTATATTGAATGAAAAAATTCTATAACTTAAATTTTTCGTTCAATTTTAAAAACCACAAATGTGATAAGAGACATCCTTTCCTTAATCAGGTCAAATACACTTTGATGACATAAACCTGGACAAGGATTACGAACCTTGGAAAAGCTATCGACAAAGTAAACTCGCTAACGTCCTCTTTTCAAAGGAGTTGGCTAAAAAGCTACAAGGTATTGAAATGTTTTTCACTTCACTCCAGACATTATGCAGTATGCAACAATTGTGGCTATTTTCAGACATCCACTGTCTGACTCTTGCTTATAATATCTTGTGTTTTGCAGGTACTAGAGTAACAACATACAGTCTCCATCCTGGAATTATCAGGACTGAACTTGGCCGACACTTCCTACCAACAATGCCCCTGTGGAAGAGAATTATCTATAGACCAATCTCAGTGTTTATGAAGTCTTCAGCAGAAGGAGCCCAGACCACTATCTACTGTGCTGTGGAGGAAAGCCTGCAAGATCAAAGTGGACTGTACTACAGGTGAGTGTGTCCTTTAACACAGTTGTCAGTATCGCTAAATAAGTTCTGTTACAACATAAGAAGCACAAAGCAAAAAATAGGCTTCTGGTCCATCTTCGCTTATTCTGCTGTCTTTCAGTGCCCCATGTACAATATGTTTGAGAGTTAGAACTGTGATAATAATTGTGTTTATGGCTCTTGTCAGAAGCACAACAAAGTGTAATGAAGAAATTTAAGTATTTTACTCCTATTTTCTTTGTTTCTGACCATTTTGATGACTTTCAACCCTCTTTTTTAAAAAAAAACTATTTAATAATCTTTGTGTCCTGAGGGAAAGGTCTGCTACTAAATACACTATACTAGCGATCACCCAGTCAATGACTGTCAGCCTTTGGTTTGGTACTGGGCAGATTGTATACAACAGGAAAATCAAAGCATTTTAATTAAATTAGACAGAAAACCAATTATTAAGATAGATAAAAAGGTTGTGACACAGACCTTCAAGGTAAAGAATGGCGTTTAGGTTATTTTTCTACAGAGATGCATATCTCTATTTTTACACAATCTGTCTAGAGGCTTTGTGAATCAGTGGGATGAGGCAATACTGTATAGTAGTATAATAGTTTTTCCTAGTTGGTAGTCTATAGCTGAGGTAGTATTTAAGCCCATTTCTCAATCTCATCTGTTCTGCTTTGTGCCAGTAAAAACATTTGAATTACTGAGAATTGGTCCATGCGTTCTTTTTGCTTTGCCTGAGTCAAAAATAGTGATTAACCCTCTTCACCTTTTGAACTTTCATACTAATCTCTGCTTTTCATGAATCTAAGAAACTGAAACTTCTTTTCACTTAAGTGGAAAACGAATGATTGATTGATTGCTCTAACTAAACAGTAAAATGTCAGTTTGACAGTTAATCTAGAGAATTATGTGTTACTATCATACTAGACAAAATAATGCACTTGTACTATATTATGTTACATTGTGATATTCATCTGTACTGTTAAATAATGACTTACTCTTTTGACTAAATCAGATCAAAATGCATGTTTAACACAAAGTTCTTCACTGATTACAGCGACTGCGCCCCTAAAACTGCAGCCCCCCAGGGTTTGGATGACGAAGCTGCCAAAAAGCTGTGGGATTTGAGCGCTTCTATGGTTGGTCTGGTATAATCTCAGTGACACTGATGATAACCAGGATGATCATGTTCATGAGTACCAATGGACTGCGGAGTGATTTGAGGGAAAACTGGTGGGCTTTTTTTTATATTGTCATGAGGTATCTGGTTACTGTCAGCTGGGTTTTCTCTTAAACAATGAGTAAACAGACAGGGGGTCACAGGTAATAGACATTTATTCAGAATATACAACAAACTACTCAAAAAATATTATGGATTTCATTAAGTATTTTCTTAAACAGTAGCAATGCTTCACATGTAAGTTACATGGAAGCTGTATGATCTTTAGTCTTGATTGCCATTAGCGTGAAATGTTATGCTGACAAGTATCACTGCTGTCTGTGTGAACTCATGGTTTGAATGTCAATCATTGTTAATTGAATTCATTGTAAAAGTAAGTGATGTGTGCTTTGAGAACTCTAATAACATTAATGGCAACGTTTTCTTCTTTTTTTTCCCTCCTGGGCAATAAAGTGCTATTATACATAGCCCAAGGTTTGACCTGTTTCTTAAGGCATGATTTTCATTCACTCACAACATATCTATTCATTTTGTTCCACATGAGACTTACAATATTCAATTAAAACACATTTTGGTTACATCATCATGACTTAAAATGCTCCTAATACATTAAATGTATCTGTCCACTCTTTTAGTGTTCTCCATCTTGAAGGCACTTTGTACATATTTGCTACAAACAGTCAAATCTCATCTTACTGAAGGCTACATGTCAGACAAGTGCATCACATTTTCCTTTTCCAAAGAAAGTCTGTCAGTGGTGATAATTACATCTGCACAAATTTCACCTAAGTGGCCTGCTGGCTACAAATGGACCCTGTATGTTCCTCACACATATTACCATGTAAAGAGCTAGACAAGTACCATTCACGGTGTTTACATTCAAAACCGGAATACATATACAGAAGATGCTGTGATGAAAAGATAATCCTTAAGGTTAGGTGTAACACAGGGAAGAAATCTATCTATATATATATTGCTCAGTTTGAATATCTATATGTATATAATTTATAAATTATACAGTATTCAACATCTAGATTGCTGTGGATCTACACAGCTGAACCTATGTATGTACTTCCTGACAAGTTGTGGTGTTAAAATTTCAACACCCACAATGTGTGCTGCATAAACACTATGACTAATTAATGAGCCAGCTCTTCGAAATCATAAAGCTGCTTCATCTGCTCCACTTGCATAGAGTGTCTTCTCACAAGTTTCTTCTTACACTTGAGGCCACCTCTCTTTGGTGTGTTGGGTGCTACTGGAGCTATAGATCTAATACCTGTGGCGAGGGGAGAGGAGGGCTTGCTACTGGCCCCGATATCAGGAATGGGAGGGTTGGGGTTGACATTGAGCGGGGGCAGGTGGCCGGGCCTGGTGTGGGAGATGTGGTCCAGCAGCAACGTGCCCGAGCCTCTCCTCTCTAGGAGGCCAGGTGCACGTCTGGGTGCCGCGCTGGGAGAGGATGGGGCGACACTGCTATCAAGAGATTCTCTGGAACTGGTCAGCATCGCTAACGGAGATGTGTTCAGCTTCCTTCGCTCCACTGGGACTTTAGGGGAGTCTAACATGGCAGAGTCTGAGTAGAGCTGCGAGTCTGAGTCATAGTGATCATTCCCCAGACGTCTCCTATGCATTGTGTCTCTCAGACTGGCAAGTCCAGTGCTGCAGCTGCTGCTCTCCTGTTCTGTGGGCACAGTACTGCGCCTTGCCAGAGGCTGGTGTTGACCTAGAGTTCTCTCGTATGATGCTTTGGATGTTGGAGGTACTGATAGTGAGGTTGTCATTTTGGAAAGTTGTTCCCCTACCGGTGGGAATAAGCTGTCCTTTCCATCCACACTGTTCTGTCGCGATAGAGCTGATCTCTTGTTCAGAGATAGTCCGTTTACCCCCGTAACAACATCATCATCAGAGCTAGCTTTTTTACTCTCCTCATGGGCAGCGGCTGCTGCCAGGACTGAGGGCGCAATCAGTCCCCAAGGCTCTGACTGAAGTCTTTTCAGCTGAGGCAGACGTGCACGCTTGGGGTTTGCAGGCCGGCGTGTCGGGGAAATAGGTCCATTGGCAAGCTTTGAAGCTGAAATAGAGGTTTTCAGCTTTGTCTGGAAACTGAAGATGGAGTTTGGTTGTTCTTGCTCGCATGTGGGACATGCAGTAACATCAATGTCAGATGGAGAAGTGCAGTACGCTGGGGAGGACCTCTCATCCAGCCCTGGTGATGGAGGAACATTTAGGTACTGTTTAGTAGTTTTAGTGCCAGATGGTGATTTGTCCGTAGTGATTATAATGACCTCCTTGCCCTTAGCTTTGCACGCATCCAGGAGCAGTTTTAGTGTCTCCTTGTCATCCGCATTGATGGCATAAACCAGAGCAGAAGCACCGCTCCTGTCCTCCAGACTGGGATCAGCCCCATTACTCAGCAGGTGATCCACTACCTCGTGTCCAGCCTTATGGATGCAGGCGTGCATGAGAGCTGTCCTACCTGCTTTGTCCTGTATGTTGGGGTCTGCCTGGTTGTCCAACAGATATTTCACTAGTTTTGACTTGCTGACACTCTGCTGGTCAGTGTGTGTGGACATGCAGGCCACCATGAGTGGCGTCTCTCCGCGTTCATTGCTTTCGTTGATATAAGCACCACCTTCCAACAGGAGTCTGGTGAGTCTCAGGCGTTTGAGCCACACCGCTTTCAGTAGGGAGTTTCCATCTGTCCGCAACTCCAGTATATCTGCCATGTCACAACCAATCACAGCTCTTCTCAGTGTTGAACTTACAGAACACAGCCCTTTGAAAAGAAAGCAAAAAAGTAGATAAACTTATGTTGCAAAATCTCCTTCAGATTCATATTTGTTCCCATAGTGTTTTGCACAATGACTCCCAGCAGGTGGCAGTATATTACAACCTGAAGACCAGAAATATAGAACTTATTATGGATTTCTGACATACAGAATAAATTATCTGTGTTTGAATATGCAGTGTAAAAATTAATCTAGTGTTTGGTGTAAAAATAATGTTGTAAAAACCCTGTAAAACCAATACAGGATGCATCATGGTAAGCAGCACTTGTTAGATTCACAAACAATAAACTGCTGATCGATAACAGGCGATTATATGTGGGTCTCAAAATCAAAGTTTATCTCGTGGCAGCTTGTTTTTGTCGTTTTCATCATGTTTAAGAAAAACGAATAATCGAGGAGCAAAAGCAGACGCGTCAAAAAATATTTTACAACAGCCTTATTTTTGATATGCAAAATTGAAATAGCCTCATGCCAACGCAAACACTAGATTAGACAGGCGACATTTAAAAAAATCGTTTCCTTTGAGGTGATCTAGTCGCTGTTAAAGCTTTTTATTTGGGATAACTTAACGACGGAGACGCGCTCGATTTCAAATGACTGGTTAGATCGTCTTATTCCCCGTTAAAAACATCAAATGATTTTTTCTGATTATTATTACACGTTGTACAGAACATTATACCTACGTCTGACGTCACATATAATATAGTTAGTAACTCTATTCATAACTGCCTCATCTACCATAAAAAAAACAAACAAAAAAACAGCGATGCAAACTAACGCCATAGAGTTGAATATATTGAACCTCGGTTCTCAAAAATTATATGATTTAATAATTTCGTGGAGCAACTAAATCTCTTACCTTGTCGGAGGAGAGGTTTTCCATGCTCACACCTGCCACTTTGACAAGAAAGAGGGAAGATTTCTGAGGGGAAATGAATTATTCAACGCAGAAAGTTTTTGCAGTTTTTCGTGCTGACCCTATTTTTCATCCGTTTTGCCCATCTATACGTCCTGGTTCAGGTAGCGGGGTGCCGTGCGTCTCTGGCACCATAACGCACAAGCTGCGTGGCTTTTGTTATGAAGGCACTTTACATCAATCCAATGGGGAGTATTCCTTGCACTGCGCACTCAAGGATCACAACCTGAAGATGCTGCGGGGTTATAAATAACTTACTTTCTTGCATGTTGAATGAAACGTGTATTCTCTTGACGTCAGAGTCGACCAAAATAAAACGCGTCAGATGAAAAACGTCTGTCCCCGATCCTCATACGCGTAGGACGCAAACCAAAACGTGTATTTCGCAATGAAGACATGTAAATATTCTGAGTATGTGTGTCTTATTTCAACTATTTCAAAATGAAAATTTGTAATGGAAAGCATCCGCAGGGTTTGTTCACCACGTATATGGAGGGGGGGGGACGGGGACGTTTTTTGTCGCTTATTCTGATTTTTCTTCTCTTCTCATTATTTGTGATGGAGTCATTGTGTCCGATAAAGTCTGTGCTATAAGGTTTATGTTTCTTCTGTGTGGAACATCATTATCAGTTTTAGCATAAAGACGACCTCCCTGCCATGTAATAAAGGGCACGGCGAAGATAATTCAGCTGCATAGCATGACATCAGAATCTGTTCTGGGTCACTGTCACTCCGCTTCTTTAGGGAAATGCCAATATACTACATTTATGGTTTACTTTATTAGAATCAGAGATCCTATTTGATAAGTGTGTGATTATTTCGTCATGATCAATTAATTATTTCAGTTTATTTTTTTTCAATATTCGACCATTTACACTATGTATCTGATTGATTTAACTTAATGCTTAACAAAAAAGCAATAGAAACATATTTCACACCTATATGTATTTACTGCACAATTGTAGCAATAAAGACCCTAACTTGTAGCAGCCATCACAGCTATACAGCCTAATAGGGACATTTCTATTTTTAGGTTGCTATGAGACAGCACAGAAGCAGTTTCTAATGAGAACAGTGATGTTCTTAGCCCTGCAAGAAACAGGTAAATCAGACACACAACATTCCACCATTGACCACAAAGCTTTAATGGCATCTACTCAGTACAGTTTTGGTGGTGGTGTCCCCCCCTTTACACAAGCAAGACACCACCACCACCTTCAATCATTAGTCCTTTGACCCCTGCTCCTTTCCTTTGAGACTGTAACTAATCACTTTATGACCCATCCAAACACTTGATGTCTCAGGACTCCAGTCATCAATGCTGGCAGTGATTTCTCACCTCTGATTGCCTGCTCAGCCCGAGGGGACATGTTGTTTACAAGGTGCATGGAGAAAGTGGATTTATATCACAGTGCATATTGTATCAAGTCAACATGATGTCTTCTTCCTATTCAGGAGACATCAGATCTATGGAAAGATCTGGCCTTGATTTAATCAATTAATCAATTAATTAAATCAATTAATCAATTAATTAAAATACATTACCATTATTTGTTCAAAGTATGAATAAAGACTGCTGAATTGAATTTAGCTGGGAACCCTACATATTGTGTTGGGTTCTGTTGGGTTTCTTTGTCTGTTAAAGCACTTTCAAATCTCTGATGATGTGATTAAGCACTATATAAATAAAGGTTGATCAATTGATTGATTGATTTTGGTCAAACCTGCCTCCCATCGAGATGACAACAAGGGACTTGAACAAGGCTGAAGTTCATTGCATTCTTTAGCACTGGGAGTTGAACAAACATGAGGCAGTCCTCATATAATGTGATCTTTGCCCCAATGATACTGTCATCTGCAGTTTATTAAAGGCAATATAAATAATTAAAGTGGGGAGAATAAGTGCTCTCACCCCTGGGAGCAGTTTCTATTTTCAGATATCTTACATCTGAGCTGCTGTACTTCCCCCCTCCTTCTAAATATAATCGTTTCTGCTGTCTACATTGTGAGATTTTTACTCAGCAGACTACAGTAATTCTGAAGCTATTTTTAGATCCTGACAAAGCACATCTAACTATTATCAAGAGTTATCAAATTTAGACTCCCACCAGCATGTCTCTTAAATTTATTACGAACAGGCAACTGGATGAATGTGTTAACCTTCTCACGTCAAAGCATTCAAGTAAAATTTGGTTTTAAAATAAGCTCAAAATATGAAATCCAGAATTTATTGTCGTGGAATCAAACCCTGAAAAGGCCACTGCATCTATTTGTCAAACATACTGACTAAATGTCTGGCTGCACTGACTTAGTTAAATTCAAGTGCCAGCAAATGCTTGTTTCTTACGCCGTCTTTATACACACAAACGTTAAGTCACTTAAATATATTTGATTTAGATTTTACTATTAGCTAAATGTGGAAATATTACATGTTGTGTTTGTTGGGGATAACTAATAAAAGGATCCGTGGCGGATCACATCTGTGTAGGATTTAGCAATGCTTGGAGACTTTCTGTGACAAAAACTCAAAACAAAAAACGCTGTGATTATCATTATGAATCATCTTGTGGCATTTATCAAGACAACCTCAGATTTTTTTTTCTTTTGGCTCTGTTTCACGTTGGAAACCATCATGCCATGCTCAGTGCTAAAAAATAATAACTATGTGTGGAATTTGTGCATTTGAAATTGTATGGCAGCCATTTATGCTGTTTTCAGAGTTTGTCCTGTGCTAAATTATCTGCTGGTTTTAGCGTTACATTTAGCATACAAAATTGGGAATGATATTGTAACACCTGGCAAGGAAGTGTATCCCACAATTTTAAACTTGTATTTAAAAAAGTTGAATAATTAATTACGAGAATTCTCATTCAGTTAACTATCTGGATGTATGGGAATATGATCTGAGTCCAGGTGCGTCTCCACGGTCCTTTAAAGCTTTCCTGAGTCTACTGTCATGTGAAATCTGCTACTGTCATACATAGGGATGTTTGATACTTTAGATACAAGCTGTTCTTATACAATTAACTCATAAGGGATATCTTTTTATATCCTGGCCAGCTTTTCCATCTTGACAATGCCATTTGCATTTCGAGACAGAAGTTGTTATTTTTTTCCAAAGCGTTATCCTCTGTTGTGCTGCTGTTTGTGTTTCTTCTTCTTCTGTGTGTGTGTTGTCTGTTTAAACGACGGAGTTTGACATTCTCATGGCATTTGGTGTCTCTGCGATTGTATCAAGCGAATGTGTGGGCTGCAACAGCAATGAACTGGCAGGAACCCTGCTGCAGCTTTGCACTGGACTGCTCCATGCCTCCCTCCTACCTTGGCAGATTTAGGAAAATGCCTCCAGTGCAGCTTAATAACCTGCCATCCCTCACATATGGTGCAAGTGATTTCCCCCTCCCCCTCCTTATCCACTCATGATTATGTCCTGTGAAGTACACATTTTGCAGACACTTTGATCTTTTTTATGGTGAGAAAGTGCTACTTTCTCATATTTGAAATCTTAAAAATGGTTACACTCCTCCTCTGCCTCCTTCTCCTTCATCACTCCTTCTGTTCTTTCACATCTTGAAATGAAAGACCAGAAACTGCCCTTCTGGCACGCAATAATGGAGGAAAGCATTATTCCAGATTATTACTCAGGCAACAATTTTTCTAGGGTGATCATTGTGTATGTCAGTTGTATCCTAGGAGATTGGTGCATATCTAATTAAGAGTTTGTTACTCATTTTGCGGAGTGGGTACTTTAATGTCATCTATGGTAGATTTTTTGTTTAGGTTAACATCCTCCTAATAAAGCATAGTGCTTGAAGCTTCAAAATTGGCTGCTATTAACTCCACACCCACTTTGTAGGAGTTGTTGGGAGCCTTTAATTGGATATTGGAATAGGAGGTGGTTAAATAGCCTGTCAGTAATCAAGTGGTCAAGATATATCCACACATAACACTGTTGTTAACATCATTAAGAATATTGCTATCAATATCCAAACACTTGTGATCTCCCAATTTCTTCCTCGTTTCCTCCTGCCCTCTGAATCAACCATTTGTGTTTCCACAATTTATCTCAGAATCTGTGTCTCTGTATGGCAGCCTCACTAAATACAGAAGTAATTAGTGGTGAAATTGATTTGTTGGTAGGACCTGTTGCACCTCTGTTCACACCACCAAATCAAAAGCATACTAATATGTCTGCTGCTGCCCATCAATCGGAGAGATGGAATGATCCTGGCCAAAGAGGTCATCTAATGAAACACTACATGGAAAATACACAGCCAGCATTGAGATTACTGGGTTTTCAAAAAATACCTTATTCATCTAAACCTCGCGTTAACATGCATGAATATGTTTAGTATCTGTAATTGTTAGAGAGAGGCAGAAAATTTTAATGTGGCTGTGAGTAAAGTTGTGTGTGAGCAGTGTTTTCAGCTGTGAATTCTTCACAGACAGTTTTAGAGCTGTATCTGTCAGAAGTTTGGGTCTGTCAGAGCATGTGGGTACATCAGTGTGCATGAGTGAACGTTCTGACAGCGAGTTAGAGAACTTTACTCTGCTGTTCACACCCCTGAGACTGTGACGTCTATGACACCATGAGACACTCTGACCAAAATACACCTCCTCTGCAGCGCAAGGTGAGGAAAGAGCTATTTCTGGTTCTGTTGTTGTTTGTGACGTCAAATCATCCCCGTCCATCCTTGAGGATGTCAGGGCTCATCTGCAGAATCAGACATGACAAGACCAAACAGGATGAGCACCGGCCTCTGCAAAATGAGTCCGCTTGAGGTGACGGAACTAACAATAGATCTGAGGCTTCATCGTGGCTGCAAAGCAGAGTACCATCCACTTATTAATTTAAAATTGAATCACGCTCAACTGAGCACATCCATAATTAATCACAAAACAACTGACTCAGCAGCATCAACCTATAGTAGTATACCTTTGTATATCTTCATGTATGGAAATGTAATTTAGAGGATCATAATATAATCCTGCTGCAGAGAAGAAATGATTGTGAATAGATGTTTTTTTCACATCTGATGTTTCTTCAGGTTCAATAAAATGTGGCAAGTGGAAGACTGCATAAAAATGTTGCAGCTGGGTCTGATCGCCTGCATTAGGAGGGAAAAAGAGCTGACAGGTACCGGAGGACAAACACAAATCAGTAAGTATTGCTGGGTGCAAAAAGAAAGAGCAGTGAGACAACGAAATCTGTCACACATTTCAACTCCTCAGAGATTTGCCATGCTTACGAACACTGTCTGATTTGCTCTTGCATTCAGATTGAGACTGAAATTGCTGTGGGTTGTTAAACAAGACAAAGGTTCTGTGAGGCTATACTTAGTGCAGCCACAGCCCCCTTAGCGAAAGGCTAACCTTGATTTGCTAAAATGTTCAAAAGGACATTAATAACGTGTTCAGGCTTGACGGACTTATGGTGTTCACCATCTTACTACTTGCATGCTAACATTAGCTACTCTTTAGCAATAAAGAAATTTCATTCTGTGCAGAGGTAAAAATGAAAAGTCCTGGGAACACTAAAGCTAGTAACATTATTGCACTATTGCTATAATGTAGTAAATTCATTTCAATCAATACCGACACATCTAACACTTGAAGTACTCCAGACAAAGGTGCAAAGATGGTAATCAACTGACTGATTTCCAAAACTCTGTGATGAGCTGGTGTGGAAATTTTATCATCTTTTAGTCAATTCTTGTCATTTGAAGAAGCAGTTATTTATTTGGACTGCCCTAGAGGTGTTTTTAAGTGAAATTACTGCATGTCCAAAAAAAAAAAAAAAAATGTGAAGAGCAACATATTAGCATCCTGCTGCTAAAAGCAAAGTAAGATATCTCTTAAATACCTATTAACGCTAAATCTGAGCGTTTTGGCTGACAACACTACATAAGGAGTCTGTTTATGTGTCCTGCTGCTTGCACATGCAGACCAGGCAAGCTTTGCACAGTTTTCAGCAGGAGGTTTTGAGCAACTGAGGGCTCTCTCTTTGCTTGAATCACAACTCTTATGGTTTTCATAATCCCCTTTCCAGTCCGATTTCAGTTCAAAACAGGCATGACAATAATCCACCACCGCAGAGATTTGGCAGCTCGCTTGTTGGCAAAACTACTTGGTGCAATAGAAATAACAGACATAATTAAAATAAACAGCACCTGGTTGAAGGGAAAGGAAATTAATCTACATCCTAGTTCCTATTGTTCTTGTGAGGCCCACAGCACTGAGAAGCCTGCTAGTGTACCCCTGTTTCAGGAGCTGTCATACCTGACTGAGCAGATCAAGATAAGAACCAGTTATCTTTGCCTCACAGCGCTCCACATCCCAGAGGGAGATCAACTCTCAAAGCTGACAAAGCAGTCTGGTATTCAATCAGACCAGAACAGCACCATATACTCTGTGTTGTTCACCTACAATCACTTTAAAAAAACAAGAGTGCACCAAAACGTAATTAATTAGTAGCAATCACAGAAGAGGTTTTAGAATGAGTGCCAGCTTTAAGAGCTTATATTCTTTTTTTCCCCCAAATTACCTGTCCTGAATTTTACAGTATTAACAAAGATGAAGCTTGAGATTTTATAGTTTGACATTCTGAGACTTTGTTCAGCAGGTCAACAGGCTATAATAGTAATAAAATAGTGTCACACAAATAGTGACATTGGTTCTTATAGAAAAAATATGTTTAAATCCATGTTTGATTTAACCGGTGCTTGGATGGTGAAGCTGCTTAACTTCTGCTGTTCCACACACAACACTCAAATGACAAATGCTGAAGGAACTTCTGTACAGGGATAAAAATTCAGATGAATGTGCTGTGTATATGTATTAATTTATAGTTTGTAATCATCTGGTGTACTGAGTTCAGGAATGTTGAAACTTGAAGGTTGCTCACGTCGACTCATTTATGGTCAATTTTAAAGAGTGGATGTGGATGGAGCCTTCCACTGGTACTCTGCATTCCATTTATTAGTTTTTGTGAACATGTTCACATATGGACTGAACATATGGACTAAAGAGAGTAGTACCACCAGAAATGAACGGGAGCAGCAGCCATAAGACCAATGATAAAATGACACTCACCTGTAGAAACAATGAAGAAAAAATGTTTTAAAGTGAAAAAAAGTCTGTTTACCTGTGTGTATGATGGTCATACAAAGTAAAGCTGAGTACTTTTTATTTGCTAGGAACATTATCACAATGTCTTCTCCTGATTTACTCCTCTTCTTTTCTTTCGGCCTTTCCCTTCAGGGGTTGCCACAGCGAATCAGTTGCCTCCATCTAACCCTGTCTTCTGCATCCTCTTCTCTCACACCAACTACCTTCATGTCCTCTTTCACTACATCCATAAACCTCCTCTTTGGTCTTCCTCTAGACCTCCTGCCTGGCATTTAAAAAGTCAGCATCCTTCTAACAATATATTCACTGTCTCTCCTCTGGACATGTCCAAACCATCTCAGTCTGGCCTCTCTGACTTTACCTCCAAAACCTCTAACATGTGCTGTCCCTCTGATGTACTCATTCCTGATCCTATCCTTCCTGGTTACTCCCAAAGAGAACCTCAGCATCTTCATCTCTGCTACCTCCAGCTCTGCCTCCTGTCTTTTCCTCAGTGACACTGTCTCTAGACCAAACAACATCGCTGGTCTCACCACAGTTTTGTACACCTTTCCTTTCATTTTTTTCTGAAACTCTTCTATCACACATCACACCTGACACTTTTCTCCACCCGTTCCATCCTGCCTGTACACGCTTCTTCACTTTTTTTCCACACTCTCCAATTGCTCTGGACTGTTAACCCTAAGTATTTAAAATCCTCCACCTTCATGATCTCTTCTCCCTGTAACTTCATTCTTCCACTTGGGTCCCTCTCATTCACACACATGTACTCTGTCTTACTGTCTAACCTTCAGTCCTCTCCTTTCCAGGACAAATGTCCTGATTTACACTTTTATCAGATACAGTATAAAGGCAATATTGATTAGTCTTTATTATGTGATGTCACATCCTGATGTTTATAGGCTTTCAACCCCAAAAACACAAACAAATAAGCAAGTTAGAAGGCACAAAAACTTAATAAACGGAGGATGAGCTGGTACAGGGATCATCATTATCCTTTGCTCTTTCAGCATTTGTGTGAGAAGGAATCATATTAATTTTGTTCTAAGCGATAGAGCTCCACTTAGTGCATTTTAATAGTATCTTAAATTATATCATAATGTCCTTTCTAGTGTCTTCATTAGAGAGGTTGTCAAAGATAGTCCAAAATTTTTTGAAGTTGTGGGTTGGATACGAATATCAAATAATGAAACATCTTGTCCTGTCCAAACCATTTAACACAACTTGTTAAGTGGTTTGGATGGATTTGTCCTTAAGGGGAAATTTAAAATTAATTAAATTTCATGTGAAATATCTTGCTTCTAGGTTAATATTTGTATTTCTACTATGTGTCTTTTTATTTTACCCATACATTTCAAATGAAAACTAAACATTTTAAACATCATAAGGATATAAATGGGTCTTCAGTTTATTCTTTTTTTAAGCAACATTTGCATTAGCACACACCACATGGAGTTGGAGACACAGAGTGTTGCTGGGATGTTGTTCAATGACAGGACTGTATCACTGTCAAAATGTGGTGACTCATGTTTACCATCTTCTCTCCAGTCGTGCCTCTGCCTATTATGAGGTTTTAATTTTATTTGGCAGATATGGTGTGTATTTATGTCAGTGCTTATTGTTGTGTCATCAAAGATCTGGATCTTCTAAAACACATAAAATACATCATTATTTGCGGCTTTTGCCAGCTTTATTTTCATGTTGACTACTGTATTCTGTCTCATCTGGTAACACAATAGCACTGTGTCATCCTTGGATGCAACCTGTTATACTGCTCTCTATTCAGCAGGACACACTGAATGCTGAATGGAGTGGGAACCTGATTCGGTTAGTGATGATCAAAGGGTTCAACATGCAATTAATTGACCAAGTGTGCCATGAAAATTACCACAAAGCATAATACGCACTTGCTTGGAAACCACAGCAACACATTGATCCACACTAGAAGGCAATAAACACTTAGAGCTCTGGTAAACACAGGAGACAAAAAACTCTGATCGGCCTACATGACAGCGATTTTTCTTAAGACAAATATTTTACCTTTTCATTTAAAGGTCTCATATTATGCTTTTTTTAAATTCATGTCATTCAGCTGCCAGTTGTCCATCTATACTGTATTTGAAATGTCTTGCCCCAAAGTGATCCATGGTCCTCAATATCTTTGATAGAATATTTATAAAATCAATTCCGCCCACAAACACTCTGTTAATGGTGCGTGGCTCTCAGCTCCCTATCTCCACGCCCCTACCCCCTCTGAGCTGCCTCTATCAACACTTCCCTCCCTCCACATGTTCACGTGCCACTTGAACGCACGCGCACTAGCATTACATCTGGAAGTTTTTTAACTTTCAGTCATGTCATTACTATGTATTTTGTTCTTATTTTTCTCGTGTTTGTCTTTCTTGTTAACAATTGTTGATTTTTCTGCGCTGACCGCTTTCTCACTCAGCTGAACGTGACTCCGTTGTTCATTATGTAAACACTACATGGGCTGATCCTATTGAGACCACCAGTAAGCATCGCAAAGAATTTAAATACAGTATTTGCAAATGGGACAAAAATCAATGGCGACGACAACAGATGTTTACAGACAGGACGTACGCTGTTTCTTGCAATTGTCATGGACAATGAGAGATCGCAGGGAGCGAAACTAACGCAGTCTAAATGAAATATGGGAAAGGTGAGCCAAAGCTTTTATTACTGTATATGGCTGTTAAGCAGGCGCCGTCCCTATTTTCCCTATTCTGAATCCACTTACATTGTTGTCATTTGTGACGTCACAAATGGCAACTCGAGCATATTTATTAATATTAATATTTATTGACGCAGGAAGCGTTTGTTTACCAGATTCTAGGAGTTGGTCGGGTTAGGGAGGACCACTATGTATATGTAGAGACCTGAAGAAGTGTGATTTTCATAATAGAAAACAAAAAAAAAATCTGTGTTGACATGGCCTTTTTGCAACAGTGATCTTCGCACAAAAGATTGAAAATTGAAAATAAAACCATGTTCGAATTGTTTCTTGTACAGTTTCTTTTATTAATGCATCCCTGCTGGTCGCAGAAATGGTGCAGCAAATTTACATTTCATCAATAAACTCAGCAAGGTTGGCGACACAATCAAATGTTTTTGTTGTTCCCCTGTCAGCACATAGCCATTAGGCTTAAGACATTGAAGTGGGACAATATCTTTACAATCTTTCCACCAATTCTGTTTTGCTGGTTTGATAACAGGGACATCTTCAAAAGATTACACTCAATCTCAGTTTTCCATAGCCCAAAAGATTGTTGTCAGTGAAATTTCAAACTGCATCAAAAGATAGTTTAATGCAAAATAAAAAAGTATTTCTGTCCCATTGTCCCTGTATATTCTTTCAATCCCAGTGATCTAACTAGTACACTATATGTATAAGGCACTGTGTATTAATATATCATTCTTTGCACTCAAAGCAGATATCAGGAGGTAGGCCTTTTTTGGGTCATCTCTATGATATCAGGCACATGCTCTGCAGTTGCACTGCAACCCCCCAGCTCAGCTATTTTCCAGATGCTGCTTGCTCTACTTGTATCTGTTCTCATCTGCTATGATTTGGGTTACATCAGCAATTCAGCGTTATCTGGTAAATGTTGTTGGAGATTTTACTGTGTTGCTCCCTGTGAGCCTTTTCACAAGATGTCCATAAAAAAAAAAAAATCTGTCTGAAAAATCTGTTGAGTGTGGTACCTTCACAGTCACAAGGAGATGTGGCTGCTTCTGTGTTTAACAGTATCACTGTTGACACTGGCACAGATGGAGGGGATGAGCACTAAATAAATATGTAAGTAGCCATGCTGAGTTCCTGCTCCTCCTGCTGCTCTTGCTGATGCTATTGAGGTAATTGGTCTTTTAAAGCCCAAACGCCTCAACTGAAACGCTCCCTTGGCTATGAAAGGAGCTTCAGGGTTTTTGATGGAGAATCTCAGCTCATAATCACATATCACAATCATTATAATCACAGCTCTACGCTAACAGTTAAAGTATGTTCACATAAGATGATAGATACGTCATAAATAATGTTTATTATGCAAACCAGTTTTTATGCAGTGCTACATAATTAACGTATGATAATTTATATCACAGCATACAATAAGAGGGAACAATAGCAACACCATTTAATTGTTGTTGATTTTTCAAAAGAACTGAACTTTTCTGCTTTCAGGTATACTTTGTTATATTGTTTTATTTAGCTTACAATAAGTTTACATTATCACAAACACAAATGTATTCCTATATGTCCCCCAACCTGAAGATGTCGGATAGAAGAAGTTTAACCGATTCCCTCACAATTATATAATCAAACTCCCCATAATAGAAACTGAACACAGAGCAGCAAATAAAAACTTTCCACAGCTGCAGGAGCAACACAGACAAGAGCAATGTCCTCATGTATTTTTAGGGATGATTAATGTGATTCCCAATTCAGGACAGTCGACAATAGAACACAAACCATAAGGGACTGTGGATGAAACTGAATGGGGCCATCAAAATGAAAAATATATGAAACTGTGAATCTGCAAATTCAGCACAATACAATTACAGAAACATTCAATTTTCTTTTTTTGGCTGAAAAAATATGCACAATTTAGGTTAAAAAAAAAATCGAGCAACACAAATGTGCAAAGGAGTTAAAATCTTGATGATAAGCAATTTTACAAATAAACAATGAAATAAACCTGCTCTCCAGCTTGTTTTCATATTGCTTTTTGATACAGTGGTTCAAGCAACGTCAGTTAAACCTATACAGTTACAGTATATAGTATTTTAACCTTTGTAGTGACAATAGCTTAAATAGTCTAAATATATGTAAAAAATGTAACTATGGTTAGATGAGGCTACAGCAGCTCCGGGACACAGTCAGAGATGAATGCAGTAGCATTAATTCAGCATATAAATAAAAGGCTTTCATATAATTTGCCCAAACAACTCTGTCTTCAAAGGATAAGGGAAAAACTATCCCACTGTAAAATATACACTCTACACAGATGAGAAATAGAATATTGTGTAACTCTCTCCTCATTTCACTTGTATATCTTAGAATAAAGGAATAATTATATAAAAATATTCAAGACAGCCACCACTGTCCAACCATTGGCTTCATACCTGTATGCATGTAACACTCATAAAAGAAGACTGGTTGTCTTTGACAAGCCTGGACACTCACTAGTTTAACTTAAGATCCACAAGTGGTGCCAGTTTCCTAGCCTTCACGCTGCTCGAAAATAATAACACCTGCATCAAAATGCTGTTTGTTGATTTCAGCACAGCATTTATGCTATATCCACGTGAAACTGACTGAAAAATGTAACATGGCATTGGACATCACACTCTAGTATTGAAAATCTCCAGTTTTGAAGATTTGTGGAAGCCACAACTTGAGTTGCTAAAAAATGACAATCAAATCACTATAACAGTTTGAATACTGAAAATCATTGTTTCTTTCCATCGATGACTTTAGGTAAGATAAGTTTAAGGCAAACTTGAAAGTCCCAACCACAATGAAAAACATTAAATCCAGCCTCCTGAAGCATTTGGACAAGCAACACACCTTCACAAAGGTAGGCACGAAGGTCACTGGCACAGCTAAAGTCACTTGGACCGTGCTACGCAAGCAGCCAACGCTGGATTTTTAATATTCCACTCAAAACCCTGTCACCCAGGGACAACTTAGCAACAAAAGCACTTTGTGTTGTGGAAAACATTCAGCCTCTCACTACTGTCAAGTCACCCACTTTCAGGCAGTTGGTTAGCCAGATATCCAGTCAAGGTTGCAAGTGCATGGCTTTATCTAACTACCTCAGTTAAAGAATGGGCTGAAGAATGGGTTTAATGGGCTAAACATATCACACCTGTCCATCATGTACAAGGGAAGCCAATGACAGCCTTTTAAAAAGGAAACAGCATGGTTAATTATTCAAAGAAAGCATTCCTTTAATTGTAAGTAATCTGAAGAATAACTTAGTTGTTTTTAAATTAGGGGATCAATGAGTGCAAGTGATGAGTGTTTTCCAGTCATTAGCACAGCACTTCATAAATTCTTTTTTTTATAGTAAAGAAATGAAAATTAAAAAGTCATTTGAAGAATTTTCTCCTACTCACTGGCGAGACAAAAAAACAAGCTGTAAATTTCCCTTTATTACATTAATTCTTTTTGTTACTTTTTTTTTGATGAAATCAATGATGCTAGGTCTTGCATGCAGAAATTTATAAATGAAGATAATATAAATCGGATTTGACGTCTTGCCTCTGCTGTCGCAGAATAAAACATTGTTAGAAGAGGTTTGTCTTGATCAATGTGATCAACCATGCACAGCTAGGTGTGTGGAGGAGCTCAGTGAGGCACAGGGCTTATAAATAAACCAAAGAAAGGACGATGTCGTCAGTGACCCTTGATATGTGGCTTTGGAAGGAGTGGAAAGGTAGACATTTATCCTGAAGAAAACCAATAAAGCACTGTCTTGTCAACTGGGAGGTGAGTCAGCCCAGAATAGCATCATTAGAGATAAGCAGCGCCTTGATCATGTCTCTGAGGGGAGATGACCACCACGCTACGCCAAGCATTCAGCTGAGACCACCAAAAAGCCTCACAATGCAATCAGCTTTCGAGAACAGTAGCTCCACAGCACACGCGGTTGTGTTGTGACAGTCAATTGTCGTACTGATGATCTCCAAACAGAAAAGAAATCATTCATCTTATCAAGCATCTTTTGTTTGATAATAATGAGGTAGCTTGCTGTAGATGTCATTACACCTCTTGTACACAAACAGTAATCTAAAGAGCCTTTGCACAAGACAGTCCCCAGTTTTTCCGATGTGACAGTTGGCAAATGGCAAAACAAATAAAAGCCACATAAATGCAAAATGCAACAAACATTAACTTGTCATTATTGTCCGTTCACACCTTCAATCATCAGTCCGTATGTTCTTGTTGGCTAGGAGGTGGGTTAAATTGAAAGAAAATAATATTTTTAGCAGTTGGGCAAAAAATAACAATAAAGATGAGAAATATGTGACACCAAAAGCATCAGTTCTGTTTGGTGAATGATCCCACATCCAAAAGCAAGGTAGCTTAGCTTAGCACGAAGACAGGAGGCAGGTGATAACAACTAAAATAAAGTTGTTTCCAAGTGTAAAAATCAGCACCTCTAAGGCTCACTCATTAGAATGTCATAACTTCTCTATTTTATTCCCGTTGCTTCCATTTGAACGTTAAATTAATCTCCCACAGCTTTTAATTTATTTATTTCTTCCATTAAAAAAAAAGTCCTCCACAAGCAGACATTTAACTTTATTCACATTTGTCCATTTACATATGCCGACTGCTTTTCTTGAAAGAGCTGGAGTTTTTGTTCCAAGTACATTGGGTTTTTTTCTAGCAGTTTTCAGCTGATGAACTGTTTCTAGAAGGTGATGAAAGTCACAGAGAAAAACTGCGTGCTACTGCAGATATTAGGTACAAAGTGTAAGAAGGAGCATTGAGGAAGCGAGGCGCTTTGTGAAGCTCATCCACATTGCCAAGCCCCAGGAGGATCGAACAGGAAATAAAATAGTAGATTAAAGTTAAATCGAATACATTTTCTTGTCGAGCTGCATCGTGAAGGATTTTAGGAAATGATAAAAGATGCTGGGGGGTTGCACTGTTTTATTTAGAGACTGTCTGATGTTTCATGGAGGAGGGAGGTGCTGGTCCAGTCTTGGATTCTTCCCACAGAGCTACTTCACACCCAAATATGACATCAAATGATGAGGCTCTTGTTGCCAGTGGTGCAGCTGGCATCCTTATGATTAGCTTGCTTTAGACTGAATAAATCACGTGGGTCTGCTTGAATACCCTAAACTGAAAAAGGCTTCTATGAGTATGATGTTCTACGTAGTAACATTCTCAGCTGACTTCATGTGGGCAGTAAACAGCACATGGATGATTTCATCATACAGTGATTCAATCTTTCTTTTCACTAATTTATTTCTGAAATGTTCATATAATCAATATTTATCAAGGACGCTTAATGATGATTCAGCATATCAGATCAAAACATCTATTAAATTCAGCAGTTATGTATCAAAACTGCAGTTCAAATTGAAATTCTAATGTTTTTCTGAAGTGTTTGAGAGGTATTGATTTAAATTGTACCTGTAATCCCTCTCTGGCTCACAACAGGAAATTCTAATAAAGACTGACAACTTATTTTCCAGAGAGAATCAGTGATGGTCACATGCACGTATTAAAATATGTAAAAGATTTTGCTGCAAAACTAAAAAAAAACATTGATCTCATAAAATGTGGACCCCCTTTTGCGGGGTTAAACAATGAGAATACATGCAGATACCCACACAAAAAAAAAAAAAATGTAAAAATGTAAAAATTGTACCTACAAATATTTAGCTTTTATTTGGTATTTGATTAGCGTTTGATGTTTTTTTTTTCCTGGAAGAAAAAAAAAAAATACAAAAAAACAAGTAAATTATGGGGTTTGACAGAGAGACTAAACATGGGGGAAATGGGAGAAATAGCAATTGTGGTCTTATTCAACTGTGTAGCATTTATTGTGTCATTGTGACTTGGATTGATACCCTCACAATTTTTACCAATTAACTAAGGTCAATCATCTTCCTTATTACTGTTACTATTATTATTATTATTATTATTATTATTATTATTATTATTATTATTATTATTATTATTACTATTACTATTACTATTACTATTACTATTATTATTAGTATTGCTGTTGTTGTTGTTGTTACTGTATCATTTTTATTATTATTAGTGATGAACATCTCTGTATGACTGAAATAAGGGACAACAGTTTTAAAATGTTTAAAAAAAACCTTTTTCAAATGCATTTTGATGGGCTTTCAATTGTTTCATATTTGCTGTACTTGTGATAGGTCTGTGGATTCTTCCTTTTGCTTGTGAAAGGTCAGGTGAATGACGAAGTCCACGCATCACACTTGGGAGGGGGGCGTGGATTTTTGGTCCCTTAGTCTCACGTGCTCCGATAAAATACAATATTTTCTCTTATTCCCAAAAGCTAATGTGAAGAAAAGCTAAAATTACAGTTGCAATGATTCTCTGTGTTGTGGCTCATCTCTGGATGTTCTCGCCTTGTTATAGTTTACTGCTTTGTGGTATATGAAATAAGAAATATGCTTGTGGATGGCAGCACATCTCTTATTAGCACTTTGCCAGACTTCCTGTCAAAGCTGAGGCGTAGAGGCATGAAGATGTCAGTGGCAGGCTGCTCACAAGCCACCTTCCCAGGTCTTGTCAGCATTCTCTGGCACAAGAAGTAGGAAAAATGCAAATATAGTGTCACAGAGCAGCTGGGGGCCATTTGGGACCTCCAAACCTCAATTTGTTTGAGGAAAATAATTTTAACAAGCTTGGGATTTAATACGGAGTTGCATGGATTTCCAATGATGATTCAGACGAATACATTCATGGGTTCATTCCTGGTCTCCTGTATATTCCTCTTATAATTTGCATTATGTGAATAAACAAAAGAGTGGGACTCTGGATTAACCCTGATTTTTTTTTCTAAATTCTTGTCGAGGAGCCACATCCATGCAGCCTCATCTTCTGTAACATAGATTCCTCCCGTGAATAAGACTCTGACATAAGAGCTCACAGCAATTAGTTGCACCAGTCGCTTCGCCGTGTGTCAAGCCATAGTAACTGCTGAGCTCCATACCAAGCAGATGGGTACAAACCAGTCCCAAAGGGCACAGTGCTGCTCTCCAAAAATTAATTGCCAGGCTACATCTACGGGTTTCCTGAACCCACCCTGGGATTGTTTCAATGTGATCTGTCATTCAACCAGTCCATCACGGTGTCGTACGGATGATGGCGGTCTGAAAAAGGCTGGTTGTGTGGAACAGTTTTTTGAGGGAGTGGATGCCGTATAAATACTCAGCACATGGCAACAGATGGTAGCAGGGAGCTCCAAGCATCAGTAGGAGGTCTCGAGATGATGTCGATGCGTTACCCACTCAATTTAAGATGTGATCATCTCTCGCCTCTAGTCCTCCTTCAAAAAAATCATGAGTAGGCTATTTTCCATCACGTCACTATCCTGGATGTAATCACGTCTCGTTCACTGTCCTGTGTTTTGACCTGCGTGGAGCTCTCAAAATGAAATTGTGTGTCACAATGTAGACAAAGTCAGTTTGAACACGTCTCACAATAAATTAGCAATAGATAGGCATAAATTTAGAGGCAAATGTACGATGATGCACAGCGTTAGTTCTGCTTCCAGAGATGCACACCAAACTGTTCCTTCGCCTCTGTCTTTTTATTGTGTCGTCATGGTGATGGGTCTTCGTCTTTGTGTTTAATTAAAAAGAGAGCTTTAGATCTATATTGACTATCATAGATCACAGAATACCTCATGTCGTCAACAAGCAGCAAACCTTTAATTAGAAACATGCACATGCAGCAACAAACAACATGCAGAATACATGTCGACATAGACTAAATCAGTGGTATGAGATGCAGATGGCTGCTGCACTGTTATTTAGTCAAACTGTTATTATCATTTATTTACTTCGGATATGAGAGGAGCTCTTTCCTCCTGTGTTCAACACTCTCACAAATAAACTGTTTGACCTTTGCTGACAGACACCAGCATCAGTAAACAAGTTCATTTTTAGAAATATACATCTCTGGAAGTGTGAAAATGACAAATTTATCCCAGAGCGTGTCAAAAATCGAAAACCAGGTTTTTAATTGAAACATGTAGTTTCTATAGTTACTGAGAAAATAGGAAATGATGAGCCAGTGCTTACCAGTTTTGGCTCATCATTTTATATCAAGTTTACCATAGCTCTTATGAGAAGCAACAATGCATAACAGAAGACACTCAGTCATGATGACATATAGGGAAGGCATCACCTTCATAAAGTTGAGTTATTCCTTAATTGAATTTTAAAAGCTTAAACTCAAATCTTTGTTTAAAAAAAATTAATAAGTTGAGTAACTGTACAAACCAAGATGCAATTAATGCACCAAAATGTGCAGTTAAATACATAAAACATGGTAATAATTGCTGTAGTACCACGATAAATTATGATCTTCAAAGAATGATCATTGACTTTTACAACCACATTATTGTATCAGTGTAATCCAGGCGTCCTCCCATTAATCTCAGAGTTAATATCTGGGCCACAAACAGCACGTCATTTAAGATTTGAAAATAGTGATTACGCAGATGATTTTATTAAAGCAGCGTGTAATATCTGACTGCTTCTGTTCTCCTCCACCACGAACAAAGTGAGAAGGAGCCTACAGGAATGAGTTCCTTTTTTATTTATTTTTTTCGTTTCCATGGTGACACATTGGATTTAGACTTATTCTGGTGGTTGGATTACTTTCTGGAGCAAATCTCAAATATTATAGAATACTTTTCCAAAAAACTTTCTTCACAACACACAAATATCAAAGTAGTACTCCCTGTTATTTAATATTTAAGACATTTAATATTTTGTAGTTTGTTTCCATGGTTACATGTTGAGCTTTGGCTCATTTTGTGTGTGGAGTGTATCTCAGATAATGGTTTCCGGGGGCATAAGTCAAAAATGTTTGATATTTTTTCATAAAATTTTATATATTCACCTTCAATGAACTGGAGAGGTGCATTTTGATAAATTAAATTCATGTTCTGTTTTTACGTAGATGGATAATAGCAAGAATCTCAGTTAATAGAGATGATGTAGATCATTTTGCTTCAATGAATTGCAGCCATGGCTGATCTGAGTATTTCATGCTCGTTGCAAATACTGTATAACCAAAAGAGCTTTTCTAGGAAAGGCAAGTCTGTGTCTAGTAAATCAAGACGTACCATAGATTCAGCAGACAAATCATGCAGACCAAAGCTTAAGGGTCCTTTTCTTGACAAGTGAGAATGTTCCAAGCACAGGTTAATAATCCCTGAGCCTTACAGCTGTACCTTTTTATAATTCAACTTCAGGTGACATTGGCTGACTTTGCATACTTGATAGGATTGATGGCAATTGTATTAGATTTGGCTAATCTAAGTTGATTGCATTTACTCTTCTCAGGGATGTCATTATAGAGGCTTAGAATGCATCATCGCTGATGTTCTGTGTCTGAAACATTCATTGAGTGGCTGTGCAAAAAATAGTGGAACAATACCCTCTTGTGTCGACTGCTGTAGCTGCAGATTCTGTAACAGCACAAACGTGTCATCTGCGGTATGTGTCTTTCACAGTGGCTATAAAAATCTACACACACATTAAAATGGCAGGTGACGGTTTTTGTGATGTCAAAAATGTAATGCACATGTGTTAGGTTCATGATCTGGCTTTATTTTAGTGCCTTACTCTACTGAATCAACTTAAGAGCAGTGACAATAGTTTAAAATTTGTTCCATTTAATTAAGAAGCACAAAACGTGTTGCAACAAGAAGAAATGGTTAAAAACCAATTCTGCGATCTTCAAATGAATGTTTTTGGTGGTATGAGTTGTGACAAGGAAAAGAATAGGACTATTACGATTAAGATTTGAAAGGTTTGTTTAATCTATGTCAAAGGTACAGAGCAACATGAACACTGTTTTCACAAATAAGAATTTTAGTTCTTGCTGAAACTATGGTTGGAATTGTTCAACTACAGAATGTGCCCCCCCTTTTTGCATTGCTTCTCGTGATAAGGCAGAGCTCTGGAGCAAACAGTGATACATGAATGTGGAGATGACTAACTGTTTTGTTCGACAACATTGTGCAAAGCCAGACTTTCATATTTAATATTGACCCATGGAAAAATGAATGGACCTAAAATAAACAACTTAAGTGTCTATTAATTTATATCAGTGCTATATAGCATTTAAGCATGCATCAATATATTTTACTTATGTTTAAAAAATTTGACTGAAGCAATTTTTAAAGAACAAAAAATACCCATAATTGATCATATTAATGATATATACATATTTCTGAAACAGAATTATAAAATATACAAAGGCTTTCAACAATAAAATTGCATCAATATGTTATTTTATGCCAGCGATAACTGTCAGGGTAATAGGAAGATGACGATGGAGATGCTGAATGATCTCAGATGCAATAGTTTCTTAAGACTGAACATATAACTAGACCTTTTTATCCTAATGAGCCACTCAATGGGTTCATATAATAAACTTTTTTTTAAGTGGCAGCATATTGTGTTCAGTAATCAGTGATGATAAGTGTCAGACACATACCCTTATCAGTTCTCCGTCCAACAAACATTTGATAGATAGCTGGGCTGGAAAAGTGATAAGGAGATGTGCTCAACAACATTATAATCTGAACAGCATTTTTATTAAAGCTATAGTGAAAAAACTTGAACCAACCTGACCCGTCTAATTGAGACTTACTGTCCCCACTCCAAAACATTTATGGAAGTTTTTTTTCCGTCCACAGCTGAATGGTGATAACTACCGATGACCTTAGAGGAAGCCAATCGCTGTGTGATTTCATCATCAGAAACAAAATGCCATCCAGCTGAAGTTTCTGTCCACTCACCGCCTCTTTTGTCCTTTTAGCGTCTACATCCAACAGGCTGGGCAACTTTGAGGACACGTTCTATGAGCTGTTTTATGTCACCCTGGCTCCACCTCATCCCTGGTGCTCTCCTGTCTCTTACTGGTTAGAAATGTTGGAAAAAACTGTTCACTCCCTGGTCTGTGTTGCTGCGTCAGTCATTGTGGTAAAAGGGGACTGGAGTTGTCCAAAGACAGAATAGTACTAACAGGTTCTAGTGTCATTCAGTCAAATCTAGAAGGACACTACAAACTCGGGTGTTCTTTTTAACTACATGCCCAACCCTCCCAGCAGGTGGCATCACTGACAACTTATTGAGAGTATAGAGAAATTTTAAGAAAAAAGCTCTATCGTGCCAAATTAAAGTAAATTAAAAATAAATCTCTAATTCATTCCAAAGTTTAGAGGGTTCTTCTCTGCCACATGACAACTCTCAACGAGTTTAACAAAAATTGTTAAGTTAAGTTAAGGGTTGTGTAATCCTGTTAACAAACAGCCTTGGTAAAGGAAAAAAGGATTTTGCAGTAAAAAAAAAAATCAGGAAAAAAACCTCTTCAGAATTCAAACCTCTGTCAATAAAATAATAATTTGAAAAGGTTTCTGGATGGTTTATTCTACTTTCTGATAGACATGTGATTTGCACAGTTTTGAAATTTAAACCAAAATGTTAAGTAAAAGCCCAATGATAAAGAATTCCAAAGAATCCAGATCTGGATCTTCACCAACATTTAACCCCCTCAATAAGATGGAGTGGTCCATCTTTGAGGAAAAGTTAATACAAATGCTTCCATTACTTTTTTCATTATCTAGCTAACAATGAGACAAACCAGACAAACCAATCACACAATCTCCTTGGTGAAAAAACAATCATTTTTAATGATTTAAGTGCCTTTTCAAGATTGCATAGAATTGAAATTGAAGAAAATAAAAAAGACATACCCCTAAGAGTTAGCTTGATTAATATGATTGTATTTATGAAAAATAATAAGCAAAATCAAATATTAAGAGGGCTGCAGCTTTTAGGAGTAATTGGTTCTCACAATATTTTATCAATATTTAAGCTAAGTAAGGCTTGTGGCTATTTGGACTGTTCCTTGACTCAACCTCTGATCACAGGAGAGCTCAAGCAGGAAACTTGTTGCAAACAGAGCTGGACACTCATTCTGCCTCTAGGATGGCCATGACTGATGGGGCAGGAGCAGCAGGTGAACACCTTGTTGAGCTTGATGATCCCAAACCAGAAGATAACTTAGAAAGTGGTGGTGAACACTTAATATTCCCAGCTGAAACTATTGAAATGTACAAAATAGGATTTCAATATGAGAGCAGTGCAAGTAGACCATTGATTAAATCTGACTTATTTATTCGTGTTGTTGACAAAATGTCAAAACTTAATTATAACTTTATTTCATGTTTACCTTTTTAAAGAAACATTCTGATCACACTTTTTAAATAGCACCTTTAACTTTTTGACCTAAATAAACTAATATCAGTTACTAAAATGTCTCCATAAAATACATGAAATCCAACAATAATGTAGTTATTATCGTTCCAAGATGTAGAATAAAATGACAATTAATATATTTTTTGCATTCGATCACAGCAGGCCAATAAGTGCAGCACAGGATCAGATCACAACAGTCAGTGGTCAATGACTGGGAAGACTGGCGGTGTCAATTTTTTGTAAATAAATCTGTTCATTCGCGTCTGATTGAACAACTGGTTGGTTTACCAGGAAGCTTGATTACATTACATTACATTATTATTTAAATCCAAATTGCTGAACATCCTAACTGGGAAATAAAAAATCTTTTTGTGTGTCAGTAATCAACAATGAGATTTTTTGGAGCAGACTTGTGTGATGGTGATCCACAAACACATTTAACAGTGGAAGTCTTCACATCCGGTGCAGTGACATGCTATGACCCTTTAGCCTGTTATCTCTAGTCACTCCTGGGCAAGCAGTTAGCAGAGGAAGGACAGCAGACATTTCTTTGTGCTTTGGTGCCAGTTATATCTGTCCTGCTCCTCCCCACAGTGTGAAAAGTCCTGTGCAAATTAAACACGGCTGGCTTGCTTTCTGATCCAGTTCCGGATTTCTTCTCCACACCAGCCGCCAACAGCAGTTACACGGATGAGGGGAGATCTGCCAAGCATCTTCTCTGCAGTGCTGTGCTCTCTCCTGGGATTAGCTGCACTGCATTCCCACCATCAACAGCACCGGGGCCTTCACACACATGCACACACACACACACACACACACACACACACACACACACACACACGCACACACGCACGCACGCACACACACACACACACACACACACACACAATCCATGTAGGCAGGAGCCGGCTTGTCTATACAAACAAACATAAAAATTCCTTTTTTTCTCTCTTCTCTGTCTTTGACATTCTCCCATCAGTCTGGTTTTAATATTTTGTGTCTATCACTCCTGCATCAACAGCAGCATACATTCTGTAGTTTGTTGTGTGAGGTAGTAATGCAGTCAAAGGGATTCTGCAGATTGACAAACGTTTTTAAGGGTTGACTTACACTGACAGGACTGATACGTCCTCCCCTCTTCTCTTACAAATCCTGGGGAAAATAGATCAGATTGTATGAACAAGAGGTCAGCGCACACATCATCACTTATGACCAGAAGCCCACAGCCTCCGCAGTACATTGCAAAAAAAAATCGTTCCCGAGTCAAACCAAACACAACGACTGGCATTTTATAGCTCTTTTACATTACTAGAAATGCTGCAAAAATGTTCTCATCAGTAGTTTCAGTAGACCGTGTATATTTTAGTCTCATTCTGACCTCACATTCTTTAAAAGTCAAGATCACAAGGCTCCTGATTCCCAATACAGTCCAGAAAATAAATTGGCTTCCCACTCTTCCTTCTATGCTTCTGCATCCACCCATTACACCTATCACTATTTGTCTTCCCTGCCTCTATCTTGGTTGGTCTATAGAGGTCACATCCCACCGGTGGACACCTGGAGTGACCTCGGATCCCTACTGTTTCCTCCTGGGTAATGATTTCCAATTGTTAAATAATGCTAGATGATAAGATTTAGATAGGTGTGGATTTCCACTCTGCTTTTTTTCATCTGCAAACAGAAGAGGGACTCAGTTTAGTGGAGGCTTGATTAGGCTTTTCCTTGTGAGACCAGGTAAATCCCACTAATGACACCCTGAGAGAGAGCAGGGGGAGCTTAAGGATTGGCTGGCTGCAGGATGATGCAGGGAGGCATGTGGGAAGATATCTTCCTGTCCTCAATGCGTTGAAAAGAAGCAACTATTCAGCATCACAAAGCACAGGCACAGGTGCTCAATGCAGTGAAATAAAAAATGCAAACATCATTATTATTTTTTGCAAGAAACGAGGAGTGTAGCGTTTTGCACACACAATCCAACATATCAGTCTGACAGGACTGCAGCATTGCTTGATGCTCTGAAATGCAGTCCGTTGCTCATTTTTGGCTGAAATGTTTCTCCAGCAGAGGGCGCCATGGGCAATTTCTATTTATAGAAGTTGACTAAGATTTCTAAAGGGGATTAGAGGCTTCCTGAGGATGCCTCACTCTGTTTTCAGAGAAAAGGGTCCTTTTTCTCTGAGAGAAAACTAAGTAGCACACCTTACATTCCTTAGCATAGATAGGCATGTAATAATCCTCAGCATAGATAGGCATGTAATAAATAACATTATTTTTAGTGTTAAATCTGTGATGTTTGTTTTTTTTTGCATTGCCTTATTGTGTACCTGTCACTATGTATTTGGTCTTTTTGTCAAATGAGTTTGATCCTGGTGATGTTAGTGTTAAACGTGTTAAAATGTGTTCACCAATGGCTGTGTCTGCATCGTACTGTCTTCTAATCCACACATCTCACAACTCAGAGAAGATTTTTTCTTAAATGATTTTTGGCAGTACTAAACTTGACTCAGTTGCTATGGACACAGATGATGTTTTCATTTTTCAGATTTTTTTTTTTCTATCTGTGTCCATGACAACATAATGGCTGTTCCAGGATATACAGTAGGAAGAATTTATATGAAGAATTCCATAAATTGTGGAAGTTTAACATATAGATAAAATGTATTTTGATGACAGCACTATTGCTTGTTGTTGACTGGTTAGCACCTTATCTGTTACTAGTGTAAACAGATACAAGGATTTCCTCCAAAATCTTCATAAGATAAATTTGCAATGCATAAGAATTATACCCTTATGGGCTTTTTTTTAGTGCTACTAGCATTATATTTTCAAAAATTGATTTAGGAAACAGATAATAGTCAAACTGGTAACAGTTATTGTGGGTTCTGACAAACTGACTCGTCACAATGTGGGTGGATCTTATCCAAAGCCTGAAGGCAAGATAAAGACATCCTGATGAGGGAGATTGGGGGTGGTGGGATATCCCCAATGACGATCTATTGCATTTTTTATTTTATTTTTTGTAAAAGTACACCAATGAAAATAGCTTGAGGAGTGAAGAATTCAAATTTATCATGTTAACTTGACGTTAACTTCACTAGACGTGTATGAATGTATCTCATTACATAAACATAGTGTATAGACTCTTAATAAAGCTTTTAAAGCACACTGAACCGCTCAGGTGTAATCATACCAGAATGGATTCCAGTTATATAGTTTCTGTAAATATTCACTACCAGAGAGAGAGAGAGAGAGAGACTAATCCAATATTGTGCATGTATAATATTAATTGTTTATAATTAAGTGGATACCGTGTGCTGCGGTTCTGTCAAGAACCGCTCCTTTTGCTGGCCGCTAGGTGGCAGTGTCAGGTCAACCAGCAGCCAGGACTGTGGGTTGCGTGGTCAACAGGCCCATTATTAGCACATGATGAGGCTGCATTTCTTGAAAGATGAAAATGCAAGCTGCAAGATGAATATTGAGGGATAAAGGATACTAAACTGAGAGGCAATAAATTCATCACAAGTGGACATCCAAGGTCATTTTGAAATAATCAAAACACTCCTGAAGATACAATGTGCTGCAGCAGTGGGAACATGTGTTCATGAGTATTGTTTATATGTGTCACAGCATTTAAGAGAAAGTTACCAGCCATTATTCACTGTATCTCTATTTTTAGCTGATTACAGTTGCAAAGATTTTTGGTCATGCTCACATCGGAGGGCATAAAAACCCTGCTGAGTGACACTGCAAGTGGTGTGCAGAGAATATAATGATAGATAATATATTTATAATTTCAAACTGTCATAAAGAAGAAGTCAAGCTGTGTAGATTTAACAATGCATACAGTCATGAAGTTCCACTGGGATTGTTTTTAAATTATTTTCTCATTAAAAATACTAATGAAGAGCACTCAAGAGACAGAAACCACTGTATATTCAATGAATGACGAATGCCTGCGTCAGTAATGAAATTCTCTGTTGCAGTCCACAATTATCTATATTTAAGTTGTGTCTTCTCTATTAGTCAGCTCAAGCGTCATTGTATTTGCAGATTACACTGCACATAGGCTTTTGACTACGCTTTCAAAGTATTAGAATGACTGTGAAAATGGTGGAGTGGCTCAAAGGCATCATGTAACCATCACAACATACGAAAGCTTATGTGACAATACAGTACTGGGCCAGAGGGAGCAGAGAGGGAGAAATTATTTAGTTGTTCTATTTACCATACTTGTATTTGTATCAGTTTTCACTTTAGTGATCATCTACAGTCATCTACTGAGTGATTAAAGGTGTGAGATAATGCATTTTTACAAAATATTGCAGTAAAAAAAGGCAGAGAATGGGGGTATTAAAGATCACAACCTCAAATATCAACTCTGCACAGTGTTTCCAAGTCCTGTTGCTATGGAGATTGCATTCTACTGCAGGTGTGAGTAACGACAGAGGAAGTCAACTGTGCTTCCCTCTCTGTGTCTCTTTTTGCTCCTTTGTATCTAACATGGTACTCGCTACATGTATGAGTGCATGTGAGTGTGTTTTCACCTCACACATGCTAGCGATAAACCAAAAGCACCATAAGTTAAATGTACGTGTGCCCATGCGTTGTGGACTTTTTAAACTTCCTACAGTCTTTCTGTGTTCATTACATTACATTGCAATTAAAGGCTTCATTGTCAGCCCTTAGCATGTTTTCTTTTTAGTCATTCCATTGGGGAGTGTTCTCGTACTGCAACAATGGAGGACCTCTGGACTGTGCAGATGTAATTAGCCCTCAAGCAGGGTGTGCACAGTGGAGGCTGAAATAAATAGATGCATGCATCCCCATACTGCTAAGAGATAGCCAGTGAACTGAGATGGCATTGCTTTGCTTTAACACTGATAGTACAAGGGCACAAAAGTCTGCAGAGGCAAGATGGCACTGAAAATGTATCAGAATTCATTTAGGTGATAAGAACTGGTGAATCCAATTTCTCAGTTTGCAGTTGCTGATTTACTGTGTCTCATAATCTGAATTTATCAGCATTTTGGCCATTTTGCTGATTGGAGTAAATGGCACGTTTGAAAACATTATCTTGTGCTTAGTGAATACTGACACTTTCTCCAGCATTTTATGAATCAGATGCTTAGTAAAACGAGTAAGTAGATCATCAGTTTTTATACAACACACTTTTCTGTTGTTTTAATAATTCTATAGCACATCTAAATTTTAAAAAGTGAATAATAAAATTTTGGAATTTGAAATTGGAATTTAGAACAGTATTTTTTTGCCACAACATTTACATCCTCACGTTGACTTTGGTTGCTGTTGTTGGACGGATGGCTGCTGCTTGGTTTCCTTGTGGCTGTGAATCAAAGCAAGACAGGCCGAGAGAGGCTCATTAATCCCAGCTTCCAATTGACGCTCACAATCGGGGAAAAAACAAGACCAAGCACGGCATGACACAAATAGGCTTCTAATGTCAGTAATCTAAATATACGAGACGAAGTGCGATGTTAGGATGCAGCATACGTGATCCTGCATTGTTATTAATAGTGGGTGACATTTTCACAGTTCATGGCTCAGTCACTCTGCGCAAGGCCTGGCAAGCTCCCGCATTTGTATTACGATGTCTGAAAGCTCATTCAAGTGTCCATATTTGTTCAGAAATGCGTTTTGAAGTACAGATAAAAGCTAAAAATAACAACTTGAAGTGAAAGAGGACATGGAGGTTTCTGCTACCACGATCAGTACTGCTAAAATCAAGAGGAAGATGCTAATGTAGGAGGAGAGGAACAGAGTCAAAATGAAAACATTTCACAATAGCACATCGTCGTCGTCATCATCAACATCATCATCATTATCATCTCCTCATAAAACACAATATATATATATAAACAGTACTGGTATATATATATATATATATATATATATATATATATATATATATATATATATACATATATATACAGTACATATACAGTAAATATATATATATATATATATATATATATATACAGAGAGAGAGAGAGAGAGAGAGAGAGAGAGAGAGAGAGAGAGAAAGAGAGAGTGAGAGAGTATTTTATGAGGAGATCTCACTAATTTTCAGAGACAGCTAGCTACTGATTGTTCTTAAATATTAGAAGAAATGGTGCATGTGTAGAGGACTATTTCAAGTTATGGATGAATAAACATTAATTGCTTTATTTGGCAGCTGGATAGTGAAGTGTCAGATTTGCTCAAGACAAACAGCAGAGCCCAGGTTCATTGTTATAAAGGATTGTGTCACTTAAAGCAACAGTTAGTGCTAGCAGTATTAGGTATTTGTGGAACAGAATAATAATTCATCAGCTATGGCTTCAGTCAAACTTTTATGATCTTTTTTTTGTTTTTTTTTTGTTTTGAGTGTTTACTAAACTTGCTGACGATGAATCTGAATCTGTGCATCCACCCAGCTGAAGGAAAGTCCACAATGGAGAAGAAGGTTGAAGATGTGTTCATGCTGACTGGAACAGAGGTGTTGAAGGAGCGGCTGATACACTGCAACAGCTAATATAATAGCACTTTTATTGAGAGCACTTGTCATCAGTGGTGTAACCTTGCAGGGCCCTTGTGAGCATTGGGCTATAGTGTAAGCGATGGCGCTCCGCCAGGATCTGACCATTAAGGCTCATTAGTTCCTATTGATAGCCCTGATGATAGGCACTCTGAAAAGAGATAGCCAAGGAAAAGGTCAGCGTATGGATCTTAATCTGACCTTACTAGCCTGTCACTGATTTGCTGCATATGTCATCCTTCGATTTAATTTAACAGTGATTGAGTGCTGAGCAGACCATATTGGCAATAACCCTTGTATGGCGTCTCATCGCCCTCGTTCTTTCAGATGAAATCTGTGCCTGACACCTGTAATGACCCAAGTGTCTCCTGTGTCCATTTCATTTAGCCAGTGAGTTCAGTTGGACTTTTGTTAAGATCATGTTCCTGTTTCTCAGTCTTACTCAAAAATTCACTCTAAAGAATAGAACAAAAATCTCTGTATGGCAGCACCTGTATGTCGCTTTGCATATTTCTTTGCATTTTCAGTACAGCTGGTTGTCTGGTTGTACTTTCTTGCTCATCCTGTATTTTTCCATTTATCCCACTGAAAAAGGTTTAAGCCTTTTCAAACTAGCTTGTGATATTCAGCTTCAAAAATAATTGGTAAATGAGCAAATCAAAATTTCAACATGATAGTGGTGCCAGATGAGAGTCAGAGGACCAAATAGAATGAATTGCCCTGCATCCAAGAAAGTAAATGTACAAAATGTCTTCCCTTAAATAGATGTCTAAACTGTCATGCTCATTTAATGAGTTGAAACCAGGGTTTTGAATCAAATTCCAAGACCCTGGTTTCACAGCAACCCATCAAACACGTGTAAGGATATTTTATTCTAAATCACAACTGTCAGCATTGTGGTGCTAGAAGACAAGTCAGTATTCATTCTGGACGCCATAAAACTTCAGGGAGCAAAGAGAAGTCTTGACAAGAAATGGAAAAGGAAGCGATTACGTAATGGAGGGACTTGTTTACATGTCCCCTCTGAGTTCATGTTAGCTGACCGAAGACACCCTGCCTTTGCAGTTCCTCTTGGGCTCTGCCACATTGCATTAATGTCTTTGTTCACAGTGACTGGTAATTGGCCTACTTTAAGGTCTGTATTCCTCTCCTATGTAGAATACAGTAAGGAAAGTGGATGGAATCCACTGAGTAGAAGTGTGAACATAAATATAAAAAAAGAAAATGTGAAAAACACATTCTGATCCTGTGGAGAGCCACAGCAGCTCCTGTTCACTCTGCACTGGCTGCTCATTGTGTTATGTTAAAGTTGTGTGCTGTTTGTTGGAAACAAGAAATATTTTGTTTTCTGTATGACGTTTAAATATGTTAAACTACAATATTCAATGTTTGATCTATTTAGCATTTTCGATATTAATGTACAAAATTAATTTAATTCAGAGTCTCTCAAATTCATGATCAGACACATTTTAGCTTGCCGCAGTAGAGCATCCTCTCAATTTAAGATCTTTGTTTTGGTTTCTCATCATAGTCATGGCACAACACATTGATTAGACTTAAATCAGGCAGACACTCTTAAATCCTGAACCAGAAGGTCCCTCAGACACTCTTTTAGCTGTTCCTCAAAACAGATTTAAAACATCTGAGGGCTCGTGAACAAAGACTTGTGTGGATTTCCTAGTGAAACATGACATACACTCAAATACAGAAAACGGTGTACGCCAGCCATAAAGTTGGTATGAGGCACTGCACATTTTCACAATCATTTTCACTCTTGATACATCTGACCTTGGCCTTGAAAAAGAGGTATTAAAAAAAAGAGGTATTACTGTCAGACTTTTGTTTTAAACAATTATCTCATAATTTTGTGTGTTTTAAACAATTATGTCGTCATTTTGTGACAATGTTTTTCTTTCTATTACTATTATCTTTTTTCTTGCATCATCTCTTATTGTCCATCTTTGTTATTTTAGCTCCCTGTTGTTATACCAGACTCTGAAAGATACGAAAAAGTAGGAACTGAGAAAACCCTAAAGTTCCCAAATAATGGTCCTGCTTTGGTCATCCAAATGGTCATCCAACAGCAGTTTGAAGTGTGGACAGAAGCTAGAAAATATCATATCTCATCTTGATCTCTTGAGCATGTATGAAATTTCTAAAGGTAACCTCACTTTGCAGAAAACACAGTCATGCTGACTGTGACATGTGTGGAATTCAATTACAGACCTGCCGTGGCAGCATTCTGTGTCACCCAGGAGGGCTGGAGGAAGAGGCAGCCAGGTGGCAACCCTGTAGGCAGCAGCAAGCACAAATCACAATGGCCTGGGTCACTGCCAAGAGTTAGGATTCTGCCAGAGCACAGCCCCCCAACACTCGAAAAGCAACTCCTGGTCAGTCAACAGACACATTTCACATGTTTCTCTCAGTGCCTTCTGGTCAATACAAGAGGAATGTAATACACATTGTTGGCCACTTTGTGTTATAATTCCTAAAATAGTGTATTGGTCGCTGCAAATTTAAAATCACTTAAGCTGTATGACTTTACACCAAAGGGGGTTGCATGACAGATGAGGTGATGTTTAATGTGACACCATACATGTTTAGAAACAGTCCCATGGGCCTGTGCACTAGTGAATATCAAATCAAGGTGCAACTGGCTGATGCTTCTTCAATGCATTGGCCTGTAAGTAAAGTCAGAATCTTTCTAGCGGGTGATGGCAGCAGACACATGAAATCCACATGTGCACAAGCCCAGGCTTCCTATATCCGACTGAGACACAGTGTGCCCTCAGGATCACGGAACATTTCTCTGCTGTTACACAACAGATGTGAGTGATGGGAGTGTCTGTGAACAACACATGGCTTCAGCTGTCTCTGGTAAAAAGGCAAATACCAACACACTTTCCCTGAAAATGCAACTGAACACTCTGAGTACTGTGTGCCATGGTCACTAATATCAATGCCCTACCCAAACATAATGCAGTCATTATTTAGTGGATCAAGTTTCTCCAGCTCCCCCACTCATGACTTGTGAGTGGCAGGACAGCTAACTGGTGGTGACACAGGAGGATCAGCCTGAGTTGAGAGGGAGCAGCCATGGGAGCAATGCCTGTCTGCCACATTGGAGACATGTCAGCCTTCATTCTAGTTAAAGTCACAAAACTGTGTTGTACTGTACTTCAGGCCAGTGATGATTGTAAGACACAGAACAGAATTAATATGCCTCTGTACAATATTAATTTCATGGTAGAAAACTTGTGCAAGATTATAGCCATTCAGCTTAAATTAACATTCATGCATTTTTTTTCTTTGATTCAAAGGGGACAGCGGTCTTTAAACAGCTCAAGTTTTCCCAAAAGGGCCCCGCTGGTGTGAGCCAAGTGCCACTCGATGCCTGTACCTGAGTACCTGAGGGTAAAACTGCAGCCTAATGATATTTTAATGCTTTTTTAGGTAATAGTTATGAAGGAATATTTGTGACTGCTAGGTTGTGAAATGCTCTCTCTCTCTCTCTCTCTCTCTCTCTCTCTCTCTCTCTCTCTCTCTCTCTCTCTCTCTTTCTCTCTCTCTCTCTCTCTCTCTCTCTCTCTCTCTCTCTCTCTCTCTCTCTCTCTCTCTCTCTCTGTCTCTCTCTCTCTCTCTCTCTCTCTACAGACCAAGAGTTTTATAGATTGAAAAAACTAAGGAAAAAGTAAAAGACATGATTGTAGAAGAGATCTTTGTGGAGAACAGATAATTGTCTTTTTTTTCTGAATTTTGTCTGTTTTTTTTCTTTAGTTTGATAAATGATAAAAGGTTAGATGTTTCTTTGTTCAGAAAATGCACAGTACGATTGAAAATCCTCTTTACGTGAATCTCTTTTGGATTTTGTGTCAACGTCATTATTTTGTAATTTGACTTTTTTGAATAAAGGTGATGTTAAAAATCAAAATCTCTCTCTCTTTCTCTCTCTCTCTCTCTCTCCCTCTCTCTCTCTCTCTCTCGCTCGCTACAGACCAAGAGTTTTATATACTGAAAAAACTAAGGATATTAATAACTAATTATAAACAGAAGTAGTTGGGTTAACGACTAGTAACTTGAAAAAATATTAATCTGTTGCTAACATGAGAAAAAGATCTGTGTATACATTTTTACCCCAGCTGTCTGTCTGGGCTGAAGGTTTTCCCAGCATGCACTGTGCAGAAGGCACTGAAGATTCCCTCGTCTCAAATCTGGATCCAAGATCATTCATATTGATCTGGCCACTACACAAATGTAAAATACATCTCCATCCTTTTACAGGAATCAACGGAACTGTGCAAATCAGGCAACAAGACATAACAAGACACACTCCTGAACGCTGGAGAGACAGGACTGGATTGGCCCTTTCTTCCTTCAGCTGATAAAAGTTTTTCACTCATAAATCTCATTAAAAATCACTGCAGAAGAACAATGGTGGATGAGTGTTTGATTCTGATGAGCCTGAAATATACAGAGGTTTCAATGAATACAGAAATTTGTATGGATGTTGGACGTTCCCTTAACCCTGTGAAAAATGTGATGCCCTCTTTGAACAGTGTGTCTGAAAACTCTGCTATACGTACAAGTATTACTGTATTGCAGATTTCCCCTCATATTCATCTTAGTTCTCTTCCACTCTATGAATAATAAGATTGTTTAGCACAGAATTATGCTTTAAAGGGATTTCAGATGTCTGTTTGTATGATCACTTACTCACTTTCAAATTAGCTGTGACTGCTACAAAAGCCAACTTGTTTGTTCCTACACAACAATGAGCATGAGAGAGACTGGATCAAATCCAGAAAGTTGTTTCTAAAAATGGAAAGAGTAATTAGTAAATGTCATTTTAGAAGAGTGTGGTGAATTAGAATCCTGATGGATCATGTAATAGGACCAGGGCCTTTACAACGGCGGCTCAGTAGAGATGAGGATACCACGGCAACATCCTCGTCTGCACAATGACAGCTGTCACAGAAAACACCAGTTGACACACAACACACGCATTCGCACACATGTGAGAACAGATCACAATGTCCAACAAGCCTGACAGCCAAGCATGACTGTTGCAGCTGTGTTTTCTCTTGTTCCACATATCTGACCAGATCACCATCACTGCTTGCAAAAATAGTCAATTGAAAATAAATATGAAATATTCTCAAATATGGTTGGACGACACAAGATAGCACTTGGAAGTTCTAATGCATGAAAGATAGCATTGTAAATGCCCACATTAAGCACAAAACACTTTGTGTTGCACCTTGGCCAATACAGAGGAAAGTTAAACTACCAATGCTTTTATTCAGAATGTGTCACTGTGCAAATCTGTTCACAATGTTAGAATTTGTGTTACTCTGTTGATTTAGTTTGTGCTGGATGAAAACAACCTTTCATTCTCACTTCAAAATTTAGCCAGGGTTCAGTATCTGTTTTATTCTCTTTAAATATTGTGTTGATGCTTAAGAAGACAGGGATTAACTGCATGAAAAAATTCTTCTTGAAGAAGATGCTGCAAAGATTTATAGCAAAATAGTCCAGAGAGGACAGACAACAATGGAGATGGAGTAATAAATAAGTCTTGTTTCTGAGAAGTAGCCGGAGATCTGACAGCAGATTAAGGCCTATGCCTTTTAAACAAATTGGGCGCTCAAAGAAACATACTGTCTGTGTGCTCAAGCATGTTTTATAGAGCAAATCTTTAACTGCTGAGACACACAAATCTGTTAGTTCTAACATTACATCATTGTGCAGCACAAACAAGCTCTCTCTGCATATTCTGTCTTGTTTTGGTTTTTCATTTGCCATTTGTACACTAATTAATCGACCAACAACTGAACACAACACAAAGACTAACAGAATATTATGGGATGAGGGAAACGAACAACCAAGACTAATTTGTTTACAAGTCTGTTTTATGTTTGTGGAACCAAACTACAAAAATTAAAAAATAAACTCATAAAATAGAGAAACCTTTTGAAAATATTTATGCTGCTGTCAATATGCAGCTTTTAAGGACTTTAAAATTATTTACATCACTGAGGTGAAAATGAATAACTGCAGTATTGTCAAATCACACTCAAAGACTATTCAGTATCACAGTTTAATTTTTATTTTAATTTGAAGCCTCTCAGTGAGGTGTACATATCTGACAGTACTATTATTCTCTTGAGTCTTCCTCCTACTGTAAGATGCCAACATGTGGAAGTGGTTATCTTTTGTTGTCTATTTCCTGTCACCATCAAAGCTCTTTAAAATGCAGCAATAACATCTGATCAGACCACATGTGAAAGCTGGTGCCCTGCAGGATTTAGTCCATGTACATATGACATGCAGTCATTAATGCTGCAGGTTTTACCCTGGTGGTATTTTACTGATTATTTTAATTATTTTATTTTAAACTCAAAAGTCAACCGTTAGCATTTTTCATAGTGAAGACTTCAGCCAGTTAACTCAACCTGGAGAATGTGAGAACTTGGATAGTGATGCATTGATTGTTTTCAGGAAAGTCAAGTTTTAGGATTTGTAGTAAATCTACAAAACATGTAAAAACTACACTAGAAGGTTTAATAAATCACCCAAAACACATGCCTTACCTTTTTTTTTAATGTCTTATTTTCTTTTTTGTATATTTTTTTACTACACTTCAACTGAGGTCTTTATTGTATTGTGGAAGTTAGATTTTCCCCGGAAATGAAATGTACCATAAATTTATTGAGGATTAAAGATTGAAATTTTTGGTTATGTATTTTATCTATAGGAGGTTTGACACCTCTTATTGCGATCAATGTTTATCTGTGCAACTTTAAGATGAAAATAATCAGTGAAACAGAGGACTAATTCCTTAATTACAATGAAATGATTTTCTCATGGCTGATTTATCTACTGCATGTCACCCATCTCCTCATTGATACTGTGGACTGGAGAGGAAACACACTTTATGCGGCATCTTGAGGAAATGTCCCTGTCCAAGGTCCTGAAATCTGCTCTCCCAAGCATGCGTCATGTGACTTCACCCAGCACTGCCTAGCTCAGCACCCAGCCTACTGGTTTCTGGAGATTTCATGTGAGAAAAGGACAAACCCCGAACCCCTCTCATCTTGCGTTGTTCAGACTGTTTTCACACCCTCTGGTCCTTTGTTGGATTTTTTTTTTTTATTTTATTTTTTTTACCCCATCTTTTACCGTGGACCTCCAAAGCGCTCGGAGTATGACAAAAGATTTTAGGATGCTGGACTTGTGCTGCCCGTTGTTTCCTCTTTTACTTCAGTGCAAACACGGTGAATGCGTCGGAGAGAGCAGAGAAGCCTGCTGTTAGTGGTCCGCATTCAGAAAGTCAATATCTCGCCTTTATTCTTCTCTGGAGCGACTTCAGAAGGATGTAACGAACCGATCCACCGTGTGCGGCTGAAGACTCCTCATCAAAATGCAGAAGGGAATACGACTTAACGATGGTCATGTCACCTACCTGGGGCTTTTGGCAAAAAAGGATGGCACACGACGCGGGTGCTTGAGCAAAAAGAGCTCTGACAACACGAAATGGCACACAAAGTGGTTTGCTTTGTTACAAAATATGCTGTTTTATTTTGAGAACGAGTCCAGCTCCAGACCCTCGGGATTATACCTGTTGGAGGGATGTATATGCGACAGGGCACCTTCACCGAAACCCTCACAGTCAGCCAAGGAGTGTTTGGAAAAGCAGGTATGGTGCGCGTCAGCGCTCTCTCTCTCACCTCTCTAGCAAGAGAGAGAGAGAGAGAAGCGAGAGAGCGCGATAAGAGAGAGAAGAGAGAGAGAGAGAGCGAGAAGAATCTCTCTCCCTCTCCCTCCCTCTCTCTCTCTCTCCCTCCCTCTCTCTCTCTCTCTCTCTCTCTCTCTCTCTCTCTCTCTCTCTCTCTCTCTCTCTCACACACACACACACACACACACACACACACACACACACACACGCTCGGCCTCTTTCACACATTGCTCTATTGTTTTTGATGCTTCGTGATAAAATATTGACGAGCTGCTACACTGAATGTGAAATGTCATTTTTTGTAATGCAGATAAACTGGTTTTGTTTTGTTTTTTTGTTTTTTACGCACGCCGCATGATGACCTAAAATCCAGTGCAGCAGAGGAGCACGAGATTGCTGGTTTGCTCGTTATGTAATCCGCGCATGGCTTTAATAATAAGGTTGCAATATTAACACCTGATATTACAGCAGCAGCAGCGGGCTATGCAGTATTTTTGCTTAAGGTTGCAGCAAAACAGAGCTTCACCCATTTTTTGGAGGGGTAGTTTTGTGTAGTTAGAGAGGTGCATGAAAGGATTTGGTTTCTCATCGAGGTTTTACATTTTTCACCTGGTTGGTCACATATTATACTTCTGACTTGGTCATTATCGTTTTGACGTTTTAGGGCGGAGAGTGATTATACCCAATGCTCCTGCCAATTAAATATGTAAATAATAATAATAATAATGATAAAAGTTTGTGCCTCAAGGTTTCCACCGCTTGGCGGAACGATGAAACTACAACAGGAGCTCAGGAAACAGCAGGGTGCCAATGATCAGTCAGCACTGATTTAGATGACTGATCATCTAAATCAGTAGTTAGTAGTTTCATCTGTTAGTAGTGAAACTACTAACACGCTGTAGTTTCACTTCACATTATAGGTTTTCTTCTAACAGGTTCTAAGTCATATCTTTATGACCATGTTTATTTTGCAGTGTTATGAAAACCACACACACAAGGTTAAATTCTATCCGCAAATAATATCCAGTGTCTATTTTAAATTGGTAAAACATGACAATCAAAACAGTAAAGGTTAACTGGTTTGTCAACGCGTTCTCATTGTGAATTAGCAGTTGAGAACTATTTTGCTTCAGTGCCTGACTGTAGGAAGAGCTGCAATCCAAGACTCTTCTCATGAACATCTGTCTTTGTGCTGACAAAGCAGAATGAAACACACTAATACTGTATACTCAGTTGTGTTAAAGGCTCCTAAAAAGCCCCCGGAGAGTATTGTTGCTTTTATAGGTAAAAATTAGGACGTACTGAAAAAAAACATTATCTATAAATCTGTGATCTATCGCATAAGTTTGTTCTTGAGACATGTGCTTTCCTTCGGTTTTCGTAATACTGTTTGCAGAAAAGTAGAGCAGAGGGAAGTAAACAAATATTGTATTACTAATGTGACTGATATGATTGTCAGCTGAAGAGTTAACTCTCAACGTAAACAAACGAAGGACAAACAACTGTCAGAAAACATCACCTCTGCCACGTATCCCTACCTGGATTTATGGTTTTATGGCAATGTTTTTCCAATCCCTTATAATCCCCATATTATATTTATCCTCAAATGCAGTCGGTGTGGAAAATGATAATGCATTTGAGCCCAGGGTTTCTATGGCAACCCTTATTTGCATCCTAAAGAATGATGCAGTTGGAAGAGGTGTGGTAACAGACAGAAGTAGTGTGGCGCATCTCTTCTATTAATGCAAGTGCTATCTGGGCTAAATTTGTGCCTTGCAGTAACGCGGAGTGGTCAGAGTCCATTTATAGAAAACGCAGCTCACTTATGCCGAGAAACAGCAACACTTCAACCAAGAAGCTACAGGAGCAACATGGTTGATTTGGTACAAGCTGTACTGTAAAGGAAAGACTGGACTAATAAAATGTGATTATCTCATTGTCTTTGGGCCAGCGTCCAAACTAAAGCTCCTCATTAAAATGAAAGTGGTGTGATTACCAACAGTTCTCTAGGGGATATGTTACAGTATTGATCTCATTATATCATTCAGGAAAGTCCTTTTACAGCGGTGCTGCAGTGAAACATAGTTGTTTATCGGACAGTCACAATTACATAATGCACAAGGAATGCAAATAAAGAACAATTTATCAAAACATGTCTAATTACACTCACAGCCACAGCTCAGCATAACTGACACAAAAATCTTGCACCCACCTGACGCGAAGTGTGCTTCAAAGATTTAAGATGAAACAATGCTCATGTATCTCCATTAAGATCAGTGATAATTTTTAAAGGTGCATGACTCAGCTATAAATACAAACTCGGCAGCAGACAGTGCACTTAACATTACCTCACACCAGACACTCACCACACTCCTGGAGACATGAGGGAAAACTACAACAACATACATGCCTCTCTGCCAGAAATAGATTTTCTTTGACGGAAGGATGAATACCTAATGAATGTGAAGATGGAGGAGCAGTCAGCCATGAATAATGATCAGCTGCAGGTTGATAGGCGCCTGTTGAACATCTGCAGGCCAAAGATTAGAGTCTTGTCTCTCTCTATGTGGAATGATGACATTTCACTTATAGGGGTTGTATTATTTTTCACAGCCTCTGTTTGAAATATTTGATATGGTTTCATAAGAAATGTGCAATGTGTGACTCTCCTCCTGAATGTGATGTAAACACAAGAAAGAATTCTATAATTCAAAAGTGAAGAGAAATTACATTCATACATACAATTGTGTTATTATTGCCACTGTCATTAAACAAACATTAGGACACCTTCTTGAGGGGTAAATCTTACCCTCACCCATTTAACAAACCAGAAAACTACCTTTAAAATACAAAGGCATTTTTACTTTATATGGATACACCAGTGTGCTGTTTCACCAGGGATGACATATTTTTTGACTGGGTAAAAACACATCATACCCTACTCTGAAGTAACTTCATATGTAAAACTGTACTGAAACAAAACTAGATCTGTGACTAGCAAATTAAAATATCCATCCATCTTTCCATCTTCTAATCATCGCTTTATCCAGTTCCCCATGACCCGCGACGGCTTTATCCAGCATCGCGAGTCATGGGGAACTGCAGCCTATCCCAGCTGGCTTAGGGTGTGAGATGGGGCAAACTATTTGGTATTTATTCGGTCATTTGGTATCAAGAGTTTTCTTCTTTTCCTTTCGGCTTTTCCCTTCATGGGTCGCCACAGCGAATCAGTTGCCTCCATCTAACCCCGTCTTCTGCATCCTCGTTTCTCACACCAACTACCTTCATGTCCTCTTTCACTACATCCATAAACCTCCTCTTTGGTCTTCCTCTAGGCCTCCTGCCTGGCAGTTCAAAACTCAGCATCCTTCTACCAATATATTCACTATCTCTCCTCTGGACATGTCCAAACCATCTCAGTCTGGCCTCTCTGACCTTATCTCCAAAACCTCTAACATGTGCTGTCCCTCTGATGTACTCATTCCTGAGTTGCCACAACTCTGCACATCTCCCGTGTTCTTAAAATGGGCACCAGCACACTTCTCTATTCCTCAGGCATCTTCTCACTATCTAAGATCCTGTTGAACAACCCAGTCAGAAACTCTACTGCCACCTCTCCTAGACACTTCCATACCTCCACAGGTATATCATCAGGACCAAGTGCCTTTCCACTCTTCATCCTCTTCATTTCCCTCCTCACTTCATCCTGACTAATCTCTGATACTTCCTGGTCCACAACAGCCACCTCTAGTCTTTGTTTTCTCTCATTTTCCTTGTTCATCAACTCTTCAAAGTACTCTTTCCATCTTCCGATCACACTACTGGCACCTGCCAATAGACTTCCATCCCTATACTGAATCACCCTAACCTGCTGCATGTCCTTCCCATCTCTGTCTCTGTGTCTTGCCAACCTGTATACATCAGTCTCCCCCTCCTTACTGTCCAACCTAGCATACAAGTCATCAGAAGCCCCTTGTTTGGCCTTTGCTACCTCTATCTTCGCCTTACGCTGCATCTCCTTGTACTCCTGTCTACTCTCCTCAGTCCTCTCAGTGTCCCACTTCTTCTTAGCTAACCTCTTTCTCTGTATACACTCCTGTACCTCCTCATTCCACCACCAAGTCTCCTTATCTACTTTCCTTCCAGATGACACACCAAGTGCTCTCCTACCTGTCTCCCTGATCACATTAGCTATAGTTGTCCAGTCATCTGCAAGCACCTCCTGACCACCCAGAGCCTGTCTTAACTCCTTCCTGAAAGTCATGCAACACTCTTCCTTTTTCAGCTTCCACCATTTCGTCCTTATGCTCTGCCTTTTCCCTCTTCATCTTCCTCACCACCAGTCATCCTACACACCATCATCCTATGCTGTTTGGCTACACTCTTGCCTACCACTACTTTGCAGTGACTGATCTCCTTCAGATTACACTGTCTACACAAGATGTAGTCTACCTGTGTGCTCCTACCTCCACTCTTAACGGTCACCCTATGTTCCTGCCTCTTCTGGAAAAAAGTATTCACTATAGCCGTTTCCATCCTTTTTGCAAAGTCAACCACCATCTGTCCTTCTGCATTCCTCTCCTGGATACCAAACCTGCCCATCACTTCCTCATCACCTCTGTTACCTGCACCAACATGTCCATTGAAGTCTGCACCAATGACAACTCTCTCACTTCTAGGTATGCTCTGCATCACTTCATCAAAGTCCAACCAGAATTTCTCCTTCTCCTCCAGCTCAAATCCTACCTGTGGAGCATACCCACTAACAACATTGAACATCACACCTTCGATGTCTAGCTTCAGGCTCTTCACTCTATCTGACACTCCTTTTGCCTCCAGGACATTCCTAACAAACTCCTCCTTCAAGATAACTCTTACTCCATTTCTCTTCCTATCTACACCATGATAGAACAACTTGAGCCCTGCTCCTAAACTTCTAGCCTTGCTACCTTTCCACCTGGTCTCCTGGACACACTGTATGTCTACCTTCCTCCTCTGCATCATGTCAATCAACTCTCTACCTTTTCCTGTCATAGTTCCAACATTCACTCTCAGTCCTATACCCTTGGCATTCCCCTTCTCTCTCTTCCTACGAACACACTTTCTTCTTCTCCTTCTTTGACCAACAGTTTGCCAGTTTCCACCGGCACCCTGTAGGTGAACAGCACCGATGGCAGTCGTTGTTAACCCGGGCCTCAACCGATCCAGTATGGATTCGCAAGTTTGATTTGGCAAAAGTTTTACATCGGATGCCCTTCCTGACACAACCCTCTGTATTTATTCGGGCTTTGGACCAGCACAATAAGAGACTGGCTTGTGCAGTCTTGCAGCTACATTATTTGGTATCAAGAGTACAAATGGAAATATAATCTCTGCTCAATAATAATAATAATAATAATAATAATAATAATAATAATAATAATAATAATAATAATAATAATAATAATAATAATAATATAAATCTTCAGTTGCTAGGAAACAGGTACTATACAGGATCCAGGTAGGGGGAGGCTTCCCTCCCTGTGCTCCAACAATTGCATGGGTGGGCGAGGAGGATGTGGCTTCCCCGTCCCTGTGTGGTTTTAAATCACCCGCTTGATGTCTGCAGCGAGGCAATGGAACAAACACACAGACAAAAGCAGCGAAGAAGCTTCAGTTAAGCCATGATGGATGTACCCAGAACACATGCAATAATGAATGCTCCTTTCCTTATAGGACATATAACATGTCAGGTTATTGATAGTCCTGCTGTTTCTGACTCGCATTTCTTCTCCCCGTTTGTTTCAGTACTATTTCACTGTCAGCTTCACCCATGAAAACCAAAAGGCACTTGAGTTACGCACAGAGGATGTAAAAGACTGTGATGAATGGGTGGCTGCAATATCACACGCCAGGTAAAGGCACACAACTGTTTACGACATGGTGATTAGAGGATTAATAGGCGGTATAGCGAACAGTTTGTGTGAGATGTGGTTTCATGTATGATATCATGATACAGTGAATCACAGAAAATAATATGTTCACAAGATGTATCTGAATGTTTGATGTGAAATGGAATTACAAACACCAATGTGAAATTCATTACCCCAGCTACAATGCAAAACCGTGTGTGTGTGTGTGTATGCGTGCGTGTGTGTGTGTGTGTGTGTGTGTGTGTGTGTGTGTGTGTGTGTGTGTGTGTGTGTATGTGTGTGTGCGCATGTTCAAATGTGTTACAGTTACAGAAACTTGGCCAATGAGCATGAGACTCTCATGCAGAAGTATCTTCATCTGCTTCAGATTGTGGAGACGGAGAAAACTGTTGCTAAGCAACTTCGACAACAGATAGAAGATGGGGAAATAGAGATTGAAAGGCTTAAGTCAGAGGTAATGATCACAGTAATGCCTTTACACCAAGCAGAAGGGATGTAAACAAACATGAATTCATTATACTGAACAGAAACGAAGTGTCACTTTGCAGCAGCATTAGCTCCTTCTTTCTCTTCCTTTGCCATTTGATACAATTCACCAAAAGCATCACATCTTTTCACCCTTTCACCCCAGTGTTGTCATCCAAATTTAAACACTCCTTAACACAGCTGCTGGATTCTTTACAATGAAGTCAAAATCACCAGTAGAAATCACATGTAGAAATAATAAAAGCGTGAGTTATATTGGCCCAAAATCGTTTTATACATACGAACAGGGCCTATGAGTAGCTAAACCCACATGGCCCTTTATTATAAAGATGATGACCTATTAGCTGAAAAAAAATAAACAGAAGAATAGATAGAGTTCTCAGGACTGATTTTCAGGCAATCAACAATCTTTCTAAATAAACTCCCACATTTGCAGTGTAGTTTGAGATAAAGCTTGATTCTCAAAGAATATCTTAGAAACCTGAGAGTTATTTTTTATGAAATTAAGGACCATCATGAAAATGCATGCTAATGGAACAAGGACAGATTTTTTTGTCAAAGATTTAACTTATTTTGCAGTCGTCTTCATTGTTTCATCTGTTCTATTTCTATAAGAACTGTCTGTTCTCTCCTGTTCTCTCCTCCAGTTTTGCACATTTTTGTCAGTTTATGTTGTACATATACAGGTACATGCAGATATTTAACTGTAAAGGTCAAGAGTATAGAAAAACTGCTTATAGTAAACAAATAAAAAATGTATACTTACATTTATGCCCTATTTAGGATTATCTCTTCCAGTGTGTTTGAATGAGGTAATCTAATGTCAGATTTTTTACACTAGTAACCCTCATCACCTTCTCTGATTGTATCACAATTGCCAAAGATTGTTGCATCAATAGAACAAAATGTTTTATCAATACAATAAAATTATAGTACGTCTTCTTGTTCTGCACACTCATTCCTTTCCAGAATTTGTCTGCACCCCATCTATACCTCATCCTGCCAGCACAGCCAATAATCAGAGGGAAAGCGACAAACTGTGTTATTGTGTCTCATATGTGAATAAAATAGCGAGAGAGGACAGACATGGAAGCAGTTCTCCACCCTAGATGGAGAGATGTGCTCCAAAGCAACACCTCCAATAGGGCTGCGTTTCCAACTGTATTCTTCAGATCAAATGGTCATTTTACTTCAAAGTGCAAATTTGATGTTAGAAATCAAATTACCTGCTGAATATGCATGGACACAGCTTTGTATTGTATTTATTCCTATGAATTGTAGGGACAATTACCTATTTGGCCACAAAGTAAATGGAAACACTTAGTTTCAAACAGTTTGAGGCAGCTCCAATCTTTCTATTTTCAACAGCCTGTTTACTTACCTCTTGTCAGCATACAGTTTTGTACGCATTACATTTAAAGCACCAGTGTAAATAAATATTGATGCAGAGATAACACAGCTAGTCTAGTCAGGCTAATGTGTCAGTGTTGACATGTCCTGTCCTATTGACTGAGTCACTTTGTTTATATGCTGATACAGAAAGTGAGAAGAAGGGAAGTGTGTAAGTTGTAATGATTGCTCTTTCTTGTGGCCACTTCCCAGATTGCCGGACTGCTCAAAGACAACGAGAAGATTCATGCCAGCCCTGCAGCCGCCCCAACCGATGATGATTCAGAAATCAAGAAAATCAAAAAAGTATAGCATTCAATTTCAATCTTCTGCTGCATTTTTTAGACCATCTTCAGATCCCCTGAAAGTCACTGCAGGCTTTAACATTCTAGGTTCAGAGCTTCCTGCGTGGCTGGATCTGCAGGAGGAAGTGGAAGACAATCATCCAGGATTATATCCGCTCACCACATGCAGAGAGTATGAGGAAGAGGAACCAGGTGGTGTTCAGCATGTTGGACTCAGAGGCGGAGTACGTCCAGCAGCTTCACATCCTGGTGAACAATTTCCTCAGGCCACTCCGCATGGCAGCTAGCTCCAAGAAACCGCCCATCACCCATGACGATGTTAGCAGCATATTCCTCAACAGGTTGGATCCCCTTTTTCCTTCAGATCACAGAACCAGAATTTCAACAACCCTGTCAAGAAAAAGTACCATTTTTAGGCGATCTCTAAAGATTTTGAAGAGTTTCTTTTGTTTTCTCAAAACCCAAAAGATAACCTCAAATGTGATAACAGCATGTAAGTTAGTTATATATAGCATAAAGCTTCATCTTTTGCTATTATCAATTTACCTATCTGGGACATATATTGTGTGGTGATGGTCACACTGACATAGAGCGACAGCTCCAGCTGCAAGGTGAAGCCATGTTGTGAAACTCATAGTTTTCTAGTTGCTATTATTGAACTGGCCCTGGGCATTGTCATTTTTCTTTGATGGATACAAAACCAGGAGGAGCAAAAACTAGCATGATGGGACAAAGAGAAAATACAGGCAATATGTAGTGTATAGTAAAGTAGAAATTTGTAAAGGGACACTTAGTAATTCAGAAGCAATGAGTCAGACTGAGCTGCAGCAGAGAGGTTTGATCACGTGTTTGTGATTGTTTCGGACGACTGACATCATTTGTTTTAGTATTGGTTCATGGAATGAAGTAAAACAAAAAGACAATATCTCAGATTAGATGAAAACTTATTAGATGATTACTATTGGACCAATAAAATTTCTAATTGAATTTAAATGACGTTTGGATTTCCAGGGATGTTAACTCAAACAATAATCTTTCCACACCCTTATTTTGGTGCACAGCATTAACCAAATCAGTCTACAGTGTAATATTGTAAAAACCTATATAAAAAAGGTGCCAACCACGACTTCTTCTCTTATGGATTTATTCTGTTCTGTCAGCAGATCTATTTTGTTTTTGTTGTTCACATGAAGTGTGCCTATATGTATCTTAAGTCAGGAGTCTTGTACATTAACAGAAGCTATATTTGCAAGATGTTGAAGGTTTAATTTACTTGGCAGAACATGGCAGAATTATTAACACCACTCATTATTTGCTTGAGACGATAAAAACTCACTCATGTTTTTTTATTGTTTTTCAGTGAAACAATAATGTTTCTACATCAGATATTCTACCAGGGTCTAAAAGCCAGAATAGCGAGCTGGCCGACGCTGGTGCTGGGTAAGAACCTGCTCTACTGTCATTTCTTTTTTATGTCTTTCTCCAATGTGCACTGAACTGTTTCACAGAGGATGCACTCAGCATTGCGTCGTTATTTATCCCTTTATAGCTGACCTGTTTGACATCCTGCTGCCCATGCTGAATATCTACCAGGAGTTTGTGAGGAACCACCAGTACAGTCTGCAGATCCTAGCTCACTGCAAGCAGAACAGAGACTTTGACAAGCTGCTAAAGCAGTACGAGGCCAAGCCTGACTGTGAGGAGAGGACACTGGAGACCTTCCTCACCTATCCCATGTTCCAGGTTAGCTCATTTGTCTCCTTGATATATAAAACATGTCAGTATATCCATATGTTTGCTGTAGGAATGAAGCATGGAGAAAGAATTGTTCGTTCATTCTGAGCAAATTTCTTCTCTCTATATATAAGAGTTTAAGATAATTTTCCCAATAAAATTATACTAAAGTAAATTAACATAACATAACATAACATAACATAACATAACATAACATAACATAACATAACATAACATAACATAACATAACATAACATAACATAACATAACATAACATAACATATAAACATTCCTTCAGCCATATCATTGGCCAACATAATAATATTGCTTATAGCCATGTCTGCTAAATCCGCTTCTTGTCTGTTAAGCAGGTACTGTAGTTGATTTGTTTGATTTGTTACCTGAGGTTTACAGAAAACCCATTCACCAAAATTCAAAGCAGGTAAATGTGACGGGTCCCGTCATGGAGGTCGTACTATAGTTAAATAGTTTGTTTGACCACACTGCAAACATAAGTCACAGCATAGTAAGGAATAATGGAACAAATGAGTGGGTAACAATGTCCTCTATTCCACTACAACTATTTTCCATTAGCAGTATGTTATCATCTGGTAGAACCCAGAGGAGAAAAATGCTGTTAAACTCAGTAATGTTTTAGTTACATCTATACCTCCAATTATGGAATGTAGCTGTGCCAGTGGCATAAATGTTAAATACCTCATGTGTGTAAAAACAGAAATACACCAACAAACGTTGTAATCGTGATTTGATCATTTCTCTTTTAAACATGTTCAGTAATGTGGTGAGGCGTTTATTCTGGTCATCATGGATTTGTCAGAACTTGGCATCAAAGACCCGCCTCCTTCTTGAGCATTCATTGGCTCTCTGAGCGATGCCCCATATTGCAGCAGCACTGATCAAGAACAGAAACAGCAGGCATGCGTCTGCTCTGCTCACAATATGCCCATAGTTTTTCTCATGTCTATAAAAAGCAGTTGTTTTTTGATCTCAGTCTTTAATAATGGTTTCTTTCTGGCTAGGCAAGCAGTTTCTCCACAGTCCACTCTGCTGGGGCCTTCTGCAGCCTGTGCTGTGTTGATAATAAATTTTGCTGATCAGTGTAGATTGCACTTTCCACTGATGTATTTCTCATTAGTGCATGTGCACATGGATATTCCTGTGTGTGCATCTTTCATGTTACATTTATGCATGCATGTGAGCTGCTATCCCGTATTACTCTCTGCAGATTCCCCGCTACATTCTTACGCTGCATGAACTTCTGGCCCACACACCCCATGAACATATAGAGAGAAACAGTCTGGACTATGCCAAATCTAAGCTGGAGGAGCTTTCCAGGTAATTTCAGATAATTAATTGGGATATGTGCGCTTATTTTCAGAAGTTGGAGAAAAAACATTTAAGTTTTGTTCTTTAATCACAATAGTGTATTTCTGGCATTTTTTATGGAAACCTAGCAGGAGCAAATTATAAATATTATATAGGGCCAGTTCTCTTGATTTCTGTTGTTTGTCTTTCAATGTTTTTCCTCTCATAAATACTGTACATGGATTTTTTTAAAGTTATGGAATATTATTAATGAGTTTCAAGTTGTTTTTTTGCCTGGGTAATGTGTTCAAGCTTCCAGAATTCCAATACTTGCAACACAAAAAAACGTAAACTGTGTGTATCCTTATAGACAGCAAAAATACATGAAAATCATTTACCGTTGCTTGTGACTAAATTTACTGTTATTTCTAATGTATAATGTTCTTCTTTTGAAAATAAAGCCTATGTCACTGGACAACTTTTATAGAAATAGTACAGAAAAAGTCAGGAAGATGATACAGAACCTAGGAAAGAATCCCATTAAAATGTGCTTATTTCCATATGGTCAAATGAGGATGATGAAATGTCCCCTTTCTACAGAATTATGCATGATGAAGTCAGCGAGACCGAAAACATCAGGAAGAACCTGGCTATAGAACGCATGATTGTGGAGGGCTGTGAGATTCTCCTCGACACAAGCCAGACATTTGTCAGACAAGGTATCTCCTGTCATATCTTATTGTTCAGATCTCAGCAAGGAAAGGCTCTTCCACAGAAAAGCCGAACTACAACAGAAAAGAATGTGCTGAGAACCAGATCTTACGTCTCTAGTCCTATATGGAGGGAGCCAAGTTACTCTCTCTTTCCCTCTGACGGATCAATATGTTTCCTTCAAGGGGAGAGTCTTCAATGTGTTCATTTCAATCTGTAATTGCACTTCTGATAAGAAAACTAAAGGTTGGACTGTAAATGCCCTCCATCCCCATAGGTCTTGGCGAATGAAGGAAAGGAAAAACAAATTCAAGATTATTTAATTCAGTATCTTAAGCAACTGTATGGATATGTGGAAAAAAGGCATAGCCACCAATATGATATTGTGATATTGATAACTTTTTTCATTTGCTATATTTTTCGACTGTCTCTTTTTTTTGTTCCTGTATTTCTGTTTACATTGTGTGTTTACTCCCTTTCCATTTACATACGTGCTTCATACGCTTTTTTTGTCCCCCTCCTCTTTCTATTTGCAAACACTCTATTTCCACACAGGGTCACTTATCCAGGTACCAATGAGTGAGAAGGGTAAGATCACCCGTGGGCGACTGGGCTCTCTGTCTCTGAAGAAGGAGGGGGAGAGGCAGTGTTTCCTCTTCTCCAAGCATTTAATTATCTGCACCAGGGGTTCTGGAGGAAAGCTTCATCTCACCAAGGTGGGCCATTGCTACCTAGCTAGCAGTGGGATAGCATCTTATGTCAAACACTGTGGTCAGTGGGTATTTTGGTATTTTGGGACCCAGAAAAGTTCAGAAGCCCCCAAATGAAGCTATTTCACATTGTTGCAGGGTACCTGTTATGAATTCTTTGGGTTATGGTTTAAGATTTAAACCAACCTTAATTTATTTCTACTTGTGTGTATTGGAAACAAGTTGTGAACACAGCATTCACTCTTCTATCTTCCGATATGCTTTGTCTGCTTTTGAGTGTAACAGGGGTTGCTGGAACTTATCACAGCTGATTTACGGGTGACAGGCAGGGGACACTCCAGGAATTACACCAGTGCACTGCAAAGCCATGCTAAAGACAAACAGCCACTCACGTACTCACTCACACCTATGGGCAATTTGAAACGATTCACCTAAATTGCATGTTTAAGGGGTGGGAAGGAGCTGGAGAACCCGGAGAGAACCCCCGCGGACACGGGGAGAGCATACAAACTTCGCACAGAAAGGACTCAAACCCAGAGCTATCCACTGCGCCACCAAGCCGCCTGAACACAACATTGATCTTGTTTTTATTGTTGTTGTTGTTGTGTAGCACTTGGACACTGTTTCAGCAATATAAAGTGTGTTGCAAAGAAAAAAAAAATCTTTATAACATGAGACTCGTAGCTCTGCAGATCGAATTTAAGAAAGCTGAGGTTGATCTTGAAAAATGAACAAAAACCATTGAAGGTTTTAATTAAGGTATAAAATGCTGTTCATATTCCTGAGCCTCCTCATTTAATATGAGCAGTAGAAATTCACTTTAGACTTTTACACAATTACATCTGTTTCTGATGTAAATGTTCTACCAGCTGAGACCATTTTTAACTTCAGAATTCTGTGGCAGTTAAAGAAAACCTTGTTATAAATGTGTGGTAGGTTCTGAAGTGCTATGACATACTGACTCAAATAAGGTAGGTGTTAAGGACCTACTGTACATATATATGAATGCATGTCTCTTGTATGCTCTTTGCAGAATGGAGTGGTCTCACTTATAGACTGCACTCTCATGGAGGACACAGAGGGGACTGATGATGAGTGTGAGCTTCAAGAGTTATATCTACTATGTGTCATAATGCATGTAATTTAGAAGTATATACATCAGAATTTATTACAAAGGTATCCATTATTATTATTTGATAATTAGAAAAAAGTTAAATATAATTTTTCCAATATAGTGTCATACAATTAATGTAGGCTAAGTAAAGTTCAAACGACCTGTTGCATATTTCTTAGTGAAATGTTCTTTCAGTGTTTCTTTGTGTGTGCATTACAAACTTTATGTAGTTTTATGTACAGAGATGTGTAGAAAAAAAATACACAAATTTATGTCTATTTCCTGCTTCTTCCTCTCAGCCAAATCAGACAAAAGTGGCCAAGACATGGAGCACCTGGACTTCAAGATTGTTGTGGAGCCAAAGGACAGCCAGTCGTTCACAGTCATCCTGGTGGCCTCCTCTAGGCAGGAGAAGTCTGCATGGACCAGTGATATCAGCCAGGCACGTCAACATGAATCACAGTCTCCGGTGGTCAGACAAGGATGTCAGCAGAAAGCCTGCATGTCACCAAACTCACATCTCCACTGTCCTCTTTGTTTACTTCTGCTATATCTGTTCTACAGTGCGTAGACAACATCCGCTGCAACGGGCTGATGATGAATGCCTTTGAGGACAACTCCAAAGTCACAGTGCCACAGATGATCAAGTAAGGTTTGATCAGAGTGTGTGTGTGTGTGTGTGTGTGTGTGTGTTTGTGTGTGTGTGTGTGTGTGTGTGTGTGTGTGTGTGTGTGTGTGTTTGTGTGAGCAACTACATATATAATTCTTTGTAGCTTCACTTTGCAATATTTCTCTCTAAACATCTTCTATCCCGAGCAGGTCAGATTCGAGTCTGTACTGTGACGACGTGGACATCCGCTTCAGCAAAATGATGAACTCCTGCAAGGTGCTGCAGATCCGCTACGCCAGCGTGGAGCGCCTGCTGGAGAGACTGACCGATCTCCGGTTCCTCTCCATTGACTTCCTCAACACCTTCCTGCACTCCTATCGCGTGTTCACCACGGCTGATGTGGTGCTAGACAAACTCATTACCATCTACAAAAAGCCTATCAGTGCTATCCCTGCACGGTGAGTCACACTGCAGTTGGACCAACGAGCTAAATTTTTGGTTTTGTTTATTCTAAGTTCATCATATGGTTCCCCATTTCTAATCATTTGCTTTTTTTTCTGAGCAAAATAACAGATTCAATTATCAAAATGAGCCTGATGCTTCATGTAATTCAAAGTTTTCCCATCCACTCCTTAGTACTTGCATAGTAGTCACAGGGTTATGGACTGAACCTTTACGTTCAACCACAGCTGTACACATCTGGTAATTTATGCAGTGACTTAGGAAGAGACAAGTTACAGTAAATAAGAACGTTGATTACTTTAGATGATATATGATACGTTGCTCTCTATGGTATGAATTATTATTTTATCAGGGAAAAAGTATTTCATCCTTGTTTTTGGGAGCTTGATGGTTCCTGATAATGGACAGGGTTAGATGGAGGCAATTGATTCGCTGTGGCGACCCCTGAAGGGAAAAGCCGAAAGGAAAAGAAGAAGAAGATGGTTCCTGATAATATAGAAATAGTTAATGAAATTTGAAGGGGGCTATGATATTATCTGATCTTGGAAGGCTGCCTTGTCATTCTGGGTAATCAGTGACATTCACAACTGGAGTAATCGTAGATCATCTTCCTCTGGTTCATCAAAATCTTCACTTTCTTCTACCAACGAGTCATTATGACTAGACAGACGCTGCCGAAAAAGCATTAAAATACTGTCATACTTTGTCTACATCCACCCACCAGCACTCTCTCTCTCTCTCTCTAACATGATCAAACCTGATATGGTTCTTTTTGCCAGTGAAACAGAATTATTCAAATTTAAACAGGTTAAAAAGTTAGTTTTATCTTACCATCTGCAGGCACTGTGCTCATCCTGGCTTTGGTTCCTGAAGGGATTACACCACTCCCAAACAAAAACTCAAAAGCCATTTCACTCCCACATTTGATTGGTCACAGATTTCGAATTAGAATTTTTATGTGATGCTTTTTTTTCAAGTGTGATGACAAGAAACGTGATTTGTTGGATGGATGGATGGATGGATGGATGGATGGATGGATGGATGGATGGATGGATGGATGGATGGATGGATGGATGGATGGATGGATGGATGGATGGATGGACAGACAGGCAGATAAATAGATAACATGGCTGACTGGTATTCATTTTAGAGTAGTGATTTATGCAAACGTGACTTATTCCAGTCACGTTTGAAGATCTGTGTATGTATTTATCTTTGTCCAGTCTCTCCTGCCTGCCTGAAAGTGTCTCTACTGGTCTCTGTTACTCTCTGGCAACCAACCTGCAGGACCCCTCCCCTCCTCTCCGTTTCCTCCCTCCCACTCCCACTCTTCCTGTCTGTAAAATATCCATCGTGTAAAATATTGATGGAGGGCTGTATTTCAGATCACGGGGAGCTCCCCATGCCTACGCCCTGCAGCATGCTCTCCCGTGGCACTTGTCATGTCAGTGAGAGACACCTACACTCGGCTGCTTGTGTCAGCAGTGGCCATGCGCACTATCACTCTCTGTGCTATTTATGGGAACCCGTGAGGTCGCAGGAGGGTGGCAGGGAGTGGGAGAGTTTTTCTGCAACACTGCAGCTTGTATCCTGCTCTAAAATGACAAGACGCAGCTGCAAAGAGACTTCTGGTTGCTGGGCTGACTGGGTTTGCATAAATAATTCAGTTGTGTATTTAGCTAAGCTCTCGAAAATATAGATAGTTACCAAATGTCAAAGGAAAACATATTCCTATGTCCTATATTGAAATGCATATATCTTCCCTTGATGCAGATCCCTGGAGTTATTTTTTGCCAGCAGTCAGAACAGTAAACTCCTCTATGGAGAACCTCCCAGCTCCCCCAGGGCCAGCAGAAAGTTCTCTTCACCTCCTCCTCTCGCTATTGCCAAGAATTCCTCCCCCAACCGGCGGCGCAAACTCTCCCTCAACATCCCCATCATCACTGGGGGCAAAGCTCTTGACCTGGCTGCCCTCAGCTGCTCCTCAAATGGCTATGCAAGCATGTACTCATCCATGTCCCCATTCAGCAAGACCACCTTGGACATCAACAAGCTGTATGTGTCTAGCCCTATTGCAAGCAAAATCCCTGATGAAGCAGAGGACAAGAAGGACAAGATGGAGGATTCGCCAATGTCCAAACAAGGTAACAAATCAAAAATAAGCAAATTATTCTCATTTTGAATAGCTGTACTGATGCTTTACCTGTAATTTGTTATGGTACAGATCTGTCTGTGAGGGAAGAAAGTGACAATGATCCGAATCAGAGTGATGATGGGGATGCAGAAGCCTCTCCCACCAAGTCACCAACCACCCCAAAAAATGTCAAATGCAAAAACTCCTCAGGTACAGTACATTGTGTCCTAGATATGTGCAGTGATATAATTATGACTCGGTAGCGTCATATCCAGGCTTTTGAATTGCACACTGAATATCACTTTTACAGTGCCTCAGCCAGTTAGTTCCTCACTGAGCTTTCCACAGTGTTTCATCTGACCACAGCAATGCATTGCATAATACAAAAAAACTAAATATGTAAATAGATGTTGCTCATGATAATGAGGGGAAAGCTTGGCGTCAGTAGGTGTAAAGAAAACTTTTGTCATAGCAACCACATCAAGAGCGTGTTTTCCCTTCTGCCCCCAGAAATGAGCCTGCTTCACAAAAGAGCCAGGATCATTTCTGCTGCATAAACCTTCACGAAAGATATCTTTTAAAATAATGGCTTGTCCAAAGTGACAAATTAACTGAAATTGTGAAGCAGCAGTGTGGGGATTGAGCTGCTTCTGGTTCCCAAAATTTGAACACAACAGACTGCAGAGAATCTGTTGATTCCTCTGTTATGCTGATATTTGGTGGCTATATTTAGCTGCAACCATCTTGAATATCAAAGCCTCTTGCAAAGTAAAGTCTGGAGGAAACAATCCAGATGGTCTCTAGTGCCCCCCAGTGGAGATTTTCTGGAGAAGAAGGAGGCCATTCTGGTGACTAGACCATATACACTGCAGTATAAGTATTTTAAAACCAGTCCAGATTTATTTCTCTCAAAAGACTTCACTTGTTCTATTTATATGCCACCAAAATTATTTATTTTGCCAGTGTCCAGTGGGTCATTTTCTCTTCTTGTCTCTCTAGAATTCTCATTGTTCACTTACAACAATGGCATGGTGATGTCCTCGTGTAGAGAGCTAGATAACAACCGCAGCGCCTTGTCTGCTGCCTCAGCCTTTGCCATAGCTACAGCCGGAGCCAATGAGGGCACACCTACCAAGGAAAAGTATCGGCGGATGTCCCTCGCCAGTACCGGTATACACAAAATCTTTTCCTCACAAATTTTGGATTTGTGGTTTCTGTGAACATTGTTCTCCTGTTTGCCAGGCCTGTATATATTGTAGTGATGAGCTTAAAGTGGAAAACTCTTTAATGGACCTCGTTTCCTTCAGGCTTCCCAACAGATCAGAGAAATGGAGACAAAGAGTTTGTGATCAGACGAGCAGCAACCAACAGAGTTCTGAACGTCCTGAGGCACTGGGTGTCCAAACACTCCCCGGTAAAATGTCCCAACACAACTCATGAAACATCCTTAATTATCACTGTATATTGAAGACATTCATACAAACAATTCCTTCATTGCATCCCATGTGTTTCAGTGAGTCCATGTTTGCAGTAGAAAAATATTTATATTTCAGTAGTTTGTGTGAGAACATTTCAGTTGTGTGTGTGACAGTATTTCAGTAGTGTGTGTAAGAACATTTCAGAAGTGTGTGTGACAGTATTTCAGTAGTGTAAGAACATTTCAGTAGTGTTTATGAATGGTATGTTTTGAATTATGTCCCAGATGGCTTCTCATAGCTTTGGTTGTAAATTGCAAATTCTAAATCGGCTGTACGCATGTATTTATGTTTGACTGAATCCCTCTTCTCTGTGGGACAAATAATGGTGTCTATTATCTTATCTTATAGCCAGAGCCAAAGATAACAGCACCAAACAAGATAGTGTTTAAGAGTTTGCCGTTAAGTATGATTCACGACTGTGGTCCTTTGCTGTGTGTTCCTTCCATTTTAAGTATTTTATTACATGTTAGTTTGATTTGTAGTGTATACATGGTATGAAATTCAGAATAAGAAGGAGGAATTAATCTCTATGTTGTATGAGGTAGAGCATTACCAAAATTAAAAAAAAATGTTGAAAACAAATCTACAAAGCAAACAATTTCAAAAGGTGATGATTTAAAATATGTATAGATGTTATCTAAAGTAATTGTTTTTATTAAGTTTAGCTTTCAATCCATTGTTTGCGTGCTGACTGTCCCTCTGCAGGACTTTGAGACCAATAACGAGTTGAAGACAAAAGGTATTGCCTTCCTGGAAGAAGTGATGCATGACCCTGAGCTGCTGACCCAGGAGAGGAAAGCAGCAGCCAACATCATCAGGTGTTGTGTTTGATTGCGGGACTGTGTGTGTGTGTGTGTGTGTGTGTGTGTGTGTGTGTGTGTGTGTGTGTGTGTGTGTGTGTGTGTGTGTGTGTGTGTGTGTGTGTGTGTGTGTGTGTGTGTGTGTGTGTGTGTGTGTGTACAAATTCAACTGTTCTTTTACTATCTGTCAGGACTCTAACTCAGGAAGACCATGGGGACAATCAGATTACTCTTGAAGATGCAACACAGCTGGTGAGTGTGTTTTGTGTCTGACTGATATACAAATGTACAAATGTTTATATATCAATGCAGGGCAACCACAAACACAATATGAGGACACACTGGCCACAAGGCTGCAACAAACATATTAAATCTGCTGATATAAAAGACAAAGAAACCCAATGTATTCACATTTGAGACACACACAGAGTCAAATGTAGTATTACTGCTTAAAAACAAAGAACTTGTCAATATTTGTGTTCGAACTATATTTGACAGTATTTTTGCTCAAATCCATGTTAGTAGAGGAGAATGTTTACAGTAGTGAAGTGAACTAAGGTCTTGTATGTATAGCTCTCTTTCAAAAGAAAAGGTAAAAATCAAAATCAGTGAATCGTCACCCAGTCTAAATTAAGTTTGACACACAGGTGATGCATTTAGTTTGTCAATGATGGTACATATTGGAAAAGTTCATTTTCATTTTGTCTTGTGGACCCTAGGTGGAAGGAGGGAAGGCTGATCCCTTTGAGAGTCACTCTGCACTGGAGATTGCAGAACAGCTGACTTTGCTAGACCACCTGGTCTTTAAAGACATCCCATACGAGTGAGTAACATCTCATTTCGGCTGTAGGCATCCATGAGGACCACTCCTTTCTTTCTGTTAATCTTTTCTCCTTACAGGGAGTTTTTTGGTCAAGGCTGGATGAAGAATGACAAAAATGAGAAGACACCATATATCATGAGAACAACAAAGCACTTCAATGATGTATGTTCCTCGCCCAAAGCTTTCTTAGAAGTCTGGCCACAATTGTCATTGTTGTCAAGGGCTAATTCTTATTACTCTCTTCCCTCTTCCAGATAAGTAATCTCATTGCCACAGAGATTCTACGCTGTGAGGATGTGGTGACTCGAGTAGCGGTCATTGAGAAATGGGTGGCTGTGGCCGACATCTGTCGCTGTCTCCACAACTACAACGCTGTGCTGGAGATCACCTCCTCCCTCAACCGCAGCTCTGTCTTCCGCCTGAAGAAGACCTGGCTCAAGGTTTCCAAACAGGTTTGCATCATCCAGTGTATTGTCAGTTAAGATTTTCCTCCAAATGTGCGTAGTGTGATCAATTATTTTAAAATTTGATCACGTTTTCTTACAGACAAAAGCATTGATTGATAAGCTGCAGAAGCTAGTTTCCTCAGATGGGAGGTTCAAAAACCTAAGAGAAGCTCTGAAGAAGTGAGTTCACGTCAAGGACCTGTCCTTCAACTGATAAAGGAAACATGACAAACAAGTAGATCATGCACGTTTTCTTTCCCCACTAGCTGTGATCCTCCCTGCGTGCCCTATCTGGGTATGTATCTCACTGACCTAGCCTTTATCGAGGAGGGAACGCCAAACTACACAGAAGACAACTTGGTCAACTTCTCAAAGATGAGAATGGTTAGACGATGTGTCCTATCATTTGACAGACTTTTTGAAAATAGACATTTTAAAGGAGAATCAAACATTCTGTTTTTCATTCTCTTTTCAGATTTCTCACATCATCAGAGAAATCAGACAGTTTCAGCAAACAGCATATAAGATTGAACTACAACCAAAGGTAAATCAACACTAGCGGGGTGTGACCACGATGTCACTTGACAAATGATATGTTTGTTTCACCTTTTCAACCACTACTTTTACTACTTCTACATCCTTGTTTCTTTATGTTTTAATGCATGTAATTATTCTAATATTTGACTGTATTGTTTTAAATTTTTGCATGTTTTATTTTCTTTGATTATTTTATTTAACTGTAAAGTGACCTGGGACATTGATAATGGATTTGCAATCTTATAGACATGATCAGTTTATTTGTTGCAATTTGCAAAACTAAGCTCGAAACATTATTATACTTTATATTTTTGTTTAGGGGTTTGGGCTTTTTTTGTGTTGTTATTTTGTGAATTGCTGAATAAAAGAGAAAATAGAAAGTCACTCAATAGTTTACCTGGTCATGGTAAACATAATTCTACAGGAAATTATGTAAGAAGTTATTTAAAAGGAAAAATACACATTAGCAAAACACAATAATTGCTGTGTAACTAATTTTATGTTATATGCGCTTTATTTTCAGGTAGCCCAGTATCTTCTGGATAAGAGCTTTGTTCTGGATGAAGAAAGCATGTACGAAGCCTCACTCAGAATTGAGCCTAAAGTGTCTAACTGATTATTCCTTTGTTAATACGACACATCAGTTAAAATATACATTAACTTTTGTATAGATGTATATGTTTAAGATATTTTCTCTTATGTACAGTAGTTGTTTAATGACAGTGAAGATTTTGGTGTATATTTTTTGTTTGTTAATTTTGCCATGTTGCCAACTCTAAGATTTTTTTGTAGTTTCTTTCTTTGAAGTGTTTCCTGCATAATAACAGAGGTCACTTTGGTGTACACGGCTGTGCTTTCTTAGTGACTAATGACATTATTTTGCATCATCACATACTGTGTTGACTTTGCACTTTCCCAGCACTCGTGCTTGTTGGTTGTTGTTACCCTTGCTTGAGTTTTATCTGTGACTGAGTTTCTCTGCAACCAATGTAGCATTGTAAAGATATAACTGCAAAATATCAGGTAAAAGATTTTAGAAGACATTACTGCATTCAAGTGATCAATGGAGTAGAAAGCAACGTATCTGAGATATAACTGTCTCTGTGCTTCCCTAACCAAAACAAGAGGTGATTGTTTCTCCATCTCTGCTCACCACTCTAAAGTCAGGGGTTCCCAGTCTTTTTTTGTGTGTTGCACTGTGGAACATTTTTATATTGGGCAAATACTTAAAAAAAACTTACTAATACTCAATGCTTAATGTGTTGATGACAGTTTAATATTTCATTTAGAACATGCCACTTATTCTTAACAGTTCTTTATGCCAGATGCCAAATTCTGCTTGCTAACATTTTTATGCTTTCATTTTCTTTGTTTGGCACGTTAGCATGCAATATGCTGATTACAACAAAACACGAAGTTTTGTTCACCTGTCGTTGACGGGATGTGTCTTCTTTAGCCGGTATTTGATAACAAAGAAAAGTATCAGATCAATTTCCATTTTGACACAGTGTTGGTGCTTGATGAAAAGACAGGATAGTCATTGTTATAATACTTAACCCTGAGAAGGATATGATTCGTGTTTTATAAGTCTAAAGCGTTGCTATCTCTAGATGCATATCATTAACATAATTATATATATATATATTGTTTCAGGATATATACGTCATTCTTTTGAAGTTTTTTGTTTGTTTTTTCAGTCATAGGCCTACAGTTTCGCTGCCTGAAAGCTGGTAGCACTACTCAGAGGTCGGGAACCTCTGATCTATGTATGTTTGTTAATGCAAAACTAATGTAATTTGAGTACTTTTTAAATTTTTTTTCTAAAGTGCGAATCTCCTTTTTTACATAAGGTGTGGAAACTCACCTTATAATTTTTTTTTTTTTCAGCTAAGCTGTATAACATACAGTGATTTCTTTATATTGCTGTGAATTAATGTGCGTGATTAGTCATCTGAATTCACTGTCACACTTAAAATACATTAGTACAGAGCAGTAACTTCTCATTATGTTAAAATTTCAAGTTACTTTGTTCTTATTTCAACTCATAAAAAAATCACATGCAATGGAAAGTGTTGTACCTTCAGGTTCGGCGATATTTCTGTAGAGTAAAGGGTTCTTGCTCTTTTTTGTCAATTAAAGACAATCTGTCCTTTTTGCTGTTCCAGTGATTGTGGAACGTGACTGTATATCAATCTGTTATATGCATTGCTGTTTAAAAACTATGATAAAAAAAATGTATGTGAATGACCTCTGCCTGCAGCATTCAAACACTATTTTTGTAGTAGTTAAGAGAGAGTGACCTGGTCTTTATATGAAACGGGATAGTATTTTGTACTTTGTTGTTAATTCACCTCACAGAGCTGTGCTGTACATTTTGTACATGCAACCCTGCATATTTCTCGATGTGGAACAGTGTAATCCTTTAAAAGAAATGTTGTATCTCAAGCTTACACACAAAATGCTATGACAGTGTGGTCCTGAAACCATGACTTAGAGGTAGGAGACAACTTCAAAGTGTTTTGCATTTATACTGTAATCCTGTCTATAACCATTTCTGTTAGCAGGAATATAGTAAAGTAGTGCTTATTCTGTGAATATTTGTATGTATTTTTACTATATATGTACAGTACCCTTTTGAAGCTCATATGGCAGGCATGCAACACCTTCACAGACAGAATAAGACTATATTCTACAGTATACACTTATACATGTACATACTATTATAAGGTATATAAACAAATAAACAATTTGCTGTTAGCAATACCCAGTGGTATGAAAATTATCTTTCAACCCTTGTGTTTCCACATCTTAAAAAATATTCCCAATTTTGTAAGAAAACAAATGAAAAGTAAACAAAAGAAAACAGATGATGATGATGATGATGATGATGATGATAATGATAGCGATGATGATGATGACGATAATTATAATAATTATAAAAAAAATAATTATAAAAAAAAGTATATGTTTCCCAGTTACCTCTTGCTAATAAATTCATTTTATATCAGGATCATTTTGTCTCAAGTGTTTTTGTAGTTCATCTATCAGTGGCATCAAGCTTACTCAGAGTGGAGCAAAACATGACATGACAATATTTATTATCACCGGCATCCCTGTATCCCAGCAAGCTACAGTGGACAAAAACGAAAAACACGAGGCATTATCTGAAAGAAGAAGATGTGAACGTTTTCAGAACTAATGTACATTTGTGATATTTAGTCATAAGTTAAAATACATTGTGTTTCTGTGATGGAATAAAAATATCACGATGAGATGTTTCTCTGAAAATTTTCACAATTAAGCAAAAAACATTTTCTAACTGGAAATAATTATTATCCTCATTTTGTTATCAAGCTCACGGGAGAGGAAGTAGCAAGGTGCGCACAAGCTGTGGCGCAGGCAAATCAAGGGCAGTGGATGACGTGGGAAGGAGTAGAGAAGAGAAAGATCTCCTGGAAAGAACTGTGGGAGATGGAGACATCCAGGGTGAGCTTTACCGTCAGGGCGGCCTATGATGTTTTGCCCTCTCCTGCAAACCTAAGTCAGGTATGGCGAAGACCCCGTGTGCCCTCTATGTCCAAGTCCAGCAACATCTTGTGTCACAACCAGGTGCTAAGGTGTTGTTGGGAATTTCCATTTAACTATGGAAATAACCACAAAACGCATCTGCTTACACAGACATACAGTACCTTGCGAAAGTATTGGCCCCCCAAGAACTTTTTGACATTTTGGCACATTTCAGGCTTTAAACTTTGAGATAACAAACTGAAAATGTTTTTCAAGAATCAACAACATGTGAGACACAATCATGAAGTGGAACCAAATTTAGTCCTTTGTCTACCACATAATTTTCTAAACATAGAAGTACAGACCACGCACAACGCATAGATAACTGATACACGGGAGGCTGAGTACCGGGTCAGATAGGAAAAAATTTTTGTACAGCCAAGGATCCCAACAAATGTCTCCAAAATCAAATCCCAGTATGTTCCAAAGAAGACTAAATTAATGTGCAGTATTCTGCTATGTGCACAGTATGTTGTCATATAGAAAATTTCAATTTGGTAAGTCTTCATCACAGTTACCAGCAGTGAAACACCTCCACATCCTCAAACCATCAGGAGCACCCGGTGTGGCATAAGCGGTTCATCCCAGCAAAGGACAGATCTGGTAAATGTGATTTGTTTATTCCTGGTTGGATAGTTAGTCATTAGTTGGTAAGTTTAACATTATCTTGCCTTTTGTTACTTGCTTAACAGGATCCTAAAACTGGCAGAGATGAAAAAACACTTGAATTTGTCATTGCAATGACTCTGCAAGTGGATGGGGAGCAAGACGAGAATGAAAATTTTATTTTTTACTTGTCAGAAGACTTCTGAACTTGTTCCATCTTCTTTTAAAACTGCTAAACGCCTTTGATGTATGAGTCTTCTTAAAATTAAATATTATTGTTATTTTTCAAATATTTAATCACAACTCGTTTCACTACCACTTCCATGGTCTTCATCACAACTAACTATTAACAGTAACGGTAGTGACTAGTACCATAACTGCTATGAGTACAGAGCTTTTACAGCCACTTACAGCCTTTAAGTGGGGATAAACCTGAGAGTGAATCCCTGAAAGGCTCTAGTCTCGTCACATTTTACTAACTAGCTTAGTACTGCATAATAATAATTTATCCAAATCCCACATGAAATAGTCTAATATTTTGACAGACGTTTTTCTATAACTTCTTGAGCTCTAGTCCACAATAATTATCATTAAAATGTATAAACATTTCTAATAAAATATATTGAGCATGAGTACTTAATACCCCCCCCCCCACTAACTGGAGGTAACAGGTAATACGGTATTAAGGTCCTTGTAACGTGTTTAACACTTTATTCATAGAAAAGAACTCCAACACAAATCAATATAAAATGGTAGTAGCGTTACATAAATAGTAATAAATTCTCACTTTATAGACAGTAGCTCAAGAAGTTGCAGAAAAAAAATTACTAATTAAAAAAACAAGTGATGATAAGCTATCATCACTGGAAATACATTTTCGTAATCAGTAGCACAAAGAGGTAACAAACACTTTCAGTCTTCCCGCTCAGAATGACGCAGTGCCAATTTCATAACACTACATTACCCAGGATCCTCTCGTGTGCTCGTGTGGAAGGGCTCGATTGTTGGCGGTAACTTTGCTTATGGTTCGGGAGAGGCAGATAAAGCGATAACAATTTATGAGAGGTATTAAAGTTCAGAAAGAAGAAATATAGCCCAGCAGTGAGACTTGTAGCTTAAAGTTTCAACGTGTCCTGCGAGCAATGGAGAGAAAACTGACAACTTCGTGAACAGGGATTGGTGTACGAAAAGCTAACGTTTTCTCTTTCTTCACAACAATGTCTATTCTTCCACAAAATAACTTGAAGGAACAGCTGGCAAGGCACAGCAATGCAGCTCAAAGCAAGCTGACGCTAGCGAAACCCAAACCGGGGTAAGTGTCGCTAGCTGCCTCTATCACAGCAGATGGCTAGCTAGCAGATAGCATTGAAGCTTCAGATATGCTAACATGAATAATAGACATGCTGTTTTTGCTAGCTGTGAACATCAGTGAGATAGATTCACTCTGGAGTAACTAATAATTCTATTTGTCTGACAAGGAGTTGTTGAAATAGGCGATTTGTAACAATATAAATAAACTAATATGATAGCGGTCTTACAGCCTGTGTGATAGTAGCCACGTAATGTCATTAATAAACTTTGACATTTAACTAAAGTACAAATAAACTGGGTGCGTCTTAATTTACAAAAATATGTACATAGAAGCTTTCAAAGGATTAACGAAATAAATGGCTACAAATGGCGGTAGCTAATAAAAAATTTTGTCAGTCTACGTGAAATAGATATATATAAGATGTTATAGAGAATATTACATTATTATATTGTACAGTTAAAGTAATTGATAGCTCATTTGCTCAACTAATGTATAAACTATTACATACAGATAGTAATTTGTACAAACGAAATATTAAAGAAAGTCAATAATGATTTCTCAGTCTCACCTGAAATCATCCCTTATAGTTACTTATCTAAAATAAGATCCTATATTACAAATCGATGAATTCATGAATCAGAAAGCCAAGAGTTTCTTCATACAATTTGTTGCTACATCCATGGTTCCACTTGCTGCCATCAGTTGGTTTGTTTATCAGACAGGATTATGCAAAAAAAACAATCTGAAAAGCAAATGAATTTCTCAAATCTTATATTTCTAGATGAATGGTATTACACCATGTCTCTTTACTTTAGAATTGTGTATTCAAAATGTCACAATTTGTTATTTTTCAGGGCTTTTTCTTTCAAAAAGAAACCCCCATCAAGTACAACCAAGGTGGAAGTCCCAGCCAAGGTAATCAGTTCTCCTGTTTTAGCAAACAGGAATGTCAATATCTCTCAGAACCGTTTTGTGACTAAATCTCCTCTGACATTTTCAAACAAGCTTGAGAGACCTCAGAAATCCCATATCAACACATTCTTTCCTGTAAGTTCAAAAGTCAAGTCGGATGCATTCAGTCCAGCTGGTGAATGCGCTACTGCAGGACAGACTTCTCCAGCAGCGTCTGCTACTAAGGTGTCTATAAATCCAGCTAGATCTTGCATCCAGTCTAAAAGCGTTTTACAGTGCAATAACAAAAATCTGGATGATTCATTGGGATTCTCCATGGACGACTGGGATGATTGTGATGACTTTGAAGCTCCTACCAAAGCAAAACATGGCTGTCTCGTTTCTGAAATATCAGGGAAGAGAACAAAGTTAGTGTCTTCAAGTGAAGGAGCACAGTTCACAGGAGAACTATGCCATGATGTTGTTTCCATGACACCAGAGTCAAGAAATTGTTTTTCAAACAAAAATGGCCCTTCCGGTCAAGGAACGTCTTATCATGGATCAGAAGGATGGGAACATGGTGTCGATGAAGCTGCTTTTTCAACAGAACCTAGTTTGATTCCAGACCCACCACAGTGGGAACTTCAAGATTCTCCTGTTAAAAAGACCAGGCGACGTCCTCCTGCTCATCTGATATCTGTCATGAGTGACAGTGAAGAAGATAATGTTGAGCTTGAGTCTTTCAAAGGAACGACAGGTAACACTTTTTTGTTTGTTCTGAGCATTACGATTTTTCTTTTTGGTGTAATAAATATGTTGTTGGACAGAATTAGGTCTCACAAAACGAAATTATACTAAAACAAATATACAAAAGGCTAACCTGTTTTGTCTTTTAGAGACAAAGAAAAAATTGATTGACCCGAAGATAATAAAGCTTGATGACGACTCAGATCCTGGAGAAGACCTTGATTACATTCCCCCTTCTCCAACCCTGGACGAGATCTCTCTAGCGCTGCAAACAAGGTCAGCTATTTAAGTCTATTATGTATTTTACTTTTGTACAAGTACTGTGATTCTGTGTATTTTCAGTCATCAATGCCAGTGTGATCACAGTATGAGTTTCTTTGTTGAATGTTCCAATATCGCAGTCGGATAATATTGTTAGTTGTCAACCTCAACTCCCCATCAGGAAACTCGGAGCATCCATCAGAAATAAAAGCAGAACATATTTTCTCCTTAACCCTTTATAGTTGAATTACGTTGAAATTCAAAAAGTCAACCTTGGTGTTATTGAAAGACATATCAAAACTTTATTCCTGTTTGAACATTTTTTTTAATTTTCAATGTCATTTAGAAAGTCTAATTATCAAAAATATCTCTTGCCAAATAAAGGATTGAAGTCTCAGTAAAATGTTACGGCACACAGGACTGGAAAAAGATGATAATGGCCACATATTTATTGCACTTCATCAAGTACTTTCTGTTGAAGAGGAACATTCACACTCGTGCCTTTTTGGTTACTCATTTTACACCATCAAGACAACAAATGACGGCATGGAAACTTCTTTCAACAGTCCAGTCTTTACTCTTTGGACATGTTGTTACCAAGGTTCCACACCACATTTTAAATTTGTCTCATGGCAAAGTCTGCCTTGTGTTTTTTGTTTTGCATGGTAATAGATAAATGTGACTTACCAAGAGTTTTTTAAAAGGCAAATGGACCATGACTTTGCTGTTCTTTCAAACCGGTCCAGATCTGCTGGTACAGAATGCAGAGACAAATCTGTGGAATCAAAAGGACCTAGCAAAAAACCACATAATTGTTCTAATGACCACTCAAAACTGGAAACAAGTGAGTGTTGCGTTTTCCTTTGTGGATTGTATAATTTTGAAATATCCAATTAGGAGGCATTCCTTTGTGGCTGTTCATTGATTTAGTTGGGTTTTTTTTTCTGGTCATGTCCCAGATGAGCAACTCATCAATATAATGGAGACTATTTGCACCCTGGTTGATTCCATCCCTGAACATGAACTCATCAGTCTGTGTTGTGGAAGTGACCTTTTGTTGAAGAGGGCTCAGAGGTTTGTATAGTTTATCAGCTCCTTTATTTTTCACAATATTAAATTATGCCTCAGGAGGACTGTAGTCATGTGCCTTTCTTACACAGGAAAAGGATTCTTGCAACTGCTGGTGGATTGTTGAGGATGCAGCAGCCGGACAGCACTGTGATATCTGAGTCCAGTGTTAAAGAAAGGTCTTCTAGCTGTGATACATACAGTGCTATGTCATCCAGCTGCTCTGTGCCTCTGGACTCCAAGAAGCCTCTACAGATCAGGAGATCTTCTGTTATTTCTGTGGATTATGACTCTGATCGCTCTGGCAGTATTGTTAATGTTAAACCCATTGGCAGTGAACACAGCCAGGCAAAACATGTGGAAAATGACAGTGCCTGTGACTCTTCATTAGCCCACAGTCTAACAAATCCAGGTTTCGATGTCTCGAAGAAATCGAGCACCGACCTGGATGATTGTGATCTCTTCTACTCACCCAGGAAACCAGAGGCTGTCACTCAGACCAAATCTAAAGTCTCGCCTGCAGAAGACATAGAAACAGATGACTTTTATGAAGACAACTTTGACATAGATGACTTGAATGACTCGGATATCCCTGATTACTTTGATAAGCCCACAGCAGTATCAACACAAACACAAACAGTGAAAGAAGGCGGACCAAGCAGGTTTTCTTGGCCGATGAACCCAACAACACCGACCCAGGCACACAAACCCTCAAATGTCTGTTCCCCTGGTAGGTAAACTGAACAAGCCCGGGCTTGTATTTAGAACAATTCAGTTCAGTTAGAATTACAAAGCAAGCCATTTATATGTTGAAATTTATGTAGTAAGATTAAATTAATATTGTATTAAGATTAAATAATTATGAGTTCAAGTGATTAGCTATGTACGATGTACAGTATTGAAATTGCTTAATTTACGTGATCATCAGATGAATGCCGTCAGTTTTGGAACAATTGGTTTCACAAAATAAGTTAATTCAGTGATCTTGGATTTGGATTTTTTTTTTCTATTTACTATTTCCTATTGTCCGATACTTTATAAACTAAATTGTTTTTGATTAGTTAAGGAAACTGGCTTACTCATCAATAATTAGCACCAGCAGCTGAGGGTCAGTAGGTAAAGGGTTCTTCTCAAAGCGGTAATAACCTCACAAGTTTACTCAACAGCTTGTTGCTGTTTTGTTTATAGCGGACGTTAGTTTTCCCATACAACACTTCAACACACTGTCTACAACTGTTATAGTCAGACACAAACAAAAAGGTATTACGGGGGAAGTGAAACAATAATTCAGTTCAAACTGAAGAAGCCTCTTGTATACGAAGTGAAATATCTCCAAATATTTCAAGGAACGTCTTCTCAGGAATCAGAAGGATCCCTGATAAGACTTTGCTGCAGTGGGTTCAGTTGAATTTAGAAATTTTATGTGCAGCTGTTATTGTAAATTCAGCAATAAGAAAAATTACAATATTGCCTTTTCCCAAGGACAGCATGGACTATAAAAACTTAATTCAGTGTAAAGAGAAAATGCCCCCGATGTAGTCTAATATGGTTATCAAGCTGCTCTACCTGAGGAGAGATTAAGTTTACAACACTTCATGTTATATGGAATTAACTTTCCAAGTGTCTGTCCTTTTTCTACATTTTATTAATGCAATTCAATACTTTGTGTTTCAGAACCCACCTTCAGAAACCCGGTCCACGATCGCTTCAGAGGGTTCAATTTCCCACATTCACAGGAGATGATGAAGATCTTTCATAAGCGATTTGGTCTTCATCAATTCAGGTTCAATCAGCTCGAAGCAATCAATGCAACTCTTGAGGGAGAAGACACTTTTGTTTTGATGCCCACAGGTTAGCGATAAAAAGGTATGAACACAGATTTTATGTTTGCTTTGTGAAAAATTTACATTTGTCTGTGTCTAATTAATTGTAGGTGGTGGTAAAAGCCTTTGTTACCAGCTGCCTGCCTGTGTTTCACCAGGAGTCTCTGTGGTCATCTCTCCACTCAAGTCACTCATTGTCGACCAGATCCAGAAACTCACTACCCTGGATGTAAAGACTATCATTTTTGTTGTTCCATCACATCCAGGAAATATAATTTTATCACAGTATCAGTTCTTAATTTTTACATCACACATTTCAGATACCTGCAACGAGTCTGTCTGGTGACAAAAGTGACAGTGAAGCAGGAAGGATCTACATGCAACTCTCCAGGAAAGACCCGATCGTAAAACTGCTTTACGTCACTCCTGAAAAGGTGAGAAATGGAGTTGCATTCAATATGTTTTCTTAGAAATAAAGCGACAATGATTTTTACTCTCTTCCTCTTCAAGGTAAGTGCAAGTAACAAGCTGATCTCAGCCCTGCAGAACCTCTATGAACGAGGCCTTTTAACCCGGTTCATCATCGATGAAGCCCATTGTGTCAGTCAGGTGCGTTCTGCTGCTTTAAATGTGATCTGTAGCATTCTTTTACTCCTGTACCAGCCCTCCTGAATCACGCTGTGGCAATAAATCTTTCAGTGGGGCCACGATTTCCGTCCGGACTACAAGAAGTTGCACGAACTGCGTCAGAAGTTCCCCAAAGTGCCGATGATGGCCCTGACAGCCACAGCCACCCCCCGTGTTCAGAAAGACATCCTACACCAGCTAAATATGACTCGTCCACAGGTGTATGTACTCCATCTCGGAATCTTTCCCATTTTTAAGAGGTCTTTTTCAAACAACAGCGTTTTTTCGATCCCGTGTGTTTTCAGGTTTACCATGAGTTTCAATAGAACAAACCTGAAGTACGCCGTGCTTCCAAAGAAACCCAAAAAGGTGGACGAGGACTGCATCAGCTGGATCAAAAAGCACTACCCACGTAAGTAATTCAGAATTTTTTCGATATTGTTGTCACTGTTGTTTTGAAAATTTGCTTTTGTGGTCTACCAATTCTCCATACTGGTTTGTGCTGTCATTATATATAACTACTTGTGCTTGAGGATACTATTTAATGGAATAGGAAGGTCTCAAAATAAAAAAGGATGTAAAACATGTCATATAATGATTCCTTTTATAAGCCTGTTGTAGATAAAAAATGGCCACTTTTGAATCAAGCATGAGATTACAAACTATTCCAAATTTCCTTTCTGAGCCTGCATGTTTGCGTGTTGCAGGTGATTCTGGCATTGTTTACTGCCTCTCCCGGAATGACTGTGATGCCATGGCTGAGAGTCTGCAGAGAGCAGGGATATCAGCTCTGTCGTATCACGCTGGCTTAAGCGACAGAGACAGAGAGTATGTTCAGAGCAAGTGGATCAATCAGGACGGATGCCAGGTAAGATCACCACCCAACCACTGAAAGATTACTAATAGATGTTGCTTGATGCAAAGTACACTGTCCAAAGAATGGTAGCGTTTGACAAACCTTTTTTCAAGGGTATAAAAAGGCCACGTTACTTTGTGTCAGGTCATCTGTGCAACCATAGCCTTCGGCATGGGCATTGACAAGCCAGATGTTCGCTACGTGATCCACGCCAGTCTTCCTAAGTCAGTGGAGGGTTACTACCAGGAGTCTGGAAGAGCTGGCAGGGATGGTGAGATCTCTCACTGCATTCTCTTCTATTCCTACTCCGACGTCCATAGGATCAAACGGATCATCAGCAGTAAGTGGCAGAGTAATGGACGGTTCTTATAGAATGCAAAAGTTAAGTTTTGGTTTTATGTTTAGATTGTTATATTTGTACTGTATGTGTACAGTATATCTATATAAATTTCTATCATTCAAACCATGTTTAATTCTCAGATGTGTGACTGTACTTGAGCCATGTACACTCAGGTATATATGTGTGTATATATACAGTATATAATATATAATTTTATTTTTTTTATCACAGTGGACAGAGAAGGTGACAGAGAAACTAAGGCAACTCATTTCAACAACCTACACAGCATGGTGCACTTCTGTGAGAACACGATGGAGTGCAGAAGAATTCAGCTGCTTGCATACTTTGGGGAGCTGAAATTTAACAAAGGGTTCTGTAAGGAACACGCAGACGTCAGCTGTGACAACTGTGCCAAACCCAACGTAGGAATAATTTTCTGAATTGATGGTATTTCCACACTTTTCCAGCCCGTTTCTATATGCGCATCAAGGTTTCGATCTATCTGTGTGTAGCAATACAAGATGAAAGATGTTACCGAGGACGTGAAGAAGATCGCAAGGTTTGCACAGGAGAACTGTGAGAAAGTCGGAGCAAGGTTCAGAAAGACCGCTCAGCAAAACAGACTAACGCTAAATATGCTGGTGGATATCTTCATAGGTAAAGTTGTAATGAAAAATGTTTTGCTTACATAGACCTTAAGGGCCCTCTGAAGAGTTTCATTTGGGAATCATTTGTCTTCATCAGGTTCTAAATCTGCCAAGGTTCAGACAGGAATTTATGGGATTGGAGCAGCGTACTCCCGACACAATGCTGACCGTCTCTTCAAAAAACTGGTTCTGGACCACATCCTAGAGGAGGATCTCTACATCACTAACAACGGCCAAGCAGTTTCTTACATCTCTGCTGGTCCTAAAGCCATGAATGTGCTGTCAGGAAGCATGCAGGTAACAGGTCACTTGTAAAAGTAAAATAAGCGTGAAGAGGTGCATATATTAAGACATTATTCAATACAACGAATGGCACAGGTAGACTTCTATGAGACTGAGAGCGCATCAACCATCAGGAGACACAGAGCTGCTGAGGCTAACGTCTCCCAGAGACAGCAGAAGATCCTGGAGTGTCTAAGGGAGCTGACAGATCTGTGCAAGCGGCTGGGAAAAGCCTTTGGCATTCATTATTTCAACATTTTCTCGACAGCTACTTTGAAAAAGATTGCAGGTAATTTCTCATGTAATGTGACTGTCTTGAAAGTTACAATTGAGCATGAGTCAACACTTATTTTGTCATTTTTGTGTGTGTTTGTTTCAAATGAGCAGAGAAGCTTTCCCCTGACCCTGAGGTCCTGCTACAAATTGATGGGGTGACAGAAGACAAACTGGAGAAATATGGTGCTGAACTCATTCAGGTCCTAGAGAAATACTCTGAGTGGCAGCTGCCTGGTGAGAAACAAATCCTTTGGTTTTGCATAGCTTTTTGCACTTTGTTTCCATTTTTATCCTACGTATTGTGGTCTCAGATATTCTCTCGTCACTAGCAGAGGGGGCAGCTGACGACACAGGAGATGGCTGGATAGACACAACAGCAGGACGCACGCACAGGAATAATGACGAGGATAACACAGAGTCCTCCACCTACTTCCGCAATCAGACCTCACAGGGACAGAAGAGAAAGAAAGCTCCGTTTTTTAAGTATTCCAAGAAGAAGAAAGGAAATGGCAATACAAGTTATAACTTTAAAGGGTCTGTATTGTTTCACATTTTATCTTGTGTAATGTCATAAAAAGTAATATGCTTCTCCACATTAGTAAAACCTCATTTTTGCCCTATGTTTTCTTGTTATGTTTTACATTCAGCCGTGGTTCTGGCACCAATAAGTCGTGGTCATCCTCCGGCTCCAGAGGTGGATCAAAAGTTGCAGGACGAGGGTCCAGGAGCTCACCTCGAGATGCATCAGCAGGCAGCAGGCCCGGTCTGCTGGATATCCCGACCCCTCAAACCTATCAGAGACCTTTCTTGAAGCCAACTTTTTCATACCTGGATTAGACCTACTGTCTTGATTCGAAATTTATTATTACACTTTTTAGGATCACCAACTACATTTTATTGCTTCGAAATTTATGTTAACCTGTACAGTTTTTGGCACGGTGTCTGTCCAGATGAATGTTGTAAATTTTAAAATGCCTTTTAATGTACATGAAGATGTATATATTACTGTATTAAAGATAATTTGAAATTAAATAGAAAATAATGTTCTGAGCTACATTTGTTGTACCACAAAGCCACTCAGTCACAACGCATTTTTATTCAATATTTATTTCAAGTTTGAATAGTTTTATTTTATGGCACCAGTTACAAGGGACTATTGGAGAGACAATATTTGAAACTGACCTGTACAGAAGGTTACCTACAGTACAAACATGGCCTTGGAATGGATCAGACTGAACAAGAACTAGATTTGGCACATGGATTTAAATGTATTTATACTGCTGTGTATAATCGGTAATCTTCAAGCCCAGGATAGAATGATAGTAAAACACACCAGCAGACACGGATATGCATATACACTTATTAACATGTATGCACAGCCGTGTAAGGGGCCTGTAATGGGAGCTGCTTTACATGCATCATCCACAACACAGATTTTGGCCAGGAATTAATTTTGAGTAGCCAATGACAGAAACCTGTCTTGATTATTATTCTTTCAAGAAAAGGCCAAAAGCATATTTTTGTCAAACAGTTAATAACTGATTCTGAAATGTTTGTTACGTAAATATTTAGGATTGCAGAAAACATGTAAGAAAACTGGGATATGCAATGACATAAAAACTATTTAATCCAGTATAGTAACAACATTAAACCTGAAACTTTGGCAAAAAAAAAGGATTTAAAGTTTAAGTAGAATATGTTAGTTGTTTTTAATTTTCATGGCATCACATGGGTGTTTTTGTGCTGCAGTCCATCTGTGCTTCACATGTAAACACAAGCATTCTGTTGCTGCTGCTTCTCAGGGACAGAGAAGTTGTTTAATTCATGAACCAAGGATGAAAGTCACGCATCTGGCCTAACATATCCTATCACCCATGAGGTATAACAAATGTCAAATGTGTAAACATGACACAGCAAACTGAAATGTAAAATTGAAGTCCAGTTTGTCACATGGAACATGCTTTTAAAGATAACCTGCGAAATGGAGATGAGCTGGTTTCGAACAGATGTGAGCTCTGTTTGTACTTCTGTAGGACAGCTCTTAGGTATGTTGTCTCTCTTGTTGTCCATTCCTTCACCTTATGTCACTTTGGTAAACTGCAGAGTTCAGATCCAGGCACAGGAAACAATCTGTCACGTAACAATGAAACAGCAAAGAAAACCGCAGAACAAACATCTACACAAACGTCTCCAAGGAAAAATGCAATATGTATATTAATTTTATAGTTCCATAGCCTGTTGCGGCCACATTCTTATAGCCAGCGCACAGCAATTTGATAATTGTCTTCCAAGAAACAGAAAGTACCTATTTAGCTTATTCATCAATGGATTTTCATATATAAAAGTTTGCAAATCCTATCTTGTTGTTGTAATGGATGATTATTGCTCCTTGAATAATGCTGCCTTGTTATCTTGTTTCCTTATTGTTGCATGTTCAGAGATCGCTGTAGCTACATCGTGCCGAAAGACGGATGAAAAATACCTTTACAGACTGACCTTTAAAACATGTCCCTCTAACTCAGTCTGGCTGGACTCCTCCATTGTGCTGACCTTTACATCAGCAAAGAAGTTATAAATATGAAGGATGAATATACAGAAAAAAAATCCACCTTAGTACTCCACCCTCAATGAGGAAAAAATGGCCTTTGTCTTTGTATCTGTGTTAAAAATTATTAACACAGAAAAATTAGCTCCTACATCACATGTATGGCATTTTTCTCACCAATATACAGTAGCTCTAAGGATTTGATACACCATCTGACTTTGAGCTGGGAAAAGCTTGTGATGCTCCCTCAAAATGAACAGTTTGTGAGTGACCATGAGCTACAGGAGTGGATCCAGCCACACGTGCCAAAGAGCACGCTACTATGTGATCAGGACTAAAACTCAGCCACACAGATTACATACAGGTAGGTGCAAACAAAGAAGGTAACACCAGAGGAGCAGCTGCAGGTGCCGGTAGCAGTGTGGCATTTGAAAACATGGGCAAAAAAATAAGTAACTCTGCTGCGTTTACACCTAAAGCCACTCGAGTCCTCATGCTTCTTCCTTTCCCAATTTATTTCTTAAACACTCAAAGGCTTTGGATATTTATTAGAGTTCTCTACCTCCTTCTGGGTTTTCATGTCGCTCTCTTAGCCTTCGTCCTTACACTCCTTGTCTTCTATAAAGATGAATTTATGCTGTCTAAACATTCTCCTTCAATCTCGGTTCCATTCCTGCATACAGACATAGTAACACACCACCTGCACTTGGTGCAAGAGGTGGACACGTGATACAAAAAAGTGATTTTACCCAGAATCCAGTTGTACTCCCTGGAGCTGTGAGTGGAAGAGTCCTGAGCCTGACCGCCAAATCAAAGGGCAGCTATTACAGTATTCACCAATACTAGCTTATTTTGGCTGGTTGTGAATTATGGGAAAAAACTGAAGCATCACTCAAGAAAAGTGTCTAGAAAATGTCAAAATTTCATGCCGTTGGCCTGGACTCCACTGCTATACCACCAAAGGGATATCATTTACTGTCAATTAATGTTTCCTTCATTTATGAAACAATTTTTTTTGTTTAGAGCTGATTAATTCCTTTCAAAGATTCATCACTGATTACCAAAGTTTATATAAATAGTAAAAAAAAAATAAAATTGGCCATTACCATTGTTGCCATTATAAAAGATAAAAATTAAGATAAAAGATATGTTTTTTAAACCAACAACTGGTCCAAAATATTAATTTTTCAATTACACAAAACAAACAAAATGTGAAAATCTCCATTTGGGAGAACCTGAAACCAGAAAACGTTGATATTTTTTCTTAAAACATAACATGATTATTTAAATGTCTAACCAGCTCTCAGTGGATTTATCATTTCAGCTTCAATATAATTCACACAGCTACAAATGAATTTTAGTGCGAAGATAGATTCTGGGTAAGAGAAAAAGCTTTTAGTTTTTGCTCAGGCTCACAGTCAGCACTCTAATGTCTTCAAGTAAAATAAGATGTTCTAAAAGGTGAAAGTGTTTTTGGACTATTTGGGATTTGTAAAGATGTAAAAACAACATCAGATTTCTTTCTTTATGTTTAACATCATCATTGTGCACTGAGGGCTGATGACTGAGTGGATATGGATAAAAACCTTGTTTTTCAGTCCCTCTTTCACATTTCTATAAATTCTTCTGCCCTTACTTGAAACACAGCACTAAAAAAGGTATAGTTTAATTTTCAATAACAAAATAACATTTCAGTTCTGTTAAAATATACACGAAAAACCTGCTGTTATATATTAGGAAAGAAGGTAAATTGTACAAAAAGTACATCATTATTCTTATTCTAATAATAATATTGTATGATACATTAACCCGAAGACAAGGTTGATATGAAAACAAAATAAATCATAAACTCTTCATACAAAGAAACTATTGAAATTCATTGAATTTCAACTTGATGAAAAAAAAGCTAATGAATAATGGGAAAAAAACAAACGAACACATTCAGAGTACTTCAATGTTAAAACCATTGCACATTAATCTAGTTTATCGTCTATTGGTGCCAGTGAATCAGCTCGTCATAAATATTTCTACAGCTGCATTTTGTACTAATGGGTCACATAACCCTATTGGTATTGGTTTCTATAAAATGTAATTGGAAAAAAAACCTTTTCACCTGTTTACTTTGTACAGCATCATATCCTAAAGTGTAATTATCTCTTAAAACAACACACAATATTTTAATCTGCCAACATTTTAGGACATTGTGTCAATAAAGTCACCAGTTCTTTCTTATTCCATCAAACTTCACTGTTGGCCGCTGACAGGGATGAGTTAATATCACTTATATTCCACGTCACAGCATCATCCACTCTCACATATCTTACTTCCATCTTAAAATTAACGACACATCGACTTCCTCAGTTACCATTTCCTTCGTCTCTTCATAGCTGATGTCTATGATCAATAAATAATAGATGAGGGCAACATTCATCCAATTGCAACAAATCTTCCATTCCTGCGAAAGGAACTGCTCACACATCTTCAGTTCTTTGATTTCAGTTTAATTTTTTTTCCTTTGTGTTATTTGAAAAAATAAATACCTGAAATAACTTGAAATTAAAAAACTGGCAAAAAACACACAAAAAGTCTTCTGACTTAAAAAAAAAAAAATAAAAAAAAAAAGAAAAAAAAGAAAGCAAGCAAAATAATCAGTTTTGGGGTGGGGTTGACTCAAAGGGACAGAGAGGTCCTGGCCCGGTATTACTAGGACTGGTCCGATCTGTGTGTCTGCAGGAGGATGATGAGAGAAGCAAGGTTCACGGTTGGGACGAGGTTGTCTTCCGTCATCTGGAGTCTTAATGTCCTCCCAGACCCCCAAACGAGCTTACGAGCTCTATGAGCTCTACGACCTCACTCTCACTTGTTAATGAGCAACCCACCCACCCAGCGGAGCTTGCAGGCAAACCACCGCCTGAGGGGACAAAAGTATTCATAATGGAACTGCTCAAATTCGGGGGTCTGGCGGATATCACGTAAAAATGCAATGTCAAGGTCTGACTCGGTGAGGATGATGAGGAGGAGGAGCAAGACAAAGAGGAGTCCGATGGTCACAAGGAGCAGACGGAGGACACTTAAGACAAATTTATTCACCTGTTCCACCTCGCTGAGTGCCGAGTCCCCCCCAGCACCTTCCAATGCAGATCTACCATCCACACCAAAATCCCCACCTTCCCCGTGAACGGGGGTACCAGCCTCGGACTCCTTCTCCTCCTCAATGCTGCAGGGCGCCCCGTTGATCTGGCGGGAGGCGGCCAGCTCGATGGTGTGCTCAGCAACTGGGGTGGGCAGGACACTGTCGGACGGGCTGTAGGCCTCATCCGAGATCACCGCTGTCCTCTCACTGGCATCTGAGACCTGGCTCCGGGACCGTGGAATAAAGGACTCCCCGTGGGACACTGAACGCACCGGTGTGGAGTGGGCGCTGTCACGTAACGACTCCAGACCTGGTGGAGGGATTCAGGGAGGAAGAGGAGTGGGACAGATGGGAAGAAAAACACACTTTACACATGTTTTAAAGATGAATCAATATGGGATCCCACATGACAGTATAGTACACTGTAAAAAATACAGGAAATTTCAGCTGATTTAGTAACACAACCCACACACATACACACACTTCTACAAGTAAGTTTCAAATTGATGATTTTGAGTTCATTTACCTGACTTGTTCATGCTGTTTTGTAATGTTGATGAGAAAGCAGCTTTTTGAGTAGTCTTTATAAAGATGCTTATTTTTTCTATCAATTGACCTCAGACCCAAATGCAAAACACAATGTTTACATTTTCACATTTCTGAGACAACAACATTCAGACATCCTGTCCACTTTGGTAAAGAAAACTACTCTTGTAGCATAATGGATGATTAATAAATTCTCTCTGTTTTGTGCAAAATGCAGAACAAATTTCACAGTTAGTTAAAATGGAGCTTCCATTCCTAACCAGACTCAGCCGACGAGGTTCCCCTCTGCGTGGTGTTATCTTTCTGTCACTAGTGCAAAGGCAGCAAGCACAAACTGTTTCAGCGCATGTGGTTAAGAAAAAGAAAAGATGAAGAACATTTTAAAAACTTTACTTTAATGTCAGTAGCTAATTTAAAATTCTCCTTAGTCCATTATTAGCAAACAATCAAAGTGTTCTGTCCACACTGGATCAACTCAAAATATCAACTCTGGCAAAAATATATTAACTGACGAGTAGAGATAAGCTGTTTAAAATCATAGAAAAATTGAAAATCTTTATGCATAAATAACAAGAAACATTTGTCTGTTTTCAGTAATCTTAGCAAATTCAATGCCTCAATTGTCACGACACATTAGCCACACTTCTGTTTTGTCTAATTCTAGCAGACTAAAACTCTATTGTTAACTGTAGCATCAGTTGACGTAGTATGGTGAAACCTGACACAATTTACATCTACAAGTACCCAATGGTGAATCACTAGCAGCAGAGGTTCCAGTATAGTATGTCAGAGGCTCACTTCTCTCTATGTCTGTGAAAATGAGCTGGGCTGAGCCCTTGGCTGATGAGAACACAATCTCCAAAGTGTCACAGCAGCAACATTACACCTTCATATAGAGAGGAGATTAAAACTCAGCATGTGGAAGCAAATCATAAAAAGGACTTTTTTTTTAAAACAAACTGCTATAAAAGCAGGACAGACTATTTGTAGTGTCTAAGCCTTTGCTTGACATGAAACTTCTACCAAGTTAAGAAGAGGAGGTATAAATGCTGGATGAATGTCAACGGCCATCTTAACTTAGTGTTGACCTGCATAAGCTTATCTTTCATTATGCTTCCATCAATTAAGTAGCAAACATTTAGAGAACTCAGTTTTATATAGTGTAACACACATGAACAATACACAACACCCATGAAATAATGAGTTCTCCATTCTAAAAAAAATAAAAAAAATACACTCAGCAAAAGTACCCAGCAGAAAATCCAAACATGTCTGTCCATTTGTTCCAAACTCCAGGAGGTTCTCACAAGGACACCCCCCAGGGGAAAGGGAGTGCTCGGTTTGAAACGCACATCCATACAATGACTCTACCTGGAGGGGTGCTGGGCTGGATGCAGGGCGGTGGTGAACCAGGAAGAGGGGTGGTGCTAGCAGACTCCTGCTGCCCCATCAAGGAAGGGTAGAGGGGCAGGACACCCAGGGCCTTGCCCAGCATACGAGGGCCCAGGCTAAGCACACGAACCTTCACATCCCGGTAGCAGTGGTTGATCATACGCAGGTGGACGTTCACCCGGGTGGTGATACGGATGAGGCACTTCACCATGGCTACAGCAGGCACCAACACCCGTTCCTAGTAATCCTTGTCCCAGAGTCCCAGCCAGAGTCTTACTGTGTGTGTGTGTGTGTGTGTGTGTGTGTGTGTGTGTGTAAGGAAAGGGGGTGGGGGGGCTTCCACCTCAGCTGCAGGTTGCGGAGAGGTAAAACGGTGTGTCTCTACAATCACCAGTGCTGGCCGAGCCTAGCTTGGCCCCACCCATGGCACCGGCATACATGGAGCAGAAAATCCACAGCTATTTTCAGCTGGGGTATTAATACTTCTGTAAGACATCCAGTCAGCACACACCGAGGGTGGGAAGCGCTCAAGGCTCGCTTGAGGCCACAGGAAAGGATCCTCAATATAAACCTGCTTCTGGACTCCTTGTACGTCGGTGTATAAAGCGTTTTTATTATATACTTGAAGACGAGGTCAAAAAGTGTGACCGCAACGTTTACAGGACAGCCACCTGCCACGTCCACATCACGCCACCTGTTCCCGCCCAGAAGCCAGCAGGTGGAGCGTTGAAGTGTCCGCTAGCACTGGCAAAAACACAAACATTCAGACACACACACCAAAACTCTACGCTGAAGTCGAGCCAGCTGACTGACGCACACATCTGCAGAATGACCCAACAGCGCTATATTAGCATGCACCGAGCTAAATGTCTCTGGTTACAGCCAGTTTGGTGTGTGTGTGTGTGTGTGTGTGGGATCCTGGATGACGGTCAGTGGGGGACGTGTTGCTAAGTGTAGTGTTTAAAGCTCAGTCTTTACCCTCCATGATGGATATGTGTACAGCCCTCCGACGGGTTCGGGGGACACTGCTGAGGCGGGGCCCGTGGGTGATGGATGGACAACTTCTGCTGGGCACCAGGCCAGCCCTGAAAAGACAAATGTAGACACACAGACATCACTGCACAGAGAGGAGGATACAAACGATAACTCACTCTGGAGCCAGTGGGTGTTATTGATATTATGACATCAGATTGGTGGGAGGAAAAGGAAAAGGAAGCCTTGATCAAGAGCATTCTGAGTTTACAACCCTACCTGTGTATTTCTGGAGGTTCACGTTTGATTTTGGCGCTCTGCTCCATCACCTCTTTTGCCACGCGTCCACTGTTAAAAAACACAGAGACATAACCAGATACTCTAGTCTCATCCAAACCCACCAAAGTCATGGATTCTGAACTCATGACTGACTTGATCTAACGGACTCAGCTGTCTGTGATTTAGCTCTAAAGAGATACATGGACACGCAGAATAGAAGGCAAAATATTAGACCAGCTAACTAGCCTTCGTATATCAATATTATAAACTAATTTAATGTAAGAATATCTTCCATTCTTTTGATCTCAACATTTGAATCACAAATTAATTGACTAAGAAGCTGTTTTTTTTTTCAGTCAAAAGCTCATAAGATACTTTTGTAGATGCTAACAAATTCAGTGAGATAATTTTATATAATTTGGTTGGAATGCTCCTTGAATAAAGGACAATATGTTGACCACACTGATGGTTTCCAGCCGACACAAGGTGATAATGCCTCACGTGATCCTGTCCCCTTCACTTTGCCCTCTGTCTTGTGAGGTGTCAGTTTTGTCCTCAGAGCATCAGTTTGCTGATGTTACAGCACAGAAGGTCATAAGGCCAAGTCTTTAGGGGAACGCATCACTTTGCCACAGGTGCATTTGTTCTTTTCCAGTGTCCTCCCTTCCCTGTCATCAGTCATCCTGTCATGAAATACACTCTACCTGTAACGAAAGCGGCTGCCCTTGAAGAACAGGTTACTGCTGGACACAGTGCGAACCTGGCTTGACTTCTCCAGCCTGAAAAAAAAAAAAAAAGAGTGAAGTAAAGTGAAAAAACAATTCCCCTTTCATTGCCATAGGAACATGCTCTGATATGATCAGACTGCTGAAGTGGGACAGTATCCTCAAACAAAGCAGGGAATGGGATCATATGCATTGACATTAAATAATGCATTCCCTCTTCTTGTACTACAGGCACTGCATCCCAGTCACGGCTCCATACAGTATTCAATATGTTTATATTGTCATAGTAAGTGACACATTAATGTTTAATGTTTGATTTTGCTTTCAAGGGACTTATGTGCTTCCCTGACAGGAAATGTCCTCTTACCTCTCAGTTTTCTAGACTAAGATTTCAGTAAGTGGGAGGCTGATAAAATATCACCTATCACTGCAGGGAGTGATCAAAAGGTGTAATTATATTAGCTCCATCACTGGCCTTTCTATGCCCCCTCTCCTTCTGGATGTACATCTGCTAACACCTCACATGCACCCTTCATCACTTGAACCATCAGCCCAAATCGCCCCTACCCCCCGGGCCTCTGGGCTCACTGGCTGCTTGTTTTGCTATTTTCCTGAGCAGAAGAGATCATTGAGGACTCACACTATTATTCATGGTTGAGACAGGGGGGGCCATATCTCATAGAGAGTGCTGAAGTACTTGTGGTCTCGTGCCAATGCACAATCCTTCACTAAAGGTGGGAGGCATCTCACACCTCATTTTCCTGCTGATAAACAACTCAGAGGAAAGGGCTTTTAAGGACATGGAGGTACTGTGATGGTGACCAGGCACTCGGAGCTCAAAGATAAAGAGCAGGTAATTCAATCGTGATGCTGGCCTTAAGGAGAATAAGAAAAAAACAACAACACTGAAATGAAAGAAACACACGGACTCACTTATAGAAAGCTTGATTCTCCACTCCACACTTCCACAGGTGCTTGCAGGCCTCAGGCGTTGGTGCAAAATACGTCAAAATAATCTTTTCGTCCTGCACGTTTAAAAATGAGAAACCGTGCAGGAAAACTATAACAAACTGAGAGGCATCACAGCACCAGTTCACTCCCACAACCAGCAGTTCATGCGCTCACCTCTCTCTGACTTGCATATATGTGGAACGTCTTGCCTTCAAATTTCAGCTTTGTCACCTCATTCCTGTCCATGAGAGAGCACAGCGATGGTCACAGATACAGCGAGCCGAAAAAGAAAGCCACAGCTTCTTTAAATATTCATGACGAAACATTTTGAGATCACGTAAACAGCCATCAGGATCAATATTTTCCTGGCAAAACAAACAAGGCATTAAATTCCCTGCAGATCTGCAGAATGGAGGTAAACCTGAGCAATGCTGAATGCAAACAATACCAGAATGAAGTTCTGCAAACAAATCAAGTATGTCTCCATTTGTGTGACAGGCACTTCTTATTATAGAAAGTGTTATACTGATTACATGCTGTATTACTTTTCAGTTTATCAAGAAAGAATTTTACTATGTTCAAATCAGCAGCGGGGAATTCTGGTTTCAAGGTATTGTCCTGTGTAGCTGGAAAAATTAACCATCTGTGCAGACTCTAGCTGCTGGCTCTGACCACAGGAAGGTGCAGAGGGATGAGCGCCCGTAGAGCATCCTACATTTAGAGTCTTTTATTTAATTTAGGCCTGCAGTAAAGTTTTTTGCTCTATTTACTTTTTGCAAGTTGTGCAAGAACACACTCGCTCCGTGTGCCGTCTTTAGACACTGCTGCACGTTTGGCTCACCATTTGAGAAAATGAACTCTCCTGTTTCCCTGAAGCACCACAAAACCAAACGGCGTGAAAGCAAGGAAAGCTGGGTTCCCAGACACATCCTGAAAGGCGAGATAAAACACAATTTAAATCTAAATCAGACATGCATTTTACCCTGTTCTATGTAATCCAAGCGATTGTTGAAATATTTATGATTAAATATTTATGATTAAATATTTTTTTAATCTAAATATAGTACAGTGATGTCTAAAAAAACCTTGCATGGATGCGGATCAACACCATATGTCTCCAGCATCTGGGCTTTCTGCAGGAAATTTCGCTCTGATGTTTCAGGTGTCTGTCCACTGGGGGAGAGCAACAAAGCACAAAATATCTGCATCAGATCACCTTCAGCATACAACATACTAAAGGAACAAGATCTCAAAAGGGCAAACATTCCTGTGTGGAAAAAGTTAATCAACTTTCCACTGATGTGACGAACCAACATAGAGCAGATGAAAGCAGTACAAAAAGTTATCTCACATCAACAATAAATGAGGCAAGAAAAAGAAATAATCCACAATATATTTAACGTGAAAGAATTATTTATCTCTGATTCACTGCAGGGAACTTTTTACTGTGTTGTGAAAAATGGTGGAACCACTAGTGGGCAGTAGAGTCTCATGTTTTTCGTCCCTCTGCTCTTACAGCACCAAACTACACCTCTGATGATGTGTCTACCAGGTTTCACCCATCATACTTCTGTCTCAACGTAACACAAACAGGAATACATTTGGGATCAGTGTGTGAATTAATCTACTCCTTCATCTGACACTGGAGTTAACGGTCGCACTGAAAGCCAGGCCGAGAGCCAAGAGCAATCAGAGTCATCTGAGATGATAGTGGAGAAAAGCTCTCTGTCCTCCTCTATCGGCTCAAACATTCTATCTCGACAAACCAGAACAAACAAACAGTGGCTCATTACTGCAGTCAGTCAAACACATGTCAGACAACGTGTTGTGTTTGTTCAACAAGCATAAAACCAGGATCTGCAGGTATGTGGAAACAACAGAGAGGCAGATAATGGAGGTGCAGTATTTGATTTTGGTTCTTACATCAGTTCTGTCTTGTGTATGTCTGCGATCCGCCGCTCCAGCTTCTCTGAATGTTTGGGGAAGAATTGGAATTTGGAGCTGTAACCTTCAGGATGCTTCCCAGGGTCGTAATCGCCAATCTCAGCTTGAGGATAGACAAGAAAACAAGTGAAACGTTAAACTTGTTCACACAACTTTGGGAAAACATCAAGCTAAAAACCTGGAGGCAAGCTGAACACATAGAGGATTATTAGCCTTCATGCTACGCTGCACTTCCTCGGATGACCCTGATGCTGATTCCTCTCTACAAGGAGAAGCTGACCAGGCAGCCCATCTTTAATTCATCAGCCCCTCCTCCAGAGGACGAGCCTCTCCTAATGCAGTGTGCTTTCTGTGACGTAAACTGTGATCCTGTGCCTCGTGTGTTTTGCTGCGTTGTGAAAGTGTGCTAGAGAATGCCATGAAACTACTTCAAAGTCTCTATTATTGTGCACAATTTCACATCTAATAAGTTCAAATCGCTTGTCACGCATACAATTTGACACTGCAGGCATTTTCTTTGGAAGGCTGTACTGTAAATTCTCTAATAGGTAATTCAGCTCATTTGCACATAATTACGTTCTACTCATTAGAGTAGTGAAATGCAGGACACGGTGAAAGGGAGGTCACGAATAGAGTGCTTCGTGTAAGTCATGTCCGTCTGTCACTTTTCATTACCTTGAAGGATGTGGGCAGCCAGAACAGCTGCATCTGAGGTTTTACACAGGAGCCGGCCGTGGTAGAGGTCTCTCTTAATTTGCAGGAAGACAAGATATCTACAAAAAAATAGACAAAGGACCTGAATATTAATGACATTCACAAGAAGCCCAAGTCCCTCACTGAGTTGCATTTTTCCATGAAAGAATTGAACAATAATAATGTTGAGTACAATGGTAAAACAAAAAGGCTGGTGAATTCATTCCTCCTTATGGTTATTTTGAATATTTCTTTTTGATTTAGCTTCAGTGGGGGTTTTGTTTTCGGGGTAAAACAGGATAGGAAGGCCTCAAGGGATGAATCCCTACTGATGCTGAGCTACACTCAAATCCTCCAGCCTAGTTTCAGCCTCAAACAACCAATACACCACTAAAGCAATACATTTACACTTTAATACTTTAACGCTATTTTAAATATTGCAATCTTTATTAGAGACAGTAAGGTTATACATGAATTAAGATTATTAGAAGTCTTTTTCAGCAAATAGCTCTCTCTTTTTTAACCACCAGCCAGGGAGAGTCTCTTCCTCCTTTTTCTATTATAATTTTTATACTATTATTCTTCCTGTGCACACATTTTTAACTGGAACCACATCTTGAGTCATATGCCCATTTATTGTAAATATTATATATCGGATATTTACCTTCTTTGACGGAGGTTTTACTCAATTGACAATCAATGGCAGAGCAAAACCAAGAGACACGGAACGAAGGTATTCTGTATAAGGTAGAGGGAACATTCACTGGGTGAACCTACTGGGTGAGTATTTACCGTCTCCCTCCCCTCATGGTCCACCCTCTCCATTCTCATCATCAAGTAATAACTCTCCTCATCACTCACAGCCATACACACACACACACAAACACACACACACACACACACACACACACACACACACACACACAAATGCACAGCTGAGCCCCCTCCCCCCACACACACACACACACACTTTTTTCCTTTCCACTCTCAATCAGCACCTTTTGCCCCCGTCTTCTCAGTCAACCCAGTTCATCATCATAATAATAATAATAATAATAATCTATATTTTATTCATCCCTCTTGGGGAAATTCTTTTTACACTCACACATGTACATACGGTACATGTGTTAATTACACACACGGGGTTACAGGTTACAGGCCCCTGAACACAGCACACACTAGGGGCCTGTAGGCATGCAATTCGTCAACAGAGAGGACATACAGAGGTACAAGGAGGCGGAGTGACGGGTCGCGCCCTAATGAGCATCTTGGAGGGGGGATGGCGCCTTGCTCAAGGGCGCCTAGGCAGTGGCTAGGAGGTGAGCTGACACCTCCCACCATCAGCTCACACTCGGTTGGATGTTCTGGCGGGAGCAGGATTTGAACCCCCCTCTTCAAGACGATTACTCTACCGCTGAGCCACTGCCGGCCCAATCATGTACACTGGACACGCGCTGCACGCTTCATGTCATTACACTTCAGAGAGAGTGTGTGGCCTCCTTTACCTCTGGCCAGTGATGAATATATCAGTAAACTGTACGTCCTATAACAGCTAAATATTCTCAGCATCATCTCCAGGCAGTGTTTTTGTTTGTTTTTTCATCTTTATGGAAAAATTAATTTGAAAAATATTATTATGACATAATGCCAATTAGGAAGTATTACCAAACAGCAATGTGTGCATTTAGATACTAAAAAATCTGACATGAATGTGCGTTGAATGGACTTTACATCCTCTTTCTGACACTTCTCTGACATTCCTCTCTGCCTCCGGGCTCATCTTGCAAACTGTGTGTTCTGTTTGAAATGTATCACAGCCTTTTACGCAGTGACACACTAAAGTTGTTTTATTATAAAGTACCATAATTTATGTTTTAGAGACACATGTGCTCTGTTTAAAAATGCATGACTTTTACCAGATGTAAATATTGAAAACCGTCAGAGCACAGGAGATTTTCATACACTTGTCAAAAGACAGCAGCCTCCCTGTGAAATATGTCCTGTTTGTTTGAGATGCATAATTCTTATTTACTCATAGGAGGTGAAACCAACAAGTGGACCTCTCACCGGGTGATTTCCTCCTTCAGAACAGCAGGCTCCGGCGGGTAGAACTTCACTCTCAGACACATAGTGAACGGAGGCTGAGCTGAAAATGCAGAACATTGAAGAAATGGACTCCTTAAGCAATCAATCAGTCAATAGAACATTATTACCATTTCTCCTTCATTTATTCATTGACATATTAAAAAACAAAAGTGTTGTACAGCTGCACTTGACTTCTACTCTATCAAATGCACAACTGTAACAAATAAGTTTATTTGTCCCTGTTGTTCATTTATTCCCCCAAAAAGAACAGAATCCAAACGTTTTTGTTCATGGTTCACAGAGACATAGAAAACTAATCAGTGAAACATAAATCAGTGAAAGTGTGACATTTTGTTTGAACATATCAAGTATAAAGTTTGGGATAATTCGGTCTCTAAAAGTGCATAGCATTTAGTATGCTCATCTGGGGCGGTGTGTTAACTGTTACTCTGCTAAATGAATGAAAAAAAGCATATTTGCGCTCTCTCTCTCCCTCACTCTCACACTCTCTCTTCCTTCAGGCATTTTCACTGGATTGCTGACTTAATTGTTTGATGAATTATCAGTATTTGTATTGTTTAATTTAGCTTATATATTGACACGTTCGCGTTGTATCGACCAGGCGAGGTTTAATCATCCAGCTTCTAAAAATATAAATGAAACTCATTATTACTTACATTTCATTTGCTTTGCAATAGATTTTGTGAAATCCAACCAGTGCTGCATTGGAAAAAGCAGATATCATAAAACACATATTCATAAATCCAATATTACAAAATAAATAACACCTCAGTTATAGAAACATTCCATTAATTTGCCTTCACTTTCAAGATCAGTTGACAAATGTTCGCCTGTTACGACTGACATTTGTCTGGGAAAACATGTTTGAGCCCCAGTATGCTGTTACAGCAACACCTTTGGAGCAATATTCCAAATCCACCTTGGATGAGGAAAATCTGAAGCGTTTCCATCTGAACATTTGATAGTGGAGGTGTGTTAGAGCGTGAAAGCTGTGATAGAAGCTCTTTAAGTCTACGGCCGGATTCAGATTATTTTCCTGCATCCGTAGCATCTTTTATCTGCATCTATTTCATTGGCACCAAATCTGGACCATGGTCTCAAATCTGATTCCTTTATAAATTATAGACACCCATGTCATTTTTTAGACACACAACAAAGACATGTCAGACGTCGTGTGTTCATATTTAACACCCTCTACTTCTAAAATGTTAGACGGAGATTACAAATAATCAGCAAGGCTCTGGTTTTGAGGTAGCTGGTCAGTGCTGACAATTAATGATATGGTCCAACAGTTTAGTTAATGGTTAGATGTGCAGGGATCATAAAGATGGAAGCAGAGGTTAGCTGGCCTCTAATGATGAGATATTTAACATGTTTTACCTATTTTAATCGGGATGCAGTTTTTAACTTTTTATTTCATCTTAAATCTTGGCCTAGGTTTACTGTCATCAAACTTCAACTCCTCAATAAAAGCACAGGCATGAATAGCATCATTTTGCTCTCCTCATGAAAGAAAAAATGGCATGTATCTGCACAGGGGCATCTCACATCTCAGCTTGCTGTTAATTTTCATTTGTAGAACATGGATTCGAATTGTAAAATAGAATTCTGAATGGATTTGATTGCAAAAATATCTAGTAATGTAAAAAGGCCTACAAGAGTAAAGAAACAATTACCCGCTGCTTGTCTGGATCCACATATCTGATGCCAAAATAGTCTTTCTCCAGCAAGTTGAGGTGGTGGCAGATGAGGTCAAACAGATATTGTCCCTTTGCATCCCGCTGTAACAGAAGAGAAAATCAAAGATTCAATAAGCATGCCGATGACAACAAAATACCAGCGCAAAAGAAGATTCAACAAAAAAAAGCCACTGTCCTGAGTTCAAACATGAGAAACAATTCTTGCTAGCAGAATGTGCTTCAGATTTATTTAAACCCTGCCAGAGATTTCATCCAATATTAACAGACAGCCAGAATCATCTGAAGTGTTTGGATAAATCCCCGTCCACATTGCAAAGAGAAGCTCAAAAGAGGATGGATGAATTATGCTGAGGGTTTTGCTAATATTCTGCATTCTTCTCACAAAGAATCTTCCTTTACAGAAACATGTGAGTCGACAGGAGCACAGAGACAGGATTGGATGTCCTCCAGTGTGTCTTATCTGATACCTTCCCCCCTGGTCATGATGATGTGTGCATTAATGCTGCTGAGAACTGTGGCTTAGCCTAGAAGATTCAGATCACAGTTTCTGCCCAAGCTCCAAATAAAGCACACAATAAAATAATACCATCTTTCCCCTTAGTATAAATATAAATAAATCAACTACCACATAACATATCTTGTACAAAATGCTACTGCTAGGACTGTGATGGAGACTAGAAGGTTTAATCATATTACCCAACATTCATTTCATTACGTTGGTGTAGACTCTATATCCGGCTTCCAGTTCTTATTTTTAATATATTACACAGACTTGCACCATCCCACTTATCACCTCTAGTCACTCCCCTTATACACTCCTCATAGGCTCTACACTCACATTGTCTCCTGGCTATTCCAAAAATAAATAAGACATCAGTAGGTGGCAGAGCTTTCTCTAACCAAGCTCATCTCCTCTACAAACAGTATTCTGGTCCAAATATTAGAGACTGCAGTAACTTCAATATTCAGAATCAAAAACACCTGCTAGTATCATTTGGTATTGAACAGTTATCCAGCTGCTACTAATATACTATACATACATGTAACACATTTTGAGTAAATGTTTCAACAACACCAAATTATATCTCTATTATGAATCAGTATAAAGCTGTTTGATCAGATTATTAGTCTTGCTATGTTTATATTTTCAAATGACAGTAAATCACCAAACTTATATTATTTTAAGCTGTATTTAAACCCCAAAAGACTTTAGCACACATTGAAACATATTTTCCTGACTTTTAAATAGATTTTTAGATGAAATATTAACTTTATACATGTTTTTCTAACTTTTGTTTTTGCAATTTTTTTACAGCCACTCTGCTCCAGGATGTGTTAAAAGCTTTCCGTCCTTAGTTTAAACTTTTCAAATAAAAACAGGTTTAAGTTGGGAATCAAAATTCTGTAATAACAACCAAATTAGATCAATAACAATTATAAAATGAGTGTTGACGATAGACCCTTGATCAGATTATTAGTGCTGTTTAGCAATCCTTTGATTTTTTTTTCCTGTGATTTAATTTTTTTTTATTACAAATGTAAAATAGATTTCTAAGAAAAACCTATTTCCACTACTCAAACTAATGTTCTAAAAGCAATACCAAGTCATCCATGTTTAAATGAGGTTACAGAGTGAGAGGTAATGACAGGTGAGAAGGTCAGCAGAGGTCAAGGTCGGACAGTAGAGTCAGCATCTCACTCGCTTTCCTCAACGAGTCGAAGTGTTCCTAGAAGCACTCTTCTCCGTGTCATTACTCAGGCTGCAGATAAAAGGCACTTCATTAGAACAAATGCCTGTCAGTGCTGTTCTTGTTCCTTAACCGCTGTGACCAAACTGGACTACTGAAGGAACCTGACCTTTCTGTAGAGACAGCAGGGTTTCGTGGGCGCTCAGCCCCGTCACTTAGAGATTATTCCCTTACTGTAACATCAGTAACCATGTGGACGTGCATCCTAATTCACAGGCCTCAATAGGATCAAAAAAGAAATTAACTTTCCAGTGTGCTCATGTATACGCACATAATTGAATGCATTTTGAAGGATCTTACAAGCTTGAGCTAGAACCAATTTCTACAGCTGCATTTATTCTGGGAAAAAATTGAAGTATCCACACAAATGATGCTGCCAATCTTGAATAACCTAAATTAAATGAATCCAGATTCAGTCTTTGTGTATCGGGGGAAAAGTTATGTAAAACCTTAAAGACAACTGAACACAAAATTATATTACAGAGAACACTGCAGTGACAAGCAACAGGGAGCAACAAAGACATAGACATAAAAAAAGCAGTTGCGTGTGAGGAAGACGCCTTCAGAAAAGACATCTGCTCTTTTGTTGAAAGGATAGAACCCCCTCCCCTTCCACCACTGCTCTGTGTCTGGTCCACATCGACCACGCCTGCATTATTCCCCTGCTGTACTCTTTAATTACAAGATTGAGGTGATTGCAGGAAAGAAAGGAAGTTTTGATATTTCTTATTAACACTAATTACATTTTTCTTCACCAAGACAGGCAGCTCAATAGAACCCCGTAGGAGTTTCATTGGTTTTAAAGTGGTTTTAATATGACCATGTGACTGTGTGTGATCTTGTTTACAACATTCAAGCTCCTCTGATAAATGTGTTGAATAAGGCATCACAGGTTCTATCCTCCAGTGTGGAAAGAGTACTACGGATTGTGAAAATGCAAATCTAACAGAAAGTCACCTCACACCAAAGGTCCATGTGATACAGAAACTTAACAAATCACAAGAGCGATTATGTTCGTTATTGTTTGCATTAAACAATACACTCTTTTCTTTCTTTTTTCCTGCACCTTTTCACAGTAACTGAACCTTTTCATTTAATTCATTTAATTTCATTTATTTAATCTTTGCAGGTTTTTATTTATTTTTTTGATCTTTCCCCCATAAAGCTATATTCTGTAAAGCTACGTTTTAGCCCTCATGCTATCCCTCACTCAAGAACTCATAGAATACATTATCTATTTAAACTTGTTTTTATCCACATGATTGATAAAATGATGCTGATTACTGTGGTTCTCTAAAGATGCATCTGGTGTCTCATGATGAAACTGTGTCTCCAATAATTATCAGATAATTTTATGTATTGTATTTTTGAAATAGTTTGCAATAAATTTAGTGTAAATATTGGGATAAATGTGTGACTTGTGGTTGAAGTCATTCACATGGTCTGCCGCCAAAAAATGTGCTTGCATCTCTCACACAACACACAAAAGAATGAGAAAGATATTTCTGAGTCTGACATGTCTGTCCTAAAACAACACAGTGACTCTCTTACTTCCTAAAGATTACCCTGTCAGTGTAAAATGGACACTTTCCTTTCAGATTAATCATTAAAAGGGTTTCCATGTCAACACAGGAGCACAGACCATGAATAAAAGATCCTATCATTTTATCGTGGAGAGGGAACATGATGTCATTGACGGCGACGTGACTGTAAATGAGCAGCAGCGTAAAGCAAGAGGTGCCAAGAACCCTAAGGGCATTTTTTTTGCCTTCAATAGAAGATTACTTTCTTTAATCCCGGGAGACTGAATGATTGCATTGGTTAATGTATTGGAGCAGTTCAGAGTGATGAGCAGCACAGAGTTCATGTCATCGCCCTACCAATTCAGCTGGAACTGGAAGGAAACAAAGACTAAGAGATTTAATGTGAAGATCTCTTCATAGTCGTAAATCAAGTCGTGCACACATCATATTATGAATAATAATGAAATAGTAATAAAAAGCAGAACAATGTAAATATTAATGATTTGCCATAATGATAAAACAACAGATTTCCAAAAGCCACTAAAGTATTAGAGTCTCAGAAAGTCATGGTAACATGGGTAATTCAAGTACCGGTAAGTGTATTTCCGTTTCAGAGCAAACAACCTGACAATGTCTTGTCTTACAATTATGAGCTTTTGCTTCCATTTTTCCGATTTTTATACTATGAATGCAGAATTAGTACAAGATAAAGGGAGTTAATTATATTCATGGAACGCTGTTTTATAAAATCACAGCATTTATTATTGCGGCTAACAAAAGAAGAACATACAGACACACAAAGGCTGAACTTTTTTCTCTAGTATAAAACTTACAGCACTTCAGTGTTTTAAAATGTTACTACAAACCTTAGAGCCACTCATGATAGACGTCCACAATAGCTGCATTAATTCTTTTACTGACAATATTCATGTTTTATACACAGGCCCAGAAAAAAACAGTTAAGTGATGGAAAACAAACAAAGCTTTTGGTATGAAAACCTTGAAGTGTTACTCATGTAATATCCTCTGCCACTGAGCCACAGCTACACACGTATTGCAGTCATTAGATGAGGATAGGAGCAGATGATAATTTCTGAGAGGAAATAATTTAATCAACATTGATCTCACAAGAATACATTGGTCAGCAGGAGTGATGGAAAGTACAGCTGTAATTTGATGTGATAGGAAAGTATTCAGCCCATCCATAATAATTCTTGCAGAAACTGTGAGGTCAAGCACTATTAAATAAAATCACAAAAAAGACACAAAGAATGTAACAGATACTGACATCACTGTTCCATTTCTGGCCATGTAATACAGAAGCTAAAGGGGCGAGACAAGATTGACATCAAAATGCCTTAAGGAACAATACAGCAAAAGAACAAAGGCACTGATCCTAAAGGGTCAAACAAGTGTGCACAAAATACAGTTTACCCCCCCCCCCCATTTGTTTACAGAAGAGGCTGGTGTGAAATAAAGAATCATTTTGCAGTACAATGATATCAAGGAAAAAGTAGGCCATCAAAACATGATGGAAATGTGCAAGGATTTGCCCTAGAAATGTGAGGATTGAAGAGAATAAGTACAGTGGCAAAGAAAGTGGAAGGAGATGTAGATAATTGGTTCATTTGAAGCTTCTCAACAACAGAAAGTGTAAAGGGAGACGTGCAAGACTGAATTAATGATTAATAAAGTTCTTTTCAGGTAAATGCGGTGTTGTCTCTTCAGGACCGCACAATGATTCATAATTGATATGTTTAGCTGTAACCCAGCTTGCAGACCTCTCTGTGAGAAATAATGTTTATATACCACAAGTTTGTAGATACACACAAATTTAGATGGGAAAAGCAATGTCAAGAAATTATCTTACCATTAAGATGAGGACATAAACAAAAAGCAATGCCACAGTGTTTTTTTGTTGCCTATACCACACTATAGACTGCAGGCTGAACTTAAACCATTTTCTCTTCACCTGCCTGCAACTCCAAGGCAACACATAAAAACAGCTCTTTAGTCAGTCAAATGCACCCTGCCTCTGAATACAATACAGACAGCAATTACGTTTCCCTTGGAAATGTTTTTGGATGACATTATTTTATCTTTACACAAACACATAAGCTGATATCATGATAAGAAATAAGGAGATTAAGTATTCCAATTTAAAAGTGGTGTGATGATGTATTGTAAAGATAAACAGAAAGCAGCAGTAAGTCTTTTAGATGGCTTCATTATTACGCTGACTGCCAAACAGCTCATATCTGCACTACTTCCCTTTGAATTACAGCACGTTTCCAAACAAAACTAATTTTACAGCCTTTCTTGATGTGTGTGGCCTTAATGTTAAGAAAATGCTACCATGCTGATGCTCAGCAGGTTTAATAGTTAATAGATTTACCATCACTTTTTGTTAGCATTGAAATATTTGGTGATTACATGTAACACAAAATGAATGCTGATGGAACTGCAATTAGCAAACAAAACAAAACGGTGAATACATTAACAATAAGATGCAAACGGGATGTACCAGCAACACCTCTGAAAACTAGCTGTAGATGTACTTTTAATGGAACGTTATCTGTGACACAAGGCTTAATGATTCTGCGTCTTCCTAAAGGCTTGGTGAAATAACAGATTTATCAATGAAAATTTTGCTGTCATTGGTTCTCTGGTGACAGATTTCACTGCCTGCTTGACTCTAATAGATTCGGTCTCATCTCACAGACACACAAACAGCCATGTTTGTTATGTACAGTATATATACTGAGCCTGGAGAGTTTCCCCTCTTTATCTTTGCTAAAAACTGTGACAAATGCCTCCAACATAGAATGAGAGCGCACAGTGTAATGCTCAGGATTAGCATACAAACAATGCTTCATTTCTTGGCATCTGCACAGCTCTGTGCACCGGTTCATTCCACCCAGTGTAGTGACAGATGAGTCAGCTCCTCTAAAGCAGGTTTATCAGACCCTCAGACCTGACATTTATTCTGACACTCCTTAACTTCTCCATGCTACCTGTACAGTCTTAAGCATTCATATCAACAGTCATATGGAGTGCACTATTCGATAATGACAGCTGTTAATGTGACTGAGTTTTAAGTGTGTGTGTTGTGCTTGTGGTTTTTTTTTTTTTTTTGTCTTTGGTTGTTTTTTTTTTCTTCATTTTTTACATTGTTATAACCTCTACTCGACCTTGCGATGAGTTGGCGTCTCATCCTGGGTGTACTCCACCTGTCACCCATATCCAGCTAAGATGAGGCTCCAGGAAATCCATAATCCACAAGATGGATAACCCAATGAATGAATTAATTAATTAATTAATTAATTAAAGGGTGTACTGTATACATTTGGTCTCATGCTGTAACTTCCATCATCCATCTCTGCCAGAGGCATTTTTTTAAAACAGTGAGTCATGTCGTTTTTGAACTGCTATGGCAGCTGGAGCTTTACCGCTGGCTCCTCCAGCCTGCCATCACTAAATTATGCGTGAACACCCACTGAGCTTAATTGTTCTACGATGCCACAAAACTGTCTACTTTGCATCATCATTAGTGATACTAACACACACTCTGGTTTCATTTCACCATCCCCTACTGACTACACACTGATGAACTCTGATTCTGTCGCTGGGCAGTGTCTCATCTACAAGCCTCCTATTTATTCTAGTCAAAACTTTGTATGCAAAAAAAAATATTGTTTGATGCTACATAAAGATACAAAAGAATCAGATTTCTTGCTATTTTTGTGTGATTAGTCGACAAGGATGTTTTCCAGTTTACCCCCCCCCCATACTTGTGAAGCAAGCTGATTGAATATGAGGTCACACAAAAAAAGAAACAGCACTTTTGGAACATCTTAAAATCAGAACTTTTAAGTTAAATATTTCATTGTACTTCAGGAAATAAGAGTACTTATGCTTGCATCGGTTTTAAAATGTACCTGAAAACATAGATTTATGTCAAAATGTACTGTTTGGCCTCATTTACAGAATAGTTTTGCACTTCTGAATCACTGAGGAAGAAGTTCCAGGTCAGCATCTGTGATGTTTGTTCCTGAGATTCACTTCTCCTCTGTCACATGAAGTTACAATAAATATGAGGCTACAATGTCTAAAACAGTAAACCTGTTTGAGAGCCCAGAACCAATGTTGACCAAAAAGGTGGTGACAGGCGCATGACCTAGTTTGGGAGTGTAATAAAGATTTCAGAAGAGCAATGGAGCTGAAATAGGACCTGTTTGTCTTGTTTTATGAGGACATAAAAAATGTGAGATATCTTTTGTAGAGGGGCTTCTTCTTGTGTGAATGAACCAAAGTGACATTGTTTGTATTTTATTTTCTCAGCTGAGAACTAATTGAAATATTAATTACTAACTTGCTTGTGGGGAGGATTTTTAAAAATCTGTATCTGAAAAATATATGTGTCTGTTAAGTAAGATATTCTACAGACAAGTTGCCTAACTTGCCAGTAACAAGAAGCAGCATATTGAAAAGACTGTGCCACAAATTTACATATGGCTTTAGAAGTCTAAAAAGTGTGTTGTGATTCTACGATGGATGTGTATTTTATTATGAAAATCCCCAGGCACAGATATTTGTAAATCATTTCATTTCATCAGTATCTTCTTGTGCCACAGCTGTAACATGGTTGGCAAAGGAGAAGTGAAAATAAAGATTTAAACAAATTTAATTAAAATGATTTGTGTGTGTGTAGAATCAGTGTTATACCTTGGCAATGTGTTACATTTCTATTTTGTCATTTTTAAGAAAAATGCACATTAATTTGCGATAAGTGATAAAGGCAACACATTGAATTGAGCAAAAAGTGGCAAAGGCAGCAGAATTCAGACTTTTCAGTGGTGAGTTGGGGGAAGGATAGATGTTTCTGACTCTGCTTGTAAAGTCATTCCCTGACTGGTACTGTGGCCAAACATAAGTAACTGTAAAAATAAAAACTTCCACAGAGATTTAAAAGCCTGGTTAGAGTTGTTAAAAAAATAATGTTGATGAAATTTGTTCCATTTTGGGGACAAAATGAAAATAAGTTCTTGTTGCTGGTCAAACATTACTAATCTTTTTATTCAGCCAGGCTAATTGGACATTTTTTCATTGAGTTGAAATAACTATAGTTTTGAAATCTATTTTGTGCACCAAAAATCTTTTTTTTTGCCATGGTATCATACACAGCACAGGGTGTCATTTTTTTTTATATCAGCTTTATATCAAATTTCCATCTGAAGACGGTGTATCCCCGAGCTATACAAAAAGCGGTATAACAACTTCACCAATATACAAATATTATTGTTGTTATTGGCCAGTGGTACTGTTATCTGTCTGGACAAATGAATTTGAATACATTTGACTGTGGACACATTCAGTGTTAGCAGAGAGAGATGATTGTGCCAGATGTGTTTGTTAATGTGGAGAGCTCAAAGTTCCAAGGTTTGTTTGTTTTTTTAACACACAACACAGTCATGAATCTCGAGAAGAGGATGCAAAGGACAGGGTTAGATGGAGGCAATTGATTCGCTGTGGCGACCCCTGAAGGGAAAAGCCGAAAGGAAAAGAAGAAGAAGAACACAGTCATGAATCTGTTTCATTCTAAACTGTATGCAGTTTCTCTTTCGCTCTAGTAATGCAATACCATGACCTCCCACATATTTTACAGTGGTATCTTACTCCAGTATGCCAGAGGCACTCAGTGTACTGTAAAATACTCTGTTTAGCCATCTTAAGCAAATCACTGCTAATAAAAGATGTAACAGCCATCAAAGAATTTTTACTTGGTAGATTTACTATAACATGATTGGATCTGAGTATCTGTCTACAGTGTGGAAGCATTTCTTCTGTGATTGGCAGACAAGCTGGCTGATTGTCTGGAGGAAAGACACTGAGTTGGCACCCTTCAGCCGTTTTAAATATCTCACGATAAGCAGAGGGGCCCTTCCTAATGCCATTTTACCCTTTCCTTTCCACAGGAAGATCACTTTCTGGTGGTAAATCCAGCCATAAAAATGCAGAAAGCTGTTTGGCCACAGGGACAAGCTGCCTGTGCACACAAGCGTGAAAGGCCCACTACTGCCTGTGTGTGTCAGTGCTCTAATGGAGGCCCAAGGGAGATGCAAACTTCTTAATAAATGATTCAGAGAAGCAAGGGCAGATCCAAATGGTTATAAGGTGGGCCAACTTCCTGCTCCTGCCCATGAGTGATGTCCTGAGTGTTTGGAGTGAAGACTGGTTAAATATAGTGAGGAGGTACATTTCAGCACAAGATGATAACATGTCGAGAAAGCTATTTTATGATCCAGAGGAAAGTTAAAGGTCCCATATTATGTATTTTTAACTTAATGTCATTCAGCTGCCAGATGTCCAACTAGACTGTATTCTAAATATTTTGACCTAAAGTGATCTGTGGTCCTAAATATCAGCTTTTCAAAATCGCTCATCTGAGCTACTCACAAAACGCTTCTTTTCAGGCCTTATATAAAGTGTGCATGAAGGATCATTACATGGGTTTAAACATTAAAGCCCTGAAGTATTGTACTAGGCAGCACTGAGGTGAAAAAACCTTGAAAAGTCAATGTCAGGCTCCACTGTAATGGGACAAAATTATGAACCGATCTCATTGGTCACACGCAAACGTATGATCTACTGGGAAAAAGAGTCATTTCAATACCACTGAGTTCGTCCTATTAAACTGAGCTATCCTTGAGAAGTACATGAGGACACTGCAGCAACTCTAAGGTGATACACTGATAACCACACTATTCAGTACTGGGTCTGATGCTGGCCTTGTGTACTCATACTTCATCCAAAGAATGACTCTAATACTATCAGAGCAAGTACCACTTGAAGAAGTTGTCCTCCACAAAAAGCAAGCAAGTATAGTATCTTCTTGTTCCTCTCCTTTCGGCTTCTCCCTTCAGGGGTCGCCACATCGAATCAGTTGCCTCCATCTAACCTTGTCTCCTGCATCCTCTTCTCTCACACCAACTATCTTCATGTCCTCTTTCACTCCGTCCATAAACCTCCTCTTTGGTCTTCCTCTAGGCCTCCTGCCTGGCAGTTCAAAACTCAGCATCCTTCTGCCAATATATTCACTATCTGTCATCTGGACATGTCCAAACCATCTCAGTCTGGCCTCTCTGACTTTATTTCCAAAACCTCTAACATGTGCTGTCCTTCTGATGTACTCATTCCTGATCCTATCCTTCCTGGTCACTCCCAAAGAGAACCTCAGCATCTTCATCTCTGCTACCTCCAGCTCTGCCTCCTGTCTTTTCCTCAGTGACACTGTCTCTAGACCAAACAACATCGCTGGTCTCACCACAGTTTTGTACACCTTTCCTTTCATTTTAGTTGAAACTCTTCTATCACACATCACACCTGACACTTTTCTCCACCCGTTCCATCCTGCCTGTACACGTTTCTTCACCTCTTTTCCACACTCTCCATTGTTCTGGACTGTTGACCCTAAGGACTCCACCTATCTAGCTTCTCCTCCACCTGTTCCCTGCTCTCACTACAGATCACAATGTCATCTGCAAACATCATAGTCCATGGACATTCCTGTCTAACCTTGTCTGTCAGCCTACAAAAACACAATGCAGCTCCCTCTGGCCTTTTATGTACGTCTCTTGCAACATCCTCAAAGCAAATGCTGCATCTGTAGTACTCTTTTTTGCCATGAAACCATACTGCTGCTCACTTCTGCCCTTAGTATAGCTTCAACTACTCTTTCCCATAACTTCATTGTATGGCTCGTCAGCTTTTTTCCTCTGTAGTTGCCACATCTCTGCACATCTCCCTTGTTCTTACAAGCAAGTACAATATGATGAAAGTAAAGCTTATTTTGAAAGTAAACCAGTGGTGACTAAGTTTGTATTTTGCCGTTTGTACTAGTACACATATTCAAACATGAGTTGTACTAGTTATTTTCAGTATGAAAAAAAAAGTTGTATCATCTTCTTTAACCCCCCCCCCCCCCGTCCTTTCAAGTTAAAGAAAACCCTCATTAAACAAAAATTTTAAAAAATTCAAATCACAGATATTTTATCATGACAAGAGCAAGTGTGTTATTACTTTAGACAGTCGTGTCAAAAATTTGTGACTATTTGGATTCTTCTACAACAAGAGACACTACCTTTACTTTCCCAAAGAGGCTGTTGAACTAGTCAGACTAATGGCAGGGCAGCACTAGAATTGTCACCACAATCTAATTACAATTGTTCACATAATCACTTCTTTCTACTCTGCACAGAGTCCATTTGTTATTTAGTGTGACAGTGACAAGTTTAGCAATGAAGGTAAGTGTGGCTGCTGTCTGTGCTGCACTTGACAACCAAACAGTGAGGAAGAAAGTTAAAAAGTGCAGCTGAGTTGTTTCCTGGGGATTTGGAGTGACAGCTTATCTAAGAGATTCACTGCGATGTCGCTTCGGAGGCCACATTCTTAATTCTTGACAGTGCTGCTCAATTGGACCCAGTGGAATTATTATACTTTCATCAAAGTTTTAATGAGGACAAAAGTAAACAAAGTGGTCATGCCCTGAGAATTAAATGAATCTCATGGCAAGGAAAGCAATCACTCCCTCAAAAGACCTAGCCATATAAATTAATTTGACCTCATATACTGCACCTGTTGTTAAAAATAAAGTAAGTGCAACACTTATTTTAAATTCTTTATAAAGACCAGTTTGATATCAAAGTAAATGCTTTACATAGTGATAGGAAACACATCTTGATACTATACACTGAGTAAACACAGCAACATTTTCTGTAATGTATGGCATTAATTGCTAAGCATAAATTCCTTGTACGGACTGTATTAATAATTTGCCATAGTGCCAGCATATTCACTTTAAATTAGGATTATGATTCTGCGCCCTGTTACAATGGACACCGTTGCAGCTAACCTTCTCTGAGTTTAACGACAGGTTAAACCGATAAAAGCATAACTTAAATGGTTTGTACGTTTAATTCAAGCTGGAGTTTTGAGAGCAATCAGATTGTAGAGTTAATATAAATTAAGCCTCTTAGGATGACTCTCCAGAAATGGTGCAAAACATAGAACTTTCACAGGAAACTGTGACAACCCTTTTGAACCAGCATTGAGTTTCACTACTAAGCAGTTTAGCTTGGTCTCCTCAAGGGAGATATGGTGCTGATTGTATTATGGTCCCAAAGTAACTGAGGGTTAGAGACCTTGCATGCAATAATATGGCAAAGACAACGCCGAGATTGAACATCTCTCAACACTCCAGCAGAAAACAAAAAATTGCTGAGGAGGTGATGGGAAGATAAAAAAAACTAACACATTAAAGCACAGGTGTTAAAACATTGTTCCATTTCCAAACCAGCAATCTCTCTATAATATGGTCGATTTCTCTGTGCTGTGTTAAAATATAGTGTCATAACCTGATGAGACGGCAGTCAATAGGGAAAGACACAGGAAATGAGAAGAGTAGAAAACTGAAGACATACAAAGCAATTTTTCCACACCATCTTTTTATTCTCACTGCTTTCACAGGCAGCACTATTGCTGAGAGCTTAGCATAATTTTGGTGCACACTGGCTTAAGCATTATGGTGTTAAAAATATTGTAACTTTCTCAGAACAGTGCCGTTCTTCAGACACCTTTTTACGGTCTCATAGCAACAGTCTTATCCATGAACAGCACTCCTTACAAGCTTCTCTAAATCCAAACCTTATGCTATAACATTGCCCTTTGAATGAATGTTACTTTCCACAGCGCATACTCAATGTAAAGCTAGCACTCAGTCTTTATAAGTAGCAGAGTCGCAAATTCATTGTCAGCTTTCTCCCACACAGCTTATATAAGGTATTGATGTGAGTGTGCCAGACTTCAAATGGAAAAACAAGTGAACTGTAAACCTGACAAATTAAATATTTCAACCTTGTCAAAGAAGAACTGTTCAACTCAAAACTGTTGCTTTCAGTCCAATGTAAAAATTGCAGCGAAGTGATCGGAGCCCAGAGAAGCAATCAAAATGACACAGCAGCAAACTCATCCCCACACAATTTTTTTTTTTTCAGGCTTACTGTAACACACAATAGAGTTTAAAAAAGGCCCCAAAACAACAACTAGTCTACCATGAAACCTGCTGAATTTATCTTAAAAAATTTGGATAAAAGATAAAATTAGCTAAAAAATAGTATGAACTAAATGTCCAATAAATGTGGAGGAAATGAATACATGGAAATTGAAGAGAGCCGAGTGTGACACAACCATTAGTCAGACCGCACACTTCACCTCACCATCCTTCAGAGAATATTGCATATAAAGAGGACACAGTACAGTGTATATATTCACACTATGTAAGAGCCTTATCCTCACTGGGTAAAATTGCATTATTGCCAATTGTGAACTGTCAGGCTGACCAACATACGCAGATTAAATTCTCAAATACACAGCTATATTATGTTTTCAGTCATTGACCAGATTAATACAAATCAATACAATACAACAACCACACAAAGAAGTTCAAGAAAAAGTTCCCAAATCAATCTCTACAAGAAGAATTAAGACGGCCGGTAAAAATTAATCAAACACAATGCATGCAAAATTCATCAGTATTGTACTGATGCATCAAGCTTTCTGGTAGCGTATCGACTGCTGTGCTGGAGGTATCAATGCTGAGAGGAATACAAATCAAAATAAGAACTGTCTTACATAAATCAGAGATAACGTCTGTAAGCTGTGTTGATGAAGAGTGAGAGAGAAAAGTGTGATGAAGACCAACAAATCAATACACTGACAAATACAGCCCACTCAGAGATTGATTGTTTCCACAAGAGATGAACAACAAATTTTCTAATGACAGAGTGTGTGACAGTTTAAACAAACCTGTCAATGAGGAACAGCTGAACAGTTTGCCGTTACAATATGGCTCTTAACTGTTCCCAATCAGGCATTATATAAAAACCATTACTCCTATGATTGTGCTTCCATTTTCTTCATGCTACAACAAGTAAAGGATTCTATAACTTCAGAAAAGACTTGAGGGTTCAAAGGCTTTTTGCTTCAGAGTCCAAGCCTTTTTGAACACCTTGACTAGTACAGACAGTGACTGAATGAGGCCAGTGGATTGAGGTTGCAGGTAAAAGGAAATGGAAGCCTGTTGACTGAAGAAGCAGAGATGTGACATCACCCCAGAGGGCTGATGGTAGAACTGGTGCGTGCTGGTCCAGACTACTCTGTCCGGACCTCTGCAGTCAAACAAATGGCATTCTGGTCCTGGAGCCATGTGTCTTAATAGATCAGAAGACAGGTGACGCCAAGAAACTCACACAAATAAGCAAAATAGCTTAAGATGCTGTTGGACAATCACTATAGCAGAATAGGTGATACATTTGGTGGCTAATTAAATATTCCATTGCAATTTTGTAAAAAAATAAATTTCCATTTTTCAACTAAAAATGGTTTGACAAGTTTTAAGCCTGTTTTTAATGTAATTGTAGTCATTTGGCTAATGAAGAATGATTTAAGTCACAATTTGATGTTAATTTTAGTTATTTAGTCATTCACTGTATTAGAGGTTTAGTCACAAAAAACTAAAGATGCTTTAACATTGTTTCTTCTTAACAGTTTGGTGTTTTAAAGCACAGCTGTCACCATCTTTGTCATGCAGATTACAGTGGTTATCGGTGCCGTTCTCATCTATCGTGAGATCAGTGGAAAAAAAAGATAGTATACTTGTTCAGGCACACATTGTCCTTGTCAATCTTCTTTGCAGCAACAGTCTAACTTCCATCTTTCAGTTTGCATTAAACACTGCAGTAACATAGATACACAGATCAATCTAAATGATCACCTAAAAATTGTAGCGCTGTCAGGCGATTAAATAAATTAGTCTAATTAATTACAGGATTTGTAATTACTTAATCTAATTAATTGCATTTTAATCTCATACCTGCTAAAGGCCCCCAAATAAAGAATTTGAATTCTAGGACATTACAAAATTGTAGTGCATGACTAATCAATAGAATACACCAAGAAGAGAAGATTTGAAATCCACATTTTTATTGGTTAAATGTGCTTTATAAATGAAATTCAAAAGAAAAAAAGCCAAGCACATCAGCAAACCAATTAGGCCAGGTGCATTTCTCTAAAATGCAATACGAATACAGTTAAATAAAATAAATAAAATTCAGAAATAAAATAAGGCTGAGTCTCAAATAGGCACATAAGAAGACTCTCAATCAAAATGAATACTAAAGCTAACTCCATACAGCACTTCAAAATGAATAGTATAACATGCCTCTAAATAAGGCAACTTAATAGCAAGATTCCAACTGGCTTTTCCTTTAAAAGGGTAAGCTAACATTCAACTCTGTGTCCTTGACATGTTTTGCATTTAAATGATATGTTAGGCTGGAGCTGCTTCGGTGATATGAAAATTCTCTTTTACAAAAGGTACAAATAATAATAATAATGATAACAATAATAATAATATGTTAGATGGAGGCAATTGATTCGCTGTGGCGACCCCTGAATGGAAAAGCCGAAAGGAAAAGAAGAAGAAGATGGTACCGGACACTCGTATGAAACGAGTATCCGGCTCAACCCTAGGTGTGGCCGTGGGTTCTTCTGTGCCAGTGACAATAAGAGGAGTGGGGCTGACGCCGGTTTTTGTCCCATTTGAGAGAAGTTGTAAACACCTCAGTCCTGAACGCTACATTGGTGGCAGTGGTGGGAGCTGCTCACAGTATTATGGGATGTATTTATGCAAGTATGACTAAGGATAACATCACTGAAGGCCTAGGTGTGAAATGCACGCCCGCCACTGCATTTAGTTACATTTATTAGTTACATCTGCCCCTTTGAGGGCAGCTGTAATGCTGATGTGGCCCTCAGTGAAAATGAGTTTGATACTCCTGGTCTACAGCTATAAGATTGCTTTATTGATCCCTGAGTTGATAGGAACTGATGGCGGTTGTGTGAAAACAGAAGTGAAAGTGATTTCTCTAAAATATTAAAATAATTTGCTTGCAGTTTGTTTTAAGTTCATTGACAAAATACCTCTGCCTCTCTCAAAACTCACCATGAATACAATGAGGCATTGCCACAGACATTTGAATTAGTTCAAGTCCTTGACCTTTTAAAGATGAACAGGACCAAGCAGAAAATCCAAAAGCAGGCTGAGCCCAGCTGGTTCAGTTTTGCACAAACCAGTAAAGCAAAGAAAAAGGCTGGGTTACTTCACAGCGAGCAGTCAAGAGGAACAGATTGCTTCTGCGCTGCATGATCACAGTAGGGCCTAGCCTGAAAGGGGTCTTTGTTTGCCCAGGGGGGAGCTAGAATGGCATGGCTTGGTTGCACAGGGTGGCATGTGGCCTGGTGTAACTGGGATTGGGATGGAGTGGGAGGCTGCACGTTTTCCCGCAGGCCCTTTCCCAATGTCTTTCCAGCCTCTAGTCAGTCATGCAGCTTGAGGAGAAATGATGTCATCCAGCCCCACTGGCAATGGGCAGCTTCCTTGGTTAATTTTGCTCAAATAACATGTTTATTTTCTAACATTTAAAGCCTCCCCTGCAAATGTGTTTATCTAATGTACTCTATGTAAGAAATGCTTCCCATGGTTAAATGAAAACTATTTGCCTCACCATACTTGTCCTGCATCTGCGGTGTACACACACAGATAAACATTTCCCTCAAATCTCAGTGGAAGACATTCAGAAAACCAATTAAAGACGGCCATCAGCAGACAACTGCAATGTGAACTGAGGCAACTAATTATTCTCTCTGTACACAAAATTGCTTTGCATAAATCTCCTCTGATGCTGAATTGTTAACTTTCTATATCCCACAACAGTAGAGAGCACTGGACTGAATCTGATGTTTGCAGTGGTGGTTTGGAAGAAAGAATCCATCACCTTTAATAAAGTGCGCAATAGACTGCAGTGGTCCCAGAAGCAAAAGTTGTGTCTTAACAATATCATTACCTTTGCTGCCCACTGTACTGCTGCTGCTGCAGTCCAGATAGATGAACTGCTGTAAAGACAAAATCTCACAGCCCCAAAGATAAGAACCTTCACATTTAGCAAAGGAAAAGTGCAGCGTTGAAGAATGCTGATGGCTTTGTCAGTATACCTGAATTTGTGGCTCTAGGGTAATCCAGACTGTCCATCACCCAAATGACAAGAAGAATGACAGGAAACAGGGATTCCAGGTGGTGAATGAAAGATTCATGGACAAGAAGTCTGGATATACTCCTCTCATACTAGATTGAGGTTTAAGGAAATAAAACTCTGAGAAGAATGAACTGAAACCTCAAAGAAAAGTCTAACAGATGGAATGTCACACTTTCATTTGCTCTTCACCTAACTCAGATTGCAATTAAATTCAAAGGTTGCTGTCGGACAAGTTCAAAACAGGAGTTGCTATATTTCATAGGGATGAATAAAGGGTTCTATTTCCTGCTCAAAAAGAGCGTTATTTCCATTCCAGAAAACAACATAATTGGTCATCAAATAATAACCCTTTTTCTGGAATAAATAAGAATGCATCCAAAATCAGTATATTTTTATCAAATTAATCTAGCTTTTATCTATGTGGCCATCCTCATGTGAAGGTTCAGAAGTCAAAGAGGAGTCAGAAAAGATCAGAAGGATGTGGTCCATACACAAAGCAATGGTTCAGTGGGAAATCAGTGAATGGCTGGCTGCTCAGGAAACTCAGACTTGCATGAAACATTCAACACACACAGGTACAGGAGTTATCCATCTGTGATGGACTGTCTGGTCCAGCATCAGAGATGGATTAGAATGGGCAAAAGAGGTATTTCGGATATTGTACAACTAACTGTCTTTACCTAAAGCGACTGATAATAATAAAGTGCGTCCTCGTTACTCGCGGCTAATATGTTCCAGGAACCACAAGCGAATAACAAATTCTACAATAAAGCAACAAAATTTTTATCTTATTTATTTACAGTAATTTAAATGTTTATGACCTTCACTGTACTGATATTAAACCACCTCCTATCTTTGTTACCTTTTCCCACACTATAATCGAAAGCACTTTTGTGTCTCACAGAGTCCGAGACTCACGGAACCGAGCGCACGTCCGGATGCCATCAGACAATAGAAAGCGCATACGGTATCACAAGACTGTCTCCCAACAATCCGAGATTAGGTGAAGTCGCAAGCGTTGATGCGCGAGGGCGCACTGTAATTCAAACATAAAGTACAGGCGCACACGTTCCAGTTAATGATTTAGAGTAATACAGTTTGGTCAATAATATCACAGAGAGTAATCTACTAAATCTGGATAACCTCCAAATGATGATGTACTTGTACTTGCCATACTTTCCTTGAGCGAGACGCTGATCCTAAAGGTGTTGCTCTAAGCGGGAAAAATGTGAGTTGGTTCGACCAAAAATTTTTTGTCATTCAAAGATTATCTAAAGAGCAGTAACTTTATTCATTGACAGCAGGGATTTTGTCTAATGATCTTAGTTATTAAAGCAATGTCATAATGCACTGTGGGGACATTTACAAATTCTTCCCAATACGACAACAACCTTGATTGAAGTTTGTGTTATAATAATTTTAGGACAAAAGGATTCTACTGCAGAAGACAAGAGAATCTTCAGCAAACCACCAGCCAAGAGCCCCAAATACTGATCCCATTACTACCATGTAATCACCCATTTATACGATATGGGAAAACCTCACGCAGATCATATCATCCATCTGCCCCACTGGGATTCAGTCCCACTCTTCTAGGTCTGAGCCCACTGGAGCATTGGTGCTGGATTAGCAGAATATGCTTGTGCTGTGCCCTTCAGGCACTGATTACTGTACCCGAAGAAATGGATATGTTGACTATGATGTGACCCCACTCACTGTTGTTTTCCAGTTTATATTGGCATACTGATTTTGTTAATATAGGCATAAAAGACAGTGTTTTTTTTAGATAGACAAAAGAAAATCTCTGGTATAAATAGTCTGGTTCCCAACTTGCATTCCGTTGATAACGCACAGATTGGATGATGATATGTAAAAACAAGACATGGGTGATCCTTCAAACCAAAAACATAATGTAACAGTAAGCGTCACATGAGGTGAGCAAGAGCGTGCATTAGCAAAATTAGTTTCCTCAAGTGCACCCTCAAGGTGCACTCAGAAAAACAACAATTATACTAAACCACATACAATGACAGTGTTTCCCAATTTAAAGGCACTTTGGTCCAGAACTCAAGGTGAGTATCATTTACATCTGGTGTCAGTTTAAATATTTAGCAGTGTTCAAATACATGCCTGGTGATGCTTCTGAAACGTTAAACTATGCACAGTTCATAGCAGAAGATTTCATGTTCACATACTATGACAAATGTAAGCCCACATTCTCACAACGCATCAGACTACATTCTAAAAGACTAATATTTTCTATAATCCTCTCGGGCTAGCCATTACATGAAACATCTTGATTGAGAAAAAATAATCCACTACTGGATATCAGATCAAGGTCATGGACAAATGAACCTGCAGAGAGGGCTGAGATCTAACCATAATGCGTCTAGCACGGACGGAAACAGCTATGGACACACAGACCTACAAGAAAATCTGGATTATATCTATATAGCTGCGACTGACCACATCTAATTATATGAACTTCAAGATTACAGATTTTGATCAGATAAAAACTTGCCTTCTACTCCAGGGACAGTGAATAAAAGGACATAGCTTTAAAATGTGAACAAGCTTTCAATATGACTCACATCTAATTCTCTGTATAATCCATATATACAGTTTTCTGCTTCGATGTGGACTTATCTCCAAAAAGGAATGTCCGGTCTGTCTATCTCTATAGTTGACACACTGATTAATTTGTGACGGCTCTTAAATGATATTGTCTTGCTTGTATGGGAGTTTGCTGGGGCCCCTTTCTCTCTCTGCCGCCCTACGGTGACTCATCAGTCAATAACCTTGACAAATGACCTTCAACACCCACATTCAGCATTACAGCACTGACAAGACTGAGAGCACTTTAGCCTTCACTTCCCTCAGTGTTTTATCTTCATAGCTACATGGGTCGCAAAACATTTCTATACTTATGATTCACATTCTAACATCCAATAGAGAATTAAATCAAACTTGTGGGTTGGTGCGCCATTTAAACATAATTTTTCCTGAACTCAGTAAAGTATTGGATGCAATTTCATATTGAACACAGCTCGCTAACACTTCTGTGGAGTCCTGCTGACAGCCTTGTGTACCTTGTGTATTCTTGTTTCAGGTAGCTGAGGGCTGTGATATTTTGTTTCTTTATATTTGCATTAATGTGAAAAACAAATACCGACAGGATTGCTGTGTTGTGTTCTAGACATAAGAAGGAAAAATAGAGCAGCGCATGATGCTAAATACTATTCTGAGGGATTCATACAATGATCAACATGTATTAACTTCATAAATGTATGTACCTGTTTGAACTGAGCAAAAGAAGCATCCTTTTATTAAACATCTCAAGTCATCTGAGAGGAACATCTCTATTTTGAGGCCACTATACTATTTTGAGAATAAATAACCATTAGTGGGGGTGTGAAGAGCTCTTTTTCGACCTTCAAGGATGTTCATAGAAATATTATGCACAGGCGTCATAGACACACAAGTAATAAGCCTTAGATACATTTTCTGTGAGGCTCTGCGCTGGCTAAGCAGCTTAAACTGGAAGGAATGGTCCGGCTTAGATTTTCCATCTTCAGTTTAATTCTTTAACATGACATTAAAATGACCCACATCAAAAAGACTTTCTAGAGCAGAACCCAAGGTATGGATTGCTCCCTGATGACAGATAAAAAAAATTTCCATGTTGTTTCGCTAAATCAATGCCACTCAACAGAGATCGTAATAGATCTTTTGGACTTGTCACAAACGGGGACAGCTGGTGTCTACCCCTCCCATAATTCCATTCAACATTTTTCTTCACCGATGTCCTTGATGTTACTTGTCATAAACACAAAGGAGGTTGTAATTAGCCTGTCGGTTCATGCATCACCAGTTCCTATTTTTTTTACATTGTTCTGAAGTCACATTCAGACAGCGTTTTCACTGCATAACTGGTACACATTTATCCTCTTGAATGTTCTGACTGAATGCAAAAAAAGTGTAATAGTGTGTCAGTGTGTTCCACCTGTGCGATGCCGATAGAAGAAGAAACAGCACAGAAACAGTGTGGTATGTATTTTGAATGCACGCACTGCAGCGGTGTTGGCATACCTTAGGTTATTCGGTGTGAACAAACCAATGAGGTCTCAGAGAATGAGTCTTTTGGGGGAGGGTGGTCTGTTTTGCAATGTCTGTGTCTGAAAGACACTTTTAAAATCACACTTACTAATTGGGTGTAGAAACTTCTAAATGATGCAGTTGAAAATATATTTGTTTTTCAAGTGTGGAATTCCTGCACAAGTTACCCACTTATTGAAAATAAACTGAATGACAGCACAGTTTGAAGTCTTAACTAGCAGAACAACAACTTGGTATTTTAATATATTCAGGCTTGTGACAGATATTTTAATGTCTTTAAATGCATATTATTACTATGATTAGTTAGTCTTGATTCAACTAGGAGCATTAAACGCTGATCCAAGTTGTAGAAGAACTTCTGTGAGTCACTTTAAAATGTTTGTGAAAAAGACCAACAATAAGGGGCTATTACTCTCTGTACTTATAATAGCCCTTCCAACTCATCTTATCTCAACATTAATTATGATATTGTTGTATGTCAGTGTCACAGAAAGCCACACAAGCTAGGCAGCGCTGGCACATGGCTTGCAACAGTAATTATTTTATTAACATCTGTGGTTGAAAACTCAAAATGTCTGTCTTAAGAAAAGACTGTGTGGAAGGTCAAACATTGCACACCTCTTTGCAAATCCTCTATGTTCCGTGTCATACTTTGGTTCAGAGACAGGAGTCATGGTGTTAAATCAAATCAAGATGACGTCTGCAGTGAATAACAAGGGCAGCAAAGTATTGACTGCAAAGTCTGGTCAACTGTCACAGAGAAAACGACCTGACAGATAGATGGGAATTACTCCACAGTCTAAACACCAAAACAATTTTATCTGGTCGCATCACAGTTCAGAACGATTGAAAGTTCAAAAGCTTTTGTATATCAGAGACAAATAATGTGCTCATTTCTGTTTTGAGTAGCAACTACATTGGTGCTCAGTCAAGTGTGGGGCTGTAAGCAGACTTAAAGGTCACTGGATTTCAAACAAACTACCATGTAAGTATAATTAAAAGACATGCTCTACACAAAGAAATGTTACAACTGTGGGTTCGATTCGCTTCATGTATTTGTAGAATCTTTATGAACATCTTTATGAAATGTTGTTTCATCTTGTGGATTAAACAAAAATTTTTGCTTAAGATCCATACAATGAATTATCCCAGAGAAATAAAAGAAAAAAAAAGTTTTATTTTACTTAATTTGCTTTAATGGGTCTTGACCAAAGATACATCCTACCACAGAGTTTCATAGAATTCTAATCTGAAATTTTACATAATCCTGCCAACAACCAAAACAGGTAGAAACCTGGTGAACATATTAACCGTGACTGGATTCATTAAAATAAGTGAGAATGCTGTATCAGTTTCCTGGCACTGAATTGTCCTAATATTCTGGAAATCCATAACTCAATCCATAGCATTCATCTGCCGTTCAACCTCTAGTTCCTTTAAGACACAATCTGGTCAGGGAACTGATGAATGTACTAATGCAAAATGAGGTTGTAACACATCGTCAAAATGTTTTGACTAGTTCAGAGAGTGTTGGATGAAATGAACTAAAGACTACTAAAGAAAACTAAATGTACTGAAAACAGTTACAGTAGATTTGTAGCTATAATGAAGAATAATCTGTAAGCACAGCTACAAAGTTGTGTTCAAAATAATAGCGGTCCAACATGAATAACCTGTTTTTGGTAGAAATTATATTACTGCATGGCAAATAATTAACCAGTTGCTGTATGGTGTCATAGAAAACCAACAGAGCCAACATTCATGATATGTATGCTCCTGAGTCTGTGTAATTGAATAATGAATTGAAGGGGCGTGTTCAAAAAAAGAGCAGTGTGGAGTTCAATTAGTGAAGTCATTCAATCTGTGAAAAAACAGGTGTCAATCAGGTGGCCCTTATTTAAGGATGAATCCAGCACATGTTGCTCATGCATTTCTCTCTGAAAACCTGAGAAAAATGGGTCGTTCCAGACATTGTTCAGAAGAAAAACGTACTTTGATTAAAATGTTGATTAATGAAGGGAAAACGTATAAAGAAGTGCAGAAAATGATGGGCTGCTCGGCTAAAATGATCTCCAATGCTTTAAAATGGAAAGCAAAACCAGAGAGATGTGGAAGAAAACGGAAGACTACCATTCGAATGGATCGAAGAATAGCCAGAATGGTGAAAACTCAGCCAATGATCAGCTCCAGGATGATCAAAGACAGTCTGAAGTTACCTGTGAGTACTGTGACAATTGGAAGACGCCTGTGTGAAGCTAATCTATCAGCAAGAAGCCCCCGCAAAGTCCCACTGTTAAAAAAAAGACGTGCTGAAGAGGATACAATTTGCCAAAGAACACATTGGCTGGCCAAAAGAGAAATGGAGAAACATTTTGTTGACTGATGAGAGTAAGATTGTTCTCTTTGGGTCTAAGGGCCGCAGACAGTTTGTCAGACGACCCCCAAACACTGAATTCAAGCCACAGTACACTCTGAAGACAGTGAAGCATGGTGGTGCAAGCCTCATGACATGGGGATGTTTCTCTTACTATGGTGTCGGGCCTATTTATCGCATACCAGGGATCATGGATCAGTTTGGATACATCAAAATACTTGAAGAGGTCATGTTGCCTAATGCTGAAGAGGAAATGCCCTTGAAATGGGTGTTTCAACAAGACAACGACCCCAAACATACCAGTAAGCAAGCAGCTTCTTGGTTCCAGACCAACAAAATTAAAGTCATGGAGTGGCCAGCCCAATCCCCGGACCTTAATCCGATAGAAAACTTGTGGGGTGACATTAAAAATGCTGTTTCTGAGGCGAAACCAAGAAATGCAGAGGAATTATGGAACGTTGTCAAATCATCCTGGGCTGGAATACCTGTTCACAGATGCCAGAAGTTGGTCGACTCCATGCAACACAGATGTGAAGCGGTTCTCAGAAACAGTGGCTATACAACTAAATATTATTTTAGTGATTCATAAGAATGCTGAATCTTGGATATTTTTCAGTTTATACAGTAAATATTTGAGTTTGTAAAGTAAAATGCAGACAGCTATTTTTTTTAACAGCCCAATGTTCATTTGTCTTCATTTTCTGTATTAAATTAAAGAATTTCTGCTTTTTTCTTCATGTTTTGATTTAGAATATAATGTGCAGTGTTCCCAATGCATGGAAATAAAAACCATTATCAGGATTTTGGGCTTTACTCAATTTTTTAAACAGACTGCTATTATTTTCAACACAACTGTATATCTGCAGATCACAACAGCCCTCAGTGCTGACTGCCACCAGAGAGTATCATTACCAAGCCAGCAACATGAGTCTGATCCCAACTGAGAAGGGTAATGGGATGTCCTGAAGGACACTCCTGGGGATTTCCATAAAGCACTGCTTCCATTCTTCAGTTAGCTACCCTCATTAATTATAGAGACCAGTTAATGCCTACTGTATAAAAGACATTCAGGAGAGCCCAAAGGAGCTGGGAGCGAAAGAAGAGCGGTCAATGAAAGTACTGCAGCATTTCTTTGTTGGAGGAACTTGGTCACACTGAGAAGGCATGAGCAACAAAATGATTCAAGTAACACGGATTCACCAAATGTCCAAGATGACAGAAATCTCTGTACTTCAATGTCTCTATAGGGGTAACAATATTTAAGGTTTGTTAACCGAGCCAGCCTACAATTGTAACTGCAAAACAGTCGCATCTGTTTCCTTTGCAACATCACAGAATGCTTCATGCTCAAACCAGTTACTATTGCAATGAAATCAGAATCAACTTCATTGGCCAAGCTTGCAAACTCCTGTAATGAAATTGATTTTGCTACTCAATTCAATGTGCAAAACTTTCACACAGTGCAGAGAGGCATTGTTAACCACTGCCAGTGGAAACAGTAAAGCTGTGTGCAATGAGTCCACCTGTCAACTGAATGCTTTTACCATCGCTGGTCAGCACCAGAAATATTTGACTAATCTTGTTTTAGGTGTGAAATGTTTGTCAAAAAAGGGGTTGAAGTACATAAAAACCAACGTTAAAGATGACTATAAATAATACTGACAATTGCTTTGGGATATAATACAACTCCGATGTTGTAACAGCTTTGATATTGCTATTGGTTGAATTGAGGTTTCATATCTTCCTTATCCTGTTGCTTTATTTTATAAAAGGCACAAAGCTAACATGTTAGATATTAGTTAGATGCGAGGATGGCGGTCAGTGAAAGTACTGCATCTTGTGATGATTACTCCTGCACGACATAGGTAATTTTCCTGTTTTTGATTCTGTTTAGTCGATGAGTTGTTTTCTGCAGCCACTGATTGTATGTTTTTATCGTTTTCGTCTTGATATGTCATAATGGTCATGTAGCCATCATTGGATCGGACTGAAAGATAGTAAGTGAAGCATCTGCTTGGATCTTTGTGTGCATGCAATAAGTGCTGAATTTGACTTGTTTGCAACCGCAATTACAATCAGTCAAACTACACCGTATCATTCAATCTTCCCATAGTGTTTGTGTGCAAGGCGCTGACTGATCATGTAAGGATAGTCACAAAATGTAGTCATGATTCGTTAGCTCCGCATTGTGCTTGGGCCTGAGGCAGCAGGTGGGTGGAGGTGGGGGTGGGGGCAACTCCTCTGTAGAATGTATTCTTTGTACCTGTACTGAAAAATGAATTACACTAAAAATAGCTGAGCCCAACACAAACTGGACCACAGCATTGTCAGCATTATCAGTGTCCCGTGAGTCCACAGGATTCTCAATTGATCTCTGTATTGATTAGACTGATCCAAACATTTGCAATTCAATTAGAAGAGCTACTATAATGCAGAGACAGTTGGTTTCGAAATATAAAATCTATTTGCAATTTGTATTTCACAGATTTGCCTAATAACTGAAAATGACAACATAAATCTCATAATATAAAAGAGCAAAGGGCGAATTTTAATAAAGACAAAAAAGAGGATATGTGAGGGTTCAGCCCTGCCCTCAACTCTTTCCCTTGGGCATTGTAAGCATCCAAACAGGCCTGAGGGATACCATGAAGCTCCATCAACAAAAGCAGGATTTCTCTGCATTAGCTGGCTTGAAAAAAATACAACCCCAAACAGTGGTAATGAGTAGTACGATGGTGGTTTTTAGAGACTTACAGTTGTTCTGTTATTTGCAGTGACTTCCCTGATGCTCACCATGAAGCAAAGCTGTAAATTACATACTGGACCTGACACAAGTTGGGACATTAATATCGTTAACAGCTCAGCAAGTTTGTATGTATTAAGTATCTCATCAGATGAGACTCCACAGACAGTGTCTTCAGGAAACACAATAATACCAGAGTCTAACATCAGTTAAATCGTCGGTGCGGGTCAGAGCTGCACAGCACAAGTCATCATGGAGATGTAGCCAGCCTAACAGAGACAGTTTGAAAACGCAACTCTCAGCCTCAGGACGTACCCCTCCACACCCCCCATGGGGATAACAACCATTCTCTCTTTCAACCTGAGTTGAAGGGCGGGCTATCGCTGTGCAAACAGACCTCGATTCTTTCAGCGGCACCTGTCCCCCACCCTGGGGATAGTGGGGAGCTACGTAAATGCCATTTATTGAGGGGTGCACCAGTGTTGAAACAATCAACCCCCAGACTGCCATTCTGCTGCCATATGGCACAGCGCTGCCTATGTGCTCAGACAAAGACTCCAGAGCTGTGACTAAAGGCATACATTATTTCCCGAGCCTCTCAGCTCATAGTATCATGGAAGTCTTTTTAAAGTGTTTTGTTAATCTTTACATTTCAGTGACAATTTCAGATCTTAGAAAACATAATAACCTGAGTGTGTTCAATGCAACAACACCAACAGCAATGTCCTATCTATAGATCTGCCCACCACTGGTCCACAACAAAAATCTTCAAGTCATTGTATCGATTGACATGAAATTTTATACTGACCTTAAAGATCCCCAGAGAATGAACTTTACTGACTTCAGTAATTTCCTAACCTTTTAGTATTATGTTTAAACAACTGTTAAATGACTATTAGACATATCCATGATGCCCAGAGGATGAAGTTACCCCATGATATATCAACTACTGTCTGAACTGGCCCCTAATTCAATTTTAAATTCTCATGCAGATGACAAAGCTAGCCTCAGACTGTAGTCAGTGAGATATAGGTTTTGTAATTGCTACCAAATAGATGATGCGCAGGACAAGACCCAGTTCTTCTCTGATTTTATAATTACAAAGAACAGGAGTCAGAATTGTCAGTGCTCTATTCATTTATAAGAAGAAGAGCCTCAAACACTGATAGTGGCAATCATTTGTTAAACCTCAGAGGATCAAATCACCTTTCTGTCTTGGCGTGCTGTAACTTAACCAGACACTCGACCTAATGAAACAGAAATAATGAAAATGTTTTTCCTACACATATTTCCAGCAGCCGCTGTAGTGAGGAGGGGGGGAAACAGTTAAATATGGTATGACATGCAGCGATTGTTGTGGTCAGGAGGGCTGGGTTGTCCATGTCAGACTGATACGATGACATTACCTTATTATGTCATGAATTATCTATAATTTAACCTGGACACGGGGAGAACATACAAACTCCGCACAGCACGGGACTTGAACCCGGAACCGCCTTGCTGTGTGGCAACAGCACTACCCACTGCGCTGTCCATGAGAAATGTTTAAAAGCTGCAAAATCCTCAGGAGCGTAGCTGTAGGGTTGAGAGATACCACTCAGTGGATTCATCACTCCATTATTATTTTATTTTTTATCTACCTGATGCAGTAATGAGATTTAATTCCAAACAGAATCCCTTGTGTGTGTTAATAACGTGACTGAATAAGGCTGAGTTGTTATAATATAAGCTGTTAACATTTATAACTCACAAATGATGACGTTAAACATTTTAATTTGATTTTCTATTATTATTATTATTACTACTACTACTACTACTACTACTACTACTACTACTACTACTACTACTACTACTACTACTACTACTACTACTACTACTACTACTACTACTACTACTACTACTATTTAGACAAACTGAATGCAACAATGTTTTGATGACAAATACTTTCGCTCAACTTTTAATCTTGTTCTTATTGACCCAGAAGCTTCAGTGGACAGCTGGCTGTGTGTGTGGCTTGTTGAGAGTTTCCACTGGCCTGCCTCTTTGTCTAGCGTGTGTTCATCTGTCTCCTCTCCTGAGACACTCATCTCTTCTGACTGCTGCGCTGACACACACACAAAAGGAACGGAGACTCACTGAATGCACACATAGCCGTTAGTGTAATCTGCAGCCACAGATCTACGTGGAACAACAGAAGCCACCCAGGCATTTATTTAATTATACAGTGTAATAAAACTCTGAGGGATGATATGGCAAAGAAAGACATGCAAAGCCAAACCACGCAGTCGTAACACAGAAATACTGATTCTCACACAACCTCACCTGTGAAGGAAAATTATACAAAGCAGGTTGCAAATTGTACTTACATTACCGTAATTAAAGATTCAAAAACAGATTTTTACACAAAAACAACCTCACCAAAAAATTCTTACAATAAATTCCACCAATACAATCATCTTTCTTCAAACTGCTCCACCAGGTGTGGCCCACCTGAGGAACGTTATGCATTGTCCTCTGTTGAAGAAGGGAATTTAAGCAGAAGGGAGATCTGCAGTACATGAAGTGACATTCTGCTCTCAGTGCAGCTCTTGTGGACCTCTTCACAGGCCTGGAACATTAGTGTGAAGATGGCAGCATCTCCATTTGAGCTAGATGCTGATCCTACGAGTACAGATCCTCAGTGACCTCTTTCAGTTGACACTCAGGATGAGGCGCTGTTCCCCTGCATCTTTCCTGCTCCTAAGAAGTAGCATCATTTATCAGCCACCGTGTACCAGGGCAACAAAGAGATTTTTTTTTTCGTGTACAGCGGTTGGATGAATATTTGAAATATCAAAGTCTTTGCTCATATAAAGCAAGTCCACTATTTAAAATGACACAATGGAGTGGCCAAAGTCTACAAGTGCTTTCTTGAGGGGAAACAAACAAAGGCATCATAGAGACGGGTCTTCATTGTGACCCATTTACTTGATCACTGTGTGAAAAGGGCGTCTATCATGCATCACACCTTTTACCAAGGTGTCAATGTAGCCTCAAATGCCATGATTTAAACTAAACAAAAATAGGAAGTGTAGAAATATCGGAATGAAGACAGTAAATAACATGTCTGTTCATTAGAAATGGGGCGGTTACTTTAAAAATGTCAAAATTGAAACAAATAGGCTGTCGGCCAGCTTTAGACAGATTTTATTTCACATAGCTCATCCTGTTTTCCACAAGATTTCATAAAGCTGGTGTACATGTTCAGCTGACGTGATCATGTGACCTTTCTGACACAACACAAAGTGGAAGAAATGACTTTCTGGAGCAGAAGAAGATTACATTTTCTTCTGCTACAAAGCTGATAAAGATGGTACCAAAAGCGAGATCAGGACCATCAAAAGGTAAAGAAAGGATCAATCAAGAATACAACAGAAATCATTTTCCCCTCAGACAGCCTCTGAATTTTTAGAAAACCCACCGACCACAATGTCAAGCTATTAATACACATCTGCTCATTATATACAAGGAAAGTAATCTCCTAAAAAAAAAGAGTAATTCATTCTGATCATTCATTCTGACAATTCATTCATTCTGATAAATGAAAGCTGGTGGGATCTTTACATTATGTGTAACATCCAGCCCACAGAAACTCATGATTTCAGTCAAATATTATGTGATAAGTAAAACGTCAGTCTTCTAAAGGTGAATCACAGAAGGAAAAGAGGCATAAAACAAATCAATCTAGAATAACTGGACGCAAGAGGCGTTAGTACACCCTGGAATGAGCCTCATATTTATTTCGGTAAACACAACCCCAACTGTTTAATGAGTTGTGATGTGCCATTCCCCCAAACTGAGAGTGCTGTACAGTACAGTACACCATACACCTAATTAGTTGGAAAATAAAAAAAATAATAATGTGTTGGGTGTTTTGTTTTTTTTGGTGGTGGAAAGTAAAACAGCAAAGAAGGAAATTTATTACATTTAGACACCTGAAAGACAATAATACATAATAGCTCTTACTTGCAATGGGGGATTCATCCTGTCAACAAATTAACAAGAAACATATTACCATGATAAGAGCGAAAATAGTTGAATATCTGACATACAGTATAGCAAAAAAATCTGTTTCACAGTGATTGAAGATACAGAGGAAAAATCCAACAGAACACAGTGAGTAGGTAAATCTGCTGAGACAAATAACGCTTGACACAATGAGGCATGGATGGAAGAAAAGGGAGAGGGAAGACGGGGGATGAAAGGCAATCATTAGCTCAAAAAAACCCCGCAGTGAGCCAATCTGCAGCAGAACTACAAGCCTGGAGACACAAGAGGTGACCCGCGGAGCAGATCGGTACTGGATGAGCAGAGAAAAAATAGCATGAAGAAACACATCTCTTCAATGAAACACATTACTCTTTCCTTTTAATAACACTCCCTCATTAGATATCAAACTTAAGTGATGATGACTTAACAAATTATTTTCTCTATCTCACTCACCATCAGTATTATTCCCTTTGTCAGCACCACAATTGTTAGACTACGCCTGTCTTCATCTCAGCACCTGGTCTGAAAGGTAATGACACTCACACTAGTATTAATCTCCATCACAAAGCAACCTTCATATTGGGAGGCATAACCATGGACTGTTCACAAGTAAAAGAGAGACCAAACATACACATGCTACGTTTTTATGAACGTGTCCTGCATATCTGAATAAGAATCCACGTGCATCACAAAACAGGACAGATCATGAAAGTCAGATTTCTGTTTATGACAGAGCCTTCATGTACAGAAGGAGACAGATAAATACAGCAATCCTGTCAAAATACAGAGAAAACTTATTATATGTAGAATTTATTTAGAAAAATCTACCCAAAAATATATTTTGTGCTTACTAAAAATTAAACCAGACAATATCAGAAATAGCATTTCTTTCTATTTCTTCTAAATTTGAATTTCATGAACTGGAAAAAGTAGCTAACATATGAGAGATAAACAGTGTATTTTAGGGGGAAATGGTTTAATACTCATCTGTCCTTGTGCCAAGATCATTTTACTCATCAGCTTGTTCAGAGAAATAAGTAGGTTAAGATAAAAATAGTTGATAACTTTTAAAATGAGGTAAAAAATCTCATGTTTCCATATCTGAAGCTTGAAGTCTGTACAGAAGGAACTAGCCTGCAGTCTACACATCAAATAATAAGGCAGCAAAGATGTTACAGTTAAAGCACTAATCAGTCTTGCTATGTCTGACACACACTCACATTTTGGTGAACTCTGTTAGTAGATGTCTGCAATCAACCATGATTTGGGCTCAAAAGAAAAATCATGAGGCCAGCCACAAAACAGAAAACTCTCTGTACAAAATGTCTCATCACGTATCATAGTACCCAATATTAACCGAGGTCATTATGACATCCTCCAGAAAATACTGAGCCTGATGTAACATGTAACTTAAATTCTGTTTGATACTAAATTCCCCTCACAAGTTTCAAGGTCATCGTTTGACAAAAGCTCTTAACTGATTCACTGTCTTCCTGGAGGTGGTGATTCACTCCTCTGCATCGTGACTGTAGGTTATAAACATCCTTCACTATCTGTGACCGATCAAAGCTTATCTCAATGCTGATTTTACACTTTTGAATTAGTAAAGCTATTCCAAGCCATCCCTTTCACAAGTACCACCAAGAACTGCACTGCACAGTGTTAACTCATTTATTAAGGCCACTGAAGTATCACAGACAAACTGTAGCAATCTGTTTTGCGTTACTATCTATGCCTGTAGGCCACGTCCTTTAAAGTGAACCATGGCCCAATGGTGGAGCAGGATCATCACAGCTCTGGTGGGACTGAAGTCACCACAGGAATAAATATTAGTCGAGTAGGAGGTTTAATATTCATGCTTCCAGGTGGAGCATAACCTCAGGCCCCTCTGCTGCTCTTTGTCAGACAATTCATCCCAGACAGCACAATAGAGGGCTCAGCAGACTGCCACCGACACAGACAGACAGCCTGCCTGCTCTCCATCAAGCACACACACACACACACACACACACACACACACACACACAGAGAGTGAGACTGAGGAATATGTGAGGACCATTTGGCAAAGCAAAACCAAACAAGCTCTGCTCCTAGATTTAGTGGCCTCAGCATCCTGCAGCAAATAAAAAAAACTGGATGCTATTTCTGAAAGACAAAAATGTTAGCATAGGTAAGGTCAATGGGTGTTTCATAGAGTGCCAAGTCATTTGGCATCTCATATTCAGCTACATTATTCACTGAGCACAGGTCAAGAAAAGTTGAATTTCCCGTAACAATCTCCCACAGGAAACAGCAATGAAAGGTCCAGAAGAAGGTCCAAGAGCACAACAGCCATTTGCAACCTTGACACAGAGCATCATCTCTGTCATCATTAACCACACAGTCTATAAAGTCCAACTGGCAAGTATCTGCTCCCACATGTCAAACCCCCTGAAACACACTAGGAGGGCAATGAACTCTCTCTGATTTACTCTCCTGTGTAGTGAGACACAGTGATGTAATCCTTAATCGCAACCATGCGCCACAGGTTCAGCCAATCATCATGCTGGTGCGCAGTGATGCTAGTAAACATAAGTGACGTCCTCCAGAGGTTACTCCTCATGAAAGATTCAAAGCTAGCACATATTTTAATCATTCATATAAAGCACAGCAACAGTATGTCAGCCACTGTGAGCCCTAAACGCACACACAGACACACACACACACACACACACACACACACACACACACACACACACACCACTTTCCCATTGGAGTTCCATAATCGTTTACCTCGCAGTGGGACCACATAGTCAGACTAATGAATTATTATGATTATAATTAGTATTAATAGTACAGTAGTAGTAATAGTATTAGTAGTGGTAGTAGTATTGTTGTTGTTGTTCCTCTTATTAGGCTGTTACTTGTCTAAAATTTGTCAATTTGTTCCTTAACTGAACTCGTAACTCAAAAAAATTATCCCCATTTAAAATAACTTAAATAATTTAAACCGTTCCAGCCTTGTAAAAAAAAAGTGCCAAACACCTCTAAATTATGAAGAAAAAAAAAATCAATTGACATGTATACTTTACCTGTGAATAAGTAATTATATATATGTTACATAAAATAATGATAAAGCATGAAAAAAATGCAAAAGTCTCGAGCACACACAAGCTACATCTTTACTACGTGAAGAGAATGAGATACGGTCTCAGTTGATGTTGTATCCACCCAACAACTAGCACTGGTGTCCTGGAGCAACTCATATCTCGTATCTATGAGGCATGGATAGAAGTAAAGGGAGAGGGAAGAGAGCAACGGCTCCTATCTCAAAAAATTCTCACGTTGTATCTCAAGGTACTATTGTATTTCATATTTGAATCCCATGACAATGCTGCTTGTTAACTGTTTGTGTTTAAGATGGTACTCCTCAACTTACGAACATTCGACTTATGAACATTCGGAGATACACAAACGAGCGTTGCCATGTTAGACTATTGTCCTGCAGTTCCCCTTTCTGCCACCGAAAAGGGAAAAGAAAGTCTATGCCATCATATGCATGAAATAACTTTAATAGGTTTGCATTTGACAAAAAGAATTTAACAAAAAAAAAATGCCACAACTTTCTTTTTTGGTACAGGCCTATATACAGTATCAGTATTTTTATATTCTGTGTTTTACTGAGAACTGTCAAAAAGTCTTCTGTGAAAAAGGCCTGATATTCAGCACGTTAACAACAACCTCAGAATGTGATAATAATGACATTAAAGGAGGTACGAGACTGAATGTATGTCAGGGAAACTTGGGGACATCCCAGGATCATCCTGGATTGTGTGGGTGTGGCGTTAGAAATCCATCTCCTCAGCACCTGTGTCCTCCAATAGCATTCAGCCAGTGAATTACTTTTCTGGGAGAGCTAACGGCCAAGTCTTTGTAAGAATGATCCTGACCAGTAAGTGATCTCACACTTTGTTTGAGTAACTGTGGAGTCACCGTAGCAACAGCTGAGATCCTGTCACCATGCTTCAGAGTAAAGCCTCCATCAGTCCACTCTCACAGGCCCCCATCCCCCAGCAACCTACCTACTGAGCTGTCAGTGGACCTTGAGCGAACCTATTCAGTCTTGATTTTGGTGACGGCAGAAATGAAAGAATAAAAATTCTTATCCTCGTCCAGATTTTAACTGGAGGTTTGGTTTAACTGACACTACTTGAAAGCTGGTGTTTGGGGTTTCCTCAAACTAAACAGTTGTTAAAGAGCCAAGGGAAATCACAGGTTTCACACAGGGTATTAAGATTAAGGTTCAATTAACTCTTTATCTGGAGTGGAGTGGGAAAAACACTGGAGCAATAGCATTTCAATATATCCTTTATTAAGCAGAACACAAGCATTTTACTGAGTCGGTAACAAAATAGATATAGACAATAAGTATTATCTAGGTCATCTGAATAATCACACACTTTCAGTGCAAGCACTAAGAAATTATCAGCAAAACCATGACAAAATGCAAAATACTGAGACACAACAGGACGTGGCTGGTAGGGGGCTGAAACACACTTCTTTTTCTATGTAAAAAGAAGGATAATCCTTTAAGGGATTAACAGTAGGGTCCCTGTGGCCCTAAACACCATCGTTCTCTGTCTTTCAGTATCCTCTCTTCATACAGACAGATCATGAAGGAACTGAAATCCAGAGAAAATACTGCCAACTAACCATGCGAGAGTGTCATATTCGAGGTGACTTTAAATACACAAACTGCGAGACAGAAGCTTAAAGGCAAATATCATTTAAACAACTTGCAATTGCACTAATCAATAATTCACCTGGAAAAACAAAATTAGAATGAATGGGGTGGGGTTACTTCAAGAGCAGAAAAAATAGAACTTTTGTTTTATTAACTATTTTCTCATTCTGTTTTTAATGCATAATTGTAAATAAATAATGTAATAAGGCACTGGTCTGACTCTTGCTACAACCTTCCAAACAGGAAGAGGAAATGAGCTTGAGGGTAACATAGTACAGTATTTCAGGCACTTCCATAAATTTGATGAGAGCTAAATCTGCAGGGCAGCGTAATTATGAGTGCTCACTTTTTTCTTGCCCCAAACATAGTGGAGATATTCATTATTCATTGATGTAAAACTTAAGCTTGTGCATCACAGCTGCCACTGTTTTAAAATATGCACATGTTTTCCACCCTCAGTGCTCAGCTGTGGATGTCTGCTTTTTGCTGCAGATGCTTCTGCTAAGGTTTTATCAGCACAAACACTTTATCATTAGAACTGAAGAGATGGACAACTGATTTAATATCTCAGAAAGGAGCAGCTCTGAATTTGGAGTCACTAAACAGTTCAAGGAATGGGTCAAAGTGAAACAGAAAGACAAAAGTGGAGTTGAGACAAAACACACAGGGAAATCATTTGAGACTGAGAATATATGACCTAGTTATGCATCTTACTTTGCATTCTCTGGACTAGGTAGCCAGGGTGATTTAGGTTTTTGTCTGGCTTCATGCTTGTAAGAATGGAAGGAGTAGAGCGGCTTGACAAGTCAGGTGATTCTGTCGCCTCCCTCCAGGGCCAGGTTAGACAGAAAACTAGTCAGGATGCCAGACAGTCACAGTAGAGCTGGGGCTTTCTCCTTTTCTTCACTACACCCCTCCCTCCAGCCTGCTGACGTCAAACCCCCCCCCCCCCCCCCCCCCATACCACTCTGCCGAAAACAGCACACCTGCTGGCTTCACAGTTGATGTGGCCCAGCTCCATCTCTGGCTCAGTTCCCCGAGCAGCGTCACAGGTCTGTTTACAACCTGGGCACGAAGTCCCAATCCTGCAGCAATTGCAGTATCTATTTCACGCTTGTTCACAGGCGAAAAAGAACAGCAATGACTGTATAGCCTGCAGATGATAACAAATGTGAAAGTGACAAGAATCATGCATGTCTTATTAATGTTTCACATTGCAGGTTAAGTGTTCCCTTCTTCTACTTGTTGCTGACAAGCGAGGAGATTCTACAAGGATTTCCACACATTTACTTTCAACTACAAAAAATCCACAGAGGCAAACGATTTTGTCTTGAAGTCTAAATGATATGACAGGCCCTTTCACCTGCAAAATCAGAAAGAATTTAAAACAGCATGATTATCAAAGTCATGTCTACAGCAAGCGAAACAAAGCAAGAGAGGGATATTTATAATATTCTGGCCTACTTCTGGTTTCATCTTTACAAGGAGAGTCCCTCAGCTGGCATCAACAGTTTGTTTTACACTGTAGAAAATCATCGTTTCATGTAACCCTCCTACATGCACACAACATTCCTTCCTGCATCATCAAAAGGAACATTATAGATACGGTTTCACCAGTGTGGTTCCGTCTGAGTCACTGTCTTCACAGCAGCAATGGGACACCCAGTGTGCACTACTGATTCACAGGGGGGTAAACCAGTAATGTACAAGGCAATAGTAAAGTAAACCAACATAAACCATAGATAAGGTGACACATGAGGAAAATAATTCTCTCAAGAAGCCCTTCAAGCCACAAATTTCAGAGGCAACCTGAAATCCCTCAACCTGAGCTTCAGACAAATATCTTCTGTCCACAGATCATCTTGGAGCATCAAAACCTGACACCAGTTCCACTCGTGGAATCTGGTAATGATGACTCATACGCGGGAAACGTATTCCTCATCACAACTGAATTTTTGATTAGAATAGTAGCTCTACTTTATGTTTCTAATGTGGAATGATTTCCCCTCAAACCATGTGCGGGACGTGCGTTCAGCCGTCCTTCCCCTCCAACACTCGCTCCTCGGTTACGCGTCGGTGCGCGGAGCGAAACCGAACAGGTGACTTACCTGAATGGTGCACGTATATTCCGTATCGTCCAGCAGTCTGACTGTGCAGCTGTATTCCCGTTCCAGATTCCTGATGCTGCCACTCATGAATCGGCTCAACATCTTCTCAGAGACTAGCTTCTCTGCGTCTAAAAACCAGAACAATAAACTCTACACCAGCGTTGCCACTGAATGTCACATTGACCGCGATCCCCGCTCCGCTACACGACCAGCAGCCACGGATTGACCCGCCGAGGCATGCACCATTGTTGTCCCGTTAAGTTTTCACGCAGTGGGGCCCGTGAATCCAAGGATGCCCGCATCCAGATCCGGAGAGACGCAGCTCAGCCCTGGTGTGTGTCCATGGAGAGGAGGATTATGTCTCACCATTCACCGCCACCACTTGAGCAAAGCGGGCGGGTCCCAGTGAGAACTGGCATTAAAATCAGCCAACGGGAGGGTGTTGTGTTTTCTCTGCGCTTTAATATCCCACATTGATTTCAGATGACGAAATGTGTCCGGACACACAGCCATTCATGTCCAGAAAATAATATGTTTAATTATTAAATTAAATGTGCTCAAATGAAACATGTCCATCTATTTCAGAAACATTGGATTCTACTTTTTGACAGTCATGGAAAATCACGAGTGTAATTAGGACTGATTTTAAAATAAACACAATACCAGATAAGTTAATGCAATGAGGAACATCCGTGAATAAAATATCTGCAGCACTTAAAGGTTTCAGAGCAAAACATGACAGACTGACCATGGACATAAAGCATATATATTATACTCCGAAGCCTAAACCACTGTAAATCATGATAACCGAATGTTTTTTTTACATGTGTCGTTTGCTCAAGCTTGCGTCAAACCCATTGAAAGGGGACATTTCATTGTTTTTATTAAAGCATCTGACAGGGGCTTCACATTCGATGCAATCGACTGTCATCTGCAGGTCAGTCGGTGTTAATGCACTTAAACAAGTGACAATGTGTCTAACGTGTGCTTTAGTCTTTGAGGCCTAATTCAATGTTACATTTCTCTATCTTCCGTCATAAAGTTTAAACTACATATAATAAAGCAATATTTTGTAGTACATTTCTGTGCAACTGTTAGGAGAATGGTTGTTGATCATATAAATGCATCATCTATAATTACACAATTTTTCGGCAATTTGGGTGTATTATAATTATGTGTTAGTGTTAGAAATGTGAACTAAAACGTTGAGATGCCGATTCTTCCCACCTCCGTATATAATTGTGCCGTGACCCGGATTCGAACCGGGGTTGCTGCGGCCACAACGCAGAGTACTAACCACTATACGATCACGGCGCGCCAGGTGAGGGTGATGGACAACAGAACCAGCCGTGGTATAAGAACCTGATGAACATCACACAATATTTTAAGAGAAAGGAGAAAAATACAGCTTTAGAAATAACAATGAAGAACGATGCAAGATTTACGAAGAACACAATTGTTGTATTTTTCAGGCTAGCTAATTTTAATAAAGTTTAGCTGGTGCGATTTTAGGAAGATGCTGGATCATAGTCCATTAACTTTTAGGTTAATAAGATGTAACAGCCTGGCTGTTCTTGTATTGACGTTGACAATGTGTTTTAAAAGTACTGTAACTTGCTTTGTCTTTGCTTTGCTGCAAAGACAAAGCAAGTTACACCTCAGTTGCACACAAGTGAAGAAGTCTCTTGGATGAGAGACGAAACGTCTTGAAGAACTTTCTTAACGTCCAGTGGATTGACTTAAACAGCTTTTGGAGATTCATTTTTTATTTTTAACTTTTATTTTTATTTGTATATTTGTTGTAAAACCGCACATTAACCCCAAATGAGAAATATCATATTTGGCTCAGTGATTATTTCTGCTCTGTTATCCACATATAAACATGGGAATTAATGTAGTCCTAAATTTATTCATGTTAACTTGACAAAAACTATAGACCAAAAGTGTTGACCTAACCAGCTTTAATTTACTTAAGATCTATAAGTCTTATTAACAAAGTTTGTCAGAAAATTAGTAATTACTAGTAATTTAAATAGCTATTTAACTGATATGTGTCTAGAATGTCTGTTTTAAAAGATGGACGGTGAAATTATTCATTTAACCGGTTTCTTTAATATAAACATCATTGATCTGCATTGTATTTAATTGATCAAATAGGCTAGCCAGCTTGCCAATGATGAAAACCATTTACAGCATTTTAAAATTACTATATAATTTATGATGAGGTCATTAGTTAGGAACGGTAAGTGTTAATATTTACTCAGAGTTATAAGCCGTTAATACAAACTAAAGCATATTCATTCATACCATAGATAAGATGCAACCAAATAATTCCTAATAACATTCATAAAAAACAAAAATGAACAAGTATTTACAATAACATCAGAAGAACAAAAGGAGCTAAAGCCTACGACAAGAAGCCTTGCAGTTCATTCTCATCGTTCTCTTCCGGCTCGTTGCTCCTTGCAGCAGCATTTTTAGCAGTACACTCTGCCTTTCTGGTAAAAGGACGGCGTGGTCCTGCTGGTGGCTGATGCTGCAGTGGACGATGATTCAATATGTTCTCCATAGTCTGAGCACAACCTTCTTTTTTCTTAGCTGCTTGAATCCTTCTGTACAATTTACAAGATGCCACCAGAGGCTCTCCAATGTCCACCTGTTGGCTTTCCGTTTGGCGCCTGTTACTGTCCACATTAGTATAGTGTAGCTCCACCTTGATGACCAAAGAGTCCTAAAAAAGGTCAAATGAACAAAATATTACATTCTCTTAAAGACGTGCTGTACTTTATTTTTAGATAAAAATTTCTGGACACATAGTTTTTACAGTTATCACCAACTGCATACCATAAGCTTTTGAAGACCGCAAAGTCGTAGAGTGCAGTCTGCGTTTTCTGAGTTATTAAGTATGAGTGAGTCCATCTCATCAGACCGGCCAGGACCAGAAAATATGTCTTCCATTGCCTATGGATTTGACAGATGACAGGCTTTGTCAGCATCAGAATATCAAAACACGTACAAGTTTTCTCAATAAATCTCCTGCAATAACTCAGTGCAGCTTCATGAAGTCACCACTAGATGTCAGTATGGGCCAAGATTCTCTAGTTGTGTTTCACATATTAAAAAAAAATCACAACTACAGTACTTCCTACTTTTTCTGTGGATGCAGCAGGCTGGAAGACTATATATGGCCAGAACTTCCTCAGAAGACATGAAAAATGTGTGGGTGAGTAGTCATCACTAAAAAATTCCAACTGCCAAATGGAAAGGGAGGTGCCAAAACATGAAGGCAGTTGTGAACTCATGAAAAGATGACATTTTTGTATAAATTTAATCTTTACCTACGTGGGTGGGGTATGGTAAAGTGCCTTCATAGAAAAATGTCACTATAAATCTATTGCTGTCCCAAAACATAATGATACACATAAACACACACATATATACATATATATATATATATATATAAAATATTTACAGGGATGCTTCTCAGAGTCACTGTGCAGTCTTGGGTTCGGGCGCCTGTGGTCTTTATGGTGGCAAATGCCACCAAGACATTTGAATACAACGCTGAGAAGCTGACATCCACTTCCACTCCGCAAAGAAACATTAACCGCTTCCTCCTTGGCAGCTCTGAAAAAGAGATATGAAAAAGGTGTTTTCCAAAATGAGAAAAAAGAGCATCTAATTTAGAGTCTGAAGGAGAATATGGAGATGGTCAGATTGCTAGTAAGCACATATACAGAAGAGAACACACACTAAATGTAACTTCTTTTCAATAAATAGAAAATTAACTTTTAATTCACTAAAAAACATGAGTAGCTATTTTGCACATTGTTGACATTAGCACATTGTTACACAATATCTGTGTTTGTTTTGTCACATGCTAGAAAAGGTGTGGGGATGAGTGAACAGGAAACAGGCTATTTAAATCTGACAGTAGATCAAGAAGGGGAATTGTGGTTTATTGAAAATTATGACTGGAGAGTGGATGCATTTCATATATGCTGACCAAACTGTAAAATAAATTAGCAAAAAAAAACCAACAATATGTCTTTATGGAATTTTCCTCAATTCACCATTTGCTTGCCTCCAGCACACATCTCGCAGGCGGAGTTCCCTTGTGTGACCGGTGGTCTGCACAGGGTCTGCAAGGGATCGAGGTTCCTTCAGGGTGTGTTTGATCTCCACTGCCTGCTTGCCTGTGACCAGCGGATCTCTGTCTAGATCTGTAAGGAGAAAAAAAAGTGATGCTAATCTAAAGCAACTTCACATGTATCATTCATTCATTCACATTCTTTTTCCACAGGTCACGGGAGTTGCTGAAGCCTATCCTGGCGGGCATGTGGGCGGGAGATGGGGGACACTCTGGGCATGATGCCAGTGCACTGCAGCGCCACAAGAAAGACAAACAACACACACACTTACACCTATTGGCAATTTAGAATGAAGGGCATGTTTTTGGAGGTGGGAGAGCCCATAAAGGATTTGAACCCAGAACCTACTAGCTGTGAGGCAACAGCGCTACCCACTGTGCCACTGTTCTCCCTCTCACATGTATCAGTTTTGAGTAAATTATCACATCATTAACTACTGAAACCTTTGTATAGTCTCTCACTTCAGCAGCCACTGAGCTTAAATTCTTGTGATCATGTGACTATCAGAGTTCTGCGTCAGCAGGAAGAGAAGGAGTGACTTCAAGAGAAACAACCATCAGATTCAGATGGCTGCATTTGAGGAACTTAGGGAACTTTGAGTACTTAGCACTGCTCACATTTATAGTAACAGACTGGACCCATTTAGCTCTGGGAAATCCCTTCTTACAAGATTCAACACATGAAAACACAGGAATTCTATCTTGGAAAGTTGGTACAAATGTTCAAACAGTTTAATAAATATTTACGCTTGGGAATATTTTTGAGGAAATTTAATGTTAGATATGTTTTGGCCAGACTGACATTACTGTGTTTCTGAGATACCACCTACACTGCTACTCTCCTCTTTCTAATTAAAAGTATGAAATGACCAAACTTGTTGTAAAATAGACGTGCACATTGCTGCCAGCAGGGTGTCCTGTCCTGCCGGAGGTAATTTTGTGAGTGAACCCAGGGGAGCAGAGGCAGGGGGAGCCCAAACGGCGGAGCAGCTGTAGCGCTCAGGTTTCTTGTTGTTCTCTTGCCAACATGATGAATTTCCAAAGAATGAGGTCACATGCTTATGGCATCTTGAAAAATTATTCCACCAGGGACCCATCAAACAGACAAACAAGTTCTCAAGATGGGGTGACTTGATCACTCCCAACGAACACGGCCATACTTACAAGCCTTGTGTAAACAACACCAAAATGATAGCTAACAGTTATAAAAATCCCAGGACAGCCTGTTCTCCTCAGATCTTCTTAAATTCATTCAAGCAGACTTTATAGGAGAAGCTTGGAAACATTTTGCGTCTCATCCATGAGGCTTGATCATTGTCGTAACAATATACACACTTTGGCCAGTAAAAATAGATGGTGTGAGAGAGGGTTTAAAGGAGCCATTTATGTAAAACTAGAGCAGTTTTGATTTGATTTACTGTTTAGATAAATGTAATGACAAAATAACGAGACCCCAGTTCTAAAAAGATCCTCCTTACGAATTGATACCAATTTATACTTTAATCCTAAACACGAATGATTTTACCATCAGCCACACATTCAGTTGATGTGCTGTCTGGGCTAGAGGAGGTTGTGAATCCAAGTGAATGAATTAAAATTAGTTACCTTTGCATCATTATAATTCCAGATTAGTTCTTTGAGTTTTGTTTGTATTATCAGCATCCAATCAAAAAAAAACGCCACCTTTTTTCATATACTTACCCTCAGACACCTTTTCTAAAACATGTGTGACTTTCTTGGACTGTAGAATGCGCGCGTTCAAGTACTTAGTGAAGATTCCTGTACTTCTCCCCCCATCTTGAACTTCGAAAGCCTCAGCATCCTCACATCTGCACAGGTCGATAAAGGGAATTTTATTCAACAAGTAGTAATACATTTACTTCTTAAATATACCTCACATTTCACAACAAGTTCACAGATTTGAAAAATTATTCTGAAGCCATGGGCCACTATTAATTCTGGGTAAAGGTCAAATGAAATGTTCATAAACCTGCTCATAAAAAATACATACGTGGCATAACCATAAACCGTGTTCCCAATGGGTCCCATTGGCATGATGCATGAAGGAATGCGATCCTGGTTGTACCTTGAAAATCAAAATACAGATTTCAGAAAAACTAAGCAGTAAAAAGTTCTAATATATGCAGTATATAAAATGTCATTGCCATTCAGATCTTAGATACGTTTACTGCTCTTACCATTTTCTACAGGTATCCAGGAGGACTACGCTTAGGGCTGTATGTTTTTTTTGCATATTGAGCATGATCCTCTGCACACAGATGCAGTTTTCAGGTTGGTATGGCTTAGGAGCATCAACAGCTACCAAGTAATTCCTCCCAGCATGCTCATATCCGTGACCAGCGTAGTAGAAAAGACCTGTCATGTGTGACAAAAGAGAATACATAAATTAAACCACAGCCCTGCAACTGAGAGGATTGAAACCACAGTAATTTACACTGCACATATCCTGTAATCCTGAGGTAGTTAATTAATCATGTCAAAAAAAACAACGGTGGTTTAATTCTGTCATTTGAAACTATGCTGTTGCTGAATGTTGTAATATGCTTCACGTTACCACTGGATCACAGAGAGACTTTTATTTGCCTCCTCAGCCACTATAATGTGAAAAACAAGTAGAGTAACTATAAACCACCTACAGGTTCATGACAATGGTAGAGTACGTTAGAATGTTGTACATGAGGCCGTACATTAGTGTGGAAGAATTTCTCCAGACAAACTGAAAACATGAAAATGGAGCTATTTTTGTAAGAATAAAAAGTCTGTCAAAGTTTATCCAAATTATACTCACCATAAACACCTCTGTCAAGGAGTTGAATGAACTTTTCAGTGGCGGCCAGCATCTCTTCCCTGGTGAGATCCAGCAGAGACATAACTCTGAAGCCAAGCTGTTGCAGGAGGTTGGCCAGCTCATGTACGTCCATGATGGGGGCCATCAAGTCAGGGTGGTGGGAGTAATTCAGGTTGCCAATAAGGAGTGCAACTTTATCAGTAGCTAAAGCAAAAGAGCAAAAAAAGAATATGGATTAAATACAAAAGAAAATTTGAATACACATTGAAATTGTTTTGTTCTCTAGCACACTTCGGATAACGTGGATTGACACTTCTAATAGATGGTACCTGTCAGCACTGCAGGAGGGAGTATATCAGGTTGATCTGTGGGGAAAAAAAGCACAAAATCAGAATAAAAAATCAAAGTGTCTAAGTATGATGATTTCATCCAGTGGACACATACTACACAGGGAAAATCTAGGTAATTATATGTATTTTTTTACACACCGTAAAGACAGCACAACAGTGTGAGTTAGAAACGGCAAAAAAAAAAATACAAAGACTAGTTTCACATTACATCACTTTCCTGTTGCATGTCTAAGGCTCGGATCAAGCAGGGTTTGGAGTCCCTAACTTCCCCTTTTGTCTGCAGAAATGGGAAAGTCCCCACAGCATAATGGAAACACCTAAAGCCTAAATGCTCGATTAGTGGAACGAAAGTAGTGGAAAAAATATGATTTTCTTTTTTTTTTCTACGTCAGAAATTAAAATGATAAATTAGAGGAAAACTGAATGATAAAATTAGGGAAAGACAAACTTTGACCAACTTGACCAAGGCTTTTCAATCATGACTTACCAATTTTAATATCAACAGGTTCAGACCATCTCTCTCCCCGTACATTAGATATGCAGCACAGGTACGATCCTTCATGTTCCGCTGCTGCACTGTCGATCTGCAAGCAATATGAAAATAACAGTCATCTTCCTACCATTGCCTTTCTACCATTCTACATCATGAATCAAAGTTTTGGCTGTAAATGAATCATATGTTTGGCGAGGGGTGCATGACTCGGAGTCACTGAAAGGACACAGTAAATTCAGTACTGAGTAAACAAACGCTATCGGCTCAGAGAAAAGTAAACAGTCATTTGCCATTCTCCCCTACCTGCACGGTGTCACCGGTCGTGTCCAGCTGCTGTCCATTTCTGTACCAATGGTATCGTGGAGTGGGGATGCCAAAGGCAGTGCAGCGGAGGGTGACTTTTGCACCTTTTTGGACTGTCTGGGATTTAGGGCTGACGGCAATGTGCGGCTCACCCAGCCAGTGCACTGGCAAATCTGATGATAGTTGATGATAAAGTCAGTGAGTCGAATCTGCAGCTAGTGACAAAATGAAGCAGTTCCCCAAATATGCAAAACAACAAAAATGGCACAGGCAGCACACTGCTGTTGGTTAACGTACCTGATCTATCGACTTCTAACACCTTCACTTTCACCCAGTCGCTGAACACCCAGTTACAAAACTGATCATTCACTCGGCACACAAAGAGCTGAGTTTTTTTAACTGTGACGGTCAGATCTGCTTCAGTGGCACCGGTTACCTGGAAAACCAAACCAAGGATTAAATCCTTAAAATGCCCCACCCTGCAGTTCAGACTAAGAAATTAGTTATTCAAGTCATCTCGTCTTCACCATTTGAGAAGCTATATTTTTAATTTAAAAATAAAAAAAACATGAAATGCCTACAATTACATAAATATCAGGAGGCACCTTTCCAGTACATTAGAGTCATGTACATAAATTAGTAATTAACTGTTTTCTCCACGATAAGGCGCACTGGATTATAAGGCGCACCTTTAATGAATTGTTTATTCCATAATGTATTTCATATATAAGGTGCACTGGATTATAAGGCGCACTGCTGGTTTATGAGAAAATGATAGGCTTTTAGGTGCGCCTTATAGTGTGGAAAATACTGTACTTGTAGAACCTTTTTAGGAAAATTCTAAATATTTTGAAGAAATAAAGAAAAATTCATGGCGGTTAGAAAAAACATAAGAGTTTAAGGTGAGTGCATAATGAAACATTTTATTTGTTTAAGCTGTTTTTTGTTTTTGTTTTTTTTTTTGTTTTGTTTTGTTTTAAGAAATCTGTCATCTTTAATATAAATTTCTGGTTTCTGGACCCACACCAGCATGTTAGGTTTCAATTGTATGGTAGGAGCATAAACAAGAAACACACATCATCACACCCTTTTCTTTAAACAAAAACATGTCTCATTCAAATATTTCATGAGTTTTCACTGATTTCTTTCTATTTTAAAAGTAACTGATGAATGTCCACACACCTCCCTCAGGTCGTCAGTGAACCACTGGTGGTGGAGCACACCTGTCCCCTCCGCCCGGACCCCCAGGGTCACCGTGTAGCCGACAGGTACACACATGGAGACGGGCTGCCGCACCAGGACGATGTCTGAAACAAATGTAAGTCAGCCCGGCTGTTGTTGTCTGCATCTACAAAAGACCACGATGGAGATCTGACATACCTCTGATCATCACTCGGCAGCGATTGTGGTGGGATCCGTTCATCAGTGCATCTTCTGTAACAGTCAGATCAGCTTTTAGTGCTTTTAGTCGAAAGCGAAAGAATGACTGACATTAGGAAATCACTGTAAAACTAATGTGCACATCCAAACTTCTCATTAAATGATTACAAACGTCTCTATTGAGACTTGACCGGGATGGAAAACCGAACCACGCGTGTCAGCGCGTACCTGCCGCCAGCTTTGTACCAGACGAGCGCTGTTGGAGCTCAAACGTGATATACTGTATTCCCCTAATTTCAGTCCTCAGAATTTATATTTTCGATGAGACGAGAACTCGTCACTTTCCCGGAATGACACGTTACCTGATAATTCCAATAATATGGGGGCACATCTAATTTTAAAACGTCCAAATACACCAAAGCTGTCCGAGGAGGACGGCAGGAGAGACGCCTATTACCGTCATTACGGTAAAAACCACATCTGAACTACAGCTGGGCGGAACTTGGACAGAAGATATGTGGTCGGTGGAAACGTGATATGACATTATAAAAATAATTAATTCTAAGGGTTCTCATGAATCTCTCTATGTATATGTCAGGACAGATTAAGTTTGGTTCCATTCCTGTTAGCAGACAGATTTTTTTGAACATAATCAATTATAGTAGCTCTAATATTACTAATATTACAAATAATAACAATTAAAAAAAACATTTTATATATGGTAGTTACAGTAACTAAATACACCCACATGGCCAAAAAAAAGTTAATTGACAGGAGATTATCAGCATTATTTTTTTAAAAAAGCAGGCGTTTTTCTATTACTGTTCTATTTAAACAGAAAGCAAACACTCTTCAAAAAATATCCTAGTGTAGAATGGCATTGTAAATTTTATCATAATATGTGTTATGTAAATCATCTCTAAAGGGTTTATGTTAATGGTGTTAAAATACTTTAAATGTTTATGATTCTTTATTGATCTTTAGTGAAACATAGGCATAAGGATAATTCAATAGTTTAAATAACCAGTAGCATTGTTAGAGACGGATATTGTGTTAAAGTAAGTTCTTGATTGAACTGAGAATTTTTATTGTTTTATTTGGTTGTTTAGTTTAAAGTGGTATTTCATTTTTGTACTCAATATTGAATCTGTATTAATGGTTAGATTGATAACAGTGTTATGCAAATGTGGGAGAAAAATGAATAACTTCTTTAATACAATAATGTGAGGAAAAAAAACATTATAAAACAAGTGTCTAGAACAATAAGCATTAATAATACCAGCACATCAATGACATTACCTTACATTAACAAGTCAACATACAGATTTTTTCATCTGACCTGTTTTTGTCTAATTAATGTGAAATTGGTTGGTCCATAAGTTTCACTGTGTGTTGTAATATGAGGTGAGAGGGGCTGGCCTTCAGTTAACTCTTGAGCAAAGCTGAGGACACTGACCATTATGACACTAGTTATGTTTGGCTGGTCCATGTCTACTACAGCAGTGTCTCACAAATGGGACACCGCTTTCCTAAGTTATTATTGCAGAAGTGCTCAAAGTGCGACAGTACCTATTTATAGCACTGTCACTACTTGAATTAAACATTTACTGTATAGTGTGTTTGGCTTAATTTGTTAGTTTTCTTGCTGAATTGTTTAGCTTTTAGACTTCTATGAAAGTCTTCAGTGTAGTTTCGGAAATTCTGATGTCTCTTTGCTCCTATTTGTGGGGCTGCTATAAATAGGCCCCTGCTGGCAACACATGCTTGTCTATGATAGGCAGCTACAGAGAATCTCCTCATAGTCTGGATCCAAAGCAACACTGAAAACATCTCAATGGTAAGTAGGAAAATAAAAATTAAACAAGTTTGAAGGTGACCAAGAAAGTCCTGATTTATGGTCCTAACACTTATAAATATATGTCGTGGGTTTGTGTTTGACCACTAACAGCCCTTCCACAACCTGATAGCTGATCCTATTTATAACTTCCTCCAGTTCTCCAAAGAACTTTGCTTGGTCAGAAAGAAACAGCATTGAGTTCGTACTGTGTCTTTGAAAGTATCTTGTACTTTTCCCCTCCAGGACTATTTACATGGACTGCACAAGTAAATTTGAACCTTGAAGAAGCTGTGGACTTGATTGCGGACTCATTTTTTGCTGTGGGTGATATATATTTCCGGGTTTTAAATTTTTTTGTGATTTGCCTCGTTAGACAATGACTTCCAGAAGACCAATGACCCGCACCTATTCTGGCAGTGGGCGGACAAGCAGCTTCAACGAAGAGGAGGGCAGCTCTTCCAATGGCCGAACAGAAAGCCGAAATACTTACCTCTCAGATGTTAGGCCAGAAAACAGGTAGACAAGCTCATCTGTTGCCCTTTCTTATACAGAACATGTAAATATTTGTTTCTTCTGAAGTAGATTTCCGTCAATTAAATTGATTTCATATGCATGGGGGCCATTTAAGCATAAGTGGTCTGGAAGATAATGTTCATACGTGAAAGAGTGAAAGATGAAGCCATTCAAAGCAATGATTTGTGTCAAACTGTTCAACACGTCACACCATAGATCACAAATTACATCAATGATGTCACTGTCATAGAATTAGAAAGTGCTCCTTTTGTCAAAGAGGAGGGCAGCTATCAAACTACTTGATCTAGATAGTTCTGTACTCAATTCATCATTGACAACCATATATTTGCCTCCTCTCTGAATAGCTATTCAAGGTATTCTCACTACAGGCCGATGAGGTAATCTATGCTTTTGAAATTTTCCCCCAACTAACATGTTAACCTCAAAGACTGATTTGCGCGAAGAATGAAACCTACCGAGATTTTACATATCTGTGATGTACGTGCCCCCGTTTGTCCAGTGTTGCATTCAGTTTTAGTGATCAACACCGATTTTATTGTTGCATTGACCACTTTGTTTTGCCTGACATCTCACACGTCTCTATCATGATGTCGTCACTACCAAATATTTTCATTAACATCCTCTCCTCTTGATTAAGAAAGTGAATTTGTAATGTACTGCACAGAGGTGAAGAGGTCACTGAAGTGACACTGAAATGTAAAACTATCTACTATTCCAAAGCAATAAATTTATGTTTTGCTTTCAGGAGCACGCTGTGCACCGTCATGGCTCAGCTGACCGAAGATATACAGCCCTGCTTTGAAACCACCTTGAAATCAAAAGCAGTGTCAGAAAACTGTAATGTGAAGTTCACCTGTGTGGTATCGGGTAGGTCTGCTCTCAGCATGCGTCTGCTTCAAATAATTGGGAGTAGGTTAGATCCTATCTCAGCTGACATTGAGCAAGCAGTGGGGAACACCTTGCACAAGTTTCCAGTTCATCACCAGACTGACCACATTACTGAAACTATTTTTTTCAGCGTGGCATGTTTGTTTGCAGGCAGATTAGAGGGTGAGGCCATCGGACAGCAGCAGCTGTTCCTTTATGACACACCACAAACACAATGCAGCAGTCCAAGTCACACTCACGTTAACGCATCCACACTATAGTTCCTTCAATGCATAATACCCCATGTTTATTATTCATATAAAAAGATATTTAGCGCAGACTGTTTCATTGGACCTGGTTCCTTCACAGCAAACGGTTTAGATCTTGTCAAGATGTTAAATCTTAGGTCTGGAAACACAGATTATCTATTTTGTTTTTAAAGTTATTTCCAAGTTTATCCCCATATTTCTAGACTATTTTTGCTATCATTACACAATTTTTTTCAAAATCATTTCAAATAATTTAATGTCATTTCTTTTCTTTTTTTTGCAATGTGCATTTGACAAATGTTCATAAATAGCTATTTGTGGCCCCGGGAGTTATGAGTATATCCCAGTGGAAATCAGTTTATTATAGTGTACCTGTGCCTGTAGGTTACCCAGCACCAGAACTGAAATGGTATAAAGATGACATGGAAATGGACAGATACTGTGGACTCCCAAAATATGAAATCCGTCGTAATGGAAAAGTCCATACCCTCCATATTTACAAGTATGTAAAACGAGTTTGTGAGTATAATCTATTAAATCCATTAATTTTTTTAGAAATTTAGTTATTGAAAACAGTATGAATATCAGAGTACCTATAAATGTTTCTGTTTCCAGCTGCACAGTGGATGATGCAGCCATCTATCAGGTCTCAGCCAGCAATAGCAAAGGAATTGTCTCCTGCTCTGGAGTTCTCGAGGTTGGAACTATGAACGAATTTCAAATTCACCAGAGGTTCTTTGCTAAGCTGAAGCAGAATGCGGAAAAGAAGAAGAAAGACTTGGAGGCCAAGAAAGAGAACAAAGAAAACACTGAGAAAGAGAAAAAGCAGATAAGCCCAGAACGTCCTCCAAGGAAACGACATGTGCCACCGCTGGAGAAGACACCAGCTGTTGATCAGCTGGAGGCTGTGGAAAAAATGGGAGCTATCCCAGAACCTAACGGAGTTGGCAATGAAAAAACAGAAACAGCTCCTGTGACAGCTGAAGACGGTGAGCTGGACGGGGAGATTTCTCCTTCTGAGGAAACATTGGCCGAAAAGAAAATGAAGATGTCAAATGGCATCGATGCTGATATTAATGGCAGCAGCAGCAGTTACAGTTGCAGAAGTAATATGATGGGAAATGGAGGTGAAAATATGTATGATGGAGGATTCAGTTTGGCTCAGTTTCTGGCAGAGACACTCCAGTCGCAAGCTGCAGAGGAGAAACAGAACTGTCTCCAAGGGGAGATACCTAAAGAAATGGAATTACCTGTTGTAAAGGCCGGTATAGTGCAGGATGGAGAGCAAGAGAGGATGCGAAAAGAGAAAGAACAAGAAGAACTTCTACAGGAAGAGCTTGAGAGAGGGAGAAGGAGAGAAAAAGAAATAGGTATGAAAAAGGAAAGAGAAAGGTCATCACACAGATTGCCCCACACTAAGCATGGTTCAGAAGCTAAACACCACAGCAAGACTCATAAGGATCACGATCACCACCACATTCAGGCTTCCATCTCTTCAATGCTCCACACGGTCAAGGACTTCCTCTTTGGTAAGAGTAAGAAGGAGGCTCATGATCACATTGAGAACAGGGAGAAATCATCTGACCGCACGCCTCCTTCAAAGCAGCGTCCTCAACCAGAAATACCACCATCATTTCAGCTCCATCTGGAGCATAATCCAGAGTCCAAACTGCTCACAGACAATGTTGTTCCAATGGAAATGGATACAACAAAAGAGCCTTCAGAAACTGTGCATACAGAAGATCAGCCAGCATCACTGGAACAACACACTCTTCAGGACTCTGTCCTGCCACCTCACAGCATAGAGAAGTCTGTCATGTCACTTGAGAGCAAAGAGAAGTCTGTTCTGCCACCTGAGAGCACAGACAAGTCCACAGAGCAGAGTGTCAAAGAAGAGGATGGTGCTGTTGAGGTCATGGAGGTGTCTGCTGGGCCAGAGAGCAGCGGTCCAGGTGAAAACATCTCATTATCTGGGCTTCAAGTTCTCTCTGAGGTATGTAAACCAGTCTTACAGAGCAGCTGGCAGCCACTCAATTTATATTTAGACTGCATTTGTGTGACAAGATAGTACAAATATGCTACTTAGGGCCAGAGCATGAACTTTGTCAACCATTAGAGTTTTGTGCTGCTGATGGTTGTAAGAATATCTGTCATTAGAAGGCCAAATCAAATCATACAAACATCAGGGACTTGTGGGTCAACCGGACCATGTGAGAGTGACACGCCACAAAACTAATGCATGAGAAACAATGACACATATAAAGGCAGCACCTTGCACTTCTACAGTATGTGAGGGTGGGAGCTGTTGTGAATCTGCACAGTGCACCCTTATAGGATGGCTATATAAAGGACATGTTGGCTGTGATGCCTGGGACGCAGTGCGTCAGAGATCATGATGAAACATGAGCGCCTGAGGCAGCGCTTGTGTTACAAACAGGGCTTTGCATGACGGGGAGCCACATGGTGAGTTGGAGCAAAGGGAGTGCTGCGGCAGGTCTCAGCATGAACGTCGAGGACATTCCTCCCTTGAAATGGCAAACAGATGGCTTTAGTCACAAATAAATCAGTGTTGTCATTTATTAGAACGTGATTCCCATTTCTGTGGTTTTTATTCAGTTCGCCTGTTTTTTCATGTCATTTAAAGAATTGCATGACAATGTGTGAATTCAGAATGTTTATACAGGTCGAGATTATATCAAAACTTCAATAAAAGTGAGGTCCTTGTCATGAAAAAGTAAGATCTCATTCATTTACTAAAATTCAAATATATTCTGCACTTGTGCATCTTTTATCCCTTGAAATGCACATCCATCAGATGTATAAATAATACCAAAATTTGACATTGTGCATATGTGAAAAAGGGAACTGTTACATTATCCACCCACTAACTGATTTCAAGTCAGTAATGTGGAACTACAATGAATGGAAAGCCTGCGGAATGACTGGAGGAAGTCAAACATTTATCTGAAGTTTTTTTATAATCTGTTAGACACTTTTTTTTTACCCACATGGCAAATATCACGGCCTCATTTTTACAGATATCACTGGTTCCTTTCCATGGAACACAACAACTACTCTTTGTCTTAGTAATCACCGCTGGTCAGACCTGTCACGAGGCAGCACATGCCATCAATATATCACATATGAATTGATATATAGTCCCAGCAGGTCAGGTGAGGGGGAAAACCCAAATGTACTTCTACAGTTTGAGTCCTTGCATATACATCTCATTTACACAACTATGTGTACACAAATGCAATGTATTTTTATAAAGTACTGTTAATGTCAGGTTTTGTTCTCCTTTGGTGAATTATTTCACAACAGATTAATGTCCATCCTTCATGTTTTGACATGTTTTGGTCGTTCAGTCACTCTCCAACAGATTTCTCCGTGTAAACAGGACACACGTGTGAACTGCGTTAAAGACAGACCACACTTTTAAACTAACCTCTTCAATCTTTGACATGAAAGTTGATCAAGATAGTGCTTTCAGAAGATTTGATACAATAAAAGATATACCCTGTTGTTGTTTTTTGTGCGTAAGCACTTGGTTTCAAATCCCTTACACGTGACATGAAGTAAAACTGTACCTGAAATAAGCATACAGATCATAAAACCCAAGGATGTATTAACTTACTTCATTTTGTTCTGCAAATTTTCTAAATTCTGTATTGTCTAAGAGCTAACTTTACCTTGTAATTAATCAGTGGTATTAATTAACTGACTACAGGAAGTTTTTCTTGTCTTGCTGATGTAAAGCTGCTTTTCAAGAGTCCAAAGCTGTCACTGTTTATGTTTCTAGTGATTTATGTGTCTCAACCTAAAAGTGTCTCAGTTTCAAAGGTCACTGCTATAAGTCAGTATAACAAGCATCTTAAAAATACCTCAAAGCCTTTAACGTGGTACTGAATGTTTTTTTTTTTTCAACAACTATCTTTTTGTCATGAGCAAGTCGTGAACATCGAAGCTAGTTATGCAAAGCATTTGATTTTCACTGACTTTATTATGAAAATGCAATTAAATCGTACAATTCTTTGCTTCCCATCAGGGTGATTCTCAAGTAGTCTCTGTTATCGAAGAAGCTTCCATGCAACTGCAACCAGATTTACTGGCAGCTTCACCATATCCAAATAACCAGGCGGAAAGATATGAAAGTTCACCCAGCGAAGACTTATCTGCCTTATCACAAACCCAAGCTCCAAGTGGAGAAGTGTCCTCCCCCACGCCCACATTCTTTATTTTGGAAAATAAACAGACGCCCCCTCAGAGTGCTATGTCCACATCACACATCAGTAGCTTTGGGGAAGAACCTAATGAATTTTTGAGAGAGGGGGAGGTGAGCATGGAAGCCATGGACAGAGAAAGCGAACTGCATAGAGAGGAGAGCCAGTCTTCAAATACATGTGAGGAGGAGAAAGCTGAAGTGAAATCATGTGAACAGCTGCACACAGATGTACCCAGAGGTGAGACTCCTGAATTAACATCACCACTGGAAGAAAGAATAGAGACACATGAATCTATGGCAGCAAACCAGATGGTTTTACCTCTGTCTGCTGTGGCAGTGTACAGTACAGAAAAAGATAACATGAAACAGGACACAGAACACATTTCACTCATTCAGGAAATGAATGTAGGATTTCCGCCCACCGTAGACTCAAAGAGTTTTGAGAAGGTTGACCTAAAAATGCAGAAGGAACACAATTCTTCTATAGCAGAGGAACGCAAAGAGGTTCACAGTCTAAGCCCAATACAGAATCTAAACTCAGGTTTTAAATGCAATGAAGATAAAAATGAATGGACAGAGGTGTTGATTTCAGCCTTAGAAGATAACTCATGTAATGGGCAAAAAACACAGAGGCTGGAATCTTTAGAAAGGGAGAGCACCGAGGTATGCAAAGAGAATGTAAAATTTGAGATACAGAAAGAAATGAAGGATTCAGTGAAAGAGGAGTTTGATGAGTTGAGGAATATTTCATTAATACAAAACATGGAAAGCCATGCCAATGGTATGGAGGATACACAGCAACACAGAAATTCAGAGCTAAAAGTTTGGCCCTCAGATAATATCCCACAAATCCAAATATGCGCAATTGAAGATATGCCAGACAGTAAACCAGTTTTGCCAGATGTGAGCCAAAATGAACATTTTGTACTTCCCAAAATTGATATAATGGAGCCAGAGGTCAAAGAATACACTCTCCCGCAGCCTTTCCTGGCACTAAACAAGCAAGAGAACGAGTCTGCTGTTCTGCAAAAACATTACGCAACTTATGTGGCAGCAGTAATAATTCAAGACAAGCATGGGGTTGATTCTCCACAGGTTCCACCCACGCACATAGATGTGCAAAATGATTTTAACCTCTCACCTACAAAGAATATCAAGGATTTCGACAAGATATTGGAACACCTGCATGTACAAAGCAAAGAAGAGCTTCCACAAATGGGCTTGTCAACTATTCCTCTCATAAATGTTTCATGTACTGATGACAAGGGTACTGATTTAAATGTGAATGACCACATTTCAGATATGTCACAGCCTTTTGAAAATCCAGCAGCATCCCTGTTTGTGGTACCGCCAATCTCTGTCACTTGTCATGATAGTGATTCTGAACTCAGATTGTCCAGTCATAGTGAGTCAACAGGAACCGAAATGTCTTCTCTCATGGAAAGGGGAACAAAGTATGATGTTGATAATAATATGACCATTAAGCCTGAAAAAGCTCAAAGCAGAAAACAGAACCTAGAGGGTATGGCAGAAAAGATACTCAAAGACAGTGTTCCTCCTATGCTTTGTGACGTTCTCATGCCAAAGGTTGGTGAGAGTGAGCCATCATTCAGTAAAACCACACAAGACAACATTAGCCCTGAAATGACGACAAAATCCCTAAATGAGACCAAAACAGACAACTCTTTGTCTGTTGAAGACCCCCAAAGAAACAGATCATCTGTTGATAGACTCTGCTCAAAACCCCCAGCACATCCATCACTGAGTCCAGCCAGTCTCCGCAAATTCATGTCCAAAGCTTCTCTAGACTCCGACAGCGAGGCAGTGACGACTGTCCCTGTCATCACCGTGGGTGACCGTCAGAGTGACAAGGCAGACGATGACCTGAGCGGAGGTTCAACACCAACATCATCCCTCTCTCGTGAAAGCAGTCCACGTCTTAAACGCAGAGACAGTCTGTCACTGATACGGTCCGCCACACCCGAAGAGTTGGCCTCTGGAGCTCGTCGAAAAATCTTCATCCCGAAACCTAAAGAGGAAGGTGAGGGGGCAGTGGTTGGTGGGACAGATGCTCAAGGCAAGAAGGAGACCCCTTACATGTCTCCAAGCCAGGCTCGCAGAGCAGCGTTACTACAAGCTCCCACGGGTCAAAGTACCCCACCTTTAGAGAAGCGCTCACCCCTACTGAGCCGTAGAAAGGTCACATTGGAGGTGCCAAAGGTCATGGAGGAGACACTCAAAGAAGAGCCAGGCAGTACCAAACAAGAAGAAAAACCAATGGAAAAGAAGCTAGATCCTTTGAAAGGTAATGAATCAACGATCCAATCCAAAAGATGGTTGTAAACATATAATGTTGTGGGTGTGTTCTAATTATCTTAGCACTAACCTTTTTTGTTTGTGTCCAGTTCATACATAATAAGTTAGCACACACTCTCCAGCACAATTTATGTTTATGTATGTTTATGCTCCACCAGCTCCACAGGTCATCCGCAAGATCAGGGGAGAGCCGTTCCCGGATGCGTCTGGACACCTGAAGCTGTGGTGCCAGTTCTTCAACGTGCTCAGCGACTCCACCATCAAGTGGTACAGAGACGAAGAGGAAATACTAGAAGTCAAGAGAAGGTAAATTTCCTCCCTGTGTTACACCATCAACACAGCTCTAACAGCATGTAAAACGGACAATGGCAGCATTACTGTACACAATGCTCAGACTTCAATAAAATAATGATGTTACCTTTTCTGCTGCTTTTATTTAGATTGACTATTTCTTTTATTATTATTTAGAGGGATTTTTTTCCATTGTGGCTAGTAAAACTGAAGTCTTGGAATTCCAGACTACTGTTTACAACACTGTTAACAATAATGGATAAAGAGGATTTTCCTTTTGTGGGCCTCTGAGTGCATCCTATGGCTTTCTGTGGTTCTCACAGCAGAGACGCCCCACTCATATGACTTGTGAACCCACCAGCTGTGACACAGTGTGGTGAATTTGTGACTAGACACTGTAACCTGAAACAATATTTTTCCCATCTCTGGGGTGTATTAAAAGTCTGTATGTGTGCTGTTGGCTGCTATGTCAGGAGACTGCTGACACGCATATCAATCCTCTGTTTCACAGTGACACCTTGTGGGTTCCTGTTGAATCCTGGAAGTTAGGATGAGCAACTGATGTGTTCATGATTATTTGTTGTTGTTTTTTTTTTTCTTTTTTCATCCCAAAGAGGTGGAGATGAAAGTCAAGTTGCTTTGGCTATTGTTTTAGCATGCAGCCAAGACTGTGGGGTGTACGGCTGTTCCATCAGTAATGAACACGGGACAGACACCACTGACTATCTGCTGAGTACAGACGGTGAGATATAAAATGCCTGGAAACATCAAATGTGAAATCCATATCTGATAATATCAACTTTGTGTTGTTGTTTTTTTGTTTTACAGTTATGTCTGGAATTTTACTGAGGGATGATATGGAAGGTAAATGTTTGGGTTTTTTTTCAGTTTGCAATGTAGGGCATCATATTTTTTAGATTTCCTTTAAAGTATTTGTTACTGTGTTCCTTCAGTTGGAGAGGAGATTGAGATGACCCCGTTGCTGTTCACCAAAGGCCTGGCTGACTGTGGCAGCTGGGGAGACAAGTACTTTGGTCGCATCATGACCGACACCGTGCAAATCGGGGAGGGCTGCGCTCACAAAGCCAGTAGAGTAAGGGTCATTTACGGCCTCGACCCCATCTTTGAATCTGGAAGCGCCTGCATCATCAAAGTTCGAAACCCCATCGCCTATGGGACCAAAGAGGAGAACAACCTCGCTGACAGAAACGGAGAAATCACAAAGCAAGTGAGTATTTCTTGTCTAATAATCTTAAGTTTAAAAAATATCCTCATACATTTTCAGGAAATATATTTCAGTACATGAATCTCTTCCGTTGCGTTTTCAGGAATGCAAAGTCCAAAACATGATCAGAGAATACTGTAAAATATTTGCTGCTGAAGCGAGAGTGACCGAGAACTTTGGCAATTCACTGGAGTAAGTTCCACACTTAATAAGTTGCGTTCATAATTAATTTTGTATTGCATTGTACATCAACGCTCGTAATCAAGACACTATTTGTTTGTGCTGCCCACAGAGTGATTCCACAGTACGTGATGTACCGACCTGCAAACTCTGTGCCCTATGCCACCGTGGAGGCTGATCTTAAAGGTGACTTCCTCCAATATTGTGTGATGGATCCTAAAGGCAGGCTGATTACACAAACTGCTTCCGAGATGGAGCAGAAATGCAACACCTTTCAGCACTGGATCCATCAGTGGACGCATGGAAATTTGCTAGTGACTCGGATGGAGGGTGAGCTGCACGTATAATTTATTGTCAAAGTGACTATTTATTTATCTGTGGGAATGGTATAATAATTTTCTGTAAAATTGTTTTTTTACAGGTGTCGAAAATAAAATCACAAATGTCAGAGTTGCAACAAAGTCACAGGGGTTTGTATCTAAACCAGTATATTCAAATATTATTGTTTTCTATTGGAATTGCTGGAATAAAACAGTTGTCCATTGCTTTCAGGTATCAAGGACTAACAGAGAGAGGTTCACCTGAAGTATTTGAACAGTTCCCAAACCAACATAATTGCAACTATTTCTGTGGACTTCTCGGCCTGAGACCTATTAAGAGTATGGATAGTCTTCAGCAGCCGACCAAGACAAAGGGCTCCAGGAGCCCCCTGGCCACCCGTAAGATGGGCTCTAGCAGTCCACAGACACAGCGGAAAGGACACAGCCCTCAGGTTCTTAGAAAAGCTAATTCTAGTCCAAAGGTAATTAAAAAAACTCTAGAGACAGAGGACAATAAATCAAATGACAAAATAAAGCCTACAGAAAGTGTTGATGTTCTTGAAATTAGGTAAGTAAGAAAGTCTCTTCTTTGTTAAAAAAGATTTAATTTCTTTTAGTGGTTTGGTATTGTTTCTTTCCAGTTACCAATGCCATCAAGGATGTGAAGAGTAAGATTTTATGATAGATTATGGACCTGATTTGTAATATATAGAATTCCTATGAACTATCACCAATGCAATTACACTAGGAGGCATCCATCCTGCAGCTTTCTGCTGGAGTTGAAGGAAAGGTTTATGAGAATGTTTGGAGCAAAGGGCACAGAGTTTTTGACCTTTCTGCTCACAAACACCAAACAGTGGTCTCATGACTGTCTGAGCAATATTGGTCAACACAAAGTTGCAAACACTGAGCCGAACGTCATGGTAAAATATTTTCCTTCTCATGACGAGATGTGAACATTTTTTTCCGGTTTGATTTATAGTATGACACAGACTAAAGCCACAGCAACGGAGTTGGATGAGATAATGTGTCCAAAATGCTGCATGTTCATCTGTGATGTATGTTATGTGTGTAGGGCATAAGCTTTATTTTAGTCTTTGAACTGCTTATGCAGCCTTTCTTTATACAGCAAGGTTGAGTTCATGCTACTGAATACCGCAACACTGTTTTAGGTCAAAGGTGTTTGTGTGCACTTTTTGGGGGGATTTCTTTTTAGTAGTTTGTATGTTTTCTCTGTGTCTTTGCTACACCCTCACACAGGATTTCAGAAAGAACAGTAATCAGTTTACCAGTAAAGTCTTTCACTCATTGACATGTTCCACAGGTGTGTTTCCTGTCACATGGAAAGCTGCTAATTTAGTTCCACATCGTCATTTGGAGTTGACCTATGGACCTTTGGATTAAAGCAGAGAATGAAATACCCAAAAAGCAGACTTGGAATTTTCAGAACCCTATTGATCACAAAGCAAATCACCTCTTACTGAACAAGAGAAAGTTTTGCTGGTGTATAGTTGGATAGCAGTAACCCGACCAATCTTTATTATTGCCTAATCTTTTTGTTCTATTATTTTTTATTAGTTGCAAAGCCAGCATGGATTTGAATAAAAACTCAAATGAAATGTGTTATATAGTGAGTTCACATGGCTATTCATAATTAAATTCTAACAGGGTTTAAATATTTACCTACCAACTACGGACAAAGTCTTTAGTGATGTCAGTTAATGATTGGTTAATGATCAATGACAGTTTTCAAAGGAGTATAGTTACTCATACTTTAGCTGCTACTTAAAATTACTGTAATTGTGTGATTGTTCATGATAGGAAAACAAAATGATAAAATGAATTTGAAATATGGCAGCAATTGAGAGAATAGTTGCAATTATTATTTTAATGCCTTCATGTGAAGATCATGAGTTAAATATTGTGTTAATCTTGAAACAACATATTGTTTTCTTTTTATCATGAGATAATGAACCTACTATCACAAAAAAAACAAAAAGATTTCTTTATACTTCTATATACTCATGTTTACTGCTCATCAGACATCAGGTGTGTTATGCCAGCATGTACATATTTACCACTTCAGGTTGAAATGGTAAGAAACAGAAATGGAATATCTATCAATCTTTATTTTTCTTTCTTTCTAATTACTTCATTGTACCATTTGAACGCTCACTAATTGTTTCTTTACCCTGAAGCTTCGTTTTCTGTACCTTCAAAAGGCCTACTGTTTTGCTCACTCCAGACACAACAGGTGAATGAAGCAGTCAGCTGCCTGTTGTTTTGTTATATCTCTCAGTCGCTCCTATCAAGTGAAAAATGAGTGTGGAAACAAATGTTTGAATGTAAGCACGCTCATGAAATCACAAGGTGAAACATTCTAATGACATAACATACAACCTGTGAGTAAAAGGTTTGTTTTGAAAATGTGAAACCACACAGCAGTGTGTGTGCATGGGTCAGGATTATGGTCTACCCTAATTAAATGTATATATCATGTCATTATTTTCAGCAAACAGCAAAGATTTATCTAGACAGTAAGATAAAATAACCTGTTACCAGGAATAACCAATCTTTGTTATCTTTGTAGAACAAAATAATCAACTCATACTTTCAAGACAACAGCATTAACCCAAATAATCTCGAGCATGACTTCCTTGAAGTGATGAACAGCAAATGACCGTGAAAACACTCAGGTGTGTTGTCATGCAAGCAAACTGTTGAACTGTATTTGTGTGTGCATAAAGACAACCCCTAAATATCTGAAGCAGTGTGAGGAAAATGTTGAACGAGTGAGTGAGTGAGTGAGTGAGTGAGTGAGTGAGTGAGTGAGTGAGTGAGTGAGTGAGTGAGTGAGTGAGTGAGTGAGTGAGTGAGTGAGTGAGTGAGTGAGTGAGTGAGTGAGTGAGTGAGGATACATGGATGTTAGTGATGTATGCTGACTATTATGTTACGACAAGTCAGTTAATGTTTTTTTTTTAATAAATATCTAAAACATCCGTCTCCAAACATATCTCACATCTCCACAGGTTTTTATTGTGTCAACACAAAATGTCTGTATTTTTGCTGATAAAAGTCAATTACACAATTTTATTTGAAATTTACATTCATCAAATGCCTCCTGGAGTTTGTTTCTGAAGGTGTCCTGTTTAGTCCTTAGCTTTAACTAGAAACAGTGAATTTACAATACCAAAGTTACAAACTGGCTTTACATTTATACAGTGAGTTTGGTATAACTATACAAACAGGGAGAGACGTTGACTATGGTGTAAAATAGATACTAGCATACATATTTATCCTGTACTAACAAAGGTCCACTGCAGAAAGACCACAGCACTGACAGCATTTAGAAAAATACAGGGTGGCATTTGTTACTGTGCTCCACAATCCTTCAAATGAGATGGTCTCATTGATTACAGTGCTGCAAAAGAATTTATTTCAAAAGCAAGGTCAGTATCAACAGAGCACGGCTGTGAATCTTGTCTGTCACAGATGTTTTCCCGAATATTTTAATTGTCTCATTAAAAAGGTACATTCTCACCTTTCCAAGAGGTCCTTGCAGCAGGTCTGCACATTTTCATTTGTGGCATTGAAATCAGATATACTGAAAAAGTTCACACAGTCAAGTGGAGGAACGAAGAGGATCCCTGAGAAATGAATTCAAAAACCTACAGTTACTGTACAATAGCACACAGGTTCAGCTCCACTGTTAGTTCGATTCAGAAGCTTCTACCTGCAACACAAGCATTGACAAGAGATACACAAGTCCCAGTGAGCATGGCTCTCAGCACAAGAGACGATACGTCAGCTCTTCTCGATGGGCATATAGAGGCTTTGAAAAAAGAAGACTTTGTTTCAAAAATCATTACTGGGACAGGAAAGGTTTGGTCCTAAGAAAATATGATTAAGTACTCACAAAGGCCTCCAATCACAATACCAAGTGAGCTGAAGTTGGCAAACCCACACAGAGCATAAGTGGTGATTATTTCTGATCGGACCTGTAACAAGAAGTAAAGCAACACAGATTTGCATTATGTAGAATAATTTCCTTTTTATTATGCACAATTAAAACTTACTGCACAACCAGAAGGAAAGTTATGGGGATGTCTACTCACTGATATCCACTGTCTTTCGCCATTGATGATTTCATCAAGTCCGTTCAGTCTGTTGCTCTTCATTTCAGATAATTGTTCATAAGCCACAAACTCATTGAGGAATAGTTTTGTGCCAATTAGTTCAGCCACAGTAAAACTTTCATCATATGGTACACCCATCATAAAAGCCACTGGCATGAACACGTATGAGCAAATCAGCTGTGAACGCAGGGAGATGCAGGTTGACTGCTAGATTCGCTTGATTTGACATGGCATTAAATAAATGAAAAGAGTTTGTCTGAATAATTACCTAAAAAAAAAAAGTTACCACAACAAATCAAATTAATGTAAAATTATATCAATAATTGGATTAGTCTATTTGTTATACACCTACATTATCATTCTTACGAGTTTTTAACTTCTGATGGTCTCTGCTCCATACTCCTTCCCTCTCACCTGACTCGCTTCAGCCACAATCCCAGCTCTATATGTAATTCTTTTTTCATACATATATCTTACGTGAGCTATTTGTACCTGTGAACTTTTTGATATGCATGCTCATCTGTCTTTGCCTGCAACTCCTTATCATCAGGATAAAGAGTTATGGCCCACGTGTTTCTTGTTTGAGCCAGACCACCACTTCTGATGTCTCACTCGGATAGATTTAAGCACATAAATAGTTTTATTAATCAATTATCAGTCTTTTGCTAAATCATACCTGAAATGTGATTGCAGGATATCCCACCATACCACCAAGCCAACTCAAAGCCGAATTTATGAACCCAAGGATGGCAAGAAAGGCTATCAAATTTGCTGCAATGTTCGCAACAAGACCAATTGAAGCAGAAGCTCCACTGCTGGCTGCCTCCAGAATGTTCCGTTCATCTCTAAGAAATTGAAATAATCTTACATTAGAGTGGAAACTTTTATGAGAGAATAAACAGAGGAACAAATATACATACCCACATGCCACTTTAATATTACCCTTTGACTTGAAGGGACTCTCCTCTGTCTCTGGGTAAGAAAGCTTGGAGATGGCCAAAGCACAGGGAGCAGCCATAACCGACGCCGATATCAAAGAGGCTGCATCAATCTGCAAAATACAGGAAATACACTTTATTTCACTGTCATGCCATGGATTTTATATTTTACATGCATACAAACTTCTTTTTTTCAGAGAAAAAAATAATATCAATATACAGTACCGTACTATAAAAACACACAGAGATCATATTCATATAAGAACTGTCCCTCTCAAGCCAGAACATTGTCCTATTTCAGTGTAGTTGATGAATATGTGTAGAACACTGTAGAATATTTATAACTGATTTTTATGTGAACTACAGCAGACCCCTTTCATAGACTAGCCGTTATTGTGGTCAGACGGATTCTTCTGAGGAGAAACAGCCCAGATGCCAAAAAAATTCATCACTTATTAGCGTTACTTATTAGCTGGCTTCCCTTCCACTTTCAGCCTTTACTGACTTCAGCCATGGAGATAAAGTTAGACTCTTTCTCTCAGTTCTACGCAGGTTCAGATTTTGTTTTTATCGGGAAAAGTGTCTAAAAATCCCTCTAAATAGGAAGTCAACCCATGAATGTTTTAAGGCTGATATAACAGCAAAAATTTGTAGCAAGAACCAGCCAGTGTTGATCTACTGTATTAACAGGCCAATATCACCCCCACCACCAAAAAAAAATCAACAGAAATAATCTTAAAATGACAATGAAATAATGATTTTTGCCTTCCTCTTTTGATAATAGCACATAAGTGAAAAAAACTGTGATGAATATGATCATTTTAATTTAATAATGTACTTTAACTTCAAATTACATCATTTGTACCTGTTGGTTGTTCTTCCCTCTAGTAATTATAACTAAATACTACGTTTATCTTAAAAACACATATTCCTCTAGATTTGTAAAAGAAATTGAAAAAATTTACTTGGTTTTGCATCCTTATATTATAAATCTTATATATATATATATGCATTCATTTTTATTTATTAGGCACATTCTATTACCTTTTTTGAATGAAATGATAACATAATATTATGTATCATTCTTGTCATTAGGTGTATGTAGGTGTTTTGATAAGAAAACAGTGAGTCTCACCCCAAATGAGATGAATGCCCCCATTACACTGCCTGCAATTGTTGCAAATCCACCAGTCAAAACGGCGTGTATCTCAGACTTAGTCATGTCCTTCAAATAGGGCCTGATCAGCAGCGGAGCCTCTGTCTGATTCACAAATGTCGTGGAAGAAGCATTAACAAGCAAAATCAATTAACCATAAGAGTGAAGCACAGAGAACTCGAAATAAAAATAGTCAAATTAATCAAAGTAGTCAAAAGTAGTGGTGTCAGAGATCATCTTCATAGACTTAAGCCTTGCTCAAAGTACCTGTCCAACAAAGATGTTGCCTGCAACACTCAAGGTCTCAGTCGGAGACGTACCCATTGTTATCTGCATAACCCATGAAATCTGCATTGATGGAAACACATAGCTCTCAGTCAAATATGCCACAGCAGTAGTAAACACTATAAGACCAGTGGAGTGTATGACATAAGATATAATTTTCTTTTTTTTTTCAACCTTTAGAATGAGCCACTGCATTATCCCCAAAAAATAAAGGACAGACATCACACTGCTGAAAAAAACCACAATGGGCAATGCCTGAGGGAGACATCAAAACTGTTGTTATACATCATCTTAAATAACTTTACTTCACATTATTTTAGAACACCACATTATCGTCCAATTGTGACCTTACTTGAAAGGCAAAAATGCCCGTAATCAGATCCCCAAAAACAAACGATGACCCTTCTTTGGTATAGTCAAGGAAAGTCTGTAATCACAGGACAAAAAAGACACATAACGACTAATTTCATCAGTCGATTAGTTTATGAGGCATTATAAATTTATGAGGCAATTATTAAATCATTTGCAACACAAAGTCATGACACCAAAGAAGAGAGTAAATGGGGCAACACATTAAAATGTGATTACGCTATGCAAATATGCACATAATGACAAATCAACTCTGGAAGACCAGAGATTACAGCCTAATAAACAGCCAGATAAAACTGCTCTTAAGATAAGCATACAGAATATGATCCATAAAAGAATATTGTGCCTGTGTACGATAAAGAATTGAGTGTTGCTTTTGTTTTTATTTTATATCACACTAATGTTGAATATAACATATTTTACTTATGTTATAGGAGAAAAAAATAATTTTTGCTGTGGACATTTCTAAAAGAAATACAGTTTATAATGTATGGATCCTACATGTGTGTGGATCCTACTATCTGACATGTTGAGGTCACAGGAATATCAACGTTTTTTCTAATGTGAATCAAAGGTTTATAATACCTGCACTTGTTTTCCAAGCCATTCGAATGCTATGAGTCCAGGTTGGGTTCTTATAATAAAAATGCCAATACAGAACTGCAATCCAAGACCCCAAAACACAGGCCTCCATGATATCTAAATAAGGATTTAAACAAATAAAGCAGTTAGACAATCATTGGAACAGGGAGCCACCATATAACATTGTTAGCACAAGGAAATACTTCTGCTAAACCTTAAGACGATAGAGACACAAGGCCAAATGATATCCAAAGTCTCAACTAAACAGACGAGAGATAACCTGTGTGATAACGCCCTAGCATGTTTCGAAATTGTTGTCACAATGTAATTATCATCCTTGAGAAGATGGCTCTGAGTAGAACTCACCATTGTCCTGTGTGCTGACAGGAGAAACACAAGCACGACAAACATGCATACACCTCCAAAAGAAACAAGCTGCTCAGGACGCTTTGAAGTGTCTACACTGAGCCATGTCACGAACAGGGCCAACACAATGACAATAAATACCCTGAAAACACAATAAAACATACCCAAACTCATTAAAATACTGCATTATGTGCAGTTCACTATCAAACTTAGGACAAAACTACTGGCAACAATTCATCGTCTCACCATTTTATCCATTTCAAGTTAGATTTGAAACATTTAATGGCAGGTCTGAAACACCGATTGATGCTCTTGCCCTTGTACTCCGTCAAAAGTTCAAATGATTTAGCAAAAATAGCCAAACAGGTAAGGACCACAAGAGCAGTGGCCCTCTGGAAATCCAATACACAGGCTGCAATGAAATAGGCCACATAACCTGTAGAACAGAAAACATTTGATCAAAAATCATGGTTGATAATTATATTATTATTTCAGTCTCATCGTAATCCAGGATACCTCCACTGATAACACGACTGATTGTAAAAATTTGGAAAGAAATAAGCAAGTGATTAATGTTGCTTCATACCTGCTCCGAGTATGCCCAGCACTACGTATTTGAAGGTTTTTGAGTGAGCCTTAATGTAATCCTCTGTGGCATTAATTGGCTTGGTCACAAGGCTAAAGCACAGGATAAATTAGAGGTTAATTTTTTTTTAAATGTTAAAATGCAAAATAAAACAAATCCTTTACACATACAATATTTTGTAAGTTATCCTTTCTTCTTTGTTTATCTATTATTTTTATCATCTCAGCCACACATTATAGTACAAAGAACAGGACAGATTTTCGGATATGTGTATAAGTTGTGCTTCCTGCACCAAAGTAAAATAGTTATATTTAATTTTAAAAATGCAAACGTGAACTGACACACCTCAAATATGATCCCAGTCCCTTTGTAGCCTTTTCAGTCTGCCTGTTAATGTTGCTATCATCAGCAGTGATGTCCTCCTAAGAAAATGGAGACATTTTGTTCATCAAAGAAATGATTAGGATGTGCTATTTTCTTTAAAAATGAAATATGATACATACCTCTATTTCAAAACCCTCGTTCACCACACCATTTGTTTTGCCGCTGGTTATGACTTCAAGCTGGACAACGTTGTTTTCTGCTGAAATACACAATCACACTTTACTTCTACATGGCAGAAAAGCTGTGACTTCAACTGAATGGTCAAACAAGCAACACGATATGTTTCTATGTACAAAAAAGGACCTGAAAATAAATTCACAGAGTTACTGTGGCTTCAGATTGAAGAATGGTGTAGAAAGAGAGCAGTTCACAGTAAAACAAATTGCTGAATTCAAGGTAAAGCAGAGCTAATGGCTTACTCATTATGCGTCCTCCTTAAACCGGCTGTCAACTGCTGTGCTGTAAAAACCACAGCAGAAAAATATACTCTGCCCTCCATGAAGCATCTTATCATTAATTAACAGATACGTTACGTAGTGCTCCAATCTGTCTCGGGAAGTACAAGACGGAAGTGTGATAATGCAGCACAAATTATTTAATAGGCCTTATAAAGTAACTTCGGGTCAGACATGATGTTAACCATGTTCAACAAATCTCAAATGCAACAGATAAGAAGTGAATTTTGCTGATGGGTTATTTAATTATGTGTGACTGAAAGCTGATATGTGAAGAGACATAAGTAGAGGTGGGTGAATCATGAATTACTGTACAGTAGTGTCCAATGGGTTGTGCTCCACCCATGTAAGCCATAAAAAGGCATGCTTAGCACTCTTGTTTGTAAAGACTCAATAAACTTGGTAGGAAATAACTCTCAAAAGTAATTTTTAACTTCTTTCTCTTCCTTTTTTAACTGAATTAAACAATGCAATACAGTATTTTTGTGTGCAACATGTGTGTACAAAATATTTAAAATAATAGACTTTTTTAATATTGATATAAAAAGAGAATCATGCCAAATTAATTTGTATTCCTATGAACCAAATCTCATCTTTCTAAAGGGTGTTTGGTGGAAGTCCACTGACTATTTGCTGCAGAATCAATTAATGCGTTTATCTAGATCATTAAATATATCACACCATAATTTGTACTTGATTGGACGTAATAGCAGCTATTTGTTCTTCTTGCTGCTGTTAAAATTTGAACTCATCACACAGATATCTAATCTTTGATCCGTCATAAAAACAATGTAAAGTATGGTTCATAACACTCGATGGGGCTCTGTATGTCTGGAAGCATCTGAAACAAATGAAGCCTTGATTGAAATTCAAGCTGTTTGTGTTCATTAACTTTTGATAAGGATTTGCAGAGCCTGGAATTCATTAGCAGAGATTAATAACTCAGAGATTTTGTAGCATACAGTTAAATGTCTTATTTAATAGCCTAAGTCTTTCTTTTCAATTACAGTACACCATCAACTGAATTGCCAACATAAAAAGTGATATTTAGGTTTGGATGGCAAAGCAAAAAAAAATGCATACTTATAAAAAAAACACTCTAAATTATGCAAAATTAAATTGAATCTATGTAATATCTCACAATTCAGTGTGTCCAATCCTCTCTGAATGTAATCCACGTATTTTCACTTGGTTTTTAATTTAACACTTTTATAGATCATTTCTATTATGAGAAAAGAGGGCCAATAATCAGTGTGGAGCACAAACTGAACAAAAACCCAACAAAAGCATATGGCTTGGCAACACTATGATAACTACTACTACTTAAACAAATGAATTCAGAGAAAAAGCACCTGGATTACAAATACATTTGTTTTAGCAGTTATTATAACTACTGCATGGATTAAATATTTGACAAATAAATTTCCATTATGCTTATATTCTTATTTTAGTGGTAGTAGATCACCTCGTTTCTACCCCGTCCTTCATGTTGTCATGTCATTTCATGTGATAATTGAGTGAATCCAGTTTACTACAAACTGCTGGTTCATTACTATCAGTTAGAAGAGTGCAATTTTTTTTCTTTGACTCACGCTGAACATTAATTAGTTATTTGAGCAATTTATAGTAAAGTATTGCATATCCTGTACCAGCTTATTACTGAAAGTAAATTCTCAAGCAGGAAAGAAAGGACAACATGTTGAACTGGCACGTCACGCACTGTACCCCATGGTGTATTTCATTACAGTACGCGTTACCTTCCTCTGACTATTAACAAAACTGCTATGTTTCTGCCTGCAGCTGCTGAGACACTGGACAGTCACTGACAGTCCTCCTCTGGACACATGCAGGCCTAGCAGTAACAACACAGCAGGCCTGTGGCACCACCTCTCGTCTGCAAGGCAGAGTTGAGGGCAGAATCTCCCACAGACAAGAAGGAAAACGAACCTGATGCTACTAGCTTGTAGCCTAGCTATGAAGCCTTGTACCAGGCAGATCTTGCTGCCACAAATTTGACGTCCATAGTAAACCGTCTGATATAAAATTGACTAAATTTGTCAAACATTACTGGATCAAATGGTAAGCCTATATCTGCGTCGATTAAACGACGAGTTTACTTGCTTGGCTGTGTGATTTGCGCTATAGCATGTTAAGCTAGATAGCTATCTAGCTAGCATGCCTCCGTTATGTACCTAATTGTCAATTTCGTGCTAGCTAGCGCCTTTGTCAATAATGCACACTACAAACTGCGTTCTGTTGTGACCATATGAAGGTTAAAATGAATGGTAACGCTTTTAGTGTTGCAGATTGTGTATGTATGTTAGGTTTCGTTCAGTTGATGCATGCTAATTAGCTGCAGCTAACTCCAGCTCAAAGGGCATCACCCAGCTGATTGACAGACTCCGAAACAGCTATTTTAATAAACTGCATAGCAATTGTTCATCAAAGTCTATCTACAGTGACAACTATGCATATGAATAAATGACATCTCATACTGTATGTGTATTATTGTAGGTTTATGACCCTATGCAGCCATGGGTGACATGAAAACCCCAGATTTTGATGATCTCCTGGCTGCTTTTGACATCCCCGATGCCACGGGGTTGGATGCCAAAGAGCCCATCCATGGGGGTCAAGAGGAGACGGAGAGTCAGCTGAAACACGCAGGGATATGCCTACATGATAGCTTACTGAATAACCAAACTGTCACAACACCAGATATTCCGGCAGTAAGCGTAATCGTGAAAAACACAAGTCGCCAGGAATCATTGGAAGGCTGTGGAAAAACATTACAAAATGGATTTAAGGGACCAGAGACCACACCGCATACTGTTGAGACAACTAACTCCAGCTTTTCTAAATCATTTGTCACCTCTTTGAATGGTGAGAGTTCAGGAGAACTGCTTGGAAAGGCACCTATCCAGCACAAACGTGATGTAACGCCAACATTTTCTCAGTCACTCTCTCATTTTAGTCCCATCTCCAGTCCTGAATCTGAAGACGCTCTGTGCACTAAAGATGAAAATCACCCAAAAGAGACACCCAGTTTCCCAGAAACTTCAGCTCTGGTGGAACCCTCAATTTCAGACAATCAAAATAATCTCAGTATGTTTGATGACTGTCCAACAGCCGCTAACCATCCCCAGAACAGCCAAGCTGGAACTGTTAGAATTGAGGAGCCCACTGACAACAAATCGGATAAAACACCATCAACTCGCCTCGCACTTCCCCCACCCAGTGTTAACCACAACTTTATTGAGACGAATTGTGATTCAGGAACCTCCAAGGACAGTCCAGCTCCTTATTCACTAGTAAAATCTCAGACAACTAAATTATCTTCTTGCCTTGATGCACTGGTGGCTCTGAATGCTAGAAAAGATCCTAGAGAGTCATCAGCGGTTCATAATGATTATGTGAAAGCAAGCCCCAACGTGCCTATATCCCCACGAAGTCCCAGCAGTCCACTTGAAGCTGTCAAAAGGCTAACCAAGCCCTCTGATAGCCCTGTAAGCATTTACAGCGATAGTAGTGGCAAAGGCTCCCCTGCAGTAACATCTGGGTCACCTCTTGCCATACCCAGAGTTAGAATTAAAACCATCAAAACTACGTCAGGGCAGATCAAGCGCACAGTCACCAGCGTGCTTCCTGATTCAGAAACCGACGAATTTCATTCTGCATGTGAAACCTCACCATCCCCAATTATGATTAGCGAAGATTCCTACATTGACATGTCTCCTCATCAATCTCAAAGTGCAGCTGTTGGTGGGATACGAGCTAAAGGTAATACAGCTGGTTCTTCATCGAAGGCTTTACACAAAAAAACTGTGGCTAACTCACGAAGGTCAAACTTAACAAAGTCTGCAACAGGATTCCATAAAACTGGTAAACGTTCCGCTGTGCATCACGGACAGAGACCAAAGAGAGCGTCAACAACAGCTGGTCATACAGCCAGTACAAGCTTCCTTCCCAAAGCAATGCATTTAGCTAGTCTGAATCTGGTCCCTCACAGTGTTGCTGCTTCTGTAGCAGCACGATCCACCTCACATCAAAAAAGCCAACACACACTCTCCTCTACAGTGTACAGCACTGTCCCACTGGTGCATCAGGTTAAAAACGCCAAACCTCATCCTTTCACATCCACTCCAACTGCAGCTGCAGGAACCTTAAACAGACTTTTGAACAATGCCAACCCTGTGCCTACATACGTGCCCAACCTAAACCCCCCTCCAGATAGCAACCTGAACCTTCCACCGCGTGGATACTGCTGCCTCGAGTGTGGGGATTCCTTTGGGGTGGAGAGGAGTCTTGCGTATCATTACAGCAGGAGGAGTGTTCACATCGAAGTAGGATGCACACACTGTGCAAAGACGATGGTGTTCTTCAACAAGTGTGCATTGCTGGCACATGCACGAGAGCACAAGAGCAGCGGTATGGTGATGCAGTGCACACAGCTCCATATGAAACCAATAGCAGAGGAACAAATGTTCGCACCCCTTTGTACAGAACCTATGAAAGCAGAGTCTTACCCCTCATCGTCACCTTCATCTAGAAACCAGCCTGTGCTGCCCCTGTATCCAGACAACGTCATTCATCACAGGCACCGTTGTCTGGAGTGCAACAAACAATTACCTGACTACAAAGCACTGGCAGGTCATTACCAGAGGCCCTCAGAAGATATGGAAGGGCTGGTAAGTTGATGTTTTATTAAAATGTTAAGTCCAGTTTAGACCAAAGAGTCACAAAACATTTAAAATGTTGCACCATCATGAACTCGTCTGTCTCAGCTTAGTTCAGCTTGTCAATTCTTTTGTGGCTTATGTTAGTGTAATTATTTCAACAGCCAGGTTTCCAGAATGTTACAAATTGGTACATTGCCAATATTTACAAGTTATAACTCATTCCTCTTTGAAACTTTGGGTTGACTGAGGGTTTAGGGTCAGCCTGGCAATAATCTATAATTTATCAATGTCAACATTCTACTGAAACAACACAGATAAAAATGTCTTCCATCGTTTGACACTTGATGACTTCCCAGTCTGATGGTGGTGTTCAGCCCAAAGCCCAGTTATTTCAATTGAAAACATAATATTTTAAATTACATTTCATCTTTAATGAGAGTATATTAGGTTTTGGCTACAGTGATTAATAGGCATTTCTAGGATGAATGAATTTCATGAGATTTGTTGTCCACAGAAATGACATCCATTAAAGGTTTTGTGTATTTTTGAATTTTCCATGTTTGACTTTTATCTTTTTTAAAAATCTGATTCTCTTTTATTACAACAGATTTGTTATGTGTGCTCCATGCTGTTACCGAACAAGTGCAGCTTCAGCGCTCATGAACGCATTCATGCTCATAAATCGCCTTATTGCTGTCCTGAGTGTGGCGCTTTGAGTCGCTCGGCAGACATACAAAAGCACGTCAAGGAAAACTGTCTTCACTACGCTCGCAAGGCCTGGTACAAGTAAGTCAACAAGCATGAAAAGGGGAGCTCATTCAAAACATATTTTACAGAGAAAACAGGAAAGTGGAAATATGCTTCCTTTTCTTCAGATGTCTCCACTGTGACGTGGTTTTCAAGACCCTTCAAGGACAAAAGGCTCACATCGAAGAAAAACACTGTGACATCTTTTACAAGTGCACCGTCTGTCCTGTTGCCTTCAAGACTGCTGACAGCTGTGAAGTGCATTTAAAAAATAAACACAATGCTAACAAAATATCCCCTCAGTAAGTCATCATCTCATGACCTGGCTGTAAAAGTTGTTCATTTCTTTTGCAATACGTTCAAACTGTTTTTTCTTCTGCAGGTCCATCTTTAAGTGTTCGTGTGAAGCAATGTTCAAGAAAAAGCAGCTTCTGTTTGAGCATTTCCATCAAAATGCCAACAAGCGTGTTACATCCGTGTTCAAGTGCCCGGAATGTAACTCAGTCTTTCCACAGAAGTATCTGTTAATGCAGCACTTTAAGGTTTGCTTGATTTTATATGTTTATAATAACATGTTACATATATTTATCAGTTTGAAATTAAACATTAAATCATGTACATCCACTATAAAACCGGTCACGCAATCAAAGAAATCCTTTTGGTAGTCACACAATCCTGCAATACTGCAAAGTGTCAGTTTTGTTGTTTAACTACATTATTACAAAAAAAGTTGTGCAAACGATGAGTAATCTGTATTAAGCTACCTATGAGCTATAGTGTATGATCATTAACATTAAGGACAGGATTAAGTTGTTATCTTTTGTCATTTTTGACATATATTTGCTGTTTTTAAGGGTGTTCATATAGGAAACATGACAGCAGAGACGGAGAACAGCAGTATACACAGAGACAATGCTGACACAGGATGTCACCTCGATGCTCATTCCATCCATCAGAAGAGTCGCTACCCCGTCAAACACAAACACAATGCAAGACAAAAGGCTGAGCAGGACAGAAGACCCAATGTGAAACCCGCAGGCTGGACATGTGGCGAGTGTCTGCAGTGGTTTCCCGTACGAGAATCCTTTGTGTCTCACTTGAAGACCACTCACAGAAAGGTGAGAAATCATCACCTCCACACACTGCAATGAACCAGAATTTAAAGGCAGCCGCTCACAAAAGTAGCATAAAAAAACAGCAACAAAAAAACTAGAAAGATATTAAATTCTTGCTACCACTCTCACAGGGAAACTTCTTCCTCATTCTTAAGGTGGTACTTTTCATATCGTCATGAGGGTACGCGGTACAGTGACTTCACCATGACAACACTAATTTACTTAGCTCTGCCTCATGCTGAGAAAATAAGATTTCACCTAATTCCTTCACCTGGAAACCTAATCCTAGGATTAGGAATCATGACTTTATCATCAGCAGTTTGAGTTAGTTTTTTTTTAATTCATGAAAAACATTTGAATTATTCTAATGCACCAGGTATTTATGGTGTTATTATGTTTACATACCATTCTTTTAATCTACAAACGTGTCACCTAATGCATTTTTATCTCCTAAATGTTTTTATTTGTTTATTCGTTTTCATGATACGGCGAAAGTGTTAAAAAAAGGCATCATTTTGAAAGTTGAACAAAATGATAAGTGAAGTACCTGCATGAAGCTTTGTGGCTCACTACCACAACTTCAGTGATCTCACAACTACATGAGCCCACAGGTCAGTGTGTGCAAAGAATGAAGTAATTAAGATGGAAAATCGCAACAGCTTGGATGCGTGCAGTATCAGGTAGATAAAGCAGCAACAAAACAGCTTTTCAGTACCTTGTGAGATGCAATGCTGAAGTAAGGAATTACTTCTGAGAACATTGTATTCTGAGGTTTAAGCTGTTGATAAAATGTGAGTGGACTAAACAGACTGAGACTTCAGTAACTGGAACAAGCTGCTGGTGTCTTCATTCCGTTATCATTTGTGAGCTACAGCCAAAAGTGTTTGGATAAAGTGATGCCCTTGTAGTGATTTAGGTTCACGTTAAACTTCCTCAATTTGATCATCTAAATTTTTGTTTGTTTTTTATTTGCCTGTTGACACATATTTAAACAACCCTTTGTATTTGAGTGTGGTACACTCAAGTTGCCTGGTACAGTAAGGAATAAACCTTAATTTATTGTTAATCAAGCAAGTACTATTCCTCGTGTTTTCCAACAGCCAGTCAAGAAGTATCCATGTCGACATTGTGAGCAGTTTTTCAAGTCTACAACCAGTCTGAGACGACATATTCGCAATGACCATGATGGAAAAAAGAAAATATATACTTGTTGGTAAGTTTTAATACCGTTTTTTTAATCTAAAAATGACAAAATAATTATTAAGTCTTCACAGAGCATTTCATTGAATTCCTGGGAATGTCATTAAATTTCACTTCACTTCCTCCTTTATTTCTAACTCTTCAGGTATTGCACAGATGTTAAGATGATATTCACAACAAGTGTAATGTTGAAGAACCACATCAGTCTAATGCATGGAATTAAAAATCCTGATCTTGGCCAAATGCCCAAAACATCTGTCCAGGATACAAAAAAGAATTTGGAGAAGGTAGTTTATCATTTTCAACATAATCCTTTAAATAATGACCGCAGAGATGAATCACATGTTTCATTTGCTACTAGTTGTTATTTTAAAGTGTGGGACTTCTGTGATTGGCAGGGCCTTGTATCAGATGCCTCTGTTCTGGCCACAAAGGAAGAGGAGGGGGATCGCACTTTCAGTGTTGATGCTTTTTCAGCAACAGGTCTCAAAACTAAATTCCGTTGTTCTAAGTGTGGTTTCATCACAGTTGACGGTGCACAGTTCCAGCAGCATATACCACAGCATAAAACTGATGTAAACACTCCTCAGTGCCTTCACTGTGGCCTGTGTTTCACGTCACCACTGTCACTCAACAGACATCTTTTCATTGTTCACAAAATCAAAGAAGAGGAGGAGACAAAGGTTAGGGAGATGGAGCAGAAAACTCCACCAGCAGATACCGATGAAATGAATGACTTGTTGCTGGGGCTTAATCAATCTGAGCCTGCACCGGGAGAAGAGCCAGCAAATCTGCACAGTAACAAGACTGCAAACTGTAATTCCAAACTGGACACTCCTCCTCAGACACAAGCAGTGCCTCTTTGGTAGCAGGAGCCACCACAACACCTCTGTCAAGTTTTCATGTCAACGCCACACAGGATGCATGATGTTCTGCATGGAGGTGATGCCAAGTGTTTTCTCTCAAGTTAGAGGTTGTGCAGTATATTTAAGCAAATCCATAATGTTTAGCTGAAAGAAGTATTTTCATAATAGGAAGACAAGTTAATCATTTTTCATTTATTCGGCTTTGCATGTGTACTATATTCATCTTGCCTTTCAGATATAACTACACACACATTACAGATGATTTTGTTTTATTTTTCAGCTGTTTTCTTCCACCCTGCCAGGAGACTCAGGAATGTCTTTTAGTTTTTCAATGTTAATTTAATTAATTAAATTAACATTGAAAAGATTTTCTTATCAACAACAGTTTTAGTTACTTAAATGTATTTTGAAGTATTTAATACTACCAACTATTATATGAATGTGATTTGGTTTTTTGACATGATTGGGTTGATATGAATTTTCTTTACAAAGTCAAAATTGTATTCACCAATTATTCCAACATAGAATAGTCTAATGTTCATTTGAAAGCCATATTTCTGTGTTTTGAGTAAACAGTAATTTGACAATTTTGCTGTGACCTCGAATGCAGGTAAAGTTAGGCTACACAAACACTTTATTTTGACTCGTAACTTTCTGAGATGCATGTGTTTTATGTTCATTGAACATCTTTGTAGTCACGGGTGTTTCCCTAAACATGGCCTTTTTTTAAATAGTGATTTTCTTTTCTATTTTTTGAGCATTCAGGAAAAACAGGGAGGTATTGAATGTGTGGTGCAGCAGTATTGATAATACCTCAAATGATCAGCAGTGTACTTTGCAAGTGGACAGTAAATGTTAGGTAAAAAAAAGTTACATTGTTTTGGATCATTAAGTTACGACGTAAAGTGAAGTCTGGAGGCATATTGGGGATATTTTATATGAATCACAACCTGGTGACAGTGACCCTTTTATAATGCTGATACTATGTATTCATGGGTTTTTCTTTAACCCATGACCATGTCAAAGGAAATTTCCTAGAAGTCCTCATAATGGCAGTACTCGTAGTTCACAGGTCTTGATTTGTAAGGCAGCACATATTATTCTGTGTTCATTACATGACAGTTCCTACCTCCATGGTGAATGGCAGTGATTGTTAAATGATAAAAGTGTTAGAGGAGTTGCAGGTAATCTCAGTGCAATGCTTAACTTAGTAAATGTGTATTATCCCTCATTATTAAATTTTATAAATTATGTTGGGAATGAAAAGGCTATATGGTCATATTGACTTGGTAAGTGAACTTTTCTAAGTGCTTTCTAATTTTTTTTTTTTCATTAAGTCTTTAAATCACCAAAAGTAGTTGTTGAACTGCAGAGGATGAAAAGAGCGATCTTCTCTTCTTATTCTTTTTTAATGCTTATTGAACAATATTTGTACTTTTGATAATGTGTTTAGTGAGAAATTGTGTAGGAAGGTAATCTGTGTACATACAGTAGCCGGTGAGCCCTGGATTCACAGTATTTCTTAAGCCATTACATCTATCCAGCATGCAGTGGCCCATGTGCCTTGCTGTAATGTTTACTTTAATTACATACAAATAAATCAATGCATTGATCTACATGTTTTGTTTGTCTTGCATTACTGACATTTTTGTTTTGATATACTGGGTGCCCAGGGAGACAATAAATAACCAAATAAATGTGACAAGTAAAGGAACATGAGAGCATATTCCTCCACAAAAATATGACTAAAAATATATCGCTGAAGCATCAGCATATGACTTATAGGTCATTAGGCACTCTTATGTGCATCCATCCAATAAAAGCCTATCACAGACATATGACTTCATCTCATTAGAATATTGAGACCGTCCTCCCTCTATATAACTAACCGCCTCCAAAGTAACAGAAGATCAGAAAATTTTAATTTGCAGCACATAATTGTGTAGAACACCTGAGGAATGACAGGCACTTTGTCAACAATCTGCAGAGCAGGACTCCTGTCTTCTTTCATCCTTATCTCATATATTGCCATGACGTCTTCGATGACTCTCGATTTAACAGAGCTAAGAAATAAAATTTCTAAGATCAAGGTAAATCCAAGAGGGAATCTGTGGGCAACAGGTAAGAGACAAAACACTAACTGGGTAACTAATTTCACGTGTTTGTGCTTTTTTTAAGTTACTGTTGAAAGGTTACATTGAGATTGTATTGTGTGTATAATTAGGGCATTTTATGGGCAAGAAAAGTGTGGATAGTTCCTATAAGGAGTCTGAAGATGCCCCTAGAGCTGTTATTCCTCTGTACCGTGTGGAAGATCTGCAGGGACTGCTCATTCAGATGTTGAAAACTGTCCAACTAACACAGCAGAAACAGGCAATGGACATGTTAGTTTCATTATTGTTATTAGTTTTATTAATATTATTTTATTTTAATATCACCTGCACAACTGACTTTTTTTCTATTCATCTAGAAAAGGAGAGGATCCTGTCTGAGGAACACTGCAGCCATCTGTTGAAAAATCATTACTGTGACAACGTGAAATATTGGTGATGAAGATTATTAGGAATACACAATGAATATGTTGAATTTATATCATTGGTTGCGGTACATTATGTATAGCAATGTGATGGCGGTCTTTGTTCTTAATGTACATGCAAGGCCACCTGATAATAAACTCCTGCTGAAACCCATATCAGTTGTCAAGCTCTATGCTTTGTTTATTTTTTAATTTTTTTAAGCGCCTCTGTTTTTTAGTGTAGGAACGTGAAGGCATAACCTATTCGCACTCTGGGATTGATTGGCTAGTAGTTCTTGCGCTCTGTGGTTGGCTGAATTTGGATGACGTTTGGCAATGTCTGGGATTACAATATCACAGTAGACCAATCACCTATACTCTCACCTATGGTCATGACCGAAAGAACAAGATCCCGGATAGAAGCGGCTGAAATGAGTTTCCTCCGTAGAGTGGCTGGGCGCACCCTTAGAGATAGGGTGAGGAGCTCAGTCACCAAGGAGGAGCTCGGAGAAGAGCCGCTGCTTGTCCGTCTTGAGCGGAGCCAGCTGAGGTGGCTCGGGCATCTGTTCCCGATGCCTCTTGGACACTTCCCTGGTGAGGTGCTCCGGGCATGTCCTACTGGGAGGAGACCTCGAGAAGACCTAGGACAAGCTGAAGGGACTATGTCTCCCGGCTGGCCTGGGAACGCCTCGGGCTCCCCCCGGAGGAGCTGGATGAGGTGTCAGGAGAAAGGGAAATATGGGCATCCCTGCTGAGACTGTTGCCCCCGCGACCCGGCCCCGGATAAACGGTAGATGATGGATGGATGAATGAACCAATCAGAGGTGGCGAAAGGCGGAATGCGGAATTCGCGACAGAGATGTTCTGAACGAGCTCGCGGTCTGGTGTGACGTCATATCCGTGTGACAACGGCACTCTTGTAGCTAGGCTAGTTCAGGTGCTGCTGCATAATCATGCCTCTAATAGTGATTTGCGGTTACCCCTGTAGCGGGAAAACACGAAGGGCAGAAGAGCTGAAGGTGTACTTTGAACAGAACTGTGAACGAAAGGTTCATATTGTAGGAGATGGACCTATGGGTGTTGACAGAAACATTATTTACGCAGGCAAGTTACGCTAACTGACTACCCGGTCTGTAGGTAGCTTCATGCGGGAACAGAATTTAAATGAAACACATCTAAATTCCAACAACACGTACGCGGTCAAAATGGTTCTGCTCGTGTTTTGACAATCTTTTCTTTCTTTTTTGCTTGACATGTCCTGTTCTTCCAAATTTCATTGCCGTCCATGACGTATGTTTTGCCCAATTAATGTCAATATATTTTTAAAGATTTTCTTTGTGTGTGTGTGTTGATATTTTTTTCTCATTCATAACCAACCTTCTTATCAATTTTCATACACTCAACCAAGTATTTTACTTATTATTACTTCCTTGGCTGAGGTAATAATGAGTGTGTTGGTCTTGAGGAGTGTTGATTTTTTTTTTTGGCCATTTTAAGTAAATATGATTTTAAAAATCACGGAAATACAGTATTATGATCATGGAAATATTAATCGGTTGCAAGTAAGTTATGCTGTTTGATGTTATCTTTACAACTAATACAAGATTCCTGCGAGGCAACTTGGAATGATGGCTGCTATCATTTGTAACTTTTGGGGATATGTTGCAGATTCTCAGAAGGAAAAAGATGTCAGAGCATCTCTTAAAGCCGAAGTTGAGAGGTGAGTTTTGTCAGTGTGTTTTTGGATTTGATTTGTCAATGATGCTCAATCATCACAGCTGTGTTAACTTTCATATAACATCTGTGTAGGAAAGTCAACAAGGATGACATTGTAATATTGGATTCATTAAATTACATTAAAGGTAACCCTTGCCCACAGCATTGTATCATGGAGACAGATTTATATGTTTCTTTCTTTAAAGTTGAAATATTTTACAGGTTATCGCTATGAACTTTTCTGTCTCATCAAGCATGCACAGACACCACACTGTCTGGTAAGTATCCTTAATTAAAAACAAAATTTAATATAGCAATTTACACAAGCATTAACCACATCATATGTCTATTTTTGATGAAGGTATATTGTTTGACGTCAGATGAAGTAAGTTCAACATGGAATAACAACAGAGATGCTGCTGAGCAGTACACCCAGGATATGTGAGTGAACACTGTAAAACTAATGTCCATTCCTTTTCTGCTTGTCTTCTAGTTTAGGTAGATTTAAGTATACATTCCATTTATTGACTCTCATACTGTTGAATTTATTTGTCTTTTCTTCCTTTCATTTGTCTCTTGTAGTTTTAATGCATTACTTCTTAGATTTGAAGCTCCAGATTCCAGAAACCGGTGGGACAGTCCCCTCTTCACCATCCTGAAAGATGATGCACCTCCATATGAGGACATTTCGGATGCACTTTTCAAAAGAAAAGCACCCCCACGTAACCAGTCAACACAGAATGTAAGAAACAAACCCTTTTTGGTCATAATTTTTTTCTTCTTTTACAATCCTGCTGTAGATTTATATGTATGCTCTGCTTTACTTCCTCTTTGATTATCAGATCATAACATGTTATTTTCTCTGCAGCAGCCATTGTCATCGTCAAACTTCTTATACGAGTTGGACAAGATAACCCAAGATGTGCTAATGGTATGTCTTCTCCTGTTCTATTGCATTCTGTGTCTGGAGATGTTTATATATTATTTACAATATTGTTGTGTTGTAAATTGTCAAAGTGAAACCCACATGTGTAAAATTAAAATTATTGAACTGAGAGGAAAAGGTTTTAGGAAACTATTTTCTTATAAAATTAGTTTTACAGCCTTCCTGACAGTACACTCAACATCTTTTTTTAAATTTTAGAAATATAATGCAGATATGAAAGGCTTTTAAGTGCTTGCATACTACTGATTTTATAAACATTAAATAACCTCTGTTTCACATTCACTGATCTGAAGCTGATTTTAAAAAATATCAAATAATTTCAGAAGAAAAAAGACTTGCGTGAACTACATCTCATCATTATGATGCATGAAAGAGACGGAAAACATTTCATTCAGGACACTCATGTCAGGGTTTTAATCATGCCTGAGGCAATGTGGCTTGTCGGTATGTTTCTGTGCAGCGGTCCTGATGCAAACACTTATTGAACACACGTGGAAAACATTCCATATTGGTCGAGGGGAAGCTCAGGAGATGGAGGGGGGGAATCGTTGTTAAATACAGGACTAATGCTAATAAACTGTTCAGACATGGTGAAAATGTTAAATTTGTTCCTAACGCAAAATTCATTCGACAGCGGTGTAGCAGAGTGTTGTAGTTGCGTTACTAATCTTTTTGTCAAAATAATGAGCAGGTGAAGTGTTCCAGTTCTTTTAGTGTCAGTCAAGTGAAGAATGTAATTGCCTTGTGTACTAAAGTATTGGGAATACCAGCATGTCTGTCTTCCTCTTTAAATGGGTTATGTCAAGACTATCCTTAGCAGTGTGTGAATACGTTTGCCTCTGTGATTGTCCATCTATTAATATATCCATGTAATCGTTTGTGTGTAATTGTTTTTAACCAATAACAAATCATAATCTCGCTTCCATTAACACAGCAGGTTATGGGGTACATCTGTTAGTGTCCTAAAGTAGTTTTGTTCTGTCGTTTTCCTCCATACAGGCAGCAGCTCTTTCGTTTCTTTTTTTTTTTCCTTTTCAGTATAAATGTACTTTTTAAAAATTTTGATTAATCTGTTTATTCTCAGTGATTCTAACTAAGGCTCCTGAGGCGCTCTATTTGTCTATAAAAATATTACCTTCTGTTTGAAATGTTGTTTATTATTTTTTACAGGCAATTTTTGATGCACAGAAGACAAGCATTCCTGGAGATCTCATTTCAGTTCCAGGAGCAACAGAAAAGATATCCTTTAAACACGTTTATCTATCCACATTTCAATTTAAACAACATTTTTAAGCCTTGTCAGTTAAACAGAGTGCAGTACTGTTGTTCCGTTTACACATGACCTGTTGTCAGTCCAGGTAATGCAGTGGTGGCAGGTATCATTCCCAGCTACTTTTTGTTGTCTTTTATTTTGTGTTGACCTTTTCTCATTATACTGCCCAAGGAAATATATATTCGCTCGCATGCTGGTGAAGCACTCCATATGAAATGACTTTTTGGCAGGGGAAGGTGGATGAATGCACCTGTATCAAAGGCTTTACATGAAAGTTGCTGCAGGTCGCTGTTAAAGGTCCTGCCTTTAATAACATACTGTGAGATTCAAGAAACAAATTATGTAGATAAGTGGATTTTTATTAGCGGCTGCCTGATTTCGGGCACTCAGAAGCAAAACGCTTTGATTTTTTCCTTTGAAAGTGTTGGTCCCTGCACAAATTAAAGAATACATGGTGTTCTGCAACAGACAACCTTTACAGGCAGTCATTTGAATTTTCGATTACATCAGTAATATTCAGAACTTTATGTTGTTTCAGTGTTAGATTACCCTTAAAGGTTAATCTTGTGATATTGTGACCTTCAGATGTTTTTGATCAGGTAATTATTTCTATGATAGTGTTCGAATGTACTTTTAAAACACGAGGCTGATTTTCTATGTTCACGTGAGAGCAGCTATCACACACAAACATTTGGACTCAAATGACCTTAACTTGACGATGAACATCGAGCTCACCAGGAGTATCAACATGGCGGAGCTGAGGAAGTTACGGCGCCAGTTCATCAGCTACACAAAGATGCACCCAACAGAGAAATCTGAACACATTTGCAATATGTTTGTGCAGTATTTACAAAAGAGTCTACACTGACATGGCATTGGTTGCAGTCTATTTTATATAACAAATAAATTTCAATATTCTATGTCTACTTTTGTGAAATTATTAATGATTTAATGGGGATGAACTTGAATTCTTATCATTATTGTAAATCACCTAAACCATATGTAATAACTGTTACAATACAAACAGATGAAAACACAACACTTGAATGGCAAGACAGGTTCCACATTAATACATAGACCCTAAAAGCAATAGTTTCACAGATTGAGCCTCGCAATATTGGCACTGACACTGCCTCTAGAATTTGTATTCACATTAGTGTCATGATTATTTTTCATTCCAGAAAAAATATTTCAGTAATGACTTTTTTGTTGAAGGTTTTCTTATTCTTTTGTCAGGACATGGTTCATCAGTAATCTCTGAAGATATGAAAGCATTAAGTCTGAGCTCACAAGCAACAATCTTGTAGTTGCTCATACAGTATACTGTAATGTAAAGAATCTCAGACAATGACTGGACAAAAATATTTTTGTCAGTTTTCAAACCTGAATTGCAGAATTGATTTCTATTTCACGCAGTAAAATCACTATATAATCATTGACCATTATAGTGTTGATGAGACATTTTATTTTGCATGTTTGTAATATCCATTGATTGATACCAAAATGGGTGGCTCGGTGGCGCAGTGGGTAGCGCTGTTGCCACGCAACACGGCGGTTCCGGGTTCGAGTCCCGCGCTGCGGGGTTTGCATGCTCTCCCCGTGTCTGCGTGGGTTCTCTCCGGGTTCTCCAGGTTCCTCCCATCTCCAAAAGCATGCCCCGTAGGAGTGAGTGTGTGTGTGCGTGTTTGTCTGTCCTTGTGTGTGGCTCCACGGTGCACTGGCATCGTGCCCGGAGTGTCTCACGCCCTATGCCAGCTGAGATAGGCTCCCCGTGACCCACTACGGTGGATAAAGCGGCAGAAAATGAATGAATGAATGATACCAAAATCGTATGTATCAATCAGAGACATTACAGAATCAGAGCTAATTTACTATTTACAGTGTGTCACATTTGTTGTGTATCATTCGTGAACACCTTATCCAGTCAAGGCTGGGGGTTTTCCCAATGCTGTACCCTGAAATTACCCATGCACTGAACCTGACCCCTGGGTGACACAGCTGATCAACAGAGCTTGGTTTTTTATGTTGTAAGCTCCTTATGCCAGCATGGAATTCCAAGGTAAAATATTGCTGAGTAAAGCTCTTTCAAAGATTTCTATTATATAAGCAGATTTTGAGAACAAGAGAATAACAGGAAGTTGTTTCCTGGAATTTTGTACTTACTTTGAATGTAAGTAACTGCTATTGATTACTCTTCTGGAATGGCTGGAGTGAAGTGGACCTATGTATAGAGAACAATTAATAAACTAATCTTCCATTTCCATCCTTGTGAGACCAATTAAAAGCTGGAGAATCCTGCAGGTTTCATAAAAAGATAACGCACAAAATAAATCTTTTTGATACCATTTAGAGCTTATGAAGGTAACCTGGTAGATCAGGAAAGAGATAACACCCAACAAAATAACAAGATAGTACTTTAAGATAGAAAAGTAATGTCTCACGTAAGAGAAATAATTGTGAAAACGACATGAAGCATTTACAAAATAACATTTACTTATTACAGTCTTGGTATTTTTTTCTTCAGAGGAACAGCAGTGCCAAAGATTCTGTCCCAGTGACTAAAGAAGGGAGCGTAGTTGCTGCTCGGCCTCTGGTGGTGAATGTCGTGAGCCGGTGCACCACCCAGCAGCCCAAAAGGCACCAGATGGTTGAGTGTCCACGGCAAGTCATAGCCAATGTGATCCTCCACAGACATCCAGATGCTGAAAACTGTGATATTCCAAATAGTCAGCGGGTGACACTTGAAGAGAATTGGGTCCAGGTTGCTCCAGAATCCAACAGTCATCAGTTCTGGGATGCTGAGTTGTTCAGTTGACCATGAGAAAGGTGCCATGTATTCATGGTGGATTGCATGGACCCACCGGTAAAGCTGAGGATGTTTGTGATGTATGAAATGCCAAATGTAGTACTGAGTGTCGAATAGGAGAAGCACAGCCAGTCCATCAATGAACACCTCATATAGAGTAGGAGCATCCTTTGGTAGTAATGGTGCAGGCAGAAAGAACATGCCAATTATTACGCTTGGCAAAACAAAAAATATGTGGTTGTACAGCGCAGTCATGAAGCTCTTTGCCATCATTCCAGATGTTGGTTGTCTGCCTGGTTGGATTTTGTACTGATGGAATAAAAGCACTCTTTCTCCCAGGAGATCAAGAATAGAAAAAGGTATACTGAACAAGACGTAGCTGGAGAAGGCAAGAAGGACGGGGAAAAATGGAGACGAGATGAGAGGCAGGTGGTGAAAAAGCAAATAGTCCCAGTATGGCTGTAGCAGACGGTCCGAGACCCTAGAGGGAAGGTCACTGATGTTCATCATGTCGCTGTGGAACCGCAGAGAGCTGCTGCTGCTGCTGCTAAGGATCAGCACTAAGTTCTGCCTTTATATAGTGGAGTTGAACTGGAGGGGCTTTCTCTAACCAGAATGGACCAGCAGTATTTTTTTTTCTCCCGTTATTCAATGTTGACTTGCGTTCACCAGCTTAACAGAAGCCTTCATGAACATGCGTTAGACACAAGTAGATAGTCTGCAGACCCTCCCAGGACAAGGTCAGACAATGACCGGACAAAAATAGTTTGTTCAGTTTTCAAACCTGAATTGCAGAATTTATTTCTATTTCACACAGTGAAATCACTATATAATCATTGACCATTATAGTGTTGATGAAAATTTTTTATTTTGCATGTGATGATGTAATACAACTTAGAATGTTTGTAAAATCCATTTCAATATAACTTGCAATCTGAAAATTTAGACACATGATTTGATGTAAGTCTTCGGATCAGGTTAGCAAACAATGTGTAATCCGTTCAGAAAACCTACAAGCATTTTTTCCTCACCACTTGTGTCCATTTGGGGCGGCAGTGGCTCACCTCCTAGCCACTGCCGAGGCACCCTTGAGCAAGGCGCCGTCCCCCCTACAAGCTGCTCAATTTGGGGTGTGTTCCAGAAGCTGCTGCCCACCACTCTGCCTCCTAATGTGTGTAGTTTGATGTGTACCTGTATGTACACATCAAACTACACACATCAGGGGGCCTGTATACTGTATACTATACTAACCTGAGTGACAATGTAATTTCCCTTGCGGGATAAATAAAGTATACTTCAATTCTTCAATTGCATCAAAGTTGGAACCGCTGAATTAAAGAGAATAAAAACCCCATCACTTCAAACTACATTTACAAGCATTAAACCCCATTTACCTACTAACTTAAGATCATTATGTGATTTATTAAACAAATCGACAATTTGATTTATATAATATCATTGAATTAGGATTTTTTTTTTCAAACATGAGGGTTTATGATGCTCTTCTTCATCATCCGCTACTTCTTCTGACTGGCCGCCTTCCTTGAAACTGTTTTGTTAGTGTTGACGTACTTCTGTCGATCATTTCTGAAGAGAAGCAGAAAAATAAAGCTTGAGCTTTTTGTCGCTGATGGAACTATCAATATTTGTAATTAATAAACTGTTTCCACTGCTACCAATAATGTTCACAATAAACCTGAAGGAAATGTACCTGCTCATTTTGACTTTGTTTCTGCATCCCAGTCCCCCTTCCCAGTGGCTGGTGTGAGTGCCTCTCGTCAACATACTTCCACAACTGATGCAAGGCTTTCCATTACCGTATGGCTGCAACAACAACCAACGTAGGGGAAAGCACTAGAAAATGTTTCTGTCACAAGTGTAAAAATAAGCTTTTTGAAGAAGAACAATCTTTTATTTTATTCCACAATGGGAAATTTATGTTTACACTCAAACACAAATATTTTTTCCACACATGCAGGCCAGAATACACACAAAAGACCTAGACCTGATTTTTACTTCCATCTGGGACACAATTCACTACTTTTTTACATAGAAGAATATACTCAGTCGATGAACGTGATCTTAAAATGCAAAATTAATTCCAATAAAGTAACAGAAGTTATATGACACTGATTTCAGAATAAGCTCCCTATCTAAATGTTTATACCAGGGTAAACTCACCTGTTCTTTGGCACAGTAGCCACAGATCATTCTGGTGGCCAGTTCCATGGGATGGTCCTGGTCCACATCATGGCACACATCACAGGGGTAAGCCCGACCACAGCAGGGAAATCTGAGGGCAAGAAGTGGCAGAAAACTCTCCTGTTTTTCTCAGAGCTTTCATGACATTAAATGAACTGTGAAATGAGACAAACTCCCACCTTAACCAGCGATGGCTCTGCTTATAATGTTTGCATGCACCCTTTTCTGGCAGTGGCTTCCCTTTTTGCACAGCCGGATCTCTCACAGTCTTATAATGAACACCACAACCACTGGGATCTGCACAAAGACAACAAAATCCAGCTATACTATGGATACAAACATTCTATACATGCATAAATGCTAACATTTTAATGCACTTTGGAGGTTCTTGTGGTGAAGTAACATTTGTCAGAGCGACAACTGGGGCAGTTTGTTGTTGCAAGATCAACAAGAACCAATGCAGTCACAGACTGCAACATCCCACGACACCCCTGGACTCAAAATGTTACCCTGTTCTACTTGCATAGGTCAAAGATCAAAGCTAGTGCTCTGACCTACTTTCATAGATAAAATCACTAGCTTTGATCTATGGTCTTACTCACACTGGCCTTCTCCCTCATCTTTCTATCTTATCCAGTTCCTGAGTGTACAAAAGTTGAAATTTGACCTTGACCTAGCTTTCTCAAGGTCAAGGTCACCATTTCATTTTCATCCCCTTTGCCGCCCGAGTAATGTGCTTTTTGTTTCATCTTTCTATCTGCAACGGTTTTGAAGATATTTGGTGGACTAACGGACGGACGAACTGACAAACACACAAACGCTGACAATTACAATACATCACCGCTTTGAAGCGGGATGTAAAATCATCCTGTGGCTGAGCTTTGACCTGTTTTGTTGGTGCGTGGCTGAATATACTGGAATCTTGTGCTCTCGGCCATGAAACTGAGTTTGCTGTGGCAGTGTTCACAATTAAACTCCTTCATTTGACCAAAGGAAATGTTCTGAGGAAAACACAAAAATGGCAGTTTCAGTACATACCAGAGCTCGTCAGGGCATATTTGTACATTTCCCACCACATAAAAAACCAGTTGTGTGGCATTAAACTGGACATGCATCATCACCTGTACAGGACCATCCTGTGAGCAACTAAGGCAGCCCAAAGTCAGTTCACACTCCTGAAGCACGAGGTCAGCAGGCACAGCATTGTGAAGGTCCAGGTATCCCAGGACATCACTGTAATGATGCAGCATGCAGGGCCTGAATGCAGCATTGATACTGGCACTGCACTTTTCACACTGAGCTGTGCAGGGTGTCTTTCCAGTCAGCCTCAGGTCTGCTGTAATTTTACACCTGCAGGCAATAGACAAACAATAAAAGACTCCACTGTGGGTCATTCTGATTAAATAAACCCCTATTTGTGACATTAATATAACATTTAGCTGTTCTTCCTCACCTGTTACACTGAAGACAAACGGTGATCTCCTGAGCAACCACAGTAGCCGTGTTCTCTCCAAGCCTCAGTCCCAGCAGCTTCACCTCCGTGCCTCTGCGTGGATCACTGATCTTTATGTTCTCCACAAGTTGAGTGGCTTCCTCCTCTTGCTCCTCCTGCTGCTGTCCATCACAACCCAGACCGTCATGTTGCACTAACATTCCTCCGTCAACCATCGTCAAATCTTTACTCTTTTCTATTTTCCCTTCATCACAAACATCATCACCATCGCCTGCATCTACAGCTGTGGTGTCAGGGGCAGTATCATTCACACATTTTTCAGATACAGTTGCTTGGAGCTCCTGGTATGAAATGAACTGCAATCCAGCTTTTTCCAAATCAACATCTTTTTTCAACTTAAAAAAGAAAAAAAGAAAAAAGGAAACAAATTAAAACAAGAAGACTTTAACATCACCATCAAGTCAATCACATAGATCAATCATCAACGGGTCATTACAGAGGAGAAACTCATGATCAAATTCACAATCTCAAGCTCAAGCAGGCTCAGCCTTACCTGTCTGGCTCCTTCCGTGAATAGTCTCTCCATATTGCGATCTAACCAGCGAAGAAACGGTCGGAAGAGCAGCTCTGCCTTTCCAAGAAGCTGGTTGGTCGCATGTTTGGCTTGGAGCCACTCCAATGACGCTTGCTGTACATGTCTGTTTAAACAAAAATGTATAAAAGTGTCAGCACAAACGAATGATTGTGGTTATTATATGATAATCTACACCTTTTACCTTGCCATTACTGGTGGCAGATCCTGATCCAAAGGTATATCCAATGTGAAAATCTATCAAGAATATGTATCACAATGTTGAGAAATTACTCTCTTCATTTTCTAACAATCTATTTCATCTATTGAAATTTAAAGACTGTATTGTATATACAGTAAAGCAGTAGCCTTTACCTCCTTGGGATAGCTGTCTGGGAAGGTCACCATGATGTCAATTTCTTTCAGGTCAAAAGGCTTTAAGTTAAAATTCTGAGTTAGTATATTACAGTATATACACGGTGGGGAAATTTTCCTCTGTGTGATGTACTACACATTAAGGTTGGATACTACGACAAAGGTCAATTCATTGTTGATTTAAAATTTTGCCCATACTGGGTTTAGTTGCTTAAAAACACTGATGGAACAGTGGGACAGCAAATATATCTGTCAAGTGTTAATCACTGCTCTACCCAATTTCTGATTATTATAGCAAATCAGATTAATTTGATCTCACTCATGCAGCTTAATTAATCATATCCCTTCAATTTCAAGTTAACAAATTAACTACCAGGATAAAACCACAATGGGTGCTGTTATAACAAATTAGGATTGGCCTATTAGTATCAATGCAGAGGCTTCAGAGCTTGTCTCACTATTATACGACAGTCTCACACTTTCATAATCAGTGAAAAAATACTTCAGAAATAAAACTTTGCTGGGATTTTAATTGTATGTTCTTGGAGGAGTAATAGAGAAATGAGAAACTTTTACCCAGTCTGGATCAGTGGCTGCAATGTTCACCCTGTAGTAGGTAATGCTGCAGCCACTTTGCTCCTGAATAATGAGCTTGTCTTTGGGAAAACGCTTCTTCAACTGATTGATCTCTCTGTCTCGTAGCTGCTTGGCAACATCTTCTGTCAGGTCACACAACTTGACCTCCTGCAGAGCACTGGGCGGGAGTACTGGAGGCCCCCCTTTCACAGATCTTGTGTGATTACTGGTAACAGGCTGGTCATCCAGTGGGGGCAGCTGAGACGGATGCCAGAAGCGACATCTATCTTCCATAAGGCAGTGGCCTGATATAAAGTAGCGACAGAGGCGACGATCCCGGGATGGGGCAACCCTGGAGCTAGCGGGAGGTGGTCCCTGCCCAGCATATCCTCCTGGAGCCTCTGGCTTTTGAGATGGGTCATCTGACGGTTTGGGTGTCCGGTCGTTTTTCTTCTCGTGACCTTTAGCCTCATCTCTTGCGTGTAGGAATTTGCATTTCTTCCCAAAGTTGCAGTGTCTTCCTTGAGAGTAAAAGCGACACAACTGTTGTGTGTGAAACCCAGACTCTGATTCATTCATCTGCTCTCCATCACCATCCTCCATCATTGTTTACACCTAAATGAATACAGCAACACATATCGTCAACATGCATCTGTATCTTTTATATCTATGTAAAATATATAGGGTCAAAAGTACGTGGACACACATAAGTTACATCTATTACAATTATTAGTGCTGATATAATCTCTACATTTAGAGCGGTAGTTTATGCTATGTTGTCTTTATTAACATTTCCCTACCAAATAAAGGTGAAGTATAAAACAGTCAAGACGGTCAGTCAATCCTCCCAGAGCACCGAGGACAAGCGGAGGCTGTTTGATTGGTTCCCTCCAAAATCACTATATTATTATACTACAACTCTGTCCAGGAATATTCACAAAGTTTATTCGAGATGGGTCCCAACTCATAATTTTTAAAGCCAAAAACATACCCGTCTTTGCTGTTTACCTTTGTAATGTCTCACATGAAATACATTTATTGTAACGTCTAAACAGCTTTAAATGATCTACTATAAAACTTTAAAATTTAAAAAAATTTGACCATGCATGTGCAATATAAAAACGTTACTCTACTTAATCTTGTCCAATGTTCATGCACATAAAAAATTATGCAATAGGCTACTTGAGGTCATATACTTAGGTATTTTCCATCAGAGAAGATATGAACCAAACCTCGTCAATAAAAAATACAACTTATTTTAGACACCGGCATTTAAACATCAACTTTGGTGATTAAGTGTTGTTGACATTATTAGATGAACTTGCACCTGTTTATTGAGTGATATTTGAGCTAGGAGGCTGTAGTTACACATTTTAAAGGTGTAACTTGTATTGTGCTTGTATTAAAGGTGGACAATAAACTGTACAGTTTGTCTAGCATAGGTTCGTGTAATAGTCAACATCATATTAAATTTAGGACTCTCACAGCAGCGGGACATGGCTTTGTTTTTCCACACCTTGGTCCTGAGTAATTTTTAATATGGCCAGACTAAAAACACAACGCCAGCTGAACTATGTGACAACTATCCTGTCCGTAGTAACCTCTTCAATAACATCACTGTTACAAGAATACATGAATTCAAATACTGTACCTGCAGGTCCGCTGTACACTTTAGTCGGAGTGTCAGAAGGCTCTCCTAGGTAGGAAGCAACATGCAAGAAGCAACATGTCACGGAAGTCGTATTCATGCCTTGTGATTGGCGCAGGAGAATGACGTCACTACAGGCGACTCCGTGCTGAAGCTGTGCGCTTCATGTCCTGTTAGAATAACTGATTTAGCTACTAATGAGTTTCTTGACACAATGAAACGAGAGACTCATGCGTGAAGGTCATGGGAACATTTACGTCTAAAGTCCCTTCTTGTTTTAGGTCGCTGCGGTAGGAAACAGTCACACTTTAAACTCCAATAAATAAATACTCCGCAGGTTGTCTTCGTATTACATTGAGTTTATCACCACGTGGAGTTTGCTCTGTCATGTTGATTTTAATTTTATGAGAAATTTATCATCCAGGCTGTCTTAAATTATAAATTTTATAGTTCATTTTGACAAATTAAAGCAATCAAATCATGGTGTGCTTTTAAAGTACTGCATTGAAATCTCATCTGAAGAACCGTATTTCCTTTGAAAGTCAATGCCTCAAACAACTTTTCATTTTAGTTGTATTTTTCTTGTTTGTCCTGTGCAGTGATGAGGATGATAATAATGATGATGATAACAATAATTATAATAATTATTATTGTTATTATTATAATGATAATTATCATTATAATAATAATAGTGATTATAATAAGAAGTAGTAGTAGTAGTAATGTGTGTTTAAGTTTAAGAAATTTACTACATTATATTGAAACAAATTTTTTCAGATATTTTCTTTTCATCCACAGAAGCCACTCTGTAGTATTGCTGATGTGCTGCAAACCAGACAGAAAGCCCCAGGGTACAGAATGAAACCCAGAACCTCTTGGCTGTGACAGTTGACAACCCGGTATGCACTATATTAAAATTAGATACAATTTGTGTTTACATCCCGCTTCAAAGTGGTGATGTATTGTAATTGTCAGTGTTCGTCCGTTTGTCCGTTCGTTAGTGCACCAAATATCTTCACAACTGTTTCAGATAGAAAGATGAAACAAAAAGCACATTACTTGGGCGGCAAAGGGGATGAAAATGAAATGATGATCTTGACCTTGAGAAAACTAGGTCAAGGTCAACTTTCAACTTTTGTACACTCAGGAACGGGATAAGATAGACAAGGGAGAAAGCCAGTGTGAGTAAGACCATAGATCAAAGCTAGTGCTTTCAATTTTCAATGTCAATCACCTTTGATGTTGGTTTCTGGTACCACTACCCGAGGCAGAATGGGTGCAGACGTCACTTTGGTAAACACATGTCAAGTTCTACACATGGACATCCACTTTCAAATACAAATATTATTTGTTTTACCAAAAAATAGTGTTGATTCGATTTACACTAACGCCACCAGATGTTGGTGTTGTTTTTTTTATTGGTGTTGTTTTTTTTCTTTATTTGTTTGTTTGTTTTCGATAATTGACTGAAATTATGAATAAAAATAATACTTTGACACATTCTGTTACGGCACCTACGTGGGCACCTATATGTGAGGTTTGGTTTGTTGTTGTAATACTCTGTTGGTGTTGGGGGCGCTGAGCTGCAGTTCAAACCAGATCAAGTTCACCCAGGATATGCAGTGAAAGCTGTCGACAGAGCTGGGGCATGTGCGAGTGAAAACCTGCAATACTTACAGCACGCACACCGTTAGAAGTCCGTGTTGAACATGGGGCACTGCGGCATCACGTCGTCTAAGACGGTCCTGGTCTTTCTGAACCTGATCTTTTGGGTGAGTCTGCAGGCTGGTTACAGTTTTAAACGTGCGTCACACACGGAGCTAATCAGCTAGCTAGCAGGAACCTACCTTTGTTTAACCAGGGAGGGATTCTTTTCAGAAGACAGGAGAAAACATTACTTAGGAGATATTATTTTCTGGTGCATTAGTGTTACGCAAACGGGAAACAAGGAAACGAATTTCAGCACGTTAGCCTTAAAAAGTCCTGGTATGTTGAACAGCTGCTGTGTTGTTGCTAACATTGCTGAAATCTAGTTCTTTGGATGGCGTAGATGAACCATAACATATCAAGTAACAAACTAGATGTATCAAGCATAACACAGTTTAAAATAAACCCGAAAACTACGGTGTTAAATTGCTTCTTTTTTTTTTTTAATAAAAAGAATGCCGGTACGGACGATCATGGGGGACTGTTCTCTAATAATCCTTGTGTTGTGATGTTTGAGGTGGAGGCTTTGACTACATGTGAACCTGTACTATGATTATGTTAAAAGTAAACGTGCAGCCTAACTGATCGTTCTAGAACTGCGCTGTGGGAGATCACATTCCTCCGTCAAGGCAATAAAACATTTCCTGGATCCGTGTCTTGATCCAGAATTGGCTCAAAGGCTGCATTCACACTGGTTGAAAATGACAAAATTGTTATTATCTTCTCTTTTTTTTTTTTTTTTTTACTTTTCACTTCATATTTTAGTGGGACATGTCTCTGACCTGCATATACCAACATATATGATATGAACCTGCATTGATAAGAAGCATGTACTGTATATAAACAACAGAAAATATTAAAAAGAAACCTAAACCTTTGAAATTTGGATCCAAGGTGTCATAACGTTGCTGTGGAACCTGGCAAAACACAGTTGTGAAAACACGGCCTCACTTTGCACAAGGCGTTTATGATTTCAGCCCGATAGCCATGTACTGACAGAGCAGCAATGGCAGATTATCAGATTTTGTTTGTGTTGCAGTGTCTGCTGAGTTTATTAGTTTTCCTTCAGCAAAATATTGCTTTGTTGCACTTTATGATGCTATGATGTTACGCTACTGGTCTGGGAAGCATATTATACCATTTTCAGTTGTGTTTTGCACAATAGATCACTGCCTTGACACGTCTAAAATATGTCCAGCAATACCCCCGATTCTGTATACTGTCATGTCATATATCTGTTGTGCAGCTGGATGCCAATACTGTACTTAAGTGACAAGATTTATGTTTGAGACATTATTGCAATATATTGAACCAGGATTTATTGAATCACAATGTGTTCTCATTTGATTGCACCCACAGGCTGCTGCTGGTATCCTCTGCTATGTTGGAGCCTATGTCTTCATTACATACGATGACTACGATCACTTCTTTGAGGACGTGTACACTTTCATTCCAGCTGTGACCATCATTGCAGTTGGTGCTATCCTTTTCATTATCGGTCTCATCGGATGCTGTGCTACAGTGAGAGAGAGCTACTGTGGGCTTACGACGGTCAGTAACTCAGTTTACAGCTGGGTGGATGAAGTCACTAATAAATAGTGTAGTATGTGATTAATTAAAGATTCATTGTGGAACATTTTAAAGAAAAAAAAAAGAATTAAAAAAAACTTTGTGTTCAAATTGTTTCTCTAAACTGGTGATATTTTTTACAAATTGAATATGCCAACTTCTGACTGATATGAGTGCTACTTTTCCAGTGTCCAGTGTTTAAAACTTGAAATTCAATCCACAGTTTGTCATCATTCTCCTGCTGGTATTCATGACAGAAGTGGCAATAGTGGTTCTTGGATACATTTACAGAGCAAGGGTGAGGAACTAATTTACACATCAGTACATTTCATTGAGATAATGAACAGATCATAGCGAACCGGGAGATCAATAATCAACTTACAAGTTGGTTTTCTTTTTCGATCATGGTGTGGTGTATCATTCAAGGAGATGTAAGGACATGTGTTAACTCTAATGCTTTTTTTTCACTATTTCCAGGTTGAAGATGAAGTTAATAGTTCCATTAAGAAAGTTTACAACGAGTATAATGGTACCAACAGCAACGCCCAGAGTCGTGCCATCGATTATGTTCAGAGACAGGTGATTCTCTATAATCCTGAATTAATGACATTGATGGGACCAGCATCTGTTAAAATCTGCTGGACTACACTGAGTTAGAAGTTGACTTTTTTGTTGCTGTCATTTTTGAAGCTTCGGTGTTGTGGGATTCACAACTACACAGATTGGCAGTATACGAGCTGGTTTCAAGAATCTAAATACAACAATGTGCCCATCAGCTGTTGCAGAACCGATGTTGTAAGCTGCACTGGGTCCCTCTCTCATCCTGAACGGCTCTATTCAGAAGTAAGACCAGCCTTACATTTTTCAAAATGTTACACCAACAACTCATCTTTAAACAAGACAGGCTTATTTTGGTTTCAGGTGTTTGAATAGATTTTCTGTGTGCAGGGTTGTGAATTTCTGGTTGTGGCCATGTTGAAGGACATCATGATGTATGTCATCTGGACTGCACTGGCCTTTGCTGTCATTCAGGTGTGTAGCTTTCATCAGAATCATCAAACTGATTTGAATTATTTAATCAGTTGGTTAGTTTTTTTCTTGACATCAACCCCATACTGCTGTGTCTTTCCTTTAGATGCTGGGGATGTTGTGCGCTTGTGTCGTGTTATGTCGCAGTGGCACAGATCCTCCCTATGAACCTCTTGTTACAGGGGGAGTCAACGCATAAAGAACAACGTTTCTCACCGTCATGCACACTTTCAGAACTACATGTCATTGTTGGGAGAATGAAAATAATCTATTGGCTCTCTAACTTTAGGACACTAACCACACTGAAGTTATATATTTTAACTGTTTTTACAAAATGACTTTTGGCAAAATTCTTTCATGGTTAAAAGTGAAATGTGGACAGGGTAATTTCCTCATGTCTTAATTTGCACTATGTATATTGCTTTAAATATTTAATATTTAAATGTCATGTACATGAAAGACTATATATTTGCCTTGTACATTTACTTCTACAACAACTACTACTACTCCTACTGCTATTACTACTAATACTACTAGTACTACTTTTACTGCTGCTACCACTACTTTTCTGCTTCTGCTACCACTATTACAACTCATTTATTGGTTGAAGTTTACCTTTCACTGGGAGCATTCTTTCATCAAATGATGGACACGGCTGACTGTACTGTAACTTGACCGGTGTTCGCTTTCTTTTAACAACCAATCCTCATCATCACCCTCAGTATTTGGGGGTTTTTTTTCAAGGAGGCATAGATTCTCAATTGTCCTGGATGTTGTCCTGTAGCTTTTTTTTTTTTTATTTGTTTGTTTGTCTCAGCTGTCAAGTAATGGTAGTTTTAGAATTTGATTTGCAGATATTTAGCAATAAAAGAACATAAGAATGTAAATAAAATGTGGGATAAGGTTGAAATCAAGTGTCGGATTTATTATATAGCATAATATCTTACTGCAGTGTTTACGTAGCTGTACCAGATGAGATCTTTTTTTTTGTGACTAGACAATGCAGCTCACAGCCACTGGATGTTGACCAGTGAGGAACTAATCAGCTCAGTCACAGAAAAGAGAGGTTGAAGTTCAGGGGTTTCCCATGAGGGAAGGGTGTAAAGGGCCAACATATTTAATCAGATGCACCGGTCTGTGTCTGATCTTGTAAGATTTACACCTTATACTAGACCACTATCATCTTCAAATGCAACACATGTATGATTAGATGATAATTCTTCCTGGAATCACTAGGTATATTAGTCTCTTGTGGACAACTATTAACAAACTTAAGATAACTTATGTGACTTGATAGGCATCAAGGTAGCAGTGCATCACTTGTTGAAGAGTAACCAGAAAGCACACTGCTCCGCCACATGACCTAAGAATAGCAACCGGTCGCATTTCAGAGACTGTCATGATTTGATTTGTTCTGGAATAGCCCTCAAGACAGTAAATCTCCTGTAAAGAGAAAATCAGCAATGAGGTTTTTGTCAGATATTTAATTGTAGGAGCCAAAAAACGTTGATGATGGTGTCTAAAAATACTTCTATTATGAATAAGTACAGTTTACTTTTGAAGCACTCAGAAATTAACATGTAAAAGTTAACATGTAGAACAGGTCAACATTTGCCTGGTTCTGTGCTGGCAGCAAAGTCCCCAACCCTCATTGATATGAGGGGGACTCAACACACCATCTGTGAGGATAAAGTAATATGATTATGTACCTTAGCAATAAATAAGTCACCATTTAATGATGTGTCATTCTTTATGTCAATTCTTCCAACTTCTGGATAGTGATGTGAATTTATAATTCATAAATCAGATAAGTCAAGCCTTCACTTAGGCATTTTCAGCATCAGTCTGGGGTCATTCTCCTGGCTACAAAGCCATTTAGGGGGTAAGATGATTCATAACATTCCTGTGGACTTTGATGGCATTTTGTGACAGAAAAATAACTAAATTAGATTGAATTGTGAGGAAAAATGAAGTGGCAAGGACTTTACGAAATATTGCAAGAGAAATTGTCGCAGTCCCAGTAGAGCAGTATGCTAAACTCACTCCTTGACAAGGTAGGAGCCTGGAACCACCCCAACGAGGCCGTTTCTCTTCACCATCCACCAGCCATCCTCCCCTTGATTGATGACGACTACAGTGTCTCCAAACAACACAGAGAGCTCATCTTCCCGCTGAACAAGGACAAACATCAAATCAAGGGATGCCCCATAAAATACAAATCAGAGCGTTATTCTTGTGTCAAAATAAGATATCTATGCCAGTAAGCCCACCTGTGCCTCGTAGTTGTACACAACCTTGTACTGCTCACTGCCCAGACTGGAGTGCTGTAGTCCATGAATGGAAGAATATAATCCCTCTGATGTTTCTGCTGTGGGCAGGAATTCAATCATAATTTATCATTATTTAAAATTGTGTTGTAAATTTGTGATATAAGATGACCTTGAGTGCAGAGAAAAGCGCCTAACAAATAATATGTATCATTATTATTATTATAATCGGCACCAACAACTTCCCAAACTACTGAATGAATGTCTTTAATGTCTTTGTTATGTTATCTGACTGTTTAGAATAAATCTGGAAATTGCTGCAATATTTTTAATACAAAAGGTGACCCTGATATTGTGAATGTATAAGCTTTTTTTTTATAAGAAAGCTGAGTTTATGCACTACTCCCACATGGAGTGGCAAATTGTAGGCTTTCAAATGTCTATTTATTAAATATCTAATTATTACAAGGTCTCTGCTCACTAGACTAGTTTTAAGTTGACGAGTTTGACATGATGGAATTTTGGAGTTTTCCTTCTGTTGTTAGTTTATTTGGCAGCTGTGATAGTGAATTTACTTTGTCTCTAATTTAAAATCTAATATGTAGGTTAGCAAATACAGGGCTGTGTATAACTTGTGTGTAACCTTTAAGTACTTCACATCTTGTGTTACAAGGATTAAGTGATTTTCAGTCATGTCTGTCATTTTGGAAATTGCTAATATTTTTCAATGACACATCTACTGTACCAGTATGTAGTGAAACTGGTGCGTTGATACTGCTCTTGGAGCCACTGGAATAGTTCACCTGCAGAAGACTAGAGAACCTGCAAGTAGGGTAAAACACTTTATTATATATACACAAAAACACACAAAAAGGATAAAGTCATTGCATACTATATTTGTTACCATCCCCATCTTCATTTGTATGGTAACAGTACTTCCTATTGTATACTGCAGACCTTTTCATAACACCCTCCACAAATCCAGCGCTGCCATTTCTTTCAGATGTAGCATCCCTCTTCAAGTAACTTTGGTATTCCATTGGAGCTGTTGAAGGTCATTGAAATTTAGTAAATAAACACAGAAGTGGTTGGCAGTGCATCACCTGGTTCTAACTGTGCAGCAGCAGAGAGATTCTGCTGACATGTCCAACTTGGAACACATTAAAATGAAAAGCATTTGGGTTGTAGGTTAGGTTGTTACCTGGTGGGATTAAGCCTGTACTCCTCATCTCCACAAAGCAGTTGTTATCTGAGATGATGTCACACTTTTCCAATGTTTTTCTCACATCTTCATAACACTGAAAGAACAATTAATCATGAATTATTTTTAAACATAACGCAAAAAGGGCACACTGACAGTCTGACACCTGTATAAACACCTACACACCTCATCATCTTTCACACTCTGCATCGATAAATGGTTGCAGTGAACCCACAAAGCATTCCTGACAATGCTGAGGCGGTCTTCTTCCTGTTGCTGAAACATCTGCAAAACAACATGATTTTGAAAAACAGTGAGTGAGCCAGAAAACATTGATGCATATAGATTGCACTTCTGAAGCCCTGTGTCCAGCATGGTGTCCATCTGTTAAGTAAAAGGTTTATATTGTGTATGAGGAATTTTGAACAGGGGCAAATAAAGCAGCAGAACAGCTGCCTAAGTCGAGTTGATATTGTTCCACATTACAAGAATCTGCAGGAAATGTTCTGGTACATAAGTGACTCATTCTAGTTAATAGGAAGTATTGCACATCCTCATTGATAAAACCACTCTTGGCCCAAGTGTGTACATTTCAAAATGCACCATGCCATAGCGTGCATTCCTAAATTGATAAATCCAGCAAAACAGGAAAAATACAGCTCCTTACGTACCTCACAGGTGCTGATGTGTGATGTTTCCCATTCATGAAGAATCACGTTGAATTGTTCGATATTTGACACATACTGTTTTTCTAAAGGAACAGTTAAATAATTCATTGTCAATAAGAATAATTCAAGGTCTTCTTTTAATGCACACAAATACAACAGTGAGAGGGTTTATGACCTGTACTACATATACATCTACTTTTGGATTCCTCAATAAAAGGGAAGTAAATGTTGTCACAGTCGTTTCTGACAACTGTTTCTGAAAAGCTTTCCGCTTGACTGGACTACAGCAAGTCACTTAACATTTGTCCTTACCAGCCTCCTCAGCAGAGTCTTTGCACTGTTTTGATTTGATTTTAATCTAGAGAAGAGAAGAGAATGTGACATGACACACTGTTTTATATCTGCTGTACATTTTCCAGATGAAAGGAAATATATTCCACGGTTTGAGTTTATTTCACACCGCAGTAAGAGACTGAGTCATTGCTGTTGTTTTAGAAAGTATTTTAAATGTATCTTTCAATTGACTACTGTAGTGACTAAAGCATCGTGTTCAAGGACTCTGTCAAAGGCATGAAAATAAGGACATTTTTAAGACTTTTGTTGAAAAGTATGGCTATATTTCAGAGAACCTCTGTGTACAGGCAGGATATTATGTCAAATGTACACTTTATTCAAGTGAGCTGTAAAATAACATTTTTGCACTGGACCTTCTCAATCTGTTTAGGAGTGCTTGAGAGAGTGCTGCTCATCTTCTCAACAGTTTGCTCTGCCTCGTCTGCCTCCCTGCAGTGCTGCTCATAGGATCTTTTAGACTAAGTGAGAAACAGAACAGAAACCACAGTAAGCTCTCGTGCCCACGCCCTGTTCCCCTAACCCCTGACAGGGAAGGGGGCAGGGATTTTGTCAATTTATGTGCATGTGTAGGTTAAACAAGGGTAAGACTTCACTTTCGTCTTCTGAAAAGACAGACGTATCATCGTAGGTCCTTAATTATGTTACTTGGTTGGTTATTACAGGTACTTGGCATTTATTGTTGTATGCAAAATCTTCTTTCTCTTCTTTACCTTAAATATTCTGAGTAATACTAGTTTTCCCAGAGGCCCTTTCCTTGGTTAATGCTGTCTAACACTGCCAGAATGTAATAGTAATATAAATATAACTACAAAATTTGAAATGATGAAGTCTAATAAGAGAATAATATGAATTCCACTTACGTCTATTGTTTTCTTGTAGAGGGAGACCTTTGTCTTCTGTATCTTCTCCATGATGAGTTCAAACTAACAATTGAATGACAACATTAAAATAAGTCATGAGGAAAAAGAAACACAAAGCACATTTTAGATATGCAAATCAGAAATTATGAGTTGTGTACCTTCTTTCTCTGTTCTTTCTGTCGTTCTCTGAATTCCTCCATCCTCTTTATCTCCTCTTTTAAGACTCCGGATAGCTGAATGTGCAAATTTCCTACTTTTTCAATCTCTGGAATAGATCAGTGCACACGACTAAAAGCACAACTTAGGCATGCAAACGCAAGAGGCAAATAAAGCATGAACATATTTCATACTCACGTGCTTTCATTTCATCAAAAGATGTCCTCAAAGTGCTGCAAGAATAAAAGAAGATGAAAAATATTTGAGAATGATCTTCTGCATGTTGAGTGCTGCGGAACAAGTCCGACACACGAGATGGGTAGATGAACCAATGATGAAGATATCAGTGCTTAAATGCACTCTCACGCCTACCAGATCTCATATATACCCCCTGCCTTGCGGGCGATTGCAACCAACTCCTTGCCATATTTCTCTTCTGCTGTTGCCCTAGAAGACAAGACCACAATAAACTGAGATACATTCAAATGCATTTTTTTACATTCATACGTGTTCAATTCACAAGAAATAAACCCACCTCATTTTTAAAAGCTCCTCCACATCTTTGCATGTCCGCCGACCATCATGAAGTCTTTGACAAATAACCTCGTACCCAATGTTACTGATGGAGTCCTCCCCCTGGAAGCAGTATTATCCCAATATAATACTCATAGCTTCAGAATTTTCAAACACGATATTACATTGTTGAGTAAAGGGTTAAGTAAATTATTTTATTCTATTGTTTTAAGTCCATTGTAAAGAAAATGTCACACTCTTTTGTACTAGCATTGACACACTCAAACGACCACGTGAAGGCTGATGATTTAATTGATATCCACTGGGAGGATAAGAGTTAAAGCTGTGTCAGTTATAATGGAAATTGTGAAAGGTTGCAGTTGGGTTTCAAAATGGGAAGCAGTCAAGATGTAAAAGTACCCAAAGATATATTTTAATATTAAAACATAATTAATTGTTTTAGGAAAATGGAAACAAAGCACCTAGATAAACTGAAGCTGGCATTTAATTACTTCCACAGGATTCATTTCTATTTCGGTTGCTTAGAATTAGTTGAGTTTTGTCCTCTTACACTGTTTGTTGCACACATCATATTATCAAACACACTGAGGACGACGAAATCAGCATGATTAAGAGGAAGACCGTTAGCAAAACAATGGCAAAGTTTAATCAAGGCAAGAAGCCAGCTCTGATACAGTGAGAAACAGGAGATAAGGCAAAGATCACAAGTTGACACAGCTAACTGCAGTCAAACATGAGCTACATGGAACTAAAAGATTTTTAGGATCTAGTTCAGTAGATATATTCACACAAGTAAAAGAGTAAACACAGAAGAAGGGGAAAGGTATACAAAATTTGAAACCAACACCCTTCTGAACATAATGAACACCAACCACCACAGCTCTGTTAAACCCCTGAAGACATGTAAAGAGTAGGAATTAACAGCCTCACTAGAACTCACCCAAAAGGCGTCTTTATACCGTAGTGTCATCTCAGCAGCGAGTGAAAATGAGTCCTTGTTGGAGAAGACGCTGAATTTAAAGGAACTTGATAAAACCTGGTGGTGTAACCCGCACTCGATACAGATGAAACGGTCGTGACACATTCAGGAAATCATCCCTCAAACAGCGACGCTCATGCTCTCCCTAATTTGTTTAAAATGAGGAAGAGCTGCAACATGTTGGCAGTTACCACAAGTTGACAGATGTCAGTTCACTTTTAGTGCTTGTGAAAGGAAAAGTGAGTTGCTCAGCCCTGTGGCACACTCTGATACAGCTTGAACTATGCTTCTGTTGTAATCTACTATTTCCATCTATGTTATTTACTATGAGAAATATCAGGTAAAGATTAAGTTAACAACGTCCGATAGTGAAAGTCACAAAATGATCACAACCCAGAAAATCAACTGTTTTATGCTTTTATAGGAACAAAAAGTAAAAATCTTCAAGACACAAAAATACGCAGCACGGCTATAATTCATCGTGTGATATATGCAGCTGTCTGCCAAAGTCTGTCACTTCACTGTTCATAAATGTTTCTTGATTTTTCAGAACTTCAGCCTCTGAGATCTGCCCATCACCATCCTGGTCCATTTCCTTAAGGAGGTGAAGCGCCTGTTGATGACAAATGAAAATATAAGAGAAGAAATCAAAGACTATACTAATTTGGAAAACATGGTGTGAAATTATACATGATCCTATTATTTTTCAACATCTCAACATAATCAGTGTACACCATGGGAAAGTCAGGTCTTACCTCTTCTCTTGCTGAACCATAGCTGTTAGGTGCAACCCAGCGGAGCTGCTCCTCTCGATTCAACCTGCCATCCTTATCCTGATCGTAAAGATTTTTAAACCTCACCGTCTCCTCTATCTCCCACTGAGAAGGAGAGTCCTCTGATGACAAAATGAAGTGTTCTATTTAAGTTCTGACCATTAGGCACAGCATAGAAAGAGAGGCTAATCACAACAGATGATTATCACTGTGGTCTTACCATCGCCACGGACGTCACCGATGAATTCACTTAAACTGATGAATCCATCTTTGTCTGTGTCATATTCACCCAAAACATCTTCAATGGCAAAATCCTATTTAAAAATAGCAAATAAGCAATTCTTAACAACAAAAAGAAGGGCGCAAGAATGATGATCAAAAGGATGCATTATCGTGTCACTTTTACAGGTGTAGGGCTGAATGTGTCTTACAGCCATGTGATCCACTTCAGACGGGTGTGTAAAGGCAAGAAACTCCGTCACATTGAGCCCTGATGTACCATCAACATCAGCAAAGTCAAAGCGTCTCCTCTCCTTCAAGTAGAGCTTTTTGGGATATGAGTACAGTATATGCTCAGGTATTACAGATAAAAAGAAAAGTTCCATAAAATGTGCTTATAGACAAGAAAATGAAAAGTACACCTACATGTCTGAGAGACACCTGCTCTGGATCCTCTAGAACAGTCATGTCATCAAAACCAATGAGCTGGCCATGAGCAACCATGTTGTATTCCTCCCAGGCTACAACACCATCTCTGTCAGTATCAAACTCAGGAAACCTCTCCTTTGCATCATCTAGGGCATATTTTCTGTAAACATGCTGAATCCATATTGTCATCTCCTCTGTGAATAACACACATCAGACGGAATAAGGACACTTCCATCACGTCCGCTAATCTCTGTATTATTTTCAAAACCTAAGAGAAGTATATACTGTATGTACCTGTACTGAGCAGCTTGTCACCATTTGTATCAATTCTTTTCACAATTTCTATTATTCTATTCTTCTGTTCCCCCAGACTTAGTTTCTTTATCTCCTCTGTCTCCTGTAAGGGCATAAAAAAGAATTACGCAGGTTGTGAGTGATAAGTAGAAACTGAGCAGAAGGATGTCATAAAGTTAGTAAAGAATATGTAGAGACCTCATCTCTCAGGAGGACGTTCATATCATGTCCAGGGTTGTGATGATGACCCACATGTTGATCGTCATGAAGTCTATCAGAGCTACGTCCACATCCAAACTGTAGCACCAGTAATACCAACAATACAGAGGGTTTCATCTGTCAAGTAACAATATCCATAAAAGGGTATGACCAATATTAATACACAATCAACCACATCTTACAAAGACATTTCATGCCTACTTTTGCTAGAGAATGACCGAATCATTTGAGGATTGACCCTTTCATGAGCAATCATGATACTGTCACCTGTTCATCTCTTCACCTGTGGAATGATCCAGTCAGTCAACTTTCATCACAACAGAACATTGTTCCAAAGACTTTTGCTGGACTTGTCTGAAATTTTCGACATGTTGGCATAAAATAAAACTCAGAATGAGCACAGATTTACAATGGTTGTGCAAAATGGCCCATAGACCCATTTTTATTTATTTATTTTCACAAATGATTGAATGTTAATGATGTTGTCAAGAAAAAAATCACACTTAACCTGTTTGTATGTTTTCACCTCTGCTCAAGTTCATTCTTCTTTTACTGTATTTTTATGTGTGTGCACCTGTACATGACCTGTGGTCAACTGGATGAACTTCAAAATTAACTAAATGTGCCTGGATCGTTTTTTCATGACCCTCAGAACTATCAGTAAGTCTGAGAGAGTGAGAGAGGAGCTCGACAAGGCAAAATACCGAATAGACTCGTCGTCTAGTTGTAGGTTACTCAAGTTTATAAGCGATCTATAAAAGAACGAGAATGACCGACATGGCTTACATTCTTGGGCAACGTCTACAGACAAAGCAAACAGCAACAGTTTGACTAAACCAAGCGCAAAAACCAGGTAACAAAGTAGCGCAGCTGACTGCTTATGCTACATAATATAATCATGCCATATAATGCGTAATGATAATGATGCAAGAATAAAATGTTACAGTGGAAAGTTCTTACTGCTGTTGATGTTGGTGACGTCATTTACAGGCAGTGTACTGGTACTTCCGGTCACAGATTTCAAAATAAGTAGCTCATTACAATGATGTGACGTACAACTTTAAATTTAACTATGCTTAGTCAGCCAAGAGTTAGTGTTCAGTATTTACCTTTGATATTTTTACACTACGTATAATATAATGTAAAAATCTTATCTTGCTGGCCCCATTGATAAGATTTTCCAAAAAGACACGCATTACCATCTGCGACGTCTTCCCAATCAACATTAGTGAATGAAGAGCTAAAACGTATGCGACGAATTAATAATGTAAATTCAAGTTTATGGCATTTTATTTTGTTCTTTGTTTCACAATTCTTTTGGTCTTCCTGGTGTCTGAAAGGCCGTTGACACACACGGAAAACAACCGAACTTTCAGCTCGCACTTCATGGTTGCTATGGTAGACAGCTTCAAGTCCCGCCCAAGAAAAACACGCCCCAACCTTTGGAACAGTCTATCCTGTTGGTGATTGGCTATTATGCACGTCGTTGTCATAATACTCTGACCCAATTGGGTAGTGCAAAAAAATGTAAACGGACTTCCTGTGTTAGGTTGGTCTTACTGTATTGTATTTAGCAGTCATGTTTTTCCTGCAACTCTGACAAGACAGCAGTGTTTGTAAATATTTATTTCTACACAACAGACAATTCAATAGAAAGAGGATCGATGTCCAAAGACAACCGTCATGATGGACGACGGCGTGGAGCTGGACAGTATCGTCTTGGTCCAAGAGTTTGCCAAGGTGGAGACGGCAGGGAAAGGTCTGGTAGCAATAGCCCAGGCTCCTCGCATGGAGGCAAAAACGAGAATTCACCCAAAAGCACCTTGAAGGTACGTAATAGTCACAGCGGCTAGGCCTGTCTGGATTCGCAGACTCGTTCAAATGCGGCCATAAATGCAGCTTACCTTTCCCGGGTAAAACGGGATCCATCATGTGGATTTAATGCGCACCAGTGACGTTTACTTTTGCACAAAAAAGCCCAGGATTGAACACTGTAATGTACTTACCGGTCAAGTAAGATGCTCTTAAATATAAGTACACAAATTAATAGAACGTATTAAGATAGAACTTGTCTGGTCGAAAACTGGTTTTAAAAATGTTAGTGAGAGATGCGGTTCTACCTAGCTAACATTAGCAACTAGCCTTGCGCTGCTGTTCTGCATCCGGATGAACTTTGTAACCAAAAAGTCAATTATAATTATTACGTGTCAAAATTAACAAAGTGAACGTATACTCCTGTTGTTTTAAAGATTTTAATTTAAAAAAATCTTTAATTTAGAATTTATGTTATATGGACAGGGAACAAAGGTGACTTTAAGTACAACAATATAACCACAACATGTTCATTTTATCCGGAGGTTTATTTAGTTACTATAAATAAAAAGGCATGTAAACATGGCAAAAAACAAACAAAAAAAATCCAGTTGTAATAGCTCCATCCTTTTATTTTACTGTTCAGTGTTTTGTCCTGCTCTGTCACCTACTTTAAAAAAAAAAAAAAAAAAGGAAATACAAAGGCTGCACTTGAAATTTAGAATTTAACATTTGTTTTAATAATGAAAATGTAGAGAAGGCTTTTATCGTTGCTGTTTTTTAAATTTTAACTTTAGTGTTATATCTTTTGCCTGAGGCAAGATGAGGAGGGGACATAAAGACAGACTAGACTAGAGAAAAAGAGTAGAAGATCAGCTTTCAACAGACGACATGACGAAGCAGAAGAGAGAACACATGTAGTGAGAATTGATGGACTTTTCTTACTTGAGATGTTGATTGTTAAGTAAAATAATTGTAAAATCATTTGATTTGAAGAAATTATCAAATAATTGAATGACAGAAATAAATGAGGTAATTAAATAAGGATCTCAATATTTAAAATGAAGTATGAAGAATACTATCTGAACGCACAACATGTTGGACCTAGAGGCAGATGGGCTACAGCAGCGGAAGATCACAAGAACAGGAGACTGAGGCTACAATTCGTAATTGCTGAAAAACATTGGACAACAGAAAATTGGAAAAACGTTGCCTGATGTGATGAGTCTTGATTTCTCCTCCGATATGGTACAGTGAGAATTTGGCATTAATAACATGAAAGCATGGATCCATGCTGCCTTGAATCAATGGCTCAGGATGGTGGTGGTGTAATAGTGTGAGGGATATTTTCTTGGCACGCTTTGGGCCCCTTAGTACCAATTGAGCATCGTTGCAATGCCACAGCCAGCCTGAGTATTGTTGCTGACCATGTCCATCCCATCATCTGATGGGTACGCTGGTCCAGCAGGATAACTCACCATGCCATAAAGCTCCAGTCATCTGACTGTTTACTTGAACATGACAATGAGTTCACTGTATGCAAATGTGTTCCACAGTCACCACATCTCAATCCAATAGAGCACCTTTGGGACATGGTGAAATGGGCAATTTGCATCATACATGTGCAGCTGACAAATCTGCAGCAACTGCGTGATGCTACTATCATGTCAATATGGACGAAAACTAAGAAATATTTCCAGCAGGGCTTTGAACCGGTTTGTGGAATGCAAACAAAAACCATGAACTGTTGGCATTTTGCCAGGAACGAAAACAAAACCAAAAACTTTATATTTTTTAATGTTCTGGAATGGAATCGGATATTCAAAATAATTGGAACTGGTTAATACCGTTTTATTTTGTTTTTTAGTTCTTGCAAAAAATGTCTGACCTCATGTTTCACTGAGTGTCATTCACTTGATGCGTGATGAGAGCGGAGAGAAGTTGAGGTATATCACCAACAGTCAAGGCAATCTTGATTATATTCATAATAGGTAAACACTGTAGTCTGTCAGTCTTAAAAAATGTTTGATTTAGACATTAACTCATTGACTGCCAGTTCCCCAAACTGCCGGCGTTTTGTAGCAATAAATCTTCTTTGGCTCCTTCGTTCTCTTTCTGTTCTTGACCGATAGCAAGATGCTTCGTTCAGACTATTGTTATTTTTGTTTTGTCTACTTTCAATGGTCTTGTTTGTTTTCCTGTTCAGTCTATTTTGCTGTTTTACCACCACATGTACAAAATAACAAAGCATTCATTCATTCATTCATTCAGTTATTCATTCAGAGATTCATGTGTTTGCTCCCCGGTGAGCTCTGACATACGCAAAATTTGTTGCATCGTACAGCTGGATTAGTTGTGTTTCCTGTTTACTGTAGGGAAAAATCTACAGTATGTAAACTAATTGCCTCCACTGCCAATATAAAAGTCCTAAAGCTACCACCTTTTTTATATTTACAAGGAACATTATTTACCAGTTCCAGAACTACATATTTTTCTCCAAACCGGTTCAGGAACGTCTAATAGAAAGGCAACTGTGGAACATAAAATCAGAAACGCAATTCTGTTTCTGTTAGGAATGAACCAATTGACAAAAAATTCTGGTTCAAAGCCCTGGTTTCCAATGCCTTGTTAAATCTATGCCATGAAGGATGAATACAGTTCTGATGACAAAAGTGGGTCCAACCAGGTAGAAGCAAGGTGTACCTAAATGGCCGGTGATGGTGTATTGCAATAATGCAACATCTCACTTAAATAATTATTTATATATGTATTTCAATTCTGAAAGCTATGTCTGTAGACTGTTCCCTGCATGTGTTTACCATTCTGTCTTATTGTTCATATTTACATCTCGCTTCAAAGTGATGATGTACAGGTATTGTAATTGTCAGCGTTTGTGTGTTCGTCCATTAGTCCACCAAATATCTTCGCAACAGTTCCAAATAGTAAGATGAAACAAAAAGCACGTTGCTTGGGCAGCAAAGGGGATGATGTCGTGGGATGTTGCAGTCTGTGACTGCGTTGGTTTTGTAAGTATTCAACCTTTATTATACAGTACAGTAGTGTATATGTTACTTATATTTATTTTAATTCTTTAAGTTTGAGCTCATTTTCATCATTTTATATACTGTTGGCAGTGAAACAAAATTCATTAAATGATATTAGTCAGATGAGCTACATGAAGTGTTGAACTGCCAATTTTACCTGTCTGTCTTGTTGAAGTTTGAGATACAGCCAGTGCTGGCATCAACGGTGAAACTCTTCAACTAAAAGTCAAAAAGGAAAATTAAGTGACTCTGGATCTTCCTTGCTTGTTTTGCATCTTTTTCTTACTTACATATGTTACTACACAAAACTTACTTTTAATTTTAGTTTTACTGCATCTATTTTGTCAATGCAATTGACTTACTGCAAAAAAGTGAGCAGATCATCCTAGTTGAAGATATGAGAGGGTAACACGAGAGTTAACAGTGGTATCAGAGTATCTTACTATATTGTTTGGCCCCCAAAATTCCTGCAGAACGTTCAAGGTTGTTCTGTGCATTTGTGGGCATTTGCTTGATTTGTCCTGCAGCAGATGTGTGACTCACTGGAGTCCAACTGGATCCTGAGCATCACCATGTGTGGCTGATGTACAGCAGGGCTTGCATGAGTACACACTGCTTCAGAGCCTGCAGCTAGACTCTCTCAACACTGACAGCACAGGATTGGGGGGAGCAGAGTGCTGGCTGTGTTCACATGACTGCGCAGTGGAAGAGTGAGAGATGAGAAACAGAGAGTGGGGGTTCTGATGCAGAGGAGGCAAGCTGTAAATATAGGAAACTGCATGCAGTGGAAAGCAGGGAAAAGTGGCAGGCAGACAAGCAGCAACATTCGCTGAGTTGAGCTTGAGAAGTGACTGCTAACACCGCAAAGCATTGAAGGTTCAGGCTAGATTCCAGTCAGAATTGTCCAAGTGAAAGGCTGGACCGGCATGGCTGGAACACTTGTCTTTTTCTATTGCTACTGGGAGAGGAGTTGACGCAGATGGCCAAGTTGCTATAGCAGTGTGGACTACACAGTATGGGTCTATTTTGGTCTTGCCGTCAGACAACGATGTCACCTTGCACAAATGGCAGTGCTGGTGAGGAGGGACAGTTTGCCTGAAGTGGGCCACAAAAGTATGTCAGGGGTGGATAAGGACGAGGAACCTGCTTTCAATCTGTACTTCTATTCTGTATGTACCCTCTAACCTTTATTTTGTCTGTGTCTCTCCTAATGTCCACTGTGTTGTTGCTTGCATCTGATTACAGACCTTACCAAAGGGAAACCTTACACCTGCCCCTTACTCAGCACAGCCTAGAAAGTAAACTCTGTCTCTGGTGCATGGGAAGACATTGCCTGTCCAAACAACAGAAGTTATGATTCACAGTTCACGTCTTATTTTTGGAGCCTAGAACATGACTTGTTTTCTGATGATTATTTGTAACAAGGGACATACTGCTGTAAGCCTTCTTTGCCTCAGTCTGCAACGCAGTCAGTTGTCAATTGTGAATAGAGAAGATATTCTCCCTGTATTTGTCTTCTAATGTCCTCAAGGCACAGAAACTGAATACATATGTAGATTTTCTAGACCGCAGGTGTTGCATTTTTGTTGAATGAAACAAATGCAACACCTGCAGTGTTAAATAACCTTTCAGTTATTAAACATTTCAGCAGAGCCTTTGGCTTAAAGTGTTCTTTTATCTTTTCGTGGTCTTGTTCCTCTTAGCTGAATGAAGCCCAGGCTACTCAACATGTAAAGAATTTTTCTCACCCAAAGTAGGTCAGCTGGGTATCTCGCTTGGAGACATAAAACAGTAACAGAGCAGTACAAGCATGCTGTTTCTGCATATGAACATCCTGACGAAATCTATTCAGATTGTCCTTCTGCCCTTGAGTGTTTGTCTGAAAATATTAGTACATGATGAGTTTGCTTAAAACTTGATTATTACTGCTTGTTCTTTGACATTACATAAACTATGTCAATCAGTTTTTGATAGTAAGAAAAGGAGTGAGTTCTCTGTCTCTTATTTTGTGGTCTGAATAATGTTGTTAGTGTGAGACTGCCACCAAAAGAAAAATAAAACAGTTTATTCCATGACTCATTTCCTATTAAGAGTGTTGCTTTTTGTGCTTGGTGTTGGTGAATGGGGTAGTGGCCTATTTTAATTGTGACATCTCATCTTAATTCTGATCAAAACATGTGAATTTTCTCAGGATTTCAGTCTCAAACATTATTTTGAATAATTTGTGAGCAGCAGCTACATACATAGAATAGGCTTCTGTGCAGGGAGGTGAATACAGTGAGTGAAAGATCCAGAATGAACTTGTGTCAACACTGGTGTTGTTGACAGATTCCCAGAAGTGAGAGTATTTAATTATGTGTGTATAGAAACTAAATAAATGGTAAAGCGAGTGAGAGGGGGTCATGTGATGATCAAGTGTTCAGTGGAATAAGATGAATTTTGACAATCGGACCGAGCTTTGTTCAAGGATTGTAAATGCTGGGAGTCAATGATCAAGGTGGCATTTACCAAGTTGGCATGAGGCAGATATGAGTAACGTCACTATATTACCTTGGGTGCAATGATGACCTTATAATGATAATTTTATATCACTATGGCAATTGTTAAGGTTTCGTTTTGATGCAGCTCAAACTGTTATTGTAGTTTATATGTCATTGTAAAGGTTTCAGCAATAACTGTTGTTGGACGTTTGCATTCTGTTAGAGCTGTCTGAATGAATCCTCACCAAATTAATTGTGGCTCACAGTATCTGCTACACCCGATTTTGCAGTCAAGTTCAGTGATGCACACTTGATGTGCCGGTCACCCATGATGCATGCAGGGCACAAAGCAGATTTACAGCTGCTGCCTTGAGCTGTTTCTTTTCAGAGTTTATACCAATAAATTTATTCTGTAAATATAATGCTTGCAGTATTGAGACTTTCCAGGAGCATGCAGAAAAATGTGAAGCTGTTATGTGTTGACTCTTTTGTTGAATGAATGTCTCAGCTGAATTTGTTTCACATACATTGAAAAAGAAATTACTATAATCTTATTCCCTCTATAATGATTTATCTCCTTGTAGGACTACTGAGACGCTGTACTACTGTGCGTCACCTGTAGCTAAACCTCTAGGGAAAAAATCCCTGCATTGTATGATACATTTTTATCATACTATCATAACTTTGCTTTTTTATCTGCAACATTTTGATTACCTTAAATACTCAAAATGCAGATTCTGCATGGCTTTGTGGAGAAGTAGAGGATAAAGTGGGTATACACTGTAAATGGGACTGTTTAACTTTACAACTGTTTCAGATTGGATCCATTTTTATTGTTAATTTTTCAGCTACTTCACACAAACATAATGGCGTATATGTTTTATTGGAGTTTAGATTTGGATCTGACTTAATAAAACTGGACTGCTTAGCCTTGGTGAAGGTATGCCCAGCTGGTAGGAGCATGTTTTCAGTGGTATTTGTTGTTACATATATTTGGAACAAAAATCCCTTAAAAATAATGGACTCATTGGAGATGCCTTCTAGCTTTGTGTCCATTATTTCTCTAATATTTCAGTGTCAAAACACCTTGTGTTTATTGGGGAGCATTGAGCGATAATTTAAAATGGAAGTATCCTGATCCATTTGTTTCATACAGTACAGTATATGGTGTTCTACTGAGCAGCATCATGTTATTTTCTATATCAATGACAAGAGGTTTTTCCCACAGGCATCTTTCCAGCGCTCCAACAGCCATGATAAGGTGAGGAAGATCGTCGCTGAAGAGGGCCGCGCTGCTCGGAACCTCATTGCCTGGAGCGTACCCCTAGAGAGCAAAGAGGAGGAAGGTAGGCAGCTGCTTGCTGCCAATGTTCTGTTATTCTTCTGTGTGACAGTTTTCAAATAGTTGCCATATTAACAAGGTAAAAAGAATGTGGTGTTTTCTCAGAGGATGTGATATTTTTTTGAAGAGGAAATGATAGCAGACAAAACCACAGATCCAGTAAATCTTACCCACCCACCACCACCTAGTGTGATGTATTTGGATGGACGTCAGGTCCATTCTTCAGCTGTCGTCGAGCTTTTTGTTGAATCTTAATGTAAACATGAGACTGTTTTTCCTCCTCATAAAGTAGGGTAGTTAAACTGTAATTACTCATCTACAGAAATGGTTGGGTAAAATGAACAGAAGGTGAGGAAGGATCGTCACAGTTATTAATTGTCAGCCAAAATTTCATGATGGTAACAGCTTTAACTGGAACACAGTGATATTTCTTCTCATAATTAGACTGATATATGATGGTGGATTGCAAAGAATCTCTTCTGTGGGCTGACGTTTAAGTCGAGACCCAGCCTTCAATTGGGTAGATCATCAGGTATTTTAGGCAGACGTTGCTACCACACTGTTTCAGTGCTTGATTTGTGCAGTATTATGTAATAGACTTTGAAATATTTGTCTATTGCTTATGATTTAATTCAGAAAATACAGTAATTTTGGTTAGATGTTGACCTTTAGCCCATAATCTTGTTGTAGTTTCTTTTTCAGTGATCCCATCACATTATTTTGGGTTTAGATGAAAGAAATCTTCTTTTAGATCAGCCCACTCAGAAACCTCCAGTACAACCTCCAAATCTTTTTCCCTCTTCCATCCTTGTGGCGGTTTATCTGTTTAATCCAGGGTTTATTGGCTGCTGTCATGTTTATTCCATGAGTACCAGAGAACTTCAAGCTGCTGTATTCTGGTTTAAAGTCTTATAATTTCTGTTGTTTAAATGCACCTTTCGCAGATTAATAGTTGATGAGGGATTTTCCTCCCCATTTCTTTTACATTCAGGGCATTTGGATTTAATAATTCAATCATTCTCTCATCTTCAATACCCGATTCTCCCGCATTTTGTTGTCATCTTCATTTTGATTGTCAATGATAAAGAGGTAAAAAAAAATTTCTTCTTCTCACAGCAAAGTCAAAACTCCAGTCCAGCAGCGGCTCCAGGGCCCAAAGGGTCAGTTCCAGTCAGCCAAGGAGTAAGAAACAGGTCGGTGTTGAATCTCCCTTCACTAGAGGGCGCTGTTCACCAAGACAAGTCAGGCGATTCTTTTGCCTCACATTAGAGATGCATCTTACATCACAAAGCTTACTGATTTTGAATCAGGCAGTGGATTTTAGAAAAGCTGTTATTAAAGAAAAGTGTACAAAAGTAGAGGAGCCTTAGTTTGTAGTTGTAGTGTGAAAAGGGACTATTATCTGGAGTCACTCTTAAAAATCCGAATCTGAAGCTTGACTTGAGTCCTATTAATCTACTTTCATCTACAGACACCTTCTCTCTAATTCTGCTTATTTTTGGCAGCCTTGTCTCATCATTTCAGGTAGCAACATTAGTGAAAGTGCTATTATTGTACGAAATCATTGTTGCACTTGGAAATAACATTATTTAAATGAGTTTTTTTTGCTTGCCTTTTATAATCTTGTGTGCTTCAGATATTTCTGCGCAAGGCTGTAAAATTTACAGAATGATGGGTAAAATTTCAACAGGAAAATGTAATGTGGCAGGATTTTCTAAATTGCTTTGATTTTATTTGTTGCCAACATTTTCTACTGACCAAGAATGTAAAATGCATGACCTTGATATTGCTACAAGTGGTTCAACCGTCCTTTTTTCCCCCTCATGTTAGCGACAGATGCATGGCAATATAAAGAGAATAATGCACCTTTGTTCATAGCCAAAACAAAATAGAATGTTTAAAGTGTTTACTGTTCTCTATAAACAACTGGAGACATGCATGACAATGTAAGAAATTTTTATTGTGACCACATTTTTGCGCCATGCTTTGTCTCCACAGAATGCTGGCGTGGAGAGTAAAACCCCATCTGGTGCCTTGTTGGATAAGGGGCCAGAAAAGAGTCCCACCAAAGCCAGGCATCCCCGCAAGGTGGACCTACGAGCACGCTACTGGGCTTTCCTCTTCGACAACCTGCGCCGACCTGTGGACGAGATTTATGTCACGTGTGAATCCGATCAGAGTGTCGTAGAATGCAGGGTCAGTTTGCTTTGAGGAGAAAAACTGTCTTTCATTGAAACGCAAAGTCAAGATTCAGGATTAGCATGGTCATAATCTGGACTGATCAAACCAATAGTATCCATAGAGACTGTTGGAGTGCATGACCACTAGAGGGAGACATTGAGATCAATACAAAATAGTCATCCTTTTGATTTCTGCTTTATGTCAGAGAGAATCGTCACAGGACTCTGTCATGGGCCTGACTGGACAAAATATTGTTGAGAAAATTCTTTACAAGTGTATTGCACGTACAGTATTATGTACGTACTGTTGAAATGAGACTTCCCTGTGTTCTGGTGCACATGCATGAAAAACTGACAGACAACATTTTGTTTTGTTGATCAATGTTTTGTTGGGTGTAGCCTTGGAGTCGGGCTGGGATGATGCTCCGGGGCATACTGGTATGACTCTGCTGGTCCTGTGTCTTATTGATCTTTCTGCCATGTTGCATTATGCTGAGCATGGTTCTGGTGACTGTCTGCGGTCAGCACCGTAGCCCAGTTCCCTGTGGTGTGGTTGGCTGGCTGTCAGTGCCGCAGCACAGCTCCCCATGGTGTGATCAACATGTTGACACTTGGCCTATGTTAGACATCTGGCTGGTAGGTTTTTTTTTTTGGGGGGGGGGGGGGGATTTCTTTGCCATCTTACCATGGTATCCCTCTACACCCTAATGCTTTCTAATGGTCACAGTGCTGGGTGCTGTTCATAATCCCCCCCATCCCACCCATCTTGGGCTTAATGGACACTGATAGATGGAGTCATCTGGAGGGGAAGCAGAGTGCTCCGATATCCCCCCCAGCCACAAACCCCCAGTGTGGCAGTGGGCAGTCTGCACTATGTGTATGCTGTCATACACAGCCAGCAATCTTCCACCCATAGTATACAGACAAAAACATAACTATTGTCAAGAAGGGAATTTTCAGCAGTATTACAGTAATGTTTTATATAGCAACGTGTTTCCTCACTCACAGGGAAATGTTTCACCCAACAGAATGACTCACCTACACTTGTTAATGATGCCCACACACTCTTTAGTCCACAGCCTCCACGTTTGACGTGTTCTCATCATCTCTTTTTTATTCACATCACTATTTTATTCGACATAACACCAAGCCCACACTAGAAAAGCCCAAATGTTCCTGTTTGCTTGGAAACAATCGAGGTTCTCATTTTTTTAAAGTAAAGATAGATTTTTAATGTGACGTGAGGCAGACTGTACTGATGTCAAATCACTTAACAGAAGAAACACTACAAACTGAATTATTTACTTGGGGTCAGTCTTGCTAACTCTGACTCTAACTCTTCTAACTCATGCTTGTCTGCATGGGCCACAGGCTTTTACTGCCATCCCTGCTTTATGACGATGCCTCTTGAGGGTTAAACATTTTGTCATTCCTCATGAAATGTTATGTGAGGGTTGTATTTAGGTAAGTATGCCTGTTAACATGTTGAAAGCCTCTTTATGGTGCCTTCACCAACTGTTGGTTTATCTGTCAGAGGAGCAGCAAACCTCTCTCTGTCTCCGTCTTCATTACCAAATGAACACCAGGCTGTAGAAATTGTCTTTGCCTGTTAACCAACTCTAATCAGCAGACCTGCTGCTGGACACATCTTTCATTGGCCTGACTTGTCTATTAACTAAAAGCACTGTGAAGCTTTTCTCTCAATTACCACTCCCTTCACGCTCCCCATCAATCAGTTGTGTTAGTTTCATTAGAGCCTTGGGAAAAAGCTCTGTGCAGGCCACCACCTCTGGATAACCAACAGTGTGAGGGAGTTCAAGTGCAGATGATATGGATTTCCCCCCTCTGTTTTTTCTCAGAGTTTATGCTCTCTGTACACGAACATGTGTGGGACGGCTCCAGCTGCTGCTGGCTTCACCGTCTTGAATACCCTCCTTTTTTATTTACTTGAATTCCAGATTTACTCTTTTAACAAACATTAGAAATGCCTGCTATTGGTTTTGGTTGTGAAATTGATCTCGAAATTATTTTGAATAAAATGTATTATTTTGTTCCGTGGTTTACATAACGCTCCAATTTTTCCTTAATATGCCCATACTTTTGTGTCTGCAGGAGGTATTGATGATGTTGGACAACTACGTACGCGATTTCAAAGCTCTCATCGACTGGATTCAGCTTCAGGAAAAGTTGGAGAAAACAGACGCACAGAACAGGTAATAGTCTGTTTCTTCTGCTAACCACTTTTCTCCATCCCTCCTTCGCTCTCATTCACCACCTGCTTGTAGATTGTTCCCTAAGGTGAATCTCAAAGCACTGATGTCTGGTGTCTGTCTTTTAGTCACAATCAGAATAGATCAATAGCCTTGGCTTTAATTCAAAGGAATCTGAGTTTATTGGCTTCTCTTTTACACGGTGACTGCTACAACCGTAAATTGACTGAGAAATGAATTACCCAGTGCTACTTCCTACTAAATTCATTTCAAGTTTGGTGTTAATCACTAAAGCCTGAAAGTTTACATGCTCCTTTTATTCAATAAATTGCTGCAAGTGAATCATTCATTGAACTGATTTGTTGAAGTGTGAGCGCACTAAGTATATTTTTGGCCTCTAGGTAATGGTGTATACTAAGTCATTTTTGCTACTCTCATTATGTTCAGGCCGACATCTTTAGCCTGGGAGGTGCGTAAGATGTCTCCGGGCCGTCATGTGATGCCGAGCTCTTCTGCAGACAGGATGGTTACGTCTCCAGGGTCTCGTCACAGCCTCAGCTTTGGGTGAGCGCCGTGTTGCCATTATCTCTACTCAGGCTTGAAGGCCTGTGTGCTGCACCCAACCCCCTTTTACCCCATACCATTAGACGTATGATTCAGTTTGAAACCTCAGTGTAACATTTAATGGGATTATAATTATATGATGATAAGGCATCCTGTTATTAACTGGATCAATATTTCAAATAATGCACAGTATTTGTTTTTGAAGGGGTTAGAAAATGCATATGATGTCGTATAGCAATACAGCCATTGATTGCTAATGGGGAAACATTTGTTTAATTCAATTTGTTGAGTCTCTCACTCTGGCCACAGACTCAGTGGAAGGTGTAGATGAAAGTGTCAGTTAAAGACTGCTGAAGCATCTGTTCAATACAGGCACTGTTCTGTAATCGGATGCTGCAGGAAATGGATATTGATCTTGATGGAGGCCTGTTGTCCCACACAATTCCATCTCTGCTATCTCAGAGTAGAGAACGTGAGATAGCCACTGTCTTCAGCTGCTGAAGGGCCTGACCCAGGCAGGGTTGTAGGCGCTGCTCAGATGTAATGGGTCATGAGTTTTTAAAATCATACCTGTTGAGAGTTGAGGTTTCACTTTCCAGGTATGTGTTTATGTTCATGCATCATGTGTGCGTCTTATCCAGAGGTGCCCCTGCTACACTAGCAGCGGCCCGGCGCTGCCACACAGGCCTCAGCTGGGCGGACCGAGTGAAGTGCAATCACTCCGTACCTAACTCCAGTCAGCCACCGACCTCCCCAGGAGAAACACAGGGTAAGATTTTTGTCACCTGCACAGAACTCGATTGCACTTTTAGAAGATCTTGTCTTTCACTGACATGGCTCCACGTGGGATCTCCAGGTAAAAAAGATGCTGAAGGCTGGGAGACTGTCCAGAGAGGGCGGACTGCAAAACCTCGCTCTGCCATTAGGGCTGCAAAGGCCAGTCCTGTCTTGGCTCATGTGACCCCAAAATACAATGGCGTGCTGCGTGAGAAGCCACATCCACTTCATGAGAAGGAGCAGCAACCCCATCCTCAGCGTTCCACGGACAGGAATGGGACCGTGACGGACACAAGGCAGCGTGTCTTAGCTGAGCCTGACCTCCTGGAGATGGTTGGACGTCCAGAGATGGAGGTACAGAGCTTCACTACCTTGTGTCATCTGTTTTATCCAAGCTGTCCGTGGATATCAATTATTCACAAGGAGCAGAGTAACACTAGACCTGCTGCGTTTGTTTTTGTTTTGGGCTCCGCGGTATTCATAGAAATCCTGCACAGACAGGCATATCAACTGTACGGTGATTGCACGCTGAAAATCAATTTTCACTGTCATGAAATACTCTTTTGATTCCTGAACACACGTCTGGTCAAAGTGTGTTCTAGCTATTGGTTGGTTCCAAAATCCAAATTAGTACTTCCTGTCTACCAGCTTTGAATTGGATGTTTAGGGCATGTTAGTCCCAGCATTCCTGCATGATTTGTGTTCTTAGCTATGTGTCGAGTATTGACTGGTTTGATTTTTATGAATTGCTTGAAAATATGCATGTCTTTAAATTGAGTTTGCTTGTGTTTATGTGTGACTGTTGGTGCAGCCCCCAGCAGAGAGTGTGCAAGACTCGGGGCAGTGTGTCGACGCACCTTGTGAAGACGTGCCTCCCCCCATAACAGCTCTTATCCCAGAGCCTACCCCGCCCTCAGCCACAGTCCCGCCAACAGAGATTACTTTATCAAGCCCAGTCCCTACTCTGACCCAATCCACCTCCCCTGACATTCTCCATACTGATGGACTCAGGGCTCTGTTGGCCTTGGGGGACAGTGGGGCTGAGGGGGGTGCATCACAGGGCATGGCCACATCTGCTCCAGGACAGGCTGAGACTCCCACAGCAGCGGTGAAACTGGAGAGTGTGCTGGACCCCACAGAGCTTTCTACTGTGAGTGCTGAGAGATGGAGGACCAGAGGGGAGGGGAGGGTGGGGGGCACGGATCCCCAAGGGTCCTTTACCGCCTAAACAAGGTCAATCTCAAGAAACCTCCTGACCAAATATGCAGGCAAGACTTCATAGCTCTGTGTAGTGTCGATGTAGCACAATTCCCCGTGAACCATTGCTGGGCTCCCAGGCGGTTGACAAAAACTAACCTTTCAAATTGTTTTATTTTTTGCCATTTTAAATATCGGTACAAAAAATATATAAAACCTCAGCTAAGCTTGCAGTTTGCATTCAGTCTTTGTAAAGGTATTACACACTTCAGGTGTTACTAATATTAAGCAGCTTTGTGCAGTTGATCAAGGATGGCCACACCTTTAAGTGGGAGTACTGTCACAGTTTGACAGGTGGCATATGAAAACATGAACTATGGTTATGTATTTAACAATAATTTTAAGAGCTTTGTGTTTGACTTTAACCAGGCAGTTATTATGCTCTCAAAATTTAGAATATATTAACATTCTTATGCATACCTCATGTAAAATTCTTCATACTCAGGAGTAAAATGTGTCAGACTCTTGTTATTGTCATATCATGGAATTTGGTGAGTAAAAAAGCTCTAGCAAACCCATTAGCTGCCGCCTCCCACCATCTTTTCATCCTCACAGTAAATGTGACCTGCATGACCTCATTTGTGATTTCTTGTAATGATTGTGTGGTGCAAACTGTGATTGTGTTGATCATGGTGTCCTTGTCAGTCTTTAAATCTTGCACCCAATTACAAATCATGCCAAACTGCACCTTGTTTTTACAAGCAGGATGCATACAATTATTTTCCATCATGCAGAAATACGTATCATGTTTCTCTTTTTTGTTTTTTGAATGTCTTGCCAGCATAATGACAATATGTAAAGCGGTAAACATGTTAGAAAACACCCCTCTGATAGGATGTAACCAGCTATGTAAAGTGAAAATTGACATTTCACAGAGTTGCATCTGAAACCAGTGAACCAGAGTCCTGGTAAGTTGCGATAGTTGGACAAAGCGCCAAAAGAATCCTACGACTTTAGAGCAGCTAATTTTAATCTGTCATCATTAACACAGTATTTAAATCTGATTTGTACTGTGACATATCAAAATGACATGTGAAATGCTGCCTGTGTGAAGTGGTATCTCTGCTGCCATCTGTTCAGCCTCAGTCCATGGCAGAGGTCCTTGCCAAGAAAGAGGAGCTTGCTGACCGATTGGAGAAGGCCAATGAGGAGGCCATAGCCAGTGCCATCGCCGAGGAGGAGCAGCTTACTAGAGAAATTCAGGCCGAGAACAACGACCTCGAGACTGAGAACGAAAACGACTTTTCCGTAAGATTAATCCCAGTCACGGCTTTGTAAATGTTAGATGCCTTGTGCTCTAGATTTCTTTTTCTTCGTTGTGTTCTGAAGACTTATGTGAGAACTAACTTTCCCACAGGCTGGCATCAGCAACGGGGGATGTGGGGTGACTATGGATTGGAGCGACATGCTGGCAGAACATGATGGTATGGAGATCAAAACTCAAAATGATAGCTGCTCCTTGTTTATAATGGTGAACATTAAACTCAAGTGTTTTCTCTTTCCCATTTGTTTTTCTTTTAGCTCGTGAGCCATGGCGTCAGAGTAACTCATGGGGGGACATAGTAGAAGAAGAACCTGCTCGGCCTCCTGGACATGGGATCCACATGCACGAGAAGTTGTCCTCCCCGTCACGCAGAAGGTGCAGGACATTTTACCTAACTGTGGGTTGGGGCTGTGTTCAGTGAGCTGCTTCATTCATTTCTGGGATATATCAAACATCCACACTTTACAGCTATCCTCTCTAATTGAGTCTGTCCCTGAACAGCACCCATATCTATTCATTGGTAATCCCATCACTTTATGTTTAAGATTCAACTTAGCTATCTCATTCTGACATTTCTCATCTTAGATTACCTCCAAGGACATTTAAACAGGTCAACAGCCTATCAGAGCACATTGTTGATGAGGGGGCACAGAAAAAGATGATTTGTTTGTATGTTTTTAACAGACCCATCGCAGAGACAAAGAAGAAACTTGAAGAGAAACAGCTTAAAGCTCAGCAGCTGAGGGCCAAACTCCGTGAGGAAAAGACACTCAAACTGCAGAAGCTCTTGGAAAGAGTGAGTGAGCTGTACGAACCTGATGGAAAGCACCCTGAAGAAAGTCCTTGCAAGCAAACCCAGCCTGTCTTATAATGAGAGGTTGTGTCAGCACACGGCCTGATAGAATCACTAAATATTATAAAGCCCCTCAAGTCGCATTCAGACCAGCTGGCCGCAGACAGTCATGAGAAACCCCCGGCCAAAATCAACAGCCGCCTTTCATGAAGTTTGTTTTTGTTCCCCAGATCATGGCAAGATGAGTGAGTCATTGAATAAATCAGGATTAATCACACAAATACATGAAGTGGTGTGTATTCACATTAAATCCCATGTGGAATCACTGTAGATGGTCACAAGTGATAAAACAACCATTGTCTTTGAATTGGAAAATGTGCGTTGTATTTTTTTCTTCTTCTTCTTCTTCATCCACCCATGCTTGTCACTTTTCACTCCACAGGAGAAAGAGGTGAGAAAATGGAAGGAAGAGTTGTTGGAGCAGCGTCGGAGGATGATGGAAGAAAAGCTGCTGCATGCAGAGTTTAAGCGAGAACTGCAGCTCCAGGCGATCGTTAAGAAGGCCCAAGAAGAAGAGGCCAAGGTAAAGACGGGGAATCCCTGCAAAGCCATAACTCACAGACAAGGCGTTGTCTAAATTTAGTTGAATTAAGTTTGCCATTTTCACTTTCGGTGTTAAGTTACAATGAAAAAAATCCCAAGGTCCTTGATGATATTCTTAGATTAGCTGATAAATGTTGATCCTCTTATCTGGTTTGAGACAGTTTGACTTTTTCTCTGTTTAAATATATTTTTGTCTGTTATATACCCTGTGTGTTTTAATATCCCTACCCAGAAGTATGTGTGTCTCTACAGGTGAATGAAATAGCCTTCATCAACACTCTTGAAGCCCAAAACAAGAGGCACGACGCACTGGCCAAGTTAAAGGAATATGAGCAACGACTGAACGAGCTGCAGGAGGACAGACAGAGGAGACAGGAGGAGAAGCAGGCCAGAGATGAGGCTGTACAGGTGCAAATAAAAAAAAAGAATCCTTACTTTTCTACTTGTAATTTATGTATTTCGATTAATTCTAAAACTCTTCTACCCCTTCTGTAGGAGCGGAAGCGACTCCTGGAGGCAGAGCGGCAGGCACGAGTGGAGGAGCTGCTGATGCGGAGGAAGGAGCAGGATGCTCGTATCGAACAGCAAAGGCAGGAAAAAGAGAAAGCCAGAGAAGATGCAGCGCGGGAAAGGGCCAGGTATTTTGACTTGAAAGGTAGTAATGTTTATATCCATATACTTTATTAGTTTAGTACATTCTATACAAGAACAGAAAACAAGTCAGGTGAACGCCAAAGTGAAGACGTGTGGGATTTTTTTTTTTTTTTTAAAACCTCTTTAAACATTTGATTTCCTACTAGGTGATGTATTCTACACCTTTGGGCCTTGACTAATAAAACCTCTATCCCTGATTTTCTTTAGACCTTCTCTGCAAACCTCCAGTAATCTGGCATGAAGTGATCAGTCTTTTTCAGTAGAATGAAGATCAATTAGCAATGTAGCCTGTTGAAGGCTTTTTATATCAGGAGAGCTTCTTCAAAATCGGTTATAAATGTTGAGGAACAGCTATTAATGTGCTTCCTCTAAGTTAATAGCAGAGCTGCAGTGATATGAAAAAGTAACTTATTCACTTAATTCATTGTGGCTTTTTTGTTTGTTTTCTTTTAAATATAAAATAAATGGCATTACAGAAGTCAATATCGTATCATCCACTTATTTAGCATTTTTTTAAATTTGTAAGTTGACTAGATGGACTAGTAGGATTACTGTTTTTCTCCATTAACTTTCTTTCAAATAGCAGGTTCTGTAAATATGGAGGTGGCTTGGATTTTTTTCATGTGATTCTCAAGAGGCTTGTTTTTGAACCACAGAGCTATATTTGCATGTACAGTGTTCCCTCTTTAATCGCGGGAGTTATGCTCTAAAAATAACCCCCGAAGTTATTTTTAGTCAGCTTTATTTTTTACAATTATTTTAAATGTTTTACGGCAGTAAAATCTCTCACTACACACTTAATACACTTTTCTCTGTTAAAACTCTTCCTTCATCCCTGTTGAAACTTATTGCTGTAGTCGTCTTTGTTATTTTTGTCGTTTATGGAAGTTTAATTTATTCCATAATGGCACTCTACAGCCATGTAACTTCTACTTTCCTTTAGCATGTGCAGAAGTCCAACTTTTTGTGCGATGTTTAGCATCCTCGTCTGCCTTTTGGGTGACACCAGAGGTGCAGAACGTTTATTGACGTTGTGGGGTTTGTTGGGCAGAAATCTTGCAAACATTCAGTACAGCACTTCAGAGTCACACTGCTAGTGATCAAAGATCTATGTAGATTTGCCAGGCTGAATGCATTCTGTAATGTACAGGAGACACGGCACAGAGGAGATTGGTTGACAATGGTCTACAGCCAATCACAATGTGCTAATCAGGATGCAGAACTCCATGCACTGTAAAAAAAAAAATAGAAGCATTAAAAATTACACAAAAAAAATTTCAAAGCTGTGAAATAAAGAAAATATTAAATGTGAACGGTGTTAGAGCGAGGGACCACTGTATATCATTTCACACGGCTTCATTGTATCCTATCTAGAGATCGAGAGGAGCGTCTGGCTGCTCTTAGTGCTGCTCAACAGGGAGCCATGGTGGAGCTTCAGAAGAAAATTCAGATGAAGGTAACACTACATTGGATAATCTTGCATCTCCGTCAGATGCAATATCAGACTTCCCAGTTCCCCCTATGACGCCTGCTTTTTGATATCTTCCTTAGCATGATGAGAGCAGCCGTCGGCATATGGAACAAATAGAGCAGAGGAAGGAGAAGGCCGCTGAGCTCAGCAGCGGTCGACATGCTAACACGGACTACGCCCCCGAACTCACACCGTACGAGCGCAAGAAACAGTGCATCCTCTGCGGTGTTGTGGTATGTACAGGACCATCAAGTAACCCTCCTGACTTATTGATACCCAGACATGTCCTTCAGTTACATGGACTATCTTTAATCTAAGGATTGATTTAGTCATCTGGCACATGTGGCCTAAATCAGATTTTCCTGATCAGAACAGATCACATGGAATCAATTTGGAATTGGACCACTTCCATATCAATTCCAGATAAAAGTCTGGTTTTTACAGTTTGAATTTGATTTCTCAGTAAGACGTCATTCTGAAGACACTTTTACACACACACACATACACACACACACACACACACACACACACACACACACACACACACCTTCATACAGATGTAACAGCCATCACACCAAAAAAAAGCCATAATTCAATATTTGACTCCAGTTCTCATTTTTGCTATTGTCTAATCATAAGATGTGTTACTGTCCATGTGGATCGGTTCAGGGCCGTGAGCTCACACTTGGATTTGATATCAGCCACATGTAAAGCTTATCGCGTTGCCAGACTTTCATGTTTACCATTGTGGGATGAGATGCTAAATGTTGTCATTGCTTTTGAATGGACTGTAACCATACATTGAATTCTCTTTCTCTGCCTTGAACTAATATTTTATAATGGACGTGGTTCACGTGGATGTGAGGAAAAGTTGCTAGAAATGCGGAAAGGAACAACTCCTTACAGTAATATCTGCATAAAGATGCAGTCAGTGGATCTTTTTGAAAGATGGCACATTTAAATGAGGATTGCATTGGTTACACATGCATTGATTCATGATAGGGAATGACTTTTGTTTTTCAAGTGTCGTACAGTAAATCCACAAGCAAACGCATTCATGTTAGATGGACCCGCTATGAGAACGAGGGTGGGACAGCTTGAGTCTTCAAATGGACATCAGATAAAAGAAGAGGTTGAGGTGAAAAAGGGAATCTTGTTAAAATTTTAGATGACACCAGAGATCATGGATTGGTCAGTAGCAAGCGCTTAATTTAATGGCATTAAACACACACCATTTTGAATGGATTCTTTACAGATATGGGAAAACAAAATATCTCCTTGCACACCTGCCTTATTTCTCAAACTTGAATTTGCTGTCTCCTCTGCGTATGTCCTCTTCAGATGATTCTTGTTGGTAAATAATTAAAACTTCAGAAAACTTTTTGATAGTTTCTTGGGCTAAACCCTTCTTAATCAGACTCGAATCAAGACAATTCAATAAAATGCATCCATAAAGGTTACCTTTCTGTTTTGTCACTACACATAATGTTAGAAATGTCTTGAAACGCATTTCCTCTCCTCATCTTTACTTTAACCCGAGCCTCAGCAGAGGCGAGTTGTGTCCTTTGAAAAGCCCTTTTGGGGTATTGTTTTTCCAGTGTCCCAGGGGTCTCCTTTGACCTTTTTTCTGCTGCTGTCTTCAATGTGTGTGCAGCAGCAACCTCTGACCACTGTGTTTGTGTTTGTAGATCACCTCAGAGGTGCACCTGTTCAGCCACACCAAGGCCAAGAGGCACCAACAGGCTGTGCGGGACAGCAGCAGCATCCAGGGACGGGAGCTGTCTGATGAGGAAGTGGTGTGTATAAAACACACCCACCATGCCAGAAGCAAACATCCACTCATCCTGTCAATGAATACTCCTATTGCTGCCTGTGTCATGTAAAAAACACAAAAGAGACAGACACCATGTTAGTTTTCTTATGATGTGGTCATCAGTACTGTTTATGCATCCCCTTATATCCTGCCGCAGTCGTTTCTGGCTTTGTGAGATCACAAATGAGCCTTGAAATGTACACAGTTAGGGTTCAGCGCCTCAGCGGAGGGGTGACATCACCCCCTTGTCTCCGGGCTGTTTTTGTCCATGGGAAGGCAGCTCGTTAATGCAAGGTAACCTCTCTGTCTGCAATATGAGATTGGCTTTTCAGCAGTGCTCATCGTGAGGCTTACAACTGTTGGTGCTATACGCAGCACCTTTGGCCCCAGCAGCTCCTTCATTCAAAGCTTTTTTCAGAGGGGAATAATTGATTCTCCTTTGCTTCCTCTAAATCATTTTCTTTCCAAATGCAGGTGTTTTTTTTTTAATGTTAATCTGTTTGACATGATCCAAATAGTCCAAGAAATGGAGAGAAGCACTTCACCATTTTAGCCCTGTAAACATTCACTCCTTATGCATTGATGACATTGTATTAATGACATTTTATTCATTTTCTACATTTCATATTGTCATTTTTTGGATACTGATCAGGTCAAGTTTATGTTGCTGCACATCTGTCAAAATATAAAAAACATTTTCAATGCTTGTTCTTATTGGATTGGGCTCCTAACCACTGTAGTGTCTCTTGTACATAATGTTTAGATGCTCACACCTTCTTTTTTTGACTCTGAAAAATAACCGAGGTGTCTAGCAGGTATACATATGGAGACTTTGTTTAGATAGACTTATGTGGCCCCTTATTATTTATGACAAAGCTCATTTTGATGTCCACTATTTAATTCAAACCACTGCCAACTATTTTCCAGACTGTGGCTCCATAACTCTTCCTGCAGTGAAAGATTTTTAATTAAAATGAAGATGGTTGGTTCAACTGTGCAGAGGTCAAACTGTAGTTTTTCAGCTGAAGTGGGTGGGGAATGCCATACGCCTTCATATATCTGAAACCACATTTTGTCTCATTCTGAAAGACTTGCGTATTAAATTGAAAATACAATGATTATCAACAGGGTATGATCGATGTGTGGGGGGTAGCTTAAGATTGCAGTCCTTCTCTTTGCTCACCATCTGTCTTAGTTTAATATAATACTGGTAATATACAGGACACATGGCCTCTGACTTGATTTACTGATCACCTTTGGACATGGCAGCTCAAAAAATTGGTGGTTTCTCTTGACTGGAATCTTCTTAGCAACCGCTGCCAGCAGACTGTTCGCCGGGCTACAGAGGGTATAGGAGCTGATGTCCCAAAGGCACAGAGTAGTGCTAGAGGTCACGTAGTCAAAGCTGCACTGATGGTCACAAATTGAGAACCTTGATGAAATATCCAGGCTGCCAGCTGAAGCAATCCTCTCCCTCCGCACACTGTTAGAGATCTAAGAACTTTCCTGGTTCTGGCTGTCGGGACATCCAATGAATAGTCGTCTGGGTTTCTTTGTGTGTGCGTGTGTGTGTGTTCCCCTCATAAAATGTTACAAAGAAGGCACATTTTAAAACAAAAAAATGTCATGCTAACTTCAGTGCTGATGGCACCTATATACAGTGTAATATATATTGACCAGTGACCAACAAAAAAAGTGTTTTTTGTTGGTCAGAAGCTTCTATCAAGTTGGAAACTGCTGAGGCTTATGTTTGTGACAAGAGGCAGTGGATGAACATATCTCATGCAGTCTTTGTGTTTATTTTGGTCAACTTTTATCAGTTCTATTTTGTTGTCATAGAAAGGAAGACATGTTGGTATAAGGTCATATGACTTGCGTTTAGGGTCTTGTGTGATGGCAATGCAGGTTTGCCAGCATCTTTACTGCTTCATGACAATGAAGCACCTGGTGACAGACGGGCATCTGTCACCAGGTGGGATTGTCTCCAACAGTCAGTCAACACAGCCTCTTTTCAGACTGTCCCCCTAGCAACAGGAAATGGGTTGTAATCATTATATATTTATTTGCTAAGGGACCATTGTCTGTGTGTCAGCTTTATATTTGACAGTTTAATATTTCAGATACCCTTTTATATTACCAGTGTCATTTTTGCAAAGATGTTTTGGATGTGTTACTGAAACGATTCCATTAAGTGAGTGGCCGGTGCGTTGGATAGCCTCTCAGACAAATTACTGAACAGCTGCCTCCCAGGAGAGGGACAGCTATGGTCATGAGTCATAACAGACCTGTGGTCTCAGGGAGTGGAGGGCAGAGGTGTGTGCATACAAATACAGACACACACATCCCTGTGAGGAAACCACTCCTTCGTCTGTGGCGCTCCTTTCCTTTCCAAAGTTAACATTTTTCACTTTAATATTCTTTGCAATTTTAGGTTCCTATTATTAGAGATTAAAGATCCCTTTGTTATCCCTTTATGTTAAAACAACTTAGCCTCTGTTAAAGTTCCTGAAAATTTTGCTGGAATTCTTACTAATTGATTTCTGCTTACACAACAAGAATCTTACATTTTAGTGTTGAACATTCTTGCATACTGGCTTTAACACAAAAACCTCAGCTAATTAGCATCATTATAACCATAGAAGCGTGGAATAATAGATGATCAAAGAGCCACACCTGTCATCCCATTTTTAAACTGCAGATCCTGATTTGACACATATACATCTGTGACTTCTCCCCCTGGTGTTCCATCTGCTTAAGCCAGAACAATAAATGCAGAAAGTACATAATGTGAAGTAACCCCAACAGTTCTCATTTCACTTGTGTAATTAAGTGGCTTTCAGGACCTCCAGTGGTCAAGACAGCCTTGGATTCATTCGGTAGTTTTATGGCACTAATTTACTCTTTAGCCCTGTTGAGGACACCTGTCTTTCCAATGACCGCTATTCAGGCAGCAGGTGCACCGATTGGACTTATGGCCAAAGGGTACGACAACCCACACACAGGTTAGCTCTGCTGCTGAATGGAAAACCTTTATCTGTGGGGCCATCCTATCCTCTGGGGTGCTGGATGACAACATAATTGGGTAATTGGTTTCTTGCACATGCATCATGTTCAAATTGGGTTACTTTCCCTTGTCTCCTGATGGAAATATCGGACTCATCTGACAGGGCCAGACAGAAGCAACACCTCCAGCCCTTCAGCATGTCTGTGGGTGGGTGTCTTCAAAAGACTGTAAAGTATTTGAGCACCACTGTGTCTCATTTGAGACACAGTGGTGCTGTTGAGGTGTAGTTTTATACATTATACAATAAGTACAGTGTCACGTTTGAGGTGTACAGTATAACCTTCACATACAGATATTTAACAAGGATTATATTCCCTGTCCTATTTCAATGTATTTCTGACTTAAAGTGTGGGATTGTTAGTTGGCACATTTTAATAAATAATGGTGTGCAAATACACAGGTGTATCAGTAAAGTCTGTATTTGTCTTCAGAGTAGATGCCATCTAGAACTGTCAGATAAGGACAGCAGAGTAAAGTATTATTATATATAAATGTACTGGAATAGATGCAGAGTCATAGAAATTGTAATATTCCAGTAAAGGACAAGTACCTTTAAAGTTAAATACAGTATTTTTGTCAAATGTTCTGTCCTCCATTGATTTCTGCACTTGTTTTGGCACCACAGGCAATAGTTATTTTAGAAGCTTGATGTAAGTGATAGCACACGGTTACCAATAGTGGCTTTCATTTATTGGTTTTATCTCCTCCAGGAGTATCTCTCCTTGAAGAAATACGTTGTGGATATTATAACGGACAATTCTGTGCTCTCCGAGAGCACGAAGAACGTGGAAGAGAGACAGAAAGCACGGAAGAAGGCGAAGAAGCTCCGCGCCAGGATGAACTCCAGGTAACACTTCTCTATTTTGTCGCTGTCAGCCTGCCTTTGTCTTCCTCTCTGTTTTCCTCTCTCCATCCTCTCACAAGCAGAGGACACACCTGTACCAGGACTTTTTTTTTTATGACCGACAATGAGCAGACGTTATGTGCATCCCAGCTGTCTGCAAGGTAACACTGATGAGCTTCATTTATAACCACTCCCTGTGATTGGCCAGCGAAACTGCAAATCAATATCTGGGCCCCAGCTTTCACCTGTAAAGAGCTTTCATCCAAATTGCCGATGTGGTACTGCCAAATCTGGAGTCTTCACTTGTGTACAGGATGTATGTTAAAGTATGTAAGAGCCATGCTTATTTTTCCTCTTCTGGGGTATTGATTTTTAAATGACGTATCAAAGAAAATCAATAGTAATCAACAAATTGGAAGCAGAGCTGCTGTGTGTTAGAACCTAGACCTGAGTTTAATCAATTTAACTGACTGCCTACGGGAGGGGAGTGGAAAAAACACATGATGCTGATAATACGTTCAGTAGCATGTTATGGATGCAGAAAAGACTTGATCTACAACTAGCTGGGTGACATTAATATCTGAGATGTGCACTCGCTAGTTCTGGTTCCTACGCAATATATCCTCTGTAAAGAAAGATACAGCCTCTCATTGCCTTGAGAAGTCATAATCACTTTAACGATAAAACGTGTTTAGTAAAAAAAGTGTAAGAGACAACATACAGCGTATTGAAATGAACAGTTTTCTCATTAAGCATTGTAAAGAAAATGTCCAATACTGATATGTGTTTTTATGATTCAAATTATTTTTCTTTTACCACAGGAATCATTTTGACGCTGAATTTAAAACCAATTGACCTGATGGTGAATTTAAAAACTTGGAAAAACATATGACAGAATTTTCTGCACCATAAGGCACACTGGACTATAAGGCGCACCTTCAATGAATGGCCTATTTTAAAACCTTTTCACATATAAGGCACACTGGATTATAAGGCAAAACTTCAGAATGGGTCGTCCTGGAATGGAAGGGTCCGTCTTTTTGTGAACACGGGTAACTGTCCTCAGCCCTGAATTGCCCCAAGTGGTGTTTACATCGGTGTAGGAGAGGCATTGTAAAGCCGCTTTGGCCCCTCATGTTGAAAAGGGGAGCGTCAGTGGTGTCCATTTACAACACAATGTGTTGACAAAAGTTGATAAGTAACTTTCTGCATTCCATGTTGTATAGACTACACTGTTTAGTGACTCCCAGTGAAAAACCTCCAACATTCCCCAAAGAAGAACTTTGTGGGATGGGGGCACGTTATCTGTTTTTTTTTAACAGACACTTTCAGACAATTTAAGTTTTTTAAGCATGTCTTTGTCAGTTGTCAAGAATGAGTTTAAAATATTTAGACAGAGGGACGGATCAAAAGTAGATAAGTGTTTTTTTATGCTCATTTTCTGATCGTTGTTCTGCCCCTGCCTTTGAGAAATGATGCAGAGAAAATAATTTCAGTTGATAAGAATATAATCATAACCATAAAATATTTTGCAAATAAAATATTTATAAAATTAAATTTCTGACATAAGCACATGTACAAGATTAAATGTACAAGATTCCATTTTGATTGTGATATAAAATCACGAACAAGAACCCATAATACCAAATAAATAGAGCATTTCATACATTAAATCTTCCCTGCAACAGTTTGCAGTCCGGTGATCACAGGTAGACATGGTGATCCCAGTACAGCCCCCAACTTCTTACCATGACTTCTAACAGTCATTCAAAAGAAGCTGAGCTCTCCACTCCAAAGCGCTCCCGCCCTGCCGTTGTGCTTTTACACTGGACGCTGCTGTTTTTCTCTCTGTGAGGCTCAGCGGCACCGAGAACGTGACAGCATGATCTGTCTCTGTTCACCGTCACTCCTGCGCCAGCCCCACTGAGACTAGCACTCAAAGAGAGCAGTCTGTCAGAGGTCATAAATAACAGAGTCCCAGTGAGCACAAAGGTGAGCTGCTTCACCACCGGGTGAAAATGAACCATTTTATTGGAACACCCGACGGTGTCTGTAAAATGTGAGTGCTTCTCACAGGACTTTTCACCAGGCCGACATTTAGCCCTGTTGTGTCATAATGCGCTGCACATGCAGTATATTTTATCCTGTGTGTTTTTTGTGGCTCACCTAACCTTCTCCAGTCATAACTGTTTTGGGAAGGAAAACATGCTGTTAAATTTTAATGTAAGTAGCCTGTCAGTTAGTGTCAGGATGAGTTCTGACCTTGCCTGTGGCTGAGTCTTTGAGGTTCACTCAGCATGCAACAGAGTGGGCAGTGTGTTGTGACGTGTGTGGCTGCTCAGATGATGGTGTGTATACAAAGACATGCCTGTTTGCTAGAACACAGTACATATGTAGTGGTTAGCACGCCTTGAATTATTTTACCCAGTGTGCTGGTTTATGATATGTGGAAATTGGCTAAATCGTTGAATAGCAACGCTGAATGGCTTCGTCGTGAATTGATTTATTGATTTATATTTTTCGGGTGTCTTCATGTACTGCGCCTCATTACTGCCCCTCAGCTGATACCGTTCTTTTGTTTTCTGTGTGTATGTTGTGATTAATTTGGTCCTGTGTTAAAACGGTCTGTGTGTCCATCAATACAGATCATAAATATAATTTTTGTCATTAACGCACCAATACTACTTGATTTCTGAATGATAGAGTATCTGTCCTAGAGCAATGTCCGTCAATGTCCTAGTCTAGCTCTAAAGTGAGTTCTCGGTTGCTGTTAGATGAATGTCCTTGAAAACAAGAGATTGTTGGGAAAAATGTTTGGCTTTGGTTGGCCCGTGCCCACCCTACCGGGACTAATCCACCTGTCTTATTCCAGGAAGTGTTTGATCCTATCAGTGTACAGATGGGTAACCGGAAGGCACTCTATCTGTCTCCAATCAATAGTTACTTATCTTGTCTGGGAATGCCTGATTGACAGACAGAGTGAATTCCCCACCCTGACACACACACACACACACACACACACACACACACACACACACACACACACACACACAAACAGTCACATTAACAATCTGTGTTTCTCAGTCTTGGGAGGGTCTCTGTTGTAGCAATGCTGCCGGTCCTGTAACAACCATGTTTTTTAGGAGGTCACACATGTAGCGATGGTTGTGTTCCATTTCACTGAAATTGAGTGAAAAGCAGAACTTCTTGTTTAAAACAGAAGATTGAATTTAAGTTATTAAGTCTTCATGATAATAGCTGATGGCAGAAGGACTATTGTCTCTAGAGAGAAGGTGTGTGATGATCTATAATATAAGTTACTTGGTGGCTCTCTGATGGATTAAATCACGTGTGTCAAACTTAAGGCCCGGGGGCCAAATGTGGCCCGCGACATCATTTTATGCGGCCCACTGCGAGAGCATAAAAGGTCAGAGTGTCTAAAAGTAAATGGGAAAAAAGTGTGCTTTGACCAAAACTGCATTTCTCACAATGCAGTAATGAAGCCCATTTTAACTCTGACAAAACCGTTTTGAACAAAGTCATTGTCCTGACTTGTGTTTGATGTTATTTTTCTTTATTCATTGGATAGTTTGATCCTTGATTGATGGAGTTATGTGGGTTTCATGACTTGACAAATTAAAAGGATTTATGTTATAACAGAGCAACAAGAAAACATTTTTTCTGTGTAACTGTAATGTTTGTACAGTAGGTGTACAAATCTGTGGTGAGACCGGCGATGTTGTTTGGTCTAGAGACAGTGTTACTGAGGAAAAGACGGGAGACAGAGCTGGAGGTAGCAGAGATGAAGATGCTGAGGTTCTCTCTGGGAGTGACCAGGAAGGATAGGATCAGGAATGAGTACATCAGAGGGACAGCACATGTTAGAGGTTTTGGAGATAAAGTCAGAGAGGCCAGACTGAGATGGTTTGGACATGTCCAGAGGAGAGATAGTGAATATATTGGTAGAAGGATGCTGAGTTTTGAACTGCCAGACAGGAGGCCTAGAGGAAGACCAAAGAGGAGGTTTATGGATGTAGTGAAAGAGGACATGAAGGTAGTTGGTGTGAGAGAAGAAGATGCTGAAGACAGGGTTAGATGGAGGCAACTGATTTGCTGTGGCGACCCCTGAAGGGAAAAGCCGAAAGGAAAAGAAGAAGTACTGTAATGTTTGTAACTTAAATAGCTCTGAATTTATTACTTATTCATCATTAAGGAGTAGATACATTTATGTTACATTGAGTTGCATTTAATTACATTTATTAGTTACAACTGGGCCTTTGAGGACAGCCGTTATGCTGATGTGGCCCTTGGTGAAAATGAGTTTGACACCCCTGGACTAGATAAACAAACTTGTGTTGAACTTTTCCCTCTTTTTTCACACTTTAATCTCTTGTGTTCTTAACTGAGTATTCAAACACTTTTCCTTCTGTCTGCAGGGCAAAGGAATATGAGAGCTCAATAGAAATAAAACCTCTGGTCCATGACTCTCCATATAAGGCCAAGTAAGTGTTTCTCTTTATTTCTTTGATATATATTTATCACAATATTAAGTTTATAATTTTTAGTTTTCTAATTGCTAGTTGGCTCTAGGACTGCTATTAATGTATTATCATCTATCAAGTAATCATTTGGCTTACAAACCAGAAAAACATCCTTTTAAAAAGGAAAAGTAATGATCGTTGTCTGTGTAGGTTCTCAGTTATCCAGGTCATGGTTATCCAAAGCTGTTTAAATCAATCCACTGGACTTTAAGAAAGTTTCTTGAAAATGTTTTGCCTCTCATCCAAGAGGCTTCTTCAGTTCTGAAGGTGGCTGGTCTTGTCCCAGCTTTTTTATGTTGGTTAGAGAAGTTTGGTTGAGGTGTCCTGCAAGTACGAATGAAGAGCTGGTGTTAGTGAATCTGAACTAAAGGTGCTCTTGTGTGTTCAGGTTGCAGCGCCTGGTGAAGGACCTGTTGAAGCAGCAGAGCCAGGACAAAGTGTCTGGTCTAGACAGAACTCTGGGAGAACTGTCTCGCATCTTAGAGAAACAGGTATGGATCTCGTTCGTTGTGTGTATTTTATAGCATCAGATCTAGACAAAAGAGCGAGACAGCGGGCCGGTATGAATAACAACAGCTACAGTTCTGGAAATACTGCAAATGATAATGTCAGTAGAAAAGCAACACAATTAAGAACAATGACAATAATGATTGATAATGGTGGCACTGAGGATCAGCCCTGACTACTGCATAAGATCCGCCATGATTCTTGGGAACCTGAAAGATGAGAAAGCACAAACAAACCGCAGTCTCAGTCGAGCTTCTAACATGCCTTCATGGGGCTTGAATAAGGAGGGGGAAAGGGGAGGAGGGAAACTCAGTGCATCTAATGAATTCCCCCAGCGGCCTTTGCCTAAAGCAGCATAATGAGGAATAACAAAGACTCAACCTCAACTGTTATCAAAAAGAAAAGTTTAAGCCCACTTTATTCTTTAGTGTTGATGTCTTTTGTAAGGGTTTGACTGTTTAAACATTTAGGCTCTTCTCTCCCGTGCATTATGTCTTGGTCTGCAGGGAATGTCATGATTTGTAGGTTAGTCTGTGCTGTCTCCAGCACAACACAGGTCATGCCAGCCCTTTGGCATATCTCTGCAGCGATGACTTGACTTTGGCTGCGTCTCTTTGTGTCTCACCCTCCCAATGTAGAGTATCACTTACTCCCAACCAGCTTGCCTTTGGTTATTGGCTAATGAGGACCAGATTAACTGTTTTCATTGTGCACATGGTACCAATAGAGGAGCTTCCCAGCACCAGAGTACGCATTGTTATATGTCTATGTGGCTTGCTCGACTCAGATGTCACTGGTTTAGACAATGGTAAATCGGATTTCCAGATGAAATGCCAGCGATGCACAAGCTTTACTGAACAAAGGCAAGAGAACGTGCATTTTTTCATACATTTTTTTTCAGATTTAGTTAGATATTATGGCAGAGATTTATAGCTATGGGTGATTAAAAACATCTGTCCCAGAGGTTTAGTTGTATGACTTTTTATTTTTTTACAGTAAAACTCACATCAATTTAAGAGCAAGAGGAGGAATTAAAACACCTGCCACAATGTTTATGATGAGGAGAATATACAGCCCACTTCCTGTAATGAGGCATAAATTTCCTGCCCAGTTCCTGCCCAGTTTGAGCCATCATAACATCCCATTGTACATGCCTTTGGGCGTGAAGATAGAGAGATTATTGTGTCCCATCAGTGACGAAGGGGACGGCTGGAAAGGCTATTATTGAATTTCCCCAGAGAGGCAAAGAAAAAGGTGGCTGAGGTGGGTGGCAGAGTGCCCCGTAAGGAGAGAGGAGGAGACCAGTGTGATGCGAGTAGCTCACAAGCTGTCACTACATGAGGGCTCCTCCCCTCAGCGCCTCATAGTCCCAGTGGGAGGTCAGAGGTCAGTGGGCCACAAGAGATGTGCTCCATTCAACAGTGATGTTGCTCACAAAGAAGGCAGATTGAGACTCTGTCTGGGCGCTCTTTGTCTTTACCTCAGCTTTAAAGCACATTTTTAAACTGTTAGGTGAAGTTCTGATTCACCAGCTTCTTAAAAAACTTCCACTGAAAGCTGAGTGGAACAATATGATTGGCTAAGAAGGCAGCCTGGGGAGCACTTCCCTGTCTAATCCCTGGGACAAAATCAAATAAACATAGTCTCCGTCAGCATGGCTGTTTTACCCCTGAGTCACATCAAGTCGGGACCGTTTAGATTGTTTGACCTAACAAGCATCTCTTATGTCATTGACTCACCTAGAAATTTGTTTTTCTCCCTCGTATCTGATTCAGTCTCCACTTTCTCTGCTAATTCCTTAGACAACACCTGACACTCCCCCTCCTACACTGATGTTTGGGTCCCCCCCCCACATCCTCCCTTGCTTTCTAAGCTACTTCTAGTCTGTGACCCCAGCGTGGTTCTCCCTCTGTGGCCTCTAATGGTTTATTATGAGTCCAACCTGATTTTTTTTTTTCTTTTCACTATTGGTGATTGAGATTAGCAGGTTCCCTTATATTTTCCCACATTTGCCTTTCTTTGCATGCTTGCCTTTTTAATATGAAGCATTTATATTTATAAATTGCCCAAAGTTACTGCCTGTCAAGAAAAAGCAACATGTCTACCGTGTAAGGAACTGTCAGCGGTGCTCTGAGAACCACAGACCAGCTGTCAGAGCCTTGTGGAGCCGACTCGTGGGAGCTGTATCGAGGGACACGAGGAAGGTGAAGGGCAGAGTGGCAGGATAATAAAGTTTCTGGCTCGGGCCTCCAGCAGACTGACAGAGAGAGCCCAGATCAACAGTACCTTTTCCAGGAGGGGCAAAAGTGTGCAGTACACTCTTCATTTTAGAATTTTTCCATTGTGGCAAGCAATATATTCTTCAGACACTGCAGAATTTTTGTATTTTGTTAGAATTTACTTCCTGGTTGGCATTATTAGAAAAAAATGATGCTATCTCTTTTTGTAAGGAATGTGGTCAGAGTTAATGACGAGAATAACTGCAGCCATTTTCCTGATAAAAGTTGATTTAGAACATAATAAGTATGACAATATTCACTCACAACATGTGTAAGAAACTGACTGTGATATGAATTAAATGATCGACTATTTTATTTATAAATAATGCCCTGAATATGATCTGATTCTTGAGGAAACATCTTGTAACATTTTTTATATTTTATATCAATCTTGGAAGCTACCTTATGCTTGTTGACTAGGAAGGTGTTTTATACAAAAAACTAAGTTAAACATTATTAAACAACATCTTTGAACTTCATAGATATATCAATATGGTGATATTTCACTCTTTCATTCAAAAATGTTGTTTATTCCAGCTTCATTTTTGTTTCCCCACCATGAGACCAACAGGGAGTGAAATAGCTGGAGGTTTCGTTGTGTGTTAGTCTCTGTGGTTTCTGTGGCACACTTGATTTTTTCACAAGCCGACCTTTTGATTAATCCTAGCCTGTCTTAGAATAACCGCAGTTTGTAGAGTTGTCCCTACTCCATTATGTCTTCTAAACATCTAAGTTTGTATCATACATTAAATTGTTTACCCAGGGATTCTTGTTGTGGTTTCCAGTTTACTCAGCTCACAGAGCTTTGTTTACCATTCTGTAGGTTTTCTGTTCATCTGTATAATGATGGAATTCATTTGAGGAGAGGGTGGTTTCCATTACTTGTGAGTGTAATTGTGAGGTTTTAGTTGTGAAGAAGGAAATTAGTAACTGGAGGGTTCAGGTTAAAGTTGGGGACAGTCTGTAATGAACTCTGCCAGTTGTTGTCCATCTGTTGGTGGGGCAGGAAGAGGCTGTGCCCTCCTCTGCTTTAATTAAAGTGTCTGGTGGGTGGAGACTCCGAAGTGCAATCTGGCCGGTCTGCCGGCCTGCAGACAGTGTCCCAGGAACTACCAGCTGCTTGAGACATCCCATCAGCTGGGCTAACAATGGTCACCCTGGAAAATAATTGGATAAGATTCCCCCTGCTGTATTATTCAGGAGCCATCCTTCTCACTCAGCTCTTAGTTTTGGCTTGTTTTTTGTCTGTTTGGGGAAAATTAGATGCTCATCCTGTCTGTGTGTTTTATCCCCCACCATGAAGAGAGGAGGGGGATGTGGGAAAACGTTTCATCAGTAGGTTTTTCTTTTAATTTGTTTCCAAAGCTTTGGTTAAAAACTATTTACTGTATTACTTTTTCACAAACCCTTCAGTAGTACCTTGAGATACGAGTTTAATTTGTTCTTTGACTGAGCTCATCAGTCAAACTGCTCATAACTCATAATGTTTTCCCATTTAAATTTACTGAAATGATTTTAATCCGTTCCAGACTTGTGCAAAAGCCCCAAACACCTCTAAGTTATGGAAAAAAACACACATTTTTATCAACCAATAGACATACGTACTCTTTCTGTGCATAATCAATTATATGTAAGTTATATAAACAATGATGGAAAAAAATAAAAAAGTCAAGAGCTACGTCTTTACTTTGCGTACAACAAGTGGGGAAAAACTTTATGCGGTCTCAGTTGATGTTCTATCCATCCTTCTAACTCCCGAACTCCTGGTCTCCCGAAGCATGACTCGTAACTCAGATTTTCACTCATATGTCAAACAAAAACGTGGACTGAGCGATGATGATTAAATAATACTGAAGTTGTGCTTTCTGCTATTTATGAACTTTTATATTTTGTCATTTCAGTCCACGGTTTTAATTTTGCTCATTCTAGCAACGGGCATTGTATTGGAAGAGGATTTCCAATGCATAAAACAGCTCAATATTTTTCCACTAAACTTTATGTACAATATTTTCCATGTACCTTTTTTATATATATATATTTTAATTTCAAGCATTTGTTAATGTCTTTAAGTGAGCTTGTAATTCCAAACTAATGAACTGTAGGAATCAGACAAGACTTTTACTTAATGATGCCACCAAATGCAAAGTTATGGAACATTGACGTTTTTGCTGTTCATTCTGACAAAGACATAAATTTCTCCCAAACGTCAAGACAATCTATCAAATAGCAATGGAGACAATTTATTTATGACATCAAATCTCACCTTCAAAGTGATAGCAAAAGTCAAGAATCAACATTTGGGGACCAGCATGAAATATCATAGTTGGGCTGATCAACCATCCCAACCACTCCGACCCAGTCCCTTAATTTCATAGAAAGTGTCTTTCTTCATCCAAACAAGAGGCTCTTGGGTTTTGTTTCTTGAGAGCGTCAAATATTTGAAATCAGGAAGCCTCAAGCCACAGGAAGGAAACTTATTTTATCTAACTTCACTTCAAACAAGTCTATTTCTTAGAAATAAATTTTTAGAAAATCCAGCCTGCTGCTTGAAATGAGTTGAAATGTTTATTGTTACATTTGAATGCAGTGTTTTCACTGGCATCTACACTGACTGTAATCACATACAAGGTTAATGTCACCCTTTGTTGCAAGGATTGAGGAGGGTGGACCCTCACTAGATCCTGCTTCAACATTCATGACCGTGAAGAAAATCATTCAAACCCCAGCTGTTCACACAGGATGAACCTTTGCATACAATTGCATATTAAGTTTGTGTCCTTGTAGAAATATTCTAGTGCTGTCTTTATTCACTGTGGACCATTGCATGCATGGACCACCTGAAGGTAGTGTATCAGATAGTTTGAGCTTAATCCTCTTCCCTTGTATTGTTCTATCATCACACCAGATAAATCTGTCAGCAGGGCAGACAAGGCCTGGACTAGCCAAGAAACTCTTGTCTGCTTCTCACAGCAGACAGCCAGGACTGGGCAGATCCCAGTTACCCCCTTTAATACCATTTGATAAAGCTTCTATGAAAGAGCTGCCTTTTCTCATTTAGCCTCAGAGCTTTTAGGTAGGTGTGTTGATGGGAGAGTTAAGAGAAGGGTTAAGTCAAGCTCATTGACTTAGACCCAATTGATTAGGTATGGAAACTGCTGGTAACTTACAGAGAGGAAGCTGTAATGAGGTATTTTTAGAACATTGTTTAGTCCCTTGGCGTCTTTGAGACGTAACTCATTATGTTGATGGCCAAAGGGTCTTTGGTCTTTTTGTTAATGTTTTTGTCGTAACCCTAAATAATTGCTCAATGCCTCTTATGTGCGTCTACCCCTGGAATCAAGTAGCAGTTACCTCAGCATAGGGCATGAATGACAGATGAAGAGCTTATCTGTAATTTGGTAAAGCACTTCTCTCTCCATGTGTTCAGGCTTGTTGGCAACTTACCATCTATACAACAAAAGCTTTGTGAAGGGGCTGGATTTTAGTGCTGTCACAGCACTGAGGAGCCAGTAACCTCATTAGGTGGAGGAGTGACCTGCAGTGTAACACAGCCTTTTGCAGTTGTATGAAGGAGGCCCTCCATCAGCAGCTCCCTTCCAGCTCCCTTCCTCTCTGCCGACCCAGGCACAAACATGTCTGATAGTCAACGCTCGCTCCTGGCTTTGTACTTGTTGATTTATAAGACACTGTAGCAACAGCATCTGACCTGCTGCCAATTACTCTATCATCATAGGAGGGCAGGACCTAACTATTTACATGTGTTCATAAATCCTGTGTTGTATACTGTAGGTGAAGTGACATGGGATAAAAACGGAGTTTAACTTAATGACAGCAGCCAGTAGACTCAATTTTAAGAATGAAAATAGTTGGCATTCCTTTGCTCCCTTGTCATGTCCTGGTTACAGTGTACTGTTTACAATAGATACAGACATTAATGTATAGTCATTTAATCAGCATCCATGCCACTTACCCCTGAATTAATGATATTTTGCGTTTTTCATTGCACACTTGTTTGGAAATTTTCATTAAGATTGTCTCTGACTAGAGGAACAGGAAATCTGTGCCGAAATAAAACTCCAAAAACAGTGTCTGTTATAAGGTAGTAACCTTTAACCAGAAATGGGTCGTGCATAGATTCACTTTTGAGATTTGTGACTAGAAATGACTCGAGCCATTTGCTGTTTGTCAACAAGTTCCACATTCTGTCTTCATCAATGTAAAATGCTAGAAATAAGGCATTAGCCGATGGACCACCCTGCTGCTACCTGGAGCCTACAGAGCATTTCTCCTCTCTGAAACGTGACTGCCGTAGGGGCGGAGTCAGGTTGTGCACTTTTGAGATTAAACAGGAATACTTTTGGGATCACTTTGTTTCAGATTTCAATCCCTCTCCCCACTAGTAGCAGGAGACATTCCCTCTGTGTTGGGAGGCTTGTAATCCCCCATCCAGCCCTTGTCTGACTGTACCTCTGTCTCCCTCTCTGACCCTACCTCAACAGAACAATGCAGACCAAGTGGCCTTCCAATTGGGCGGCGGCCTGTCGGCTCTGGAACAAATTTTGCAGGTCGTCACCGGTGTTTCCACACCCACTGCTGTTCCTCGTATTCCTTCCAAGTGAGTACTGTCACCAAATCCAGCTTATTTTGATTTAAACATAATTAATGCATTGAAATACATGTGGACGGTGTGCTCAGTTACTTTACTGGTTCATCACATAACTCAAGATGGTTTGAATGCCGGTCGGTTTCTAATTATGATTTAATCACGTTTCTGTTTCTAGCCAGTAGGGCGAGCTGTCTCTTCTGCTTTTCACCAGGACAGTTTGATTTCTCCATAGCTGACCAGTAGAGTTGTTACTTTGATCAGTGATGACTTTGACCATAAGCAACAGGGAACTTTTTTGACTGGGTTTCACTCAAATTTTAGATTAATTGTTAGGACTGAAATAGGCTGAGAGTTATTTTTCTATTTCATTGACCCCACTAACAAAATACATTCTCTTTTTATTTTTCTTATAATAAATAGAAACAAGTAACATGTGGACTGATTTATTTGATTCATTCAGATGTGTTTAAATTGACTTTAAATATTTTACATGTTTCATTTCTTGATGATTGTGAGTATTGAAAATTTTGGAAGACGCAGAACCTGATTATTATTATTTATGAATTTATACTTTTTAAAATCATAGACATGCCTGTTTGTAAATGGGCTGGTGGTAAATGCTGGAAAGAGCATTGAGAAATATAATTTACAGATCTCATTTGTGCATCTCTGATTGTGTTTAGAGGATCCCTTTTGAGGAATCCAAACTGATGGCGGGACCTCAAGCAGCTGTTAGTCATTCTTCCCAATAATTTCTATTTCACTGCATCCTTTTTTTGGCCCTCCTGGCACACACTGTTTCTTTACATCCTATGTATGATTGTTTTGTGTGGGTGGATTGTATGGTTCAAATAATTTGCCTTCAGCTTTTTACTACTTTAAACTATAATTTTTGCATTGACCTTCTCAAATCCAGAAATGGGTGACGAAATGTTTTCCTGAGTAACAGCGCTGTCCACCCAGAGATGGAAAGCATTTCCATTTCCGTAATCAATTTATGTTCATTCTTTTCTCTCACAACACATAAAGCACATGTGTCCTATCTATCATTTAGAGGAGAGAGTATTTTTGAGTTGTGGGTCTGGCGTTTCCATGGCCTGCCAGTAGATAACCTCAGAGAAGCTGGTGAACTCACTAGTGGGACTCTGTAATGGACTCGAATGGCCTTGCACTCCCATTCATTAGCATTTACTGGTCTCTGAATCTCTGCTAATGGACAAATGCTTCTTATATTTATAAGGCTTTTAAAGGGCATTGCATGAATATTGATTTTTTTGTGCTCTTTCTTCCTCAATCATTGTGATCTGGGGGAATTTCAAATAGACTTCTGTATCAGAAGAAATGCTATTATCTTAAAATGGAGATTGTCTTCTACAAAATTATTGTTTGCAGAGTTTTCACATCTGTACGTGACTGTGTGTTAGCTTAAACAAACAATAGCTGCACAGCTTTGGAGACATGTTCTCGACATGCTCTGGTGAAGGAACAGGAGGGGTGAGTCACTAATAAGTTGAAAAGAACAGTCTTGAATTTATTTTTCTTTGGTAGATGATTAAAGAAGTTTGTCTGCACTGCAATTTTGTGTGAGTCAGAGATGAACAACACGCTGACACAATATGTCCAAGTCTTGTGGGGTATTTTTGCTCTGAATCAATCTTGTTCCTTGACTTACCTGTCAGGTATGACTGTGCAGCTGAACCCAGTAGTGCTGTGCTAAAGTAGACCTGAGAACTGAACCGGAGAAAAGTCTGTGAACAGCAGCTAAGCCTGTGATGAACATGTTAATCCAACCTTGTGGAGATGTTCAGCCTGACTGTATATATTGTTTTGTTCTGTGAATAGAAACAACTTGTTATGTAGCTTATGGAATATACCATATAAATAAAAAGTAGTCATTCAGGAGTGGCTTCTGTAGATGAAAAAGCATACATCTGAGTTAGCTGCCTCCTTGCTTATTCTGGTCTGTTATCACTCTGACCTTTAGGTGTTAACATGTTTGTCACTAGTTCATTCTAGATTTATCAGTAGATAAAAATTTTGTTTGGTGTTAAGACAGCAATATGTATGTTACTTATTAATTTTATAAAAAAGAAATTGAAATATTCATAAATAAAATTTGACATTTATGCATATGTTTTTTTGTAACATTTGCCAAGCACAGAATACAAAGGGCTTTCTGCATAAAATATAAAGGTGGAGTACTACAAAAAAAATAAATGAAGCACAAAATACATTTTTAAAAAAATATATATATTTTTTTTTAACCTGTATATACATCTACACTACTGTATAGTTTATGGCTTTATTGGAAAATAAACGGCTGGTGCATTGTAATTTTACTCAAGTCTCACCGACTCCTTTGTTTTTTTTACCTGTTTTCTGAGTCTCCTGAAGTGCAGGAGAGACCGGCTTTAACCCTGTGCTGGTGCTCAGTCAGGTCAGTATAGTCGGAGCTGATGATGAGATGCAACACAAGGACGCAGCCCGTCTGTCTACTTATCACTATCCGTCATCTGGATGGCTGTGCGGCCTAATGGGCTGCTGCGCAGACACTAGCCCCAGAGTGAGCTACATTATCTGTTTACAGCGATGCTGCCGTATTGATCACCTCCTGCCAGATAAGTAGAGTGATTTACAAAAAAAAAAAAAAAAACAGCTGCAGAGATGCTCCTGCCATATCTCTCCCCAGGGAGGCTGATTCCATATTGTTACCATTACATTAATGAGCTAATTCCACTACGAGGCTCCACTAATGTCCTGGTGTAACCCTGTGGTCACTGGAATGTTTAGATCAGGGTTTATGCAGCCGCTGTCGTTTGGTTGAGCAGGACGAGTTTCACAAAGTACAGCCACTTGTGAAGAGTCCTGCGGAAACTGATCTCACATCACCTTAATTTTATTGGTTAGTTTGATCCTTAGTTTATTTTTATTTGTTATTTACAATTATTTTTCCTCCCATTTTTCTACCTGATTTTTTCAAAAAATTAATCAATTCCCAATTAATTTGATTGCTCTTTTTGTCCACTAAACAGAAATGAAACTAAGCATTTGTATCTGTATTTGTTTCATTAAAATCTATGTACTCATGTTGCAGTCTTGCGCTTTTTGTTTTAAGGATTTAAAAACGAGGCCTTTTCTAAATTGATTTCAGAGAATTTTGTCGATTAACTATCAGTTGGTTGATAAAATGTTTTAGCTCCTATTCCAAAATACAAAAATAATCTTTATGAACTGACAGCTATTTGTATATTTTACTGTTCCCATTATAAATGATGCTTACCAGCTTCAGTAGCAGTACTGACTTGATCACTGTTGCGTAGTAAACCTAAATTAATGTTTGTGTAAAATAGTTTGGATCTGAGAATCTTTGTTAGTCTTTCTGCATTTTTCCTGTGTAAAATATATTTAGAATCTTGTTCAAACGCTCATATTTGTCCTTCTTGTTGTTGGTGTTTTTGGTTATCATACACTCTGGCAGTTTTTAACAGGTGATCACTAGAGAAGGACTCGGTGGACATTGCGTGTTAACCCAATTTGTATTTCCACCTCTGTCTCACATGACCTGGTGTATCCTGTGAAATCAGACCCGCTACCTGTGGTTTTATTTCAGGATGTTTTCCACCATTTGTGTGTGTGTGGGTGTGCATGATGGTGTGTGACGGCTCATCAGATTTCTCATACCTGGCCAGTGTGGCACGACAGACAGAGTAGATGTCTTGGAAGCACTCAGGGTATTGGAAAGATCAACAGCAGAATCAAATTAAATGTCATTTCGATAGCAGTGAATGAAGGGATTGTTTGACAGCACAAGGAAATGGACTCGCTCCTCGCCTTCTATTTTGGCTTAGGATTCTTTTTCTTCCCCTGAACACAAATTTACCCTGTTTAAGAGGCAGGGACAACCTGATCTGGAAGTCGGTCAGATTTCTGCAGCGTCGCTTCAGTCAGGCTTGACTACGCACATAGGAAACGCACTGAGAGGGCAAGAAACGTGAGACTCAGGTTGAGGAGCGCAGATCTCAGGGTTGATAACACACAGGCAGTGACAAAAAGCATAAAGAGCCTTTTACATGCTTGTTGTCCTGTTGTCACCTGATTGAGAGTCAACTATTCACTATTATAAAAAGACAAGCTGAGAGCTGGACAGACTCGCAACCATCCATCTAGAAACAGACCATCTGGGTGTTAAACGTAAGTTATATTGGAGAGTAAACCAATGAATGCAATGAAGTCTGGTTGCTCTTTGAGTCACATCATTGACGGGTGAATTTCTTCTTTGTTATCCTGCAGGTGAAATATAAATTTGAGTATTTATTGTACTTGATTGTGTATAAGCCTGCCGGCCACCCAGGCTTGGACCCAGGGGGGGCTGCAGGGAGGCGAGGAGTATCAGGTGTTCTCCAGCCCTCTAACTCTTGGCCTCATTTCTCTATGGATCTGAATAGCTTTGCAGGTAAAATGGTATTCTGCGGCCATTTGAGGTTAAGCCGTTTAGCGTAGGTGTGCAGATTACATCGCTCATTATGTGCATCTCTTTTTCTCCTCAATCCCTGTTTTTGGATGCATCTGATAAGTCTGCCATTTAAAAGTTGTGAAAGGAGTATACTGTAGTGTATTTTCAAAGCCCCGTTCTTAGAGTGATAATGCAGCAGATGGGTGGTGACGGGCAATAGCTGTGGTCATTTTGAGCACATGTGAAGTCCAGTCTTTCAGTGTAATGGGAACCTCACTAATAGTGGTGTAGGTGGTGGAATTTTTTCTTCATGGATAGACTGACACTCATTAGTTCCCACAAAGTGTTTGTGAAACATGAGATCGGGTTGGGCGGCTCTTTATCAAATTGTTCCTAAAATTTTTCGCCGTGACTGTCATTGAGTGGTATTGAGATTGTGAGATTCCCTGAGAGGGTGAACTATCAGGTGTCATGCTCATCAAGCTCAATTAGGTGGGAGGAAACCAAAGACAGATCACTGTGATGGTTCATTGTACAAGCTGATGTCAGGACATGGCTCAAACAAGCCTTTGACAGCCTCCTCATTTGTTCAAAGATGACCAGAGACAAGCCTGATTAGCTTTGTTGCAGTACAAAGCAGTTGCATGCTCCGTACATGAGCGGTGAAGTGAGTCGATGATGAGGGCCTGATCTGCCTCGATGAAAAAGAACAGATCTGATTAGAATATGTTTGTGAGGCTTAGAGGAAGAAAAAAGAAATCCATGCCTTGAAATAAAGTTTAAATAAATGCTGTATTGCTGGTTTGTAATGCTCCATTTTTTAAAAGCCATTCCTGGTTTAAAATCCTAAGTAATATATGAAATGATTCCAGTTACACCACTGTGGTTTGTTTATGTATGATATATTGATACTGTACTATATTAAATTGTAATGTTTGGGGATTTCCAAATGGAAGAAACAAAATAAGGAAAACTATTTTGCAGAGGCCAAGTAATTGGGAAAAAAAAAATTGTAACACAGTCTACAGTATATCTAAACATATACCTTAACTTTATGTGACAAGGGGAACAAAAATCGTTTCACTATATGCCAAACATGAACAAACTGCATTTAAGGAATTGAAAAAGGGTCAAAAGGTCTCCAATATAGACTGAAGTTGCTTCATGTTACTCCTAAATTGATAAATAGTCTCACAATTTCATTCTTAGTTTGCCAAAATTGGTGTTTATTCTAAATCTGCCTCGGGGAAACTGCCTGTATCCGATGACAGCAAAAAAAAAGATATGGGATTTTAGTTGTATTTGACTTGAAGCAGCTATGAAGAAAAGCTGACATTCAATTTCTAAGATGTACTGTTTAAAATTAACACACAAACAAATCTCATTTATCCCAGGTGTAACCTGAACTTCCATGGACTTTATCTTGTTGCTCTGAAACCGCTCCTTGACAGTAATGAAGTCAGTCCTACTCAGTCATATGATATGGTTATTATTTTTTCACCACTTCACTCAATAGGGATCTGATCTTAAATACCAGGATAGTGACTTAAGGCGCGTAAAACAGCTCCTGTCTTTGGAAGAATGTACATGACAACTACCGCAGCTTGAATTTCATAGGCTGCATGAAGCTTGTGAATGAAAGTATTTCAGTTGTCAATTTGGTATTTGCATAGAAGCCGATGTTTGTCCTGTGCACATCCTGACGCGGCTTGGCTTCACGCAGTATAGTTTGGTAGAGATCTCATGTTACCTCACCTCCTGCTCCACACAGACTGCACTTAACCATTACGACTGAACTTTTTCCTCTGTCCTTACACTTTAATAAAATTACATTCAATATAGCTGCCATATAGGACATAAACAATTTGCTAGCAGGCTCAGCGCTGTGATTGTTTTCAGGTGGACGGAAGTGGACTTTCATGTCAGATTTGGACACCATCCGATCAGTCAAAATGTAGCGCTTCTCGCATTAACACCACATTCCATCTCTGACGGCTTCGCTCTGCAATGTCAGTAACAGTGTGGCCAAATGACTGATGTGCCCACTAGCATAATGCAGAGCAAAGAATAGAGGAAGTTATTGACAGACTCGGGTCTGCCTCAGTCTAATCTATTTTCATTTACTGTGCCAGCGTGGTTTGAATGAAAACGCGCAGCAGATGTGAAGGTTTTGGTAGATATCAAAATGTTTACCAGTTGAAATAAACATGGCCTACTTTAGGTACCGGAGAAGCAGATTCCATTCTTCCAGTGAACAGATAGGACACGCCATTCCACCAATGGCTAAAATATACAGTTGTCAGAAAATATTAACTGATGAAACCGGGGGCGAGGGGGAGTAGCAGTCACAGCAGAACGATTGGTCAGTTATCTGAGGCATTAATCTTCACTGGGGCTTGTTTCAGAGCAGACATAATACAGAGGCATGCTGACTGGCTCGGCACTGGCCGCTGCCTGGCGGCTGTGAGGAACTGCTGAGAGGAATGGTTTTATCTGTTCAGCGGAAATACTGCAACATCTCAGCCAAAGATGGGGGTTTAGATTGTGCTCAGCTCCTGTGAAGGTGGCTGCAGAAAAGGGAGTCTCTGCATAAGTAGCTGATACGAGTGCTTTATTCCTAAGTCAGTTTCCTTACTCGTGCTGTCAGAGAGATATGCTTTTGACTTGTGAAGACAAACTGCACCCTTAAGGAACCACAAATATAGAAGAGTATGTTTGGTTTCCTGATGGCTGCAGATAGTCTTGTCATTGACCGGGGGCGAGTACGTCCATACAGATGTGTTGCAAGGGGAGTACAAGCCTCCCTTTATTTATTTTTTTTTTGAGACTTATGATTAATAATTGTTGTCGTTTTTCTGTTAGATCCCTCTGTGCTGCTGTAAATACCTACTACCTGGCATGTCTCTGCTGCCCAGTCAACAGCTCCTATGTGCTGTTGAGCAACAAGATCGTGTTCCTCATAGACCTGCTGCTGCATCAGCTTAAAGTAAGTCTCTGCATCCCATCACGGCTGATGCATGATTCTCGTCGGTTATCACCACTACTTTACAAATGGTCTTTTGTTTGCATGCGATTTGTTCCTCTCCCCTTGATGTGTTTTTTAAAGTGTGAATAAAGTCATTTTTTAGGAACGTATAGTGGTGGATTCATTTTGTAATTTGTCATCAAAATTTTTTTATGAATGATTCCTTTCGATTCAGTATTTGAACCTACAGCATCATTTCAGTACACTAAATGGTAAAGTTATGCAGAATCTACTTGAACACAACGAACACCGTATTTTTGGGGTAGTCACACAAACTACACCAGAAATACGGTGTATTTTCCGCACTATAAGGTGCAGTGGACTATAAGGCGCACCTTCAATGAATGGCCCTTTTTTAAAACCTTTTTCATATATAAGGTGCACTGGATTATTAAGCGCACTGTTGGTTTTTGAGAAAATTAAAGGCTTTTAGGTGCGCCTTATAGTGCGGAAAATGCTGTAAGCGTTTTACTAAGCATACTGTGTTTTGCTCTAGTAGAATACAGCGCTCTGACCACGGGTGACCCTACTTTTGGCTTGTCAGCTCCAGCCACATAAGACGAGGCAAGACCCAAGCTAGTGACTAACAGGCCTCTCTGCAGATACCTCCTGACTGGGGGGAATGTGAGAGCGCACACAGGCAGTCAGGCGGGCTGCATTGCGGTGACATGTCAGCCCATATCCTTCAGCACGCCGTAAGAAGGACTGTAAACATCAGCCTACTCAAAACGGTGGCGGCTCGGTGGGGCCGTCTGCACTCACAACACAGACAGGACAAGGCGCAGGAGTGGGGTTGTGCTGCGTGCATGAACTCTACAGGGGCTTCCGTCTCCAGTCCCGAGTTCCAATCCAAAGCAGTCATATTTCCTTAGGGCACACAGAGAGAGTTTAGATTGTATGCTTCAGTTTATATAAAACATCCCAGCAGCTGCTCTGCTGACTGACATATCCAGCAGCACTGCAGCAGACAAACTTCTGCATGTGTCCAGTGCAGATTCAGAATTATTCAAGCTCCTAAATACCATGCTGTGACAAGCTTCAATTTAAAACTCGAATACCAATTTCTGAAAATCTTTGTATTTTTATTTTATGTATATATTTACACTTTTTTGACTGAGAGTGTATTCTGTGCCCTGGTATGTGTGTTTGTGAGAAACAGACTAAAGCCTGGGGGGTTTCGCTGCCCTGTGAGCATGTACCCTCTTAATTAGATTTGTGGAGAATGTCAGTGGATTTACCTATGCTGTCAGCATTCACCCCAACCATTAGACCAAATGAGAAGGTTTTACCTCTGCGAGGTTCTCCACTAACAAGTAGCGCTATATTTTAAACACAGACGCGTGCTTGTAGATTCTGCAAAGTTAAAAATAATCTAATTTCTTACTGCAGCCGAAGGAGCTTTGTGTTTACACCGGTGTGTGATTGCGAGGTCAAAGACCTGCACTAATCAGCTGTTATATGTGTCTGTAGTAGTATTGCAAATGAAAAACTATAATGTGAAGTCGTTGTGAATGAATGTTATTTGCTAGTAAATGTGGCATTTAATATTCTGCATTAGATATATGACTATTAATTCACAATCTAAAGGCTGAATCAACATGTTCTTCCCTGTACACTAGATTACGCCTAAGCTATGCTTTCTGATTGCTAATGCAGCCTGTTAGCAAACGTATTTATTTATCAAACAATATTTGTTTATTAATTTACAGCGAGGTTAACTTCTTTACAAATTTTCTTTTCCTTTCTTACTTTCAGCTGTGTGTCCCAGACGAGGACAAATCTGTTTTTGGACGCAGCGTGAACAAACAAGTGTTTGAGGGTCTGACCACCGGCCTGCTGCAGACCGTTGCTACCATTCTGGGGTCTCTTTGGCCTCAAATCTCCACAGATGACAAGGTCAAGAGCTCTGCCGCAGAGTCCTTCAATACTCATGCACAAAACCTAATCAGGTATTTTGCCTCCCTGCTTCCCATCCTACATGGCAGTTCTTTCTCATCTCATGACCTTTTTACCTGCTTTAGTACATACCTCCTCCGCTCCTCTTCTCTGGGTTGAGACCCCTGATTTCCTCAACAGTGTATGTAAAGTAAAAACTGACAAAATGTTAGATCTCCTGGAAATGGTCCAACTGGTGTCTTGTTAGAATGGGAGTAGTGTGAGAATGAGTGTGTGTTTTGGCACTCATCCAATTTGTACTTCTTTTTTTTTTTTCATCCAGTGCGGCATTTCAAGTAAAATCAGTTTCTAGTGAGGGGTAGGGTGGGGTGGGGGGCGAGTGGGGGTGCTCAAAGTAGCATAAACAAAGAGCACTTCCAAAGCTTTGAAAGGCCCCCTTGAACCTGGTGTTGGAGCTAGCAGTGTAGGTCTGGGCTGTAGGAGTTGGGACTGTGTTGAAGAAATGTGGGCTGTGAGGAAATCCAGGCCCGGCCTGATGAAGCCATGTGGAAGAGTGCAGTCTTTCCACCGTCCCTCCCACCAGCCATGATTCATCTGGACAGAGCAGCTGCACAGGCCCACCGCTCTCATCCACTGACCGATTCGTAACCCTGGAGACATGGGAGGGCCTGAGAAAAATGGTGTCGTCAGACTCTAATCCCGAAGTACGAGCACAAGATTTACCCCGACTGCCTCGTATAATGTATACGCTGGTGAGGAATGACGAAAGATCAAAACATTTGTAGCTTTTGCCACACTCACATCATATAAAGATATGTTGTGTATTATGTTGCCCAGAGATGAGTATTTCTTTTTTCTCTTAGTACCAGTGTTTCTGCTTGGCTTTCAGTGATTTTAGTCCCCTGTTGTTACCTTAAATGTTACTTATTTCTACTAATAGGTGGCAAATTCAACCACCAGTGGGCTGTCAAACTAGCAGTCGGTGTGAGAAAAGATCCTTTCGACTTAAGTAAAACTGTGGAAGAAGATCAGGTCAAAACCATGGGACTCGGTTCAAGTGTCAGATGACTCGCAGTGGAGGTTGAAAACGGTCATAATCACTTGTTTTGTGATTATCTCAGTGACTGACAGTTTTAATTGCGAAAAATCACGAATGTGACGAGAAGAGAAACCATGGCTCCTCTTTGAGCACAGCGACCACAGGAATGTTTTGGTTGACAGCTGTAGACCTCTGTACGTTTCTTAAAGCTGTCTGTTCCTGAGCTCAGCCCAAAGGTTCAGGCCTACTGGAGCTGTGAGGAGACCGCCCCAGGTCAGCAGACTGTTAAGGGCCCAGAGCTGGGCTGGCACAACACCCCTCTAATGACACTATTAACAGTGATTTGTGGCTGGAAGAGTAAAGGGAACATGATCATGAGACCTGTCATTGGCAAATACAAATTAGAGATATCACAGTAATTGTAGGGGATGGAGGGCTTAGGTGAGGTGTCTGCTTTCAGTTCCTGGCCTGTTGAAGTATGCAGACTAAAGGCCTTTGTTTGCCTGTGTGAAATGTTTTGCTTGGTAATTTTGTTTGTTTTGCTTTGTGAAAAGTAAATTCATTAACATTACCAGACTAGTAACCACCACTTACTTCCTCTGCAGCTATGTTGTAAACATGGGTCTGATCGACAAGCTTTACGGGTGCTTCTTGTCGGTCCAAAGTCCTGTAGACGAGCACCCTAAGGTCTCCGCTTTCCTCCAGCAAGCCTCAGCTCTGCTCCACAGCGTGTGCAAGCTGTGCTTTGTGGTAACGGGACGGTGAGTATGTCTCTTACTCTATTACACATCTGAACATCTCTGTAATCGCTCCTTCATTCTCCAGGACACACACACACCTTTCTCTGAAAGTCTAATAACAAAGCCTGAGTAACTGTCTGTTCTTAGATGTCACGAGGATCCATAAATACGGCGCTCAAACAAAGACTGTGGCCCCCGTGCAATCAGACAACCGGTCTTTTCCTCAAGCCAGCTAGCTGCCTAAGCTGTTGTTCCTGCAGATAGAGATAGGATCTACTTGACCCAACGCTCTGTCACTCACCATAAACCTTAGCCTCCAGCATGGGGGGAAGCCCACCCACATGTGCAACAGTGACCTCCACTCAGAAAGGTTCAGTGGCGCCGCTGACGGAGGCTTAGCACGCTCTCACAGCAAAAGACATCAGAACCACAAGGAAAAGAAACGCTGACCGTAGAGGTTATCGCACCTGGAATCATCGTGATAAACGTATCAGTGGAGACGATTAGGTTCTGTTCCATGACAAACACATGTCTTGGCACTGCTTTACTCCGAGATCTTGTCATCTTGCCAGCTGCAAGGTGCTGCAATAACAATGACCAGCTGCTTCACACCAGCTCACCAGAAGACTGTTTGTCACTGAATATCTGTGAGAACAAGTGTCAGACTTTACAGGTTTAATGAGACCAGTGTTATGATCAATACCACAGCCAGCGAGCCCAGCACTGCCAACATCTCCTATGTGTCGTGTATAAGAATGCTCAGCAGGATATTTTGCCCATGCCAGTTGCTGTGTCAGGGGATTATACTGGCATTAGGAGTCTGTGTTCTTGCCTAGCAGCATATTTCACACAGAGCCTGTTGGCTAACATCAAGTATCAGCATGCCGTGTAGGTTTCATCCAGAGGTCATACTCCCTTCTCTGCACATGTATGCAAGTCATAGGTGGTGCATAGGTGGTTTTGGGGTAATCTTAAATTGTCTGTCCACGCTAGTCGAATGATTTCACTGAAGTTTTCTGGACAAAGAATGAAAAGTCGTAGTTGCATTATAGGTTTAATGGTACTGCTAAATGTGGGGTCCTGTTAACACTGCAGTTGTGGGTATGATTAAATGAAGGTCTCCTCTGTATACACTCCTGTTGTGGCGCTCGGAGTAATTTGCCAATGTTTTTAACTAATTAAAATCCTTTCGGGGGAAAACGCTTCTCTTTCTTCTTTACAAATTCCAAAATTTATGAATGGGAAATTATTTTCTTTTCACAAGTTTAACTGCTGAACACAAAATGTCTCCCACTTCACCTTAAAATCCATTCTTACTGTGTGAGTAACGAAGGCTTTATGGTTGCACGTCAGTGAAGTGACACCATAAAGCATATGCTTCATCCAGCCTTTCTAAGTCATAGATTCAGTGAACAATTGGAAAATTTACACTCTCAGTAGATGAATTACAGAATCCCTAAAGCACATGTGTCAAACTCAAGGCCCGCGGGCCAATCGTGGCCCGCCACATCATTTTATTTGGCCCGCGAGAACATAAAATGTCAGAGGATCTAAAAGTAAATAGGTCAAAAGTGTGTTTTGATCAAAAACTACATTTCCCACAATGCAGTAATGAAGTCCATTTTAACTTTGATAAAAACGTTTTGAACAAACTTGATATCTTGTATTTGATGTTATTTTTCTTTATTCATTGGATAGTTTGATCATTGATTGATGGAGTTCTGTGGGTTTAATAACCCGACAGATTAGAAGGATTTATGTTGTAACAGAAACAAGCAAACATTTTTTTTCTGTACAACTGTAATGTTTTATTTTACATTACACTGAGTTACATTTAGTTACATTAGTTACAGCTGGCCCTTTGAGGACAGCCATTAGGCTGATGTGACCCTCGGTGAAAATGAGTTTGACACCTCTGAATTAAAGCATCGGACATCGTAGGACAAGTGAAGCTCAAACATTAACAGTAATAACATGAAGTAAAAGACCCATGTTGACACATGTGACTTAAAGAGACCTTTTTAAGACGGAGTTAAATATTTTGGTATTCACTTGTCTATTCTACCTAAATATTTTTTCATCTTTTAACAGTCCTGGCAACACAGCTCAAGAAAATAGAAACCGTGTAAATGTTTAAGTCTCCTGCAGTAATCCGAAACGGGTTTGTCAGATCTTTGTCATACTAAATGGAGCTTTTCTCCCTACTGTCAGGCTTGTATCCAAAGGAACTTGGTTCCCTTTTCCATCCAGGAACTATCCCTGGCTTTGCTGTTAAAGGATGATGTTACCAGTGCCTTTATCCAACAGGGTGGCATCTAGTTGGAGCCAAACAAACATACCACCTTGAATCCTCTCCGGCAGGCCTTGATTAAGTGTTTGCCGTAGCACTCAGCACCTTGTCAGGCAGCTTAATAGAATCTGCCAACTTTTAGCCACTGCCATGATCTTCACATCATTGCATTACTATGTTTACTGTAGTTGGAGAGAGCGGAAGAAGCCATCCAGACTCTTAAAGGTCCCAGTCTTTGGCTGCAACCAAACTGGCTGGCAGTGAGTTTCACTAGCGAATTGAAACAGTGAATGGAAGCTCCTCGCATGCAAGGAATGACAAACTGTTATTCTATAAATGAACAGAAGCACGTGGAGAGCAAAAAGAGCAACCGAAGACCAGCTACTATCCAGCACCAACAACACATTTGAAACTTGGTTTCAGTCCATTAAGTGCAGTGATGAAGAGACACAGACAGGGGAGCATCTATTATCTTAACAGAACGTCATCTACAAATTTAACTTATTTTTTTTCTCTTCATTTTTCAAAATTAGAATGGGACAAGCTCAAGCTTTACATACTGTTTGGACTACGTTCTCCTCATTCTGACTTTACATTCCCTCCCTCTTTTGTTCCAGTGCTTCCAGTATATTTGACAATAAAAGCCAGGACCCGACTGGATTGACGGCCCTGCTGCAATCCACAGACCTGGTGGGAGTGGTCCACACTCTGTATTGTATCCTGATGCACAGTTTTGTGCCAGAGTCTGCTTCCCAAAGTCAGGAACCGTATGCCCCTGGGGTCATCCAGGTGGCTTTGCAAGGCATCCACTTCCTCAACAGTTTTGCCCTTCTTGACCTATCTGCCTTCCAGGTATCCATAACAAGTTTAGAATATTTAGTTTTCACTGCTGAAATATTCTTGAACATTTATCTTATTTATCTGTTGAAAATTAAAGATTGATTTTTATTGTTCTATTATTTTTGTCTTTGATACTGTTTTCTATGATGGGTATTTACAGTATTACACATTTTATAGAAATGCGTTCATATTACATTGCAGAATTTGAATAACCAGTGAAAGAGTAATTATTATCTCTACTGGCTCTGCAGATATTTGAATTATTCTCTCCTTGGATTTAATTATGTAGATGACAGAATGACAGGTATTTCTTTGTTAAGAGCCGTTAGAAGAGGAGTTACACGCCTCCAGATGAAGCTGACCTATGGACATAAACATAGGTGACCTCTGACCCCGGGTCAGTTGTTGGGGTGGAATAGAACTCGATGGGTCAGCAGTTAGGTTGGAGCGCGAGTGATTAGGACTGTATGCAGGGCTGTACATTACCCTCCTCCAGGAGGTGGGGGCAGCAGCTTTCACGGCGCTAAGTCACCACACAGACGGAGAGGCACGAGCGCGAGCCAGAATGTTGTTAATTATTTTGATGTCTTGAGGTAATTACTTTGAAGCAGCTTCCTCTCACTGCCCTGCCATGTCCCGCCAACTCAAAACAGCTGGAAATGAAAGGCTCGCACTGCCGGTGTTTTATGAACACGGTAAACGTTTCTTGTTTGGCCGCGAGTTGTAATCACCTTATGTTTTACATTACCTCACTACACTGGCTAATATGTGTTGCAATGGATGATCAGAATTCAGACCATTAACTCGCTCTTCTGCAGCATCAGTTCCTAGTAATATGAAGAATGAGGAGCATTCAAAAGGGTTCATTACAACGTTTTTGCACATCTGTGATCCTCAAAAATAAATTTAAAAAAGAGCACAAGTTCACTTTCTAACCAGAAATACCCTTTCCTCATTTCCTTTTCCTGTTCTTTGTCTTTTCAAATGATCAAATTTAGTTTAATCTATTTATGTTTATTCTTAAACATTTTCTTTTGTCCTGTTTGGCAGCTCCCTAGATTGTTCATCCAGTTATATGTACCCTTAGCGTTGCAACATCCAAAGATGTAATACCTAAGAGGGTTATAGTGATGATCTGGAGTAGTGATGATCTGTTGGTGTTCGGTCACACTGACATGTTTAATAAATACTGTCGGTGAGCTGCTGCTAGCATCTCGTTTCTGAGCGGGATCGGGATGTTTTATGGTGGGACCCCGCTTGAGTTGCTTATACTTGTGCAGCTTGTATTTTCCCACCAGTAAAACATATAATCTTTTATTACTTTGTATTGTTTTTGTGTTGAAGTCTTTGTAATCACAATCATGTACAATTTATGTTTAATTTACTGTAAAACACACTAACGTGTTTTGTCTGTGACCCTGCAGTCTGTTTTAGGAGCTGAAGGCCTGTCTCTTGCTTTCCGGCACATCGTCAGCTCTCTGCTTTGGTACTGTACCCAGCATTCCTCTGAAGAGCTGCTGCATGAAGTCATCATCTGCGTGGGACTGTTTACCGTTAACCACCCTGAGAACCAGGTAAAGCCCACAGAAGATGGAGTGATGGCACAGAATAAAATTCTAATGTTTTTTTTTAATACATCAAACTGCTTAAAACAATAAGAAAAATGTTATATCGTGGTTAAAGCTGTAACTTATTGGGAAAAAAGATTAATTCATCAATTGTGTTGAATATCTAAAAAATACCTCATATTTAAGATGACAACAATTATTTTCTGTCATAAGATGATTTTGTGAGTTTTATTTGTTGAGACAAAAAGAAAATTCAAACATTCTCATAAAGTATGTGAGGAAAATTATTTTCTCTATAAGCTACTGTCATTTTTTTGTGTTTTTACCTATTGTCTAAGAAATAAAAGACAGGAAAAATAATCAATTTTTATTTCAATAGCTCATGGTAATGCCTGAAGACTTGTGTCCTACTAACATTTGAATGTATTTATTTTGCTGATATAAATGGAAAAGATTGATTGTTTTTAACCTTTAAAAAATAACAACTGTATTTTAATGAACTGTAATTGTCAAAAATAACATTTAGTAACTTTCTGTCCATCAAGTAATTACATAATGCGTGAGTGATACTAAAGCCGACGTCTGGTTTACGCAGCTACTAACTGTTTAATCGTGTCAGCACTGGATACATTTAATGCCTTGTTTTGTGATTTAAGTGTGGCTGGTAATATTATCCTTCTATTGTTCTGTTCATGTATTATTTGTCAGAAAAAGGGTGTCGTTTTGTAATCGTAACAAAAAGCACCTGTTAATGATTCATGACTTGGCACCTTCCTGCTTGTGGTCTGTGTGTCGTCTATTGTCCCATGGAGCGACCCATTGTTCCTGTCGGTATGGCAGCCGCTGGCCTCGGAGCGACAGACACTGATGGGACTCTGTGGGAGTGAGCAGGATGTGATGGAGCACACCTAGCTACTGTGTAATTGGCAGTCAAGTGTGGCCCATCTACCGAGACCCTGATTAGCCATGCTACAGTTGGCTGGGCTTTAATTATGCTAAGCCCAACCTAAACAGGCAGCAGCCCCTGCTTTGGTCTCAAATCTCTGGTATGTCGTTTATGTCCATACGGCTGCAGCCAGCAGTAAACCGTCTGAGCACCAAATTTAATTCAGCAGATTTTTACCCGAATGAAAGGATCTTCCTCTGGTCCATAACACATCCCTGTACTCTCAGCCCCTCACCATTTTAATTATTCTGTCGTGCAGAATTAGCATTATTAAATTGAATTAAATTGAATAATTGAAGGAGAACTGATGATTAAATTAAGTGGGTGACAGACGAGTCGTCTTTGTTCGACATAATGTTAATAAAGCAGCCTTGCTTGACTTTAAAAACATAATAAAACATTTAGATTATTGCTGACCGGATATAACTTGAATTGTTCATCCACAATTTGAATAAAGCAATGAGAATGATCTGTGAAAAATTAACCAAAACCAACTGCTCTTACCGTGGTTTGGACTTAAAGATTTTGTAGAATACAAAACAATCAACCAAAAGAAAAAGAGAAAGGAATAAAGTACAGTATATTTATATAAATTATTGGGAAACAGGATCCCACACAACCTCGACACAGAGTTGATCTTTGCCAGTGGTCCAGTTCCTGGAATCTAACCATTCAGATCCGCACCAAGATGGATGGCGTTAAGGAGAATATTTAGAGCAGCTTGAGCTTTTCTCAAGTTAATGTAAGCATTGGCAGAACACAAAAGCGGCTACAGAGACTGCTGATTCACTGTCGGCGCACCAGCTTTTGTTTATATGTATGCTGTAGAAATAAGGCTGCTCATAAAACAGCAGAACTTTGAAGAAGCACTAGACGGAGTGACGTATTCCCTCTGCTATGGGGGGGATGAATAATTCACCTTGTCCCACAAAAAGCCATTGGGAGAGTGACATATGTATGCTTGTGTGTTTCTCAAGTGCGCCTCTGCTCATGGGGGCCACTGAGCCGTGCAGCCATATGTTTCTTTCTTTGTCCGGGGCATCCTTAGAGACCTTTTTGACAAAGAATTTTAAAAAAGCAGTACAAATGACCCCTATTTTGTAACTGACAACTGTGCTTCCTGTTCTCCTTTTTAAATAGCGTGATTCATTTGTGAATCATCTGTGGTGATGATCTGTCGAATCTTTGAGCTGCTGGGACAGTGATTTTAAACTGTTGACATCTTAACCCGCCTGATTCCTGCTTGTTTTTAAAGACACAAAAGCAATTTGAGAGTGTGGAAATCTTAAGAAAACACAGCTCTTTTTTTTTTTTTCCTATATGTGGAAAAATAGCCCCACACACGCAAAGCAGAATGAGCTCCCCCAAAAAAAACTTGCACATACTGTTACCCCCGTCAGACACATGTCCACCAAGATAAGGGTGTAATTTCAGCGAGTGTATGGATGTTTTGTGAATGTAACAGGATCGATTTCTCTTCACTTGCTCCTGAGATTACCTGACTCCTCTGTGCTTAAATTTCCTAATCTGTATTTTTTTTTTTTTTTTTTTGTACCAGTAATATCACATGAGCTGCGGGGTTTTTTTTGTTTGTTTTTTTAAGCTGAACACCTCACACATCCCCAAAGCTCAGCCTTATCTCCTGGGTCATCCCTCTTCTTCCCATTCTCTACGAGGGCGTTTCCTCTGCCCTGAAGGCCCTGGCTGAGATTTAGGCCTGTAATTCCTGTTAACCTGATGTTGAAACGCTCTCTTCAGCAGTCCATTACTGCCAAGACAACCAAGCCCTTGCTGCCTACAGGGCATGTGCAGCTCATGCAGACCATAGGGAGCCAGCATTGGGGAATGCACTCTCTGTATCACCCAGCAGAGTAAACAGAGGCAGAGAAACACAGACAGACACACTCCTCACAGACTGACACCAGAGGACTTTATTGTTTGCTCCATAGGTGATTTACACTCTGCTTCAAGGGTGAAGGCGGGTCAAACTGCCTTTAAGTGAAGCTGAGGGCAATTTTAATGAACAAACCTTTCAGTGAGGAGTTTTAGTTTAGTAACACTGTCGGTTTCAGAGCGGAATTATCAGCGAGCAGGATCTTGGATGGAATGACAGCGTCAGCTCCAAGTGATGAATGGTTATTGAGCTTCGCTGTGTAAACACCAAGTTTTCATGGGATTTTAAAGCAACTGGCAGTTGACTTAAAAAGTCAAGTTGGTGGGCCTATGTCAATGTCTGCAACCCCAGCATCCAATTGTCCAAAGGCAATTCGTGCAGCTTCCTGTGCTCGTCTCAGTAAGCCGTCGTAAATGTTGTAAAGAACTGCTAAACAGATATCTGGGTAACTTTGGTGTCTGCCCTTATCAGCGAGACAGTTCCACTCCGCTGGATCTGGTTTATTTTGTGGATTCTAGTGTCAGATATATGGCCCTGCTCTGACGCTGTAATTCCTCCGGAGGTGTTCAGTCTGTCTAGACGCTATGAGGAATTGATTCAAAATTACTTATTTTGTTCTGAGTACAGTATTTTCCACACTATAAGGCGCACTGGACTATAAGGCGCACCTTCAATAAATGGCCTATTTTAATACCCTTTTCATATATACAGTAAGATGCACTGGATTATAAGACGCACTGTCGGTTTTTGAGAAAATTAAAGGTTTTTAGGTGTGCCTCATAGTGCGGAAAATACTGTAATTCATGTTTCTGCATCAGTGCTGCTTTTGTATCCAGTACGGTTATGCTGCCTGAGTTTTAATCCTCACCGCATGCATCATGACTGTCTTGTCCTTCCCCTCTGTTCTGAAATCTTCCTTTTTACTCAGGGTCTCTCTTCCACTCATGGTTTTCCTGGGGTCTTGTTTGTGTTTCAGAACATTAACTTTACACACTCTTTGTTGTCATTGTAGACTGTGAGGAAGTTATGTAATGGAAGCGTCATAAAACCCAGCACTGTTTGAAAATGCCAGGCCTCTGAACTTAAGAAATAGCAGAACAGTCAAGACACTTGAGTTTAGAGGGGTTTGGGGGGGGGGGGGCAGATGCATGGGCTCACATGCTTGTTGTTAGTTTAACGATGTCAGCCTTTGAGCTGCAGATACTTCAGGTGAGCTGGAAGAAGTAACGCTATGGCAGGCTCTGGTGTTGCTCTTCACCTGGCAGAGGCATGGAAAGTTGGCGGTGGGCTCTGTTTCTTTGTTAGCTCCAGACTCTGGCTGCCACCAAGCTTTGTTTTATGTCTTTCTGCATCAGGCACTTGAGGGTGGACAATTTGTTTAGGCAGCTGAAGATGGAACTGCACATAGTGGAGGATTATGAGATTGCTGGGTGATTTGTGGGTTGGATCTCCGCAGGCCCCCGGCTCAAACATCCAATGCTTTGTGTAGTGTTACATTGTGATGCCTAAACTGTGACTTAAAACATGAGGATTAGAACATATCAGGAAATGGTCTTGCATTTTTTGCAGAATACAGGTTTTGGCTTTGCGGTGGTCACAGCTGCATAAGTTTATAGCCAGTCTCTCAGTGTTGCAACGTGAGATAATTAGGATGATTTAGGATTTAGTGGAAAGTAGCACAAAAACAAATACTTAAACTTCTTGTACTGAATTAAAGCAGCTCATCTTTTGCTTTTTCCCTTCCTTTGTTGCATAATGGTGTCCAATCCAAATTCCTTTTTGAAAAACACAGGAACTTTTTTTCTCTTTCTAATCTGTTATGAACCTTTTGCAGTCGGTTAAAAACACACACATGCAGAAGTGATGAATGCCCTTTGTTTCAAAAATTAACTCACCACTCACGTTTTTGGGTTGATAAATTCAGAGCTCTTCAGATTTTGAAGTATTTGTAATGCATTAAAGTTCCGATTTGTTTGACAAGTCCATACGGGTTCTTTAAACAAGCATGGGTAGGAAATGACAACTGTTCTGTGTCCCTTTGAACGCCGCTGTAGAGGGCAGCTCTGAGAAGCTTCACCTTGAACTGATAAAAGCAGTGAATTATCGCTTTGTTTATCCTGTTTCTCTAACTTGGAGTGCTTTTATCAAAGGAGAAGCCAATGGAAGAGTCTTAGAGAATGTATTTTTAAAATCTTGTAAATCTCTTAAATTTATGTCACAGTGACTTGGGGACCTCACGTCTCCCTTCTGGTTTCTATTGGCATTGAGCCCCCCGGTCCTGCAGTGTTTTTTTCTTTCCAGCCAGTATTTAGCATGCTGACCTCGTGGCTTTCAGAGGGGGGTGTTGGATGGTCTCCCCAGACTCAGGGGAGATGACCAGAGCATTAGGCCCTGAACCCCTTACTTTGCAGCAGGTCCCCTGTTTAATCAAACAAGGCTGAGAGTGATTTGGTTGTAATACTGGGGCCCCGGATGTGATTGTGTTTGATTGAAGGGCTGTGACGGGGGGAGCAGGATGTAGGTGGGGTGAAAATACCATTAATGTTATTGCTCATTTCTTAATGCAGGGGTGGCCACACCATCGGTGGAGGTATGCTCGCCCTGCCTTTCACCCGCCACCCCACCCCTTCTTACCCTCGCTGCACTGTGAATGCCCTCTCAACCTGAGTTTCACTCCTGCGGGGGGGCGGTAACAAACATCTTCACTATGATGAAGTGTTGCTCAACTCAAAACTTAAAAGTTGAACCGTTGATAATGTCATCAGGTGAAATTTCCTTGTTATGATCTGCTGTTACTGTTGGCAGAAAGGAAGAACAAAACATCCCATCATTATGTTTTATAGCCTATAATTGCATGGTGGGAGGCTGTTCCCCACAGGTCTCCTCCTAATGGCTGTTTGCGTGTTGTTTTAGTGGCAGATTTACATATGGGAGGGGCGCGGAGCAGTGATTTACAGCCAGCAGTGCCACTGAGTGGCCACCTTACCGGCTGCGTGACTGACTGGACTTGCTCCCTGTGTGTGTTCCAGGTGATAGTGCAGTCTGGCCGCCAGCCCAGCGTGCTGCAGAAACTGTGTCAGCTGCCCTTCCAGTACTTCAGCAACCCACGACTCATCAGAGTCCTCTTCCCCTCCCTCATTTCAGCGTGCTACAACAACTCCCAAAACAAGGTCATCCTGCAGCAGGAGATGAGCTGTGTGATGCTTGCTACATTCATTCAGGTACGCATGGGAATGATATGGTCTACCCAAGCCAAGCAAAGCTGTTAGTAGTGCAGCAGAAAATTCAGAAGATAGAAAAAAAAAAAAAGATACAAAAATAACTCCTGACTCAATAATTGTTTGCCTCAAAATAAAATATTCAAACAAAATAGATATGTGTTGTTCAACAGTCACTCAGCTGGCCCTGTTGAAACTGTAACAGGAGGGTGTCTAGAAGATGAATGGCTTCCTTCTTTAGTGGATTTACCTGCCACTGGTTCCACTCCCAGTAAACAGCCTGTCTCCTTCATCTTCCTCTTGACAATCGACCCCTCATCACTCTGCAACCACCACTGTTTAGACACCATTCAAACGGAGACAAGCTATTGTCATTTCTTTCAAACAAAGCAATAATGCATGGCGTGTTGACCTGCTGCCCTGATTGTTGAGTTAACCTGGAGAACATTCCTCAGAGTGAAACAGTTTGATCCATCAGCAACTCACCTGTTCCACTGGAAACATTAGCTTGATCAGTAAATTACACAAAGCTGCAGCTTTGAATTAAATAGAAGCTTTTTTTTTTTTACTAGAAGTTTGAATTAATCTTTGATTATGTAACACAATATCACCAGCATTTACAATATGCTGTTAAAACAGTCACTCATTGTCCTTGTTAATTCTACTAGGATTGTGCTGCCAAAGAGGATTCAGTCAACAAAACAAAGCAAGCAGGTAAGTTATTCTGATACTTTTATCAACTGAAACAATATAATTGATTGCATTGATTTTATATTTTTAATATATCCATCAATCAACTTTTATTTATATAGCTCTTAATCACAAATCATCTGAAGGCATTTCAAAGCGCTTTACAGATAGAAAGCCAACAATGCCCTCCAGAGCAAGCATAAGCGACGGTGGCGGGGAAAAACTCCCTCATTGAGGCAGAAACTCCGGGCAGGACCCAGACTCTGGAGGGCAGTCATCCACCTTGACCTGTTGGTTGGGAAAGAGAAATACACTGGGGACAGAGATAGGTCAATTAAAAGAGACGGGGAGAGAGAGAGAATGGCAGATAGGCCAATTTGAGTTTAATGTCCATAGTGAGCTGTCGCTGAATTGGGGGGGGATTTCCAGGCCTTTGGGTATCCTGTCTTCTATCCACGTTCTCCACCTGTGGAAGAGTCACAAAGACAGTGGCAGTATCGTGCAGACAGAGAGTGTGATGTGACAGTAGTAGTAATAAATTCAAGGAGCATAGAAAGATAAAGAAAGCGAAGGAGAAGAGTATCTCCCTTTAACGGGAGAGACGGAGAAAAATACCCTCAGCAGCCTAGGCCTATAGCAGCATATCTAGTGGGGTGTGTGTAATTTCAATTGTAGGCTCTATTAAAGAGGAGGGTTTTTAGTCTACTCTTGAATAACCTAAGGTTGTCTGCCCCTGTATATATATCATTTTTTAGTTTTTATTGTTCAAATAAGTGATGAATAATTAAAAAAAAAAAAAAATTAATCAGATTTATTAGTTGATTCCAGTATTAATAATGCCTTTGACTATTGAAACTATACTACGTATCAAGTTTTATTAAAGTTATGTTTTTGTTGCATATTAAAAAAAAATGATAGTATTTCTGATAATCACCAGTGTAATGATGTTTTCTGTTTGTGCAAAGATTCCCATGTGCTGGATCACTGTGAGTTATCAAACCGTTTTCCAAGAGATCAGTGGGACATGGCGCTGAAGTTTTTTCTCAAAAAGGAGGAGTGATGAAGTTGCACGCCATCATCAAAGCGGATAAGCACAGTACAAACACAAGAAAAGAGACTGATATGAAACGTTGTTCTGCTTTTTTCCTGACTAAAAGTCTGAATGTGTTCCTCAAACGTTGTCAGATATCAAGTTTGGCTTCCGCTGTGTCCGTGCATTTGGTTTGATTTCTTTGAAATCATATTTATGGGGATTTTGCACATGATTTGTTTTCATATACTGTAGTTCTAACAGATGCACAACTATTCCATATTATTTCTTTGTTTCTGTTATTGATAGAAATGATTCCACACTGACGTTCGATACCTGAAGAATAAACTGCCAAACATTTTCATCAATACTGTTTGTGTTAATTTATTATATTTTGTCTATGTTGAATGTGAATGTTCAGAATGGCATGAGGGTTTACACAATCCCAGATATAAGGTGAACTGTACTGATTGAGTTTTATTTTTCAAATGTAAATCCTTTTTCTTTGTTAGGATGCATCTGTGAAGAAAAATAATGCATTAAGTGATGTTTATTACACAAAACACTACAAAATAATGGGTGTGTTCCTATATTGTTTGGCTCTAGTGATTCTTGTTTTTCTGTCCATCAAACCTTCATAAATTCTAATAAAGATGTATTAATTTTGTTTTATTTCACATACGAGTGCAATTTGTTGAAATGAGACTATTTTTGATCCATTAAGATATTGAAGCTGGTTCTCATAAGGTTATGATGTTTAAAAAAAAGATTTTTGGTTAAAAACATTTAGAAAAAGAATCTTAAACTTTTCAGCACAAGTGCCTCACAATGGTTACCCTTCATGATTATTGATGCATATTTGAAATATTTTGATACGGTTAAATGTTGCTCATATTCCAAATCCATTTTCTGCAAAGGACAATACACTTGGTGGGGGATGCCAAAGACTAAATTTACCAAACCACTCATTACATTGGAGGGTTTCATCCAGTTTACACACATTTTTGTTGGAACCCAGTTGATGGTGCACACTTTGGGTTCTCAAAATTGCCACCACTGGAATTAGCATACGTATATAGTGTGCAGATTTTAAAATATGTCAAGTATTTTTCTTGAATATTCTCATCTCAAATATATTTTGTTAAGTCTCACAGAATGATGAGAGCACTGGGCTTAAGGAGACGTTGTCTTTCAGACAGGATTTTAAATCTCTCTGAGACTCCCATGTCACTGATAAAAACCGATCCTCCCCAACAAATTGTTGAGGTGTAGTGTGTCAGTCCGGGCTTGACCTGCATGATCTCCTGTCCAGCGGCTATTTGCCGTTCAAGATTCCTACTGGAATGAAAATAAACTCAAGACACGCCAGGATGCGTCCGCAGGCTGGGAGTCCCCTCAGCGCTGCGCGTTTTGTTTTGGGTCCATTCAGTGTATCCTTTACAGGTGATGCCAGATGAAGATAAGCGGCCGCCGCTGTCTGTCCTCTGTCTAGACTTGTAACCGTGTGTCTCAGGTTGGTATGGCACTGTGACATTTCTCTAAATAAAGCTTTTAAAAATCTTTATCGCTCACAAAACCCGCCCTGTGCAAAAACCTCCCTAGTTTATTTGGAGGCCACAATTTAAAAATGTAAAAAAACAGAAGCTGATTAAAGAGGCCTCGGCCTTTTTGCTTATTTGATCCAATAACCTGTGACGCGCGGGACAAAAGGTTAATATCTGCTCAGCCATCAGTTACTGATCCGTGTGGCTCAGAAACTGAGTAGACCCAGCTTAAAGAAAGGTTTCCATTCTTCTATCTCAAGGTTTTGTGAAGAGAAGCTTGCAAAAATCTAAACATTTCTACCACTTTTAATTCCAACATCCGATTGCTCCACGTGTGTCCCTTGTGTTGGTTTGATTTGAGCGAGTGCACCTCCATTTCTAATATATATATATAGATATAGATATAATTATAACATTAATAATCTCAGGTTGCATGAAACAAATAAATTGTATATGCACTGATCAGTTAGATCTATATTGTTTTATTGATAAGATCGACTATGTCCGCATAATAAATAACAATAACTTATTTTGTGGAGGGAAAACGCAAACAATGCGCATATCATTTGTTTCATTTACAAGAGTCGATACTGAAACTTATAAATCATGCAAGTATATCTACACAAATCGAATTATGGCTTTTCTGTTTACAGCCTATTTGTAAGCATTAACTTAGATTCGTCCAATGTCGTACAGGCTCACGTGTTGGAGTCCCAAGGTTTGATGGCCAGTTCAGGTGTTGCGGTCGAAGCCCAGAATGTCTCTCAAAGTCGAAGTGTCCTTGAGTAAGACAGTGAGCTAAAATACCTAAACGCCAGTAAAAATCCAGTCGGCACTTGAATGTATCCTCCATAATCCATCCTGGTCCGATTTTGTTGGTTTTAATTTATTAAATGTCTCATAGGTGTCCACGCGTCTCTGGAGATGACGCGGGAGCGCGCATGGGCTCCCGGTTGACCTCTCGGCCCCTTCACGTGTCGATGGGACTCGGCACCATGCTGTTCGGTGTGTCCGGTAACTGAGACGACAGGGAGGTCACGTCACTGCCAGAGGAGTTGCCCAGGGAGCCCGATTCAGAGAAAGACACCTGTGGGAGGACGCGGAAGGAGTTAGGATCAACCAAAATGACTCTGATGATTTATTAACCGGTTTGTTTGTCCACGGCGGTGACAACAGGAATGTCAGCGCGGGAATGAGCGCGAACCGTGACGCAATATCAAAGGAGAGTCCGACACGCATGTGGAAATTATAGGTGTATTTGTTTTTGTCCAATATGAATAAATGCTGGTGACAGTCAGGAGCGTCGTCAGCTTCTCATTTTTAAAAATATCGTTATTATTTAAATCATGATGTCTGCGTGATTACTCTATGATTGTAACTGGAACAATTATTATATATTTTTTTAACTAAATCCATCATCATCATCATTATCATCATCATCATCATCATCATCGCTGTCAGAAAACTAATGTCTTGATTACGTAATCAGCTTTCTCAGTGTATGTATCGGAATTATTCCTTATTAGAATTTAAACTTTATTTTTCTGTACTGTTGGCTTTACCTCCCATAAGGCTTTAATTTCGTTTTTTTATTTTTATTGATCTTATTTATTGTAATTTTACCAGCTGTTGGAAGGCGGGCTGGTCCAGGTCGCTCTGCAGTGCGAAGTCGCTGAGGGTTTTCCACGGGGGTTGGTAGGTTTGCACCTCCACGGGATTCCCCTGCACCGTGTTGTCGTGTCGGATCGGACTGCCGGCCACCAGAGCTGTGCCAGTCAGCCCCTGCAGATTCTACAGTAAAGAAGAAATCACTTGAACGACAGGCCAGAGATAAAGGATGGACAGATACACTGAAATAAAGACATTTAAGTTATCAATAGAAACCAAGCGGTAATTTTGCGCATTAACAAACACAAAAAAGAGAATTATGCTATACTGTAATGAATTAATCACTGCATAAAAATATATCACACATGTAAGACTATAAAATGAACTAAAATAACCAATTTCTGAAAAGAATAATAATCCAATCCAATAATTAAATTTAATTTATTGTCTAAATATATCATTCAATTTTCACCAAATAATTTAAAACAAAGAAAGAAATTATTCGTTTAATTTAATGAATCATTTAATGGATAAAACAGTTAAGAGGCAACTCATGTTTTCTACTTTATAACACAGTTATCAGTTGTGTTACTATCGTTTTATATATCAATATAAACACGTTATCTGTCGTTATCGCTATTTAAATACTGTATTTTTTAATTTTTTCCATCAATGATAAGCAAAAGCATCTCACCTGAACCCTAAATTGGTTGATTGTTCCATTTTAAACCAGAGGATTAACTCATAATAACTTTACTGGAGTATTGACCTAATAAAAGCACGTGTTAACCTGAACTCACAGTTTTGTCGCTGTGCTGCTGCTGTTGGAGCTGCTTCATCATGATCGACCTCTTCTTGTCTTTGCAGCGTTTGTTCTGGAACCAGACTCGGATCACCCTGGGGCTCAGGCCGGTCATCTCCACCAGCTGCTCCTTCATCAGAGCGTCCGGTCGGGGGTTGGCGTTGTAACAGGTCCGCAGGGTGTGGAGCTGCTTCTCGTTCAGCACCGTCCGGACCCGGGTGGTCTTCTCGGACTGCTTGTGGACGTGGTTTCGGTGATGATGAGGAGGATGACGGACCGACACTGTGTCTAAAAAAGTAAAATTGCATTAAAAAAAAATTAATTCCCGAAGTAGATAAATAAATGCTTTTGCAATACACAAACGAAAAAAAAAAAATTCTATCTTCAATACATAATAACAACGTCTTGCAGCGGATGACAATATTCAACTATAAAAACACATTTCAGCTACTGCTCAGTGGTCACAACACTAATTCAAATAGTGGACCTATATTCACACGTATGAAACAATTTCGGTGAAATGCTTTAATAAAAATAATCATTGGCCACTTTGGTTTGAGAGGGGTTTCATTTCTTAAATTGTTTTTGCAATGTGAAACATGTTTTATAAGACAGCATCTTTTTCTTTTTATTCTTCCACCTAATAATGTTGTTTTTTTTTATTTTAATTTTTGCTTAATTTGATGCTTGTCGACATCATTCTGTGAGATTTGGTGCCGTGAAACGGTTTGTGGCCTACCTGAGATGTGCACCGGTCTGGTATGGAAGCTCCCCGGGCTGAGCGGACTCCCGGCGGAGGCGCGCTCCACCAGCAGGCTGTGATCCGCCCGACACAGCAGCTCGTCGTCCCGCAGAGAGAACTCATCCCCCGGCAGGAGGTGTCGGCTGCAAGCGGAGCACCGAAAACACTCCATGTGATACACGTTGTTCCGAGCTCTCATCACCAGGTCGCTGCTGCAGAAGCCCATGTTACACTTTGAACATTTGATGCCAAATAACCTGAAAAGGAGCAGAGAGATGGTTGGTCTGAGGGGCCCTCAAAAGCTCTTGAATGTAGCTGATGTTGTGTTCATATTTTAGTCTAAAGAAGGTCGAAAAGATGCACGATTATGAGATAAATACATAAATTACAATTTTGATTTACTCAGCTGTTCATACACATACGCGCATTTTCAACACATAACATTTCAAATGAACAGAATTGTGGAGAAATTGTTTTATTTAATATTTCCCCCTTTCATATATTTTCTGCAGTCCAGCTCATGGCCTCTAAAATTTAGAAATGTACCCTGAAAACTCAATGGAACTCCTACCTTGCATAATCTCTTTTACAGTAAGTCTTGCCGTCTCGGACAAAACAAGTGCAGGTCTCGTCCAGGTACTGGCTGCATTCAGCACATTTGAGGCAGGCTGCATGCCACTCCAGGTCCGGGGAGACTTTCAGGATGTACTGGTCGTGAATCTGACTTCCACAGCCCACACACATTGCGATTCCAGACTTCTCTGTGTGAGGGGGGGGGGTGTATTAATGTAACACTGTGTACTCTGTTAATCCGCATAACACCCATGTCAAAACCCCATCACCCCTTCATCTTAAAACAGGCCTATACGTATCACAACAAACATACAGGTCCATTATTATAATCAGGCGACAGGGGTTAAAATATCACCACCTAACCCATGTGGAACTTGAAATGTATAATCACCATAACTTGACTGTAATATTTTTGTATAAGGAATAATATAGAAGATTATTTAGTTGAATGTCCATTGCTTAGTCACATTTTTTTTTAAGATATAAATATATAAACCATCAAAATTAATTGAACAATTTAAGATCAACTTTAAAAATGCTGCACGCTGGTTAGTATGTCAAAAATATGAATCACTAAATCAAACCCTAGAATTCAAAGTGGAGAAAACTCACTTTTTGAATGATCCCCCATATCATCCAAGAAAGAAGTGTTGAGCAGGATATCCACCATACAGGAGAGGTAGCACAGTGCACGCCGACAGGCGGAGGAGAGGAGCCGTATAGAGGAGACCGTCCCGCGTCGTCCCTGCTGGATGATTAACTAGTATTCCTCCACCGAGAGGTGGAGAGAAAGCAAAGATCCTCCAACGGTGACGTCTGCAGACCTGGACCTCTGTGGGTCCAGGGAGAGGGTGCCATGCAAATCTCCTCCTGGACCTCCTGGACCTCTCTCTCTCGCTCTCTCTCTCTCTCTCTCTCTCTCTCTCTCTCTCTCTCTCTCTCTCTCTCTCTCGCTCTCTCTCTCTCTCTCTCTCTCTCTCTCTCTCTCTCTCTCTCTCTCTCTCTCTCTCTCTCTCTCTCTCTCTCTCTCTCTCTCTCGTTGCTTTTATTCCCCCTTCTAACAAAATATGTTGTCCCATGCAGCATGCTGTCTGCAGATCTATTTTTACCAAAATGAAAGCTGTTTCAGCTCACAACATAAACAGGGATCATGAGTGACTTCAGATATACAGTATATCTTTTGCTCTCGGTATAATATTTCCATCTTGTGTGTTTTTGGTTCATGACACACGTTACTTTATCAAGTTAATAAATGGTAAGTTGTCCTTATTGATATTTTTCAATAAAAATAATATTTTTGTTTTACTACATTAATTGAAAGTATCAACATTTTAAGTAATAATAAAAGTAATAATAATATATGATTCTATATATTTTTATATATTAATTTTTATTTTTCATGAATACTATGTAAATAGCATACAAAACAACATCATCACTAGCAATAGAAACAAACAAGAATAATAATAAGAGTAAGAATAAAAATAAGAATAAGAATAAGAATAAGAATAAGAATAAGAATAAGAATAAGAATAAGGAAAATGATTGTTAATAGATTTGTTTGTAATTTGTCTTAAACAGTAAACCTCATCCTACTGCAGAGAGCCCTCTACTGGAAGAAATATGAACACTTCTTTCAACGAGAGTCAGAAATAGGTTTATATCTATTTCTGTTATACCTTATCTAGAATGTGTACACCTGAGAAGAGATTGATTTGATTTTCAACATCACGTTTATTCATAAAAGTCAAATTACAAAATAATCACGTTGACACAAAATCCAAAAGAGATTCACGTAAAGACGATTTTCAATAGTACTGTGCGTTTTTCTGAACAAAGAAACATCTAACCTTTTAACATTCATCAAACTAAAAAAAACAGACAAAATTAAGAAAAAAAAAAAACAATTATCCGTTCTCCACAATCATCTCTTCTACAATCATGTCTTTTACTTTTTTCTTAAGTTTTTCGATCTATAAAACTCTTGGTCTGTAAAAACTGGTTCACCACTTCTTGTTGTACTTTTCATATAAAAGCTGATGGTATCCAGAAACATGTTGAGGTCAGGAATTTTCCCTTTCTACGTTTGCCCTTGAACTTTTTGTGTCTTGCAAGAATTTTTAAAAAAATCTTTTGCGAATCATATTTTTCTGTTACAGCCTCTTTCAGACTGTTGTCATTTTCGTTCTCAGAGCTACTTGTATCAGGAGGTGTCTCAGGTGTTTCTTTAGCAATTCTCTTCTCTTTATTCATTCTTGTGTTAGTGTTTTTCCTTTTAAGAGCGATCTTTAATATTCCTCGTCTATCACAATATCATCATCCCCCTCGTCCTTCTCCAGGAGAGACTCTACCCCCCTGGCGGCTGTCTCTCTGGCTCCTTCAGCCTTCACCAAATCACTCTGTCCATCCTTTGTGCTGTTATCCATGTCCTGTGTGCTATTCTGTGGCTCCAGGTTGTTGGCCGGCGACTGTTTAACCTTTGCGCTGTCACCTGTGACCTCTGGGTTGATGCCCGGTGATTCTGCGTGGGGTGGAGTAGGAAACTCACAAGGCTGTGGTTGTGCAATCAGGACCGCAGTAGAGAGAGAGAGAGAGGGATTTTTAATTTGATTTTTTTGGGGCTGTGGTATCAAAGATCCATTAAATTCCTTACAATTAGATCCAAATGACCTCCAGATGAATCGAATTAACCTGTGGAATAAACAATCCGAGAGCTGTAAACATCTACCTGAAAGTGATCTTTGTTCATTCAGTTCTTTCAGCCAGCAATACAAATTATGGTCGAGAATTTTGATATCCACTTGTTGTTAGTTTTGTTTTTTATTCTATCTCTTTCTTCCCCATGCAGCGAGAAACAGCTTCGAAAGACACTCAAAAAGTTTATAATTTAAACTGGATCAAATCAAATAAATGAGGCCAACAGAACATTTTTTTATATTGGCTTATCTTAACTGTTTTTTATTATAAGATATTCTACTGGACACATAGTGACGTGAGAATAATTTAAAATGAAATGGTCTTGTAAATTCAACAAGAAATGTAGCTTTAATGACCGAATAAAACTGAAGAAACTTATTTTCACGTCATTTGTTACATTTTTGGTTACCTACAAAATTTAACCTAGAGGAATTTTGTGTGCCAGAACATTATTCGCTAATAATGTATCACTTCACGCACTCAGAGACGCTCGAAGCAGGGGGCTAACTAACTAACTAACTAACTAACTAACTAACTAACTAACTAACTAACTAAATAGATACATAAATAAATACTGAGTAATGTATCCTATAACTCATACAAGGTGAACAGATTATTGTTGTAACTACACGTCACACAGGCGCTCAGCGGTGTCTCGTAATTATCGTTTTTTCTCGCGAGAATTCGTAGATGAACTTTGGCACAATTCCTTCCTGCAGCGTGAAGACGGAGGAGCGACAAGGGTCCAAAGATGAACAGAGCATTAAGTAAAAATAGCGTCAAACGTCTGGTAAGAGCATGACGGATATAATAAAAGCATTATACACAGATGGTCTGTTAAATACCAAAGACAAACAGCACGAAACAGCACAGCACGTCTGTTAGCATTCTTATTATCTGTAGCTGCTGTCAGGTAGCTGTGTAGTTGAAACATATCGAGTCACAGTCGCTCTGTTTTTGTTAACGATGCTAGTTTGATTATTGTTTTAAATCAATATGCAATATCTGTTATTTATAATAAAAAAGTAATCAACGTTACCTTTGAGTTAATGCTAAGGGGTGTTAGCCTAACTAGCCTAGCGGTTACGAAACCACGTAATTTCAGAGAAGTCTTAAAACATGCGGATTGTCATTATTTAACACGGTAGTTCCTAAATATTAGTTAAAAATTCCATTCCGTGTAAACGCGGTTCATAACACGTAGCTTGTGCTGCTTCATTTTGTTTGTCAAACTTCTAGTGAATGACCTTTATAAGCTGATGTAGGTCTTCTCCAGATGAGGCTCTTGTTAACCTGTTTTACTTCTGATGTTTGTGTTGTGTAGGATTTAAACGCTGCACTTAGGTCGTTTGCCTTAAAGCCGCCTGTTTGAATGGATGCATTAAAAGACATCCAGGCTTCGATCACACACATCGAAGTCATGACTTTCATCACGAAGCGTTTCAGAGACCCTGCACGTCAGCAGATATGACAGCCCTCAAATCAGTTTTATTACTAATTTTGATTTTTCCATTAGATTGAATAGACTTTTTTTTACCAATTTATATACAAACTACTTTCAGATGTCAAAACGGCGTTTCAGAGGTATTGACACATGAACTAAATCTATTCTCCCACAGACTGGTCTCCTGCAGAGGTTTCAGAGCACCTTAGTGGTTGCAGAGCACAACAATGAAAAGCTCACACCAATCACACTCAATGCCATCACTGCTGCCAGTAAGGTCGGTGGAGAGGTGTCATGTCTCGTTGCTGGAACAAACTGCGCAAAGGTAAGAAACAGTTTTGGATCATGTGGATAAGCAATAATACAGTTTGACTAAGAAGGTAGTAATGTGAGAAAAACATGTTTTTTGTCTTCTCAGGTTGCAGAGGAAATCAGCAAAGTGCAAGGTGTGAAGAAAGTTCTTGTTGCTCAACATGATTCATATAAGGGTTTCCTGCCAGGTAAGTCACACGAAGGAATATTCATACTAAATACCTAATATCCCTTGTCTCGGAGTGAGTAAGTGCTGATACATGGCTTTGTAATCTATATCAGTTTTTTCAAAAACTATTTGGATTTTGAAAGTTCCAATTATACCACTACCTGCACAGGAGTTATAATATTGTACTTGTTGCTTAATGTTGTTCAGGAGAACAAATTTACTCCAAAACCTTTGAGGATAAACTTATTAATTTTTGTAGATGTATTGTCTGGTGGCGTTTAAAAAATCACTGCCAGAAAATAATTCTATGTTGTATCTGTTTTCAAATGTATGCACATTAGAAACAGGCAGCATGTGGTGGGGAGGGGGGTATTTAACTTTCATGCACAGAATAAATACATACTGAACATGCTGTTTTATTAAAGCAGTAGATCACTTCACATGTGCACTGCCTCACATCTTCACAGCTGGGTAGTGCTGGACTTGCACAAGGCCACTTTGGACTTTGGCAGTAGTAACAGGAAGAAAGATTCACTTTTTATTTGGTTTCCCTGCTCATATGTTGTAATCTGGAGGGAATATACCCAGCCTAGCCATACACATATTTGTCTAATTTTGAGTCAGCTTTCTGACTTTGTTTTCTTTCATAGAGGAGTTGACTCCACTCATCCTGGAGACACAAAAGCAATTCAATTTTACCCACATTTGTGCTGGTGCCTCTGCCTTTGGAAAGGTAAGTAATGGACTTTCTTTAAATGCATCTGTCTGCTTAAAATATTCAAATTAAATAAACTATCCAACAGTTCACAAAATATCTTGTGAATCATTTCCATCAATTCCCGTTTCTTTTCTTGTTTTTTTGTACATTTTAATCAGTGTATGTCTTCCATGGTATTTACTGTTTTGCTCCTCAGAATCTTCTGCCCAGAGTGGCTGCGAAGCTGGATGTTGCTCCAGTGTCGGATATTATTGAGATCAAGACTCCAGACACTTTTGTCAGAACTATTTATGCTGGTAAGTCGTTATTATTTTTACCACTACTGATTGTTTAATCTTGCCATCTATCAGGATTGTGTTATAAAGAGTGTCATATGTCTGTCAGGTCATATCCAATCAGTATCATGGTATTAGTAACTGGTACAGCTTTGATGTGACACAGATGTGATTAAATTCTGCTCAGTTTTTGTGTTAGAGTTTTTCTCATGTATTGGAAATTTTCTTCTTAAACACTGTTTATTAATAATATTTTGACTTCTACAGGAAATGCTCTCAGCACCGTCAAATGTAATGAGGCTATCAAGATCTTTACGGTCAGAGGTACGTCCTTTGAAGCTGCTCCAATAGAAGGAGGAAGTGCCACATCAGAGGAAGGTAAAGGAACTCCCAGATTCATCCACAACACAAGCAAGATACCTCTAAATTTATTTATGACAGGATATCTCTCTTCAGTATCTTTAATCTGCTACTGTGTTGCCTGCAGTTGCTGGCACTTCACCTGCTGGAGTGTCTGAGTGGTTGGAACAGAATCTGACAAAGAGCGACCGTCCAGAGCTGACCAGTGCGAAGGTGGTGGTGTCAGGAGGTGGGGAATCGTCTCTCCCAAATTATTATATTCTCACCAAAGTAGTGTCTTCATGTTTTATAAAAAGTCACTTCATGTGTCTTTCTGTCAGATCAACTACAGTTTAAATTGACATGTTTGTTGTTGGACAATATATCAGCGTCTTATTTTGATGATTTGGAGGTTTGGGTTTGGACATAACGTTTTTTCATGCTTTGGATTTTTCACTGAGTGGATTAACAGTGTTTTTGTTTTTCTAGGAAGGGGCTTGAAAAGTGGAGACAACTTCAAGCTGCTTTATGACCTTGCTGACAAAATGAATGCTGCAGGTAGAATAGGATTATTTTTTCATATAATTTAATGTCGCACTGCTTAAATCTATCAAGGTACAATAGAAAAACTTACATATTTTAACATTGTTTTTCTAGTTGGTGCTTCCAGAGCCGCAGTGGATGCTGGGTATGTCCCAAATGACATGCAGGTTGGACAGACCGGCAAAATTGTGGCACCGGTAGGTTATTACTTTTCTGAGGTGGTTATGTGGATTTATTCATTTGTTCTGCCACAGCAGTTGAATTCAGGAACATGTTTGAACAGGGGGACCAGTCGAGCGTAGCGTCAGTAGCAGAGCAGACAGTTCTGACAAATGCTTATTGGCCTTCATGCAGCATCCCTGAAATCCAGTAGGATCGGGGCGACTGCTCTACCCATTTTAAAAGGGTTAGCTTCCCATTATGTGATTCAGCCGGGTTATCCCAGCTGCGATTTTCCACACATTAGGCCCTGCAAAATGTACTGGATGGCACATTTAGGGGTCTAAATGATTTAGCCCATCCATTAAAGCAGAGCGCAGCGGCTGTGCGGTCAGAGCTTCTGGCCAGGCCAGACTGTCCAAATTGGATTTTCCAAATGTCAGGACAGTCTTGTTGAATTTGTTAAGTTAAGTAATTATAATTAAAAAAAACCTTTTCCTTCAACCCTTCCTATCAAAACTGTTTAGTGTGTTATATGTTATAAAGGATGTGCATTTAAGTTCCTTGTGTGTATGAAAGATGATGTATTCAATATGTGATGTAGTTAAGTGTCTTTAAGCAAGTAAACATTTCAATAGAGCATGTTATAACTTGGCCAGTGCTTTTTGTTTTTTTTCATTTGGATTTGTATATGAAGCACCTTCCTTTTTTAGTTTTCAGAGCCTCGTAGGGACAGGGTGGTTTTTATTAGTTCATAATGCAAGAATGGAAACTTGCAGATTCTGTTGTCTTTATCTGCTTTGTCGGCTGTTTTTCAACTTATGACAGAACATTTTGCAAGCTTTTCTAACAGAAGCATAAGGGACAGTTACCCTTGCATGATCTGATAGATTTCACGCTCTTGGTCGTTACATCTTCAGTCAGCTCCACTGCAGCGCAGTCCTGAGGTGTATCTTTTCCAGGCCGATTACACTTCAAGTGTACAAGCAAGTAACACATGTCTGATGATTGTCTGTGTGTCCTCAGGAGTTGTACATTGCTGTTGGTATATCTGGAGCCATTCAACACCTGGCTGGAATGAAAGACAGTAAGGTAAAACCACTGGAGCCACTCTATGTTAACAAAGCAGAACCTCCTCATTGGAACCTCTTTGATTTTTCTTGAGTTTGGTCATGGATATTTGGAGGAATTTATAAAGACAGTTATTTTCCTGGCACAAAGAAAGTAGTTCAAAACCAACAGACATTATCTGACTACTGCAATGAAGTAACAACCAAACAAGCAGATTCTATGTTGTTCCCATTAAACATCACATTTCTGTTTTTTTTTTATTTTTTTATTTTTTTTGAATTCAATTATAATTCTCTCTGCGCATTTGGCAGAGCTGAAGAAACCTGTTTTCTGCGGTTTCTTCATTTACTGTAATCTGTTTGTATGAGCTCTAAAAGCTTTTTCTTCTTAATTCAGACTATTGTTGCTATCAACAAGGACCCAGAGGCTCCTATTTTCCAAGTGGCTGACTATGGTTTGGTTGCTGATCTGTTCAAGGTATGTGTCTGGGAGTGATATTACCTCAGTAACACCTAAGCAGTCTTGAATTATGAATCGACCAAGTTCATGAACTTGTGCTAATATTTGGACTTTCCCTGTGTGTTTGATATCTGAGGCCCTGGAGTTGCAGGATGCCTAATGGAAATGTGTAACTGCTGAATTATTAAGTCCTTGAATTAATCAGGGTAGAGTTGTTATCAACTTGTTAAGAGAGAAACGCTTCAGCATCTCTGAAGATATGAAAAACAACACGGCGTTCCTGAAAGCATGGCTTCGTTTTTGTACTCGCGTCGTACACGCCAGGTCGTTTACACACTCAGTTGCGTTGCTGAATATCGGGCTGCTACTCGGGGTGTAGCGAGCCAAGAGTGTTGGCAGGACTCGTCGTGGGGATCCAGCAGCAGGTCATATTTTCATGTGTGTCCCGTTGGTCATGTTTTATTTAGTCCTTCATCGGTGCACAAGTGGCCCAGGTGTCCTGACCAACTCTGCAGACGTGGTTAGTAGTAATAGCTAGTGGCAGTCGAGTTGTGACCCACTGGGTGAGATCACCTTACATGTGATCACTCCTCATGTAGCTGATTAAAATGGATGGGCTTTCTTACTTTTTCGCCAAACGGACAACTGATACCCTGAACAAACTCGGGCATCATCTGATGATTCAGTCATGTCACTTGAATCTTTTTGTAGTGTCCATCTTTGTGTCTTTCAAACCAAATGACCAAAGGCTTATGGTCTGTTCCTTCACTGACCAGGTGCCTCATTGTATGCAATAATCTGGGAGGGAAAATGTTATTCTAGCTGATCTCATACGATATGAATGAAGAATTTAAAGTGGATTTGAACGTCACATAAACACCAAAACATATCCTTTGTTTGGTTTAAAATTTTAGAAAATGATTAAATGTTTCTGCACTGGTTTCTCCTTAGGCTGTTCCTGAGATGACTGCAGCACTGGATAAGTGAGAAGAATCAATATCCCAACAAAGTTCCATCACACAGTAAAGAATGCCGAGTGACCCCATGAACACGGAGCGGCTGCCTTAATGAACCTCTCAATAAAACAAAGGCTTGTTTTTTTAAAATAATTAACAACGGAACTATCAGGGAGTATGAGTTTGCTACCCATGGAATAGGTGTTTTGAAATCTGTAGTTGTACTGTTGTTAATTTCTATTTAATTTTTCTGTAACAGTAAAATAAATCTTTGGCTCTGCCTGCCTGACTCAGACCTCTGATCATTGTTCATATTCAGAGTGGACTAATCAAGATGCTTTTGGGAAATATTATTAAATTGACAAGCAATAGTTTTCTTATTTTGCCATGAGTTCCCTTTATTTGAATGTGATGTGATCAAAACCACCCTGATACTTACAGATTCTGAGCGTTAAATTCAGAAAAAAAAGGCCGTATTTAAAACCTGAATGAAATCAGATCCATTTACGGATAGATTTTCGATAAATTTGGACATGTTGCAGTGTTGTGTCAAAGTCCAATCATGACTCCTGGATAAAACTGACCTGTGGTGAAGTCTTGACACGTTCCATTTTCTCATAATTTAGATAAAAATGTTAACATTACTAGTATAGAAAGACAAACATTAGAAAGTAGTTAAGATTGACTTAAAGTACCCTGCAGGAGTCTCCTAAAAGGACTCTTTGTGAGTTTGGAGAACTAGACTGTCGACTGAAACAGCTGATTCACCCGCACTGAATAAAATTACTACAGCTTGCAGGGGGGAGCTCTCCTTCCCTTTACTGATATAACCTTCCAAAAATCACAGCATAACCTTAAAATCCAGGTTTTCTTTTTTTTTTCTCTGCACACATTTTGAATATTTTGGGTTGGAAATCCGTTGCTGGGTACTTTTGGTAAAAGTTTTTGTAAAACTTTAGAAAATGTTTTTTGTGAATGTCAATTCCTGAAAGTTGGAGCCTCCTCCATGTCCTCTGTGTTTGTGCTGCTCTGGTAAGTTTCATCGGCTGAGTCCCAATATTCAAACAGACTGACGGACACACCGTTCATGAATCGTTGACTCCAAGTAACACCAGAGTTGAATAGAATGTACATGTTTGTGGTTAATGTAGAGACGGTGGTCAGCAGGTCGGTTCTATGTCTCTGACAGACGGCTGACCGGAGCGTCGACGGCATCCATCATCCTGTACTTCTCCAGAAGAGGCTCGTTGCCCTGCAGGTGGATGAGGGGCTTGGAGTGCAGCCGGACTCTGCTCTCCTGGTTCCTCTTGTTGTAGATGTTGACCCTGTGCTCCAACTCGGGGCTGGTTTTGGTGGACCCTACCGGACTGGGCGGTTTCAGGTTCACGGGGTCCAGGCCCTTCTGGGTCAGGCAGGAGTCCTCGGACAGAGAGGAGAGCAGCTCCTGCACCACGGCGCTGGGACTCCCTCGTGGTTGAGTGCCCAGGGCCAGAGGGCTGCTGTAGGGTGGAGGGTAGCAGCGTTGATCGCTGTAGTCTGTGGAGGTGGAGGCCTCGCGGACCGTGGAGCTGCAGTCCGTGGTGGACCCCAGCGTGTGGCTGCTGATGCTATGCTGGCGGGCGCTGAAGCTGGAGCGGGACACCGTGGTGGTGGAGGCTTCGCTGACAGAGCTGCCGGTGCGCTGCAAGCGGCTTGATGTCAGAGCGTCGGCGCTCACCAGAGAGGAGGGGAGCTGGCTGGGGTTGTTAGGCAGGTGCACATCTATGGCAGCTGTGGTGATGACTCGAGCAGGGTCTGGGATCCCCATGTCTGAATGAACAGCACATAACACACAGGGTCTGTAAATACTGCACTGCTAAACGGGCTTCAGAGAAGAGTGAAGCCGGATCTGGTGGCTCACCGCTGCTCGGCTCGCTGTAGTACTGGCTGATGTAGTTGTTCATGTCATCTTGACCATGGTGATCTGAAAGGGATGAAAAACTATTGTCACAAACTGTACATATTGCAGCACCACAATCAGTGTGTGAGTGGACACCAGACTGGTTCTACAGACAGCAGTGAGACATTCTACTTTAGGTTCCTTTTTCTAGTATTTATAAAAGCTAAAAAAAAATCCTAATATTTTATAGTAGGTGGAATGAAACAATTTAAAGATATCAGAAATTTATGTCACATTTTATATTTAATATATTAAACAGGTAGTTTAACAGGTAGTTTAATATATTAAACAGGTCTCTATCCCTGCAGTACTAAGAGCTTCCAAAGTAATCCTTACTGTATGACGTGTTTTATAATCACTACACAGAATATGTAATAGTTTAGGATGTAATCGTGAGCAAACGTATAACTAAAGGTTATGCTGACTAAAAACAATAGGCAGCATACATCCCTCTATCTTCAACCGCTTATCCGGGGCCGGGTCGCAGGGGCAACAGTCTCAGGAGGGATACCCATACTTCCCTCTCCCCAGACACCTCCTCCAGCTCCTCCGGGGGGATCCTGAGGTGTTCCCAGGCCAGCCGAGAGACATGGTCCCTCCAGCGTGTCCTAGGTCTTCCTCAAGATCTCCTCCCGGTAGGACATGCCCGGAACACCTCCCCAGGGAGGCGTCCAGGAGGCATCCGGAACAGATGCCCGAGCCACCCCAGCTGGCTCCACTCAAGGTGGTGGAGCAGCAGCTCTACTCTAAGCTCCTCCCTGGTGACTGAGCTCCTCACCCTTTCTCTAAGGGTGCGCCCAGCCACTCTATGGAGGAAACTCATTTCAGCCGCTTGTATCCTGGATCTTGTCCTTTGGGTCATGAGGTTAGCCCAAAGCTCATGACCATAGGTGAGAGTAGGAACGTAGATTGACCGGTAAATCGAGAGCTCCGCCTTGCGACTCAACTCCTTCTTCTTCAGCACGACAGACCAATACAGACTGCATCGCTGCAGAAGCTGCACCGATCCGTCTGTCAATCTCACGTTCCATCATTCCCTCACTTGTGAACAAGACCCCAAGATACTTAAACTCCATCACTTGGGGCAAAGACTCTCCACCGACCTGAAGAGGGCACGCCGCCCTTTTCTGGTCAAGAACCATGGCCTGAGATTTAGAGGCGCTGATCCTCATCCCACTCGCGCCACACTCAGCTGCAAACCAACCCAGTGCACGCTGAAGGTCCAGGTTTGATGAGGCCAACAGGACAACATCGTCCACAAAGAGCAGAGATGAAATCCTTTGGTCCCCAAACCGGACTCCCTTCGAATCCTGGCTGCGCCTAGAAATTCTGTCCATAAAGATTATGAACAGAACCGGTGATAGAGGGCAGGCCTGCTGGAGTCCAACATGCACCTGGAACAGGTCTGACTTACTGCTGGCAATACGAACCAAGCTCTGGCTTCGGTCATACAGGGACCGGACAGCCCTCAGCAAAGGGCCCCGGACCCCATACTCCCAAAGCACTCCCCCCAAGATTCCATGAGAGACATAATCGAATGCCTTCTCCAGAGTCATAAAGCACATATGGACTGGTTGGCCAAACTCCCACGAACTCTTGAGTACTCGGTGGAGAGTGTGTAAATATGTGAGTAAATATTGGCTAATTTGCAGCTAATCATTTAATCTATAAACTGTAAAATAAATGTAAAACACACCAACATTACTCACATTTATGGGTACACATAATGTGTCCTGTCTCAAAGTGTTTGCTTTGTGTGACAAATATTCCAGAGCCTATTAGTATTGTTGACACATCTTCATGATGAACAACTAGTCAGCCATTACTATTGTTATTTATTTGTTGATGCACTAAAAGCACAGTCAACACATTGTTTTCCCTGAATGAACAACACTTGGCGTGGATGTGCTTCCCAGATGCTTAATCAGTCCAAGTGTTTCTCTTAAGTGCTATCCAAGGTCCCAGAGGACTGGCTGGTATTCATGTATGTTTGGTTCTTAAGGGGGAGCTGCTCATTGTTCCAAACGGTGACAGTGACCATCTCAGGATGATCAATACAACATGAGAGGATGAGGAGCCGCCCTGGTTAAAAGGACTAGAAACGCCGTAACTCAGAAGCATGGCAGGTCGCGCTGTGATTTATAGCTTCGATAAGGAAAAAGCCTCAGCGTAGTGAGCCCTGACATCACCTGCTCTGACAGCGCTTTGTTGCTTTAAGCCCTGTAAGTTATGACCTGTCACTGTGTGAAAGGTTTATAGTCCATCTAGATGTGGCACCAGAATTCTGATGTGGATTGTGAGACGAATGTTTTTGAGAAGAGGTCACACACACACACACACACACACTGTGTGTGATGTCCACTATTAATACCCTCCAGCACTGAGCTCCAGAGTGACAGATTGTTAACTACTTGAAGAAATATCAGGATTAGCGCCTGTTAAACAACTTCCATGGTTAACTTTTAATAATTATGAAGGCGCCTGAAAGTAGACGAGTCTACATGTCGCATTCCTTTGAGACGTCAGATCAGTGCTCCGCCAAATGAGGAAAGATTTCTCATAACCTCTGACAAAAAGAGCTGGAGGGTAGTTAGACAGAGACAGGAGGCTGTGTCTGTCTGTCTGTCTGTGTCTGTTTGTCTGGATGAAATCTCAAGAAGCTGCCTTTGGATGAACTCTGGGTGCAGGTACGGATTCTAGGTCACTTGTCTACTTTCTTCAGCACTGACTTAAAAGTTAATATTTCCACAATGGCATAAAGAAATAACAACTGTCTAATCAAATAAGAATATCCAAACATAGACAATTGATGATGTTCCACAAGGATAGATCCAAAAATCAGAGCAGTGGTCCTGGAGACTGCTATGTAGCTGAGAAACTGCAGATTCATAGTCATCACGTGCTCTTGGAGTGTTCTCTAGTTTTTAGTAAACATTGTGAACAACACAAAGATTTTCGACCTTCCAGTTTGACTCAGACTCATTCCATCCATCTCTCTATATAAAGGACTCAATGTGCTGAGTCTCTGAATTGAACTATTCAATCTGTGTGGACATTGTTTCCTACAGGAAGCGCAGCCTAGACTCCCCCCCCTCCTTCCCACAGGGTCTTTGATAGCTTCATGTACAATGAAGTTTGCTGTTGCAGAAGTTACCTGGTGGTCCTCTGGGCTCTCTAGCTTTAGCTGGCCCGTGATGCTCACAGGTCCCAGAGGCCAGTCCGTCCACCTCCTGGAAACTACTGCTCTGTTTACCCCACATATGATGGATTTGCATGGCGGCTTCACGTTCTGCTACCAGATCCAGGTCCTGCTGGGCCAGGTGGGCCCTCAGCTGCCTGATTTCAAACTGAAAGGAAGAAGACCAAAACCCTAAAAACTTTTACTTACTAATATTCCTTCCACTTAATGCCAATCCCCTTTTTTTTTTTGTATATTATAATCACTGTTTGATTACATAGCTGCACTGTTGACATCACAGTTCACCATTACGTTCAGGAGGAGACATTACCAGCCTCTCTAATATTTTGCAGTGTTACTCTCAGACATACAATACATCTATCTGAGAAGCACTTCTGCACTGACAAAGTTAGACACTTTCTTCGGCCTGAGTAACTACCATTATTAAATTGAAGAAAATAGATTGTGCTAAAACGATGCACAGTACTAGCTATCTGATATCCACCAGACATTTGTAATGGTATTATCTGGTGATGAAATATAATCCACAGTAGAGACAGTTAGGTCTTTCGGAGTGCAGATTATTTTCTTTGGTAGTACTTTGCTGCCCTCTGCTGGTTACATGAAGCCACACACCGCAGACCAAATGAAGGCGGACGGATTGAAGCACTCACCGCCTGCTCCTGGCAGATCTGGGTGAGCCGGTCAAGCTGCTCTTCCCTTACCGCCTTGGCCTTTTCATACTGCTGGATCTCCAGCTCCATCTCCACCTTCACTTGTAGCACATATGCTGGAACAATGTCACAGTCAGTTCTCCCACTTATTAACCATCACATCAGGTATCTGTGTTTGAATTTTAGCACTGCACTATAAAACAACTTCCTCAGGATAAATAAATGTAACATCTTATATGTTCCCATACAACAAAATCATTTATAAGTAACAGATGTGGTGTTCACATCAAACCAGAACTTCTCTACTACAGGTGTCCTTCATTGTTCCTTATGGAAAATGATAAAATAGTTGACCAAACATCCTCAATGCTGGATGTAGCTGATAATGCAGAGTGCACACAGCTGTATCTATCTCTGTGACCTGACAGTATAGGACAGGGAACGCTGGGGACATCCGCCCCACAGGCCCTCCCACCCTCACCATCAATGATCCGCTTGACCCTCCAGATGCGCAGTGTGATGATGAGACCAATGGCGTCCCAGGGGCTGCTGGGGCCGTTGGCTACTGTGGAGGCCACCACGGGGGCCAGAGACAGAACGATGACAGCTCCATCAAACACCTGCGGTAACAGACATACACATACACACACACACACACACACACACACACACACACACACACACACACACACACACACACACACACACACACACACACACACACACACACACACACACACACACACACAAGGTTAGTGTTTTGTATGTAGCTTTTATAGTGACACTGTGGGAATGAAAGAGGCCACCCCTAACAGGACTAACGGGATCTTACCTCTACTTTGTTCTCTATGTAATCCCATATTCCCAAAACCACGATCCGGAACACCGTCTGAGGTGTACAGAGGGACAGAGAGCAGGTTACACTCCTGCTATGATGGAAGACAACACTAACCAGTGAGATTGAGGGGTTGCATGATGCCCACCTCCCTGGGTAGCTATAATAATAATATTAATAATAATAATAATAATAATAATAATAATAATAAAAGGAAACCCGACAGTCCAAGTAAATTGCACATTCAGTTGTTATTTAGATTTCCCTCATGTATCTGCTGGTAATTTGACAATGACATATTCATACACATCACATGCAGCAAAATTGAAATTAGCTCCATGTACTGATGCAGCAAACATTTCTCCTTTTTACTCCTATAAACATCTCCCAGTCCAAAGATGTAATTTATGATGATTCCTATTATTGATTAAGGTGACAATTGATTTCATGGTGAGTACAGTATTTTCTGTACTATAAAGCGCACCTAAAAGCCTTTAATTTTCTCAAAAACTGATAGTGCACCTTACAATCCAGCGCACCTTATACGTAAAAAAGTTTTAAATAAGGCCATTCATTGAAGGTGCGCCTTATAATCAGAAGCATCTTATAATCCAGTGTGCCTTACATATGGAAACGTTTTACAATAGGCCATTCGTTGAAGATGCGAATGGCCTATTGTGTGCCTTATAGTGCGGAAAATACTGTACATATTACAAAATGTCAAAAAATAAACAAATCCTCTCATGATGCCCAAAGTGATGACATTAAATACTTCATTTGTTCAACCAACAGCCCTGAACATGAAGATTCTCCATCCCTCAAACAAAAAACAGCAAAATCTTACGTCCAAAAGGTGAAAAACAGCAAATTTAATGAACAATGTGTCCTGTTTCTTTTAATTGACTACTTGATCAATTGAAAAATAGTTGCCCCATTTTCTTCAGATATCCAAGATGTCACCGCAGCAGAAATCAGAGAATACATGTACTGAAAAGTAAATCTCCACCTCTATGAGTTCAATGTTATAGCAAACTTTGAACTCATGGGGGTGGGGGATGGCAATCAATTGTTCTCATGTGGTCTTGGAACTATTAAAAACTAAGACCACAGTAAAATCTCTAACTCCATCATGAATTCTGTGTGCTGGGGGTCAGGGAGCGACACGTGTCGTCTGTAAGAATGACAGTGAAAACACTAATGTGCATCTTTGTTGTAAAAGTTCCTCTCTGCTGATCAGAATCTTCTGGAGCTGTGACAGAGGGCAGGAGGTGTTTCATGGAGTATAGTAATGATCCGGCCCCACATTCTGCACACCCCAGCTCTAATCACCAGATCGCTGCATCAGCTGTAAGCAGAGCCGCTCCGATGCGGGACGAAGGGGAAACTCACCTCAGTGAAGAAGACGGACAGAATAGCCAGGCTGATCCAGTGGATGATGCTGGCAAACTGGAACGCATTATTAACTGTAGGAATAAAAAAACAGAATAACTCGCTGTATTTAAAGATGTTTTCTGTGACGGGGGAATACTGAACCTGAAAAACAACGGCACGATGCAACACATGAATTGACGACATGCTGCACGTGTGCGTCCACATCCTTCCATATTCATCAGGTTAATTGTGGACGGTCTCAAACACCCTTGCTGTCAGCTGAAGCATTCCTCTTCATGCATCGCCTCTCCTTCCATCTGTCTTTATTTGCCGTGTTCAGTGATCTGTCCATCAGGCCATTCATCTTCCTCCGGTCTTCCCCACAATCATCCACCAGCCAGCTCCGCACTGCCTGATTTCTTTGTCCACTAATCTCCCTTGACGCATTTGTCTTAATTTTCCTTTGTCTACCCGTCCCATCAGTCTTTCAGAGGGGGGGACGGAGAGGACTTGAACGCATCTGATGCTGCTGGAGCAACATTTCATGTTTTCATCACTCACCGCCCCCATCGACATGAGACAGGTCACGGCCCCTGATCGTCCTCTTGTGATAAATGAGGATGTCTCCGTCGTGCCAGATTATGTTGATGAAGGCGAGGCCTCACATGTTGTGTCCAGCATGCAAAGCTAACGGAAGGATTATGTTCCCCACACCATGATTGATCAGAGCCCTGGAACCATGGATTGATCATCAGTGACACAGGCTCATTATAGAGTATGGACCTTAGACTAAATTAGCAGATAACGTTTACAGGCCTTCTCTACATGCTTGCATGTGTCACATTTATTCATATTTTGTTATCAAAAAGCTGAATTGCTGTATATTACAGCAGACAAACTAATGGAGACATTCTCTAAATGACCGGTATTGGCTGTTATATACAACAATAACAATAAATCTCACATAAAGCCAGTATTGGCTGATATATCAGCTTGTCAAATTTATTGGCCTTGTTCCAGGCAGTAAGTAGTATTGAATAATATTTCATAAAATTACATCATAGTTTATTGTATAGCAAAGATGTGTCACTGCTTAACGTCTGTTGCTATCATTTACAACTCATGTTGTCATTGGCTATGAAAAAAAATGAAGGCAGCTTTTCAAAATAAAAGCTGTGAGCTACACTCATTCCCGATATGTTAGTGGCAGCTGTTACCCGTTATATCACCAGGTACAGGCTATTAACAGATGTCAGTGACAATGTGATAAATTATTTTTATATTTGTCTTCTTTCTTTATTTAATCCTCTTGCCAAAAACGCCACTCAGACTAAGTCGAACAGGATCCTGTCAGTAGCTCAAATTCTGAGTTAATTAAGTTCTTGTGAACAAACTCCTTTGTCATGCATCCAGAGTCTAAGCTTACATTGGGATTTGTATAATAATTAGTGAAGAATTATGCTGAATGGTCCACTATTCTCCAGCTCCGGGAATGCTATTGCGCGTCAAGATCTTAAAACAATGAGTTGAACAAACTACTCAGAACTCATCCCCATCATCTCAGGTGTCATCAGACCATTCAGGCACTCACACTGTAACAGCTTTGTGTCAATGAGCAGCTCCAGCGTCAGCAGCACCACCACCAGAATGACGCAGGCCACCAGGAAACAGTTGAAGCCCGCCGACAGCAGGCAGACCTGCCAGAGCGCCGCCCTTCGCCCACAGCACGGCTTCAACCAGTTCGACCTGACGGTTGGAGACAGGGAGACAGAGAAAGAGGGAAAGGGTTAGGTGGACCATGGGTAAAAAGATAAATGTGAGTGTTATTTAAAAATACTGGGACCCAGTGTGGATTTGATGTGCAGCAGTAGAGGTCATATCAATAAAACACAGGAAAGGCGTGTTCAACCTTGGCTTTGTTCCTTTTCATATTAATGTTCTTCTAAATATTTTTCAGCAGAGGGTACTGTTCTACGTAAGGACTCAGAGCATGTTCTGACAGTAATGCACACTGTTGGATGAAATGTGAAGCATAAATACATGCTCTGCTGGCGCTGCAAAGACGTATTAGTATGAAGTAATTCTGCTCAGGAATTCATGGTGTTATTGCTTCTTTGTCCCTTTCCTCATGTCCTCATTCTTTCTGGCCTTTTCCGCAGCCTCCCTTCTTCCCACATGCATCACCGAGCCCAGTCGTCTATTTATGAGAATTACTTATTTGCTTGTGCGTATTTTCAGAAACAGATTATATTCAATCGTAGTTCAGCCTTAAGTCTTTGGTTTTGTTTCAGAAATAGAAATAGCAATAGAGACTGAATCATCAGAACATCCATACAGGTGCTCAAACCTGACATCCTAGGTTCATCAAGGAGTGTTGTGTTTATAAAGATTTATTTGTTTTGTAAATTTAGGATCCAGGAATTTTTTTTTGTAACAGATCTATAACTTTAATATCAATAAAATATGTTACTGGAGGAATTCAAATCCAGTATCTCATCCCCTTCCCTGCTGCTTCAGGACTAGTTGGTGACTGGCTGGATAAATGGGCATCTGGTTGACTGTTTTGCTCAAATCCAGGCAGGTAGTTAGTTCCCTGGCTCTTTTCTTTGAAAGCAGGACATGCTATCTGGCCCATTAAATCATGCAGCTCTCCCAGCGTGGCAGTAGAGCTGTGAGTGCACCATCTGGATGGTGCAGTCTCACACAGCCAAAAACAAAATGATTGCTTAACTGAATGACAATGCCTTCATCTTTTTCCATGATAATGTTTATGCTTTGCCAGCTGCATAGCTGGCTGGTTATTGAGAGAACAGGATAAAGACGAGACATGGGAGACATTTCAGTTAGTAATGAATCCTACGACTGGTTTAGCAGCTACCCAGAGCCAGCACTGAGCGCGGCGTCATGTCTCTTTGAAAATAGCCATTATCCATTTTCACCTGCACCCTATTGGACAAAGGCTATGGGCAATGGACAAGAGATGATGCGGTTAATTATCTTCTCTCCTTGGTGGAGGCAAATATTGAGAGGGGAAGTTGGGTGGAGAAGGTTCAAAGACGTTGGGACTCATCCAGAAGTGAAGCGGACAGAGCCAAAGAGGAAGGAGGGGAGCATGGGGAAGAAAATGACAGAAATTTAAATCAAGTTCAGGGACAATTTCTAGTTTTGATTCCTATTACTGGTAATAATTGTACTGCACTCACCATGTTGGAGCAGAATTCCAAAGAGGATGTACTTCAGCAGTCAGAAGATCATACAGATTAAAAAATCCTATAGCTATATTATTGTGGATAAAGGACTGTGAACAATAATTCAACTGATAAATCATTTACTCTAATTAATGCAATTTTCACATCCAGTTTTGTCTGAAACAGCCATGATGATTAAAAAACTAATTAATATTGACATTATATATAAATGTGACCAAATGTACTTCAGCTAATAGTCTTCTTCTTCTTTTCCTTTTGGCTTTTCCCTTCAGGGGTCGCCACAGCGAATCAACCGCCTCCATCTAACCCTGTCTTCTGCATCCTCTTCTCTCACACCAACTACCTTCATGTCCTCTTTCACTACATCCATAAACCTCCTCTTTGGTCTTCCTCTAGGCCTCCTGCCTGGCAGTTCAAAACTCAGCATCCTTCTACCAATATATTCACTATCTCTCCTCTGGACATGTCCAAACCATCTCAGTCTGGCCTCTCTGACTTTATCTCCAAAACCTCTAACATGTGCTGTCCCTCTGATGTACTCATTCCTGATCCTATCCTTCCTGGTCACTCCCAGAGAGAACCTCAGCATCTTCATCTCTGCTACCTCCAGCTCTGTCTCCTGTCTTTTCCTCAGTGACACTGTCTCTAGACCAAACAACATCGCTGGTCTCACCACAGTTTTGTACACCTTTCCTTTCATTTTAGCTGAAACTCTTCTATCACACATCACACCTGACACTTTTCTCCACCCATTCCATCCTGCCTGGACACGCTTCTTCACCTCTTTTCCCCACTCTCCATTGCTCTGGACTGTTGACCCCAAGTACTTAAAATCCTCCACCTTCTTGATCTCTTCTCCCTGTAACCTCACTCTTCCACTTGGGTCCCTCTCATTCACACACATGTACTCTGTCTTACTGCGGCTAACCTTCATCCCTCTCCTTTCCAGGACAAACCTCCACCTCTCTAGCTTCTCCTCCACCTCTTCCCTACTCTCACTGCAGATCACAATGTCATCTGCAAACATCATAGTCCATGGAGATTCCTGTCTAACCTCGTCTGTCAGCCTGTCCATCACCATAGCGAACAAGGAGGGGCTCAGAGCTGATCCCTGATGCAGTCCCACCTCCACCTTGAACTCCTCTGTCACACCTACAGCACACCTCACCACTGTCTTACAGTCCTCATACATGTCCTGCACCGCTCTAACATACTTCTCTGCCACTCCAGACTTCCTCATACAATACCACAGTTCCTCTCTGGGCACCCTGTCATAAGCTTTCTCCAGATCTACAAAAACACAATGCAGCTCCCTCTGGCCTTCTCTGTACTTCTCTATCAACATCCTCAAAGCAAATACTGCATCTGTAGTACTCTTTTTTGGCATGAAACCATACTGCTGCTCACAAATGCTCACTTCTGCCCTTAGTCTAGCTTCCACTACTCTTTCCCATAACTTCATTGTATGGCTCATCAGCTTTATTCCTCTGTAGTTGCCACAACTCTGCACATCTCCCTTGTTCTTAAAAATGGGCACCAGCACACTTCTCCTCCACTCCTCAGGCATCTTCTCACTATCTAAGATCATGTTGAACAACCCAGTCAGAAACTCTACTGCCACCTCTCCTAGACACTTCCAAACCTCTACAGGTATATCATCAGGACCGACTGCCTTTCCACTCTTCATCCTCTTCAGTGCTCTCCTCACTTCATCCTGGCTAATCTTTGCTACATCCTGGTCCACAACAGTCACCTCTTCTAGTCTTTGTTCTCTCTCATTTTCCACGTTCATCAACTCCTCAAAGTACTCTTTCCATCTTCCCATCACACTGCTGGCACCTGTCAATAGACTTCCATCCCTATCCTTAATCACCCTAATCTGCTGCACGTCCTTCCCATCTCTATCTCTCTGTCTTGCCAGCCTGTATAGATCAGTCTCTCCCTCCTTACTGTCCAATCTAGCATACAAGTCATCATAAGCTTCTTGTTTGGCCTTTGCTACCTCTACCTTCACCTTACGCTGTATCTCCCTGTACTCCTGTCTACTCTCCTCAGTCCTCTCAGTGTCCCACTTCTTCTTAGCTAACCTCTTTCTTTGTATACACTCCTGTACCTCCTCATTCCACCACCAAGTCTCCTTATCTACTTTCCTTCCAGATGACACACCAAATACTCTCCTACCTGTCTCCCTGATCACATTAGCTGTAGTTGTCCAGTCATCTGGAAGCACCTCCTGACCACCCAGAGCCTGTCTTAACTCCTTCCTAAAGGTCATGCAACACTCTTCCTTTTTTAGCTTCCACCATTTCGTCTTCTGCTCTGTCTTTGTCCTCTTCATCTTCCTCACCACCAGAGTCATCCTACACACCACCATTCTATGCTGTTTGGCTACACTCTCGCCTACCACTACTTTGCAGTCACTGATCTCCTTCAGGTTACATCGTCTACACAAGATGTAGTCTACCTGTGTGCTCCTACCACCACTCTTATAGGTCACCCTATGTTCCTGCCTCTTCTGGAAGAAAGTATTCACTACAGCCATTTCCATCCTTTTTGCAAAGTCAACTACCATCTGTCCTTCTGCGTTCCTCTCCTGGATACCAAACCTGCCCATCACTTCCTCATCACCTCTGTTACCTGCACCAACATGTCCATTGAAGTCTGCACCGATGACAACTCTCTCACTTCTAGGTATGCTCTGCATCACTTCATCAAAGTCCAACCAGAATTTCTCCTTCTCCTCCAGCTCACATCCTACCTGTGGAGCATACCCACTAACAACATTGAACATCACACCTTCTATTTCTAGCTTCAGACTCATCACTCTATCCGACACTCTTTTTACCTCCAGGACATTCCTAACAAACTCCTCCTTCAAGATAACTCCTACTCCATTTCTCTTTCTATCTACACCATGATAGAACAACTTGAACCCTGCTCCTAAACTTCTAGCCTTGCTACCTTTCCACCTGGTCTCCTGGACACACAGTATGTCTACCTTCCTCCTCTGCATCATGTCGACCAACTCTCTACCTTTTCCTGTCATAGTTCCAACATTCAACGTCCCTACTCTTAGTCCTATACTCTTGGCGCTCCTCTTCTGTTTCTTCGTGCGAACGCACTTTCCTCCTCTCCTTCTTCGACCAACAGTAATCCAATTTCCACCGGCGCCCTGTAGGTCAACAGCGCCGATGGCGGTCGTTGTTAACCCGGGCCTCGACCGATCCGGTATGGAAGTCATATGTTTGATTCGCATCTTTGATTTGGCAAAAGTTTTACGCCGGATGCCCTTCCTGACGCAACCCTCTGTATTTATCCGGGCTTGGGACCGGCACAATAAGACACTGGCTTGTGCCCTCTTGCGGCTACATTACTTCAGCTAATAGTCATCATTCATTAAATGTCTTCAAATGACAAGTCTGGATTTACCTTCTAAAGTTCTAATGTCCTTATACCTTATAATGGTGGTGTCTTTCCGGGACTTGGCACAATGCAAAAGTCATGGTCAGCATGATAAAAAATACAGAAAAAAAAAATCAAATAAAAAAATAAATAAAAAATATCCTTCTCTCTATAAAATAGAGAGAAGGATGGCATCATTCTGTGGTTGTGGCCGGACCTCCGGCGTAGCCACACGCCCTCGCTATCTTACACCAAGGTCAGAAGAGAGAGTGGAGCTCAGTCATGTTGTCACTGCTTTACCAGAGGCTAACCGGTGATCTCAACTCTCTGCAAAAAACCTCAATACCAGCTAATGCCATCAGATTAGCAGCTTTACACCTGGGGTGACAAAGTGGTGGTGGAGGGTAATGGTATCATTAGCAGAGACCATCCCCAGCAACGATTTGTTCCCAAGAAACAATGTCAAACCCCATCGGTCAGAAGAGGAGAGCCAAGAAAAAGAAACATTTACCAAATGATACCCCGAACACTAAGTCAACGGACATTGGCTGACCATTAGTTAAAAGATGGAATGAGCAGGACAAGCATAGGAAACGCTTCGCTTCCCTCCAGGACTGAAAAGTATAATTTAACTCATTCTGTGTGGAATCATAATTCATTCAGACCTCTCCCACAAGCCAGGCAGAAAAGGTATTAATTCAATAAAACTGTAAAGAAAAACCCTGTCTAGTAGAACGGTAAATGGCAATGATGGATTACTCCAAGATCAGAAACTTAATTTTAGGGAAATCACTTTAAACCCTGAACACTGAGGACCTGAAGTATTTATGAGGTGGTGCTGTGGGCTGTGGGAGCGGTGGAGCAGACCCACAAAAACAATCACCCTAAGGTGGGAAAGGATCGAATTGTGGCTAAGTCCTTCAAGGTTGGTCTTGTGTAAACATCACACTTAAAAAATTAAGAGCAGTGTATGTGTAGAACGAAGGACCAATGTGGGGCGGCCTGTGGCGTGGTCAGGCTCATAAAGATATCAACAGGCCAGCGAAAGCAGACGTAACACACCGAGGGAAGATCGAAGAGCGCCCGACAGCAGCGCACGGCGAGGGAATTAGATCACGAGGCTGATCAATAGTGGGCAGAAATGGAAGTGAAGGCAAGCTCCATACGATGCCAGAGGCAGCAGCTGTGACAGAGAGAGACCAGATGGGACAAAGTGGACGAAGACATCAGGAGGGAGTGGAGTTGCTCTACTGACAGCAGAGCTTCGGCTCCAGTAACAGCTTCACATCTGTCCCACTTAGGTGGAGAAGCTATCCTAAGGAGTATCTCCCGTCTGTATACCGACCCCAGTAATTGGAACAAGATAAAATAAAATAAACTCATTAACCACAAGTTAAATGTAAATTAAATCAGAGAGGTGTTGCTCCGTTTGTGTGTGAGTTAAGAGATGGAGTGGTGAGAGGAGGGACGGAATCTAGAGGGGAAAAATGTATTCAGAAGTAATGAATCTGAAAGATTCTATCAATCCATCGGAGCTATTGATTGCAACATGCACGTACACACACACACACACACACACACACACACACACACACACACACACACACACACACACACACACACACACACACACACACACACACACACACACACACACACACACACAGAGCAAACAGCTGCACAACGCTAAACTCACCTTCCAAATATTTGCACAGGACAACCTGAAACAGTATCGCACTGAATGAGCTGCACTGTTCAGAATGGGCGCTAAATAATTGATTGGGACTCTTGATCGATATCTTGATTGCATACTTACAACTTAACAACAGCTCAGTAAAAAAAAAACTCCAGCACCTTAAGGTGCAGACCTGTGGTGACTGCCACACCGTTATATTTGATTTCAAAACAATTAATCATGGTGAGACTGTTGACACGACCACAACTCAGATCACCAGGCCTCAGGGCTAATCGATTATTCAAACGTACCTGCAAATACTTTACTCTGTTAAAGAACTGTAGTTTTTGGATGAAAACCCTACAAGTGTTTTAAAACCAATTTGAGTACAGTGGTTATCAAATTTTTAGGCCACGTGGTCGTAAGTGTAAGGATATAATTTACTCCATACATCGGTGTCGGTCCATGATTCAGTCACAGAATTATGTTTCCTTCTCTGATACGCGACAATATCAAGAAATAAACAGAGAAAAATACATTAAAACGTGAAAATGTTTTTCTAGTTCCAGAAAGGGGATCCCTTCAGTGACCGCTCTGAAGGAAATGAAATAGAGGTGGTTCACGTGTATGACCTCGATGCTTTTCACTTTCACACTGCATGTGTAGAAACGCCTAAAGAAGCAGAGGCTGAAATTGGGTTTTTAACTTTCATTTCTAAAGGTTGTTGAGACTGTGTTGAATCCCACTGATCTTTTGCATGTGAATGCTTCTGCTGCATGTTTCCAAATGGCTTCTCTTAGGTTCATTACCTGTTGTGAAGTGTTGACAAACCATTGTGTGTTTCATTCTCAGATTGGATGGTCTGCTATGGCTACTTTAAGGACCTGCCATTGGTATACTTTAAGTCACTACCCTGTTTACTACCTTCCTACATTTGTACCCTCATTGCTGTCCTGGTATTCACATGATTCTGTATGTCTGTACTGATTTTGCAAGGGCCTTTCGCTCCTTTAACATAGAATATATTGAAGAATGGCTGGAAACTAACATGAAATTAGTAGTTTTAAATGAAAAAATGTGAGTTCCTGAGAACAACCCCACAAAATATTTGTTCAATTTTCTACTGTGTAATTTTGTAATTGTTGCCTATTGGTCACGTCTCCATTGCAAAAGAAGTTGTTCATCTAAGTGGATCATCTTGATTAAATAAAGGTGAAATAAAATAAAACAAACAGTGTGTGACTCAAATTCATCTTTGAACCCCTTAGAAAGCAATCAGTGTCTTTGTGATATTGATAGATTATATGCTTATTATGGTAAATTTATACATTTAAAGCAAGATCTTCTCTCAATGGCAGATGTCTTGTTAATCTACAAATAAACACTCAGGGAAAAGCATTGAAACTGAATGTTACCTGCTTTGAGAAGCTCAGGGACAATTTCAGACACTCCAGCAGCATGTTGGAATGATATAACTCGATTCAGTCCAGTTGTCTCTGTGTACAGACGACTACTCAGTCCCATGGTTCCTCCACTATAAACCTCAACCAATCATACCAGTCTGCTGAGCTCAGCAGGCTCAAACAGGGAAAAAGAACGGTGCACACCTGCTGGTTACTCAAAACCGGAGCCTGCAGGGCTCCATCTCATTCAGGCTGTTCAAACTCTCCTGGACTGCCTTTATACACTCGAGGAGGCGTTTCATTTAGTGCAGGTGGGGAATCTGACTGGAATGCCGTAAATCTAGCTAAATCTTTTCTTGTGTGAGGCCGTGCACTGAATAAAATGAAAATGTGATCAAGTGCACACACACACACACACACACACACACACACACACACACACACACACACACACACACACACACACACACACACACACACACACACACACACACACACACACACACACATACACACACACCATCACAAAGCTTCACTGTCTTACCCGTATTAATCTCTCACAGTCTTACGTTTGAGCAATTTGCAAAAAATATTTGATTTATAGAGAACAATTTCATCGAAAGGGTTAGTTACTAATCCCATTAATCGATTATTAAACCTTTCCGTTTAATAAGCACACTTCATTTTTTAAAAATCTGTATTCGGCCTTCCATTGCAACAGGAAAGGAAAACCGTTACAACTCCCTGCATCCCACCCCATGGCTGGGTTTGCGCTAGCCATTCGCCACGTCGCCATAGGCGAAGTAAATTCCAGATTGGCTACAAGGTTTTTTAACCTGTGTAGCCACAGCGGTGTTCGTATTTTTAGGAAAAAAAGGCTAAAACTTACAACTTTTTTGGACTCGTGAAAATACCCGAGCGATAGCTGAAGCATGCCGATGGAAATAGCCGAAGTGACCCGAACGCTCCCGATCATTAAATATGCACTCCTCTCATGACCTCCTCTCGTCCAATGAAAAACAAAGATTGTATTTTTACAAGTTAAACCCGCGAATTGGTATGACAAGGCGAGGATGATCGATCGAAAGAAATTAAGAATCCAGTGTTATATCGTAGAGTTTGTGTTAAAAGTCTAATTGAACAACAAATGGTGAATGCTGAGAGGGGCTAGGAGTGGTGACAGACCGATCAGAAAGTAAATTAAAGATATTATCAATACTTTTTTGTAGTCTTAGACTTTTGATCCCTATGACCGGTAGGAATAACCAGTGATACATGTAAATGTTTATTCACCTCGCTTGCTATTTTTCATGCCTTTTTAAATTGAAATGAAAAATCATGTTATCGAATTAAAAACAAAAACAAAACTAAATTATGGCATACCAATGGTGTTGGTGGTGATGGTCAAAGTTAAAATGTCTTCTAGTTCAAGTAAAACTTACAAGTAAACATTGAGTAATATTTTGTATGACTATATCTTCACATAGTGAATGCATGTTTTTAATTGTTGAATCTCACATTTATACCTGCATAAAGTATGACAGAAATAAAGATAGTTAAGCTTGAACTGTTGACTTTAGTGTATTTTTGTAGGTAAACTGAACAGAAGATTTTGCCCTCAGAATGCACCAGAATGCAGGAAAAAAACCCCATTTTCTAAAAATGGACACAGAAAGCGGCGTTTTGTGGCTTGCTCAATTCTTTTACAATGAGCCACAGTGGCTTCGTCATACTAGCTCCTCGTGCAAGCCCAGCATGGTTATAACATATCAGAGGGGGAGTCGGGGCTGGTCTTCGCCAGAGAAATGAGCTGTAGATACTAAGCAAATGGAGATGGATGGGGCTCCATGTGCAGAGCAGCAGACACGCTGTCCCTGATAAATGGGTTTTCACCAGGACACTTGATCTCTCCCGCTCTCAGCCTAAAAAGCAATCTCACACTTTGCATGTCTGTGAATATTAACAAACCCCTCAAACCTCGCACTCAAATGTCATCTATTGTGTCGCACATGGTGCCAGGCTAGAGAGCCAATTTGATGGAGAGGACGGTTCCTCTTGTGTGTTTGAAATAGAGTTGGAGGGGAGAAAAGACAAATGAAAAATCCTGCTCTCTTTTCAGACATCCATCAACGCAGAACAGGTACAGCATGGCTCAGGCTCCAAAGCCCTATGAAATATTGCTGCTGCCAAGATTCATACTAGACTTTGGCAAGGTCCTTTAGTCCTTAAGTCTGTAGTCTACATTTTCTAATTGTTCCATTTCATGTCAACCTTCACCTTTGTCAGCCTGGGTCTGACTGTGTGCATTTACTGCTATATTAACGTAGCTGAGTGAATGAAAGGTGGATAAAGAACTTCATTTCGCTACTCACTCCATGGTAGTGGGGTAATGGGATAAATATATGCTAGCCTGGGCAAACTTCAGCTTATCTGACACTTCAACCAACACCATATTAGTTAGCAGCTGCTGTTGCCATCATTACAACACAACACAGGGTTAATCCCACGCTAGCATCCAACATGGATAGATATGACATCCATCATTTCCTTGTGATCTATGTGGAGGATGGTCATCTGCTCGCATTACGCCCTCCATCCATCTCTTTATCCCTTCCGTCTCCTCTCTCCTCTAGTCAAACAGACAGGTTGACCCATATGAACCATCTGTCATTGATGCATCGCCTCGTACCACTCAGTGTGTGCACGCAGTGTGTAGCTATGATAACTTGGAACAAGAGTAGAATATACAGGCCAGGATCTGGAGACGGGGGCTCGAGCTGTAGACCCTACATTGTCAGAAAGGCTCAGGGTGAAGTTAAAGGATCTCAACGCACCACCTGGACTCTGCACAGTTTTGTAAAATCTATCAAATTTCATTCATTTACATTTTCCAATATGGTCTAATGAAGAATTATAAACGTTCATTATTATTTTCATTCCTCTGTCATAAAATCAACTTTATTCATGAAATATTCTGAACTGACTGCAAAACCACTGTAATGGTAAGAGTTGAGAGTGCATACAGTGTGTCTGCTGACTGGCTTTATTCAGTTACACAGGAGTAATGCAATGAGGATTAGGTTGCTTTAGCTTAAAATATACTTACATGACAAAGCATGTAGTCCCACTGAAATAACCTGATACTTTATCACGCAAGCAAATGTGTCCATTATTAAAAAACAGAAGTATAGGTATAATACAATAATACAAATCAGGAAATAACTAAATGACCAATCACAACACCCCCCTCCCCCCGTCTTGGACCTTTCCGGCTAGTTCTAGAGGAGATAGTGCAGCCAAATCTATTAATATAACTCAGCGTTGCACTGAATCTGCAAGTACTGCGTGTGCCCCTTGTAGTCCAGGAGAACATCCACCTCCTACATAATCGCCCACGTCTCCTGATAAAGAGCCACGAGAAGCTGCCATGCGAGATTAAATGCGCATCTCTGGTGTGATTTCTTCAGCTCCTCTTTTAACAGCTAGTGGAACCAAACAAAACCAATTACACTGAGGCTCCATTTACAAGTAATGAGCCATTTTTTTTGATCCTGCCTCTGAACATTGGAATAAAGCTATTTCATCCCCCTTGTCTGGACTGAAACCAAAGCGCTGTCCAGATATCAATATAAACTCTGCAGACCAAACATAGGTAATTTTATGATAAAATTGATATGAGGATACACATGCTCATGTGTCTCCTACCACAGGGTAAAGTTACAGTCACAAAGATCACATAATTAAGATCTAAGGAATCCAAATTGTAGTGGATGGAGAAACAAAGTCTTCCGCTAACAACTAAAACAAAGCCTATAGCCACAGCAGGACAGGTTAAGAGGCGGCAAATGTCTGCTTCCATTCCCACACAAAGAGCAGAAATGTAGTATTTATAAAGAGTATCTGTGAGGGCACACCCCAACAAACAATAGAAAATAGTTTACGGAGCTAAAGGAAATACCAAGAGATGGAAATCAGTCCATTCGGGTGGTGTTGTTAAATTTAAAATCTTTAAAATCTTGTGGCACACAACACAACATTCGTGTCATTCCTCTGATGTTAAACTCATGAGTCACAAAGAGGAGTTGTCGCTGTTGCTTTTTCCAAAGGAGTCTCCAAACAACGGAAGCGTGAGTGAAACTGTGATGACGGCGCGTCTTGGAATGCCTACGACCTGTAAATCAGGAATTCCAATCTAAAAGGCTCAGGGATTACAGATCACACATTGTTTTCTTGAATGCTCTCGAGCTTCCTGTATTCAGAGGGAGTGTGATGGTTTATATGGTTTCATGACAGAAAAAGTTCACATTGCTTCTTTCGTTAATCCCCCCAGGGTGTCACATGACCGGGGCGTCACATGAGAGTGTCCAGTAGTATCACCACAGGGCTCTGACATTTCAGGAAAGCTATAGCTTCTAATAACACTCTTTGTTTTCCAACAGAAATTGACATTATGAAGAGAAGCTTGTCTGGTAGTGAGAAACTGCGGCGTCATTGAGCAGTAATGAACATATCAGTGGAGACATTGTCCATTTAACAGGGTGACACTAATAAATTCATCACCAAAATGTCCTCAACTCTCTGACTCTATTATAAAATGAGGAGTGATTCAAAATGCCAGGTGTAATTATCATATGCAATAAAGAGCAGCCGGGAGAGTGACGGCAGAGCTTTACTCTGCCAGGGCAGATTATAGATTGTAGTAATTGCAATTCTGCCTTAATTATGGATGAGTCACTACAAGCAGAGGTAAATTCTCTTCCATATTTCTGGAGTCATTTTAAGCATGGTGGCAAATACCAGGTACATAAATCAACTGGTCACAGTTTATTATACAAGCTAATGATAGAGAGACGTGACTGAGTTATTGTCAGCTTCCTTAAAATATATGATGACAATTGTCAAATTGTTCAAATTAAAGTGTCCAGTTTCCTTTAGTTTCAGTATAAATTGGGAGCTTTAAATGAATTGAATATTGAATTTGAATTTTTTAAATTTTGAGCCACAAACCGCTACCGATCACTGACGGTAGTCAAACCATCAAGCAGCAGCAGAGAGCAACGGCTAGTGGTGTGTTTGGGTGAATTTGTGGGACGTACCCCTCTCTGTTGTCCTCTTCGTCTGGGTTTGAGATGAGTTGGGATCCAGCCAGGGATATGTCCAGGGCTGCCGAAGGCAGGTCTCTGTAGGCGAAGTTGACCAACTGGACAGGAGCAACACACTGGGTGTCCTCCTCCACCTGCTGGGAGATTACCTCCAGCTCCGAGGCTCCAGCCTGGGGAGGAGCCCTATGGCACACACACACACACACACACACACACACACACACACACACACACACACACACACACACACACACACACACACACACACATGCACATACACACACACATACACACACACACACACACACACACACAGACACATACACACGTTGGGTTTGCGTGGTTTGTCTGATTATGCAGCAGTGACAATTTGCATCTGCATTATGCTGTCCTCTGCAGCAGTGTGAGGTTGAGCCACAGTCAACGCCTGCGTTGGAAGTGTGCTTATGATTTGAATCAGCCAATTGAAGTTCCTCAGAAACTGCTTCAGGTAGCAAAGTGTGATAATAACAACGGTAAGAACAAACTGTCAGGCTGTTCAGCCAATGGCAGAGAATGCGAGGTCACCCTGGAAGAGGAGTCTCACAGGGCTTGGCAGCCATCCCAGTTCAGTCAGTTTGGAGACATCAATAACTTTAGTGCTTAACAGCGGAGAAAGGCATTGATTACAAGACAGAGGGAACGAAGGTGATTGGGTTGGTGAGATGTACACCCTTTGTGCTGGAGGCCATACATAGTGGGAGGAAAAGTTAGCAGAAGATCACTGAGCAGACCCACCTTCCCGTTAAATGTTAATGTAAGCAGGCCCGGAAAGGAAAATAGGTCTTCCTCTTTTCCAATGTTCTTCTTGACTAATAGCCGTTTAATGGACTCCCTGTAAAGGTTATGTTGTTATTCTCATAGGACACCAAGAGTCAGTTTAACTATATTATCTTAACGTGGCACAACAGGGCTTTGAAACACAAATGCTTGTTCCCTCACCACATAAAAAGCCTTTCCCACCGTTTTAATATCGGATCCTTTAGCTCGTGGGTAAAATGCCAATGTATTAACACGATCACCGCAAAGCACACTTGTGCATACAACTGTGGATTTGGCATCTCGGACCAACTGTAACAAGGACAGTAATCATTCTGGACAGAGACAAACTGTTTAGTGCATCAAAATCACATTTCCAGATTAGACCAGGCCAGGAGCCGCTGCCAGTGGAGGGGCTAGGTCCCATCCTGGGGAAAGAGGCAGGCTACATTTCTGAACATTTCCCTCATTTCAACAATGCATGCTAAGACATTCTGCAATGTTCTAAAGGCTGAGATTTTATGTGATATTAGCAAAGGAACAGGAGAGAGAAAGGTTAACATAGAGCATCCATGGCTGGAGGGAAATCCTGCGCACATACAAAACAACTGAAGCTTATCATGCAACCCAAGAGGCATGAAACAATTCTTCTAATGCTTGAAAGTGCTACTGTTCTTGCCGCCATGTCTTAAGGTCATAGTTATAGTGCACAAATACAGCAGTTTTAAAAATAATGCTGATTAAAATAAACACATCAGTTTTTAACATGTGATCACACACACAGGGGACTCCTCAATACTAATTTTATTCAAACTTTCTTTCATGACAGCTTCAATTTATGTAATTTTGTATTGATAAGTTTTGTAATTTGGTTAAATCTAAAGAGACTCAATGGAATGAATCAACTCGAAAGCACAATAATGTTGTGCTAGTCATTGTTAGCTGTACTGCTGCGAACAATGAATATTTTAAAGGTTTATGTTTCTTTAACATTTCAGTTTTAGGCTTCATGTTGTGTTGACACCATGCTGGATGTCAGGTAGAGCACAAGCAAAATAATAGGATTTAATAGCATTAAAAAGGAATAAGTCAAACACAAGGTTGATAGATTTATTAAGTATTTAATATAATTGTGTCTACAATGATGTCATATTGCCAGTTTTTTCCTCAATGAGGTAGTTAGTCCCTGCCGTTGTTGCTTATGGTTGCTCTTGATTAAAGCGCATTGAAATGTCTGCTGTGTGATATACAAATAAAAGTTGATTGATTGATTGATTGATATTGTGTTGTTTTTTCTTTGTCTAATTGAACTCTAGTTATACTGTATATAAACAGGCTGGCAGGTAATTTCCACCTGCTGGTCTGTGGTCTTTGTTGTCTGCTTCATTCTAACTGCTTTCTGTAATGCTTACAGAGACACATTAATAATGAGTGTGATGAAATGTTGAAATGAGCAATTTTTATGTATCAGAAATGTAGCAGAAATGTACAATACCAACATTTGATCTACGCAAATAGACTTGAAAAGTGTGCGATGACTGAGCAGTTCACTCGGCTGTCTTACGAGTGGTGGTGAGGTCAAAGTAATATGTCTTCACCTTCACACTGGGGCTGTGAAACTGTAACCGTCCCGTCCTCTGACACAGCACACAACCTTCGGCGCACATGAACACACAAGAGAAGTGTGTGTGTGAGATCATAAAAATAGATCATAAAAACAGATCATAAAAACTACATTCAAACTTGAAACATGAACATTGCAATGCTGTGTAATTCCATATACAGGTAAAACACACAAATAGAGTATTTATAAGAATGAGATTGATGCCTGTCACATCATATTTAAGTTACCTAGTCAGAGAAATCAATTCTCTGTTTCTGTCACTTCAGTGGGTCTTAAAGTGCTGCCTCAGCATGTACTGAAGGTTTGCAGAGGACGATGGTGTCATTGTCAATATGAGCGCTCCCTCCCATGGTATTTCTGGCCGGCTGTCTACAATACAGCCGCTCTGTCTTACTCAATAAGTTTGTATGCGGACAATTGGTTACTCCTCGGTCCACAGCGATTCACGGCTCTGATATCATCAGGAAAGAGGGAGCAATGTGCCAAGTCCCTTACACAGGGCCCGGACACATTTCCCAGCAGCTGCTCCAACAGTCGTCACCCCGAGAAAATTCTCTGACACAACAGTGTATTAAGATCAGATCTTTTCGCCAATGCCAACTCTTTTAAGGTCTAATGGGAAATTACAGTGGTTGATAGTGAATGGTCAAGATGAAGAGTTAATATTGTACTGACCTGCATTGTAACCAGAGGTAATGAAACAGACATGAAGGAATTAGACCACTAATAATCCAAGACATTATTATTACATTTTTGTTTCTTTGAAATCCATTGTTTAATGCATGTGTTAAATGTTATAATTTCAGGTTTTATTTATTTATCTGAGCAATAATCCACTTTTGTTTGTTTTGTCCTAAGCATTGAGTCTGTTGTTTCAACATTGCCTCATGATGCATGGAGACGAAATGACACTTACGACATTAAGATGTAATCTGCAGATGCCCCATCAAAAACTGCAACAAGTGACTGACCACATGGAGCACGTTAAAGGTTAAAGCTGCCATTATGCTGAATTTTTATATTGTGCTGTAAAATGTCAAACACAAAGAACATGTTTCTGAATATGCTTCAGCTTTCTCACCCTCTCTTAGGCCCAAATTTATTACTGCTAAAATGTATCATAAAATAATTTTTTTGATATTTTCAAACAATCAAGAAACTTCCTAAATCACCTGCGATTTGCTGGGTTTTGCTGTAGTTAATCAAACAGCAGTAATAATGCATTTGGACTTTTTTCCGCCATTGGTGAAAATACATTTTATGTGCTAATGAGAAATACCAGCATTGGTAAAGGATATGGGATGGACAGAAACAAAACTATAGTCTCAAGTTAAGACATGTTATCCAATGCAACAGTGTGACTCTTTCATGAGTTTCCAACAGCAATAGCACAACAATAGAGCTGTGTAATTTCTCTCTTTGTAATTTTTTTGACAGTAAGAAAAGCAGATATGGAATTTTGCCAGACATACAGACTAAACTTCACTATTCAATGAATAAAATCACTCAATTTTTCTTAAAAAATTGGAACAACAAACACTGGTGTGTCCAAGCTTTTACAAAATCATGTATAGTACATGATATAGAACACGTATAGTAGACTAGAAATTCTATATTTGAGTAAAATAGGAGTAAAAATGGAGATTTTCAATATTCAACTGATGGTATAAATGTTGACAACTCTTGTTTGGTGACTCTGAGTGATTAGAGAGAAGGCTTTATTATGCTGTCGCGGATCACGGGGTGCTGGAGTCTATCCCATCTGACAAGGGGCATGAGGCAGGGGATACTCTGGGTACAACGCCAGTGCACCGCAGAGAACCATGTAGACGGATGGTGTACAACCAACTATTTAAATCTTAATGTTAATGTAAACTCCAGACAGAATTATGATGTGTAAGAACATTTAATGATTTCACACACCGTCTGCCTCCCACTGTTTGCATAGCAGACATTCTACACTAGCAACCAGTCTAAAATAGCGAGGGTGAAGGTAACTCAAAAAGCCTCCCTCCCCATAACAGTTCCTCTTCTGTCTCTTCACAGAGTCTCCATTATTCACCAGCAGAATCTAGTCAACACATTCTTTATGTTATCTAGTTTTAATTGTACTCAACCATCATTTTTACTGGTTTGCAAGTCCTGAGGACTGAGTCGAGACCCCCTATGCCTTTAATCAGAAGACGCAGCTGACCAAACCCGTTTTGCATTCGCCCTTTACTCCACTGCACCTCCTCCCACTCCACTCCATTTCTCTGCTCTCTCTCTTTTTGCCATCTCTTAGCCCCCACCCCAGTTGTCATCAGAATGCAGGGCCTGTCTGGAGGACCACACACAGAGTAATTATTAATAAGGGAAGATGACAAGTGAGCGTCCCTCCTGAATGCTAAGACATGCCAGCGGAGACTGGAGATTGCCATCCGCTCCCTCGCTCTCGGAGAGGCTTGGACAAGGCCGAGCTCCACTTTCCTGCTGATCTCAAAGTCATTCAAAGGAGGGGCTTGGGAATATGCAGGTCCCACTCTGCTAATCATATCCTAGCACACTGAGATGCACTTTGCATAAGACTGCGTGCTCATAAATAGAGATTTAAGATTTCACGCTCTCTCAGACACGGTTCAAACAAGACTCTGGCGGGTGTTGTACTCACTGAGGGTTGCTCATGATGTGGTCTCGTTGCTGCAAATAGACGTCCAACACTGAATGACCCCAAGTGTGAAATGTGATTTCACCACTGCAGGGACCTGGCTCCTACCACACCTAGAGGAAATACAAACAAACAGGGACATCATGAAGCAAATAATGTGCAAACTCCATCGGCGAAGGCTGTGAGACTCAATTGGGAGCTCCAGAAAAGCAATGAATGAACCTGAAGGAGGGTGTTTTACACTTGTTATTTCCAAGGTCAGAAGAAAATATCTCATCTCTGATGAGATATATCAGATATCTATATGCAGTTCAGAATTCTAGCACAGTCACCTGCAAAAGTATCAATGAAACATCAATGCACGTGGCTTTTCCTGCTCCAACTCAACCCTGCTCTGTTCAACTATTTTCCTGGGGAGCAGTAAACTGTAATGGATTTTAAATCTCCTCCAATATTCACTCTGCTCTGTGAATCAGGGGCTGAGGAACATCACACCTCTTGCATAGCAAGTACAGCAGGATGCTTGCTCTTTGTGCCACAGCATAGAAAGCCATTGATGTCCACGTCCATTCAGTGAAAGCCCACTCCAGCTGCTTTGAAAGGAAAGTCACAAAAACGGACCCAACACTGCTTTATCGTGAAACCAACTAAAAAAAACAACAACAAAAAAACCTGCTTCTCAGCTTTTAAAAGAGACACCCGTTGTCAATAAGAAATGAATTATAGCTGCAATGCATTTGCTTACACCCTCATGATTTGCACAGTTTTTCATGGAGTCAGGGTAGGAGCAGCAAAGGAACCCTCAGACACAGGGAGGTGAGGAGTCAGCATTCACAGCTGCAGCAATGTATTGGAGCACAGCACATTAAATGCTACTGAGGGTAAATAAGCCCAGGTCATCCAAATGCTGAGAGTGACACTGTTTCCCCCTTCAGCAACCCATATATGTAGTTATTAGCATAATTCTCTAGAGTATAAAGGTTGTTCCAGGCAAAAGATGAGCTGAAAGTCAAAGAGGTTAACAGACAAAATACCAATAGATGCATCACTTTCTGAGGAGTCTTTGTGGAGGTGACTATCAAAGCGGGATCAAAGGTGTGTGTTTTCTTGGGATTTATTGTCAACTACTACAACACAACCTGCATCCTTCCTGAGTTGGAATTCATGACTGGAAGCACAGTTTACAAGCGTCATCATTGGAGATGCTTGTTCCAAAGGAAGGTTTTTTTATTTTTTTTAAATTTTTTTTAGCCATTTCATTACACCAAGCAATAATTATGGTTTGCTGATTTACAGTTACTTAAACCACACCAACAGTTGAGGTGCAGTCAACATTTTTCCGCTGTGCTAAGAGGCCACACACTCCCATTTTTTTTTGTAACCCAGCAATAAAACAAGGTGCGCTTTATATCATCACCGACTGGGAAAAAAGACGCACAAACACACACTAACCTCTTATGTTTCCACGCTCTACATTGTGCACAAGAGTGGTCGTGACTCCTTTGCCCTCACAGTGATGATGGTGATATCTTCCTCCTCGCAGATGATGAAGATGATCGGTGTGAGGGAAGCATAAATCTTGCTGAGTGCAGGCTGCGATTCCTCTTAAATTTGCGTTGGCCAAGCAACCGTATCGCCTTCCGGAAAGCAGCGCACGACGACAACACCTACACCGGACCGACTGCACCATCCTTCAGCGGAGACGACCAGGCTTTCACGGAACGGCAATGATGATTTCCGAGGGAGGCATAATGTGGTTTGCAGGGCTTCCCCCACAATTACACCAGGGACTCCATGTGCCCGATGATCAAGATGAGGTCCACGACCGGGAGCTGTCCAGGTGCTGAAGAGGAGATCCCACCAGATACGCAGTCAGGCGGACAGAACAGCGTCAATTCACAAACAGGAGAATAAATGTCGCACAAATTCATCGTGATTCAGGCTGTCATACGTGGAGTCGGTGTTCCCGTGAAGACATAGGAAGCCTGCAGACGTCCTTCTGGATGCGTCGATGTAGAAAACACTCGCTTCACTTCACCTCGAAAGCTTCAGAGTTCCTCGCGATAACAACCCATCCGCACGACGCCCCCCCCCCCCCCCACACCCACACACACTTTATTCTAACAATGACTTCACGTGTTTTGTGGCAACTCGAAAGTGACCTGAATCTTGTTCTATTTAATGTAATTTATTGCTCTGCAACTCATTGTAATTTCCCTTGAAAGGAGTTGTAGCCTAAAATATGTGCCTGTGTTGCCATTGGTTATTGTGCTTCCACCAGTGGCGATCCTAGACTCCCGGGGGGGGGGGGGTTCTTCCCCACCATCAATAAAACCATTTACACACTGTAAATTAACAATAAATCAAACACCATTCCATCAGCTTTAGTTGAATCTGTTTTATTGACATTATACAAGGTGCATTTGGAAGAAACTAAATAACCAGTCGACAAGGCATTTACTCTGATCATCGTAAACACTTTAATTGTTTTTATAATTACAATTCTCAACTCCAAATAAAGTCTAATGAGATAAACAACATCATATATGGAATAAATGCAACTGTAAAAAAATTTAATACTATAATCATGCAGTAGGTCACAAGAAGTAGGACGAGATAATAATGACTTCTTGAAACATAAGGGTGAATAATTATTCTTGAAAATCATATAGATGAATGGAAGTATAAGAGTACTGTAATTTAAAAAAATCCCAAGATTGTCTCCAGGCTTCATTCCGTTAAAATCATTTAAATATACAAATAAGTGAAAAATAGAACCCTTGAGGGGCCCCTGGTAGCCAAGTTAAAGCCCAGCTCTGGTTTGCTGATACATTGATGATGAATGCTCAGTTACTGTTAGAATTTTGTATGCAGATATCAACAACTATCAGATGAATTGTTTGTTAACTTTCTAAAAGTTTTTTTTTTTTTGCAAACCAATCTCAAAAGGTGAGTGACAATTATCTGGAGGCAACCAGCTCACCAGACACAACAATTACATGTATATTGTGAATTCCTAAAATGTCTGTAGGAACAAAAGAGAAAACAATACTTGTCAACTCATTAGACATAGAGAGATGCTGGGAGTCTGAACATTGTGCATAATGACTGCATAGAGTGAATATAGTAAAATCAATGTATTTATTCAATATTATTACATCATTTACCAATATGGTGTTGATGTTTCTCCTATTGTTCCTGTTTCTAATAACCCGACAGGTATGCTAACATCCCTCATGGCAGGCATAATAGAGCTATGTATGGATATTTGCGGGCTACCTTTTCCAAATTGTTTTTGGGGTCCCAAACATTTACTTGGTTTGCCTCTCCAGACAAGGCTCCCCTGGATCCTAGTCTTTAATAACGAACTCTTCATTAATGCTCAAGGAGGTAAAGACTTCCTTAAAGAGTTTTCAATTTATGAAATAAATATTTTTTTTAGCAGGTTGGTATCAACTGAGGGGCTTCTAATGATGAAATATGAAGCTAACTCAAAAATTAAAGATTATGTTCTATGCTGGAAAATGTTAGGTGGCTCAAAATAACACAAGTCCTTCATAAAAAGTAGTTGAGAATGACTAGTTGATCCAGCTAACGGTTCTAAACATTTTACAGTAACTACTCATCTGAAGGAAGTGACTTTATATATTCTCAGACTGAAAAAAAGTTCCCACGAACTGGCTGGTATGCCTTCTTTGCATACCAGCCATTCATCCAGCAGCCCTCACCCAATGAGCTCACATGTGCAGCAGTTGAGTTCCTCTCCCCATCCCCAGCCTGATGCAACTACACCATCAGCAGCCATAATCTGTCCAATAGTCTCAACGTCATAACAATCCCTGACTGCTTTCAATGTATCACCACATCATTTAATGACACCATTCACAACACACTTACAACATTACCCAGAGTCATTGGTGGTATCCTGACGTTTAGCTTGCCGTTTACAATGTGGACAAACTGCAATCACAACATTTTTTTAAGGCCAAGGGCGGAACACGCCCACGTGTATTCTCCAACAAAAAGCAGTTGTGAGTTTCTTTGGAACGACACTATGATTCACCTTGAGAACCTGCTCTGACTACTGAAAGCTGGGATTTCACAAGCTGGTAAGGACATATTGATTTACTTCGGTCACACCGGTGATATTTTTCAAACATAACTCAATATGAGGTCATGACATGGAACAGATTTAAGACTTGTTTCTATAGGTAGTATAGAGTTTGGTGCTGGCATTTTCAAATGTCTCTTTATCACATTCGTCTGGAGTGAGATTACTTCCTTTTCCTTGACAAATGAGTTTCTCATCCTCTCAGGGAACAGCAGAAGAAACCTTCCAAATGATGGCAGGTAATTATAAGAAAATATCAAAATTAAATATTATAAGAAGTAATAATGTGGTTCTTGACACTCTTGCTGAAATACGATCTTTGTGTAGATCATGGAGATCTCTGTGATGAGCAGGATGCAACCTATTGCATGAATGGAGGGACCTGCTATAAAATAGTTGCAATGAATACACTGTCTTGTGTGTAAGTAATAAAATCAAAGCATAATTTTGAATTACGTTTGCTATGAAAATAAGTATATCTTAACATTTAACATTTTGTCTGCAATTTCTTCTGTCAGGTGTGATGAAAATTACAAAGGCAGCAGATGTGAGCAGTTCCAGCTGTTCAGCAGTTCCACCAATGCAGGGGAGGCAGGGTTGATTGCAGCTGTGGTCATTGTTATCCTCCTCATCTTAGTGATGCTGGCAGTCGTTATCTACTACACACGCAAGTAAGGGTATTATGGATCCTGTTCAACAGTGCTACTGTGCTTCAGCCAGATTACCTTCATTTAAAAGCAACAAACACTTCTGTCCTCACACAGGATGTTGAAAGCCAAGCAGGAGAGCAAAAAGAACAACCAGCAGCAGTACTGGAGAGTAAAACCAAGAGTATGAATCTCAGATGTGTGTTTGTTTCTCCTTTGGTTGTATGCTCACCAGGATGAGAGAAGAGTGTCGCTTTTCTAGTTTGACTTAATGTTTTGGACACGAGTATGAAAAGATCAACGGATGGAGGAGAAGCGCTTCACTGATCTTAATTCATATCATGGCAGGTAAAGAGAGAGCTGATTGCCAATCAATTGTCTCATGAGATTTATAGATTTCACATGGCTAAAAATAAAGGTGCAACTCCATAGGACACTCAAATGTGAAAGAGTAGTGAGAGGTTGGGAATTGAATCTCACTTTGCACAGTAGTTTGTTCTGTTTCACACAGCTAGAGGTGTTGCTCTATTTAAATTACATTTCAATCTAGATTGTGCTTTGTCTGAAATGTATTTATAAAGCATAGCATAAATGGAAATTTAAAAAAACCCTTGTATCAACTATTGAATATGTTTACTACGTTATCTGTATATATTTTCAAATGATGTAAATACATGTGATCCCTTGAAAATGATTTAACTGTGATTTCTGGTGGACCACCGACACACACGCCCATGCATGTTTGTATTTGTGAGGATTCTGATGGACGAGTCATTCAGTATCCTCTGAGCCCGACTGTCCAAACTGCAGCCTTCAGTCTGTTATTAAACTAAATCTACACAGGAGGTTGATCCTGACCACAATTCCCCCTGGAAGCAGTCAGGACTGGTCAACATGACCTCACTTTTTAAAAATGTCTTTATGCTGCACTTTTAAAACTTGACATTGGTTCTGACAAAACTGGGAGTACGGGAACACACACGCACACACACAAAGCCAACTGTATAATTAGAGTATCCCAGGCTATTCATTTTCCTCCTTAAATCTAAAAAGAGGGCAAAGGCAATCCCATGGGTTTCATAATAAGAATGGTGTCATCAAATCTGGTTCCACTTGGAGAATTAAAACCTGTTGGACTTTATTAAGTCGCTTAATCTATTATGTAGACTGATGTGTTTTCAGTCACCTGTAGAAGGGAAATAACCTCCATTTTGACATTGATAGTTTATTGTTGCTCCCATGAATGAAGTAGCTGTGCAACAACATAAAATCAATGAAATCTTAGTTTTTTAAATTAATTTCAAGACAAATGCAGGATCATATTCACCCAATCAAGTCAGCTGAACAGTGACAATGCTGCACAAATAACTATTGATTTTTCGTAGATTGACAGGATCTCAAGAGACACACTACATTGCTTTTCTTGAATCATTAAATGTTGCTATGAGGAAGTATCTGTACAGGGTTGGTCCTGAAAGTTATGTGTGCTGTTTGAAATAGTCACTTTTCTTTCTATTGTTCATGAAAAGATTTTTTTTCCTCCAAATACGGGAACACACATTTATGATGGCTTTAAGAGGCATAAATAAATGAATAGTTTTATCAAACCAACACAATAACATCAGAAGTCACTGGCCTTATTTCAGTGTTAGAACTTCAGTACTCTGCTTCCACCTAGTGGCAGTATAGCTTCATTTCCTGGTGTTGGAAAGGTGAGGAGTGAAGTATATGAAAAAAAAAAAAAAAACCAGGTACAGTTTAACTTTTTTACATAAAACATTTAACAGTGATAACAAAAGAAACTCACAAAGGTTCTTTGAAATAACTCCACATTCATTGTTCTTACAAGCTTCTGGCTTTGTCAAACTCATTTGCAATTTTCAGTGCTGTGCTGCTGAGTCCCACAGACTCCATGTTGGTGAGGATGGTGACCACAACTCCCTGTGGGGCCTTAAAGGTCTGCCCTTTGCGTTCTTGTATCTCTTCACTCGGTAACAACAAGAGGACACTGCTAGCCCCTACAGCGGCCCCTGTGTGTGACACATAGTGCCTGCGCTTTCTGCACTGGCCAAATTTCTGTCCTTTCTCCACAACCACCCAACCTTGGGCATACAGTCCATCCTTTACCCAAAGTTCACCAGTCTTGTCAGAGGGTGTCCACAAATCTATGGCAGTCTGGGGTTTGAGGAAACCAGGGAGGACTCCATCAGCGTCCGTCAGGTGAGCCACCTGGTAGCTGTAGAGTAGAGCATTTCCGAAAAGTAGCAGGTCACCCACCGTAGACAGGTAGCCACCTCCCGCCCACTTGTAGGAGTTGTCTACATATGGGCAGTTCACAACACGTCCTTTCTTGTTGAAATGATAATTTCTGAGGAAGAGCACCAACAATTAATCAACACTAAACGGAATTTCATCATGAGCAATTGATGCATTAGAAACAGTCAACATTACATTATGATTTTTTATTGCTCCTTTCATTTACTGACTGTCAGAGAGAAGGAAACGAGCAAGGAGACAACAGGAAGTCTATCTGGATAATATTTTTTCTTCCTCTGTGGTGAATGTTGGGTTATATTAGTTTGGGTTAGAAATCATTTTGGCTGCTTTGGGTTTGTTTGGTTAGGATTACATTCCGTTTTTTAAGGTCGTGAGGATAAACCTTATAAAAACCTTATAAATCCACATTATGCATTGCTTAAAAACAGAGTAGCTTTGGAATAAATCAATTAATACTAGCTCAAATCACAGTTGTGTGCAGTGCAGGACATTCCACGTATACAGGACACTGACAAGTCAGTGGTCAGTAATGCTTCACGTGACCTTTTAGTACGCGCTCAGTTGACTGTACCTTGCATCGAAGGTGGTAATAAAAATGTAGTACTGTACCAGATACAGTAACAGGTACTTTTTAACTGAAGCAAATGCTGTAGAGCCAAGATGAATAGAGTCAATAGCACGCAGTGAAGATGGGGATAAAAAGTCCTGGCATTAGACTGGCTAACTTTCACTCACAGCCTTTGTCACACAATATGATGAAAAAAATATGACAACGCAGATGGATTGTTGGAAAACTAAAATCAGGCAAAAATATAACAATGAGAGACCTCCTTCCCAAAAGTTCGCTGTCAGCTGTGACTTGTTACGCTGATCTCATTACCTGGAGCGGTGATAAATAATGGGGTCATTCTCTTCAGGCACAGTATTCACCATTCCTAGTTCATGGAACATATTCATCATGAGGTCCAGGAAGCTTCGTCCAGCTGCTCTCTCCATAACAGCACTAAGAAGGGTAAACGCGTGGGTGGAGTACAGATAAGTTGTCCCTGCATATAGTAGAAAATAAATCAGCCTTACTCATCAAAGTATCATTGCTGAAAATTACATTTGTATGAGTTTGAAGAGTAAAAATAGTGCTTTACCAGGTCTGAAAATGAGTGGGTCATCCTTGAAGAGGTCTAAGGCCTGAGTGACACTTTCAAATTTGTCCTTGAGGTAGAATTCCACACAGGCAAAGTCTTTGTCCTTCTGAGGCTGAACGGATTCTTTGTCTTTGGGGTTTTTCTCTGTTGCAGCTTGAGCTTTGTCATCTTCTTTCACTTGTACCTTCAATAGTCGCTTAGCTTTCTCCATGCTCTCCTTCACTTTGCATGCATCTTTCTCATAATGACGTATGCCACTCAGGTGAGACATGATCATGCGAGGAGTAATTGTGACCTGGAAAAAAATGATGCACACATGAACTGAAAATGTGAAGGAATAGAATATAAAATACTAGATACTCTGCTTGACTTACATTCTGCCCATCAAATTGTTTCTGGGGAAATTCTGGGACATATTTCTGGACTGAGGCATCGAGATCCAGTTTTCCTTCTTCACACAGCCTTGCAGCAGCTGCCGTTGTGAGGGGCTTACTTATGCTGGCAATACGAAACATTGTTTGAGGGCTGCATGACACGCGGTTCTCCAAGTCAGCATAACCGATGCCTGAATTAAAGGAAGAATTTCAATAAGTCACATAAAAATATTATTGTGGAATATTTAAGATTTCATGTGTTGTATGTAAATTGCCACATTGTCACATCTTTCTGGAGACATTTCAGTAAAAGGAGATCATCAGAGACAATGAAGACAAACCTATAACGTACAAACACACCAGAATGACCTGCGCCTACCTTCACACCAGACCGGAGCACCATCCATGGAGACCCCCACGACCACTCCTGGAGCACCTACCTCCGCCTGAGAAGAGACAGACATCAACACTGAGCTGACCGAGGTGGAAATGAATACATGCATACTTCTTATTCTCCTTTCGGCATTTCCCTTCAGGGGTCGACACAGCGAACTGCCTCCATCTAACTCTGCCTTCTGCATCCTCTTCTCTCACACCAACTACCTTCATGTCCTCTTTCACTACATCCATAAACCTCCTCTTTGGTCTTCCTCTAGGCCTCCTGTCTGGCAGTTCAAAACTCAGCATCCTTCTACCAATATATTCACTATCTCTCCTCTGGACATGTCCAAACCATCTCAGTCTGGCCTCTCTGACTTTATCTCCAAAACCTCTAACATGTGCTGTCCCTCTGATGTACTCATTCCTGATCCTATCCTTCCTGGTCACTCCCAGAGAGAACCTCAGCATCTTCATCTCTGCTACCTCCAGCTCTGTCTCCTGGCTTTTCCTCAGTGACACTGTCTCTAGACCAGTGGTTCTTAACCTGGGTTCGATCGAACCCTAAGGGTTCGGTGAGTTGGTCTCAGGGGTTCGGTGGAGTTGGAGGTCAAGACAAAACGCCCGACAAAATGTGTCGGGCGTTTTGCCGAACATACACCAATCACTGTGTATGTTTGACACATCGTGTCAATTCTACATCGATTAGCCTACCTGTGCTACATGGGATTTTGCGCACTGGGATTTTGCGCACAAGCATAAATCAGTAATCGATTTATGCATGTCATGATGGTACGTCATCTGATTGCTTTCTTAATATTTTAATTCATAGTAACTATGTTGAGCAAAAAAAAGTGGTTGGACGAATATGTGCAACGTGAATTTTCATGTACTGTATAACGGAACGTGATGGGAGTCAGCGTTCTGCATGATTTGCAATGTCAAGTTGAGCAACTCTAGTCTCGCACTGGCAAAAATAAAGGAACACTTCCTTAAACTGCGTGGAAAACAACAGAAACAGATTTTGTTGTGAAAATGACACAAGAGTAGCACTTACCAAGGTGAAGCCACGCATATCTGAACTGGTCTCTCAATAACAACAGCAGAAGTCACACTGATTTGCAGGTAGGTCATTTCATGTGAGTTCATGCACTGTCTTGGTTTTGTTCTTCGAAAAAGGTGACATTAATGCACAATTCATTAAATACACCAGTAAAGCATATACTTGTGTCTTAAATTTGAATTATTATTTTTTTTTTTTACTAAAGAAAGGTTCGGTGAGTGAGCATATGAAACCGGCAGGGTTCGGTACCTCCAACAAGGTTAAGAACCACTGCTCTAGACCAAACAACATCACTGGTCTCACCAAATGAATACATGCGTATGTTATTTAAAAAAAAGCAACGTTGCCAACTCCTCATTTCGAAAAGTAGCTGGTCGAAAAGTAGCTAAATCACATCATAACTTTATCTGCACAGGTGTCAGTTTCATGTGACTGTAATGCAGGCGTTAGGAGAGAAATAACGTCCTGAGAGAGAAAACTTTTAGCTCCTGTCGTTTGAAGTCTGAACGCAGGGTGTCGCGTGTCTCCAGACTGCAGCGGGAGGCCGGCGCTAGACTGACCGCCGGAAGTGCTTCAGGACGGGGGAAGGGCTCGAGGCAGCCCCCGTCACTCTTAGAGGGGGATATCTGTAGAACGATGTGTGCTTTCACGTTTCTGCAAAATGCACCGGCAGGTTTGGAAAGTCAACCGATTCACGAAAAAAGTTGTCAGAGCTGCTGGATCGAACGCTGCTAGATGTGTGTCTGGAGGCGAACCTCAAAACCCGCAATTCACAGATCTACATTAGCTCCTACCTTCTGCCGCTCCAGAAGGTCCCTGCTCACTTCGATGGCGTCTCGGTAACGGTTTATCCTCTGTGCTGCTGATATTTTATCATCATATGAATAATCGACTGCATCGGAACGATATTTTAACCCGACAGCGACAGCAATGCCAACACCAACCCCACATATCCAAACAGTGGACTTTAACCTGTGTCCAAAAGAGACCGTGTTGAACCGGCCGGCATATCCTCTTTGTTGGTGGATAAAAACACTCCGATGCTCAGACTGCTGTGGCTTAACTCGCGGTGTCGATAGGAACGACTTACGTACTGATTGCAAATTATATTTGACATAAAAACGATGCGACCATAGCCGTGACATTTCTGGATGTGTTTTTCTTATCTCAGGTTGAAGACACCGCTCGCCGGTCTAATGACTCACACTAGCGGCAGTTTACTTCCTGTTTAATTTTAAGTAAGACCAAATGAATCAAATCAAGAGTGGGACGACATCCAGAAAGCGCGTGTCGATTGAAGATGAATTACTTGGCTAAATTCTGTTTAAACACGGAGGTCTGTTCAGATTGATAGGCACAGGGTGCAATTTTTCAAAAAACGGAGGGGGACAGGAATGTTTTATTTATTTTTTAAATCATGAACAAATTAGAAATCAACAGAATAATTCTTTTTTAGGTTCATAGTTGATCCCCTGATTATAAACTCAAACAGTGGAACATTTATATGTAATAATAACTTATAAAGCCATGAAATATTTAATTTATTGACAGCCGTGATGTGGAAAATGGCCAAATTAGGCTTCAGGACCATGGATAAGGGTCATTACGTGAACATGGTTAGTGGATTTAGCCAAATATGAACAACATGTGAAGCATAACATTAACACCCTGTAGATTAGGGGTGTCAAACTCATTTTCACCAAGGGCCATATCAGCATAACGCCTGTCCTCAAAGGGCCAGATGTAACTTATAAATGTAACTAAATGTAATTCAGTGTAATTTAAAATAAATGTGACTACTCCTTAATGTTATATATCTCTATTACTTATTCAAGTTACAAACATTGCAGTTACAAAGAAAAATATATATTTGTTTGTTTCTCTGTTATAACATAAATCCTTTTAATTTGTCAAGTTATAAAACCCACAGAACTCCATCAATCAAGGATCAAACTATCCAAGTGAAAAAAATAACACCAAACACAAGTCAAGACAAGACTTTGTTCAAAACGTTTTTGTCCATATTAAAATTGTCTTGATTACTGCATTGTGGGAAATGTAGTTTTGGTCAAACCACACTTTTGACCTGTTTATTTTTAGACACTATGACCTTTTATGCTCTCACCGGCAACATAAAATGATGTGGTGGGCCACATTTGGCCCCCGGGCTTTGAGTTTGACACATGATCCGTAGATTAAGATTTCACATCTTGTCAAAATAACAGCAAATATCAGACTAAGTGAATAGTTTCTTCTGATTTTGGACTTCATGTGGCTTTTTTGGATTTCCTGTGATCTGCAGTGTTCCGTCCTTCTTTCATCCACATATCACTGTTTATAGGTAGTATTGTATGGGTAAGTTCATGAACATCGAGACTGCCTACAGTTTGGATCAAGTTGAAAGGTAGCGCCAGTAATGCAGACTATAAGCTCCCCTTAAGAAAACTGTCGCAACCTGCCTGTTATTTCATAGTTTAAAAAAAAACAGTGGCAGGGTTATCCCCCAAGGACAAAATGACTTCAACAGAGGCAAAGATGAAAAACTAGGTGGTGGAGCAAATAATGATGCCCCCCATCATTATTTGCTCTACTAAATTTACATTTAAATCAAATACATCATTCAAGGAAACAAATTACCATGCTAAAAAGAAACATTCTGAATTCTATTAGCACTCTCATAGATGCTTTTTTATTTAGGGTAAACTGAAACTTTAAACTTCTGGATGGATTATAATATTGGAAATCTGCCCCAAAGAACGAACCATTGAAATTTGGAATAGAACCACCTGAGTATCACACCCAGGATACTTTTGTTCACTTGTCAAAGTGAACAAAAATAAAAGAAAGAGGAAGTAATTTTGATGGTGGACTTTGCTTGACTGTTGAGCGTTGGTGGAGGTTTAAGCTTTACTGAGCGCCTTTCTAGTAAACAACTGAAACAGTTCTCTATGGTGGTACATTAATTATTATTGGTTGTAGGCTTGGAATCAGCTTCTGTGCTATTGTCACTTGATGTGAGTGCAGCATTCAGCAGAGTGGATCACTGTACATTATGACTCACTGACATATTTTAGAAATGTTTTGATATCTCAGGTCAGGTGCTTATTTGGTTGATATCTTACTTGTTAGAAAGATTTCAATGTGTCTTCTATAATAACAAATTTTCTGAATCACATGCTGTGATGCATGGGTTTCTAAATGGGTCTGTGCTTGGCCCTTTACTATTTTCAATTTACATGAGACCACTGGGTCACATTTTACACTAATTTGTGATCTCTTTGGATTGTTATGCAGATGACTTACGAGTGTATTTTCCTGTTGCTCTTTACAGTCTGCAACCAATAGTGAGACCTACGGTATGTAGCTGCATTTAGGAGATGGTTATCTAAACATTTTCCTTTTACTTAATTCACCTAAGACACAAGACAATGGTTATGGGTTCTGGAAAAACCACATCACCTGTATGAACATTTTACATTGTCTCTAGATGATTGTGTAATTCATCGTCATGAGAGACTTAAGATTCTTGGCATGCTTTTTGATCAAACCCTTTTGTTTCATATATATGTATAGATGAGTCCAAAGTGACCCTTTTCATCTCTTGAATATCACTAAGATTCGACCTATCCTGTAGTTTAACGATGCAGAGACCCTTGTTCCTGTCATCACAAATAAATTCTTGCAGTGTATTTCTGTCAGGTTTATCAAAGAAGGGTCTTCAATGTCTTCAGATGGAGCAGAATACAGCAAATTCTGTTTTGACTGGAGTGGGTCAATATGAATATACAGTATTACTGTACTCCTGTGTCAGCCTTTCTCCACTGGCTCCCTGTGGAGATTAGGGCAAACTTTAAAGTGCTGTTGCTCACCTATAAAATATTGAATGACTTTGCACCACAGTATCTGTCAGACCTGGTTAAAACAGACACCACTATATGTGAGCTCTGCTAGCAGGGGGATCATTTATTGTCCACTGGGTCCAAAGAAAGACTATTGGTGAGTGTTTTGTTTTGTTAACAAACCCTACAGAACAAGTTACCTATTGACATTAAGCAGGCATGATCAATTGATTTGTTGAAAACAAAGCTAACGACTTTATTTCCTGCTGTTTAACTCTTTATCTGTTCATGGATATGTCAGTGTACTATAATTATTTCTTTTTATTGTATACTACTTTTATTATGTTGTACAACATATAAGTGCTTTGTAAATGAATGCTCATAAATAAAAGTAAAGATATTTTTTCTGTATTCTAAAAATTTACATGAAATGAGGAACACTGACAAATCACAAACAAAGTTAAAAAACTTTCAAAACGTGCTTTTATCTATATTCATATTTTGTACATTTCAGATATGAGACACCTGAAACATCTACATTAATAAAATGTTAAAACAATGCACAATCAGATGACTGACATCATACTTCATAGACAAGATGAACAAATTTTGAACTGTGATTTGGAAGAAAACTAAGTATATACTGTAATTCATTAACATTTTCTGTCATTGCTCAATGATAGATTAGCACCAGTATAGATACTGACAGGAATGGCCAATGTATATTTACAGCTGTGAGGACATTTTTGTATTTTCTTAAACAGAGTTTGTCTTACAGACAGAAAAATGTGCACAATAATGTTGAGGTTAAACTAAGTGCAAAATTTCTTCACTTTGTCCTTTGGTATGTGCATAATCAGGATAGAATGGCCTGTACCAGATCAATTTTGTCGGAGATGTAGAAAACAACCTTTACCAGTGGCACATGTCATTTCACCAGATGACTTGTCAAAAAAGACAGAAACACACTATCTCAAGGATCGCAAAATGCAGAGAGTATTTCAAGATAAAAACAGGCTTGAGAAAACAATCACGTTTCTCAGTTTAGGCTTCTTCAAAAGGAATGGTTAAGTTTTACTTCCCCATAGCTTTTCTCCTTGGTTGAGTTCCGCTGAAGGCAGGACGATGCAATAGGGAATGCGTCTGGCTGTTTAATCTCCACCAGGGGCAAGGCACGAGAGGAAGGGTTTATGGTAAGCGAGGTGCAAGCACAAAAAGCCAAAGCCACAGTGTGTGTGTAGGGGTCAGGGTGTGCTTTCACAAGTTATTCAGTTCCATTAGAGTCTGGTCCAGCATCTGGTGCATATCGAGGTTCTCTTCTTTAGCATGTGACAGTTTCTCTGTTAGAACATCAAACAAAGACGTTTTAATTTCACACAGGCATGTCAAAGTGAGTCACTTGATTAGCTTGCATTAAAATTAAGCTGGTTACATAACTCAGGTTAGTTATTTAATCTGATTTTAAAGCCAGTCCAGTCTTCACTCCACTGACAGAAAACAAGACTGGTATGTCCAGTAGATTACAGTATAGTTCCTATTAATACACTTGAAAGCCAATAATGCATGCACAGTTAATAAATTTAGTTTATTATTAAGCTATTATCACATAGTGCAACATTATAATACTTGGCTGTTTGACTAGAATATGATGCAGTCACAATTATTGTTTGACAAAAACAAACATTTCAAGCAGTGCAGATCATATTTATGGATGGAAGAAGAGTTTTGGGTCACATGCTGAATTAGATTTTTGTGCACACCTTTAAAACACAGATATGACCAACAAAAACAACTTCCACACAATTCAGTCTCCATTCAAGGCCTCAAAAAGCTTATTGGCAAGAAGGATTTCTTTCTGACGTTGCAGGTTGAGATGACGTTTGCAGTCAGACAGCAAGTTGAGAAAAAGAAAGAGGACAGCACCTCCGAAGAAACAAGAAAAGGGGAATCACCAGCAACGTTTTATATCCCATGAAACACACTGGCAGTTATCAGACAGCATTTTTATGCTCTTGTTTTGTGGAAGGTAATCTACATTTAAGATTTTCAAGCAAGGAAGGAAATTTTGGAGAGATTGAGCCGATTCAACCGAGGAAGATTAAAGTTGATTAAATATGATTCTTAAAGTTGCAGTGTAGCTATAAATTAGAAAAACAATAATAACTATATTTGGTTTTCAACTACTATCCAAACTGAATAAATCTTTATTGACAGTAAAACGAAAAGCCTCAGTTTATTATACTTTTAGCAGTTTAAAGATGCAGCTCCAATTTTTCTGACTCGCTTCTTGAAATCTTCTCAAAAATGCAACACTAAAAAAATCTCTCACTTCTTATCTGAATTTGTGGGAAGGCCTTTAATAAAAACACCCAGAATGTCTTATGGTATATTTATTTAAATATAGGACAGGATACTGTTTATCATACAAAGCTCATGTGTTGTACTACTGATTGCAGTTTCATCAATTTTTTCCCAGCAGCCAGTGGAGGCTCAACAAATCTTACATACTGTTCCGTAATCCTCTGCTACACGCAATAACTTTACTTACTTTACTTCACTCTTCATGCTTACAGTCCCTCCATTCTGAAAACGTTCTAGTCCAGTCATCTTCTAACAGTTCTAAATGTTAAAAAGTGCTTGCATGCATGAGTCACTAAGAGAGAAGAAAACCTGGCTCAATTTTCATTCAAGTAACTGTAAATATTCTAAGTCTCTGCGCTAGTAGGACTCTTGAGATATGCCGGAAATCTCAGCTTTACAGAACAATATTTGAAGGACATAAAATGAACATTGTAAACTATAAATGTGCACCAAGGAAAGCAGGTCAAAGCTCAGCTAACGGTTTGTGGAGAAAAGGAAACCAAAAGCATAACTTAAAATCAAGGCGTCCTGGTTTTATTGTAGCCGCGCTTGAAAATAAATAGACATCAAAAGGAAAAAAAGAAAGGTCAAAGTAAAGAGATACAGCTTACATAGAAGGAAGGGTGTTTATTTTTTTACACAGTGCAGAAAGATTCTAGGATTCTGTACAAGAGATGGGATTTATTCTGACAGGAGGATGAATACATGAGGAGGAGAGGAAAGCAAAGACAGAGAGGAAGGGGGAAATGGAGAGAAGGCTGGAGAGAGCAGACAGATGCCGCTCAGCCGGCAGGAGGCGTCTTTGATGAGGAGTGAAAAATTTATCTGTGTGGGAGAAAAGAAGTTAAGTAAATCAGGGGGGCTCGTGTGGGAACCTATGGAAGTTTTAGATGCACATTACAGTACACCAGAGCCACACGGGTCAAACCACAAAACCACAATGCACTATGGGAATGCATTGTGAGGGAGAACACAAAGACAAACACAAACCGAAGGTCAGACTGAGTGGTCTCTCTGCTTACAGCGAGACCTTTTCTGATGCAACACGAGGACAGGCACTGGACCAGAAAAACGGTCGTGCGCCTCCTCCATCTCCCACAGAACGGCTAAATGGTGAGGGAAACCACCAAACATGTAACATGAGGTGGATTGTGTTAGTAGAAGGGGAAAGAGTGAAAGACGAAATAATCTGAAGAAAATCTTCAGCACTTCAACAGACACCTCGCATGCATGGAAAAGTAGTTGTATGAAAACATCTTGAATATTTCTAAAAGCTGAGAGACAATTCTGCTGATGACTTTTAACACATAAGTACAGTAATGCCTTATACACACTTGAAAAGTAAACTCATGCTTAGGAAGGTTCATGCAGTACTTCAGTCCTGTTCACAGTACTGTCACACTCCAACGACACTGATACAAAGGTGTCATAAAATATTATCACACCCACACTAAAGACGACGTGAGAGGAAACCATTCAGAGTTATTAATAGACACAAACATGTCTCTTTTAAGACTATAATATCCTAGCTGCATCACCACTTAAATGTAGGAGCAGGTTTGACGGATGGATTGACAAGGTACAAGGAAATAAAAAGGAGTACAGGGAGGAGAGAAATGCAGGGGGAGAAACAAGCAGGTGCAGCAAGTTGAAAATTACATGGAAGTCATGTCATTGAGGGCGTGGTCCAGCTCCTCGCTGATGGCCTTGTACTTCAGTTTCTGGGCATACAACTCATCTATGGGTGGACCAGGGGAGTGGGGTGGTGGAGGGGGAGTAGAAGTGCAGAGAAAAGGGGGCAAAGGTGAAGGAGCGTGTGACAAGGAGGTGAAGGGTGAAGGATCCGGACCATGACAGGGTTGACAGAAAAAATTGAAAACAGAGGGAAAAGAGGATAACAAAGTTACAGCAGAAAATGGAAATGGAAAAATGCATCATTGGCCTGTGTAACAGGACCAGGTGTTTGACACTATGACTCACTGAACACTAAGTCAACAGTTAAACCTGGTATCTCTGGTAAACATCACAACCATTCATTCCTACCTCCACGCTGAAAAAAAAAATCAGCTATGCCAGAATCAAATGAGAAAGTATGACTGTACAAAGATGAAATTCAGAGATAAGCACAAAGAAAAGGCCAAAACTGGGCGGAAGAGAAACTCTGAGGACTTCCACACGTCACGACAGTGTTACTAAACAAGAAGAACTGCAAGAAAGTCATACCTTCCAAGTCATCGATGGTCTTCTCAAGCTTGGCTACTGATCTCTCAGCGAACTCAGCACGAGTCTCAGCCTATGTGTGGGGGGGGACACATGTAGGAGTTAGCTCAGGTGACTGGAACTAACTCTCCTTGACTCCAGATAACGCCTGGTGAAACGTTACCTCCTTCAGCTTGTCGGTGAGGACCTTGATCTCCTCCTCGTATTTGTCTTCCTTCTGTGAGTACTGTGGGACGAAAGCAACGACAGGAATCAGGCGTACGGGTTCGACTCAGTGGGACGATATATTTGAATGTGTTTATACATCAGAGTATAAAGATATAAATTCAAAGTGAACAGATTCAACTTCACAGGCTCTGCGGCTTCCCTTCCAACCAGGTCTACTGGGTCACACTTACCTTCTCAGCCTGGGCCTCCAGTGACTTCAGGTTGTTGGTCACAGTTTTCAACTCTTCCTCAAGTTCAGAGCATTTGCTGGGGTTTTTAGAGGAGGGGGATGAATTTGCAAAGGAAAGAAGAAGGGGGTGTAGGAAAATGAGGGAAGCGAGGGTGGGGAAAAGCAGAGATTTACACAGAACAGGGAGAGGAATGGAGGAAAGACAGAGAGATACAGATATTAAAACAAGGAGAGAACCCCGGTTCCTTAAAAGTGCCTTAAGGGAGCAGGAATGAGTGGACAGCGATGTCAGCGATTATGAGTTAGAGGCATAAAGAGTCTAATCTACCCAGAATAAGAGCCAATCGAGAAAAAGAACAAGCAAAGCAAGCAAGCAGGAGACTCAGCAACACCAGCGTTCAGCGACGAGAGCCTCTCGTCAAACATCAGTTTTACTTTTTGTTCGTAGTACCTTTTCCACTGAGGAGTTTAGAGATTTCACGCCGTGATCCAAAACATCTAGCTCATCCACCAGTCTCCGAGCTTCTCTGTCAGAGGGCGTGGCAATTGCGTAAAAGCCATAACCATTCAAACACCGGAGAGCATGCAAATAATCAGCACATTCAGTGAGAGCACAACACACACTTCAAACTGAAACAATGCCTGTACTTTGACGGTTAGTGCTCAAAGCTTCAAGTGTCGCGATGCAGGTGCAGTGTGAGTGCGCGTTTAGTGCAGGTAAAAGATGAAGCCTCTTACCTTTCTGACAGCTCAGCGCGCTCCTCTGTGCGCTCCAGGTCGCCCTCAATGATGACCAGCTTACGGGCGACCTATGGGGGCAGCACAACCAACAGTTATGGCCACAAATACACGATGATGGCAACACAATTACAGTAGGATGTGATTTGAAGTCACACTGTAGCTCTCTTAAGTGAAAAAAAAACTTACTTTAGATCAAAGCAGTTAATACAGGAGTTGTTTGGATATTTTTGAGTTTTTACGAATAATCCTAAACTATTAAGATATAAATAAATCAACTGTTTCAGCAAAGTTGTATAAGTAAAATTAAAAAATATACATTTAAAGGATCAGAATTTAGAGTACTTGAATGTTTCTGGGTTAATATTCAAGGACTAGTTGTTTTCATTGATAACAGGCCATCATTCTATTAGAAGCGGTCGTTTCAGCTGCCAGAAGTTGGAAAACTCGCCTCCTCATATTTGCGATCAGCTTCCTCAGCAATGTGTTTGGCCTCTTTCAGTTGGATCTCCTGCAGCTCCATCTTCTCCTCATCCTTCATGGCTCTGTTTTCAATGACCTTCATGCCTCTGTGTGTGTGTACAAACAAAGAATGATTGGAATCAGGACCTGAGAGTCAGCCTTCACATTGGCAAAACTTTAATACTTTCTTTAATGAACACTTTTGACATGGAAGAGTTAAAAATACAGAGTTTGGGATGTTTGGGGGGAACCTGCACCATCTGCACCCACCTCTCGCTCTCATCAGCAGCCTTCTCCGCCTCCTCCAGCTTGGTCAGAGCAGTGGCGAGACGCTCCTGAGCACGATCCAACTCCTCCTCAACCAGCTGGATACGTCTGTTAAGGGAAGCGACATCTCCCTCAGCCTAGGGAAAGAAGAAGATTTAGAAGTCGCCATCTTTCACCAGTGCAACCCTGGAAGTCACACAAATCCACACATACATGTCAGCCCAAAGAATCCACAGAGGAGTGTGCAGCTTAAAGGTGTGCCAGCTGTCAGGATGAGGCCTCCAAGGACGTTCATCTCATCTTATAATGTTAGGTTGGATAGACTGTTAAACCTAGTCTCTGGAGATTAGACTAATAAGGCTTCAAAGTTTTTGCTCACAAGTACAGAGAAGAGAGACTCCCTACATTTCTGACAGCTGTTGCAATCCTTTAAGTGTAATTTAACTGACCACAGTTGCAAAATATGGATCTGCATGAGCAGAGTTTTCCGATTCCAGTAGAAACTTCTGCTTTTCAGTGTTTGTTCAGGGCGTATGAGACTCTCCAAATTGCACAAAGAAAGCAGACTACCAGAGCTCCCATTAACTTGGAGATCTTGTGCTTGAGCGCACGTCTGGACCAAAGTGCATCTGCAGTTGTGAAAGCTCCTAACAAGCCATTAAGCTGGACTCTACCTGAAACAACTCACTCAGGGTCGATTACCATGACAAGCAGACTGCAGGAGGGTCTGTCTGGGTTAGATAACTGTTAACACGGATGGGACTCAGTCTTTGTGAAAACCTGATCTCCTTATAAGGGCAAGTGAGAGTGCATAAACTCACTGTGGTACCTTAAAACGTGGCCATAGTTAAGTTGTGACTTCCTGGTTGTGTGGAATCATTTGATCAAATGTAGCGTGGCTTTGAGGGAGGGAGGGGGGGGGGGGGTTAGAATAAACCAAACTTCCTGGATTGCAATTTGAATGGGACCGTTACAACGAAGCGTAACACGATGAATGGAGTGGGATCACATAATTAAGAATAAAAGGTCATTCACAGACACGTTGCGCACACACGGGTATTTCTCTGCGTTTTCTTTGGCACCAGCGGCCTAACGTTACCGGAGACGAGCCCCCGGCCGGCTGCAGCGCGCTCAACCTCAGCGGGGCACTGCGAGGCGGAGCCGGACGCTCAGCCCCCAGCATCAAGACAAAGATCAGACTGTTTTTGAGTCGGAATGAGGATAGGCTCGTCCTGTCTTCCCAATAAACATGCTTACTTGCTCCCTGGCTTTCCTCTCTGCGTTCAGCTCTCTCTGTAATTTCTCGGCTCTCTCCTCCGCGCAGTCCGTCTGCTCCTGCAAGAATCTGATCTTTCGTTTCACGGCATCCAGCGATGAAGCTCCGGCCATTTTTTTTTTTTTAATAAAAGTGTAAAACTACGGGGGTAAAAAAAGGATCACAGCTGTGCTATTCTGAGAAAATGTCAAAGCAGCGAGATGACGTCCTCTACTTGCGATACAAGCTGCGTCAAGAAAGGCTGGACGCTTCTGGAGACGCACTCGAAGCCCGCTATTTGTCCAGGAAGTGCCTCTAATTTCAAAATTAAACGACATTATCTCGAACGTGTAATGCGGAATTGTGCTGATTTTTGTTGTAGCATTATTTACCTCACAATATAATACAATATGAAAGTGTATTAATATAAATACCAACGTCTTGTAAACGACAAAACCACAACCAGATTACACATTTACGATAACGATCGATGACGAACAAAGGAGCTTTGGCGCCCTCTGCCGGTCATCTGTGAGCGGTACCCAAGACGAGACGAAGAGACAGTCCATTCAATGTCTTCACTGAACACAGTAATTATAGGCTGACTTCAAGACTTTGCAAATATCTCTAAACCCTCCAAGTAGATGGAATGGGAGTAAACCATGAAACATAAGTAGTAGTTAAATTATTTTCAGGGCGATTACAGCGAGATTTAAGCTCGCAGGAATCAAGTACAACAAACGCTATTGGCAAAAAAGTCTCTAGACTATAACTTTGTGGTACTAAATCCTCACAGGAATCCAATTAAAGGATTACCACGATGGGCTTGATAGTCAAAGTAATTTGGACACTGACCTTGACTTAATAGTATAAAATATCTTGGTGGACATAACATATTTTTCATCAGGTCACAACCGTTAAATTCCTAAATGATGAAGTCAGTGGATTTAAAGGAAAGGGGCCAGTTTATATGCAAATTAGCGTTTTTTTTAATTTGTAGGCTTGCTGGGACAGTTTGATGGAAAATGTCTTTTTGACTGCTGTGGTAAGCATAGAGCGCAGCCCGCAGATAGGACTCTATCTTGACCATATAAAGCAGTGGTCTATATTTATCCAGGCGCACGCTCCCTGCGCTCTGAGGAAGACTAAACTTTATGCAACTTCACTGTCGACTCTGAAAATGACATCTTCAGTTTTAGACCTGTAGGAATGAACACACCCAAATTGGTATATAAAAGAAGTTAGAATTTGGTTATAGCCCATGGATGATGATGAATTTACAGTGAGAAAAAAAATCTGACATTCTTTGGGCAGACTTGTTTTGTGAATAATTAAAAAAAAACATAAGACAGTTCAACAACAATCAGATCTACAAATCTGTCATTTTCCACGATGGTAGTTGATGGATGAGGGCGGTGTCCCTCAGAAAGTGTACTTTTCTGTGGTGTTGAACTGTCGGTTCCCACACTCAGTGACGAGAAAATGAAGATGTGAAGTAGCGTGGTGCAGGAATAGTGCCACTCAGAACCCCTTCCCTACTTACATCTGTGGCTTTCTTCTCAGCCAGTTCAAGTTTCTCCTGAGCATCTTTAAGAGCCTCGGAGTACTTGTCCAACTCATCCTCAGTTCCTTTCAGCTTCTTCTGCAGAGCTACCAAATCGTCCTCAAGCTGAGGTGAGTGTCAGTCAATGCGCAGAATTTTGAGGTGATCAGGAGATGGGAAGTTGCGTGAGCGCGCAAAGACGCAAGAGCGGCACAGAGAGACACAAAGCACATAAGGACAGGAGAGGACAGGACAGGACAGGGGAAAGAGAGGAGAAAAATTAGGAGAGACCATGCAAGTCTGGATCAGATACCTTGGTAGCAGCCTCCTCAGCAGTCAGCAGCTTTTCCTCTGCCGTTTGGAACTCCTCAAACACTTTATCTCTTTCGTCTTCAGTTACGCGCAATTTCTTTTCCAACTCTCTTATTTCGTCGTCTAACTATACATGCATATAAAAGACATTTTAGAGTTAAACAGAATTATAAAATAAGCATGCAGTTATTAAATCTACTGTAACATATTCGCTTATATACATATGTTAACTATTACATTTGACTATGCTGCATTTACATTACCGACTGCCAAAACAGTTTGTGGAGTAGTAACATACAAAAATCAAAAACAAAAACAAAAAACGAAAAAACCCATGAGGATATTCTGTAAATTAGTCCTTCTTTGGTATTATCCATGGACGTAATTATCCGTTTTTTTAGGAGGCGATCCATTTAAAGGGCATCAGCTTTAATCAGCTTTACAATGCTACCGGTATTCCTGATTTATTTATTCATTTTTAAACATATATGGGGGTATCCTCAAAAGGAGGGGGGGGGGGGTAAAAGTATCAGCCGACCTGTTTGCTTCTGTCCTCTGCTGCTTTCTTGTCTGACTCAGCCTGCTCAGCTCTGTCCAAGGCGTTCTCCTTGTCGAGCTTGAGCATCTGCATCTTCTTCTTGATGGCATCCATGGCTGCTTACGGCTGTCCGGCTGCACCGACAAAACGTCCAAATGAGAACCAAGGAGAGGAGCGAGGGGCTTGGGGCGTCTGTGCCTAACTCAACGCTAAGCTGGAGTGCAAGCTCTGCTTCGCTGTGCCCTGTCAAATATGTATGTTGAGGCGGGGGGGGTGACTGGATTCCTTTGGACATCCAATACTTTTTTGGAGGAGGCGTGTGTGGGCGCTCGGGCGTTCTTTAAGGACCTGCTTGGTGATTCGTTGCGCTCCAACATTTGACTTTTTGAAACGCCTTTATATGGGATGTGATGGACGGCAGGGCAGCGTCCAAGCAAGGGCTTCCTAATTGTAATGTAACCTAAGCCACTCAACACGCAGAGAAGAGCAGATGACATTTTTGACTGGATGAGCAGATCATTAAATATCTACGCGCAATTTGATTTTTTTATTCTACAACAGAATCAAAAAAAAAAAAAGCGCGCAGTTTGCCATGGGGTTAATATCACTGAAATCTGTTCTTGTTAATTGACTTTTCTTATTTCGCAGTGACAGGCTGGGTTTGGAACCGAAGGCAATGACAGTTGGATCAGGATCTTGTCCTGCTGCGCGTCTGTGGGAGCGCGTCTGACTGGGGGCGGGGGTCTGACCTCCTCTGGGATGAAGTGTAGTAGCTCAGGGCAAGTGGGCTGTCTGAGAAAAGATGCTTTTGGTAAGCCAAGCGGGCCCTAGAGGCATTGTTCACAGTCTCGGGGGCTCTGGACAGGGAAGTGTTTACCTGATAATGGATCGGATATCCTCAGTGCTAAGTGTTGATCCAGTTTGGCTGACAGGACGGGCAGAACTTCATTACAGCAGCTCAACAGCTGAGTGACCTGATGTTTGATTAATGGTAACTGTTTTGCATGAATACCAAGTAATGCTATAGTATTTGGAGATTTAAAACTGATTTATAGTTAATAATGCATTATTTAATCCCAAAATCCTTTTTTAATTTCATAGATTTTTCAAATTTTAACATTATTTTTAAAAAAAGCAAACAAGTTAATGAGAAGCTGAACCTCAATGAAGACATTCCAAGTGTCCTCAAGTCGGAACCGAGATGCTCAAGGATATTTTTAGGATAGCGTTCTCTTTCGTACACCTGCTTTAGTCTGTAATGTGGACCCCAAGAGTCTGCGCCAGGAGTCCAAGTTCTAATGCTATTAGATATGTCGCTTAAAATAAGCCTCGTCCCTCCCAGGCTTTGGTGTGTTTTGTACATTATTGTCGCTAAGCCTTCCAGCCTGGTTCACAGGCTGAACACAGGCTGTCCAGTGGGAATAGAGAAGTGTTTACAGCGTTCTCATCACATTGTGTTCTGCTATGATGGATGCTGTTGTCCTGGTGCTGCAGGCCTCAGCTCTGTCCCACACTTTGATTGACAGGTACAAGAACAGAAATGCATTCTGATAATCTCTGGGCAGCTTGTATGCCAATTGACTGGCATTTGTACAATTTTAATTGACACTGAAAAAAATACTGGCCTCACAGACTCTTTCTTCCTTCAGGCCATTTTCCTTTTGCTCAAAATTCACAAGATTTAACAACTTTAACCTCAATTTAATTGCAATTAATGGACGAAGCTTGCTGCAGAGATGCAGATGTGCATAATCAAATATACTTTAATTTAGTCTTTTGCTTTCCTTAAATGTTTAAATGTACATTTTACACATAGTTGGCAAATTTAAATCGTTGAAAATATTTCCAGATTTAGGGCTAAACACAAAATTAGAATATTGTTAAATTGTAATAATATCAAATCTCTACTTCAAAGGATAAAGTGTACACACTGAATTTTCAACGAAGGCTCTACAGACATATCCTGTGATCACCGTCCACATAGTATGATTATATTTAAGTCATATTTGCTATTTTCAGAATACTTGTCTCCAGAATGTCCTCACCATTGACATTAAAAAACCTGGTTTGAATACAGATTTCCAATTAGAGCTTTATTATCTTTTACATCGTTTTCAATTAATGGACTCTGGGGAGTTTTGTAATAGCACACAGGATTTGCTGTGGCATGTTGGGAATGAAAATAAGCCCAATTATGATGTTTTCCTTTACTGGCACAGTAAAAATAGCTTAGGGCCCACCAGGCACTGCGGTGAAAGTAGTGACAAATTAACATTACCCCACTCTGATTTCGCATATCACGGTAAAGTGAAGCCCTCGTGACGAGATCAATGACATACCGCTTAGTTAAGTTTTCATTTGTCTCTGTGTTTTAAGGGAGCAGAACTAACAAATTCTTTGAAATAGCCCCAGTAGTTTTTGGACTGTGGTGGCATTCTGAAGTCACCACAACTCCAGAAAGAGTTTCGTTTTCATGGACGTTCAAGTGAAAAAACACATTTCCAGACATATAATTTTGTGCTCCTTGGAAAAAATCTGGCCTCTCAAGGCCTTCAACGCCTACCGCCAGAACAGCTGACAAAAGACCGCGTCCGGCCATTGCATTTAAACTGGTAATGAAACACAGAAGCTCTTTCTAGCTTATGGGGCTTACTCGTAGTAGAAGTATGAATTGATAACAAATAAGTGTTTGTTATTTTACACTTGCGGGAATGCCAACAAGAATTTATTATCATACGGAGCCTGTGTGGGTGTTGAAACAGCGACTGCAGACAGCTGACGGCCTGTCATCAGAACTTCACTGTAGCAGGAATTCATTCCTCACAACATCCAGTGTGTCTGACTTACCAGGACAACTGTTGCTCATTTTCCAGACAGATCTTGGGATCTCTATTCCCTCTGTGTCCTGATTCAGCCCCCCACACGGGGGGGAACAGCTGAGTGACACAGGTGCAGTGATGAGCCGGATTCATTTTCACATTCAGTAAACTGTCATTATCTTTACCTCGTCGTCAAATGAGGTTTTTACGGTGGCCATGCATGCTTATAAAAATAACGTGAAACTCTGAAACTACGAAGGTGTTTTGTTGTGATGTAAATAAATAAACAATGGATGCGTAAGAGGAAAAGGTGGAAACACAAAGCATCAAGTGATCAACTTTCACATGGACGTTCAGGAAAATCTTCCAGATTTTGGTGCTCTGGGTTTGTCCACTTGAATCTTTAAATGAAACAATAGCATTTAAAGCTCCTAAATACTAATACTGTAAACCCACATTTCTCAAAAAGCTAGGCCTGACAAGCCACAATGTATATGGAATGTCCGGTTCTCCTCAGTCGCCACTGAGGGAGAACCTGAGCTTAACTCGGCTGTTGAGCCTGAAATCATGTTTGCATAAGACGACCCTTGGGAGACATTTTAAAGTTCTCTCATGGCTAAAATGTTACTGCACAAGAGGAAAAAAAAAATCTCAAACTGCTTGCTCTTTACCATAAATGTGTCATTTGGTGTGAAGCTTGATATTCTGATGTGTGTGTGTGTGTTTTTCCAATGATTGTAACTGACGCAGAGCAACAAGGGAATGTTGTAGGTTTTTCTTGATCCACGGCGAGCGCATGGCCGCAGATCGAAACACTGAGAAGCACGGTCTTCATTTGCTCCTTGTCAAATACCATCTGAAGATTTCTGCATGCATCATCCAGATAAATATAGAGAGAAGTCTTTGGCTTCAGACGGTACCCCTGGGATTAGATAGCCCCATGCAGGGGCATAATCATTTAGCGTAGCAAAAACGGAGTGGGTGCAAGCCAAACTGTAACCCAAGCCCGGTGTATGACCTACTGGTGCTGAGTTTATTCCCTGTAATGTTCCACTGAGATATACTAGGAGTATGCAAGGTTCAAACTGGTATACCAATGAGCATAGGAAGACATACAACCAAAAGCACAGCATTGAGACTGCTGCAGTATTTTACTTGATGGATAGTTGCAATAAGGCTGTGACACCTTGACTCACACAGTTCTGTGTGGTTATAAATCTGTCATTAGGGATGTAAATCACATGTGTCCCATGGTCAGTTGTAATTCCATTAAAACGTTATGTTTAGTTAATGGATAATGTGAGAGCAGCCTAAGGTGATAAAAATTCACAACTTTCACCACGCTTAATACTTTGAGGAGTCAAATTCCAGCTGCATGAAGGTCAAACATTTCAGTCGCAGGTGCTCCATTGAAGATGGGTAACATTCCTGCTGTGTCAAATTTTTGCTGCAGTACAAATAGCTGCTGTTAAACGAGAGAATCTGTCATCTCTTGTATGTAATAAATCTCTTGCAGGCCAGATGAAGCACAAACAAATATCTATAGATATTTCTCTTTATTTTTGGGGTGCTTTAAATTTGTCCTGAAACCAACTTGGATTTTTATGATGTGTCTCTAAAGGAAAATGTTGAAAAAAAGTGTTCACATTTTTTTTATTGCGCAGTTACCAATACCAATAGTAAGAGCTCACATTTGAACTTCAATTCACTAAGTTGTAGGACACAAGCAGCCATGATTCACTGAAGGGAGTTTAGCTGTGGAGTATAAATACCAAGAGTGAAGGCCTCCAGTGCTGCAAACACAAATGTGGGATAATGGAGGAATATTTGTGGCCTCGATAGGGCTCCTCCCAGACTATTTGTTTGTGTTCCCCCCTTTGCAGAATGCCGGCCATATCTGATGCTGCTCAGTCAGCTTCGACTAAAAGAGGGAAGGGGGAGAAAAGCATTCGGGGGGAACTGTGACGATCCATTTCCAACTCATGCAGGATGCCGTGTTAGAATTCATGTGTGAAATTAAATTCACAAAATGACCAGACATGTCATGGCATGAGAACTGAAACAAAAAAACAAAACAAAACGTCTGACTTTCTACAGTACAAGTCTGTCTGTCTTTAATTTCGGAAAACATTTATCACACTCCTCGCTTTTACTTGTGCTCAACTAACTGGCGAGTCGAGGGGGGAAGTGTGGAGTAAATGATTGTTTACAGGCAACTTGAACCTCTCCCAGTTCAAGATAAGAGATTCCTTCCAGAGCATCAAAGTTGTGTCCTGGTCTTCCCTCAGGGACCAGAGGCTGTTGAAAGCTCTTTCTAAATCTTTGACGCTTCGTATCTTCACCCTCTCACAGTGTAATAGTTTCAGTGTTTCTTGCTCTTGCTATAGTTTTGTGCCTGCACAGCTGGACGGCATATTGTTGATACCCCTCTTTAAATATTTGCCGTCAATCTTTTGCTCCTCGTGTCACAGGGCCAGAAGTTTCCGTGTTTGCACACGGAGGGAGAATCTTTCATATATGTGTCCATATATGGGCTCTCTGGTGTAAGCGAGGTAGAGGAGACAGAGGAGAGGGCTTTTGTGAGGCCCAAAGACGTGCTTGATATTTCTTTCCATTCCACAGGGCTGTAAAACTTCTTGGTATGTACTTCCAGCTCAGCCACTGTTCTCCCTGTTACAGACCTGACTGTCAGAGTTTTCTGGTGCAGAACTGAAACAATAGGAGGAGGAGGAGGAGGATGCTGGACTTCTTGTATTTTCTTTCCTTTAATCTGGTGACCACAAATTAACTTTTCGATAATATATATCCTCTCTTTACAACAAAATCAATACAAATTCTCCTTGAGGAAGAATACTATATCATCAAAACTTATTCTGCATTTTTTGGTAAACACACAAGTCCATTGTTACACATTCTAAGCAAACATTTACATCAAGCTTATAAGTATTTTAACTTCAAACCGCAGAATGACCATAGCTTTCCTGAAGAAAAGCCATAATGTGAAGCTAGTGTGTGAATCTATGATGAGACATTCCAGTGTGGTTTTGTGTGACTGTTTGCAAGCTCACAGAGTACGATCACTGTGACTGGGTCACGGTGGTCTGTGCAGCAAGGAATGCCACGGGAACCCACAGCTCCGCAGCACCTGCATTCTTCCACCGAACCCTGTGTGTAGGCCCAGGTCTGATCACATGCCGTGACTGCTCTCGGGATCAGACTGACTGCACAGTCATGGAGCTTGATAAAGCAGTTGTGCAAAGTCAATCATAAAACAATGATGTGAAAGCACAGATGTGAAAACAAACCAACATTTGTTTGATGTGGTCTGATTTTTTTCCAGCATCAGGGCCTCAGATAGTTCAGATAACAACACACAGTACACTGTGGAGGTAATAATACTTACAGGCTATTGGACAAACACATCATTCCAATGAAAAGCATGGGAAAAACAGAAAGTGCAAGGATTTAGATCCGTTAGTGAGGTATATGAATCAAAAAAGTATCTATTAACAGCTCAGAATGATGGCCCCGATAACTAACACACACACACACACACACACACACACACACACACACACACACACACACACACACACACACACACACACACACACACACACACACACACACACACACACGGAAATTAGTGGAACACTCTAGTTAGTTCAAATCATGCATATATATGTGTGTACAGGCCCTGAACACACAAACACACACACACACACACACACACACAGGGGGCCTGTACGCATACAGAGGGAGGTTGAGTAGCGGGCAGCTCCTTTGTGGTGCGCCCCAAATGAGCAACTTGTAAGGGGGATGTGAATGTTTTTAACTCTTAAAATTATAATTAAAAAATACGCTGAGTTGAAGGCCTCTTTCAAATAGATTAAAAAGCTGCACTTAAATTATTCATGTAGCAAGCAAAAAAATACCATGAGCCATCATTCTTATATCACTTTTGGGCTTTCAGAGCCCTGAAATGAAGACAATAAACAACAAAAAAAGAGCACTATTTCACGCAACAATGAAAAGTGAATATTTTTAAATTTCTGAATAAGTATTTATTTTCCCTGGTTAATGGGACACCTGCTCTTACTGGTTTTGGCGAGTCTGATGCTTATTTTGATAAAAGAAAAACGTTTCAAGATCACAATAATTTTCCAATTTACAATTACCTGGTACAAAAAAACAACAACTGACAAACAAAATACACATCAATTTCATATTTGTAATTTATTTTCCCAAGACACTCTGGTGCCTCGGGTTGCTGACCCCTGGCCTAGGGCTAGGAAATGTAAAATGATTAATATAAACACAAAAACACAGTTAATCTGCACAAATGTGTCATCACCTATTGGAGTTCCTCCAACTTTTGCTTTAAAACCATTTGAGAAGTTTAGAAGGGAAGTCAGTTACTGTTGGGAGCATGAGCAACCCAGTGACGTTCAAAATGTGACAAAGGCCTTCAGCTTTCACTGTTCTGTTAAGTCCATGAATTAAAAATGTTCAACACATCACGTTTAATATATATTTTGATTGGATAACTGTTTTTATTTTCAAACCTTAGTCTGAAAATACAGTAAAATGACAATGGTTAGAAAATGTGTAAAGAATAATAATGGTAAAACTTAAATTCAATATGAATATCTCAAATTGTTCTCAGTAAATTTACAATACAATACAATTCTTTTCACCATTGTGGAAAACTGTGAAGAAAGTTTTCCCTGCCTTCAAAGGCAATCAGCTGAGCCTGAAGCTGAGTAAGTCTGATGTCACTGCCCACGAAAGACCTAATAGTAGAAATAAAGTCTCACTGATTGATCATTCTGTCTGTCCCCAAATCCTCTCATGAAAACTGGCATCAGCATTGAGAAAAATCTGCTGAGCATTGAATGCAGTGTTTATTCAGCTTCGACATGGGCGCGTGAATCCTGCAGCATTCACAGAAGAAAAGGAGCCAAGGACTTTTCTCTTTGCCAAAATAAATTCATCTAACGAGGGCTGAGCGAAGTTTCCTTATTAAGACTGAGGGTTTGGATTGAAGAGTGTTACATTTCAATCTAGACAGCTTAAAACCCCGGAGGCACAGCGGATCAGTTCCAGTCGGCAGCACAGTCTGAGACAAGATGGTTCCTCTGCTCCACAGCTCGCTCAGTTCTCTCTGTGACTAGAAAACCAGGAAAATCACTGTTAATCACTGAGAGGAGGCTTAACACCGAAGAGCGTGTGTTGTAGTGCAGTGAAACGGTATCATTTAATAGATCTTCCTTATGTTGCTGGAGTTGTCCAAAATTAGCACCTGAGTTTTAAGTCTCATCTGAGGCCCGATATAGCTCTGCTGTCTCTGCTAACTGTTAGAAATAGTGAGGCTCCCTCACATGATATCTAAAGGAGATGCTGTGCTGTGAGGGAAATGGACAGTGGATGCCATCACTCATCAGGGGATGGACACCATGAATGTGACTAACTCATGTGTTTCAGCAAGAGTCCCACCCATCAGTTATCTCATGGAAATGAATGGATTCCCCCTGTTGTAGGGGGCTAGATTGAGGCCTGAATGTGATGCACGTCATGAATTTTGACACTCAAAATATCATTCTGGCTGGAAAGTTTCAGTCCAGAGTCGAGTTTACATTTTGTTATTGACAGCATGGTTTCATTCCATCTAATTCACCACAGCTGGTTTCAGGCAACTTCCATCACATTGATCTATCAGCTACACTCCAATCGATCAATCAGAGGTAACTCACAGCACCTACGGGCATTTACTAGTTCTGTGCTACAAAAGCACAGAAGTCGACTCTGTCTTCTCTTCTCATTAAATCAGAGGCTGCACAGTTGAAACGTTGCGTAGACAACATGTTGGGAGATCCCACTGATGACCTAAAATAGTCATGTGCTCCAGACCTGAGTATGAGATCCATCAGATACTGTCACCCAGGTTTATGTTAGGGATCGCTGCTTCCCAGAGCAGGCAGACGGGTGGTATGCGGGTATGAGTAAACAGGTATCCTTCCAACAAAACCATGAGGTCACTGCTAAATCTCAGTGTTCACGCATTTCAGAGCAATTTATTTCATACAAAAACCATGTGTGCACACTACCACCCTGGCAGCATCTCTGTTGGTAATTAATCCCATGCTGTTTATTAAGTCTCTTCCCTCTGACGTTGTCATCACGGGGTCTGGGCTAGGTGAGCCTTCCAGACAGAACAGACCGATGCCAGTAAACGTCAGCCTTTCAACTCACAGCCTTTCTGAAACTTCACAATTCCAAAGTGCTGACATCAGTTAATTTCAATTTCATTACTGGCACAAAAACATCAGTAAAGGTGCCTCAAAATAATAATGAACAGATGAGTATTAAAAACAGCTAAAACGGGAGATGAAGTGTGAAAGTCCCGCACAATGCCAGGAGTTTACAACAACAGTTTATTCTAATTGGAAAAGAATTATAGTGTCAGATTGAGAGGGCAGCCCAGTTCAAAATCTGAAAGTTGTTCTTATTTTTTCCAAACTACAGATTGTCTTTCATCACTTTTCTTTCAGATGGGAGGAAATGATCAAGGCTACTTCTCTGTGCTCTAAAGGGTAATGATGCCTGTTCATAGACCTGGACTCTAAATAAAAACACATAGACCATGTCAGTTCAAATACAGGTTTTATCTATAGTGAGATTTATGCTGTTTTTCAAAAATAAATAAAAATTCACCATTATAGTTCAACACTACAGGCAAATTTTGAAAATGATTGATACTGAAATTTGAACGAAGGAGTATAAGCAACACACTATAACTCTCAGTTTGAGTACTGAAGCTGAATTTAGCACAAGCCATCACTCAATTCAAATCTTTGTGGATACAGTCACTGACGTATTGCCCACACTGGAAAATATATGGATTTGAAAGAGCCATTGAGATCCAAGAGCATTTTGTAGTTGCTCTGCCATGGCTTATTTGACATCCTGCAGATTACTGCCAAAACGATGAAAGTGGAGAGTTGACCCAGTGTCATTTGGCTGAGCTACAGGTTCACACAGCTTCATTTGTGAGAACTTAAGCATAGCACAAAGCCTGAACTAAATGTCTGCCAGGCTGTTGGGATTAGGCATGGCACATGTCACAGCGATCGCAAGAACCTACAACACAACAAAGATATTCCACAGATACTAAGATTAATACAAAGGTTTACTGCAAGCCTGTCTTGGGTCAAGGACATTAATGATATTCATCACAATGTCCTAAATAAAGCACGAAGCCTGGTGCCAACAAACACCTCTATCCAGCTCTCATACTTAAATACAAATAATACACTTTTTCCTCATCGTGAGTCATGAATTAGTTCCTCTGAAGGATGTTTGTTGTGTTGGTTGTTTTATTCGCTACTCAGATCATGCAAAGCCTTCAAAGGATTTCTATGAAACTTGAAGGATGGGCCAGCTGTGGCTAGAGGTAGAGGTGGACTGACCCCAACCAGGTTTATGTGAGTTAAAGAAAATAATCTTTTTTAAGTTCAACCAATGGAAATAAAACAGAAAATGCCAGGAACGTTTTATGGTTTTTGATTGGTTGGGCAGTTGAAAGCCCACCTCTAAAGTCACTCACAATACCAAAAACACTGAGCTTGTGGCCCGCTGTACAAAACTACCAGTGACCTACATTTATTTAGTTTATTATGAGACTTCCTGTGTTGTGGAGTTTTGTAAGCCTGTGAGCAAGCACCTACATCTTGTGATGCGGCAGCAAACACAATACTATTACTGCCCCCACACACTGACCCAAAGCTGCCCCTTCTCTCCACGACCTCATGTGGGTTCAACTTCAGTGAGGATGCACCATCTAAATTATCATCATCTAACCACCAACAGTGTGCAACTGGGCCAATTTAATCATTAATTAATCTTGAACAATACTGCATTAGAACATTTGTTGAATATGTTCTGAAGAAAATTGTATGAGCTATAATCTAAGTATGCATGTGCTATTTTCAAAGTTGTTAGATTTGGATGCAAATATTTTCTTATTTTGTAAATGTTAGCCATGGGAGAGCTTCTTACTGGACTAGGTTGTTGAGTTGCTAGTCCACTTCTTTAACCTCAGTCAAATGGCCCACGTATATTTATTTCCCAGTCAACCCTAATACTTTGGTGAAGCTCTGGATACAGGGATGGATCCAGGATTTTTTTCCCACATTCCACAACATTGGAGGATAGCATGTTTTTTAAAGAAAACAAAACAAAAAACTACTGACTACAGAAGTGGTGTGGGCCGTGGGTTTGGCAAGCTATACTGGAGATACCGAATACTCTCCACCATGTTCAGAGACATTCCTTTTCTCAGATGATCTTGGCTCTTCCATTCTTTCATGTTGATATGTGGAAATTGGGTGACTAATATTTGGCTCACTCCTGTTAAAACTACTACAAATCAATCAAAGATTAATAGGCATGGGTGACAAAATACATTTTTGGTGAAAGTAATAGAAAGTTTGAGAAATAGATGAAGGGCAAAGTGAACTCTGAGCTGAGGCTTTTTTTTTATTCTTCATTTCATCATGCTGAATAATGGCTTTCTAAGTAGCCTGAAATATTGACATTAAGGTAAAATATATGAGTGATCTTTCCACAACTCTGCTTTAAGTAATTCATTTATTGAGATTTTGACAGTTCAATAAATGTTAAAGTTAAACATCCTCCTGGTCTGACTGAAGGGAGAGAGGATGGGCACTCCCAGTAACACACATGGCTTCAGTTTCCCCTCTCCATTCTGTGGCCTGGCCTTGTATGAGACCAAAACACTCAAACAGCCAAATATGGTGTTCATTAGAAGACTCAGTGAATTGTGCTGGCCATCACCAACCATCTTTTACACACTCTGCCCCCATATGCTGCTGAGAGGATCAGCAGACTGGGGGCCAAGCTAAGCTCATGATCAAGTCTGATTTATTGCCAAACCAACAAAAAGTCAACATGATGATACCTTTAAACTGATCTACACTCAGTTTTAGCGTTGGAGCGACATCCATTAATGTGACTCAAAATACCTAAGTGGAAATTACTGCATACTTCAAGGTCTGGCCTGTGAACCAGGAAGGGGGAAAAAAAACCCACATCCACTATGTCCATATTTGGTCTGGCTAACTTTGCCAATCCTTCCACTAAATGAGCAGAACATATTTCTTCAAACATTCACTGACCCCTCAGGCTGAACTGTGAAGGCTAATACTGACATCTGCTGGAAAGAATGCCACACGGCCCTCTTTATATGTGACATGAATTCACGAGAAAGCACCAAGGGAGTTGAAGAGTACACTGGTTGTTTGAAACAGTTTATTTTTGGTGAATACAAAAAATAACTTTGTGAACAGATAAATATTATACATACAGCATCAAATAAAACATATGCAGTCTGTTAAAGAAAGCACAACACCTATAACAGAGATAATAACTTTTTCTACTTCCATTAATACTGTACTTGCACAAATCAGTCAGACAACATATTTCAGGGTAACTTTTATATTTACTGATAAAAACATATTTTATAGTGGTTTGACAATGAAACAAGCAAGTTATCTGAATCCCTCTGAAAAGACTTAGCAGTTAAGATTTCAACAAATTTTTCACTTGCAATACGCTCATGGAATGCAATCCAGTATTCGTCTTCAGTATGGTCTCTGAATCCTAAGGTATCCACACATACCATTTATATCAGAATAATAACATTGTAGGCAAGTGAGTCACCAGCCAAGGCATTTTATTGTATGGCAAAGGACTAGGTGACGGATTATTAAGACGCCAGTGGGAATTAGACTGGCATTATGTTCTGATCCAGAGAGGACAAGGCTCAGGCTCCCACCAACCAGCCTGATCTTCATCTGCTCACAAGCAGACTCAAGTAAGGCACTATTACACGATGCAGTCCTGACACTGACAGACTGAAGAGAGGGGAATAATAAAATAAAATTCCTTCTAGTTTTGAGAATACTGTCACATCCTACATTTTACTTAATTGAAGCTATAAATTGCCTTAGTCAGTGCACGCATTGATGAATAACTTCAGTGCATAATGTTGGTTTTATTCAAAGTCTTAAACATCATAACCAATGTTAGAAGCGATAACAGGGCAGAGCCTCATTACAATCGTCTTAGAATATTCAGTGTGATATATTGCTCTCGACAGTCTAAAGTGAAAAAGCCTTTACCGCGACAGGGTATTGACTGGTGGAGGATTGCGAACTGTATCTATGTTTATGTGTACAGTACAGTGTGTACCTGAACAAAATCTGGTAAGTGTTACTGGGGGAGAAGAACACAAGAGAGACCAAACACATGACAAGTTATGTAAACATATATTCCTTCCACGGCCGTGTGCGAGGGAAAGATTGATGAGATTATAAGAGGTGACGTGAAGCACAAGCAGCGTGACATATTTGGTCACATATAGACCAGGACCTCTGAATGATGTAGATTACACCACTCTGTTCTTAGAGAACCACTGCTTTCTCAAAAAAAAAAAAAAAAAATTGGTTTCATATCTTGGCAGCTGATGGCCAGTGGTTCTTTATTGGTTTGCATTTTGATATCTGCTCCAATCAGAACGCCTCATCGTTTAATGTCAAGCAGAACATTTATTATTCTGAGCTCAAAACCCAACTTCACATTTTTATTAGTAAAATACAAGTGCCTTTCCACCCTATACTACTCTATTGGTTAGTAGCTTCATTGATATGTATAGACTTCATCATGCATGTAAGCCAATGGTGAAATGAGCACCTCCCCTCCCCTGATGGGCCCTTACTTTTGTTCTGCCAGCTGTTCAGATATCATCAATTCATTTTTATTTGCTCAGAACCTTTGGCAAATACAGAACATTCAGTGATTATAGAGGATTTCTGTATTTGTAACATCTTCCATTTTTGATTGGAACAATCAGTAATGCTTATGATGCAGCAACACTAAAAAAAGCAATGATACAGTTATCATATCATACAGCTTCATCACACCATCTCCATTTGCTTATATTGACAATTGTGACACTGTTCTGTCCTGTACTGACAGTTACACGCACACATCACACACACACACACACACACACACACACACACACACATACACAAATACACTGCACAGCACAGGCACTTGTTTTTACTCATCAAACATGCCTGTTTTAAGTGCTGTATATTCCTCGCTTATGTTGGAGTAAAGCAGTCAATTTTACAAGCGCAAACTCTCCTCCCCCAAACATGAGGGTCTCGTGACTCGTGCCGGGTAAACTCGGACAATCATCCTTCATCTTCCCTCAGCTCGCTGGGCAGGAACTTATACTGCTGCTGTCTGATCTGAGCCAGTTTCTTCCTCGCCTCCTCCAGCTCCCGCTCCTTCCTCAGCATCTCCTCCTGAGCAGCAATGATCTGAGGGGAACAGGAATGTTGACAGAAATGTGTCTTTGACTAATCCCTTTCCTGTGGGTAGCTTGATACGAAATCCAGACAGCTGCACATTACTCAGCCAACACTATGCAGCCAGGTGATGTAATGTACTACAGTATACCGTATACTATTCATAGTATAAATTGGGAGCATCTGAACATTACAGTTGAAAAGACACAAATGTATTAATAAATCCAAGCATTTTATGGTCTCTTTCCAGATAAAAGTTAATAACTTTTTTAAAGATGAGCTAATAATTACAGTGTGTCAGCAAGTTTCATCTTTGGACAGATAAAAGTCTAAACTGGGTAAAGGAACACTCATCTGAGCTCCAGCGTGGGTGAAAGTTATCACACAACAGTGAGACAGTTATCTCCACTGGTCAGAGGGAAAAAACCGACATGCCGACAACCCATGGGGATGCACTGCTGACTGAGACAGGAACTCAATCAATTTCTATGAAAAGTACAGCTTCCTGTAGCACCCTTGAGTTTTGGAAAAGAGAAACTCACTCTCAATTACTGTCATATTTTCTTTCTTTTTTTGCAAAGATGACACGGAAAAAGAGCATTCAAGTCTTGGAGCGATGTGATGTTTTGCAACTGTGGGTGTCTGGGAGACCTGGTAAACAGCTTTTGAAATGAAACTGATGGGCTGTTTATCCATAGCAGCTCATCACAATTTCAGAAAAACAACATTTGAACATTTGGCATTTTGGCATATCAGTGAGAGCTGCAAAAAAAATCTATGAAAAGGGCAAAAACCACACAACAGGAGTTATTTTTGTTCCAAGTCTCACATTCACATTTTTCAAGATTTTATCTCACCTGAGCTATGCCTCCAACGAATTTGTTTTTTACCACCACGCTGTCATCTTCAGTCTTATCAAATGCTGCTTTCTGGGCTGCCTTCACCAGGTTGTCTGATGCTCGCTTCACTGCATTGCCCGCAGCCTTCAAACGCATTATCACAAAGTTAGCACATGCAAAGTCCACACGCCTGTACAGCTGCCATCGAAGAATGAGAAATGACATTCTTGTGTTACCTGAAGTCTCCTCATTGCTTCGGAGTCCTGGTCCGCCTTCACCTTGCAGGCGACCAGCAGCTGAGCCGTGGAAGCTGCCACCTGTTTGGCTGAGGAGATGAGCTTCTCCTCGCTGGCGTGGCCCTGCACTGAGGCGTTAGCCGCTTCGCACAGATTACTGGTGGCTGCTGCTACCATGCGTGCCTACAGGAATCAAACACGTCACACGTGGACTCGGGTTAGGTTTTCCCTTACTTTATGTGGGTCACAGGTTCAACAGTGATTAGTAAGAGAATTGAAATGATCCTCTAAGCAACTTACAGCTGATATGAGACCTTGAGACCACTGGCCGTCATCCACTGCGTTGGCTTGATTGGATCCCACCTGTGGATCAAAAACACGTGAATGCTATCATACATGATTGCTAATGTAGGATGTCTGTCTAAATGTCTGAGTTGACTCACCTTGCCTTGGGCCACCAGCTCTCTCTGAGCGGCCGATGCAGATTTCACCAGAGCGCTTGTAGCTGCAGCGATGGATTTTGCTGCTTCTAAGATCTGCTCCTCAAAATCCAGAGTCTCATCTGCCTGCTGACATTAAAAGCACACATTGGTTCTGACGTACAAAGTTTGCATCCTGCAATAGAAATACATTATATCTGTGTTACTTAGCTAAACAAAGGCCAGGATTTTATGAATACAAATATCAGGAGCTGTGACAATCATCTAACTGACTTACTGCTGCTCAACTGAATTTCCCAAGTGCTGTTTTAAAACCCACTCAAAACACAGGACTAATTTATTGATAGGCTTAAAATAATTACAATTAACAGAGAATTTATGAATTCTTCTTCTAATTCTAAGACCTTTAATTTCTCCACATTCAGTACACATTCTTAATTGCAGTAAGTCAACTCCACCAGCTTCTTTAAATGCCCCAGAGAATAACAGTAGATGACCTTCAGTGTCCTGACTGGTAACTCAGAACTTTGGGTAATAGATTAGGATCTCTGTAAACCTAAACTTAATACCAGGACATTACGATGCATGAGAGACACTTAATGAAAGTCCATCTCTGCTGCAGTGATTGACCTCCATAAACACATAAGGCACACGTGGCTGGAGACAGGGCGGGACACTGTAGGAATATGTTTGATATATAGTTGGACTGAATAACAACCTAATATATCAAACATATCAGACAGAGCCCTGCAGAGAAGGCTTCCAGGTCTACAACAGCTCAGAGAGGATGGGGTGGGGGATGGGGGGGCATGTTTGCATGGAAGGCGGAGAGGACAAGGAAGCATGCTAGGTGCAGGTGAGCCCTCCCTCTTTACAGGGCAGGAAGGATAAAGGATCAGAGGATTAGGAGGAAGGAGAATTCAAGCAGTTTAAGACAGATTATTAAATTTTTTTGAATGAGGTGGGCTATTTTGCAAACTTTAGAGTATCTTAGCACCTCTGGGAATTATATGATAGTTTGTTAGCTCTGTCTCAATAAATGATAACCCAGGGCAGAACACTGTTAGAATTCTAAAATCAGAATGTGGTGCACTGCAGTTGTTTGCAAGGCCTAAGGGCAACACCTGAGCTTTATGAGCTTTAAGATAGAGAATGATGATTGCTCTGAACTATAATATTGTCAGTAATTTTCCATTAAATGAATGAATATGGTTGGATGTTTGGACTCCTCTACAGTGTTACACAAATGCCTGGTATGGGTGGGCAAATATTCAGGTCAGATTGTGTATAATGTATTTGTAAGGCTTAATTGTAAAGAATAATTAAACTACTGCCTTACAAAACAGAAAACATTGTAAAATTCATAGGTGTCCCTCTCTTTATTTGGTAGAGCCTGAATCCCATTAGATCACTAGAGGGAGACACTGACACCTAAACGGCCTTTTCATTTACTAATCCCATTATAAACATAAAGGCCCTCTTGAACACAGGCTGTTGCAAAGGAATTACAGCATGAGATAGAGAATTAAATGGCCTTTATTATTCAGTAGTGTCCTAAATATGCTTTCATTCAGAGTGGCTGCGCTGACCATGAATTAATGCACAGGAAGAGGTTTAGAAATGGAGGGGAGCACTACAGGTAGGGAAGAGGACTAGGATTCAACTATCTGTTCTCCAGAGACACACAAACAACACAATCATGCAGTTACACATCGCAAACATAACCTTGTATTACAGACAGAGCAACATAAGGAATTCTCCCTTTCCAAAAACACCATCAGTATCATCATCTCCCATGTTTTGCTAATTTTCGTTGTGGCAAATGATGTGGTAAAGATTTTTTTGTTATTGAGGCAATACCACAACATGGAGGGAGATGAAAACCGAGCTGAGAAAGCCTCTCTCAGTTCAGTGTTCAGAAATAACTGCAATAAAACAAAGGAAATAAGTTCAATAAGACAGAGGCCCTCTCTATTAGAAAGGGTCACAACAGTTCATCAAACATTTGAAGCCAATCCAAAATAATCATGAGGACCCGGTGGTGCAATTATGTCTCCAGGCAACACAACTCAAAATAATGACCAGAAGAACCTTTGCAGAAAGTTTTCCGAGCATCATGTGTTAGCTCACTGGACCGTCTGTAGGTCCACATGAGGTTTCTTCCTACTAAAATGACTGCGATGAGTCAGTGAAAAAAGATGACTCCACTTCAAGGTCAATGTCACGCTTTCCTGCCTTTTGGTCAACACATTCATGGCAAAAATCTGTGTGGGGGGGTTTGTGGGTGGGGGAAGGGCAAAAACTGAGAAGGGCACCTATACCTTGGGCTTTGCTCTTGGTTTCAGCTGCTCTAATTTCTTGGCTGCAGCTTCGATAGACGCTGCTGCTCCGAGGAGCTCAGTCTCAGCGATGACAGTGGGATCCTCCGGATCCACGCACTCCGATCCTGAACGGGGAAGATCGCAAACCCAAACAACAGTTATAAAAAAGGTTTTTTGTTGCATATTAAGTTTTATTTTATGGAATAAAAATAACATCATCCGGGCACGAGGGAGATGCTTTATCTACTACCTACTCCAGCAGCATTGAAGCTCATGAACTCTGTGCACTCCAAAATAATGCTCGCACTGTGACAGTAATGTCTCAAAGTTAAATAAACTAAAAGTTGAAAAAAATGCACATTTGATGGATCATTGTCTTTTTTATAGGTTTCTAAGTGCCCATAAAAGGGAGTTGTTTGGGAACAGCTTGGTAAAGCAGATGGAACGATGTTCTCATAGATTATGTTGAGCTCTGGGGAAATCTGTTCTGCACCCCCCCCCACCCCCCACCCCCCCACTCTACCAGGGCCATCTAACTCCTCTACCCCCTTCTGACTCTATGAAAGTGATCTGGAGGCACAAAAAACACCACATCCCACTTACCTCCATCTGAAGCAGCAAGGGAAGAGAACGGGGGGAGAGAACACATGGGACATTAGAGAGGTGAAGTGGATAGCCCCTGTGGGTCTCAGGCTATACACTGAAATCTAATTCTCATCCAAACACAATCTATTACTCCTGTCAGATGCAGCGATGCAGCTTGTAGAGGAAACAATCTGCTGTGTTTGTATCATAACCATCCTACAAAGATTTCCATGACCTATCTTTATTGAGGACGTAGACGGGTTTGTTGGCCTCGCTCAGCAGTATAATATTTTTTCAGTCAAGAGGATTAGGACTTCTTTGCTTAATCTCTAACATCTCTACAATCCTATCATGGCTTTTTACATTTTATCTAATTGAGTTGACTCCTGATGGGAATCCCCTTGGTTAAAACCGACAGGATTCTGCAAGTTCAGGTTTCCTAGTTTTACACCATACAGCCTATACAGGCTCATCGTCTATCGAAAATTAAAATCTTCTGTAAATAACTTTTGGACAGCATGCAAGCACCCAGTAAAGTATCAAAAATCTTTCTAATACTCTGTAAACACTACTTTCTTGTGTGTTAAATGGTTCGTATAATCCTGAAATGAGTGAGAATGGGCTTTAAATCAAACACAAAGTTGTCAAGCCCGTCTTTTGTTTGCATATGTTTTGTACGCGTGTGTAAAAGTGTGTGAAAATGTGTATCAGGAGTGTGTGTGGCCTCACCCTTCATGGCTTCAGCTGTCAGGATGAGCTCTGTTACACATGCTGCCACATGCTTTGAGTGTGCAGCCAGCTGCTGCTTCTGCTCGGCCGTGGGCTTCTGCAATACCTGAGAATACCAGAGCCCATCACAAGCATGACACAAACGTGAGCCAGAGACGCCAGCAGATGCAATGCAAAAGGTGATTGAGAAAGCGAAGCATATTCAAGAAGTTTGAATAACCAAAAAGTTTTCTAATGTGCACATGGCAGCTGGCAATACACATGTTCTACAGTTCTTCAGCGGAAGACGCTAATAACTAAATGAGGATATTATTCATCTTTTTTCTAAAAACATCGACAATTTTCACGTTTGGGTCTTTAGTTTGTTGCAGTTCAGAGTCAAAGTAGTGGCAACACTCTCGTCATATGACACAGCAAATTGTAACATGAAGTAATTTTAGCATCCAATCATCCCACGAGAATCAACACGATGTCAATGTACATAAATATGCATGCAAGAATTAATTAAATATTGATTAACAGTTGTTAGATGCACACTTATGTTCACACTTGTCTTATTAGTTTTATTACAAACTGAGGAATGTAATGAAAATAAGATGATTAATATGGAGATTTATGCAACGAGACGCTCAGCAACTAATCCAGTCGTCTGAAGAGCTGCACTGTTGGGCTATGATATGAAAAGATGAGTGCATTTATAGGCCGACACCATTCTGTGAAGCCACTATAGTTTATAGGGAACGTTAATCAAGTGGGAGTAAAAACTGCATCTGTTAGCAAATGGTTTAAGTTCATACACATTGGTGCACTACTAAGTATTTCCAGCAGCTGGACGGTGTCCAGTATGTGGGGTTGGTCTGAAATAAATCACAGAGCTCATGTCACTGACGGAAACAACTAAAGCTAATTAATTTGTTTATAATGGATTTTGGACAATAATTTATGCTACATTCGACTTTGTCTGCAACACTTGTGAGGAGGATAAAGGCATTACTGCTTTAAACATTAATCTAGGGTTTGTTAATGATGAATAACAGGACATCACCAGCCTTATTCCTTCAGTTTAGATTCTAAACTGGTGCCAGACTAAAAGATAAACATGAACAGCAGGAGGCCAGGGAGGATTGACTCCTACATGTACAAAAGTATGATCTGTAACAGTAAATTACAGGATCCAACCTTCCATCTAGTGGCTGTGGATATATTCTGTCTACATCATGTATTTATCAAACATGTGACTGTCTCACGCTAACCTGAAGTACTTGCTCCAGAAGGTTGATATATCCGGTGGTGCATTCAGAGCTATACTGCAGGGCCTTGCTCCTCAGTTCCTCGCTAACATCAGGGTGGAATGCTGCTTGCTGTAAAAGGACACAAGTGCAACTAAGATTCAACATCAGACCATACAATAATCAGAAAATATGCCGGACTGGGACTGGAATAGTCTTGACACAATTTTTTCGTATTGATTCTTATATATTAGTAGTTCTGGTGAAAATTGTCTCTAAATTTCCCTTTCTGTTTGTGTTTTTTTCACAGGTGCTCAACAGTTACTGAAGGACATCCTGATTTTGAAGCCGAACCCCAGCCACCACAAGCAGGAAAAACCCATGCAGTAGACTAGACTCTCATGGGCTATCTGCTGTCAGCAGATCCCTGGCAGCCTGGTGGTGGCTGTGCGAAGCCTGTTCTGGCAGGGCGGTGTGGATTAGCACCTTGCAGGTAGTCAGCATATCAAAGATGGCTTTGCGGCTCAGGTTGGCAGTGGCAATCACGTCCTCCTGCTGGGAAGAGTTCCCTGCAGCCACTGCCTTGGCTGTTGCTATAGTGATGCCCTTTGTCATGCGGATGAACTCTTCAGGTGCGGTGGACTTGTCTGGGACGTCCTTGGACTGGAACACCTGGCATGACAGAGACCCACAGATGCAGGTGATGGATTTAGGTAGAGGAGCACATGTGTTAGTACATGTGGAAACATTAATGTTTACATGTCATCTGCATAATAGCAAACAGTGTTGGATGATGGGATGTCTCAATACTCATACTCAACATTAGTAGCAGTAAAACTATGAGCACAGTAGATTGTTTTAGATTTGACTTTGGCTGCAGCTCTTGGTAAAGCCTCTTCCTGGGTTGGGAGGTCCTCTGACAAGGATTAGCATTAAATTACAAAAGAAAACACAAGCTCTTGGAAACTTCTTCCTGTCTCACTCTGCCTGCACCTGCTATCCAGACCCCGATAAGAGCTGAGAATCCTGCAGGAGTTGAGGAGGAAGAAAGATGGAAAGGAGCCGAACAGATAATACAAAAAAAAGAACAAAAAGCTCCTCTGTTTTGTTGAGAATAATAAACACCGATATCCTCCACTCAGCGTGAGCTAGTTATGCAGAGAGGCTTTTGGCAGTTGACTCGCGCTACCCTAAAGATGAGCTCAGGCCTGTACAGTGCTCTTACTGTCAGCTCCTGCTTGATGCATTCAATGGAGGCCTCCAGTGCTCTCGTCCCACGAGTTGCTTCGTCCTCCACTGCCTTCACTGTTTTTAGAAGAGACGTCACATTGGTCACCATGACCTGTCAAATAAATGATGACACTCACAGTCAAACCAGTAGGTGGAGCTCTTTCTCCTCAGCTGCAAGACAAACTCTAAAATGATTTCCAACTCCTCCTCCTTCACTGACTCCATTCCAGTGAACAATGGTTACAAGTAGATGAGGTGTTTGTGTAATGAGCATTTAGACATCAGCAGCATGAGGAAGAGAGGACTTATGAGCAGGTGATCTACCAGTGAAATTCTGGTTTATTTAGTGACACCTAGGATGAATTCACCCCCAAACAGTTTATATTTTATTCATTTTGATGCATTCTGGTCTGTCTGTGCTTCATTTATCAGAGTGTACATTATTAAGTCAGGAATTTGAGAAGCATAACCGCCAGAAGTTTGTGAGTGTCCCATTTGCAGTTCACCATATGTTGGAGGAGCAGAAACGATCTGTCAACTTAACCAGGTCCATGGGTGGCCCTAACTCCACTTACATGGGAAAACACTTCATGCAACAGTTTGATTTAAAAGATGTTCTTGGGATCATAAAAGTCAGTTTGCATACAATTTGTGGAGTGTTGGTTCAGAAATGTCAGTCTTTGTTGCTGGTTCCAATAGAGTGGTGATATTAGTTCTTCTGCTGCAGTGACCACACAAAAAGTAACAGAAGGTCTGATCTATACTTTTTATTTACACCATTTATGATGATCAGCAACACTTGCCTCTAGTATGTATGGATACCACTGATTTTCACAATCCTTTGAAAACACTGCCAGGAGATTTCTAGTTTCCAATCAAAATTTTTTATGTGATGTGGCCTTCATAAGAAAACCTACATTTAATATTTACTGGATTACACTTTCCTTTATGTTTAGATTATAAAAGGTTTTGAAAATAATCAAATTCTGTTTATTTATTTATTTATTTATTTATTTTTTACATTTTTCACAACATCGTAGAATAAAAAAAAGAGTTATAAAATATTAGAATAGAATAATGATATTATCCCCCATCTTCATCATCTCATTAGCCCCAGCAGGGTAATCAGTCATCTTCACCATCAGTGTCTGGACTCGATAAAAGGGGTTTTGGGGGGGGGTATATTTAGAATCTCTTGCTGCTGCACAGTGCAGATGGCCAATCTGTAAACCTAAAAAGTTCAAGTGCTAAAGACACAAATCATCTGCTGATGTGAAACATTATCTTCACTCATTTAGTTTCTCTTGGTTGAACCAGAATGTTAGTGAGTACATTGGTCAGATATTGACAGTCTTATTTATTTCAATAGTCATAGAGAATATAAAATGTTTTGGGATTATAGACTGTTCCCATCGTATGCACATCTCAGTGATGGGCCTCGTCAGAAAAAGGGTACATGAAAATACCTCAGACAAGAACTGTCAAACCATTCTATTCTATTGACAATCCTTACATTGTTCAACTGTACGCACAAACTAAATATAGCAATGTTACAAAGAGAGTATTTGTAGACATGTCCACATGCATTCCTCTCAGAGCAAAGACATAAGCTGAATAATAAATTAGAGGCTTACGCTGCTGAAATCAATAGAAGCTAAACCAGATGTGTCATTTGTTTGAGCCTTCATTCCTTTACCTTAGCAGCGCTCTTCAGCTGGTACATGGACGGGTCGTCAGCTGGCTTTCCGGCGGCACATTTGGTGGCACCGATGAGTTCAGCCAGAGCCTTGGCCACATCCCGCACCGCATTTATCAGAACCACCTGAGGAAATAGAGCTGGTATCAATACAGCACAATGGTCAGGGTATTGGTTTATCAGTAGCACCTTGGGGAGTGGATTTAACACTGTAGCGCTTATCACTCCCACCTACTCATGATACTTCAGACTTAATGGAGGGCAGAAAGAGGCATACACAGAGAAAGAGACGGAACGCTGTCTATCAAATGGAACTCCACAGAGAATGTAACACTGGGTGTATAAAGAGTTAGAGGGCATGCATTAGAGCTAGCTTATAATACACAATAGTATAATGACAATTGTTCATAATAGCCAGTTAAAGCTCTGTGCAGCTGAATTAAGAAGAAATAACTGAGCTTTGCTGGGGAAATAAAAGGCTTACAACTGTGACTACATATGGTTGTAACATCTGTGGATTTATCTTGAATTTCCATCACCTGTGTCTCAGGGCCCTCAGAGCCCATGCTGGTCGCTCCCAGTTTAACCACCTCAGTGAGTTGGGTGATGGTCTTGGCTGAGGACTGGGCAGCCTGGGCCAGCTTCTCCTGGCTGGATGCGGCTCCAGCAACCAGCAGCTTGGTGTCCTCCACCAGAGCCTTGGCTGTTTTCAAAATGCTCTCCCTGAGGGATGGGACATGTTGTGTCACAATCTGCTCTACAGGCACCCTCAAGTACCAGCAACATGAAAGGCAGCTGTTGCTTTTTTATCAAAATGTGTGTTTTGAAAGAGCAATTTTCAATTTTATGTATTATGTGAAATGAGTGTGAATATTCAACTCAAAAATGCAAGTCTCCTAAGAGTCATCAAAAGAAAATTGGGTCTGAAAAGCAAGTGAAGTAGATCATACTGCTCAACTTCGACTCACTAATACATGCAGTAAAACACAATTGTTTTGGTGATGAGAGGTTTTCATTATCTTATCCTATTTTAGTGTGTTGGTTCTGTTTGTTTAAAGGTCATTGTACCTGTGGTCAGCAAACGACTCATCTTTCTCAGGGTTAAGTGTTCCAGCTGAGGCGAACATGATGGTGGTGTCCAGGTCAGCAATGATTCCAGAAACAGCGCTGGCTGCTGTGATACAGGCCTGGGTGCCTTTGTTCCCTGCCTGCAGGGCTGACAGAACCAAGGACACCTGGAAAACATAGCATGTCGACATATTTTTCAAACATGGAAATGTCACAGGGGTGCAAATATCTAAAATAATTACTGTCTACGTGAGGCTGGAGTGAAAGCTCTGTATAAACCGGATTAAAGGAGGACAATGGGAGCGAGAAAATAGCTCAAAATCAGAGACTGTTGCACAATTACATAAAATCAATGAGCCTGACTCTGCAAGTCACACAATTCCTTTGAAGAATGCAATCTGCCTGTCCCTCATGAACATACAGAGAACTGTTCGAGGGATATTTCATTTTCAAGCTTCACGTCAGCAGGTATGATAGCCAAAATTATTCAAGTTTGCTATGAGCCTTGAATCCAATCATAATCTCAGAGTGGAAAGAAAGTCTAACGGTGCAGCCACAGCAGAGACACATTAATATTATTATTAACTGCGCAGTGTGAGGCTGGTCAGGCCAGCATGCACTAATGGTCTGCATGAATGGAGCAATTGAAATAATAAATTTAATGCAAAAGAGAAACAGCTATTATTACCTATAATAACATACATTAAATGCTTATTCTGTTAAATCAAAAATACTACAGTATATAATGTATTATTTTAATAATAATTTAGAAGCCTCAGAATGGCTGGCAACTATTTATATCTGAGCATCTTCATCACAAAGAAGCATTCTGCCCAAGTCCACTACAACTTACTTTATATAACATACGGCAACTGTGCTGGACATTGAAAATATATTTTCATGAAATATTTTGATTATGTTTTCAAAATTCTAACATCAAGGATTAATTACAACAAGAAAAAAAATGTACTTTCCTCTACATGCAGTTAACATCTGTGTCTTCCAGATGTCCAGATGACCAGCAAAAAGCTTTGTCAAATGATGCAAAGAAAAATCACATGGCTGATAGGAGCTTCAGGTGATTTTCAGCAAAACCAATGAGCTTGTGATGAAGTAAATACGTTTCAACCCAATAGCACAAACAATACACACAATTAACATGGTTTTAAGGTAAGCACTGAAGACTAGTGTTACTAACATTTAGCCAGATTTCAAATATAGTCTTGTGGTGGAATGAAATAAATGAAATAAAATAAAATAATAAAATACACACTACAGGAAATGCAAATGTGTTAGAGAAGTTGACAGTCTTGGGACTATCTGACCTTGATGTTAGGCAGAGTGTTTGCTTTTCAGATGAGTATTGGCAGTAAACTTATCACCATTCTTGCATAATGTGTTTTGCAAAAATGACGTATTGATGTCAGTTCGACATAGGGTTGGTTTGACATGTGGTCAGTTGCTGGTGAGTCCAGTGACTGCCACCACATACACACACACACACGGCAGAGCTTGGCTATAAGAACTTGACAAAGACTTCATTTGAGGTGAGTTGAGGGCTAACGCAACTCCGGGGATGTCGTTACCAGAGATCTCGTTAGATAAGTATCTGTTAACTTTGTTTGTCTGCATTATCGATGACACTGTTGAACGTCTCAACCTACACATGATTTGAATTGACAAATAAATATCTTGGACTTGTGTACTTTGTCCTGTCTTAAGAAAACCTCTCTCCACCACAGTCTCAATCCCTTCTGTTTCTCAGGTAAGGTGTTGAATTATGACAAGTAAGTACTATAGTACACAAGTTTTGGAAACATATATCATATATAGAAATCCTGTTTGGTGAAAGTTTGTAATAATTAGTATGTTAACTTTTGGGGTATGGTCAAAAACATAATGTGTGACATTACAGTGGCTTTTTGATCTTTTACCACCAAATTCTTATTAATCTTCAAACCAAGATGACAAAACATATTGCATGTGATGCTTGAGATATCTTGTTCACGTTAACCTAAACACACGTAGCTCACCTTCTCCGTGACGGCGCGGGCACACTCGATAAGCTCCCTTTTGGAGAAGCTGTCGGTGGGGCTGAGCTGCAGGGCTCCAGCTTTCTGGACCAGGTAGATGCAGCCGTGGCCCAACTCTCGCACCCTTGTCTTTATGTGAAATCCAACCTGAAAAAACAACCATGCATCTACTTACGCTGCATCCATCCTCTTGTTTAAATTGCTGTTCTTCACAATTACAGTCAAGTTCAAGTACGCTTAAAAAGGCAAAGCTCGCACCATAGCTCTACTTTTCAAACTGAGATCCAAAGGTTGGTGGTACTCCACTTAAAGAGGCAAAATATTGCTATGGTAACCAGTATGGATTCCAGAAAATTGCCATATACAGTACAATATATTGATAGGATCTGTGTGATTATTAGTGCAATGCTGCCACACATTACCGAATGTCACACAAAAGCTTAAAGAAACGATGTGGCCTTGAGAGTGATGGGAGCTGTAGGGCTTTTCTTCAGTTTGATCTCACACTGTTTAGAGCAGCCTTGAAGAAAGAGTGTTGTAACACAAAAAAGCAAACAACTGCATTGATGGGTGTGTGAGGAAATGCATGCAAAAGTAAAGTAAATGTAAACTGCAGACCTCAGCTCATATTTCAGTCTGACATTTTGGGGGCACCATTGCAAAGAGATACAGAGTGTCTAAATATTTCATGAGAGTATGTAATGTTCCCCACATACTCCACAGGAGAGACAGCGTGGCCTCTCACCTCTTCTGGTTCAGCGGTGGCCGCAGCCAGGCGTCCTTGGTGTGCGAGCTGCCCGTAGTCCACTGTCACCTGAGAGGCCAGGGCTCCAAGCTCTTCAGGGCAGGTCACTGACTTAGTCATCTAGCACACAGAGAACATACATCATCAGCAAAGGCTGATTAATGTTCCTGTCGCTCTACTGATAAATATTGGCATTGCAGATGGAAATGTAATAAAAAATACACAAGAATAGATAGAACAATGTACTGGTGCACTCACCATCTCCTGTGCAGTGATAGCAATGGCCTTGGAAAACTTGACCATAGTGGTTTGGTAGTCCACGAAGGAGCCCTCAGGTTCAGGAGGTGTTCCCTCATCCACCTGAGAAAATTTAGCACTTATTCCAATGCTTACATAGCCATCCTATATACAGTGGTACCTCTACTTACGAATGTCTCTACATATGAAATTTTCTACTTACGAAACGCCTCAACAGGAAAATATTGCCTCTAGTTAGGAAAGAAATTTCGAGTTACGAAAGGTAAAAATACAGTATGTGCTGCTACTCGCAGCTCCCAAAGGTTCCTGAACGCAACATTCATATAGCTGCTCTACCATTGGCTATTACCTAGCATCCTGGCATCCCATTGGCTAAGAGGGACCTCTGTGTGTAGCTACATAGGTGTCTATGCAGCGTCCTCATCATTCAGCCCTTGACCCATGAGGTCTTCTGATAGTTTTACGCAAATATATTAACTTTTTGAGTATTCGCTATAAACCCCAGGAAAGTGATGGAGAAAAGAGGAAAAGAAAAGACGAAGAAAATAATTTTTTTGTCCATACAAACAAAGCAAGAGATAATAGAAAAGCATGAAAAGGGGATGCGTTTGGTTGATCTCGACAAAGAATATGGTCGTAATGTGTCTACCATCGCCACGTTATTAAAGCAAAAGGAAGTTTAAGGAGTTTAAGGCATAACGTGGGTGGTTGGAGAAGTTCAAAAGGAAGACTGGAATTCACTCTGTTGTTTGGGATTGTGAGGCAAGAGCAAAGAGGGCAAAAAACAATAAGGACAGCAGTTCAAAGGTAAATGACCATCATTTTTATTCTTTATTCTTTGTTTTTTATATTATGCACAACTCTCATTTATTGTGTAATAATCTAATTGTAACATGTATTTGTTACATGTTTTGATGCATTTTTACGCTTTATAAAACATTTATGTCGGAATTTTGGGGGGCTTGGAACGGATTAGGGCATTTGCATGGAAAACGCGTCTCTGCTTACGAAATTTTCTACTTACGTAATTTCTTGCGGAACCAATTCATTTCGTAAGTAGAGGTACCACTGTACTTTTACACTACTCATGCCAAATCATTGATTCAGTTTTGTAATTTTTTGTCAAAAACTACACTATAAGAAGCCTTAATAATGTGGTAAATTATTTCATCAACAATTGCATCAATTTCATAGGTCTTGTCTTCTACTGTATCTTTGTCACATCTTCACGACAAAAATGTGAATTACAATTGTTTTGCAATATATTATGAATCCGCTATACTGCATAGATTTATATTGTGTTAAAATGCTACAGATCAGTAGCTTGTGTCTTGCCAGGTTGTAAGCAGATGGTACCCATGAATGAATTTAGAAAAATGCCCAGTTGGCCTAAGCTGCATGTTTTTGGATGTGGGAGGAAGCTGGAGGATCCAGTGAGAACCCAATCAGACATGGGGAGAACATAGGAATCAAACCTGGGACCTTCTTGCTGTGTGGAGAAAGCGATGCCCACTGCACCACCTCACTGCGTAGGTGAATAGTGTGATCCATATACTATTTATTATGTGCTGAAAGACAAACTACAACCCGATTGTTCAGTTGGTTGGGATTATACTTCCCAAAAACACATCTGTCCATCAAGTATGTTGATATTGGTTTACAAATCATAATAAAACTATTTACCAAATAGTTTCATCTATTTATGGTGTCAACCATGATGGAGGTCACAACTGAAAGCTTCTGATTTTTCATTTCCATAAACTATCAAGTCTGTAGCTGCAAGTGTTAATAAGCCATTTATAAACTGCTGCTTCTTCTGGAGGGAATATTATTATAGGAGTTCAGTTAAACTGAACTTAAAGGTGATTAATCTAAAAGGTCAAACAAAGGCAAAACACTGAAGGCCCCATTTGGCAAGATTTGTTTATAATAAAACTTGTTAATTGATATATAATTTCCTAACAATTAAAAAGCCATTCGTGAGAACATATAAACATTTTTTATATGTGCATTCTTATAAAATGTTCCACTTGCTATGTTAGGCTAATGGATTTTTAATGAAGGTTATTGTCACATGTTTAAGTTAAGGTTGACATAAAAAAATAAAACAAAACAAAACTAGGAATTAAAAAAAAAAAGTGAAGGATAAAATGTGAACAGCGTACATGTCTAAGGGTGTGCAGATCACTGTCAATTATTAACAGCACCGCCAACACAGTGACATGTCTCCCAGCAGGATGAATGACAGCTAACATAACCGGTGGGCTGTGGATCTAAAAGTTGACATTCACTGGACTAATGAGAGTCACTGACAAGGACACATTCTTAGCTCACTCACTGTATGTTTACTCTTACATGAAGAGCTCATTTTACCATTAGTAAAATAAGAAATAAGTGTAAAATGTATTTAAACCACCCGATCAGGCTTTTTATGAGATGATATTTATAATTATATTTTATGCAGCCTCTACAAAGCTGCACACTCATACAGCTTTACTCACTCTCCCCATGGCCTCAGCAATGGACTCCACCATGCCCCCAACCATGCCCCCTTCGCTGGCCGCCTCATTCAAAGTCACCATGATGTCGTCCACGGCTTCCTTCATCAGCTGGGCTGCTTCAGCGATGGCATCGTGGGTGTGGGACGCCTAGAGAAACAATCAGCCGATAACATTTCTGTGACACTGTCTCTGTTCAGCCAGAGGGAAATTTATCAGCTTGAAAACAGCTCCTGAGTCTCTACAGCTGGTACTCCCAGCATCTTAGTAGAGGACACAGCACCATGCAGGATTTTTGTTGCTTGTAACAACCAAAGTAAACATGCAATGCAGAAGTAATTTGCAATGTTTCTAAAGACACTCAAACTGATTTTGAGCCTTTAAGAGTGAAAAGACATGTTTGGCATTCCTGTGTCGTCATTTAAATTTGCACAATTAAATCCTGATAAACGATCAGTGTGATCCTGTCCATTTTTTTCCAGTTCGAACATTGTTCTCCTCAACCAGAGAGGCAGCTGCATACTGCTGGAGGACAATGTACAATATATATCAAGAGTGTTGTAATCTTGTGTGACAACAGAAGGTCATTTTTCTATTTTGGACTTTATTTTTAACTCAAGGACAAGAAAAAACATCTGAGAACGGGAAGCTGTGGAGTAAACAGATAAAAAAATCACTACAATCTTAAAACCATTGAGAAGCCATAAAACCTTGAAAATAGTTATACGTGTGTGAGCTTGATATGAGCAAATATCTTCTCCCTATAAAATAAGATATTTCAGAGAACTACAGAAGGTGAGGCAGAAGGAAATCCGTCGCTCTCAGCAGTAAAGAAGGGCTTAAAAATATCTTTCTATCACAAGTCAGTTTTACAATAAAACTCATTGTGGCCTTCAGATAATGTTACTTTTAAACTGTTTAGTACCTTTGGGTTTCCCCCGCCTTCCTTTGCCGCATACAGCATCTGTAGGGCAGACTCAGACAGCGTCTTGGTCTGGTCTAGGATCGTCATCTGCTGCTGGTGGTCATGCAGTTTGGAAGCCAGGCCCACTGATGCCACAATAAGAGGGTCAAAGTAACTAGCCAGCTGGGTCACCTGGGACAATAAAAATGTCACGGACAATGAGTTTTCCTGCTAAATCCAGTGGGGAAAAAGGAAATACACGGTCAGAACAGCACCTTGTGTCCTAGCTGGGCAGCCTCGCCTCGGGCTGCAGTGGAGACTGGATCAATCAGATGCCCAATCTCCTGCACGGAGGATGTGAGCTGCTCTTGGAGCGCCTGGTGCGTTAAAACAGCAGAAAATGATGTTATAAGTCACAAGAGAAAGACTACAGACACCATTAAGTTCTTTCTCTGGAATCAGATAGAGCTGACGGGGTACATGGACTCACTTCCATGGAGATATCATCTCTGCAAGGCAAGGTCTGCCCAACTGCAGCAAGGGAGGATTGCTCAATGTCCCGGATACACTTATTGATGTTATCAATGGAATAATCACACTGTCTCTGTCCTGGTGCCTTGTCCCTATCATTTGAAATGTAAAAAGCAATACTTACATTAATACCTGTGGACATTATTGTGTGTGTAAAAGTAAAAAACACATTCATATAAATTCATATTTTAAACTGTATGTGAAAGGAAGGTTTATTTAACTCCAGTCCCCTGTTGAAAGATAAGAAACTGACACCAATTTCATATTTGCACATGAAAGGTGAAGATGGCGGGCAGCATGGTGGCACAGTGGGTAACATTGTTGCCTCACAGCAAGAAAGTTCCAGGTTCAAATTCCTTTCTGTGTTTATATGTTTATATATAGTGGGTGGCAGTGGCTCAGCGGTAGAGCGGACGTCTTATAACCACACATCAGCAGCGCGATTCCTGCTCCCGCAGACATCCGACATCCGCAGAGACTGAGCTGACTGTGGGAATTGTTAGCTCACCTCCCGGCCACTGCCGAGGTGCCCTCGAGCAAAGCGCCGTCCCCCTACAAGTTGCTCAATTGGGGCGCCACCCGAAGAGCTGCCAGTCTCTCTGCCTCCCAATGTACCGTTGTGTTTACTGACTGCGTGCTTGCAGGCCCCTTGTGTGCTGTGGTCATGTTTCAGGGGCCTGCACAAACATTCTGTATATAACACAAGACATGTATAGAGTTTAAAAAGTAATTCCCCCATTAGTTGATTAATAAAATGGATCTTCTTCTTCTTCTTCTTCTTCTATATGTTCTCCCATGTCTGTGTGGGTTGTCTCCATGTTCTTTGCTTCATCCCACCTCTAAAAATATGCAGTTTAAGTGAACTGGTCACACCAAATTGTGCCATAGGTGTGAGATTGAGTGGTTATTTGCCTTTCATGTGGCCCTGTAATGAGCTGAGATATTCTCGTCTACAAGGAAATGGATGAATGATGGATGGATGACTCATATGGTTATGAGCTTTTGGTCAAGAGTGAAAAAAAAGACTAATATGTTTAAAGCAGCTGAGTTAGGGTGAGGATCTCAGAAATCTGGGAGTGGTTCAGAGTATAGCTGCTGCTCCTCTATATCGAGACGAGTCTGATGAGTTTGTTTGGGCGTTTGGTTTAGATGCCCCACAAACCTTTCCCAGAGGAGATATTCTGGGCATGTCCAACTGTGAGGAGACTCTGGGATAGACTGAGGAGATGCTGGAGGGATTAAATCTCTTGGATATCTTAGGAATCCCTTGGTGTACGAATGAGTGGGTGGGTGGATGGATAGATGAGTGGGTTGGTTTCACTGGATACACCAGTCTTTATGCTAAGTCTTACCAGTGGTGGGCGGTCAGGGCCAGCAAGGCCTTCTCTGCTGGTCTAACATAACCAGAAATCATGATAATATTTATGATAAAAGTTAATTATATTTTAATGCATTTTCCTTAAATAAATATCTTCAAATATACGGTATTTATAAATATATAATTATACATTTGGATATAATATAACATAGGCCAACACTGGATCAGTGTTCTATTTTTAGGTTAGAGAGGTTTTATCCAATCAGAATTCAGCTAGCTTGTGTAGCCAGGTTGAATGAAATCTGCCCTGGACCTTCAGAGTCTAGAATGCAGGTCTCCCTGCACTGTGAGTGAAAGGGAACATATAGTTAATAGACAGATGCGATAGCCAATCAGATCATGAGTTGGCGACACTAAACCCTTCTAGCTGGCTTCACGTTCACCTGACATGTAGGTGCCCTGTGATTGGATACTCACTCTGAGAAGGCGGCGCCATGCAGACGCACATTTGATGAGAAGCTCCAGTGAGACGAGGGTCTTAACCCTGAGTGAGCAAACCTGTTCTAGCTAACCTGTTCTAGCTAATCTGAACTAACTAACCTGAACTAGCTAACCTGTTCTAGCTAACCTGTTCTTGCTAACCTGAACTAGCTAACCTGAACAAGCAAACCTTTTCTAGCTAACCTGAACTAGCTAACCTGTTCTAGCTAACCTGAACTAGCTAACCTGTTCTAGCTAGTGGAGTGTTCTTGAGGAATGAAAGGAGAATGGATTTTGTGTTTAAATAAGCCGTTTGTACTGCTGTTTTGGTGAGGACAAACATTTAATTTATCTAAGTTTTCATATTTAATGTTCTTCTAATTCAATTTCATTTATATCAAATCAATCATAACGTCACTAAATGACAAATATACTAAAAATGAAACAAATACTTGCTCTTCTGCAATGTGTGTAAATGATGTGGTGCACTTGCGCAGCTGTGTGATTGTTGTGGAAATACACAGAGACTTGTGTCCCTGCTGGAAAATAGCCTGTTTTATACATGATAGAGGTGATGCAACATCTGGTAATGTATTATTGTATTTCTGTATTTCGTTTCTCTAGGTGTGGTGTCATAAATGACGGTCATTTCAGTCGGTTTTGCTCTGTGATGTAGCTGTGTGACGTCTATAAAAGGTGTGGCCGTGGGGTTCTTCTCTGCCAGTGTCAATAAAAAGAGTGGGGCTGACGCCGGTTTTTGTCCCATTTGAGAGAAGTTATAAACGTCCTGAATGCTACATTGGTGGCAGTGGTGGGAGCCACTCACAGTATTATGGGATGTATTTATGCATATTTGACAAAGGAGAACATCACTGAAGGCCTAGGTGTGAAATGCACGGCCTGCCACGGAGTCTTACATACAATACATTCAATTGTCATGGTCCCAGTTCCAGTTTTCCCCCCTGTCCTCTGTGTCCGGTGTTTGCTCCCACTCAATCCACTCATTCCAGTCACATGTGTTGCTACAGCCACCCGATTCGGTAATCAGGCACCACCTACTTAAACTGGGCTCAGACCTCAGCTGTTTTCAAACGTTCCCACTCCTCTGCTTATTTGGACTTTTTGAGATTTCGTGTGTTTCCTGGATTTTGCTTGTCTCTTGGATTTTCCCTGTTGGTCTGTTCATTGCTTTTCTTGAAAACCTGTTGTATGATTTTCTTTGTTTCATTAAAACTATGCATGTGAACCTTTCCTCTGGTGTTCTGCGAGTAAGTCCTAATCCCAAACTAGACAACTTTTCTGACAAATCGAGCCAGCATGACAAATTATTCCTTCATTGGATTCTGCCTGCTGTGTGAATATAAAATGTCTTCTATTATGGGCTGCAGCTGCTGGACTCCTGTATGCATGTGATGGGAGGCTAATGATGATGAAGGTAGAAGTGGCTGGAGCAGTGGCTTGATATAATATGAATCGTCGTCTAGTCTACTACAAGCCAGCGCAGTGACCAGTGACCAGACGCTACTGGATAAACCCACTGGTACCAGAAACTGTCAACAAACTATCATAAACTTTGATTCTGATAATCATGTGGAGAGAATTACGACAATGGGTAGAATTGATACCAACCTGATGGAGGTGATGAGGCTCTTGATGGAGTCAGAAACAGTTCTGGAGTGGCCAGCAAGAATAGACCAAGTGGGTGGATCTTTGGGGTTGAGAACCAATGAGCGGGCTGTTTCCAAAAGGTAGGTGGAGCTATCGAGCATGGAACGGGCCGAACGCACAATAGGCTCCTGGGCTGCTGAGCCCTATGGAAATGAAGACGTTAGAGTTGGTGAGACACCACACCCGTTAATAGTTTAATATCAGTATCAACATGTCTTTGACAGAGTCATTACTATTGCTTGACTATACTCAAAAGATCAAATGTCCACTCAAGACGAGGGTGAGATTAAAAAGACAGCTTTACACACATGCAGGAGGAAACACCTTCAGTCTTTATGATCCCAGCCAAAGTCTCCCTCGACAATTAGATTAACAAGCTAAAGATTAGAGCAGCTGGGCTCAGAGAGAGTGCAGTTAAACACTGCCCTCAAAAAGATTACAGCCATAAAGCTTTTAGAAGACTGTGCAAGAACGTGATTCGCTTAGATTGAAAAATAAAAACCCATCTTTCTCTTTGAGTCCTTTCTTTACTTTAAAACAGGAGGGAAGATTGGACATCAATCTAATTTCCCCCATGTTGGCTGTACAATCTGTTGTGTGTTGGCTTATATAAAGGTGCTTGTTTAAAGGGGATTGAGTGCAAAAGTCACATTAAATCAAACTGTAGTAGTTTCAAGAGCCTCTGTAGGATGAGAGGAAAAATACTAATCCAATATCTCAGTGAACAAAGAACATCTTACTGTCTGTCCTTTCAAAGAGAGATAAGTCCATTATAATTAATGATCTCTTTGTTTCTAATGATCTATGCTATATTTTTGTTCACAGGGGACACTGACTTTGCACATTTTCATGTCTGCAGGATTTCTGCAACAAGCAAAGCAAGGGTGGTCTCAGTTATTTATAACCCTGCCAACAAAAGTTGGAGTTTCCACACAAGTTTACATGATGTTTGTCTGTAAGATACCTAATTAAAAAAAAATTCATTAAAGATTTTATTAAAGATTTTTATTAAATTTGATGTAGGATTGAGTCCGTTTTGGGGCCAATGAACTGGTAATTTGTTGTTCAGGTGGATTCCTAAATCCAAATGAATACAGTACCCGGGAACAACTCGTGATGTTCCATCATCATACGGAATATGTCTGAACTCGGATCATAATCTGGATCTATGACATTAAAATATGACATTATGTCTTAATTGACAGCTAGGGTTAGGTTAACTTTAAAGTTTCTGACTAAAGGCAATTATATAATAATAATAATAATAATAATAATAATAATAATAATAATAATAATAATAATAATAATAATAATAATAATTACTATTATTATTACCGTAGGAGTGAGTGTGTGTGTGTTTGTGTGTCTGTGTGTAGCTCCGCGGTGCACTGGTGTCACGCCCGGAGTTTCCCTGCCTCACGCCATAAGATTAGCCGGAATAGGCTCCAGCTCCCCGTCACCTGCGCACGTGGATGAAGTGGGTTGAGATAATAAATGAATAAATGAATGAATTATTATTATTATTATCAATATTATTGTATAATTTGTTTTAGAATCCTGTTAAAATCCACTGGTTCTTTTCTAGAAGTTTTAAACATGCTGTTAATCAGCCACAGCCGAGGAGCCCTCATTTGAATCTTTTGCCCCTACAGACCTATTTCTAATTTGACATTTATATCAAAAGAGAATGAAATTTAATCCGAACTGATATCATTTATGAATAATTATAATATTAACAAAGCCCAGTGTGGTTTTAGAACACTTGAAAATACAGACATGGTGTGAAGGTTATTAACAACCTACTGCTGACTTCAGACAGAAGTGAGTGCTTTTATTGGCTTCTTCTTCAGCCTTTCCTGTGATACAGTTGACTGTTGCTCCCTCCTCCAATGCTCAGGGACTTTAGAAAGGACTGAGAGACTTTTTCACAGCTTTGGTCTTCAACATGAGTTCTTATATGTCAGAAAAGTTCCTTATATTTAACTATGATAAGACTTGGGACATTCTGTTATGCCCCCCTATTTTCCTCAACTATGATAGTGTTAATTTTGGCAGACTGTCAAAAATTATTAACCAGATTTGAATGATTCTTAGAGTAATATTTCCTACAACCTCTTTCAAATTAATATTTAAATTTTACTGCTCAGATTTAAGGCCTTAAATGGTCTTCCTACTCAATGTATTGCTGATTTATTAACCTTTACGGAGCCTCTCAGATCCACAGATTACCTCCAGGTCACAGTTAGTGATGATTTATTAGAGCACTCTTATTATGGAGCTCTATGAGTGTTGAACTCAGGTAAAGATAGAGTAAGGCCTCTTTTCCTCTCTTCTTAAAAACTCCTTTCTGCAAGCTGGTGGAAATATTCAATATGGGCTTTGGTTGCATTGTGTATTTTTGTTTGACTGACTGAATTAATTTTATTCTATGTAATATATCTACCTGGTCTTGTTTTATTTCTGTTATTAATCACTGTGTAACCTTGTTAAGAAAGTGGTTATATACATCAAACCAATTATTATATTATTATAAACAAGCCACTACAAACATGCAATAAAACAGATGAATACCTCATTGCTGATCTGCGCTGGGATCGTTGCGAACTCAGGGTTGTTGGCAAAGGTGGACAGATTTTCTACAGCCTCCAGCAGTGGTGTGGTAGCGATCCGGCACCGGTTTCTGTTCTCATCAGAAAAATCCCCATCTAAGGCCTGAAGTCAGACGACAATGTATGAATATTTGTATTTTTCTAAACCAACAGATTTAGATCTGCATTCATAGCTTCTCACACACTGGAAGACTGTGGAACAAATTTACACTCAACGTTTTGATCAGTTGGGGAGTTGACCTTGATGGTTTTGACCAGGTTGGCCGTGGTATTGGCCACCTCTTTGGCTGACTGAACAAACTGCCTCCTGGCCACAGGGTTTGAGGTCTTGGAGGAGGCCAGACGGCAGGCGTTACAGAGAGCCGAGGTGTGTTTGGCAACGATTGTTGCTGCAGACAAGACCTTGCAAATAAAAAAACAAACAATTTAAGAGCACAGTAGTTTTAAATGAGACATTTCTGTGAAGTGTGTACAATGAATTATTTATGGAAGTCAATGAGCCATTTGATAAAAGTCACACAGGATCTACAGTGTATATAAACAGGATAGGCCTCCACATGGAACCTCTTACCTGTGACGGACTACTGGCTGGGTCCACTAAGTTCTGACAAGCCATTTGTATAGCCTGGTGGGCTTTTGCAAACTGGATGGGATCCACAAGCCCCTCGTGGCCAGACTGACTATTAGGATCAGACACGCCTACAAGATAAGAGGCCTGCATGGTGGAAAACAGTCATATTAACGTACTATTTTGGTACCAAGACACGTTAATTATTGTCCTCCAAGATTCCATTTCTTGCCACAGACAAGTTAAACCCTCCCCACCTGCTGTGCATGAAGCACGTGAATAGAACCATTTATAGTCTATAACTGGTGTATGACAATGAAGCTCTCGTTTCTTTTAAAAAAAAATATTTCTTTCTAAGCTGAGGAAGGATAATGAGCAAGAACAAAAGATTTGCCAGAGTGTGCCCTTTTTTCCTGACAAGGAAAATGATTGTTGCATTGAGGAAAGGATGTAATTTTACCTCCTTAAAGGTGACAGTCTGTAAAACCTTCAGTGAGATGCATTCACTGTCACCTGCTTAGACTATGTTGGTACAACACAGCAAACTCACCTGTCCTGCAGCCTCTGTCAGCCCACACAGAGCTTTGGATGCCACACCCACACTCTCACCAAAGGCTACCACATCGCCTGTCTTACAGTGCTGAGAAATGCCTGCCATTGACTCTCCAAGGACCTGAATAATTAGGGAATGTACCCATGAGACCTTCTGTTCCCTTCGGCATTAAATATCTCTGACAGTCTAAGCATATATCACCCATAATTATTTTGAAATCCCGTACCTTTGAGTTCTCCATGACGCTCTCGATGCAGTCAAAGTAGGAGAGCTCGTTGACAGGCTCGTTGGGATTACCCAGGAGGCCTCTGACAGCCTGTGCAGAGGCAAACACGACCACATTAACTATAGTGGCCACACACTGAACTTTCTTGTTACGATTCTACACTTCATCAGTCACTTAATTTAAATTAGACAAAAGAACCACTCCAAACTGATTAGAATGATAACATCCACCTTTAATATGCACAGACTCATTATTAACTTCAGTTAGCCTAAGTAAACAAGGACTTCAGTATGCGCAGTGCACTCCTTCAACTACTAATTCTGTTGTTGCAGTTGTGCATTTAATGTACATCTGCAACTAATCAAATGATGAATACGAGATTAAAGTGTGCGAAAGTGTGTATGAACCTCCCATGAAGGAAACATATAGGAGTGTACAGGGAGTAGAATCAGGATGGGGCAGAACGAGCCCTGTGTGTATGTGGTGTGTGTACATAAGGATGGCTACCTCCAACTCCCTCAAGGCATTGTCACACTCCTTTTGTCCTGCTGCTTGCTGGGTACAAAGTGTGATCAGCTGGTTAATGCTCTCCGTCACTGCCCTGAAACACACAGGCGGTCACACAGGCTTTTTAGCTCACACATGTGTCCCTGAGTGCACACACACAGCCCGGATTCTCTCACACTCACTCACACATGCTTTTAGCTTCCTCGCTCAAGCATGCCGGCCTCTCCCCATGATAGGCTAACATAGCGTACAGTATTGCCAAGATTGTCTTCAGTTTGTGTTCGGCTTTAGTGAGTACAGACAGGCCCGAGTCAAGGCTTCACTCTTCCTAATTAGACAGAGAGGAGTCAGTCAGGCCCAAAGCCCTGCAGGACCAGCTGCTTAGTTTCCCCTTGGGGGAGGGATCTGCAGTCCTTCTAGGTATTCCAGACAGACACAGTTCAGCGGAGGAATACAGATTCATTTGTGATGTTTAAGTAGAGAATCTGGATTTTTAACATTACACAGCACAAATGTTGTCTACGATTTATATTAGGACAGAGTATCTTGATAAAATGGTGACAAAGGAAGAAGAATATGTTTTCAGTATCATCTCACACCTTGCTGCCACAGCTAGAAGATTCTTGGCATTAGCTGCTCCTGGATCCACAGACAGAGACTTGGCAGCCAGCAGCAGCTTACTGGAGGCCATGGAGATGTTCTTTAGATTACCAATGACTTGGATCTGATCTTCCTTACTCTATAAAGTGAAGAAAAAGGAAAAATAAAGATTTATCAAAGATGAATTAAGAGCTCCGTTACATAATATCAAACATAGAGACAATTTTTACAGTGGTAGCGACAACCAACAAGAGATCAGGTATTGAAAATAAAAGCACTTAATTTGTCCCTGGCAACTCCAGTATATCATTCATTCATTCATCGTCAATACCTGCTTCGTCCGCTGTCGTGGGCTGATACAGGATTATTTTATTATTATTATTATTATTATTATTATTATTATTATTATTATTATTATTATTATTATTATTATTATTATTATTATATTCCTATCCCTATTTATGATTTTCTATTTATATATTCTTGATGGGTTATTTATTACTCTTTCTATTTGGTGTTGTACTACTTTCTATGTGCTGGTGCTTTCTGTGTGCTTTTTCTGTGTTTTGTGTACTTACTATGCTGTGTGCTGCAGAGAAATTAATTTCCCTGACGGAACCTCCTTAAGGGATAAATAAAGTTATACTACTACTACTACTACTGCTACAGCTAATACCAGCCGACTGGGGGCATGAAGCAGGGGACACACCGGGCTGTGCATTGACAGTGCTACTACCCACTGCACCACCGTGCCACCCTCCAGTACATCCTTTGCCTCAATAAGAGGTTGCCTTTGAGCCTGATTAAAGCTCTGGTGTCATGCTACATAAACTCCAATCACACCATCTCTTCAAATTAATGGGTAAAATAACCAAAACTACAGCAGTACAAGCTCTCATTACATCTGACTGTGTTAAAGCTCCCAGGAGACAATCATGTGCCAAAGTGATTTAGATGAAAAGGACTAATTAACAAATGTCTTGGGTAACACAAAAATATGCATTCATCCACTCAACAACTAATAGGTTTACATGTACTACATGTTTGAATGCTTGTCGTCACGTGTAAAATAGTGGTGGCTTACTACTGAGCTGTTTCAATGGAACATGGAGCGATGGTGTGATCATGCAACCTACTTGGGTGTGTCCTGCCATTTCAATGCCAGCATCCAGGAACTCATCAAAATCTTGGCTGAACTTCCCTGAGGCTGCAGCCAGCCTGTTGCTGGTGCCACGAGAGGAGTGGACCACCTCGCCCGCGGAGTGGTTGAGCTCAGCTGCGGAGTGGTTGAGATCAGTCTGAGCCTCCTGGAATGTCTTACTGCAAGGGGGGAGCTTCATGGACAAAACACATCAGGTCCGACTGGTTAGTTTTCTGGAGTGTTAAAATACTGTAGTGTAAACAAACACAATGTAATGTGTTGATAAGTAGATCTGGCAATGAGAATATATTTACACCAGTGTTTGTTCATTAGCAAAATTAGAAAAACCAAACAGACAGAAGGATCTCACATGGGTCAGGAAGGAGACCATTACCTTTACAACCTTGACTCTTTAAGAGATGCATGTGTCGTCTTGTTTGTGCATTCTACAGAATATTCCCTTATTATTCTATTTTATCTTACAGAAATAGTATTCAAGCTTTTATTTAGTCAGTTGATGGATGCTAGGGGCAGCATTCCCTTTTATGCTTCTGGTCAAGCAACAACCATTGTCAGAATACATTTTGTTTTTGATTTGTCCATCCATCCGTCCATCCATCCTTCCTTCCGTCATTCCCATCCTTCTGAGCAAAATATCTCAGGAACACCCTGCAGATTTTTTTTTTTTTCAAATTTGGCACAAAAGTCTACTTAGGTTTCAAGGATGAACAGATTAGATTTTGGTGGCGAAGGGTCAGAGCAACTCTGATATATCTCAGGAATGCAGGGAGGAAATTTTATTACAGAATAAGTGGTGGAAGAGAAGAAGAAGAAGAAGAAGAATTCAACTTAATAGAACTCTTTGAAGGTTGACTTATTTTTGAATTTGCCTGCCACAGGTCCTCAGGCAGTTTGTGGGGAAGATGAAGAGGTTGTGTTTACTGACAAGAGGGAGAAAATGGCATCTGTATGATCTCAACCCTGTAGCACCATGCTGATGGTTAGACAGTGCTGCATGTATCACACAGCAAAAGCATGGCCACCATCAGATGCTCATTTGCTCTAGGAGTTGGTAGGGTTAGGGAGGACCACTATGTATGTGTAGAGACCTGAAAAAATGTGTTTATCATACTACGAGCCATTTAAATAAGTTAGGTAGCATATAAATGCATATTGCTTTAATATGATACTTAGTATGCTGGTATGATAATATGCTATTGCTCTTATGAATACCATTGTGGAACTCAAAGGTAGCTGAACCAGTGGCAGCCATCATTAGGATTCCAGTCTGTGATGGCAGAGTGTTTCTTTTAAATACAGTTGGTACTAAAAGTGACATTTTCATATCAAAATGCATAGTATTTAAGAAGAAAACACAGAAAATCTCACAAAATCCCAGAGTAAATAATCGGCTCACAATATCCACTAATAGCTTCTTGCTGGCCTCTCCAATGCTCCTGAGGGCCATGTCAACATCCTTCTGGCCTGGTAGGCAATTCACACAATTATTCAGAGAGTGGGAAACTGCTTTGGCCACCTGAAACACAACAGCACAGTGAACTGCTATTAGTCAATCCAACAATGTGCTGCAAAACACAAAGTCCCAGAGCATAGCTATAAGGAGGAAAACATCGCAAATGCAAATTATGCTCACAACAGACCACAGTAATCTATGTCACTAATTTATGCTGCTGTCACAGATATCTGCCGAACAATATGTTTATTCCCTGAAGGGCTGCAGGAGAATGAGCAGTTTTACTCTGGCACTCCTGAGAGAGGAATACTAGATGAGAGACAGCGCACAGACCGAACAGCAAGAGAGAATACATTATGGAAAGGAGAAAGGTTTTGTAATCAGTAGCGGTCAGTCAAAGAGAGAGGCCATACGTCATAGTACTTTATTACTGGGGATGTGCTACCTGTGCCAGTCTCTGTTGACTATCAGCATCTCCTGGATGAACCAGGGCCTGATGGGCTTCGTGGATCAGCATGGCCGAACCCTCCATCACATACTGGGCTGAGTCCAGCATTGCAGCTGCAGCCTGAGGCTCCCTGGTGCTGGCTGCCACTCCTCTGGCTGCTTGAGCCAATGTCCTCAAAGCCTGTGCTGTTTCCCTGGCAGCCACACCTGTGAGTGACCAGGCACACGTTGCAATGAAAGTAGATCATAAGCACAAAGGTAAATCAGGAAGCAAAGCTATCAATGTAATAACAGTGTCAGTAAATACAGCCTGTCATGAGCATGACAAGCATCTAGTGTAATGGCTGTGGATGTTACACAAGTGTAATATTCCAGGAGTGTGATCTGAGTGATGGTTTGGAAAGGAGTAAAAAAAAAAAAAACTTCAGGGAACTTCAGGGCCAAATATAAAATTCCTATTTAGAGTATAATGTCAGACCTTTAACTAAATCCTTCAACTTGAGACACATTTGTTTTTGCAGACACATTAAGAGATATGTGTATTTCTTGACTTTGCAAATCATCTTGCCAGTCCACAAAGAAATAAATGTGATAATAAAAACCGTCATTGTTTATATAAATGAGTTAATACAGTAAATATGACCCCTGCATGGGAGGTGCCCTTAAATTATTATACACAGTGCCGAGGAGAAAAGAAGCAAATTGCATCAAATTGCATTATCCAGTCAAGTGGAGCCATTTGCTGATGGAATGTTAAATCAAGTGAAAATAAGATTAATGAGCACAGAGCAGTACCCCGGGACACAGCACGAGGGGCTGTCTGTGAACGTCCACTGTTAGAAATGCTTTCCTCTATCTGTCTTCATCTCTCCTCCCCAGAGATTCCCAGTTGAGCCAGAACTGACAGCAAGCAGCCGAGCCATACTGGACTCAGAGAGTTTAACTCAAAACAATAGTGATGGCAGAAATGTAAGAGCTATAATTTCCTCTGTCTGCATTTCTTCACACTTCAACTTGACACAATCTAAAGGGTTGTAATATAAATACTCCTCAATGAAATGTCAGCTTTTAAAGTATGCTTCTTGACTTTGGAGCTTGAGACCTGCTCTCTGGACAGAACACTCTTTTTGCTTACCTGTGTAATGTTCATTGCCTTGTGCAGCACAAGTCAGCAACTGGGCCATGGAGGAGCCAACAGCCTTAGATGTACTTCCTAAATCCTGAGCACATTTCTCCAGCTGTGAAATCAAAGCAAATAAAACCACTGAAATCATAATTGTGATCTGACCATCGTGTCAGTATTCCTGCTGTGTTGTGTTTTAAATGAAATTCATCAGACGTTTGCTGTTTACTAACCGTTTCCCCTGGAAGCGGTTTGAGTTGGGCATCGATGACTGACATTTTGGCATCCTGAAGCTCACATTTGAGTGTTTGTACAGTTTTGAGTGCTGAATCGATCTCTAGAGGACCACAGGCTTCATGGGCCTTCAAATAACACACACACACACACACACACACACACACACACACACACACCTCAGTGCTTGTCAATAACACTCGTACATCATGCAGTGTAGATTGGATTCCAGCTCACACGTTGAGTTTAAAGAAAGCAAAATCTTCACTGCTATCTGTTATGAAGGGATACCTTCTGGGTGGCAGTCCTGAGCTCGGCCAAGCAGGTAGCCAAGTTCTTTGCACACTGGCCCAGTTGCATCGCAGCAGCCTGATCAGCCACTGTTGGAACTGCTGACTTTGCAGATGTCACCATTTTGCTTCCAGGCTGAGAAATGGTGACAGAAAAAGAACAGCATCGTGACAGAGCAGTTTGCCAATATAATGACAAAGACGGGTTGAGAATCTAACCTGTAAAAAGCTCTGGCTTGCCATGATGAGGGCAAGCTGGGCACCAAGTTCTTCAGGCTGGGCTTGGCTGCTCCTCATCCCCTGCACCAACTGGGGGATGCTATCGGCTACTGCCTGCATTACAAACCATCAAGAAGATATGTTTCACACATGAACAATTAAGATTTACGAAGAACACTTATCTTGTAATATATATTATGTATTTTAGGGTATGTATTTTACCTTGCAGCTGTGCACGAGCTGTTGGTGTGAGACTGTATTCTTGTTGGATGCAGCAGCATTTTGAGCTGCTGCAATGGTCTGAGTAGCAGCGGCTGCTGCCTGCTTTGCAGCTATCTGTTCAGGTAATGCAAAGAAAAAAATACTAAGATGACGTATGTGTGGTGTCTGAGTGAAACCAAAATTATTTTTCTCTGTGCAATATTAAACTCTTATTTTCTGCACAGTTATTCTCATCAAACTGAAAGAAGTCACAAAGCAAAGGTTTAATAAGAAGGGTGAGGGAAATGGGTGGGATTGTACTGCTGAGTCTATTTCATGAGATCATCAACATTGCTTTGTTTGCAATGCTTGTTACACTTCCAAAAACTGAAACACTAAAAATATACTGCTTAGGTCACACAAAAGACTGACGGGATTGAAAACAGAGAGGGAAGAAATTCCTCTTTGATTGGATAAGAAGGAGAAAAAAACAAACAAAAAAAACCAGAAAGTCAGGATGAATAATATCATTATACTCAGAGATGATCAAAAGAGATCGAGCTACATGTGGGATTAACATGACAAGCAGGAGAAGCATTTCTTACATGTGGTACAACACAATATACACGATTGTATGTGCCCAGCTGCACAGCAACTGAATGATGGGAGACAACAGATGAGGTTCAAGGCATCTTGAAGGGCCTAAAAGTGCCAGATAATTGCCACATACAGACTTTCAGATTCATGACACTTTGGCTTTCCTAGACTCACGTGTTTCACTGAAGGAGGCGATCATTAGCACCATTACTGTGACCATCTGATACAAAGAGGCTGACTGAGACGTATGTCTGATACAGAGCGGATTCCAGCCCTGGGTAATGCATAGTTTATGTGCTAGGGAAATTGAACACTGGGTGCTTTGGAGCAGAGAGGGGCTAGTCATTAGGGGCAAACTGATACCAAAGGCTTAGCACAGATGTTTACATTCAGACTGTTCACTCATAGAACTAATGGGATTGAAAGTTCATTGTGACAGGAAAGAAAGATATAAGACAGGGAAAAAAATACGCAAATGGGCCGTGTTTATACAAATGACCGCTGAGGTACACTTGTCCACATTTTTGTGTTTTTTTGGGGGGGTAATGTTTTAACAATATTTAAATTACAGGGATGACAGAAGTGTTTGCAAAGAAAAAAAAAAGAGAAGCCTTTCACTCAGAGATGGTAGCGCTTGTAATTCACCTCCAGCCTGTTGACCAGTTTTTTCTTTATGGCATTCTGAGCTGCAGCATTGGTGGCGACACGGAGCCCCTCAGCCGCCTCTCTGAGCCTCTGCTGCTGGTCCTCGTTCTCTGGGTAGGCAGCCGCCCCCTGCATGAACACACACACACACATGGCCGTGACACATGCATGCTTTACATAACAATAGCTACGTTCCCAGCTGTGGCAGTTGAACAACTTCTACACACAAACATCTTGCTATAATGTAAGGAGGCATTTCACATCATCTGCTTTCTGACAGTTTCCAAGGAAACCGTGAACACTATATCCCCGCTTTCTCAGTGATGTGGTGATTAGTGTGTCGCAGATCAAAAACATCTAATGTCCCACAAGTAGCATTTCACTTGCTTGGGTAATTCATACTAATAATTTCCTGCCTGACAGTGTCAAGCGTTTATTAAGAGCCACAGATGCTGTATTCTATAATTTCTGATGTGATGCTGGTTGCGAGTGCATGCAGCAAAGCCATCATGTGTGTTCTATTGAATTAAAGGGTTTCAGTTCAGTTTCTCTTTTAGAACGCATTCATCATGATATTGGACATGCAAGAACATTATGGCAGCATTATAAAACATGCTTTTAATAGCTATTGTTCAAAATGATTAAAGCAGCAGGGCAAAACTAATGAGAAATGTTTTCCTGTTTTAGGGAACAACAGGAAAATCAGCCAAATTAAGTTTAATTAGTGTAGTAATTATGTTATTAGTTAAACATGAATAATAAATCATGTTAAACTGCTCCCCTCTTACCTTAGCGGCCTCCACCATCCGAGCCGTAGCATCAGCCAAGAGTTTGGCTGCAGCCAGCAGCTTCTTAGAGTTGTCAACATCAACTTCAGCCTCGGCATCGGATCTCATGGCATTGACCAAGTCAGAAGTGGCCTGGGCTAACACCCTTGCCTGTCGCACCATCTCACCTGTTCACACATACACACACCATATGAAAAATCCAGAATTGGATGACTGACAAGGACACAAAGACAAGCCCGCATTACAGATGAAGTCCATATCGGGGCGTGAAGCTGATTTGTCCATTTACACTCGTTTTGCAGCGAGGATTGTCTACTTGTTTGGAATATACTGTTTTACTTTTGTGCAATTTTATGAGCAAGACCATTTTGAAAGTGCAGTTTGTGTTTGTATTTGATTTGTTTTATGACCACAAACCCATTTCTGTAAAAGCACTCAATTATTTGTAACAAATTATACTTTAAAAAAAAAAAAATTATCCACGGTGCTTAATGAATATTCTACTATGAATTATATCATAAATATGACTTTTAGGATATTACAGGTTTATTTTCACCGATGCTTTAATGTGTAAAAACTATTTTTGTTTTGGGTGATTTTAAATGCTGCAATTAAGAAAAAACGAGCAATGAATATAACGTAGGAGAAAATGGGAATACTCTGATAAACTGTGCTTGATAAAAATATATTTTGTATATTATCTTATGAGTAATACATATTTTCTGGCTATTTTGCAGTCTGATAGCCAATGCTGGAGTGTATTTTTACTCCATCCAGTGATATGAATGGTTATAACTTCATCAACTGCTGGAAAATCCTTCAAATGAATGACTCAACACAGTCATGGTATAACAGAGTTAGTATGACCGGAATTATAAACAGTACAATTCAGCAGCATGTTATTAATGTAGTGGGGTGAAACATCTGACAGTTGACAAATGAACGTAATGTGTGTCATCATGCCATCCGACCTGAGTGCATAGATATTTCTAGAAGCATCCTCATCTTGCAGAGACACATTGTAGCTTTCACCTTCAAAACTTTTACTAGTTGGAGGTTTCCAGGGAGTCACATTTTTCTCATATAAGTCTTTGTGATGTATGTAACATCTCCCCACACACACTATAAAAATCTGTGTTTTCCGAACACCCACCTTCAGCTCAGAATAACTGACATCTGGGCACTTTACAACCTACAGCCAGTGGCCTTGGGAATCCACTGGTACGGACACAATAAGTAGAGTGAATTAGAGTCACTGGTTGGGACTATTGCTTCGTAGTTTCTTTTCTCTCCTTGTTGATTTATAGAAGGTAAAAAAAAATTGTCCTTCCAAAAATGTCCAGGTCATGTGTTTCTTTTTAAGTTTCAAAGCCTCCCTGATGCTGATTGAGAACAGACTGAAAGCTCTGTAGTGGTTTTGGATGACATATTTTCTGCAGCCCCTTGAGAATTGGCTGGGTTTGGAAATTCTTCAGCCTCACGGCTCAAACCATAATAAATAGTCTGAGCTTTGAAATGTTTCAACGGGATTTTTTAGATCGCTGAACAGGGACGCAAATCCGAACAATATCTCAAGGCCTTGTAATGTGGCCAAAACACACAAGAACAAGTCCAGTGAAGACAGGTATTCATTACCGTTTGCCTGATTTGTGAAAGTTCAATCAGAGATAGCTTTTGTGTCTCTCCAGATAAACTGGAGAGACACAAAAGCACTTCTTTTTGCACTCACCGGCGTCACCCATGGACGTAAAAATGTTTTCTGTCACGTTCATGATTGTGTCTGTGGCCTGGTCGTAACGGCCGATGGGTTCTCCACAGCTGGCGTAGTGGCGGACGTGCAGCAGCAGGTCGCTGAGGGCCTGGCTCACCACGCCAGCTGCCGCCCCGACTTGCTTCAGCAGCTCGCCGTCATTGCTAGCTGAGCGACAAGCTTTCACGCATGTTTCCACCGAGCGGTCCACCAGCTTCCCGGCCTCGACAAGCTGCTCCTGACACACTGGAGAGCTGATGGTTGGGCTCACCACCTGCACCACAAAGTCACATGTAAGAACAGATGTAATAAGCAATAAAAAGGTTAAATTAACAGAATTATGACACTGAGAGGTTATGGATAGACAGTATTCTGGTTGAGGGCTTTCTTCCGTGCTGCTATGACCTTTACCTGCTTCTATTCAGAGATGAACAAGTCTGAGATCAGTACCTTGGTGCAGGCCACCAGCTGCGAGGTGGACAGGGCGCACTGAGTGGCAGCTGCAATCACGCGATTCTGCAATATGGTGTCCTCGGCCACCTGGGCCACGTTCTTGGCCTTCAGGACTAACATCGCAGCTGCATTGGCCACTGCTTTAGCCAGATTCATCAGGGTGTCCTGCAACATATAAATCAATGTCCTTCACTGAAACGCAGCACAGCTGTGCACATGTGACTGAGGGGACCAGGACAATGAACGCTTGTGGCCAAGCTTGCATCGTGTTAATAGAAGACATTTGATGTACAAAGAACACTATTGATATTTTTTATACATTACAAGAATATGAATATGCTCTGTGGTGCACTGGTGTCGTGCCCGGAGTGTCCCCCGCCTCACGCCCTATGCCTGCTGAGTTAGGCTCCAGCTCCCCGTGACCCGCTACATCGGATGAAGCGGCAGAAGATGAATGAAGAATATGAACATGAGACTTTTCCAGCACACTACTCTCCTATCAAAGCTATGATGGAAGAATAGATTTGTAGGTAGAAGGCAAGTGAAGGAGATATTGAAGGCCACGGATTGTTTCAACAACAGCCGGAGACAGTATGTTGCTGTTTTATTACTAAAAACTCTCCTTCTGCCTCTAAAAATCCATAAATCTGTGTGTGTCTTTCTGTTTAGCCTGCAATGTCATAGAAACAGTGAGTGGGCGTCGTCCAACCTGGAACTTCTCATCTGTCTCGCCCTCCCCCATGTGACGAAGCAGGTCCCCGCTGGCCTGTCCGATGCTTCCTGCTGCAGTCAGCACTGTCTGCCTGGGCTGTGCAAGGATGACATCACTGCAATCATTACACTGGACTGGATTGTTCGCACACAGGCCCCCGTTAATTATCTAACAGACTTCTGGGTCAAAAATAATCTTCGATGGGATACCGATAAGAACAAAAGCGTGTAGTTCAATACTGCTCGGTGACTGGCAGGAATACCGTAAAGAATGAATCAGTCTAATAATGAGAGGACTCCTCACCTCGGCGGCTGCGGGCTCAACGGATCGGAGAAGATCCGACACAGCACCTGCCAACATCCTGGCAGCACCCATGAGCTTATGCCCACTGCCCACTTCATCGTCTATTAACGCTGCAAGCAGCTTGACACCCTTGGACATTTCTGTGAGGTTGGAGGAGATGGTGGTGATGGCGCAGCCCACCGCCGTGTAGTCTGTTTCCGTGGGTTCACCTGTAGAGAGCGGATCAGCATCGTCACAAACAATTTCTGCCGCCGCATTGATTTAGCTAATCCACGGGACCGCTTGCGTATCATGAAGTGACACACACATCAGTGTCGATGCCATTATTAGAGTACATTTAAAATGGTTCCACAGAGATGAGCGTGTTAGTGGAGCAGGAGACCGTGAAGATGAAAGACTTTGTTTTAGATAATGGGGGGTATGAGTGCCACAAAACAGATGGCAAGGTAAGATTAAACCCCTGCAAAAGGTTGGCAGGAACTTGACTGGAGTTGATCCAAGAAACATGAGGAGCAGAGAGAGACAGTGCCGCTAAGCTGGGACAACAAAATCAGAATTTGTTTAACTCTAGATTTACTGTATATATTAATATAAAAAATCAGGTGAGAACACCATTTTTTAAAAGATCCATTATTTAAAATCTGTGAGTGCTTCACACTGGCAGGAAAGCATCTTTATCGATTCCCACCTTGTATTTTAAAACTGCAATGATTAGCAGTATTCCTAACAACATCATGAACATTTTAAAGCACAAGCTTCATAAACTACTTTAACCCCCCCACACTAACCTGCCCCACCCCACCGACACTCTTCTCCTTGGCACTCACCTGCAGTAAGATTGACTACAGATGCTGTTCCAGCTGTGATGGCATCAACTTGAGAGTGGATTTCATGTTTGGATTCATCCACTTTATTCTGAACCCAAGCCCTAGATGCCTTTTTGTGGAGGAGGAAAAGGAGAGCAATTGGCTTTCATCACAGTGGGTGATTTTCAACTCATATAAACTTGCTCATGCAGGATTAAAGGACTAGGCTACACAACACCTACAGCTTTGGAAACACTCCAGCATTAAGTACAGCTTCCATATTTACACATAGCTCAAATATGCAACATTTCCATGTGAAGTAAATTTTTAATTCTGTCAGTTTGCGCTTTGCAAAACCAGAGGGTAGAATATTAGAGAGTCCATTCATGGTTAAAAGAATAGAATTCAAAGACTCGCTATACTCAATGGGGTGTGGAGGAGTATTGTATCTGACTGGCTACCCTGAAGCTATCCTAAAATATTTTATCAACCATGCAATAAATAGAAAGGAGACTTACCAAGTCATGACCCAGAGGAGGTGGATTATCTACATATCCCAGGTCAGCCTGAGCCTGCTGCACAGCCTGCATGCTGCTGTTGATAGTCCCCATCAGGGCCTGCTGGGCCAGACTCTAACAGTTACAACAACAGAAACACACATTGTGTAAATTCTTCACTGAAATCTACTGTTGATCATGTGGACTACAAGCAATATAGAACGGATTTGCCTGGAAAATGTGACAATGATCTCAACACTGTGTAGTGATTTGAAAAACAAAACAAAACAGAGAATCCAGCAGAAACAATTTTGAGGGCACTATGTGTGAAAAGCCCTTGTTGCTGGATTGTGTTAATTTTGTCGTCTTTGTTTTGTTGAATTTTAATACATGAGACTGGCTTCCACCTTGGTCTCTCTTGTAAAATGAATTTTTAATCTCAGTGAGACTGTCTGATTAAATCAGGTCAAACTGAAATAAAGTTGAGTGTGGTGGTCGATGGACATCACCTGAAGCACGAAGGTCAAGGCATCACAAAGATATCACACTGATATTTGGAAGAAAAGAAGTGTTCCGTTTGTTGAGTTTAAAAATGAGGTGTTAGTGCTCATAATGTCCGCTGACACCTGCTAGTAATATTATATTCTCTATTATCCAACAAAGATGTGGGTTTGTGTGCACCTGATGTCTGCAGTCTATCACAGATTTCATCCATCTATACACACACTGTATGTTTATGTGTGCCACAGCGTTTAGAACGTGTTATACTATATCCTGGCTATTTGTGCATTTTTATTTGTTGTCCACTGTTTGTATTACTATATTACTATAATCTACCTTCAGATTTTTGTTTCACATCCAGCATATTAAAAACATATGTAGATGAGACCATGATCAGATGATGTGAATCGTTGACATGCTGTGATGACACAGAGTTTATACATAAGACAGAATCAGCTTGCATTGAAGACGGTCCTACCAGCGGGGGCATGTGTCCTCTGTGCATCTGTCCTGTGGTGATTTGCTGCTGCGCCGAGGGCATCGTCCCCACATTGAAGGTGTCAGGGCCACCGATAGAGCCGGACCGAATTATTCCTGGGAGCGCTACAGAGCCATGCTCCACGCGACCCACTCGGTTGAACTGCTGCTGCAGAATTGTGGACCTTAAATAGGAGGAAAGAGAAACAATGTGGATATTGAATTACGTGCATCCCATTTCACATGTTGTATCTCTGCCAATACTGTCTGTCAATAATTGATTGTTTTGTTGCACCCAGGGCGAAGCACACACTAGTAGTACTTTGCATTGTTCTGCCAAATTTAATAGTCTACCTAATTCTTTAATCCAGGAAACCTACTCCAAGCTCTTGGAATAATGCTTGTCATCAGCAGTTTCAGAGTTGTTGCATAAGGTATGATTTAGCATAAAAAGGGAATCTGGATCAATTTTCCACCTCTTTCTAGCTCTACCTTCCTCACTGATATGACATCCATTTCATCAAAAAGTATGGTGGTATGAAGCCATGTCCCTATTCTTCTCTGTTAACGCAAAAAAAAAAGGAATGAGATTCTGCCTCAGCTAAGATCTTCTCTGTTCTAAGAATCAAAATCATAACAAAGTCTGTTAAATCTTGAGAGATATGTTGCAGACACGGTTGACCACATGTCCTCCTTCAAGAAGAGAAACACTATTTGCATTGATCATCAGATCAGTTAAAGATCTTTAAGTCCCGTGGTTTTAAGACTGATGGTGTAATTACTTTTTTTGTTGTGCTTCATCTTTGAATTCTGACAACTATAGTTGGGGAAAATATAACTGCTAGGACTTCAGAATTTAAAAAAAATGATCATGCTTAACTATTTTCACTCTGATCTGGCATCGTCAGAATAAAATACCAAGTAGAGAAATGTCTCTTTTCCTGCTGAGCTCAACAGATGCTGCAGGCTCCAATTGTTAATTGTGGCTTGTTTTGAGAGGTAGCAATTATGTTTTTGTGTTTACAATCACAACATGAGGTGAGTGGACCATAAGCAGTGGGAAAATGATGCCCTATTCTGCTTACAAGAGGTTTCACCAACAGCCATGTGGATCTACAGTCACAAAAAATGTCTGAGCACTGGAACAACAGCATTACTCTGATTCTCATCAGTTGACAAGCTAGGCTGGGAAGGTTAAGACTCGTTTGATGGAATGACTAGAACTACTTAATAAAATAGCTTCCAGTGAGATGTTATATAATCTTTTCAATGTCTCAACTTCCAAATAATGTAGCTTTCTTTTGAGAAAATTAGAGGATAATTTAGCGGCATTACCCTGAGGCCAGTTTTCTGTTTGCATTTTAAAAAAATCCTCAGAGGCAATTCAATAAATGTAGTCTAGAAAACTGAGAATAAAGTCATTTTTACAATTCCTTGTGAATTGAATTCTGACATTACTTCTGGTGGGGTTACAGTGCAGAATGTAATAAGATACACAATTAAATATGAGCAAGAACACCTAGACAGGAATGGTCAGCACACTGTATAAATGATGCATGAGTATTACTCACTTCTTAGGTGAAACTGATTCTTCCAGCATGGTGGATTCCTCATCTCCCTCAAGGCCAAAACGATCCTTACTCTGCTTCTGTCAAAAGAAAGCAACAGGCAGTGAGCAATACAGGCTCAAAATAATGATTATTAATTTTATATTTTTATACTTACCTTCTTTAGAATAATGTCGATATATCCTGCAATAAGTTGGGATATCTGTTCTCCCTCTGTAGTCTGGACGGAGTAGTAACTCTCCTGGTACTCTCCAAAATCCTTGGGGAAGCATTGAACAGCAAAGCATTAGCACAAAGTGTTTTACTGTCTATGTTTTCTTTCTTTTTCTTTCCCTCTACACCTATTCATGCAAACACACTAAAAAACATGAAGTAGTCTGAGATAATATGAGAAAAATAGTGAGATTAGTCTCTTGGCAACACCTTCATTATTTCTGCTCTCAATAAACTAAAAAACTAGAGCACCGTATTCCTTAACAGAACTGATTAAAAATTGAATGCAGTCAATATAAAATTAAATGTGAAACATTCTTCAAAATTGCAAGGGTAAATCAATGGGGTGAAATTCACAGTGAATATTTCTAAAGTGTGAACTTTAGACAACTGCTCCTCCAGTGTGGGAGGAAACAGTCCTGATGTCAATACCTGATACAGAAGATTAAACACAGAAACAGACGGTGAATCTAAACACTGTACATTCACCGTCATTCTATCGTTACCTGAGATGAAAATATTCAGTCTAATAGTCCAATTGATTCATAATTTGTGCCAACAAGAAAAGTGGAAAATGCTGAACATGTGACAGAGTTGTGTAAATCACACAATGGAATAATATAATACATGCAGTATTAAGAGTGTGTAACATTTGACTCTTTAAGCAGAGCAATGACTTCATGTGGACACACAGTACCAGGGTGAAGCTCTTGGGGGAGGCAGCCCATCTCTTGACTGTTGTCAGAGGCCACTCCTGCACCACATCCTTCGTCTTCTCATCCACTCGCATCACTGACTCTTTGGTTATCCCCAGCAGCCGCGGGACCAGCTTATTTTTACCCTTCATCTTTTCCTGTCGTGTAGGGAAGCATCAGGCAGCGTTTATCTCAGTGCTAAACACCTACACAAATGATTCATTCAAGGAGTGAATGCAAAATCCCCGAGCCATTTCTCTGGCGCTGCTTCTGTGAATAGTTTGAGAGGAGGAAGAAGAGAAGGGACAGCTGTGAACTGACCCAGTAATGTTCAGGATTGTTTAACTGCTGCTTTATTGAACAGGGTCTCCACAGGCTTTGGTCCCTGTGAGCACGCCAGTGTGACGCTTCCACCGGCTCTCTGCCTGACCAGCTCCAGCGCTCTCCACTCCCTGCCCACTGAAAATCTATTACAGCTCACTTCAGAGCGAGCACTTGGCTTCCCTTCAGGGTTGCAAAGGATGACACAAAAATTAGCAGCTTGTAAAGATGGGGGAGTTCAAAATAAGTACATTTTATGCCTCAGGGCCATTGCTTTTTTGTTTGTTTGTATCACTGGATCATATTGGACAGCTGTGAGAAACACACAGAGTCCAGTCATCAACATAGATCCAAGGTTCAGGACACTTAATAAAAAGGACAGATAACATTATTCCATTGTTCAAGATATTCAAGTGACGGTTATTAAAAACTTCTTTTGTTTTCAGTTACAATACTTTATAATTATCAAACAGGAAGTTTTCAATTCTAATCTTAAGTTTGACATTCTAATATGAAGTGGGCAGTTGATGTATTAAATTATTTTTAAAAGCTTTACCTTGATTATGGTTGTGAAAAATCAGCCTGTGACAAAAGACTACAATAAAAGGGATGGTGTGCTACATTAGCGCACACCTGCATGCATGCCTGCAACAGCACACACACGCACACGCACGCATGCACACGCACACACACACACACACACACACACACACACACACACACACACACACACACACACACACACACACACATACACACACACATACGTACAGGCTTATTTATTTTGCATGTATTATTTTCCATATCTGTGAAGTTTACAACAACAGAAGGCTTACCAAACCCACAAACCTGCAGTGATTAAAGACTGACAGATGAGAAAGGCAGGCTTATAGTGAAGTCTCAGATGTGCCTCAACAAAGCCAGGTCTGTGCCTTCGCCTTTGCCTAGCATCAAGAGGTGAGTGCAGCTGGAGTGAATTATTTAGCAGAATCCTGAAATCTCCATCACTACATCTCCTCATCGAACGCTGACAGCGTTCGTGCGCTTAGATTCACAGTATACGCACTCTGCCATTTACACACATGCCGGTACACAAAGACGATCTGAACCTTGGAGGCTGCTTTAATGGTGAGGCCAAACATTCCATTTATCATCCATTAAGACCACAGCACACCACTGAGTCCATCCGCTCCCTTTTTTTTCACTCCTTCCTGCAACTCTGCAGCCAGATGGGCTGCATTTAGAGAGTTAATACCTGTTGGTATTTTGCTTGTCACATTCCCGTTTCACTATTGTGCTGGTCAAACCAGATAAGAAAGGTATTTCTACTGTCAGAAATATTTCACAGCACTGTGTGTGTTGCTGCATCACCAATGCTCATATTCCACTCTGATGCTTTAGATTTGCTGTGATAAAGTAGGTTTGTTGTTTTAACCTGTCTGACAGTGTGGCCTTTTTGAAAACATTAACGATGCATTCAGGTTTAATTTTTTATCCCTCCTTTGTATTACTTGTATAAAATACACTATACGGTCAAATTTATGGGGAAACATGAAGATTATCTATTACTGCTTTTATTATATTATATTTATATTTATATATATATATTTATTATTTATTATATATATTAAGTTTGTCATGAATGTATATTTAAAGATCTCATGAAAGATGCAAACAATGACTGGAAACAAATGATCTTTTGTTAAAAATCTGTATGCAAGACATTTGTGAGCATTCTGTTTCACTGTGAATTTGCACTTTTCTTGTATTTACCTTCACCAGGAAGAAGGACACTCCATATGTCTGCAGGGACCTGGCCAGCTTCACATACTTCACTTTTGCCTCAATCTCAGACATCTCTCCACAGTTTTTGTGCTCCTAGACAAATAACAATCCAATTTCAGCCACCTCGGAACAATCACCACATATGTTACATGTTATATTACATAATCAACATGCTTCTAATTTTTTCAATTTCTGTCTATAATTCCCACGAGTCTCAAACACAATTTTTTTCTTTACATGCAACACATGTGCGATGTAATGTACATACTTGGAAAATTTTCTTCTCTGACCCTCTCTGCTTGATGTACTCTTTTGGTAGGAACTCCTTCAGGCTGGGGAGGTAAATCACATTTTTACATGGTTACTCATTTGAGTGCATGCATTTCCTTTTCTGTTAACATGCCTCTACGTATGAGGTCATTTCTGACCTCCTGCCTAGATATCAGAAAACAGTTGTAACAGCTGACATCGCACCGAGCTTTCCATGGGAGGAAATCCCTGAAGCAACAGTCTATGTTCAGCTCGCAGATAACCACTGGACATGCACAGCTGTTCACCAAACGTGTGAAAGCATGAATGTCGGTGCAAATGAAGTTAGGAAAGGCTCACTCAAGGAATCCGGGCTTGTGTTTGTGCTCCACATGGGGTCCGAACTGGATCTGAGCCTGGATCCCTGCGAACTCACAGGCTTTATCAAAGGAGACAGGGTGGGATCCATTCAATATATCATCCCTAGCCTGAAGGAGACATGATGAGAGGGAGGGGGTGCGTGATAAGCAGAAACAAGCATCCATGAACAGGATAGAATTGCAAAAAGCACAAGAATTATACAACAAAAATGACCCAACAGAACTTCATAATGAACACTTGCCTTGAGAGGAGATGGACTAATGTATTTCTAGAAAAGGAGATCTTATCTGAAACTCATGTGCACTGGGAAGCCACACTTTTTTCAACCTTTCTCTAAGCAGGAAGTCCCTTGAAATTAAATAGATTGGTCTGGGGAGGGCAAATAGAATTTGCTTGTGACAATAATCATTATTCTGCCTGCTTTCAAATGGAGAAGGTCCAGCATTTTGTGATCAGAGCCCATTTTGTGCCATTAAAAAGGAAAATGCATTGGAGAAGTACATCAATCTTTTGCAATACCCTTTGCATCATGGAACAGCCTCAATATGTTGGTAAGAAATCCAAAAAAAGGCTTAAGCGCATTTTTGTGGCGCTGAGACATCACTTATGTTTGAACACATCTTTAGGGAGGCTGTCCATATTATTTTAACCATTTAGGTAGATGCAGAGGGCGAAGCCTCTGTAGACATCTTTCAAATGGCTGTCAGCATGTGCGGTTTTCTCCAGGGGGCGGTCAACTCCAGCTTCCCCCCCCTCTCACTACATCTTCTCCCTCTCTCTAGTTGACTGCTGCAAAATTAATGGCTCCAAATGCTGAGAGTTCTTGCTGACAGTGAGGAAGGCTCCATCCGTGCTTTTAGCTTTCGCATATTCATGCTCATTCTTATGTCCTATTACATCAATGAAAGACCAAGCAGCAGCTTGCCGCTGTGATGAGTCAACAATCTCTTTCACTCGCATTCAAGCCTTTTTTTTCAGTGTAAGTCACAGTGCAGCATATAAGCTCAAACCAAATACAAGGCAACACTCTAAAATTAGCCTTTGCACATGCCACCCGAGCTGCCACAATTGTTCATGAGATGATCTTGAGGAGGAAGCGTTGCTTGGTGGGTGCAGGTTGTTTTAAGAGTACAATAACTTCACATTTAGAAAATATTTGTATGTGATGGTCATACAGGCACCAGTGCTGCTGTCCTACTATTCTGTGCCTCTGTCCATCCCTGCTTTTCTTCTGCAGATGCAAATAACATGATTGGTTACCACCCGTACAGGCAGGTTGATTACATCACTTTCATATTCTATATTAAGACATAGAGTACTGTTGAGACCCATTTGCATTTAAACCTTAGTGTAAATTCACACCGGTACGATGTTATCTTGTTTTAGAAATATCTGATTTCAAGGCTGTCTTTGGAGGTTTAGAGTCTGAGCACGATAAGCAAAGATGCTGGTGGATGTAAACAATTTATTCCAGTTTCAAAAATGCAAACTCCAAATGTTAAATAATGTTATAAAATACCCACAAAAATTAAAGTGAAACTATAATAACAGTAATGCAAAGAATGCATCTCAAGGCTTGCTGCACATTTTCAATTACTGCTAATGAACTAAAGGAGTCAATATATAAGATGCAACAGTGGTAAGGAAGACCAAATAAAATAAGTTCATCCTCAATTGCTTAGCCAACTCCATAGGTCCAGAAACGATGGTTTTATGTTTACAGGATGATGGGTAGAAGTAAATCTAATTTATCTGCGCCGGTGTTGGACTGTAGAGAAAACTAAAGGCTTTCACAGACAGAAAAGGCCTCATACTGGACTGCAACAGTGAGTGAGATGTGCCAGGTCATGATGGCTGAACACCAATAGTAATTGGAATAAAACACTCAGCTGAATCAGCATTTGCTGCAGAGTGAGATTTAACGATGCGATGCTCTTTGCTGTGCTTAGATTACATTACTCAGTTGACTTCTAACATTAAATTAATAATTGGCTGAGTCACAGAGGGTTGCAATAATTCTGCCAAGACTGTCAACAGAACAGAGCCATCGACGATAGGCCTTCAATTTTTCTTGGCGGATATGGAGAGAGATATAGGCGCTGGTTGTGGAATGTTTTAATAAAGAGCTGCATTAGTGGAAGTGAAGCACAAGACATCAGAAGCTTTGACACACACAGCCTGAGGCTGCAACACAGAAGTCAACCAGTCCGCAGCGCACAGTGCATAATAGAGGCTTAAAAATAACCAGTGACACAGCTACACAATATCATCTCCAACTGCACACAGCACCCGATTAGGATGGTTGATAATTAATGGAAGAGAAAAGGATTATTGGACAGAATCATCACCTTGCCAACATGTAAGGAAAACAAGTATTACCTGTTAAAAAAAAGAGGAAATGGAGGGTATCATGGGGACGCAGCTAGAAAAATCAACATAATTGACCTGGCCTTGGTTCAAATGCTGTAATCAGCCAGTACCTCTTTTCCACTTCTCATTTTTCAATGAGCAGAAATATGCATTTTCATATATTTCTAAACTTCCATCATGAGCTCATAGAGAACTGTTGCTAAAAAACATTATAATGTAATGAGGTTATAATCTGTGGGCAACAGGTAATGCTTTTATTTTATTACATAACACATTTATTGTTTCAGAGATTGTTCTTTCTTTGATCCAGATGTCACGGTACAAAATGTACACTTTCAGAATAAAATAAAAGTGAGCAAAAATATAAGCAAAACAGCGGGAGATAGTGGATGACGCTTCTGCTACAGAGGTTTATCCCCTGCCTAGAAAAAATACATCACAGAGGGAGTGGCAAAGAAGCAAAGTGGATTAGTCTGTTACTGGCAGACGCCCCACTGTGTGTGTGTGTGTGTGTGTGTGTGTGTGTGTGTGTGTGTGTGTGTGTGTGTGTTTGTCTGTTTGTGTGTGTGTGTGCAGGCGTGTATGTGTGTATGTGTGTGAGAGGTTTGAAATCAAGGAAGTGTCAAATCATAAATTAACATTTTAGATCATTGCTGAATTACAGGGATGCTCAGTAATAGAAGTACAAACAATAACATCATTATCTGCAACGTCTGAATTTACTTGTTCAATACTGATGAGTTTTCGAGAACTAATGGGATTGTAACAAGGAAAAAGAAGGAATAAAAAGAAAGACAACAGAAAAAGTGAATAAGGATCGTGTGGCAGGTTCCACTCAGCTAAAAATCTCTCCCAGGGATCAGTTTGTCATTTTTATCACAGTGACAAATTGGAGGCACTGCCGTGTGAGGAGTGTCTGTGATCTGCCTGGTGCAACAATCTGAGTGTTTGTCAGAGGGAGGATGAAGGAAAGATAAATGAGGAAGGGCAAAAGAGAGGCAAAGGGAGGTGGGAGTATGGGGCGGGGTTGTTGCTGTGAGAGGAAATATGATTCTGTTTAGAGAGGAGAGCATGACATGCACTGTGGACTATAATGTGTGCCAGGGTTACAGTGTGGGGATGTGCTCCATTATGTCAGACTGTGTAGGAGATGGAGAAGGAGTGGAGACAGGCGAACTGGAAGGGAAGGAAATGGAGGGTAAGACAAAGTGAGGGCAAAAACAGGAACAGACAGAAGGGAGGAGAACAGCAGGAAAAGACTGGGCGGGTGGATGGGTGGAGGCATTCCATCAATGGATTTAGGAACCCAGCAGCAGGTTTTTGTCAAGTTTTTATACAAGAGAGCAATAGGGAATGCTACATAACCTGAAGTGAGTGCACTGGTGTGTGCGGTGAGCAAACTATGGGCAGTATTGAACTGGACTCAGCTGAACCCCCCCAGGGAACTCCCAAGTGACACAAATCCTTCAATTTACAATACAGGTAGAGCTTACACACACAACACACACACACACACACACACACACACACACACACACACACACACACACACACACACACACACACACACACACACACACACACACACACACACACACATACACACATACAATGAGTGACAGAGAGAAAAAAAAAAAAGACATCAGCTCATCCAGACATATCTCCAAAAAACTAAACTATAAACTATATCTTTTCCAAAACTGATGCTGACTCTTGGGGAACTCAACCAATACCAACATGACTCACTGTCACTGACAACTCAAACAACTGCCACACCATACAGTACTATATGAAGGGTCCAATCCAACTGAATCCCGGTTTTGTTGGTCTGGTAAAACTTGTGCTGTCAGTATTGTACTGTTTTGAAGGACAAGGATTAAATATATGTCAAATAAGCACTATGAATAGAGGGGTGTAAATTAGCATAGAACAAATATGTAATATTGAGTTTTACTGGTGTTTTTGATGTTCGTGCACACACAATAACACTTGACCACCAGTCCCACCATAGAATAAATCTCCTAATTCTAAAATGATCCCGGCAGGTTTTTGTGTGTGTGTGTGTGTGTGTGTGTGTGTGTGTGTGTGTGTGTGTGTGTGTGTGTGTGTGTGTGTGTGTGTGTGTGTGGAGGGGGGACAATTCTAGTTTAACTAAAACAAATACTACAAATGTATGGTAATGTTATGTTTGTATACTGTACGATACAGAAAAGGAAGATATATCAATGTCTCGTTTGGAGATTATTGCTAAGAACTCCACAGCGTAACATAAATGCAAGTCTTTATACCAGCAGCAAAACTTTATCTCCATGCGTAAGGATGTCCAATGTTGTGCCCATTGTTGTGTTGATGCACAGTTTGAATCAAGACAAACATTGTCTGCACGCGTTTTAAAAAAAACAAAAAATGACAGGCTAATTCATGAACTAGCTTTGTCAGCTAGTGTGGAAGTGCTGGATGCCATTTCTCCTCTAACTTTTGCAGCCAAAACATAAAATGTGTGTTTGATTTGTTTACCTGAACATAGAGCAGGTTGAGCTGGACGGGGTCCCGTGAGTCCACATTCTGGTCTGAGTAGAAGAATTTGCGTCTAAGAAGCAAAATCTCACTTTCCTCCACCCCTTGCTCTCTGAACGTCCTACTGTGGTCCAGCCAGTTCACTGCCCAATCCAACGGACACGTTTGAATTATAACATACACTGACTTAAACAGTCACTTCACAAAAACGTGAAGAAAAAATTAATTAAAAAAAATAATTTAAAAAATTGATTAAATTAATTAAATTTTTAAATTAATTAAATTAATAAAAAAAAAACACATAAGATCTTAGGACAACCTATAAACTTATACGGATCACATGCGAGAACAAGAATACTTTGACCAAGCATAAAACGAGTCATTTGCATCATTTTCTGCTGAGGTGAAAGTGAGTTTTAGCTGAAGCTGCAGGACCAAAAAATAGTTTGGCATGTTTCAAAATTTAATTGGTGTCTTCGGGAGAAAATATAGCAGCTATAATTTCATCAAACATCAATGTGCCAATGCAGTAAATTAGAGTTGAATGATAAAGCATATGTCCAGATGACCCTGTTGAATCAGATTAATTAATGTGAGAAAAAAGACCAACAACATTTCTGGGGCCTTTAGCGAGCCCACACTCACAGTCGTCATCAGTATGGAGTTTGGCTTTGAGTTTTTCCATCTTCCTCTCATCTCGAAGCAGCAGGGTCCTGTCTTTCTTCAGCGTCCCCATTCCATCCTCCTTCTTGTCTTCCGGTACCTCCTGAATGAGCGAGTACTCCTCATAGTTGGTGATTCCTGAAAAGGGGGCGAGTTAGACAGGGGGAATCTCAGAGGAGGGAGCGGACTTAAACCACTATGAAAAGTGACACATTGGTAGAGAAAGCATTTCTGCAATTCTCTTGAGCTTTCTTTTTCTTTTTTTCCCCCTATCTTTCTCTTTCCTTTCAAATAGGAGAGAAGCTGGTACCGAGCCAACAAAATAAAATGGAAGCCAAGGGGGAGAAGTCAAGCAGAAACAAACGTACTTTAAACAAACATTTTCCAATAAAGCTATCAGCCAGGCACACATCCCTCTCCTCCTCACCCAATTGAGCTTGATAGCAGCCGGTTATAATTGAAATGTAGTGCTTAGGGAACACCTCTGTGACTGGAGAAGATGGCACGGTCTGGCCCTCAGGAAGAGCACTTCAGTGTTCATTAGAAACAAACTTGTTTGAGCTTGATAAATCATGCCCACTATGCTCTTCATAGAAAGTGATTAGAATGTTATCAAGCGTACATGAATTCTGCAGAGTGCTTAACAAATGCTGCTGCTCAAAATGATGTAGTGTGTCTTGGATTTCAAATAATGTTGAGGATGAATAACTGAAGCCCTGGATGATTCCATGTCAAGAGTCATATTTACTGTACCTATTCTGCTGCATATGGTGACAAGCAGCTCCCCAACTGTTTTTGAATCATCTATCATGATGGTTTTGATGGCACCATCCAGCATTTTTATCTTCTGTGGCCTCTGTTTCTTCTTGTACTCCAAAACATCCTGAGAAGACCAGAAAAGGAAGCAAAACGACCCCTGTGACCTCATCCGTCGTTCTGGACAGTAAACTGCATCGAGGCATAAAGATCCCAGGACCAATGAGAAAATATAAAATCACACTGACGGATGATTCTTAAATATATGACTTAACCTTACTCCATTTCGCAGCATGTAGTAATCAAGGGTTCTTCCAGATTCCAGCCAGATTCCTTTCCGGGGATCATCGTCAGACAGGAACAGACCATAATCTGATGCTGCAAATGAAAAAAAAAAAAAAAAAAAAGCATGTTTGTAGATTTAGCCTTTAGATTTGCATTAAGCAAATTCTGCTTTCTGTGCAATCAACCAACCTTGACCTGTCTGGGCTTCTGGGACTCTCTCTCTGATGATTCTGCAGGCATCGTACACGGGTGTGGATGGCTCAAACTGCATCGTCTTCACCACGTTACACTGGCGTACGCAGATCTTTAGCGACAAAGCCACCATCTTGGTGGGAGTATAATGGTCTCACAGACCTACACACCTGGAAGTAGAAACAGAATGTCAGCCACACTGTTGTCCAACATTCTGAAATGGATGTCTTGTATTATGACCAGTTTGCACCGGCGGTTATTAAAGTGTCCTCACACAAACCAAGATTGTTCAACAGAGGGTAGAAAAAGACGCAAAATGCAGCACTTCACGACACGGAGTCTTCAATATCATCTCCCCAGGGATGTTTTTATTTGTGACTATGCGTTATGGTCCTGCCTGAGAAAATCTTTGTTCCCTTTGCTGTTTTCATATTTTATTTAAGGGTTAAGCGTGTGAAAAGTTACAACTGATGGCATTGTGTGTAGAATTAGCAAACAACAAAACCTTTCAGCACAAAAAGACAAATAAGTGTAAATCTCTAATCGTTCGGAATAACCTCAACGGAGTCAAACACTGACGATGACATTTTGCCGCTGCATCATTACTCGCTCTGCTCCTAGCCGACGCTGTCTCCGGAACCATGAGACTTTGTAAGACAAAGGAGTGGGTGTTTTGTCACATCACTGTAATTATGGTGAATTAATCAGGTATTCTTACTCTCCCTGCCCTAAAACAAGGAAAGAGTGGGATGCTGCAGAGTGATTATTATTTTTCTTGACCTTGACTATTTTCCATCGGTCCATGAAATGAGCGATCTTGTTAAAAATTACCTTCACATTTTTCCACATCAGAAGTCGGCATGTTTGTTAGTATATGCTTGTTTAGATGCAAACTGTGTGTCAACATAATCTTGTTGTGTTTGCATTCATACAAACTGGATTTATGAGCAGATATTCAGGTTGTCAAAGTCAGACATTCAATTCTATGAATCAATTATAGAAAAAAATGGCACATTCACAAAACAATCAATAATGCTGAATAATTGTGCTCCATGATAACCCTTGACCTCATATGTCACTGAACATGTCACGATATGTCCACCGCAGCTTAGACAGCGGTGTAAAATGAAGAGTAAATTACCTCCATTTAAACATGAAAATGATTTAAACCTGGAAACAATTCATTTGCGGTTTTAAAGGGTGGTTGGCTAATTGTGAAATAATTTAAACCAAACCACTCATTCAAATGTCTCCTTTCACAGTAAAAGAATTATAACATCTGTCTCTGTGGCTGGATATGAAGGCAAAAGTTCAAATTGTCACACTGACACGATTCAGATCTCTGCTACACTCAAGAATAAAGACTTTTTTTGTTCTCAGGTTATGCGGCTCATCATCAGGCCTCTTTTGGAGGCAGAGCAGTAAGTCTGAGAAGTAAGTTTTCTTTAATGATAGAATTGTGAACGAGCCCTCCTGTGACTGAGGCTTTATCATCCCCTCTTCTTCCCGAGTGTTTCTCTGTACAAAAAGAAGGAAAGAAGGAAGCACAAAGAGAAAGGGGGTAATGGCGCCGCGTGAGCTCTCGTCTGTACAGTCTGGCAGGGAAGCCCCACAGAGTTTTTGTCATCCACCTCTCCCACAGATACTGACTTCTAGACAAGCAGCTTGAGACCACAGATTGACAACATGGCAGACTCACAATGTGGAGGTAACAACACCAATGTACACAATAAATATGTAGAATGTGCAGACGGGAGCTTCTCCAGGATATCTGACAGACATCTCTACCAAAAAAACAGACGCTTGTAAGTCCACGACAAACGCAAAAGTGTGTGGTGAGTGTCATCAGTCACTTCACGTCCTGCAGAAACCACACGATGAAACCCAGGAGGATAATGAAAATCCTTTTGTTTACAGTTGTGTGAGAGCACATTTTTCACCATCCTCATGCAAACACTCCGATGCAATCGGCACTTGATAGATCCGTGCTGAGGGTTCAGAATACAGCTCTCTCTCTGTCTCTCAATGCTGAACCTTATTTATTTTATTACCATTTTCCAGATTACTAGGTAGACGTAGAAATCTTATTTCTGAATTTTATCTCTTGTGACAATCTCTATTCCACAGCAAAATAGTCCCGCTTAGAATTAGATTTGTTCACTGCTCTCTGAATAGTAAGAGTCGAGATGGTCAATTCAATAGAGACCAGGGAAAGCAGAAGCCATCTGGAGAGGATATGGCTCTACTGATGGACTGTAATACCAGCAGCAGCGCACAGCTTGAGAACGTCGACCGCTGCCATTACTGCATCAGTCTGTCATAGAACGACTCAAGAGGAAACATGTCTAATAGAACAACATATATTTGAATCAGAAACACCCATACAGGTAGAATAGAGTGTGTATCTGAGTGAATGACAGCCCTTCAAGGACAACATAGCTCAATTCTGTACATAGGTGCCTTTTTCCTGATGTTTTTTTTTTTTTTAACGGTACCTTAAACTCCTATGAGTTTGTCGAACACTGGATAAGAAGGTGCAAAAAAGAGACATGTCTATGCTACCTGGAGATACCACTGGTGCACTAGAATACATTACAGTGTCTAACAATTAAACTTATTACTCATTAATAATAGTAGGAATGATAAAATCTTTGCATTCTGTGGGACGCTGAAACGATTAATAGAGAAATGAAAACAAGAGTTACATTAGAAAAGAAAAATAATCCCATATTTTCAGAGTGTATGGTATCACCTTATCTTTTAACAACGGCCTGTAAACTATCTCCCACATTGGTGTGACATTTTAAGGCAAATAAGTAAACAAAATAATTGCCACTCTTTCTGCTCAAGCAGCATTTGTGAGTAAGAACAGTGACATACACTCACACGACATACAGCTTTTGAAAGAAAAAGAAAAAAGCTGTTCAGGTATAAAATGTAGATTAATGTGGAAACTAGTAAGCATGCAGAGATTTATTGTAAAGGACTGTGATTAGATTTTAAAAGACAGTAATAGAAACAACATAGCGAAGCAACAGGAGAATACTGTGGCTGCATCCTTCACTACCCTCACAATTACTATAGCATATTACTTCCACCCTGGTGGATGCTTATTATGGTTTAATTTAAGCATGCAGTGTGTCAGTAGCATTAAATGGAGGGCTGAGAGCAGTCCTGACCTCAGCAGTTCCCAGGACTGTCGAGAACAGCAGGATTACAGCACGTGTTGAGAAAATGCTAATTGAGGTACCACACCTCCTTCCCCTCTCCTCACCACATCCGCCACTTTTACTGTATCCTTGAATGGACGAAAAGCAAGGTCAGTCTCCTGCAGGACCGTAATACGTCTCCAGAGACCATTTTCCTGTAGCACAGACGGTCCTACGGCAGGTCACACAACACTTACAGAAGGGATGCTGTTTGGATCATTTGTATATTTAAATCGGATATTTCTGCAGCCCTGAATCTGCATGTTTGTTCAACTCCACAATGGAGAGACGTGTCAAGGTCAGGTGTTTTATTTCCACCAGATGTGAAATCTGCTTCTGAATATGATGACAGCTGGGCCATCATTTAAAGCGCTTCAGATCTAATTTAAATTTGGTGAATTAGAGCTCAAACAGCACACAAGAGGCACACATTAATCAACCGCCATAAATATGTCTTTACGTACATGTGCATGTGTAGGAGACATTCTTGATTTACAAGCACCATATAGGAAATTATTATACATCTATCTAATAGCCTGGGGCTGTAATCTAAGCAGCACAGGGGACCACAGAGATATCGTTCTGTCAGTTCGCCATCCCCACATTATTGCATGAGGAGAATATGATTATGGCACACTGATGCAAAAATCAACTATTTGTAAGCTGCCAAGAGAATGATGGATGGAGCGAGGCTGTTTCTGAGACAGTGCAGAGAGTTTAAAAATACATTACATATAAAAATCTTATCAGATAGGAGATATAAAATTAACCTTGTCCTAAATGTAGAATTTTTCAAATGTCTCCTTCCTGATGCTTTTCAGACTCTTTTTTATTTTAAGTTAAGATGGCTCAAGATCACTTCTTAGCAGGATCTGGAGTCCATTTGAACAGAACTCCAATAATAAATGAAAGGTTTCGCCTACACGCTTATGGCTTCCTCCCTTTAGTTTCATAAATTAATTAATCCTCGGTCCAGCAGAACACAGCAATCACCGGACGTTATTATGAAGGAGAAGTGACCCTTGTTATTTTAGGTTCACCGGGATTAATACGAACAAGATGTCATATTATAAATGCGATGCAGGATATTCACAAGGAATGTTAGTCAAGCGTATTTTTTTCACCGAGCAAAGAAAAAAAAAAAGGAATGACTCCTTAAAGTCAGAGTCTGACAAATAATGTACAAAAAAAAGAATCTTGCTTCCACATGACCCACTGTTTGGACTACAAGCTTAGCTCCTGGGCGACACACTCCGTCGTAATGCAGTTGGAGGAAGCAGACACTGACAGAAATCATGAATCTTGTCCTTGTCGTGGGAGGGAGAAGCGGCTCCTCTTACACTAAAAATATCCAGCAAAGTGAAGTGTCCTCTAGCAGCACAGCTTCCGAAGCAACGGCATCGGAGACAGCGCAATTTCACTTCCTTCTGATACTAACAGATAAAGGCATTCACAGATGCATATTTTCTATTACTTCCTACATTTTTTCCAGTTAGATGACAAATTCTTCCTTTCCTAAAGGACACTGGTAATGTATGTATTTCAGTTCTTTTACTATTGAGATATCATTGTTTGGATCTTCCAGTCCTGAAGTCAATACACTCAAGTACAGTTATCAATATGTGTCAGCCCCTCCTCCCTTATTTAAAGATTTGAGGGATGAACTTCCTTATGGATGGAGACAGACACAGCGACCAGAGGAGGAGAGCCCCGCCCAGCAGCTGCAGCCAGCCGACCGCTGAACCAGTCTGTGAGTCAGTCAGCCAGTGCGTTGATGGAGGGTCAATCTGGTGCCTGAGTGAGAACCTCAGTGGGAGTGGTGGCTAATGGCGGCTCTGACAGATGCTGCCAAAACATGTTTTTCTTTCATTACTTCCTAATGGATGTAGGTTACTTCCAAACACAACAACAACAACAAAAAAAAGCACTAAGCCCACGATGATTTCATTATCAGTATCAGTATCAACCACTCTCGGAGAATCATGCAGACACTGGTGCAGTGGCACCACATGTGGTTTTCTGCTAATACATGGCAGACTAAGTGATGTAATCATGGGAAACAGTTTTGGAGTCAGTAGAGTAGTTTCCTATTTTGCATTTTAAAAATAACTTTGAGAAAGAAGAATGAAAAACAAACAATAACTGTGAATTCAATTCACAGTCTCTATCTATTCCAAAAAGTTAACATTGTGGGAATGAATCCAGTAAACACACCATAGATTAACTTGTCTTTCAATAAAATAGTGAATGTATTTTCATATTTCTCACATTTGACGCAATTCTGAATGGAATAGCTGTATTCAAGACTATTATGAGGATAGAATTCTGAACAGGTGCTGATGAAGTCCCTTCAGACACAGCTTTTATTTACTGTTCGCTCATGTGGTGAGTTTGATCTCCGACCTACCACGGGCTGAAAAGAACTCATGCTGAACAATTAAATTCCGAATACATTTTCAAAGCAGAACTAATTGAAAAGATTTCTATCAGTCACCTTCATCACAGCTATCACACTGTCACATATATTTTCACTACGCATACATGTCTTACACAATCTTGTATTCTGAGATTTTGTTCACGGAAACACAACCTCCACCTCTCAAATTTCATACAGGCAATAAATCAGAAACTCTGCAGCATTAGCAGCATGCAGTGCATTTCAACATTATGGGCTAGTGTACAGTGACATATGGTTCAGGGACCTGAATCCCCAGAATGGGTGTGTGTGAATGACAGCAGCAAGAATGGATTGTCATTCACATGGCCAAACAAAAGGATGGCTTCATTTCAACTTTTTTTTTTTGCATAAGAAACCCTGAACGATAAGAAGGGAATGAGAGTTCTGGCTCTTGGTTGGGCGGTCATGATTTATTCAGCCTTCTCTACCTTCTCTCAGATGCGTTTTGCACCGTCAGACAGGAGACTTGTTTATCAAAAACTGACGTGGAAGGACAATTTACCCATCATCTGAGATGGCACCTATGTGCAATCAGTGAAGTGTACTCAGCTCCTCCACACATACAGCTGGATCACACAAATCACAAGGGAGATAAGATGAAGTGCACGGCTGCACATTCTGCTGTATTTACTGAGCTTCATTTGATTTGTGAGGGTCAGTTTAACATGGAAATTAACCTACCTTTCCAAAGCAGGTGCACGTTTATGAATGATCATTAAATAAGTGTTTGGTGGTGGAAAGAAGATTTACACAAACTGGCATATTCTATAAAGTTAAAGAAATGTAGGAATGTTGTACTGTTTACTTTCCACAAACACACAAAATGTCCAGACAAACGGTACAACAATAAAAAATCAATACAGGGTCCGACCTGTGCATGTGTAAATTACAGTCAGTAAGTTATCTTTAAGTAGCTGACATTTCTTTCAAATTTTATCAGTCAAATCTCATTTCTGGAGTCAACTTCTGACATTACTTTTGATCACAGAAAATGTGCAATATACAGAATTATGCCAATATATACCAAAAACACTGAGCATGCAGACTGAGTACAGAAAAGACAGCTAATTTAAATGAAGAATTCACTAACAGGACTGTGTGCCAAACAACAAGAGACAAAGCAGGATTAAAAAGCATAAAGAAGTCTCCTCAGATGTGACAGCAATTAGCGTACCGACGTGTTATAAGGCAGACCTGAGTCGTCAAATCATCGCATCACAAGCACATGGGTTACAAACATGCCGACTCAGCACCTGCCATCTCAGTGATCTGCACCATACAGCAGAATTAAACAGATGCACAATCTTCTCATGAAAAGAACTTCATTATACAACCGAGTCTGAAAAGACAGTGGAGAATGATCGACAACATTTTACTTAACTGTGCTGTAAACTGTGTGGGAGGAAATGCAAATGTAGCACAACAGCAGAGGTAGAGGTGAAAGCGTGTGTTAGTGTTCATAACACACATATGCACAACTTAAATATTTAATTAAACAGTCATTTATTTAAATATCGAGAATGACTCATCGTGCATGGAGCTTTAAGCAGGAGTATTCGTTAACTCTCACACCTCCGGCTCCCATGATTGGAATCATCTGTCTGGAGCCTCAATGTCCCGTAAATCAAGCGACTCCAATCTCCGGTCTGAGCCTCCTCCTCAGCTCTCTCCCTCTCATGCTGCAGTAGCTGCCTGCCTACTACCTCTTGCATGCTGATTACAGTATCAAGAGCAGCGGAATGGAACATGCTTTGGTTTTCTCCAAAGCGTGATACACTAGAGGGACTCTGCGCGTCATATCTTCTGGAACACCGTAAAGGAGGAAACCTGGCACACAAAAGCCAAGATCCACAAACAAACTGTTTTGCTCCACATTTTATATTATTCCCTGACGTCCTTGCATATTTAGCAGCCTGAGCACAAGCAGGGGCCCCTTACTATTGATACGGGTATCTAGAACAGTGTCAAAGCATTCTCTTCAATGATATAAACCCCCTCTTGGTGGTGAGAGAAACCATGTTGTTGCATGAGAGCAGGTTCAGGTAGAGGTTATGTTGTTGGCCCGTACTTGGGTGTGCAAACCCAGGTTCATGCAGAAGGCCTCTCATCTGAAGTGTGTAGGGATGATAAGCAGAAATATTAAGGGATGGTGGGACCTGAAAAGAGAAAGTATCATCCTGGGAAAGCATCACTGCAAATTCCCTGGTTGGTTTAAGGTCCGGCAGAGACTCTTAATGACACTTTTGTGAGGAGATCTGCATTATGAGAAGAACAGATTGCCTGCGATGACGTCTGCTGACCAACTGATCCCCGCAGCGTGGTGAAGAAGACACAGTTTTAAAACCATAAACCATACAGACGATGTTTCCACTAAAGTCTTTCACCTCCACTTCATTAACCAAAGAGCTTTGGAGTCATGTCATCTCCCCTCAGTGAATGATTTAGTAACATCTAGCGCAAACAATAAAAGTTGAAAGAAAACCAAGGCCAAGGCAGATGTAAAAAAAAAAAAAAAAAAAAAAAAAAAAAAAAAGAACTCCATTATTCAGTTAACTTGGGAGTACATTCCAAACACAGTATCGTTATGCAACTCCTTGCAGCTTTGTTTTTCTCTCAGCAAGGACCAAAAGCACTGGAAAATCAAATGTTTAAATTGGCCAAAGAAGGTGTATACAACATCTTCCCTCAGACAAATAAGAAAGCTCTCTGAGTGGAGTCTCAGGAGGCCTGCAGACAAATTGGAAGTCTTTTCCTATGAGAAGATAGACTCATGGAAGGATACTCTACATCTAAAGTTCACAGCTGAGAAGAGAAGATATATCGAATAAATACATTTCTAAGCAGCCTATTTAGATATCCTTCTGAGAAAACAGTCGATAACGTGATTTAGGGTAGCAAAGACTTCAGTGATGCTTTTCAAAGTGGTGATTCTCTCTTCACCTATTGTCTCAAATACTGAAAGAAGTGAAAATCATTTAAAGCCATATAAATAAATAATAATAATTAAAAAAAATCCAAATTCTTAAATGAAAAGGTTCATTTGCAAAAGTAGATAGGTCTTGGATTTTTATTTATATTCCTTAATGATTTTTTTTGTGTGCATCAAAGGGATCATCAGTCAGACTGGTGTTGGGTTGTTGTGATGAAATATCCAACGTTTTAATAAATTATGTTTTGCTTTGTGCATTCAAATGAACATTACTCACACTGGGGTTGGTTTATTAATTATAAGAATAGGTTTCATCTGTTTTTGTAGATAAGCCTTTCATGTGTAAACTACTCCATTTTCATCTTTCCAGTTGATATGCCTCCATGAATGTTTGTATAATTATGAGAAAACATACTCAAAAATTTAACGAAGTGCTGTAATTACACATTATATCACAATTGCACAATTTTCACTGCTGAGATCTCTGTCAGCTAAAACATGTAGATCAGAGGGACACATGATATTGTATATGCCTTCAACCATAAAATAACTTCTAACATTACAGTTTCTCTTTGCCCTTCCAGATTTTTCTTCTGGAACTTTGTGTGTGATCACAATGAACAAACATTTCTGGCTTAAATCTGCCTCATAAACATCTGGTCAACAAAGAACACACCCACACTCAGGATGCGAACTGCATACTGTGGAAAAGGAGAAGCGTGCTGATTATCTGAAGCAGGTTTTGTGCACAACTCCAGTGATGCTGTGGGACACACAACCGCACATCTGTGGACACCCCCCGACGCTGGATCTACACTGAGATAGAGGAGTCCCACGATAAAGAGTGGAGCATGAAAGGCATGCAGCCATGCTTAGTTAAGGACTCACAGGCTCCCTATTTCATGCTCCACATCTGCTGGTAACCATAGCAACCCTGGTTTTGGGCAATTCCCAGGTCAGGTGACTTCTGTCAGCTCCAAAGCAGAAAAAAAAAATATTGGGCCTTTTATAAGCAGCACAGCACTCTGACTTTCATTTTTGGTTCGTAAGATGGCAGCTAAAGTTACTTCTACGTCTACACACAAAAGCAAAATGAACTATCACTACTGCTGATTGAACTTCCATTGCTGTCTGTCATGAGGCTGGATAAAAAGTTTTCACCATTAGCATTGAAGAGCATCATTAGCTGTGTAAAAATGGATTAAAACCAAGGCACAAATGGGAGGGTCGCTATACAGGATCATCACTATGATTACGGTTAAATCACAGCTTTTGTGACACAGCAAATTCTAAAATAGAAAGAAACCCACATCTCCAATAAACAGTCATGTTATATTTGTAGATATACAGTTTACAAAGTCACTACTACGTCTCTGTGAAGTCTAACAAAGGGAAACCTTATGGAAAGCCTTTTGTAGTATTTCATCTGGGTTTCATTGCTTATGCTCAGTCTGACCAAAATCCAGTGAATTGCAATGAAAAGGATTTGCTGTATACTAGATGCGTTTGTGTGGACCACAATAAATGGATCAAAAACTCAGAAGAATGGCTCTGTATCAGAGGGCCTTTACAATTACAAGCTGGTCATTATGACAGCATGGGTGCAGTTGAATGCCCCGGTGTGGGTTTCATACAAACAGAAGCAGCGGGGGCTGATCATTAGCTACGGGCGTCTGCAGCGCCGGGTCTCAGTGGTCTGTGTGAGAGGTTCTTCATCTCACTGGGGAAGTCCAGAGGAAACATGCTGCAGGCCAAGTGCTCCCCAGTTCCCCTCTTTTTAACCTGATTACTATAATGAGCTTAGAGACTGCTGGATGCATCTAATGTGGATGCAGACAAACACATTGCTCTCCCTCTCTCTGGCATCTGAATGTAAAGCGCATCATCAGCTGTAAACCCAGCTCTGCTAGATGGCTCATTGACCACAGAATTGTTAGGGTAATGGCTGTAAACAGGAAACTACAATTTAGTTACAAAGATGAAGCAGGTTTCAGGAGATCTGTGGAAAGTAAAAGATGCTAACCAAAAAAATAAATTTATGTGTGCTATATATCTAAATTGATGTATTAATTAATCAATGTGTCTATGGAAGAATATAGGCTTGATTTTCTGACCTTGATTTAAGTGATGAACATTTTAATTCATGCTGCATCGCATACAAACGTGATAATGCTTAAACCCAGGTTTGTCAGTTCACTGTTATAAAAACTCTGACTCTATATTTGCATATTATCAAATGTGAAGGACAGCTTTTGACTCATGAATCCAAAAAATGATTCTCGCGGTGCAACCTTGCATCAGTCCACTGACATTTAAAGTGATCTGACAAACCATGGCTACAAAGACACCAAGATCCACCCAACCCCTTCATGTGTTTTTGAGAGAGGAAAACGTCTCCAGAGGAAAATGCACATGATGGAGGCTATCAGTAAAAGGCTCAAAAACACTGGCTGCCCTGGATTGACACTGTCCACACAGATGGAACTTTTTGTACATTACTGTATATCTGTTATTTTCCTGTTTCACATACGGAAACACCGAGGTAGGATAGATACTCCTCATGCCAGGATGTTGCACTTGTTACTGTCACTATTAAGAGTCTGCCAGTCAGAGTGGAGCACAGTGTAAGATAAATGATTTTAGAAAAATTGTTTCATTTGTGGTGTGTGTTATTTTGTTTAGCTGAGAATCTTTGGTATGCTAACTATGTTTATTATAAAAATTGTGTGTTTCTGCACTTTGCTGCTTTGCACATTTTGAACCATTAGAACTTATTCTCCCCCATAAATTCCTACAAGTTGCGATTTCGCCACTTATTTTCATGATGATACTGTGCATGGAAAATTCTTGACACATTTTTCATGAATCTGGAAGAGCACCATGTCAACTTTAATAAATGGAAATAGAACACAATGAAATTAAGAGTCTAAGCAGCAAAAGGCACCGCTGAAGTGTTTGGTCATGAAACATTCTGAGTGGTTTCTGATGCACGAATGTGAGGAAAATGTCAAAATGAGCTTCTAAAATTGGTTCAAAAATTGTTTTCCATTCACAAACATATCAAAAGAGTAACAAAGGTTTGCCCGATGACACAATCATCTGTGATTACAGAAAAGAAAAAAGGAACAATTTTTTAACTTTCAAAAATGTGAAAATGCACATCTTTAATACATACATATGCAAGATTTCAAAGAATGTCCTAAATCAAATCATGTGACAGGAGCACACGGATGGACAGACAGACATGCTGATCTCTATGTCCCCCAAAATTACATAAAAGGGACACAGAACGGAATGTATTTGAACAATGAACTCATGAGTCTGTTTCAACTGTAAGACTTTGACGATGACAACCAATATTTTGAGACACATAGTTTCCCTCCAGCTGTCTGCCTGAGGTTCCTGGATCCCCTCCGTCCACTGGATAACTAATGTCACCTGATGACACTGACATGAAAATCTGAGTCAATAATTGGCTCAAATCTTACTCAGCTTTACAGAACTAGAGCCCATCTCTGACTGTCTGCCTCTCCTGCCAGGTGAAGCTCTACATTATAATTAATAGACTCATCAGAGTAAACCCACAACTGTGTGCAGTATGTTGACTGAACACTAGCTCACAAGTACACAGTAATGAACTCGCCAGTAGCAGGTGTACCGAGCAATATGTTTTCTAGACTGTCGGGGTGCACACAGCAGCTCTACACAATAGGGTATGCAAATACTGTAAAGAACACAAGATTTAGATGTATAAAGTGATGTAACTGTCGGCCGCTCCCAAGCCTGGATAAATGGACAGTGTTGTGGCAGGAAGGGTATCAGACGCAAAACTTTTCCAAACAAATACGAGCATTCATCTTAAGAATTCCATACCGGATCAGACATGAGAAAAAAATGATGCTAACTAATAGTAGTAATAATCATTTTATAGGCTGTATAAGTTTTAATTTTCGGCTGCGCAATTGAATTTGTATAATTTACATTCACTAGGGCTGTAGCCAATTTAATATTAATGCAGTTTCGATGAAAGAACTGAATTAAAAATTGTACATGTGAACTGTAACGCTTCTCCAAAAATACAAGAACATGCAAAAACCATAAAAGTACAAGCTTCAGGCAAGCCATTTCAAGAGTTGCTCCATCAACCTTGCAAATTTGATGGTACATTTATCAGAGAAGAGGGACGTCCTTTATAATCACTGTATTCATGTATAACTTTCAGGATCTTCTTAAATTTTATGGCACATACACATACACATACATCCACACTGTATTTTTTAGAGTAAGAACAAAGTAACCCTGCTGCCAAGGATTTTGTTTCAAGGACTAACAAATAGCATTGACAACCACCTGGGGACCTGTGCAACGTGTTTCGATGGTTTAATACCAAAGCTTTATTTTCTGCGTTCAGTTATTTTTCTCCCTGATGTCAAGGTGTAATTAAGTCTGTAACCCCCCCAGTTGGATACAGAGCACTGTGAGGCGGACGAGCCAAACATAGAAGAGTTCTGGTCTCAAATCCACAGAGACTGTAAGGGCATCCTGCCCTTGAATGCATTTTATGCCTTAATCTGAGCTGATTAAAAATCCATGAACCAATAATTCAGACAACAGCTCAGTTTGTACTACATTAGTCATATGAAAATACACAAACCTACACTATACAAGGAAACATGGATTTTGTTACTAACTGAATAATTTCTCATCGTTGTCATGTACTGTGCATTCCTTGACTAAAAATAGTCAGTACCCACCCAGAAATGGGTTACTATAAGTGACACAAAACACAGTCCTTTATATAAAGCACAGTTCATATTATGTACATAAATTAGCAAGAAATTTATGCCGAGGGCAGCATGTGAACTCACACAATTAGTCCATTAGAAAAAAAAAGAAGGTTTTCTTTGTGCTGATTTACCTAAAGTCCAGCCAGTAGTCAATAAAGTACATATCCAGAGGGATGAAAAGGTCCTTGGTGCACGCTACAGACACCACAAAGCAGCAATGTTTGCAGAAAAATACACTGCCTCTGAGAAATGGACTACAGTGGGTAACAGTAAACCATTACTGCCCTGAAATCACATCATGTATCAAAATATCCACTTATAACACATTTCCATCAAACTTGCATTTGTGCAAAACAATAATCTGCAGCACTAAGATCTGTCCTTGCAGTCCTCTGTCAAGCAGTTTCCTTTATCATTTGTAAGTCACAGCAGCTTTGAAGCTTCATGTCTGATGACATCAGTTAGCTTTTTCTGACAAGTGCTATCCAGCCAGGAAATTGTATTTGTTAAGTAGTCTTATAATTACTGCATGGTTTGATTGAATATCAGGTCTTGGATAAGATTTATGGAAAATGGAATAAATTAAATGAATGCAAAAATAAAGTCAAAATGTTTTAAACAAATTCACTAGTCATGGCTAAAAAGAGTTTAAGGCAAGTATCCCTATGTTGATTGTGTAATGCAAGTTAGTTCAGTCATCTAGCAGCATCATCAGGTGTCTGGATAATTAATCCAATCGTTTCACCCGGTGATATCTGCAGGCATTTTCATCAGTTTTTGCGTGTTATTTGGTAAACTTTTCACACACTAACCCTGGATTGTATTTATATGGCAAAAACAACAAAATGTACAGTATTTTCCCCCGTTGTCTCATTTAACGCTATTCCTCACAGCAACGACGTGTCATAAGTGTTTCTTATATGTTCTGAACAGCTCATTGAAAAATCTGAATACCTCATGACTGAACTGTGAAGAACAAAATAAAGAAATGACAAATCATTTCATAACAGCGTGAAAAAACACTGTGTTAGCACGCATGTTACGCTTTCATATGGCTGGTTGCTACAGTCTACACACCAGAGGTCATTCCTAGGTCTGCATATTGCTCATCGCTATTAGTTATTAGTGACCCAGCTACTGTACAGCTCAGCACTTTGCTGTTGGCTGCGCTTTCTGAGATTCACTAATTGCTTTAATGAAATTTACCAGCATAGCGCACAAGTCATTAATGCTGACACAGACTTCTAATTAGAAAAGTGGGTGCATTCAGCTAGCTGATAGCTTGAATTCTTAGTATTTCAGGTTTTTAATGAACTATAACAACTTCATTAACTAAACAGTACAAACACAAATTATTATGAGCGGCCTATTTAAACTGCTGCGTGGAATGTGAATCAAAAATTGGGCAATACAGCAATAGTATGGATCAAAATATCAGATGCACACAAAAAAGTAGGACATCATATTATGGCCTTATTTCAAAAACTCATCAAAGATGTGATGATCTGTCTGAGTCGCAGTCCAGCTGGGTCCAGCTTCATTCAAATTCCCTTTATCATCACATTGTCTCTTCAATTCTGAGAACATTTTTGTAATGTCTTCCACTTATTGTGATCAATAAAGCAAGAAATTAATAGCAAGTCCTCTGCCCATAATTTTGCTTTGATGATTTTTAATATTCTTTTAGGAATAAGAAATATGTGAATCCTATTATGGCAGTGTTAGGATTCTCAACTCAGCTTGGTAGAGTAGTGACTTCATTTTAAAATTAACTCGCATGCTGAAAAAGTGTGAGCACCCCTCCTCTAGACAAACCTCAAAATCTATTAATCTGTTTTGCTTCCATTGAATTTAATGAACATACAATGTCGAGTTAATCTACTTACACACACTCAGACAAACAAGACGACAAACAAATACGACCAATGTTGTAACGTTCCACAACTCTCATTGGTTGTGGTACATATATTGTGTTGAGAGGAATCACATCTTTTTTTGAAATATGAACATGAGAGAATTAAAAAAAAAGCACTTTTAAACCTTTATGTGCAAGAAGTTAGGTCTTGTATTCCAGCTAAGAGAAATTCATACAAGACAACATCAAATATGACATTTGTTGACCATACGCAAACTAAACACGATGCACTATTCACCACCTATTCAATCTCAGCTGATAAAAATCAAAACCATATACATTGCTAACCCAGCAATGTGCTAGAAGCCACAATGTTTGAATGCATCAGTATAGGGATCCAAAAGCTGTTTAAGTCAATCCACTGGACGTTAAGAAAGTTCTTGAAGACGTTTCGTCTCTCATCCAAGAGACTTCTTCAGTTCTGAAGAAGTCTGAAGAAGTCTGAAGAAGTCTCTTGGATGAGAGACAAAACATCTTCAAGAACTTTCTTAACGTCCAGTGGATTGACTTAAACAGCTTTTGGATAACCATGACCTGGATGACTGAGAACTTACACAGACATCAGTATAGAGATGCACTTATGCCATATCCGTGCCTCTACTCCAAACTTGTCGGAATGAATGGATCAGAACTGGGGTGTTGATTCATCCAACGTCCTGTCTGCAGTGGGACATTAAAATGTGGAGCGAGGCAAATAAAATGATGCGCTTCGCTTCGAAATATATCTTGCACATTGGGTTCCCAACACTTTAATATTATATTGCCTTGAGGGGAAATAGAATTTTAAAAAGAAATAATAAGAAAAAGAATAGCTGAAAAACCAAGTGTGACATCACTTCCCGCAGACAATTAAACACAGACCTCTGACATGATTTGCTACCTGATTATAACAGACTAAATCGTAAAATTGATGATAATCATGTTTGACATTTTTAATTTGCAATGGATCAACAAATCCAAAAATGGTTTTATCACTGGGTTCTAATTCAACAGCCTGCTTGAACCAGAAACTGTCTCTGTGACCTTTTGCTGACAGTTGACATATTGAAAATTCCAGATTACGCTTGTAAGAAAAAGCATACAAATCAGTGAGCGTGAAAGTATTTCAGCACTAACAAGATGAAAAAAATGGCGACAAAATGAACAATTAAAAACTAGCTGAAACAAATTGAATTGAAATATTTGTTAACAGTGACATTCACATTCTATCTAACCTTGCTTTTTCACTCTTACGCTGATACTGAAGGCAGCATGGATATGAAGGCAGGCAAGCAAAAAATTGTGCCCACCTCTGTTCTACAGTAATTGGACTCTCCCCCCCCCCCAAAAAAAGAAAAAAAACAATAACTGGGCAGATTCTCCATTCACTGCCTCTCCGCAGGTCTCTGTGAGGTAGCATCATCCGATTCAAGGAAAGGCATGTGGGAGAGGAAAGAACCAGTCAACCTTCACATTCGGCTTGAATGAACACGACTAAAACTTATCTTCAAAGACCTCTGGCAAAAGCCCTTGGTACCGAGGGCCATCTCTGCTCCCCCCATAAACGTCTGCATCTGATTGTGAGGCTGAGCACACAGCTGTGACACTCCAGTTGGACAGATTCTTTAATCTTTTATTTTATAAGACATCCTCATGTAATCTCTAGTTAGTTACCCAGGGAGCAGCCGCAGAGGCAGGAAATGAAATCAATGCTGTGTCTCTGCACTGGGTGTTACTTCATTAGCATGGGCACTACAGATGTAGCAGTAAATCTGATTTATGACAGAGAGACAATGAAAGTACCAGAGAAAGACCAAGAGATTCATAATAGCAGATGACAGGGACACCAAATGTCCTATGTTTCAGAGCTTTGCCAAAGTTTCACAGGGTGCAAAAAAAGAGAAGAATTTCCTCTGAGCATACTTTTCTTGATACGGCAATTCAGCACTTCGACAGTTATGTAGCATGAAATAAGACCACCAGAGGCTGATTTTCTAAGCATGTGAATGATCTTCATCACCTGAATATGATGACAGAAAGTGAAGCAAACAAAAAATAAATTTACTCGAAACAGAACCGGAAGGCAACATATGACTTCAGTCATAATCACAATGCACACATTACAGATATTAACTAGTTTAATTATTCCCCTTCCACTCCATGTGTGAATTTGCCTTGTGTTTATCGAGTTAACATGTTACATTCGTTTCTTAAGAGTGGCATTAAATACCGCTGAGAATGTCTGCAATGATGTTTTACCTCAGCCTGCTAACTGGGTTTAATTCAGTTCAATGCAAATCTTCACAACATTCTTCATCACATTATTCAACTAAGAATTCTGACGGGTTTGACATTTAATACTTTTGGGTTTTAGCACATAGCTCTCCTTCATGCCAGAGAAAATCACACTTGAAAACAGTGTATCAGATAACAATACTTGCCAAACTGAAACACAGCAGGCCCACCATGAAGACAGAATGTATGAAGTGACGTAACATACTGCATACTCCTGCACTTTGTCAAGTTTAAATATGATGCCCTGGGCAAAAGTCATCACCAACTTCAAAGAATGAACTTGTCTGTCATTAACAGATGATGCAAGTTTATGGGGGAGCATCTGGCCACCAGTTTTGGTGTCAGCTCAGCTTTCAGAGCTCGAAAGGTCAACTACTTTCTGCTGTGATGATGTCAAAATCCAAAAGATATGTTATAGAAAAGTAAAGGACAGAGACTCTGGCTGCTCTACCATTGATATAGCAGTCCTTCCCCACTTATGAGAACCAGAGATTCCAAATGATTAGCAGTGTTTGCCCATGGGACTGAGAAAGCAGGGAAGGGGTGTGTGTAATTAGTCCCATGGTTTTGCACCAAAGGGAGGCAGACAGATCCATCTCGTGCAGACATCCAGGACGTGCAGGCCTGGTGCATGCACAGAAAGTATTTACAGCACATCATTACTGCTGTTGGTTTGAATTAAAGTCTCACTCACTTCAGGAACATTTTTGTCTAAAATACTCAAAGCAATCTGAATCTGCACAAAGAGTTCCTGAATGAACGGGATGAACAGAAAGCAGAGAGAGTTGCCACACATGTCAAGCCAGCCACATTCTAAGCAATGTCTCTGAGCATGTGCCATGATGTTGTTTCCCACTGAAGTTGCACACAGATCGCCCTTTCATAGCTCGGCATCCTTTGCAGTCTCTTTGTCACGCATTCCAGTAGGGTCTTTATGAAGCTTCTGAGGACTTTGCTCTATGATGTTGTTGTAATTTATGGCAGCCTTTTACCAGACACACCGAAATTAAGTCAAACTATAAATATAGCACAGGTTTCCCAGTATGGGATCTTTACATATGTAAAACTAACAACAAATCCATCCATCCATCTTTAACCGCTTATCCGGGGCCGGGTCGTGGGGTCCACAGTCTCAGGATGGATGCCCATACTTCCCTCTCCCCAGACACCTCTTCCAGCTCCTCTGGGGGGATCCCGATGCGTTCCCAGGCCAGCCGAGAGACATAGTCCCTCCAGCTTGTCCTAGGTCTTCCTTGAGGTCTCCTCCCAGTAGGACATGCCCAGAACACCTCCACAGGGAGGGGCCCAGGAGGCATCCGGAACAAATGCCCGGACCACCTCAGCTGGCTCCGCTCGAGGCGGAGGAGCAGCGGCTCTACTCCGAGCTCCTCCCTGGTGACTGAGCTCCTCACCCTATCTCTAAGGGTGCGCTCAGCCACTCTACGGAGGAAACTCATTTCAGCCGCTTATATCCGGGATGTTGTCCTTTCAGTCATGACCCAAAGCTCATGACCATAGGTGAGGGTACGAACGTAGATTGACCGGTAAATTGAGAGCCTTGTCTTGTGACTCAGCTTCACCACAACAAACCTATACAGTGACTACATCACTGCAGAAGCTGCACTGATCCGTCTGTCAATTTCACTCATGAACAAAACCACTAGATACTTAAACTCTTCCACTTGGGGCAAAGACTCCCCACTGACCTGAAGAGGGCACACCGCCCTTTTCTGGTCGAGAACCATGGCCTCGGATTTAGAGGTGCTGATCCTCATCCCACTCGTGTCACACTCAGTTGCAAACCAACCCAGTGCACGCTGAAGGTCCAGGTTTGATGAGGCCAACAGGACAACATCGTCCACAAAGATCAGAGATGAAATCCTTTGGTCCCCAAACCAAACTCCCTTCGAATCCTGGCTGCGCCTAGAAATTCTGTCCATAAAGATTATGAACAGAACTGGTGATAGAGGGCAGGCCTGCCGAAGTCCAACATGCACCTGGAACAGGTCTGACTTACTGCCGGCAATACGAACCAAGCTCTTGCTTCGGTCATACAGGGACCGGACAGCCCTCAGCAAAGGGTCCCGAACCCCATACTCCTGAAGCACTCGGGAACCACAAATCAATTAAGTATAAATAACAGCATAAATAATGCCACATGTGGTGTGTGCTATTTTGATTTTCGATCATGACAAGGCCAGAAAGCGTGGATAATGAATGAGACACAGCAGACACAAATCAGAGGAAATGAAAAAAGATCAGAGGGTCCCGGCTGCACATCTGCCACTTCATACTGTATAAGGAGCATTGCCAAGTGTAGGACTGTGACAATAACCACATTACCTCACATTACCGCAGTTATGTAACACCTACTGCAGGACTGAACTCATTACTGTCATATTTACTCAAAGGTGGTGGTAACAAAAAAAAATCCATATATCCACAGCTGTGATCATTAGTACCAAGATGACCCCTGACCTCAGGCTGGCACACGCATAGCTGTGTTATGTGACTCCATCCCACCCACAGAGGTCATCATCGTAACAGTGTATAACCTTGCATAGTGTAGCAGTGTTCACTGCGGGTGGGCAGGTAAGATCCATTGACTGCATGTCCATTAATCTAATGTCTGATTAAAGTGAAAACTCGTAGGAGTGAAAAGCAAACAGCTGCCATATAGAAGACTAAATTTCTAACCACCGTTACCATCTGTTAACTCCATATCATTTCAAAATTTATACCGAGCATCTTATTCACTGGTTAACAACAGACACCTGGATGCAACTTCAAAGCTTTCCTAATATTAAACTGCCATGTACTATGAATTGTCATTTGCCTTTTTTTTTTTAAATTGCATAGGTAAATCTTTCAGAAATAGTTGGAACTCTGCATGAACCTGCAGCAATTTGTTCAAGGTAAGGTAGATTCCTAATAAAAATGAACACAGAATGTCAACCGTGTGGTGATTACAGTGACTAGGGATTAATGTTATGTACAAGTGGGCAGACAACATTCAAATGTACATGCTTTACTACACTCCTGAGAGGCATTGTATGTGCAACTGTCTGTTAACATGTATGACATCCTACTGTGATTTGTGCATGCTAGGCCTGAAAGTTAATCACAACAGCCATGGCATTAGGTGTTATGTGCCCACTGGCGAATACACTGACAGAAAAATAGCACATGCATTAGGAAGAAATGGAGATCTACTGAGGTCCAGCTTCTTCCATGAAGAAAGTGGTCAAAACATGAAATTAAAAGCAACTGCTTTGAAATGCCATCAATTTTACTAGTTACAAATTTAACATTCCACTCTTTCTGATTAAATTCTGACCTGGCTCAAAGATATGTTTTCTACCATAATCAAAACATTGGCTATACATTTAAATTAGTTTCATTGACAGCATTTTTTTTTTATTTGCTACAGAACTGTCTCCTGTTCATACAGCAAAGCTCATTAAGGGGTTCCACTCAGAGCTGCTAAGCTGTTACTTTGTTCAAGTAGCCACTGCTTTATCCAGTTAATACTGCATACAGTTATTACCAGTCCAGATATAATGCTCTAGCAAAATGAAAAGGGGCAGTTCTTACTGCTTAATGCTGTTAAAACATGTAGTCACATGCATGGAGCGTGCATTTTGAACAAATAACGTCCCAGCTTACATTAAGTGTTCTCCATTCATGTCAAGCTGCACAGCCATCATCAGAACAATGACCATTTGTTCTGGTGTCTCGCTGACTTAGGCTACACAAGTCAAAGCGGTTCATTCAGCTCAACAATGATTCTATAAATAGCTTGATTACTCTGCTGAATGATTATCTGACTGTCACCAGTCCTACATGAGCAGGTAGGACAGGTGTCACCACAGAGTAGCTGCAGGGAAGAAATTAGAGAACACCAAGGAAGGAAAATCAGACAGATGATACATGCCTGATATTTCACAGTTGCTTTCTTTTCTTGCTTACAGAGCTTAAATTATGTGATGACTCCAGTGTTATTATCCACTGAATATAAATACTTACTGTAATTCTGGTAAATGTAATAATGCACACAACAGTCTTTAGCATGTTTGACCATTCCAGCATTGGATATTATCGATTGTACAAGTTAAAAGGTAAGTCAGTTATGAGTTTTCCATCACCAGTGTCTGCTGAGACAGAAAAGGGAAATGGAACCAAACATCACATCAGCTCATTGGCTCTAGATTTGCTTGAAAATGTATGATCTAAAGAAATCAGCATTTGTATTCAGCCTTTGTTCAGTTCTAAGAATAACTGCATACTTAGGAATAAGGTTTCAGTACGAAACAACAAGGGATAATTATTGTCTGACTTGAATTAAAATGTTCTTTGCTAATGATTTTCTGCCATCAGGCCAGGTGATATTTTTCCCACAGAGACTTTCTAGACTTCAAGTTGTAAAACAACTACGATTGATAAAGGGTCAAAGGAATATACAGAAACCAACAAATGCTAGAAGCTGTCCTTATGATCATTTCACAGCACTATAGAAAAATATCACTAAAGTAATGTTTCTTTTAGCCAACTTCAAAAGTGAAAGCTGCCACTGAAGAATTGTTACAGATTAGTCACTTCATCATAAATGGGAAGAACTCATTCTAACATGGAGAAATGGTGAAGGAGGCATTCGTTTAATAAATAGTTAATACTTTCAAACAAGAGATGCAACATCTCCCCTCAAAGCTGAAGGGCCATGCTTTGGCAAACTGTCAGAACCTGGCATCAGAGCTGGAGATGCAAGGGAGATTGACAACTGTCTGTCACAGTATGACAAAGGCTCTCAACACTTTTCTTTGCTCGAGCCAGTCCCTACATTGATGTGCTTTCCTTTTCAGGTAGATGCTGGGGTTGATTCAGTCGCATCAAAAATTGCAGTATTATTTCACCTGAACTCTTCTGGAGTGGAGGATGAGATGTTGACACTACATTCAGCTGAAGTCCTGAGCTCATGGACAGTTCTGGAACCTACTCACAGAGGAAAAGTATCCCAACATGTCTAAATCTAAATTTACACCTGTAACCACTACCTCTTATCTTTTTAGTGTGCCAACAGTATACATGCAGTATGTACTGTATATATACAGCACAGGTGTGAGTCCAATGTAGCAGGAACAAAAGAAAGAAATCACAGCTCATGACTAACATTCATATGAAACATCAGTACTAAATTAATCAATCAATTGCTCTCATGTCTTAGTCTCTTTTTGCTTGTCATTGTTATTAGTTGAAATATTTAGATTCTTTGGAATCTTCACGTTTTTCACGTTTTGAAAAAGTTCACCTCATCGTCATTCTCTCATCAGTGCTGTTTGCTGAGGTGACTCGATCCGATATATGTTTGGCCTCTTGGAGCGAGTGTGTTGATTGTGTTTTATGGAACCAGCTCAGCCCCGACTGAATTGTTACCTTATGTCAGGGGTCGGTCTTTATTCCTCACTGTTCCTTGTGGTTTTTGTGGACGACCTGTCTGAGATTACCCCCACTGATACTGAAACAATCATTTGTTAAATTATGTAGCATCCTGTGAGAAACATTTACTTCCTATAAAGCCATTTTTCATTTCATAAAACAAGCAAAAGTTCAGCCTTTTTCAAATAGGTACCACTCAACAAAGACCCTTCTGCTATCCAATTTTGTTTACAATGACTTCTGAACAAATATTTACTGAAAAAATATGAAACTGACAAAATTCAGACTGGAGCTATAAATATGTGTGAAGCTATTTTGTCAGTTAGTGTTCAGTCCTTTTTTAAGGCAGCACCACTTTCTTGTGTGTTGTTTTATTTTTGGCTACCTGTGTCGAGAGAACCAGCAGTTAACACAGCATCGCCATATAACATTGAGAAATTCAGTCTTTGACAAGCAATTACTTATGAATACATCTAAGACCAAGACCGTTATGTGTCCCTGACCATATGGAGAATGTTACTCTGACCTTACTTCTTTTTGTTCTCCACCAGCTGTTCTTATTACCGCATGCTATGAGGTAATCTCTGTGCATGGTGTTTGTTTAGTGCTTGGACAATTTTCTGTTTCAACAACAAAGTGTTGTCAGTACATCTTTTCACATCCTTTCATTAAATTAAAGCAGGAAAATGAATGAAAGATGCAGCTGCATGGGTCTTTTGTACAGACTGAGTTAAATCATCTAATAGATTCAGTTTCCAGACTAAACAGAAATATCATTAGTCATGGAGCAGCGTCATGTATGTACAGTAATGTAAGGTACACACTCAGGTACAGTTTCCACAGCCATGTTTAAATGATCACTGAAAAGCAAAAAGCGATAGTGTCACTGACTCCAGAGCCAAATTTATCAGTCCATCTCAAAAAACCAGAGTAACAAATGTAATCTCAGATAGTGCCTTCCACTAACGGTAACCAGAGAGTCCCTCTGCCCTTAGTGCAAGGTCACTGCCCGGCTGATGAGTTGAATATACAAGGCTAACGTAACACAATCGCTTTGCTAAATGCACTCCTGCCTGGCTGCTATGAAATAATTTCCACAGGAGTGTCTACAATCCACAGTTGAAGCTCAAGGTGCTGACGCAACATAGCCTTGAATATACAGAGAGAAAGAGAGAGACAGAAACAGAGATCTCGCCCGGTCAGCAACCCTTGTAGGCTGCAGAGTATCAACATAGAGAACAGCAGTAATTTCAGGGCTGCTCTTCAGACAGGAGAGTTCCTCCCTTCCCCCCTGCCACAAAACAACCTGACAGCTGCTGGACACACAAAGGATGGCCCTCACTTAACCTTGATGTGAAACTACCGCCTTGACACTTCTACCCTAGATCAATGCTTCCGTTCAGCAGCAATATCATTTTGTTTACACTGTCGCTCTGCTGTTCCATCTTTCCTCTGTCCCAGGAAGCCTGGAAATACGTACGAGTCTAACATCACGTCACGGAGCAATTTGACAACCTGGTTTTACCAACACTGACAAAGATAGTAGAAAAACAGTTCTTTGTCTCACCATGTGATAAATGTCTTAACTGTGCTGTGAAGCAGGAGCCCTGACACTCAACTGAATGTGGCTCTGATGTATCGTAGATGCAGATCAATGGTCAGTGACTCGATCGCCAGATGTCAGTCCAACAGTCTTTGACCTACGGCTCCTGTGGTGTTCCTCAGGGAGCCCTGTCAGCGAAAAACACCCAGCGTTCTATTGAAAACCACCAAAATATTCCCAAATGCATAGTATAATTGATAACACAACCTTCCATTCTATTTTTTTGACAAGCCTATAAGCAAACACTTTCATGGAGAATTTTATGACACGTGTCAAACAAAAAGAACAAATCCTAATTCAAGTTATTTCCCTTCGGGGATCAATTGAGTATATAAAATAAAAAATAAAAAAAGATGGAAGTGTCTGATTTTTAGTTTGAAAGAAGATTGAAGCATTTTACTTCACATCAGTTACCAAACATATAATGTGTCGAGAGCTTGTTAGAAAAATCATACCTGTGTTTTGACACAACCATTTTTTTTCTATTTATAGCCTGGACTGATCAAAAATACAATAGAAATAATGAATAATACTGAACAGCATCCATTGGTTACTCTCGGAATTGAATGTAAAAATCTCAAGAGTCTTAATCGTATTACTCAAGCTGGTCGTACAACAGAGATGAAACGCTCTGGGTCAGCTGCTCTGTCCCTGTCAGACGATATAGGCGCATCACATGATGTTTAACATATGTGTCACATGATTTTTACTACCCCTGATAATCAGTTTGCTGCAGGAGCACCGGGCTATGATTCAGATCATTCCAGCATTCCTCTGGAACACCAAATTGAAGACATTTCACTTGAAACAAAACAGACTCTGTGCGAATCAGGGTAACATCTTCAGCCAAAGGAGATTGTGTTTTCATACATTTCTGTCTGTATGTTTGTTTCTTTGCTGGATTCTGCAAAACTGAATTTAATTAACTCCACAAAAGTTAGTTAGGCAGGGCAAAGATAATGTATGAAAGTTTGATGTGGGTAGTGGTGATGATTCATTAACAATGATAACTGTGGGACATACATTTAAAATATTTCCCTAAATTCTCCAGGTTTCTATGAATGGGTGACTTGAAAAACATGTCCATCACCACTGATGGTTCTTCCTCCATGACAAAAGAGAGGAAAGCAGTGACTCCAATGGAAGACAACTCTGACTCCTCGTCGCTGTTCTATCCATCAGCCTGTTAGAAGAGTATGTAGAAAGGTTATGAAAACAGTGATGAAGCTCATCTCAGTGCAGGATAAAACAGCACTTTATTATCAGCTTTGACAATGTTGTTTTTATGTGCTGAAGTGACAATTTACTGATTAATGGTTTCTCGTATTATTTCTTAAGTTTTTCCATGGAACAAAAATGAGAACAGAACTGATTCTCCAACCCCGCAGAAGGCACAAGTACTTATTTGTATGTTCAGACCTCAGCGGGGATGGAAGGTTGATTTACTAGTCCAGGGTTAAAAACCCTGAAGAAGAGTGTGGTACATATCAAGACAGTAATCCTGCTTTGATGGATTTGAAACCTTTGTAGTAAATTATATCCTGTGTACTAATTTAACAGGCATTTGTGGTTGAGAGTATGAAACAGTATGTCACACCATCACTTAATGTGTTTCAGGATATACAGCACATAATTTACTATCTCAGACATTCCATTCATGAGGCATGTGTAGGACATTTTGGCCTTGACAGAGCTCCGTACTGAATGCTACACTAGATGCACATTTATTCACTGACATTTCACTAAGATTGAATGCTCATGAAGTAATTACTGCAATGTGCACAAGAGAAAACTATTTCAAAATTTCAGCCCAAATGCTCACTCAGTTCTAAATTAAACTTCAATATACTAGCCTTATCTCAACACACACACACACACACACACACACACAAACAAAGAGATTAGGAGAATGGATATTAAGTGAACTAAGCAAAACTGACAAAATGTACTTAAATTTACGAGCATGAATATGAAAAAGCAGCAAAGCAACCAAAAGGTAAGCCAACAGCTTTACTTAAGCTGACAGCTTGTGCTCAGGGAGCCCTCACTCCTTTCATTTTATGCCACTAACCCAATTTGGTTAGTGTGTTTGGGTTGACCATGTTTGTATGCATGCACGGTGATGAAGTCAGACCTGTTATCTTGGACTTCAAAGTGGCACATCATTTGATCCTCTGATGAGAGGCTCCACCGCCGCCTCTGACCTGAAGAACACCACGTCGGCATCTACTGACCTACTTCTGAAGTAGCTGACGCACCACGGCAGTCGTGTTGCTTTGGACCACATGGGCAGTAAATACTTGGTTAGGACTGTCTCAGCCTCACTCACAGCTCTTGTCTAATATAGTGCCGCTTCATCCACTGATTTTTTGGTTTCATGCTTTATTGGAGCAGATAATGTAATGTTCTGCATATATGTCTGCTCATCTGATTTGACCACAAATGGACAGAAAATATGATTTTAATTTAACTAAAGACAAAACTCCATATCATAACTGAACAAGATCAGTAATATACTGTCTTGTGGTTGCACTGTACAGTATATGGACATCAATGCATACAGTGCTTGAACAAGCAGAGCAGTCAATTTCTTCTGATACCACTTGAGTTACAAGTAATATCAACATCAATTTAAATGCAACATTTGTCATGTGGTCAAGTGTTTCCTACCAAAAAAAAAAAAAGTATCATCTACAATAAAATCTGAAATTTCTTCCAGGATTGATAAAGTATATATATATCTATCTAAGGCCTTACATATTGACTGCTTGGCCTTTTATGCATAGAGAGAAATACTACAGATCGTAGATTCAAAATGATGTACCGGTGTGAGTGCAAGTCGGCTTGTACCTTGTGTTCTGCAGGAACAGAATTGGAGGTAAGCCAGGTCCTAAAGAGGCTGTGATCATAGTGACAACGGTGAGAAAATAATAGGACAGAGGCGTTTCACTGGTAAACATGAAACACATGAAAGGCAGGGTCACAGTGTAGGCAAAGGGGTGTGCTTTAGTTTCCACCTCCCACACACTCACATATGAAATATGGTTCAACAATCACACTCTCCAATGATTCTAAAACTGTTTTTTCTCACACTCCAAATGAACGTTTCCCGGGGAATTCCAACCAGGAATATATTCCTGATGATGGAGCAACTGCAACAGCTGGGAGGAAAATTGCTTTCTAATGCGCAGCACGGAAATCCAGTGGTGAAATTGTTTTTCTTGAACACTCTGCGGATCAAAATGCTTACTTTGGAAAGTGCAACCTGGCGGTTATTTATAGGACAAGTTAAGGGTAGCTCAAAATGCTAACTAAAGGCAGCATGAGACTCCACAAAATTCAAGTAGAAAAGGTTGAAATAAGGCTTTTAATGCTGCAACACCTGTAATAGCTTCCCATAATGCAGAATCACCGCAGTAATGGCCACTTCAGCAGCTGGTAATGAGTGGAAAAATGCACCATAGTGCTTTGTATTAATAAGCAAAGCAAAGCATGCAGTGTTTTATATCTTAAAAGCTTCGCCACACATATTATATACAGTTTTGAAATGACTTTTAAGTTGAGAACATCACAAATTTCTTTTGGCACGTCACAAACAGAAAACTAATTGTGTGTCGGCGAGAATCCACAACACACAATGTGATAGTTTCCCTGGACAACACCACAGCACAGGTGTAAGCTGCACAATACTATGTGTGCCACTCATTTAATGAAACACTAACAAGTCAGCGCTAAAAGAAGGGATTCAACTCTGCTGAAATGCAGAGAGGCCTTCTTGGATGGAGCATTTCAGTTAAAACTTCTGACTCATTAGGAAATTCTGGCTTCCTCGGGCAATTGGAATGCACTAGTACATGGAACAAGGAGTCAAGAAGAGGCAAATGGCGACAAATCTCTACATATAAGGTATTATTCAGGAATTGATAAAGGGTTTTCAACAGATATTATCAAGGGAAATTTTGGAATTTTTATGTATACCAATATTTTCTCACCTTTACACACAAAATTTGCCTTTCTAACCTTGGGTCTGTGAATAGCATCTATTGTGATGTTTGATAAAACACTAAGCCTTTATCAGTTGCTGCTGGCAGATGCATGCGGCATTACAGCTTGTGACACTGGCGTTGCTGTGATCTAATAATATCTGTGTACTGTGTGGGAAAGTGTAGCGTACACACTCTACATACTGAGACTGAGGAGGTCTCCATGTCTTTATCTGACACGAGCCAGCAAAGTGACTGTACAGCACGCCAATGCATGTAGTGTATCATACCTCCAATGTAAATGCGTTATTTACTTTTACCACCACAAATATTGTGTCCATCCGTTGACATGGAAACCATCACATGCACACACAAAGTGAGCAAATCTGTTAAAGCTATAGTCTAGTATAAACACGAGTGCATTAATCCCACAGACAATCCTGCTCAATCTGGCAAGGAGTATTTGCAATTCATAACCTCTTTTCAACGATATGTAATCTGGTGATTATTCTCCATTAGTACATTTTTGCGATTGTCCATTGATCAAATATTTTTAGATGCTATATATGTGATCATTTATCCTATCAGAATCTGCTGTCATACGTCACATGCAAACATAACAACAAAATCATAAAAATGTGTAAGTGATCAACTTTATCCTTCTGCAGATCTTGGATAAGGTGCTCGAGAAATACGTTAGAACATGCTAGCTTTAAAGTTTGGTGTCATTTATTTCTTTTTAGAAGAATACTTCGAGGCTTCAGTGCAAAAGGTCAAGAATTTTGCTGAGACTTCTTTTTCACTCCACAAGAAGGAGACTTCAGCACAAAAGCAAAATTGGTGATGCTTGAACTCCAACTGTCAAAATCTAACCCTTTTACTCCTGAGACTGTACATTCACTGTAAGGACTGCACGCTTCACAGAAAGACAGCGCAAATCAAACCAGAGTTTATCCATTTATTTATGTGGCACTAAACACCCACCCATGGAAGAGATCCTATGGAGGAATCGTACAGATTCCTACGGCAATGTGCAGTAATTCTGCCATGTTGGATGAGCCAATATGTACTTTTCTCATGATATTCTTGATGGATTCTGCCATCCTGCACTAACTGGTGACTTACAGTACCACCAGAGGAGTTCATTTTCAGCATGTGCTGCCAGCTACAATCAAAACCCCCCAGCACTCTCGTTGGTGCCTTACTGTATGAAGCCGTTCTGGATCACAGCTGCCTGCAAGGCGGTGATTCATCTTGACTTTTTTTTAGTTACATCACTTGAGTAAAACATGTCACTCCTCCATATCTGCTTGAAACCCCTCTCACATCTCGAGTATCCTTGAACAGGCCCCTAATAGCCGCGCTGCCTCTCATTTGTGAATGCTCAGCTGCTCGACGTTGTACAAGGGTGGAACAAAATATTTCCAACACTTGGTCATGGCAGCCAACTTCTTTTAGTGGATGAGCACATCGGCCTCGACATGCATGCATTTGTTCAAAAAAGAAAAGTGTTCACACAGAATATAAAACATGCGTTGGAGAAGGTGGGGGGGGGGGTGAGCATCCTGGACCATTCCAGTCAGACATACTGCCCTGTGTGAAAAAACCACATGTCACGGCTCATATAACATCTGTTCAAAAGTACAGCACATACAATGGAGTGGAGGGAGGCTTAGAGGGTAAGGAGACGTCTCTATTAATGATGGAATAAACACCCTTCCCCTCTGGTGGAGAAAGGAACAGAAGTCCAGCCAGGTGGAGGGTCCTCTGACCTCTGCAGGTGTGTGGGTGAATTTTTCACCTGCAGCTGAGATAAAGGACTTCTTGGGCGCAAGAGTCTCAGCAAACTTGACCAAACTGATCATCTCCAGCTCTGCATGCTGATGGCTGCACATCATCGGTGGTTGCATCGCTGCAAGCGCACGTCATCTTTTATACTGAGCCAATCCAGAATAACATTCAGGTCAAGTTCAACTTAGTGTACAGAATAATGTCTCAGCAGCACCCGCAGAGATGCTGGAGCATCGGAGACGTCACTTGCCTATTTATTCCACTACTAAGCATGAAATCTGAGAGACGAAATCATTCAACATGCAGCCAAACAAGTAGGTCAGTGAAAAAAAAAAAAAAAAAAAAAAAAATCTTACTACCTGATTTCTGTCAATGTCAGAAGCAGCCAGTCACATATCAGGCGAAGACACAGAATTGGACAGCCTTATAATTACGCACCAGGTTGAGCAAAAATCGACTGATCCAAATGCAAAGATCGGTGACGGTGAAGCTGAATACTGATCGTGTAAAAAAACAAAAACAAAGGACGTCCACGGTAAGATAATATAAAATGTTTCCTGAGCCAACATCGAGCGGTCCGCCTCCGCCGGAGTGCGCCCCGTTTTGGGGAGCAACAGCACCTCCAGCAACGGCGCCAAGGTTTAAAAGGGACAGGGGAAAAAGAGAAATGAAGGTGATATCCTACCTGATGTCTGTCACTGATTAGAGCATGCGATCTGGTTTGGATGATGGGATGTAGGCTAAGTAACACACACACACGCACACGCACACACACACACACACCGCCAGCGGGTCAGCTCAGCCTGCCTGCCTGCCTCCTCCACGGCATCAAGCCCCTCCTCGCTGCTCGTACAGTAGAGAGAACCAATGCACATCTACGCGCTCAGAGGAGGAAGCGGCGTCACGCTCACCCATGGTTTCTGGTAATCGGAGATTTATACAGATTAATAAAGATGGTTCATAGGAGACAATTCCATTGCATTAACGTAATAATAAAGAAATTGCTGATTTGATTGTGGAAAAATGCTTTGAATACCTGCCCAAAAAGCGCGACCACACAGTTCAGTGAAGAGTCCGCGCTGATCAGCCAAGATTACCGGGAGATGATGTTACACCTGCAATCCAATGTATAGAGAGAAATGACAGCACATGTCCAACTAGAAACTGAAGACTAATCTGTTTTTATGGGGTACTAATCTTTGTCCCACTAATGCACATTGGATTTTTTTTTGGATAAATTAATGGCTGCCTGAATTATTTTTTGGCTTAGTGATTGATTCATAAACCGTGTGCTCTAGTCCAGTGTCTGAAGAGATGATTTAGATGGATTGGCATCTTTGTGAATCTTGTAATAATTAGAGAGCATTCAGCACATGCATTAATCAGATTTAACATCTCAGTTGATCATGTCAGTGGGTGTGCTGTCGGATGTTAACGTGGGTGTATACTGACCCCTTGTGGCGATCTTCATGTCTTAGCATTTAAAGACATCTGTAAGAGAATAGATAGATAGATATAGTGTACTTTAATGATCCCAAACTGGGAAATTCGCAAGAGAAATGAGGTCCTGGGTGTCATTTACATAAATACCTTTTCACATTATTAACGTCTCCTACACAAAGACATACATCGAATTGATCTGCAGAAATATTTTATTGATTCCCTTCTCTATATTCTTAACGTAATTATCAGTGCCAACTGAACAGTGAACCTGTTCTTGCATTTTACATTAAATTATGTAAAACTGAACTATTTGTATTTTGGTACATACAGATGTTAGACATAGCTGACAACACACAACCAGTTCCACAGCATGTACAGTATGTCTGCACGTGTGTGTTCTGACTAGCAAATGTCATAGTGTTCTCAGAGGAATAGCGTGTCCATTGCTGGATGTTTCCTATAGTTTTCTATTTACTACATTCTTTAAACTTAATAATTATAAACAATCTTTATGCCTTTTGAGAGCAGTATGAAGTATTGGAGAGGTACGCTTAAGTTATTGTTGTGATTTGAACTCCTTGGAAAAGATTTCTCAGAAATTCCAGGACGATTTCCTGGTATATTGTTAACAATGACATCATGCTGGCTTTTAATATACCTGGGAATACATGGTAACCAAGTGACTCCACTTGAACTTTGGCCGGGGCATGGTGGAAGTTTTGTGATTTGATTGTCCATTTTCCATCGCTGCCTTTCAACGCACAGTAAAGGAAATACAAGGAACAAAGATGGGAGAGTCCAAAGGTCATCCGGGTTATAGCTGTTCCAGTACAGATCCATCACAAACACAACTTTCTGACATGTTCGGGGCTCATCGGTGACACAGCTCCTTCATATCCCACCACAAGAGGGAAGCACCAACGTGTCATAAATGTGCAGCGCTCAGTGTGACTGTGTGACAGTCAGAGCTCTTGCTGTCCATTTCAACACTTAAATTTATCTTTTATAAAGCATATCTCTACACTACACTGTAATAATCAGTGACATGCTGGTGGATGAATAAATACACTATACTTCTACTTCAGTATATCAGTATATCAGTCACAACGACAGGGAGGGTGTATCGACTCATACATATCTTACACTGACTTTCCCTAGTGAAGTGATGATGCAGCAGGAAAATGTATTCCAGGCTTGAATATTTCTTTTAAAATGAGCAGCATCAATGAAGAGGTAATGGAGGAAATAAAAAAAATAAAGAATATACAGTATTAATACCAGAAACCTCAACCAACAGTTCTCACCACAGATACTTTAATAACACATATTGTTTTCAGTGAAACAAAGGCCTCATTGACATGAGGACCAGCTCTAATCCTTGACTTTTGGCACTACAAAGTAAACTGAAATTGTTCCGAATCCTAATCTTATCAAAATCACCTTGTTTATGCTCACACAAGAAGGTCACACCATCTAATTTAAGCAAACGGTAAAACAAACACAAAGAATAAAAGCCTGCCATTTGATTCTGGAACAGTCGTCCTGCAGTTATAGTAAGCTTATCTGGTTGAACAGCGGGCCGGCTTCAAGAGGGGCATTGAACTCTGTTGTGGTTTGCACATTTCCATGGGAACCGGAGGCCAAGGTAGGAGGGAGGATCCTGTTGGAGCAGCATAGGGGGGGCGTGTGTTTGATTCACTGGTTTCCTCCTTCATTTAGACTGCCCTTGTCTCTCAGACAGCCAAAGATGTGCAGATCCTGACAAGGGAGAACCTTCATCTGCTGCGACGAGACCCTCCTAGAACTTCTCAAAACATCGTGTAGTTTGTACTTTAGGTCCACCCAATTCAGGACAACCTCGTGGATTGTTCATAAACTCAAAATTTAAGGTAAGAAAACCTTTTTTAAAAAGTTATTTTCCTTTATTAACTGTTTGTGTGTTTGACTTCAGAGCACAACTAAGCAACTCATCCTTTTGATTTGTATAGCTCTTCCTGACATCTACAAGAGGACCCATGTGGGTGGTGGAGAAGATCCGTGTGTCAGTGGAGAGATCTAACCTCCCTCTCTCAACAGCAGAACTCGGCTTTAAAATCAGTGACATCATGTTTGGAGAAAAGGGAAGCAGGCTCAAAAGGATTTCTCTATGTCCGAATGTCATCACCCCTGACAACATCCCAGAATTCTTCATCCCCCCGACAATCCCGTCCTTGCAGGAGATGAGGAGCACGGAACAGAGCCGAACTGCTCGTGTTATCAAGGCATCTCCCTGTGAGAGGGTTAGCCCTGAAATAGAGGTGACGTGCTACGAGTCCATCAACCCACACATCATTCAGGTGGAGAGCGTGGATGAGAGCCCCCATGACTGCTGCAGTGATGAGGAGACCACCAATGCAGACCCCCAGAGTCAGGCTGCCTTGTCTCTTCCACACCTGGCCAAAGCTCAGACCTGCTACGGCTTTTGCACTTTATTAGAAAGCCCTCACACTCGTAGGAAAGAATCGCTCTTCCACACTGATCCTGGTTCCTCCCCCCTGCTGCTGCCCAGGAGTCAATCCAGCATGTGCTCCAGACTTTCCTCCTCCACCTCACCTTCCTCCTCTCCTTCCTCATTCAGTCTCAACAACCTCACCTCTCGGCTTTCCCAGAGAGGATACACCCTGAACTGGCAGACCACTATCGACAGCGACACCACTTCCTCTACTGAGTCCTCCCCGTTCAGCTCGCCACTGCTGACCAGGTGCCCTCCCAAGTCTTCCCTCTTCAAAACACTGAGCCACGAGTTGCTGTTGTCAAGGAACATGAGGAAGGCGATGGTGTCAAGGAACAATTCCCTTTCTACAGATGAAGGCAGCTCCACAGACAATAGCCCCAATGTCATGAGGAGGGCATCAGAGGGGTTAGTTGAAGGCCTTCCTAGCAGCTGCAGCCTGGCGCCCCCAACTATGTTCCCAATGGACTTGACTCTGCACAGAGAGAGGGTTATGAAAGAAAGGATGGTGCCCGTAGGGAAAGATGGCAGCCTGAGACTCTCAGCAGAGTACTGCTCAGATAACCAAAGACTACGGGTTCGACTGATCAGCGTCGAGGGACTCTATCCTCTCTCAGTTGACCCCAAGATTATCAACTGCAGCGTTAGCCTCTCTCTGGTTCCCGGAAAACTCCAGAAGCAACGTAGCACAGTCATCAGAAAGAGCCGTAATCCTATTTTCAATGAGGATTTCTTCTTTGATAACATCTCGGAAGAAGACCTCAGCCGGTGGTTGCTCCGCTTCAAAGTGGTGAACAAAATGTCCACCCTTAAAAGAGACTATCTCCTGGGTGACTGCGATTTGCCTCTTTCTAGTATTGTCACATTATAAACCTAAGAACTTCCCTTAAGTGTTTTTTTTTAAAAGATGTATTTCTCAAAGTTTTTACACACAAAAAAATAATTAAAGAATGAAAAGGAAGCTAAAAGCCATGTAAAATGTGCATTCGCGTAATACAAACATACAAAAGTGCTGTGGTCGGATGCACAAATGAGTAGTCAAACTTTAAAATCAGTATGAAATGTAGTTAAGCTGCCATAAGGACGAGCCTAAGCTCTTTATTTATATAATTTAATATTTATTTCTTTTTTTGTATTGTTAAAGGACATGTTCTAGTGATTATATTTTGGAAAACACTGAGGATGTTTGTCTTTAAAGTTTAATTACAAACTCATCCCATAACAACTTCGCCTGTCCTGTTCTCTCAGTTTGTATGTTTTAGGATTCAGTGCTTAGGATACACTTATGGAAAAAGAAATGCACAAACTAAAAGTTAACTCTCAATGTGTAATTGCTTAAAAGCAAACAAAAATATCTAGATGTAATGATGTTTGATTCGTCTTTTTGTTAATGTGGCCGCAGCATCAGCTGCCGTCACACAACCACCATCTCGTATTTCTTCTAAGCCTGTTGTTTTCTTTCTGACCTTTCCAATGATTAAAAATATCATTAGAAACCAGAAACCCAGGAGGGGAGTTTTCACTGTTGACTATACATAATTTTCATCCGTGCTCAAAATAAGCTTTATCTTTTCTTTTATCCACAAAAATACAAAACATGTAACAACAAAATGGATGTTTTACAAAGAATTACAGCTGAAGCTGATAAAGCGATATTCTACGAAACGAATATCATGTTTGTTATTGGTTTTTCATGAAAGAAGTTAATGTCGTTGATAATATTTATCAGTAAAGACTGCAAATATTTTTGTTGTGAGATTGATAATTTATTCAAATAAAGATTGTTTACTCCTTTATAAATAAACACTTGACTTTTTAGAAATAGAGCTTTCAGGATTTAAATTATTACCTAAACTAGGCAGGGCAATTTACTACCCGCAGCTCTGAATGAAAGTAATCATGCTGGGAATTTCACAATAATGTGGGTGGATAAAAACCTTAATAAAGAAATTGGAATTTTTTTCATGTAAATTCATAATAGAAAGCAGTTTTAATCTTATAACACAGAATATGAGCTCACACAGGCCTCTTTTCAAAATGTGCTACGCTGAAGACGTAAAATGTCTCTATGTGTGTTTACTCAACTAGGCAAATCAGTTCTTGATGTAGACTCCAGCTAAGTATGCCCTGCTGCTTTCAGCAGTAAAGATCAAGCTTAAAAGCATCGGCTGCCACTATAGGTCCTAGTTAAAGATTAATAGGTTCCTCTGGGCTGAGGAAAAGCTCTGATATGGGGAATGACACCTGCTGCTTATACAGTGTGTGACAGAACAAAATACGCTAATGGGAATAGATTGGAAGCACTCAGTTATATATAAAAAGCTCCTGCACCAAAGTGATAATAATAACTTGCTGGAAGAATTGGCTTTAAAGCTCAATGACAGTAAAGACACGAGCTTTAAAATGCAAATGCTTTGCCATATTCCACTATTTGAATTGAACTACTGATGAAAGCCTTTGGACAAATATAGCTCATGATCCACCTTCAGTCTGAACAGATTCAGCCACAAAAACCTGCAATCCCCCTCTCAATCATTTTGATGGAAATTAGGGCTTTGTGTTTGTAAATCACGGTCTAATACACAGGCTATTGTGCTGCCGCAATACACAGGAGCATGTCATTTCCGACAAAGAGACCTAAACATCCCACACAGACGAGCTACATTGTCTAACAAATATCTCCCAGCGCAAAACGTGTTTCCAGAACCTGTGAGGATTCTGGTGTTATTGGCCACTTTTGTATTGAGTGTTGACTCAGCTGTGAAATACCCTGTAATAAAAGAGAATTACCTGTGATTCCCCTTGCTGGTCAACCACTGATAGGATTCAGAGGGATTTCCACGGATCTATCCACATTCACAGGAGCAGGAATGTTGGTTTTGAAATAGCACATTGGTTTCTGCAGCATTAGGCTCTTGATCAGAGCTGGTGCCACCCATACAAAAATGTAATCCATCAGTGGACATGAATGAAAGCAGTACCGATTCATGTTCACTTTCTGATCATGTAAAACAGACCCAAAATCCCTTTTAAAAACATCTCATCCTTGAAAGAAATGTGGTTTCGGTACTGTTCTTTCTATGTTTATAATTGATAACTTATCAATATCTGCATACTATTAATAATTATCTGACCCGGTTCAATGGCAAATAAATAAAAAAACAAATATTGCAAACATAATGTAGTGTCTGTTTATTTTTTGTCAAACATTTATACACATAATAACAAACACATAACACTGATAACACTGATAAAGTGAAATACAGATTTTGGGCTGTTTCTACAAAGTTTATCATTACTGATAAGAAGTGATTCCACATCATCTGTATGAAACATCTTCCTCCTTAAGAGCTGTACATCGTAAAAATGCACAAAAAGGAGAAGTGCACTGGCATAAGTGTTTGAAAACAGTTGCTTGGTTACCTTCATTCACCAGTACGCCTTTGTCCAGCTAATGCACATTTACAATTTCAAAGTAATGAGCTGGAATTGACGACAACTATATTTAGACACAATCTTTTCAACTTAAAGCATATTGAATGCTCCTTTTCCATTCAGCTCCATACTCACTGACCAGTAGATGAACTGGTCGTTGTTCACTTGAAAAGGAAAAGAAAATGTTTTCATACCAAAACATTCAAACTATCCCCTTCCCCTGCTGCATCCCACTTGCCTGTTTTACAGTCTCCTACGTCAATGAGTGCATTCAGTCTGCTTCCTTATCTTGTTCACTGTTTAACCAGGCACCTATGTGATGCCAAAACATATACAGCATACAATGTCACTGTAAACATGACTGAATGATTCCATCTGCAGCACAAATTTTACCTCTATGTTTATATTTCATCAAGGCAATCAATGATTTGGAATTGGAGTTACAAAGAAAGGAAAAATATCCTTCACATCCTGTACAAATGCCCTGCAGATATTGATGACCGAACACAGACACAATAGGCAAAATCATTGTCTGAATGTTGTAGGCGTTACATACACACTTCACACATGAAAGGCCTTTCACAAGTGATATTTGATTACTGATCTATGAGATCATTATTCAACTTTCATCAAAATCAGATGATCATAAGAGGTCAGACCATACCATGATGTCATCAGTGATGCTGAGGGTGATTCAGGCCAGTGACATCATCTTTTACAGCCCGTGGTTCAAACCGGTAAACACAGCCTCAGCGTATAAGCTTTGCACCAAATTAGTGGAAGTAATGAGCCGGCAGTATGCTATATTTCAGCTGCGTCATCAGTTTGTGTGGGGAATCATCTGATGAAATAAAAGCAGATCTGACCCAGAGAATCACTCAGACACATGAACTGGCAATGTCTTATGAAGCTCAAAGCATACTGCTCCGACTGATTGCTTGTGGTATATTAATTATGAAAAAAAAAAAAAAAGATTCATGGTTCAGTTGCTCCCTTTAAAATGATAAAATGATCCACTCAAATGATAATTCCATTTCATTCATTGTATTCTTCATCCATCTTCAATTTAAAACATCTATTTAAGAATGGTGTCAATAAGATCTTGATGCAGTGTATTATTTCCTCTCCTGTATAGACATTCCCAGTTTACCGTAAGTCAAACACAGCTGCACGTAACACACTCACTTAGCCTGTGCACCTGCTCTGTGCTGCCCACTCAGTCACGTCACGCGCTGCATGGAGCTGGCTCCAAGCGTGACCTGCCCGGTACACAGAAACCAAATGTATTACATGTTTGACTTCCTCACATCCGATCAAACTTGTAAAAACAGAACTGAAGTCTGATTTGACCATAAGCAATTACTCACAGTTATGGCTGTTTGGTTACTGTGTATCTTGACAGTTCATCAGTAAAAAGGAAGCTAATAATAAGACCTTGTGTAACACATCAGCTCCTATACATTTATTTCTCAGGTTTCCCCAAGGTCTGATCACACTTGTGAGCAGACACATGTTGGTGGGATGGTTAAATGCATTAGGACAATCAGGATAGGGCTTTCACAATAATGTGTGAATAGCCATTAAACAGAAAGGCAATTAGTCTTTGCACAGGTGGGGAGGACTGAATTTATTTGCTCAGTGCTAACTTTAGACCAACCAATAAAGTAGTAACACGATTGTAATATAAGAACACCGTGCTAACAGGAAAGTGACGAACATATTTAATCTCAAGGCAAAATAAACATGTGCATGATTAGGTACTGTACATGGAAAGATGACACTCCTCTCCTTCCTGCCTGTCTCTCTGTGTTTTTTCCTCTTCCAACAGCACCTTCCACTCCCATGGCAACGAGGCCCAGCTCTAGGGGAAACCATCAAGTCTTTCATGTGTGAGATGCTTTTATTTGACACGCAATTTGATGGAGGCTGTCCCCGCCTGTCTGATCCAGACAAATCTCAGCTTCAGTCATTCTGCTCGTTGCTCCCAAAGCAGCCGTCAATAGATGCTTCCTGGGCACCTAAAATGAAGCAATAGACAATGTATGGATCATCAAGGACGCCACAGTGTTCTGAGTGAAACACACATATACGTGTAATTATAATTACACGGTCGAGGTAGGCACAATATATTGAAATCAGTTACAGTTTATACAAAATTGTTTTAGATAGAAAGAACTCTAAATAAAACATTTTAAGACTAAAATAATCCATCAGTCACGTTGTCGAGGTTCAGTCACGTGTTACTATTTGAGGCATGACTTTATCTGTTGTACTGAAATTGCACCTAATTTAAAATAGATGGTGTAATTCATTTTCTAATAATGAATTCCCTTGTTAGAAAAAGCTCTATTTATTTCTAAGGTTATTAACTCTCACGCTATTGTCTGCCCACTCCACAGCCTGGTGCTTGACCAAGTTCCCTGAGGGAAAGGGGCTGTCGATGTCATCTAAGGTGTCTTATCTCCCTACAATGTACTCACTCAGCCAGTATCCAACCGTCGCACGGTTTTCATTGTCCCGATTTCCTCGGCACGATTTGTCCTTGACTTTATATTTACTTCAATATTATCAATGATGTGGACTATGGTCTTCATGTGGAAGATTAGATTTCTGGTTGGATTCTGTATTATCTGTCAACTTATTTTAGTGGGGAAAAAACAGATTGTTCTGTTTGTTTATTATTTCAAAGTTCTACCCTGAAAACTCTTCCTCATTCATGGTTTTGAAATAGAATAAAGATTTTTAATCAAATAACCAAAGTCAGTCACTTGTGCTGTGATTTATTAATGTTTAATAACATTTACCAGTTTTCACCAGATGGAGGTGGAAACCTGCTGACGTGAGGAAGAGCTTTCACATCTTCAGTGTGGTGTCTTTTGATTCATACATGATCAGAAAATTAATTTCCACCAGGACATGAACATTCTGCATCATCTAATGATTCATAAAAGGGCTGTAAATGTAACAATGCATCAGGGATGAGAGATAAGACATGGTCCACTGCCTCTAGTCACGATATTTAACTGAGAGCAAACATGAAAGCTTTGTGATGGGTCTTTGTTTGCCAGTTTGGTTTACTGGGCAACCAACTGATACAGACTGGGTGTTACGACCTGCGTAGGAATACTGACACGTGAGGAACATCTTGACCCAGGAGAGGTGGTTCAGTTCATTCATCAAGCATTTGCATTTCAACCATTCCTAAATTAGCATAAACCTAATTTTTCACAGTATTCAGAGACTACAGTCATTTTAACATTGATATTGATAGAACTGGCTGTTTCTGAGTTTATGATACTGTCTTCATAAATGTCTAAATGTTGGTTGTGAGCAAGTTGTTGCTGATTTTAAAATTGAATAGACTGGGGTGTCTCGAGGCAAATTCTATATATTAAAATCAACTGTTTGTGGGTACAGCCTTTGCACCAAAATCTAAGTTCTGTTTCAATCAAGTATTTTTAGACATGTTCTCTTGTCATTGTCAGAATGATGTCATGCTCCAGCGCTGATTAAAGTATAACATTTTATACTAAATTATCTCTGCTCTGTAATAATTATGAAATGATTTGTCTTTTTTACAGCATTATTTGCTTCTGTCCAGGTACAGGTTTTTATTTAAATCAATAACATGCTGTATTATTTGATAAACTCCATCTGAAATGTATTTGTCAAAAGATTGTAACGCTATGTATGGACTACAAAATCTATCCATCCATCCATCCATCCATCCATCCATCCATCCATCCATCCATCCATCCATCCATCCATCCACTATTCCGTATACTGAATGGCTGTGGTACAGGTTGCTGGTTCGAATCCTAGTTCCCCCAGCCTATGTGCTGACTGTATTTTGCCATCTCTGCTAGTTTCACTTTTTGAACTGACAAAGGTAAACTTTTTACTTTGATGCTGTCGTGTGAAACTTGGTTATACGTTTCAGCTGTGGGTATTTTAGTGGTTAAACAAATGAAGCCACTAATGCTGCTGTCTAGCTTGATGATCTGCCAGCGGGAAAATAAATTTCAAACTGTTTACTTAAGCTATTAAGATGTCATCTTTACCTTGTTGTTTAGTGAAATATTAGCTTGTAGATGTGTTTGGTTTTCTTCTGTTTGATGTGGCTGTTTTATGCATTATGATGCTTCGAAGTTTATGGGATGAGTTGCTTTAAAATTTTTGTTTTTAGTTTTAGTTTTGTGCTTTCACTAGTTCTTTTGGTAATGCAGACATATAAGTAAACAAAGCTAAAGCTAAGGTTACTGTTGCTGCTTCTTATCCAACAATATTTATATTTATCATATAAATCTGAAAATGTCTTACAATATTCGCCTGTCATTTTTTCAGATTTTTCAGGAAACACACATAAAAAAACGTGAATCATTCGCTTATGATTTAGATGATTTTAGGCAATTTTTTTAAAAGAGTTTGATGAATTATAAGGTATATCCAGGGTGCAATTTGTTGGGGGGAAGAAGTCACGCCCCCCCCCCCCCCGCCTTCTGGTTTTTAAATTTCTACCATCTCTCTGACTCACATCCTTACTGAATGTTGCAGAGCTGAATACCTGCACTACATCACCTTCACCTGCACTCTAATTGTAAGCACTGATAGTTTAGTAGTTTATCAATGTGTAACAGACATCCACTCCAATTTCTGTAATTGAAACTAGACTGAATATTGATTTACATTAGTAAGTGAACCATTTGAAAGTCCCATTCCATAACAAATAGTCAAAGATGAAATTGGTTGTCAGTTTAGAAAATGAACAACATCATAACCATGAATTAACTGTTGTCATACCACTTGTGGCCCAGCCTGGTACAGCATTGAGGTGGATTGCTGAGTTAGGCTTTCATTACATTTTAATTTACTAGATCACATCAATTACACTTTGTTGGGGATTACTGTACTAATGCCCAACACACATAAATATTTGTCATCCCATTCTAATAGACCATAAGAAGTTGGCGTAATCTAAGGACTTTAACATCTCTCGTGCTGAGCTTGGTGTATATTATGGGCTGATCAGAGCCGGGGTGCTAAACTTAATCTCTCAACTCTGTCGCCATTAATTTGATTACAAATGTTGTCCTTAAGATATGACTGGTAACTACCATGACTGTTCGTACTATCAAGAAGTTCATACATTTTCTTTTTCTTACTATGGAATTTAAATGAACGAGATTTTAATTAAACAACGTGTGGATATAGCCATTGTTATGCCAATCTGTTCATCTGTAATCGTTTTCTGTTTGGAGTGCACTGTATTTCAAGTAGAGCCTTTTTTTGACATTTTAAATTTTTAACAAATCTTGTGCTGGGTGGTTTCCATGGAAACATGTTTCAGAAGAAGAGTGGTCATGTCTAGATCATATCATGCAAATTATGCACACAAGCTTTACCTCATGCATGAATTAATTTGGAAAAGCAGTTTTTCCTCTTCTCTTATTGTTTTGGGTTTTAACAAGACGACTCTGAAGACGACTGAAGGTGTGTCATGTTCTCCATAGGAGAACATATATTGTACATATATAGAGATATACAATGCAATACATTCTTGCCTCACCATAGAAATGCAGGGTATGTCAAGTACTGATGAATTTTTTATACAAGTTTTGGAGGCGGTTGCATTTCCCAAAAAATTTTTAATTTGAAAAACCTGAAAAACAGTTTTATGAGCTGGGTGAAAATCAAATTTTCTCAAGGTTACCTCAGCGCAGAGAGATTTAAATCACTGACATCCTTATCAGTGATTGTTTTATGATGTTTTATTACCCTTGCATCACTTATGTCCTAGGTTTCTCAGTGAGCCGGCAGTATAAGCATAAACCAAGACATCTGAAGAAGCTGTGACTGCAGACTGATTTAGTGCATCAAAGGCTCCGTAACAGTTTCTGACACTACTGTGTCTGTGAAGTGGTGAATAATTATTTGCTTCATTTGCTGCTCTGCCCCTCTGTCATAATAAACATGCACAATAGAAAAAAAATGTGCTTTGATTAGCAATGCAGGCATCATAATCTGCGAGAAGCTTAGTGAATTATTACTTTGCTCCTCTAATGAAAACCTTAATTGATTCAATTGCTGAATCATTGCCCTGAGTTTCTCTTTAGGAGCTACAAGGCTGTATGTTTTCTTCAGCTTTATTCATTGTTTAGTGCAGCGAGTCGTAAAGAGAGATTCAAAAGCTCAGATCTCAGAGGGCAACATGTTTCTGGCCATGTGAGGACACATGCGCTGGTACACATGACAGTGTGTGGAAGTGCAGAAAGAGGATGTGTGTTTATGTATTCAGTGTTAATGTTTTGTGTACCCTGGGCTTCAGGATGTGGGGAAAGTACTACGGCCACTTGAGAGCTCAGGAGACAAGTTAGCCCAGGGTGAGATTACTGTAAAATATGAAATGTTCTGAGCTCATCCTAAAGTTTTGTTCTGTGGCTGATCTAGGCATACAGTGTATTCTTAGTAGATCAAATAAAACTGATCAGATTCAAAAACTTTTTTTGTGTTCTCTGCTTCTACGATCTGTTTTGTCTACAGAGGGTAGCGCTAATGCCTTCCAGCAAGAAGGACTTTTCTCTGTGTGGAGTTTAAATGTCCTCCCTATCTCTGCCTGGGTTCTCCGGGTTCTTCCCATCGTGGAAAAAAAAAAAAGGAATGGAATGGATGTGAGTGTTATTGGTTGTTTGTGTAGTGCTGCGATTAACTGGTGCCACAGGCCACACTAATAAATGCAAGAATAATATCTGCTCTGTTTTGGCTCTGTTAATGGTATTTACTGGTTTTTACTGTGGGAATGATTTAAAACACTACAGTTCTGGCCCAAGCTACTAAATAATGATCTGAAAGCTTTAAGAAAATGTAAATGTTCTCTGTAGGCTTGTCCAAATTAATAACATTCGTCTCACTGTTTTCCATTGTTATTAGCTTTAGTGTGATATTAAAAATTCATTCTAATCACTTTTAAATAGTTTATAATGACGTCAGTACATAAAGTCAGCCATTTATGCTTTAGGTTAAATCCAAGACAGTCGAATATGTAGATTTGCTAAAGTAAGGAAATTTTGTGGAGAGCAATGTGGTAGAGAATTAGGAAAAATTGACCGGGAGTAGTCTAGTCGGTACTTCTCAACCTCCCTCACAAACTCTCGCTCCCTTCCCCCCCGTGAGGCCATGTCCCTAGAGCTAGACTCTTTGTCTGGGGATTGGGTCGTCGAGCCCCATGCTGACGACTGCCACCCAATCCACACTGCACCCGTCCCCTACGGTTTCCTCTGCAGGTAGAGAGTTTAGCGGAGGAGGTGTCTGGGGAGAGGGATGTATGGGCATCCCTCCTGAGACTGTTGCCCACGCGACCCGACCCCGGACAAGTGGTAGATGATGGATGGATGGATTGATGGATGGATGATTATGGGATAAATAAGATTCATTAATCATACATTTGACTTTTTCTAATAGGTTCAGAGTTAGCCTGTTAAGCCTATAAGGCAGGGGTGTCAAATTCATTTTCACTGAGGGCCACATCAGCATAATGGCTGTCCTCAAAGGGCCCAATGTACCTAATAAATGTAACTAAATGTAACTCAAGGGACAGTAATGTAAAATAAATGTAAAATAAATGTAATTACTCCGTAATATTAATAACGTTGAATTTATTACTTCATGTTATATCGTTAATTCTTTTACTTTATCAGGTTATGAAGCCCACAGAACTACATCAATCAAGGGATCAAACAATCCAAGAGAATAAAGAAAAAAAAAACATCAAACACAAGTTAGTTCAAAATGGGTTTGTCAATGTTAAAATTGTCTTAATTACTGCATGTGGGAAATGTAGTTTTAATCAAAGTACGCTTTTAAACTATTTATTTTTAGACACTCTGACCTTTTATGATCTCGCGGGCCACATAAAATGATGTAGCGGGCCACACTTGGTCCCTGGGCATTGAATTTGACATGTGCTATAAAGCAATCTGTCATATTTCAATTCAATTGCTGTCCTAAATTATTATCTCACATTGACATTAGCGTTAACATGAATTGCTTTCAGCATAGCACCAAATCATTTGATCTTTCTCAGGTCTGATTGGTTCTTATCAGGAGGTGGACACCCATACAGACACCTCATCATTCTCCCAGTTCCCAGACACATTGTCACAGTTTCCATGTCCGGTAGGGAAGTGAGACTGTAGCCTCAGGCACCGCAGCCTTTTATTTCTCCAAAAAGGAAATGACCTGCCTCTTTGCCACATTAGCAGTGGCCTGCATACTTTTGAAACAGACTCAGTCCAAGAGAACCTGTATGTAAAATATGAGGCCCAGAATAGCAAAGTCCCACTAACGTGACTCAGAATGTTCCACATTGCTGTACATACCAAAGTTGTTAGACACGTTTGAATGCATCTGACTGATCCAGAGCCATGTAAAAAACAGAGTATGGTACTGATGAGAAAACTAATTGTCCCATCAAGTGACATGTTTACTGCATATAAATATCTTTTAAACATATTAGTTTAATAGAATTTGTCCATTTGTGAGTGAGGAATAAGCTACGTTCGACTAACTGCAATTGCAAATAATGACAATGTTTGACAAAATTCAGTGACTTAATTTTCTGGAAAATCAATTTATACCCGAACCTTCTGTGAACATTTGAACATGTAAGCAGAGTTTAGCAGCAGCCTGATATGTGCTGCCACCTGCTGGTGATTTAAGGTCAAGTCACTCTGAGCCCAACTAATATGTCTGAGGAAACACTGAGGCACATGTGATGAGATTTTAAATGTACTCCCATTGTCTACACGCACATGAAAAGTCTTCCATATCCTCTGTAGACTAATTTGAGTTTTAAACCAAACCAGTTTTGTCGAGCTATCTATGCTCCTGCACTCAGACATGCAAAGGCATAAGCACACCCTATACAAAAGCAGAAATGGACACGCACCAGCACACACACGCACACACACACACACACACACACACACACACACACACACACACACACACACACACACACACACACAGACACACACAGACACACACACACACTGATGTGTGCAAACAACTGAATGAAATTCAAGAATGTACTACTCTGTTGATTTACACCATGCACCTCAAATATCTCTTTATTCTGGCCTACAGCACTTATTTGTAAATGTTTGCTCAACAATGTGAAATATGGTCCCTGCTATAGAGACATGTGTTTACACCCAATCATAGGGACTGCACTCATGAATGTTAGGATAAACAGTGTGAGACCCTTTCTCTCAGCATGCTATTTTTAGTAGACACCAATGCCTTCCGGCAAAAATCACATGAATATGGATAGAGTGCTCTGCTGTACAGAGCGGTTTGCAGCAACAGAGCAATGATTCAGACAGACATGCTGCATGTATTCTGTGTGTTAAATAAATACCGGACCACAGTATCATATGGATTTCAAGGTATTAAAAAACAGAAGGATCATAAGAATTACTGGACTCTGAAAATGTTTTCCTAAAAATGAAAAGTGCTTTTAAAATTCAACATTGTAAGATCATTTCATATTTTACTGAATATTATAAAAATATGTTGCAATTTATTTATTGAGATTTTGTGGGTAATGTTACGACTTTTCTTGTGTTTCTGAAAACTATCATCCAAAAATATGAGCAAATACATTTAGTATGAGAAAAGACATTCATATAAAGCAGCGCATTCATCGGTTAAAGTCATATCAGATTGAAATGACTACTTTTTCTGTATCTTGTTACTCTCTCCATGCTCAAAACCTAGTCATTCATTCATTATTTGTTGCAGAACACTTCACTTTTTCACTCCAGTGCTCTACATGTATCTGACTTACTTTCCATTACTCTTGTGCTAGAATGGTGTAGCTTCCTGTCCTTGACCTGGGCATAGTTTGCAAGTCAATATTATTCAAAGGCTGTCTATGGTTATGCCTTTAAATAGGCCAATTTAAGCTTGGAGCACATGCATCTTGGAAGACAGGTTTATTTTGGTGAAACTCAATTTTTCTCAAGTCTCCTTGGCCGCTGCGATATATCCTTGAGAAGGAGGCCACAGGGATCCGTACTTTTCTAAACATCTAAAATCAGGTAGCAGCGTGTGCAGTGAAGTCATCATAAACCTGACATAGAGTACAGATCCTGCAGGTTTAGTAACATCCAGCAGAGAGTGCACTCACTCCGCTGAAAACTGGTTTTCTTAGCGCCAACCGCTGGCTGAATTTGGGACTTTGCATTCACAAGTTAGTGGATCAAATATTTTTGGAAAGATGGTTGGTGTTTCTGAGTATGTATGTAATTTTAGGAAAGAAAAAAAAAAGAACTATGAGGTGCAGTTTGTTCATTGATGCAAGGCAAGTTCTTGTTGTGTGTCTAATTATTTTTTTCACACCTAGACTACACATGTGCCCACGGGAATACAGTATTCACTTAGCAAATCTAAATGATTCATTTGTCATGCAGTTTAAAGCCCAAGGCTATGCTAAATCATTTGGCCAAAACATTTTACAGAAATCGGTATCATGGCTCTGCTAGTTAATAATGTTTCAGTTCCACTGATTAGCAGAGACTTCACCAAGGGAATGCCATTCTTCTCTTCTCTTCTCTTCTCTTCTCTTCTCTTCTCTTCTCTTCTCTTCTCTTCTCTTCTCTTCTCTTCTCTTCTCTTCTCCTTCTCTTCTCTTCTCTTCTCTTCTCTTCTTTTCTCTTCTCTTCTCTTCTCTTCTCTTCTCTTCTCTTCTCTTCTCTTCTCTTCTCTTCTCTCCTCTTCTCACCCTCCCCCCACCCCAACATTCCTCTCTATTTTTCAATCTCTCTACGACTTATATGCCTTTTTTTTCTTCAACTGTCCTTTCCCCACGGAGCGGTTCTTGTTCTCCTCACTTGCAGATGATGTGGTTTGCAGGGCTGGAAGCTGATGCAAGTGACGTGTCTCCTCATCACAGGAGTGGAGCTGAGGCTGGGCCTCACTTCCCCCGCACTGGTGGCTGTTTTTGTTCGGCCGCAGCTCATGCGAATAATTTGCCGGGATGCAGTGGAGAGCTGTCACAAGGACTTGGCTCAAGGGGTGTGGGAAAATAGCAGAAGCGTCTTCCATGCTCAAACCCTGCCTTAATGATGAGCATTAAATATGAACATCTTCTTTGTGTAAGCGATGCATTAGGCAACCTACGTGTCTCTCTCCTGGCTTTTGCCTCCTCTCTCTGTTGGCCCTGTCTTTCTCCCCCTGATTCTTTGCAGTTTGTCTAGCATTTTGTTTGAAAATCAGTTGAATAATCTGACTGACAAGACGCCTTTAGGTCATAGTATCTCTGTTCAGATGCATCCTCAAATCTTTGTGAAAACATGGCATAAACACAACTCTTGAGACAGAGCTAATGCTCCACTCCAAACAAAACTGAAATGACTGGAGAGACAACTGTGTGTTCATCTAAGCATCCTTCCGTATATCTTTAGAGTATCTATTTGAGGCTTTAATTGTACTGCTGCTGTATAGTGAAACCAAACATGATAAATTAACAGGCAGAAAGCTCCTTCATACCTTACTGATCAGACACAGTAGTCCCAGTTCAGTTGAAAAAGTCTGTGTAGAACTGTTGCAATGACAGTTGCAGATAAAGTGATCTCAGGGAACTAAGGAAGAAAACACATCACCCTCCCTTAAAATAGACCTCCCTGGGTACCGAAGCGAAGGACAGAGTGACATTGTGAATGCTAACATCTGTGCAGAACCTCGCAGTACCAAATGCCCCAACCCCAAGTTTGAGCAGACTCTACCGTCATCCTCTAAGGAACAGCCATTTTGGAAGGCTCTCCCGGCACAGATGTTGCATATTAAAATGTAGGCTGCTTCAGTAGAGGAAAATGCTGTGGAGAGAGGAGGCTGGTTCTCTGTGGGCCTCACCTGTGCCTTCATCCGAGAAGCCAATCCAGGAGAGGGTACTGTCTAACCAACCAAAAACAAAGTGACATTCAAGATAAAGTCACCCTGCCACCTCTTTGACCCTGGAAGGCTGTGAACAAATGATTTCACACATGAACATATCTTGTTTACAACAGAGATTGACTCAGTTGTTTGTTTCAAGAAAGTGTTTTCGTGTTACAGATACTGATAAACTGTGCTGCTGGTGACTATATAAAGGATAATACCTGGATTAGTTGAGGACATAAAGCCAATCGTTGCTCTGAACCCGCCTGACCAGAGGTGACAGTGAACATTTGCTCTATGACACAAAACATTGTCCACAAGATGGAGATATTCACCAGTGTACCACTGAGCTCCAACCTGGCTCCACATGAAACAGACAGAGGGAAAGACGCATTACATGGCTGTGTGTGACAGACTGTGTTTGCATGATGCCTGTATAATGTTCAAACGTGTCTCTGTTTGTGTCTGCAGTGTACGTCCCTCGTTGAGTGTGTGTTTTTTTGAATAGTGTTGTGCTCTCCGGCTGAGGTGCTGAGGGGGCAGAGTGGGCTAACAGAGAGGTTGTGAGTGGTCCCTGAGCTTATTGGCGGGACTCCCAGGGGCCCAAAGCAGAGGAGAGGTCAAAGCAGGTCGGCTGTCCTGTGTGTTGCTGGGCCCCGCGGCCCGCTGTGTGCAGGGGAGGGTTCAGGTGCGCGGCGACCTCTTGCTCCAACGTGCTGTAAGTAAAGAGACCAGGGGTCTGCTGCTCCTATCCAGGAGGCAAGCTGCTGCTGCTGCAGGAGGACTGACCCAGACCCACGGAGGCCTCTGTTCTCTTCAGCCCACCTTTTTCCTCCATGCTTAGACTCTGACGGGGGGGTTCAGCAGCTCAGTCAATAACCAACTTCTGCTTCAAAATACAAACTTATAATTGATCCCACATTATTGGCACTAAAGAGTATCACCTATAGATGATATAAAGTATAATATACATTAGCAGGCCCAGCATGGTGATGCAGTGGGTAGTGCTGTTGCCTCACAGCAAGAAGGATATTGGTTTGATTTCACCTTTCTATGCAGAGTTTGTATGTTCTCCCCATGTCTCTGGGGGTTCCCTCCAGATTCTCCAGCTTCCTCCTGCTTCAAAAAACCCGTAGGTTAGTGGAATTGGTCAAAACAAACTGTCCGTAGGTACGATTGCTAGAGTGAGTGTGTCTGTCCTTCTCTGTGGCCCTGCGATGAACTGGCAACTTCTCTGAGGTGCATTCCGTCTCTTGCATGTAGTCAGCAATCATCTCAGTTATAAGAGTAAATGAATGAATGAATGCATGCATGAATGAATGATTTAGCAGAATATATTAGAAAATATATCTAAGTACATTTTTTTCAATCCTTGCATCAGTTAAAGGAAAACATTTCTGTCTCAATGATTTGCTGCTCTGCTTTATGATATAAAAATGCTTCACCTGCTATATTTTAAGTAAAATAAGTAAATAGATGAGAAAGAAGAGGAAAGACAGTCATCATCAAACTCTGATCATTCATTTTGCAACAGTTAAACCAAAATATGCATTTCATTAGTTTGCCTCATCACTGAATTCATCTTAAATTGGACACAAGCAGTGAAACAATTGTTCTGTGACAGCTCCGAATGCAGGACATTTTGATGCTTTGTGTAATGCTATGTTGAAAATGGAGGGCCCATTAAATATGAAATAACAAATGTCAAAAATACCAATCAAATTCTTTCTTGTCAGTGAACACTGAGCTCCAAAACATCATTAAAGAGGCTGGCTTGATCACCAAGAATGTCTTTAAAAAAAAATGAAAAAAGCAATTTCTCTCATGCGGCATAATGATGAAGAGCCACTGTAATGATGCTATGCTATGCTACTAACTATTCTCCTGCTTATTCTATGTTGTGGTGCAGTCATTTTTTCTCATCTGTCATTGTGTGTTTTACATGAGTCATTCATGGAGGCCAACTAGCTCATCCTAAGGACTGTTACAAATGCTTCGGTGGACGGTCGAGTGCACACACCTTGTCCATCCATGCGTAATTAAGACGGTTGATTGAAGCCTCAGCCAATCATAAACTCTATGTACAAGAACAGCACACCATAATAGTGAATGGCTGCCAAATGGCATTAGTGCAATGGCACCTGGTTCTCAATAGGCATTGTTTGGCTACCTTTTGTGCCTATGCAGTGTGACACATTACCCTCAAGCATTGACCATCTGACCAGGGAGAAGGTTTAAATGCTAGGCTAATAATAGGAAAGCATAGGCAGGGAAAGGATTTTAGTAATTATGCCCTACAGTAGGACACAAAGGGTGAAAAGAGGAGAGAACAGATCTACAAGAGAGGAGAAGACACTGAGGTGGAAAAACAATGTCAGGTGAGAATTCAACTCAAGAAACAATCACTTTATCTGATGCAAGAGGATGACAGAACAATCAGGGGTGGGTTGGACTTAAAGGTCAAACCTACAAGGACAGTCCAAGTACATCAATTGGATCAGTCCACCCCAGCCTGATGTGAGGGAGCGGGGTTCCCGGTCAGCGTAACGTACATGTTCAAATCAGGCATGAAACGTGCTATGCTATTTCCAGGATCTGAAGCCAGGGTCTTGGCAAGAGTCTGTCTCTCCGGGTTACGCAGACCTGCCCTTGAACTCAGTTCCCAGGGAATATTCTCATTTTTTTCTTGAAAAGTGGAGAAAGGAAGCTATTATCTGACAGAGCCTGTGGAGGAGACGCTGGCCAATGATAGAGAACTCAGCCAGGAAAATGAGGCCGAAGCAGACCACCAGACCAAAGTTTGTTTGCACAGTGACTTTCATATTGTTTGTGTGTGTGTGTGTGTGTGTGTGTGTGTGTGTGTGTGTGTGTGTGTGTGTGTGTGTGTGTGTGCGTGTGTGTGTGCGTGTTTGGTCTGCAGACCACCAGACCAAAGTTTGTTTGCACAGTGACTTTCATATTGTTTGTGTGTGTGTGTGTCTGTGTGTGTGTGTGTGTGTGTGTGTGTGTGTGTGTGTGTGTGTGCGTGTGTGTGTGCGTGTGTGTGCTTAATTTGCAGCATCACAGTGTATGTGAGCACCACACTGTGAGCAAAGGAAGGATGCAATTTACATTTTTGTGCACATATAGACGAGCAGCAACAAATAAAAAACCGGTGACTAAAAATAAAATGACTTGAGAATTAATTAAAGTCAGGGAGTGTGCAGCAACAAACAGATGTGTCCTATTTAGGGCTAATATCAACTTTAGCTAACTAGTGTGGGGAACTTGTGATTGATGGCGTCTGTCACTGTTGCAGCTCCAACATGCCTTAATCCTATCCAGCAGTTGCACAGCACAGATACACAATGCCTGATCTTTTATTCCTTTATTCAAATCCCATCGATTGAGTATAGTGATCAGAGGCGTTGCCCTCTCTGGAAGAGCTTAATCTCTCCCTGACACATGGAAGACTTGCTGGACTTTGATGATGCAGCCGCATATCCTTTTGGGCTTTCAAACAACTCTGTGTGCGCCGCTACCTCCGTCAGCTGTCTGGAGAACAATCATTCAGTACAAAGCACTGTCAAGGCTTCAGCAAGCAGAAGCTTCACCCCGCCAGCCTCTAATTCACCCCCCTGTTCCTCACCCGGCTGCAATGCACTGTGGGATTGGATAACCAAATCCCAGATGCAATTAGTGGTGCTTTCAGAGGCTACGGTTTAAGCAATATGATAGAATACTCCATTGTGCCCCTGTTCACTAGTTACTGGCAAATTGGAGTTGCATCAGATCTACTGTGCGAAAGACATTTACAAAAAGCTAAACTCATGAAGGACCATTCACTTTGTTGCACTCATGGCGCCAAACAAGAGCAGTCCTGAGGATTTTTAATTGATGGGTCTATTGTTTCTTTGTACTCACTAAGGATAACATAATTACTCCATTCATTATCCTTCTGTGGTTATGTTAAAGAGTTTATCTGAGCCTGTTTAAGTGCCTCTACAGCCTGCATATTACTCACTGGATGTTTTTACAACCAGAAGCCTATCGTATCCATATATGTTTCATTGTATCTTGAAACATTCATCTTGAGAGAGTTAGTCGTGGCACAATGACATCCGGTCGATATCAAACAAACAGACGATGATATATTTATCCCTCAAATAATCCTCAGGTCTGACTACTTCTCCATTAAAATGATAGATTTGACTGGAGTAACACCCACACAGCAACGGATGTCAGAGCAGAGAAATGAGCCCATGTTGTCACGGCAGGGATAGAATGTCATCTGTATATCAAATGTGATCATCTTCATGGGCTTGCAGTGTGTGTGGAGCAGTATGTGCCGTCTGGTAATGTCTTATGACAGCCACACAGAAGCCATCCTTTACGGTGTTCCCTGATCTACCTGGGAAATGACCATCCCCATCAGACCGTGGCTGTCATCTACGACATGTCAATGTAAGGCAGACTCATGAGGTCAGAGAGGCTTTCTGTGCAGTCACAAACACAAGCATTCCCAGGCTTACTTGCATCAATGCAGTATGATTGTGGCACAGTTGTGATTTATTATCATATTTGTCCATATTTGTATTTACAGTGTAATGAAAATACTCAAATAACAATGAATTTGAAGCTATATTGACTTTGTAAATGTGTATTTTTTTCTTTAATGGCCATTTTCATTTAATTTTAGTGGTTGCTGTTGAATATATAGATGGGATGAAATAAAATCAAAATATCCATTCAAAACTATTTCATGGCATTGTTACAGTTATTTTTGATCATGATAACACAGTTTAAAAGATTATTACTGAATAACTACATTTAACATTGATAGTGTTAATTTGCATTTACAGAATGAAGTACTAAATTCTCATGTCTTTATGAAACTGACAGAACATCACATTGATGCTCATTAACCACAAGACAGACTTTACAATCAAAAAAGGGAATATTTGTTAAATTCTTATCCAGCAAGCTACAACTAATACTTAAATAGGAGAGCAGTTTATATTTAAAGGCTGATTCCAAAAACTCCAGGATGATATGTAAAAAAAAAAAACACTATTAATAACCAATTTTTAACCAATCTTTAACCAATCATGTGTTTAATAAAGTGGTGATGCCTGTTCCATCCTGGCTGTAAAGCTCCTTAAACTTTAGAAGATGCTCCTCTCATATCCGGACAGGACTATCACCTGTTACCAGTTAACCTGTTTACCTGCACAACTCTCCAAACTGATGTCTCCTGTCTGTCAATATCTCAACAAGTCTGGTTAAATCAATTTAATATTCAATAAAGCTGGCAAAACAAATATATGGGGCGGCAGTGGCTCAGCGTTAGAGCAGATGTCTTGCAGACAGATCGCCCCAGCCATAGGTGGATCGAATCCTGCTCCCGCCATGATATCACCGGAGTGTAAGCTGACAGCGGGAAGCGTCAGCTCACCTCCCAGCCACTGCCGAGGCACCCCTGACCAAGGCGCAGCCCCCCCCCACAAGCCGCCCAACTTGGGGCGCATTCCAGAAGCCGCTGCCCATCACTCTACCTCCCAATGTGTGTAGTTTGTTGTGTGTGTATTAACTGCATGCTTACAGCCCCCCTTGTGTGCTGTGTTCAGGGGGCCTGTATACTGTTCAAAACTAACACAGAATGTATATACTGTACCTGAGTGACAATGTAATTTTCCCTTGTGGGATTAATAAAATGTTCTTCTTCTTCGTCTACTATCAATATTTAAGTTTATTGGCTTTTTCTCAACTTTTTTTAGGCTCAAGGTTTTGTGTGATCATAAGACAGTCATACAACCACTGGCTAAATTGTCCATCTTTAAATTTTTATTTATCAACAGTCTGTGGAAGGAATCATCTAAAAGAGCATCAACAAATACTGTTTTCAGTCATGCAGGTTGTTACATTGAAGTCATGGTTTTACGTTGTTTGTCCAGTTTTTGTCATTTTTTTTCCTGGTGAGTTTTATATTCTGATAACACATCTTTGAAGTGCTTTATTTAGTTATATTAAAATAAGTTCTTTCAGCTATTTAAAGAGCCACAAAGCTTTTTCTCTGTTCCCTCCTCAACAAAAGGCATAAAATCACAACTGAAAAAAAATTATATTTATTATGCCGGTTTTCTTCATATCATCACATTCAAACTTTGAACAATCTGCACTTTCCTTTCTGTCAAATAACTTTTGAGCATTGTGTTGTATTATGCAAAACCAAAACCCCATCCCATAATTGTTTGCTGTCTACTTGGGCTGAGGGGCTTTACAAAATGAACTGCTCCTTTTGGCTGCATTAGGAGACACAAACCTTGCTGACTTGCACTTTGAAGGGAATTCTACATTTGTATGGCTGAATTGATACAATTAGAAGTGCGTTTTGCGTTAAGTAGTTTGCCTTCCGACTCAAAGTGGGGACCTCAGCAAAGTCGTTGTTTTCTCAGTGAACACCATTTACCTCAATTCTATCATCACTGACAACCTGCTTGCAAACTTCAAGGCCAAGTGCGCATAAAACAAATCATTTCTTGGTGTCAGCAGATAATGTGGGGTAGTGATGCAAATCTGTTTACCACTTTTCTTCCCAATACATTAAAGGTGCTTTTGTGTTGCGCGCTTTGACGGCATGTCATAGAGCAAAGATGTTGTGTGTTTGTGTGTGTGTGTGTGTGTGAGTGTGTGTGTGTGTGTGTGTGTGTGTGTGTGTGTGTGATGTGTTCATGTTCGTGTGGGAGACAGAGGCAGAAAGGGTTGATTAAGTGGGAGCTTGTTTAGATGCCTTTGCTTTAGGTGAGAGGAGGCAGATTATGAGCAAACATCTGCTTCTTATGAGGGGGTTTAAAGCTAATGTGCATTCCACATCAGACTGTGAAGGGAATATGGGCACTAATTATGATTAGTCTTAAATATTGTGCAGATATAAATAGCCTTACCCTTTGAGTCCATGCCTTCACCCATTATAAATGCAACTGAGGATTTGTCACTGCTGTAACCATAATGTTTTATTTTTTCATAAAATAGTGTGTGATTTCAGCCTGCATACTTTTAATTTGCGATGTCATGAGAGGCAACAACACAGGAAAGTTTTAAAAAAGCTCACTTTAAGTTGCGCACCTCTTGCTGACATTGTTTATCTTCCAGAGCCTCAGTTCACCTCATATTCTCCAGCCTGCTCCTTAATTATGATTAGACTGTTCACACTTCTCACCTCACTCATCGCTCAATTACAGCACAGTATCGATTTGTTCCTGGAGAAACCATCAAGGATGTGGCGCCAGGAAATCATATGCTCTCTAATTTGATAAATGTGTTTTAATTCAACGTTACATTAAAATGCCATCTTACAGCGCTATTAGTCACTAAATTAATGATCAGAATTAACTGCTTTGGCAGATGAAACGAGACTGGCCCCTGATCTCCTGTTGTTGGTCATTTTGCTCTGAAACTTTGTCCTCATATCTAATGAACTAATTTATTTAAATGGAACTTAAGGTAAAACAACAATTTATCATCGCTAATGACAGATTTGTTTGGGATCTTTTGTTCCTTTAAGCACAAATCTCCCTGGGGTACAAACATGGTATAAATAGGATCCTAAAGTGCACTACATTTAGTAGCAGTCAGTTTTTATAGATAGTGTCTGCAGTGGTACCTTAACTTGTGTGCATCACATAGACAGATTACAAAGGCTCGCAGGCTAGCCAGGCCACAGAAAGAGAGCATGTGGCAGTGTCAGCAGCCTAGTGCGGCATGGCCAGGTTTCCCGGGGCGAGGGCTGTGTTATGCTCCATACGGAGGGCCTGTGCCGGGAGCCCGGGGGCCATGCAGTCCCAGGTCAGCAGATGGGCATGTGATTATTATTTCCAGGCCTGTCTTACCTGACCACTTCCTCACTCCGTGAACAGCTGTTTCACTCGCTTCACTGAGACGCTACATGAACAACCATTTTTCTTCTGTTCTTTACTTTGTACATAATATAAATCTTTACTGCGACCCTGCTCTGGGCTCCATCCACCTGTGTCTTACCTCAGGCAAAAGATCCCCCGGAGGATTGGTTTTGTTTTTTTCCTTCGTCTTAAGCAACCCAGGAAAAAAGGCAATTAAAATTGTTTTCCAGACAATGGAACATGGGAGTAAAGTTATCCTAATTGTACCACTAAAGGTTTGAGTCTGTCTGTGTTTTTGAACATTGACGGTGAAGGAAGGATTCCTTGTCATTTTCTACTGTTCTCAAAATTTATTTTGCTGTTCTTCTTCTTGTTTTAACAATAAAGGTAGAAGTATCCTTTATTTTGGCAATCATGAGGACTACTGAACATAGCATCGGTTTACCCTTTGACAACTCAGAAATAAACGTCATTATAAATTATGACAATAAAGTTTCACAGGCTGTAGGAACTCTTACGTGTTCAGTTCTACTAGACTTTAGCAGGTTTAACAGTCACACGTTGCAGACCATAGTGCTTTTGGATGAATACACTCCTTAGTCAACCAATTCATCACACTGCAGGGGATATTGTTCTACAGCACCTGGTGTTTAGGCTATTCTAAACACTGATGGTCCATACCATTTATTTTCTATCCACCAATGCCTGAAAGCTTCATTACCGCTCCATTATTGTTCAATTTTTCACTGACCTAAAATATTTTTTTATAAAAAAAATAAATAAAATTTAAGTCTACCTTTTGGTTTGTAAAATAAAAAAAGATAATTTGCCTTTACCTTGAGCTGAAATGAAATGCCACTATGGTCCCGATGTAACGTAGTGGCAACACATATAAACTTAAAATGGCCTGTTGTATAACATATTCTTAACTTTTTGAACAGTGTAATATTGGGCATTTCAGACTTTAGTTCCATACACCAACATACAAAAACAGTCTTCTGAGAAAACAACATCGAAAGTAGCATCTCCATCGCCTTGCTGTGCAAAAGAGAATACTTTTCTAGAAATCAAAATGATTTTTGCAAGTAGTTTAACAGCAACAGAGAGTAACTGCAGGGAAACATTTAACAAGAACACAAAGAGAACTGCTGGAGTAGTTTTAAGCGCCCTCAGATCATTCAACATAGATTTGCTGACTGAAAGAGCAGAATCTGTCTTATTTATTGATGAAAATGAAATGGCTGAGAAAGAGGATTTCCTTGAAATGCACAACATATTTTATTTTTTTTTCCACAACTGTGTAAAGTCTAAATCCTAATAGATGGGGATGCAGAGCGTATTTTACCTAACCTAACTGCTCTCTGATGGGGGGTGCTTGAAAGATAGGTAAGACACCTGTGAGGTCAAGTGGCTGACTTTTACGTGAGGCTCCAGCCACTGAGCTGTTGATCAGACACCTCTTTTCACACATCTGGTATATTTAGATTCCCAGCCCCTCACTCAAATCCCACAGTGTGCTCTCAAGGAAATGTGTGGAAATGAATTATGGAAATTTCTGATGGGAAATTTGGTGCATTAGTGTTTCATTTAGCTTGGCCGTATCCTGAAGCGCTGCTCCAACCTACGAGGGACAGAGCTGGAAATATAACTCTGAGCGGCGGGGAGGCCCACAGGGGTGCAACTCCCAGTCAGGGCACGGGCCAGTCGATTTATCTGCCAGTGGCCTGGGCATGTCTGATACAAGCTCTCTCACAGGTGGATTTATCACCATTGCCTGGAGCTGCAGACCTATAAACTCAATACAGGCCTCCATTTTTATACTGGCTAAGCACAAGCAACCTCTGCTAACTGTCCTCAACCTCTGACATGTTTTATTTGTGTCAGTTCTCCATGATGAAGATAGTTCAGTCACGAGATATTTGTCTGGATGGCACGACAGTGTCATCCCCTTGTTAAGCTATGTAAGAGAGATTCATCTTCGTGTTGCATAAAACAATCGCTGTAGAGTAAAGATGGAATAAATGTTTATTTATAGAGATTTCTGGCAAATTTTATGCAATTTTAGGTACCTTAAGCACCTGGTTCATGTCTTGTTACATATTGAGAATGAAAACGTATTTATTCATTAATATAATGATTCAGGATGAAGATGTGAACAGTTGTTTGTAGGCACTCTTTTGTCTTGTTTTATTAATAAAATAAGTTATCCGCTGTGGTGACAAGCACATTTGACCACAAAAGATTATTTTGACTGGAATTTTATGAAGTTAAAGACTCAAAGTCGGTTTTCATTCATAACTTTGGAAGAAATATTTGGATTTAAAGCTAAGATTCAGTGTTCGCTGCAGAGGAAAGTCTGTGAGTTTGAAGTGAGGATGGCTCACTGCTTTTCAGCGAGCCTCACCATAAACCACTGAGGGCTCTGTTGTAGCTGTTCAACTTGTAATGGAGGAGAGGAGAGAATGAATTTTCCACAGGTGCGAGTTTTCCCAGAGAGGTTTAGAAATTTCAGACGACATTCTGTAGACGTTAGGTGTGTGTGTGTGTAGGTGTGTGTGTGTGTGTGTGTGTGTGAGAGAGAGAGAGAGAGAGAGAGAGAGAGAGAGAGAGAGAGAGAGAGAGAGAGAGAGAGAGAGAGAGAGAGCATTGTGGCATCACTGATTCAGTTTTTTCAAAATGAACAGGACAAGACATTTCGTAAATACGATTATAGAGATTCACTTGCCACAACAATCATACCTCTTGTGTCCAAAGCATGAGTATTTAGTATGCAAGGATTTGGAAAAAATGTTTGTTTCTCTGTTATAACATAAATCCTTTTAATTTTTCATGTTATTAAACCTATGGAACTCCATCAAACTATCCAAAGGAATAAAGAAAAATAACATCACACACAAGTTAGGACATTAACTTTGTTCAAAATGTTTTTATCAAAGTTAAAATGGGCTTAATTACTCTGACCTTTTATGCTCTCGTGGGCCACATAATATCATGCGGCGGGCCATATTTGGCCCCCGGGCCTTGACTTTGGCAAATGTCATTTAATTGATCGAGGAGTGTGGTAACAATATTGATCCTAAAATGTGCTATTGCAATTGTTTCCATCCCCTATAGCAACGCCCACATTGTCTGTGACACTTCCTCAACCACTGGTGTGAACATTAGTCCTGAAACACATTACAGACTCGTGAAAATTGCATCCTGGTATTTGATTGTTGTCATAACCATTCTGTTATTCACTCAGGGTGAAATTAGCTGTGGAAGATCACTACCTGATACAGCTCACATGACTGTCACACAACCGAAGCATTAGATCGTGTTGTACCGTACATAAGGACATGATGTCCTTGAGAACTGTGAGAGGACAGAAGATTGTACTTCCTTACTCATTTCATTTATTTTCAAAAGGGAAACTTTTCAACCACACTTACAATAAAAAATTGTTTCATAATTTTACAGTTGCAAGCTGTTTATTCTATTGCAGATCACTCATTCTTGCTAGATACCAGGAATCAGCTGTAAAATTGACTCCTACTAAATGCTGCACAACATTTGTGACGCAACACATCACCTTACAAAATATATTCTAAAGTAATTGATCTTTCCTACCAGAAACACTGGTCAACATGACAGAAACACCAGTAAAGATGGTGAAATTCATTATAGGTTCATGCTTGTTTTTTAATCAATGAAACAAGATTATTAAAAATGATTTCAAACCACTGCTGAGGGAGTGTTTGTCAAAAAAATGCTCTCAGGGAAAAAAAAGCTAGTGGAAATTCAGTGGTGTGCTCCATAGAATTTTAAAATCACACAGGAGGTTCACCTCTTCTGAGCATTTGAAATCTTTTCCGCAGCACCGCGCATTACAATTATTTTATGGATTCCTCATTGTTACATTATTACCCAGAGAGGGCAGGACCTCTCTGTCTGCAGTAAAACTTCAAAGGTCAAAGCTGCTGCACTTTCATTCATGCTGTATTGTTAAATAGACAGTAAAACTAGTATAAAACCTTTAGGACCACACCAGTTTTTTTTTACTTTCTCATATTAAAAATGTCGATAAAAAAGATCTCATAACCTAGACCTTATATGAAAAATGCATTTTTTTTTTCCTGGAAACTTAGTCCCCCAAAACTTCAGACCTGGAGCCTTTACAGCAACACGACATCCTCACCTGTTCACATAAATGCACCATCAGCTGGACTCTGATAACAAATATCTCTTTTCAGAAACACATTGTAGAAGACAACTGGTCCCCATATAGGAGGTAAACCCTTCGGCCAGCGGCAAGCTGGTCCCAGCCTGCTTTCAGCAGCACCACCATGCCCACTGTACGCTTGAGCCGCACCTCCACTCAGTCCGTCAAGCCGGCCTGCAGTGCGTACCTGGCAAACCGTGCAGCAGCTTGCCAAGGAAGATTTATACCTGGTGTTTGACCTACTTGAGTTTGCATCTATATTAGTGAAGGAAAGGGCTTGGTTATGGGGGAGAGAAAGGTCATAGAGATCCCAGGTCTTCGTCTGATGCATCAAGATGATGGAACTGGCTAATTTAATGAGCAACAGTTGTCCCTTTGGCTGCTACAGATGGCGCACTGCAGCTAAGCTCAACGCTGTCTGGAAGCATATCCTTCATCCCGTACACACACAGACATACACGCACGCACGCACACACACACACATACACACACGCAGAGAAACTAAAATGAAACAATATATTTCAGAATTGTATATGCATATGGAATATTCTTCCTGTTCATTACATTATTTTCTTATTTATTTGTCGATGTTATCAATAATGTATTCGAGTTCATCCATAGCCCATCAATCACCCAAACTGGAAAAGTATCTTTAAATAGAAGCATACACTCTGTATCTGTGTGTTAAAACACTTCTGTGATGGTTTTATCTAATCAGTTGTATAATAGATCAATATCACCACATATGTATCATTTTATGGATATTTGCCCCTAAATGACACGTTGAGTGACTTTTTGATTTCAACTGGAATTCAGAATGAAGTTCTGTGGATTTCAAAGTTCGTCCACGTATAGATCAAGTTTTAATGATGGTCTCCAAAAGGAAGAAAAGGAGTAAATTAGAATGACTGATCAAAGTTCTTTGAATTCAGCAGCTGCAGTGCTTCACAGTTAAAATGTCAAACATTCTGGCCTTGCCTGTAGTGGCAATAGTCCTCTCTGTAAAAAGTCCTCACTTGAAATTTACTACATTTAATTATTTGAGAAGAAAACGCTGTCCTGTATACTCCACTAAGATGTGTATTTTCATCCTGAAATGTATGGATGGATGTACACCAGTTATACAAAGATCCATGTCATCTCAAATTGAGGCATCTCAAATCTTCTGTGGAGCTGCTGAGTTCTGGCGCTGTCTACAAATCAAGCTCTAGTCAAAGGGCTTTAGAGTTTCATCGTAGGCGAAGGGTCTGATTTGCACAATATTGTACAGAACAACATTTAATAACAAAGTAATATTGTTAGAGTTCAAACTTCATCAGAAAATGATGGTTGTTACTAATACAATTCTCTGTTTTAAAAAATAAATAGAGTTTTTGAACCCTGTATTAGATCTACAAACAAACAATAATGAACTGCTTCAATAAAGTGTTGTATTTAGCGGCTGAAGACAAGACGATTGCAATCATCTTGTCTACAAGAAAATGGAGAGATGGATAGAATTCAGACAATAAAGAAGTCTGGTGTCACAAAATAAGTTAAAGGACTCTGCTCAGCTTTAAACGAATAATGAGTCATATTTTACGAAAAGAAATATTGATTCACACAAAAGTGATCATCACTTATGAGTGTCAGAGCGTCTGTGTGTAACTTTCTCTGTTTTATTTTTTTGTTGTTGTTTTTTAAAATTTTGTTGTCTCCAGGCAGCTTGTGGGAGCAGGACTATTTGAAACTTGGTGAAGAGGTTTGTAGATCATAATTGGAGCTTAGATGTCACACAAATAGTGAATGTTCTGTTTCCAAATTGTAACTGGCAAAACTTACTTAAATTTAAAATTGAGAGAATAACATTGGAATACTATTGATTCAGTCTAGAAGCAACTTTTTTTACTTTGCAAACATGAATATCACTGAAGAAAATAATTCTTGCAGAGAAGTAACAGCAGAGAAAAAATTACTTTTAAATATCTCATTGTTAGCTTTACCATATCACATTTTTTTGCATTTTAACTTGTTAGTAAAGAATAAATTGTTCCCATGTCAACATTTGCAAGTTAAAACCTTGCCATAGAAAATAGAAATAATATTTGGTATTTTTGTTTGTTTGTTTTTTGTTTGTACATTTATTTTAACGGGAAAGTTGTGACTTTCACTCATTATTTTCTGAATATTTTATGACTTCTAAACTAATCTTCATTGAAAAGTTCACGGCACAGAATATTATTTTTCCAATAGTTTAAGCTACCACAACAACAGCAGCCTTATTTCCTTTAATGACAATATTAAAACACTACAGGTAAGTCACCTGGCACTAAACCTAAAATAATTTGATGTCTGTGGAATGAGACGCAAGAGAAATGTGTTTGTGCGCTGGGTAATTTGCATGATAGAATAACCTTCCTTCTGTTTGGTAGGGGAAAAAGAGCTAATGTATTCAGTGTATTTGTGGTCATGCTCTTCAGTTTTTATCACCTAGAGACTTGCATTAAATCACCTCACTGGGGGAATGAGTCGCAGTAAAGGGAAAAAAAAAATGAAGCAGCTTCTGGATCTAATGAATTCCTGGGAGAATAAACACGCCTTTGAATAAAGCCCTAATCACGAATTAAGTGGTTGTTGCCATCGTACCTTTGTAGAACATACCCACAGACACAGACCTGGGAATGTGTGCGCTCAAATTATTTCCTCAGCTCTGGCAACAATGTAGAAAAGATAAGAGGTAAGCTACCCAGTCCTCAGCTGGTCCATGTTTAGAGATAGGGCAGGCTCATTTCCAAACTAATCCCTTGTTTCAATCCCTGCTTCATTTGCCCTTTGCAGGTCGCAGCTTCAAGGGTCAAGCTGAAATAACAGGGAAGCTGTCCGTGCCCAACGAAGGTCACCTCTGGCTCAGTTTAGATCCTTCGAATAAGCTTTGTGAAGGTAGCATATGATAAATTACCTGATACACAGTATGAAAATATGCCAGACACAAAGGGGCTCGCTATGAGCTGCAAGTTCGTAACTACTGTAAGCTTTTTTCTGCTGGCCCACAGACTTGGTTGACTTGGTAGAGCAACCAGTAGAACAAAGACTGGGGCAAGTTTTTCTCAGTGAATTATCCCACTGAGCCTTCTTTGAAGGAGTTCGTATACCAGGAAGGTGGATAGGGCAGATTTTAATCAATACAGGAAAACAAGGAGCTCTGGGGACGTGAGGAGCCTACCAGTTAGGATGAAGATTAAACACCTCTGTCTAAAACACACTCAGCCCGTGTCAAAAAGCCTGGGTAACTTCAAATCCATCTATCAAAATGGTATCAAACTGTGTTTTTCTAACAAAGCAATGTTATATGACATGTATTCTCCCCTACAGCTGTAGGTGAGCAAGTGGATCATAAATCATAGCAGACAAAGCTCAGCTTGACCTCTAAATGGTTGTATATCAGGCTATTCTGATTCGGTGTAGATGTCTTCTGGCCTCAGTAGGAACACTTTCTTTATCTGAGCTGTGAACAATGCAGACTTAATCCCAGAGGACCGATTCTGCATAACAAACAATCTCTGGTTCTGTCCAACTGCTCTAGATATACTTTTCAGATAGACCTGAAAAGTGATGGCGTACTGCGCCACTTCTCATGTCCCATGTGCAGCTCTGTGTGTGTGTTTAAATTGGCCGATGACAGGTTTTCAACAAACTAAGCTTGTTGTTGCCCACATAGAAAGCCCTGAGTTATACTGAAAAAGCTAAAATAGCCATATTGAATGCATTCAGGATGTGAAAAACATTCTCGGGGACTGTAAGCTCGCTCAGATGCGGTGATGGAAGTTGCTGTTTTTGAGGCTCTTTACCCGGGCGCAGTGTTTTTCTTTTGTGTTAATTAGACACTCCCAGTCATGTTGGCTGTGAGGCTGGTTTGGTGCAAAAAAAGTCTTTGATTAAAAGGCCTGTGTGATAACGCCACACTCAGACAGGGGACCCCTATCTCTCGAAAAGCAACCACCCCCCTCTTTTTTTTTTACCCTCTTTCCCCAGACTGAAGGAGAACAAGGAAAGAACAGAGTTGCCTGAAGAAGCCATGCTGCTCATTTCATAAGCAGCCTCACCACTTTGACTCATTTAGGAAGATGAAAGACAGTTACTCTAATATTTCAAGCGCTGGCCACCGTGGCTGAACACTATAAGAGTGTTTCAGAGAGAGGAGGGTGTTTCATGAGATACAACCGAGTAAGAGTTTGCTGGATGGTGCTCAAAATGCAGAACAATAAGAGAAGTTAATGCTGTCACAGACCCATCTCAAGCTGGGCGTCTTTTTCAGAACTGTAGGTCACAGTCAGAGGGCCCGGCTGAATAATTGATCAATGAATGGGCAATGAAAACAGAAACACAGCTTAGCACTATATTTCCCCTCTCCCCCTGTAATGTGCATTGAATCCCACAGATCCATCAACTACATGCAAAAGCTCTGCTGAAAGGCCTCCAAGTTCACTTCAATTATTCAACATCCCTCCAAGATTATGAATTATTGAGCTAAAAGTATGTTCCATATACGGCCATGCACTGTAGCTTGCCGCAGACGGCGCACACTTGGTTGATGTGTGGGAGATCAGTGTTTGTGTGAATACAGACAGGAGCTATTAAATCCTTGGACAGTTCCAAATGTAGATAGTAGCTGTGATGCCTTATTTAACTGCTTGGAATAATAAATGATGAAATGAAGTGTTTTCTCTGTCAGCTTTAACAGTTTGATGGGAAAGATGAGGTATGAAGCACCAGCAGCCCACCTCTTAAATTATCTCATTAGGTAAATTGTATTCAGAGTTGTAAATACAACAGTTGACTATTAATTGTACTCTCACCACCTTTGTAAAGTTCTGGGCACATTTATTCTCCCAGGGCCAAAAATGAAAGTTGTGTAGTTTCAGCCACCATCTGCTGACAGCTTGCACAGCCATCTTTCGGTGCATTCACCATCTCTGCTGGTATGAATTGTGCCTAGGTCTCTGATTAAGAGTCGGGGTTCGTGTTTCTTGGCTTGAGCAGAGGAGGAAACAGATGATACAATTAATTATCAATAGGACCCCTCAGTAAATCAAAGCCATTTTGGCAGCCCATGACAAAAAATAGCCCACTGAACTGCCTGTAAGTCTTCGCCATCTCTTCATTGCCCATTCTCAACAACTGCTCTCTGGCTGCCTGCCTCCAGTACAATCCACAAGGTGTTTGAATAGATAGTTCAAATATTTTTACTGTTGATTCTTTCACTGCGGTTTTGAATATGAAGGCAGTTTTCTCCGTGGAAGAGCGGAAAACCACTCGACTGAGTACATTCAGCTCTCCTGCCTATCACCCAGGCTCTAATGAGCATTGGCCGTAGCCAAGGCAGGGAGGCTGATAGTAGTTCATTATCTGCCTGCCCATGCTGGCCCCTGTATTTCTGTTTGTGGCGAGTCCCTTCTCTTCTCATTGTAGGGTAAACATTTACCCAGCAGAGCCGAGCCTCGGCCATTAAGCGCTGGGGATCTGTGGTAATGGAAAGAGGGCCCACTGGAGTTCTGCCCACCGCCCTCCTTAACAGAATAACTCACTCACGCTCACTTTGGCATTAACCTTTTATTGGAATTTACAACTGTCTAGGGAGTATTCCTCTGCAGAGGTTGAACTATGGCTTTGGCCTTACAAAGCAAAGGCCATTAAGCAGTGTTTTTACAAGCCCACGAAAGCTAGATGGACTTCATGGACAAGCCATGAATTTTACAACTGCCAAGGAAAATGTGTTCCCAGTGTTGTTAAACATAAAGCAGCATCTACCTTTGACACAAAAGTGTTGGTGGTCATTAGGAATGATATTATGGTGCATTTATTGTGAAACATCCCCTCAGCATGTCTTATGAAGTCCTGATGAAAGCTGAGGCAAAAAAAGACTGACCAATGTTTATAAAAATCCCTGAGTTGTATGGATAGGCGTGTGTATTAGTGTTTTATAACGCAGTTCAAGACAGCATGAACATGCCGCTAACTGGCGAGCAAGTTGCTGTTTTATAAATGAAGATTGTGTTTTCATTGGCTTCCCTGCTGTGTGTTGGAAAAGCAACACATGTGATAGTGATGGAGTGTGTGCAGTCCTTCATCCTTATATTAGGGACTCTAGAGGGAGGAGAGGGGTGAGCTCTCTAGGGTAAGAGAGGCTCATTAGGCATCCACTGCCTTCCCATAACCCAGCTGGGTCTGAGCACCAGCAGATTGGGCAGCCATCTCTCTCTTCATCTCCTTCCTCTTTATCAGTCCACATTACACAAACAATGAATTGCCTATTTTGGATTTGCCACCAATGGACTGTACTGACTTGGTTAATTTTGTGTAAAACATAGGCAGATAAACTGAACGCCATCTTCAAATCTTGAATCAATGAGGAACAAGGACACAGTGATATTCTGATTTACCTGAAAACGTGACAGCTGCGTTCCTGAATTCATCACATGTGGTCGTGAGGCATTGAAAGATGCTTTTTGTGATGAAATGCAGACATGTTGGTTTGAGTTTATTTAGTTCTTCTTCATTTGCATTCACTTCTGGACAAAGTGTTACAAATGATTTCTCTAAGAGGCCATTGGTCACATGCTTGTTAGTATGATGATGAGTCACTTTTCCTTAATGCTCTAACAATTACTATCTCAATTAGCAGCTTTAAACCTAATACTTTATTATTGATGTCCGTACTGTTACACCCTAAAAATCTTATTTTGCTTGGTTGCAATGAGTGAATTGCAATAGAGAGTAGATGTTTTATCACTGGCTAGACATTATCAAGAAGGTCTGAGTGTGTGACACAACACATCCATCCTTCTGAAGTGTCCTTGGGTAAATGTGTGAATTTCCACACCCAACTGCAGCCTGGACTCCTGCTATGACCCTGTACCTTGACCTCTCTGCAGGAGCGAAGCAAGCAAATACATGGACTTCCCATAACACCAGACAATACAGTTCAATCTTACTGAATAGATGAGAAGACCGTAAAAACACTGCCGTTTCATTTGTAGCCTTCAAAGAGTCTTAACCAGGAATTAATGCAGTGGTAATGCTTGGGGGGGTCTACTCAAATTACTACCTTCCACTATCCAAGACTGTGGACACCCCGTCTTCAAATTTAGGCTGCTAAGCGGAATAGTCAAATTGGAATTCTGAGTCTATTAAGAAGTCATGCCCAGCAGCAAATAATGCCAAATGGGCCCAGCGCAATGGGAAGGAAGACGTTATGGAGCAAAAAATAATAAAGTACTGCTGATCTATTTGCTGAAGATAAACTTAGCATATTTCTCCCAGTGCAGTCTGGCCGAGGCCCACAACGATGAAGACGTCTCTTTTGAAACTTGATTAAAAAGACACATTAAGATCAAAGTGAAATGGATCCCGAGCAATGCAGATGTGATGAAATCTGCAGCGAGAAAGAATAATACACTTCTTTGATAATAGCTGTGCAACATGAAACAATGCATAGTATGTTTCAGCAGTTTTATAATTAACAAGACAATGGAATGAGAATATGGTTGGTTGTTGTATTCAGCTGGAAAAGATATAAAACTTAGACTTTTGCTGTATTGTGCTGTGTGGTCAAGGAAGATAACAAGAAGTCATCGCAGTACCACCTGCAAGGAGATGCCAGTATCCCAGTGCATCTATTATGTTCCCTTTATGCAGTGCTTGTCTGTCGATTTCTCATTTAAAGCTGTTTGGCTCCTGACAGTTCATCAGGTTCCCATCTCCAGGCCTGGGATGAGCCATCATCAAACTACATCAGGCATGGAGAGGCAATCACAGCTGGGCCTATTTTAGTCATGGTGTGTTCTCCCAATGACAAGCCCACCGGTTGTGTATTGTTTCCGTGCACGTTTGTCTGTCTTCCTCCAATGTCGAACTTCTGCAAGGTACATGGGGAGTCGGGCGACACAGAGGGCGAATCAGACTCATCGGGGTCATTCATCTGTAACAGTAACCAAACAGTGCAACGCACCGGCCCACCACACTATCAGCATGCGACACGCTGAGAGATATACCTGAGGACTGTCACACTGTCTGCAAAGCAGCGCCGCACCCGAACCCACAGATGGCTCATTCTGAGCAGACACAGGCTGGTCTATCATTGCCTTGTCAGAGAGATGTGATACAGCTGCAGTTTATGGCACCACAGATCTGGTCAATCATGTAGAGAGTGGAGAGGATGCTCAGGCTGGCTGGCTTGTGAAAATGTGGGATGCAAAGAATGATTTATACATGTAGTGTGTCCTACTGTATTTCAGTAGGCATTGTCGCTTCTGACTGTTTTGGTGATTCCAGATAACTGTCGTCACATGAAAGACATTGCAATTGTATTAATAACCTGTAATAAAACAGTTATAGAGCTGTTAGAAGTGATTTTTTTATTACAAAAAAATTAAATGTCACCATGGAACTGTCAATTACATTTGCAACCTGAAAATTCTGTTTTTGTTGTTTATTTGACCCCAAAAATATAATATATATACTGTATAAGTCATTTGCTTTCAAATATTAGAACTTTTTGATTAAGAAATATTACAGATGCCTCTCTAATTTCAGTATACGAAAGTACAACGATAAAAATGCAATATCTTATATGATAACTACGTCAAGATTTACCTTCGTTGTGAGATGAATCTGGCTAACTTCAGTTTTGATACCTACCCATGCAACCGAGAGAGGCCTGAACACAGTGTGGATCAGTACACGTCCCTGCGGTGAGCAGTATTTACGATTACCACAAGGCTTATCTTTCTCTTCCTTGCCTTAGAAGAATTCTCCACTAGAGCTGACTCAAAGAGAGAGGCTGTAGCTGGCGGCTATGTCTTTTTTTTTTGCTGGCAGACCATTCTATCTATCTGGGGCATTACGGGTGTAAAGGAGTATTCTTTTTCCTAGCTTATGCACGGCAACAGGAATATAAGTTTGTGGGGTATCAAAGGTTTGTGTAAACAGCTAAAGCCAAAGTTAGATTTTTTTAGCAGGTAGTGGATGATAGCCAGATTGCTCTGTGTGCACGCTAACAGATTTTATACACAGTGCTGTCTGTGATTCGCTGTGCATACATCCTCCTTGTACAATACCTGACACTGTAAGCAAATGTTGGTTAAGCTGGTGGCAGAGAAGGAAGGGGTAGAGATGGGGAGAAACACATTGCATATCACGTTATTTAACACGCTGGACACCCATCCATGTGCTGTGAAAAGGTAAACTTTCAAAATAGGGTGCTTATAATGAAAATAAAATCTGCTGTATTCATTTTATGCAACACGGTATTTGATTTACTACATATTGTAGTTTTTATGTAGTTCTGGAATCACATGTTTATTTTCTCTTTACTGTGATTCAATACTGGTATTCAGCTAAAATGTTGTGGAAGCATGTGATCAATATATAAATAAATCAACATGCCTTTTATTGTTAATTACAAGAGTTACAGGTTAAAGACAGAAATTCTCATCTCTGAGGGCAAGAAAATATAAAAAGTGAACATGGAATCATTCGGAGAGCATGAAGAGTAACTGAACTGTTAGTGATGAAAAGGATAATACTGTAGATGAAAACGTAGGACTGTCTATTCAAAGAATGGTTCCCATGATATAAGAGAATTATTAATCTTAATACATTCTTTGAAAGTTATGATTAATCATAGACTTCAACAGTATTTCTCTTTTAAAAAGAAAAGAGGATTACAGTGTGCCCTTTGCGTTCCAGGAACCGAACGCGATTAACAAATTCCGCGGTCGAGCGACAAACTATTTATCTTATTATTTACGTTAATTTAAATGTTTATGAACTCTCCCCATACTGATATTAAACCACCTTCTATCTGGTATTACCTTTTCCCACACTCTTAGCGACTGTTAAAAGCACTTTTGTGTCTCACTAAAGTTCAAAACTCACGGAACGGAGCGCACTTCCGGATGCTGTCAGCCAATAGAATGCGTGTATGGTATCACATGACTGCCCACCAAAAATCCATGATGAGGTGAAGTCACGAGCATTGATACGCGAATGCGCGAGGACGCACTGTACACAGTTTATAAGGAGTGGAGATGTACACTAGTGGAGATGATCAAAGATGATCATTATTATAGATGATTACTGATATTTACTGATATAGAGAGGAGCTCATAATGCAGCAATTTAATGTGACAGCATTGGTGTTATTATTTTTTGGGGGGGGTTTGAAACGAAAAATCACAGTTTAGTTAATGAGTCATTGATCTTGCAAAGACGCAATTATATCCCCCCATTTCAAATATGTCTCTATTTTCACAAAGGAAGTAAGGAAAACTGAGTAAACTTTAACACGTATATTATTATCTCTAAGTGGAGAGACAGTTCCAAACAAAGTTCCACTTTCAGAAGCCACCCATTACTTGTAGAGTGACTTCTTTGTGGAGCTACCTGAGCTCCGAGTTTATTTTTACCCTCCCTACGTCCCTCCTCATTCTTTAGCAGCTTCAGGAGATGGCGTTAGTTTGGCTTCATCTCTGACAAAAGATAAATGAGCTCTGGGTCTGTGGTGATCCACTATGGCTGCCAGGGGGTTCCAAAATAGCAAACTATTTTTCATATGGAGCAAAGTGATATGGAGTGCGATGCAGCAGGCGCTAACATTTACCATATCATAGTATGTAGGAATGCATTTCATTCTCTCTTTTTTTAACTTTTACTTTCAACTTTCTGTTTCCAGTGGAGAGGAGAACAGTGGCAATTAAAATTTATTAAGTTCCTCCCGAGAAAAAGCTTACATCGTTTTTTTTTTTCTTTAAAGAAATTATGGTTAAGAAAAAAAGGAAATTCATCACTGAGAGCACAATTAAGTGATTATCCAGGTAGACATGATTCAGCATTGTCTAAAGTATTTTTAAATACATATTTCAAACACAAAAAGTCATCCTTTCCTCTGGTCTCAGCACTCATGTGATATTCTCCGTCTGCTATGCTTGTAACAATGTGTAGTAATTAGGGTGGATTTGCAGAGAAGCGCAGTTCCTTTGATAGAATCTCAAAAATTGGTCATTAATCACCTTCTCACCAAGAGGCAGAAAAACAACAGTGATGTGTTTTCACATGAAAAAATGTCCTGTGTCAACAGGAGATCCACCAGCACTCTGCCATCAGCTGAAAGAAACTTTCCCATTTAAATGAGGAGCTACAGAGCTGCCGAGGCTCTTTGAAGAGATGTGCTTGGCACAAACAAGAGCGGCAGCCTCTCCTGTGTTTTTAACAGCTGAAACATCGTTGACACCTGATGGGTGATCAAACACGAGCCATCTCTCCCCCGAATCCTCACGGGCCCTCATCTTTGTACTCTTCTCTCTACACAAAAAAACCTGCAGACCACGCTGCTGGGACACCCCTCCACTCAATATTTACTAAAGGCACCTTACTGGATGCACTGTGTTTGTAAAGGCAGATACATTTGTTGGTTTTGCAGCATTTGCACTCCAACTACAATCCTGTCAGTACTGGGGGATACAAGCCACCCACATATTTCAGGTCCCACTATAGATTTTTTTTTCTCCCCCAATATTCTGAAAGCTAAATCACCTCTGGGCAGAACAAGCCTTGATGTCTCACGGGAGCAGAGAGGTTTTGAGGGATGAACTCTTGGTGGTGCTCATGCAGAGGTCAAAGTTATTCCTGTTATTGGGACTCGGGTTTTTTTTTTTCCTTCCTCATCCACACGTTAGCCTTTCTCCTTAATGATCCGCCCGTGGTGTGGTGCGTGGATTGAGGTGTATTAGCATGAGTATTGCAGGAGTGGGCGATCAGATGAAGTCACACTGGCCACACAGGACTTGTGCTCTGCAAGAACCTTTCCCTGTCACTGAGGTGAGATGATTTATGATTTATTTTTCGATAAATCCCAGTCTGCACTGTGCGCTGGGCCCTCCTGTCAACAAATGGCAAGCACGACTATCCCCCCTACACTTTCCCTCCCATGTCTGCGACGGCAGCTTCTCCAGCTCTCCCCTCCGCTGTCGATCTAAACTTGGGGAGGGCTTTCACGATTATTAATGCATCTTATTTGTACACATGCATGTTGTTGATTGGAGCAAGAGAAGGGATGTTGGCCAGATTAAAGCGCCGTGAATGACAGAGCTCCAGCGGTGTAGGATGAAGTAGGAGGCTTGCAGGCTCTGCACACCTGGGCCTCCAGGCAGATGGTAAGGGGTTGAGGGTTACGTAACACCAGGCTAAGCCATATGTCTCCCAACCGCACAGGACCTTTTGGACGCTCATACTGTGTGTCCGAGTGTGGTTCAAGAGAGACTATAGGGCAAATGTGTTCTGTTCCTGGATCCCAGGCCAGGTGTTGAGCCAAGCTGCTTCGCTATGTTCCTGTTGTGAACATTGGCAGCAGAACAGCAAATAATTGAACAATGGTGTGTAATAAAGGCAATGATCAAGAAAAGTCAACGCTGGGTTGTGTGTCCACAGGACTACTGGATTTTAGATAGGGGTCTAGTAAAGCTTGATTACATATTGCTGAGTACATACAGTAGCTCAGGTATGATAGTCTAGTTGTTCAGATGAAGTGCAGATTCGTGGGAATTGGTCTGGGCAGTACTTTTGGTCCGGGCAAATTTCAATAAATGTAGGTGTCTTTTAAACATTCAGTGTTATTCATAAAAGCAAAAAGAAAGGCTTTAGAGGCCTTATCTGGAAAAAAAAAATTTTTTTAAAGCAATCTCCTGGCATCCCCGCACCTTATTGTAAACTAATTTACCATGGTAGATTTTCTCATTGTGATACAACTTATAGACAATACAAGACTTAAAAATACAAATGCAGAGGCAAGTGTACCATAACTCACACACAAAGACAGAGTGGTGGTTTTTGGGGACATTTTGGGGATGGTTATACTGCATAGATGGAGCATCCAGAGAAGATTAGAGAGCTAAATGGAAAACAATAGATGCTGCAGTGGGACAGGAGGATATGATTCTTCATTGTGTTAATCACAGCGGAACAGCCCTGTCGTCTTCACAAAACAATGCCGTAGTGACGCTAATGGCACTGCCAACCATGACTAAGAGCGCAGCCCAGATGATTGATAGCCAGAATTATATCAAGGTGACTTTCAGTCAGCTGCATCAGTTTGTTTAGTTTGATTGATAATAACCAGCGAATCTTAACATAGACATGCTTGTCACACAAACTCATTCCTCAGCCCGCTGTCATTATCTTACACTTTTTAAATTTAGTTCAGCAGAGAGAAATATTTCATCCTTGTCTGTCAGAGACATGTTGCATATCTGCAGCTGTGAGAGCCATGTGACAAGTGACAAAAAGATAAAATTAGCTCTGGATGCATCATACGTCAGAGTAACTTTTTCTTTTGTGTTTGTTACTCACAGGAATTTTCCCAGTCCAGTGTCTTATGAGCATCGTACCGGCGCTGGTCCCATCCAGTTTTAATGTGGATATATGAGCAGGTCAGGCCTGCTGCAGAGACCAGGAGCAAAGTCTCTGTCCACTTGGCCCACTGCCCTGCCAGACAGAGCTGTGTTACCACAGGCTACATCAACTGCACACAAAGAGTGCCCCATGTGCTACATCACAAATGAAAGATCAAACATCAATGTTCACCATAGGCCCTCAGAACAAGCTGTTAATCATAGCGAATGTAATATGTTCCAGCCGAGAGATCAACCTCAGAGCACTCCTGTTAGAATTTGAGTTTTCATTGAAGCCGTTTTCAGATTTTTTACCAATATTTACCACATTAAAGTGGATACATGCTCACAAAGTCACAGTACAATTTAATACAGTGACTTATATGCATTCATATAACTACTGTCTGCAGCACAATATTAAAGCTACACTGATTAAATCTTCTCACCACACGTATGCTGTAAATGTCATTTAAAGGGAATAGACATGCTTTTGAGCCAATATCTAATTTGTCTAATCAGCCTGAATCAAACCTGAGAAGGTACTTTAGAAGAATTCTCAGATAATTCAGATATCAAAATTTAAAAGACAGGACAAATGCCAGAATGTGGCAACAAATAGCCCAATGGCAGTGGCTCACCTCTTTGAGAGGCTTATACAAACCCAGGGGGAAGGTGATGGATTTTTTCCCTTACCTACAGTGAGGGGAGCAGACACTGTAGAAAGATTCTGGACGTCACGAAAAGTAAAATATGAATGTGTGTGTGTGTGTGTGTGTGTGTGTGTGTGTGTGTGTGTGTGTGTGTGTGTGTGTAACCACTAGTTTAGAAAGTTCTAAAGTTCCAACGACTTCTGAGTTCTGAGATACTTTGCAGATTAAAATAAAGTTGCTTCCAGGCTGTCATAGCATCAGGAAGATCTACATAACATACCTTTGTTTGCTTGAATATGATTTTTTTGCCATGTTGGTGACAAATTTGAAGAAAAATTGCTAATATTCAAAAAAAATAAAAATTTATTGAGTTGGTCAATATTTTTTAAGAAGTACTCATTTGATTCATTAGTTCTTATCAGTGAATTACATTAGCTTTTTTTGCCCTATTTGAAAATACTGCATTTCTAATAATAATATAATGTATTCTCAAGTGCACATGTATCACAAAAATGCTTTGCCGCTTTTTTCACGAGTAAAAACGAGTTTGATTCATTCACTGTGTCCTGAATTATTTTATTTTTTGTAAAACATTTAATTTTCCTGTTCATGTCCAACAATATTTCAGATTTGTTAATGTGGCATTGTTTATTTTGAAAAGGTCATTAGAGTTGCGAGGAGAGGCGGGCTGTGTGGAAATGATTTGATTGAGGTAGTGGAGGTAACTCTGGCACAGTGAGTTATGGACACCCAACAGAGAGGAGCCTCTTCATTAGTGGAGTGATTAAAATTGATGGGAACCTATGGAGCCCCAGCTCCCCTGAACTCCCTGGAGCATAGCTCTCATTCTGCGCTCATTTATTTGGGACTTTGTGTTGATCAATATAAGGTGCCTGCTGCTCACTATGAGGTCTGGCTGGGGAAAAAACACACCAAGGAAAAAAAAAAAGAGACTTGTTTTGTTGTTGAAGACAAGCATTGCCGTGAACAATTCAGGCTTCAGAAAACCGTGGGGAAAAGACAGCTTTGGTTGTTGTTTCTTTGTCATTTTCTTTACAGTCTGTCTATTTTAGTCGTGGTGATTTTAGATGATGTTTAGTGGCCCTCACCGCTTCCAAAATATTTTCATAAAACATTTTGAAAGTTTATAAAACTTCATAGTGGTCACATGTTCACACAGAAAAGGTAGAATGAAGGTTAACATATAAAAACCTAAGGAAGATATAAATAAAGTAATGTTTGGGTCCACTCTAAGGTATTGATTGTTAATTATTGATAGTTAATATTCATTGTGATATTATCCTTGGTGTCCTCAGGACTGCA